>CM060882.1:160391085-161867335 GCA_030762935.1 Hymenopus coronatus
TTTTATTTGTGGCAAATGCAGGTTATGTGACTAATTTTTTCCATATTCAAGTGTGTATTTTTCAAGAAGCAAACTATTTTAGACTGACCCTATTTACCTTGATGACTGACTCGATTTAGACCTAATGCATAGGGTAAATCGAGTCGTGTACAGAAGTGCTATTAACCTCAGTGTTTCGTGTATCTTTATTATTAATAAAAATATGTCTATTGAGTTTTGTTGCTTAAGGACTTTGTAATCAAAAATATATTGCTATATTTACTCACATGTACGTTTTAAGCGCTATTATTATTTTTATAATTTTTGACCCATTTTAGACTAAGTTACCCTATGAGACTGAAGTTCCTTTGTTTGTACGGACAGGAGTTGACACATTCCTGTATGAGAAAAGTGTGTTTTTTAAAGGTGAAATCAGAAACAAGGAATAACTCAAAAACGATTCTCTCCACGAAAACAATGTATATAACATAAATTGTACGTTTTAACGTACTCTACATTTTTTGTGAGAAGTTTCTGTCCATCTCCTTTGGTTTAGCAATTATGCAAAATTCCGTAAAATTCATCCAGAATAAAGTAGTCTTCTGAGGCTATTCCTAGAAAATTCAAGATATACATTTTATTTCTCACCTAAATATCCTTAATATATTAAATTTTAATAAAAATCGTTAGAGCCATTTTTTAGAAAATCAAAATTTTCGTAAAAAGTTCCATGTATAGGGTAGTTTGGGGTGGGGGGATTTTTCTCAAAATCTTCGTGTCGCATCCCTGGAAGATACTAAACTTGAATACCAAGTTTGGTATTTTACCGACTTTTCATTTTTGAGTTATCGTGTTCACGGACGGAGGGACGGACACACACACACACACACACACACACACACACGCACACGGACCTTTTTGTGATTTTTTTTTTTTTTTACAGGGGACCCTAAAACATATATTTCCGGTGAAATCTCGGTATCGAATTTTTGGGTGAAGTGCAATACCTTCTCTATACACTATTTACATAGTACGTGTAGAGAAAGTAAAAACTTACTGTACAGAAAATGTAGATCTTTTAAAACACAAATTATTTCATATTCATTTTTTGTGAAGCTAACCATTTTAGAGATATTCCGTTATTGGTTTCAGTTTTAAAATACTTAAATTTCATTCAAACGGGAAACCCTCATCCCTTTCATCTCTCTTGTTTTACTTTAGAAAGTTGGCTATAGAAAGAAAGCCGAATATCAATGACAATCGCATAACGACAGCTTTTAAAAGATTCGACTGTCGCTTTTGCCGAGAGTAGCAATTCCCTTATTTCCCTTCTGCTTATAAAGAACAAAATAATAAGACCATTGCTGGTAATGTTTACCTAGATTTTCATTATGTAGATAAAAGAATAATCTTTTGTAAGAATGTATTGTATTCAGTACAGATGGAAAAAGCCATGTGAGTGGAACAGGTCAGATTTTCCCTCAAGTTCCTCCAATGTGTGGGTGATTTTCTTTACCGAACTTTCAAGATTTTCTCCAAATCCGCCTTAGTTTTTCTTCTGTCATTATTGTACGTTTTCGCCGCATATATTTGTCTGGCATTGAACCAGTAGTATAAGATTTATGCACAAAATCGTGAATTGAATTTCTGGAAGGAGGCACTTTTGCAGAAAACTTCAGGAAGAATTCTTCACGAATGCGACGAGTCGTTTCGTATTTAAAATAGCATTTACATGCGAATGTACATTGTTTTAAAGTTAGCTGATCTTCACAAATGAAGGTGGCCTGACGGTGACTATTTACATGCTAACTAAAGAATAGCCTTTAGTAAGCAAGCCAACCGGCGCAAGTGGAGCGCTCCAGTTACCGGAGATCCTGCATTTTAATCAAAATCGTTGTCATTTTTGTGAAAATAAAAGAAAATAAAAGAAAAATCGATTTTTTTTTTTTCATGAAAACGATAATTTGGGTGAGGAAATTTTCTTGAAGTAGAAGGCAAATAAGGGAGTACCATAGGTTAAAGTGATAGTCAAAAGCTGGTCGCTGTAACTCAAGTTCCTTTGTATGCACAGGAGTTGTCAAATTCCGTATGAGAAAAGCATAAGTTTTTCAAAGCTGAAACCAAAAACAAGCAATATCTAAAAAGCTATCAAATCCACGAAAAAAATATATATGACATACATTGTGTGTTTTAACGTGCTCTACATTTTTTGTGTGTTTAGTTTTTGTCAATCTCTTACAGTTTAGCAGTTATACAAAATTCCGTAAAATTCATCCAGAATTCTTCAGAGGCTATTCCCAGAAAATTCAAGATATATATTTTATTTGTCAGGTAAATATCTTTAATATTTGACATTTTAATCATAACAGTTAGAGCCATCTTTAAGAAAATAAAAATGTTCGATATTTTTTTCCATGTAAAGGGTAGTTGGGGGATATTCTTGAAAATCTTCGTGTCGCATCCTTGGAAGATGCCAAACTTAAATTCTAAGTTTGGTATTTAACGGTCTTTTCGTTTTTGAGCTATGCTGTCCACCGACACCGACACCGACACACACACCTTTTTGTAAAAATGCTTTTTTTTTATTCAGGAGGGCCCAAAACATGTATTTCCGGTGAAATCTCGGTATCGAATTTTTGGGTAGAATACAATATCTTCTCTATACACTATGTACATCAACGTTTATATTTCTGAACTACTTCATGAATATAACAGCTTTTGGAACATTGAAAGCGGAGTGTAACATCAACATTTTGAACATCGACTTTTGATCATTTTTTGACAAAATTTCACCTATGAGTTGCCTTAATATGGCAGGTAAATCGCGCTTGAGTTACAATAAAAATATTAATATACAAAATTAGTTTATGATATGTGCATATACTGGGCTATCAAAACAGGATGACTAATGACGTTTTTCCTGAATGTGAAGTGGATTAATTGATTTTAAAGTATTCGTTGCAAATCCCCATCGTTAACATCATACTTTGATGTCTTTACAGATAAATGTTGCATTTTCTGGTTTTTGTTTCCCAATTTCACTATGAAGATTGTGATGATAAATATGCTGTAAAACTATGCAATTGAAATGAAGTACCTACAGTATTTCAACTTCTTCACATTTATTAATCTTGATGAAGTACTCCATTTGTAAATGTCATTAACAAAAGTAATATTTAAATTGATATATATTACTCTGTGTGTGTGTGTGTGTGTGTCTCAATTTGCTTTTGCATAAAAAATAAAATTTATTCTTAAACTCAGGCATTAACAAAATTAATATTTATCAGTCTCTAATTCAGTCTATTTTAGCATTAGTCGTTTTTATTATAAACAATTAAATATTTTTTACAGTTTTCTGGAAGAAACCTTCTGTCCTTCTGTCGCTTAAAATGCTTTTATTTGAAGAGAATGATCTCTACTTCACACGAAGTCGCAGGACAGTATTGAAAAGAGGCGTTGTAGCTTACAGAATAAGCATTACCTAAGTCCTTTTTCAGATTCTCCTTGTAGCACCTTATTCACATCCCGAAGAAATATTAAACCTGAATTCCTTGCTTCAGTTTTCTCAATTTTGATACGAACACACTTCTATTTCTCATGGCAATGCTCAGGCGACAGCTGTTTCGTATACCTGCAGGACAGAAGATAAAGGCATCCCTTTTTCTTCCAAACGTGTGATTGTGCGTCTGAGATTTTACTAAAGTAGATCTTAATAAACACTAATTTACTCTGGAGACTCTTCTCATTGCAAACACTTGCTCCAGCAGGAATACTTGCTGCTTCATTTATGTTCATCACGTCAAGCACCTTTTTCACATCTTCCAAATGATCACTGTAATCAGGGTGTCCAGCGACCGGGAAACCCGGGAAAAGTCAGGGAATTTAAAATTTCTGGAAAAGTCCGGGAAAGGTTAGGGATTTAATAAAAATATCGTGAAAATTGCTGACGTTTTGGTTTGCCCAATGCTTTAAATTCGGGACGGCTATTTGTGGCGCGGGCGCAAAATTGTATGAAACCGTTAAGAATTTCCCTTGTGTACGTGCCGCTGTCATGGCAACGAGCCTGCTAACGGTAAACTTCTCGTAGTAGTGTCACTCGTGATTACAAGTATTGTTTGCTTTTGATAGAAGAAAAACCCGAGTGAGACTCACTCCTCGAAAATCAATGCAAGAGAGAAAATTGCTGAAAGGTAAGTGGTGATTGTTTATTATGTAAAATTATTTAGTGTAGTGCATTGTCGTTTAAATTAAGTTCATCCTTTTCTGCCAGCTGCCGTTTTTCCGACAATGTGAACTAACAAGTTTTGTCATTTGCCGCTAAAGAAATTGGGAAATTGCTTTGTTTCATTTTGGTTAACCTTTTTATGTGTATTTTAGCGCAAAACAACTAAACTAACTCAAATATAACCCCAAACATTGCGTTGCATGTGGCTGTTTTATAGCCCGCGTCATCTATACTGTCCTTAGCCACTAGAGAACTAGGTATGTTCCTTTGTTTCATTATGTTAGAACCTTTTTATGTGTCTTTGAATGCTAAACAGCTAAAATAATTAAACCCGTCTGTGGTAGCGTGTCTGCCTCACATTCAACAGGTCGAGCTCGAATCTCGCTAAGTGAGTTATATATAATCTTCTCAAACATAGCACTCCGTGTACCTCTTAAAACATGCATCATATTTGCAAGCTATGGCACTCGTAATCAGCATTTACTGTTACTTTTAATCCATGTTACGTACGTACTTCTTTATTTTAGTATTATTTTTACATCTATTTTTCAAATTGTATTCTTTGTGCTTGTCCACGTTAACAGCTTGTGTTCATGGTATGTCCATTTCCCATGCAAGTGGTCTAGAGTTCGAATCTCGGCAGTGGCTAGCTTATGGCGGGATTACGATGAACTTCGTAACGTGAACTTACCGTGACGTAACTGGCAACTCTAACACGTTGTATTAAATGGAGCTATTTAGGATTAACTTAACGTGATTTAACTTTGCGCAATGTAATTTCCCGATATATTAAGTGATGGTAGATAACTGATCGGTGTGAAGCGCAGAACGAACAGTTGAAAACAACTATCATTTCTGTTACGTTAAGTGCATCCTAATAGACCTTGAATTTAACAACATTTAACTTAACGTTACACTTAGACCACTCGCCTCTCACCCACTCGATCCCAAGCGACAGCATGCGAGATTTGTGGTGGACAAAGCGGCGCAGGGACGGGTTTTCTCCGGGTTCTCCGGTTTCCCGCGCCATCGCATTCCACCGATGTTCCATCTTCATTCCATGTATCACCAGTGTTATCGCCTGCGGTGCCACAAGTAGTAAAAGCGGGCGCTAAACACGCAAAATAAATAATTCACGTTACATTCTTCACGTTAAGTAAAGTTCATCGTAATCCCGCATTATTTCCTTGTTTTTACCGTAAAATGGGGTGAATATCAACGGCTTTGTATGTTTCACTGCGCATAAATGCAATAGAAGTTACCCTACAGTTACCAAAATTTCAGTTATATGCTAACCAATATGTGCCATCACTTAACATAGTAATACTACCAAAAATTTAGATTGTCTCGTTAATTTAACCCTAAATAGGTGTGTTTAATACAATGTTTTAGACTTTTAAGTTACGTCGCATCAAGTACATTATAGTTTCAGCATAAGATTTTTTTTTTTGGGGGGGGGGTAGTGTTTAACATCCCTTTTACTGCTCTGGCACCGCAGGCGATGACAATGATGATACATGAAGATGGAGCACCGGTGGAATATGATGGCGGGGGAAACCGGAGAACATGGAGAAAACCCGCCCCTACGCCGCTTTGCCCACCACAAATCTCGCTTGGGATCGAACCCGGGCCTCTAGGTGAGAGGCGAGTGGTCTGACCACTCGGCCATGGCGCGGCCTGCATAAGAGTTTGCCAGTCTCAAACTTGTCATAAAATGTATAGGTACATAAAAAAAAAAGTTCAATATCACTACACAGCTTCTATTTGCTACCTTAGTTTGATATTGTTTGAAAAGTCCCAATTTGATTCTCACTTATGTTAATTCCATTGCAAGGGGGAGGGGAGGATTGCACTGCAAATTGTAACTCTGATATACTTCTGGGAAATATTGTTACAAATAAAACGACTAATACTTAAAAACGTTATGTGAAATCGGAAAGCTCATGTTTTGCAGACAATAGGTTTTTCTGAAGAGTAAGATTTTGCCTGTAATTTGTGGTTTTTTCATGTGTACAGAGATAAATCCTCCAATCTACCATTAGCTCCATTTCCCCTATTTTTATCATCACTGCTGAAAAATGCTTGATTTTGTGCAGAAGCGACATTTCAGTTTCTAATTGGGGGAGGGGGGAGGTTCCTGAAAGAGTTTCTCGAGTTTAAGTGAATTTTAATGACGCGTTTATCCTAAAATAAATTTTCCTTTGGTTTAATAAATGTGACACATTTGTAATATAAGTGCATCATCAATTATAAGCCAATGTCCTAATTATTTTTCTAGCTTAGGGGGAAGTTTACCCCTCTGCCCCACTTCATGATGCCCCTGATTTTTTTTAAAAACTTACAAATTATTTTCAGTTATGGTTTTTAAATTTGTATTAATAATCTTTTAAAAACACATTATTGATGGTCATAAGTTTCCGTTTGGGGTGTTTTATTTGATTTAAATGATTTGTTCCAATTTTTTTTTTTTTTTTTTTTTTTCAGGTAAGATGGTTCCTTCTTGTAATTAACAGTTAATTCTTCCTTCAGGCTATGAGAGAGAAGGATAAAAGGGCTATGGAAAAAAGAAGAGTACTCACAGAAGTAAAAGTGTTAAAAGAGGCCAAAAAAGCTAAGCTTCTAAAAGATGCTCTCCAAGAAGCAGAAGTTTTAACTGAAGAAATTAAAAAGCTTAATAGTATGAATTAACATGGAATTCTGACAGTGTAAATAATGTGAATAAATGTAAATATTAGTTTACAGTGTTATGTATAATTTATGGTAGCATATGATCTCCAATTACAAGTCAGTGAGTTATTAACTTATTAATTGTAACCATTAATTGTAATTAAGTAAATATATTTTAAGTATACTTCATTGGGCTTGTGGGTATTCCTCTTCCAGACATTTCATCCGAAGCTTTGTTGAACATCTTTAGTGGTATGGCTGAAGTACTCTTTTGCTAATATTGGCGCAACTTAATGCGATTAGCAAGAGAGTATTTCGGCTATACCTCTCAAGATGTCTAATACATTTTGAACAAAACATTTAGAAAAAGAATGTCCAGTAGACCAAAGGCCACAAGCCAGAGTATTTTTATGTCTAATGACACTGACATGAAAACTTACTTTTGTTTTAATTGCGTTTAGCTGGTTTTTTTTTTTTTTTTTTTTTTTTTTTTTTTTTTTTTTTTTTTTTTTTCGGTCAGGGAAAATTTATCTCATGGTATGGAAAAGTCAGGGAATTTCTTGAGGATAGTTTATTGGACACCCTGGTAATATAAAGCTGCTTCAATCCATGTATCCCATCTCGCGAGTATTGGCTCTGGGGGTAAACGAGTATCTTGCATCATACCAGTAAATAATTTCGCTCTTGATAGGGCCTTCACAATCACCTTTTTCACAGAGGAAATTAAGTCGTTTACTTCTAGAAAATTCACTCGAATTTCCTCTGCCAACCGGTGGAGAGCATGTGCTAAACAAGTCATATGAACTGCCTTAGGATAAAATGACCGCAAAGCTTTAACAGACTTATGCGTATATGTTGATGATATGCAACTATCACCAATAGTATTTCCTCATTTTCTTTAGCAGGCCACGAAACACATAAATGTATCACGAACAACCCTAGCACTCGAATGGTTTCTTGCTTCCAGTACTCTGGTGACAATAAGATGGGGTGTTTCTGGTTGAAATTCAGTCATTTTTCCCACGGCTACGTTGGCAATAGATCGCCGGTTGTATGGACAAATAACCACAAATTTAAGTTGCGGATATCGTCCCTTATTTCTTGTATTACCTGAAAAGAATTATTTTTTTGAAAATTAGTAAAGATCAGGGATGTAATTTGAGGTCTCACTTTGGGGGTTGGGGGAGTTAAAATATGTTTCTTCGTCGTAAATTAAATAATACTGCCATTTGAAAATAGTTTTTTATAATGCATTTACAAGTTTTAAATAATAAGTTTTTTATAAACTCAAAATATTGGGAAGGGGTTTGGGGTATTTGATACACAAACTAATTTCATTAAATAAATGTTTAAACTTACCTCTTCATAAACTTTGCCAAGATAGGTTTTCTTATTGATTCACCAGGAACTTTTCGTACAAATATTATTCCAGGAAAGTTTAACTTATTGGCTGAAACCAATGCCTTGCAGATAACTTTCGAAAATTTAACATTGCCATAATTTCCACTGCTGCTTGCAGAAAATGCTGCTGGTAAGGTTGTTTGGATCTTAGAGACATTTTTATTAATAGAATTTCTGTGAGCAGCTGTTTGTAGATGTTGCGTAATCTGGATTTTTTTTTCGCAGGGAACCTATAACAATGGCATAAAAATGAGTTTATTTTAATTAAATAAAACCAACAAGCACTAACTCGAAGATCGCATTGATTTTTAAAATATACTGAAAATACAAAAGTAAAACTTATGTGTTTTTCACACATTTGGCTCAGTACTATTTATCCATAGGGTAAGATTTCTATCAATCCACTGTCGAAGCAAGCAAGTTTTACTGCCCTTATCCTTCGGCATTGTACGAATAATGTTCCGCTTGCTCCTGCTTATACTTCAGAATTTAGGAGAAACAGCACACTAATTACAAGTTTAAAAGTTAATGAAATGACGCTTTTTAATTTTTGGAAATGATATCGTTGCGGCAGACGGCTTCTTTTACAGTACTACCTAGATGGTGAAAACCTCTCGGCCTGATAGTGAAAAACGACAATTCATGCTTTCAAAGTAGTTTTATTTTTCAACACAATCTCCTCTGATTCCAATATATTTTGTCCAGCGGTGTTCCAATGCCATTATCCCCTCTCTGTAGTGTTTCTCTGGAAGTGCTGTAATGTACCCATTTACAGCCGCAATTGCTTCATTGGAGGAAAAGCGCCTACCGCGAGGAATTTCTTCTGTTTTGGAAACAGATGGAAGTGCGAGGGAGCCAAATTTGGGGAATACCGTGGATGTTGCAGCACTTCATGGTGCATATCTATTTCCCCATTGCCAAAACACTGCAATGTCCTGATGGAAAACATTTTTTTTTTTCTGTTTTAACCCGGTATGTTTTGCATTTAGTTTGGTTAGAAGTTGAGAGCAGTATTCTCCAGTAATGGTTATACCTTTTTCAAGATAGTTAATCAACAAAATTCCTTTGGCATCACAAAGTAATGACGCCAAGATCTTTCCCGCCTCGCCTTCTTTGGAGCTGAAGAACCAGCCTCTTTATTCACTGCCTCGACTGCTGCTTGTGCACTGATGAATTCATGTTTCATCCACTGTGACGTATCGACGCAAACAGTTACTTCTGTTCTGAAAATGCGCCAAGAACTTTTCAGAAAGTGTCGTGCGAATGCGTTTGTTATCCACAGTGAGGATACTCGGCACCCATTTTGCTCAAAGCTTTTTCAGTTTAATTCCTGATGCAAGACGTGACCAATACGCTCCTTTGAAATTCCAAGAGCATTAGCAATTTCACGCACCTTTGTACGCCAATCTTCCAAAATCATGTAATGCACTTTTTCAATTATTTCCGATGTGGTTACAGTTTTTGGACTTCGCGTGAATCGGCTTGGATACTTTCACGGCCACATTTAAAATAGGCCGCCCATTTCTTCACAGTGGAAACTGAAGGGAAGAGTCACCATACACATTTACAATCCGCAAATGATTTTCTGTAGCTATTAAGGCCTTCTTTTACGAGGAATTTTAACACACCACGATACTCGAATTTCTCCATTTTACTTCCACTGCTTCAAATAACTGCCTTACAATCAGTTATTGCCTGGAATGACTTGTAATTTTACATAGGGTCTATCAACATGTGCACCAACGTAAGGAAAAATAGCGCCGCGATCTTTGGGTGAGGCCGAGAACTTTTCAGACCACCCTCGTAATATAAACCGCATCGAATTTTATAACGGCCGCACCAAACTGATTGTTTGCCGCATTATTGTTGAGCGCTATTTAGTTTATGTTGAGCGGCATATTGTTGATAGTTGTGTTCTCATTTTTGGTGCCCTTTTATAGATTTAGAAACATGATAGCTAACAGTCTTGCACAAAGCAATAAAACTGAAATTTGCTCGGATCCTTCTCTTTTTCTTAGTTTCGTGGTGAAATATTTGTATTTCAAGAATAATTGCTGAAAAAGTAAAATACATATGTGCATAAATATACTATTGACATTTACGGATTCTTTGCATAGACTATGTGTGCATTATTAGCAAATAAAGCAGGAAATTTTATTCGCTATCCGCAAACAAATAGATGGTTAACAACAACAACAATAATAAAAATAAAAAAAAAAAAGGAATTTCGTTTTTAACCCGCAATCACCCAGGAGTGGTCTGTCACTTCAGATGTTGGTAGTATTGTTTTTCTTTTTTACTTTCTCTTTACGAACTATGTACATAGTGTATAGAAATGGTATTGCGCTCCACCAAAAGATTCGATATCGAGATTTCACCAGAAATATATGTTTAAGGGTTACCTTTATCTAAAAAAGTATTTTCAGAAAAAGGTCCGTGTGTGTCTGTGAACACGATAACTCAAAAACTAAAAGTTGGTAAAATACCAAACTTAGTATTTAAGTTTAGAATCTTCCAGGGATGCGACACGAAGATTTTGAGAAAAATCCCCCCACCCCAAACTATTCGAAAATTTTTATTTTCTAAAAAAATGGATCTAACGATTTTGATTAAAATATCGTATATTAAAGATACTTACCGGACAAATAAAATGTATATTTTGAATTTTCTGGGAATAGCCTCTGAAGCCTACTTTATTCTAAGTGAATTTTCCGGAATTTTGTATAACTGCTAAACCGTAAGAGATAAACAAAAACTTACCACACAAAAATGTAGAGCACATTAAAACACACAATTTATGTTGTATACATTTTTTCTTGGAGTTGATCGTTTTTTAGATATTCCTTGTTTTTGTTTTCAGGGTCGAAAATCTTAACTTTTCTCATACAGGAATTTGTCAACTCATGTCCATACAAACAAAGGAACTTGTCAGTAACCAGCTTTTGACAATCGCTTTAATCTATGCTACTCCCTTATTTCCTTACTACTTACAAGGAGGGCGGTAAAAAGACTATTTCTGCTAATTTTTCTAGATTAGCATGAAGTAAATAGAAGCATAAGCTTTTTAAGAATAATTTGTTGCAGGGATATAGAGAAAACCATGTGAATGGTACACATCAGCTTTTTTTTATTTTAAACTAGCTGAATTACACAGCTGCGCAGACACGTAATCCTTTGTTGTTGTCGGCTAGTATCTGTGCGTTTCGTTCCAGTTTTTGTATTAGATGCGGCTTTGTGGTCTGTGATTTTTCCTGCGTGAGTATTAGCTATGTCATCGGTGACCGGTCCTTCCCGAGGGATTAAGTTTAATGATCCCGATTTTGATAGTATAATGTCGCAATGGTTGGAGGAAGAAATAAATGATAATGACGAAGAATTTGTGCTAGACACTGACTATGATTCAGCATCTGAACCAGAGATAAACGATGATGAGAGAGAACAGAATAAACAGGCTTTGGATACTAACACTGATGAAGAATATGGATCCTATAGAATTCCAAGAAAATTTTGTGGAAAAAATCAATTCAAGTGGTCAGCTAAAGAAGCTCTTCCCTCATCTAGGACAAGACAACACACATTATTGTGCAGCTTCCTGGTTTGCGTCGCCAAGCACGAGTGACAGGTGAAGCTACTCCAAACGAGCTATGGAGTGTTCTTCTTACAGATTCTCTTTTACAAGATATAGTAAAATAAACAAATACAAAAATAGCAAAGAAAGACAAAAATACTGGGACAATTACTATGTTCACGAAACTGATTTAGTGGAGTTGGCTGGTCCTTTGCTATACACTACAGCAGTGTTTCCCAACCTTTTGAAGTTCACGGCACCCTTGGGAATAACATTAAACACCAGAGGCACCCTTCCTTGAACTAAAAGAGAATTAAGCTTAATATGTTAATTTATTGAAATATTATATAATAATAACGTACACCATAAAATAAAACAGTAAACTTTACTACAATCACTGAGTAAAAATACATCAATAAATTTTGTTCGATTAATGATTAATGTGAAACTTGTGATTGATGCTTAGAGCACAGATATGTGATGTCGGGTCTTACAGTTAACAGTGAAACACGCAAATCGTCCTCAAGGTTATTCAGTCTATTTCTTGCTTTGCATTTTACTGTCACCATAGCAGAGAAGGCTTGCTCGCATAGATAGGATGTTGAAAAGGGCAAAAGTGCGTTAATTGCTTTCTTCATTAGGTTAGGGTACTCCTCTCTCCGTTGAAGCAAAAAACTAGGCACCGACGCCTCACTCTTGGTGAACTTACCTTTGAGTGTGGAATCAGCGCAAAGATCAATAAATTCATCTCGTTCGCAAGTAGTGAAATCTATTTCCTCTGCACTATCTACGAAATCAAATGGTGAGACAACCCAGTCGAGATTCGTAGTGGAAATAGTTGGAAAGTACGCATCTATTGCATCTTGCAATCTTGATAAGTGATCACAAATGCGGTCTTTCAGTTTACCCATATCTTTATGTCCTGCCACATTAAGAAGACATGGAAAGTTCGACAAATCTCCTTTTTGAACTGCAGACTTCCAAGAACTAAGTTTTCTTTTAAAACCTTTCATTTTATTGGTTGAGGAGATTGTTTCATGTCGACCCTGCATCGAAACATTCAGTTCATTCAGCTTATGAAAAATATCTGCCAGATACGACAGTTCAAAACACCAAGAATCACTTAGTAAGAGCTCATGAAGTGTGTCTTGATTTTCATCCTTAAAAACAGTTTTTACCTGTTCTTTAAGTTCGAGAAACCGGTTCAATACACGACCCCGCGACAACCACCTTCTGTGTGAAGTAACAAAGAGGTATGAGCTGCATCCGTTGCGCGACATAACTGTTCAAAAATTCTGCACTTTAAAGCTCGAGACTTCATATAGTTCACCATTTTCACAACTTGGTTAAACACTTCAGCAAAATCTTCATTACACGCTTTCACGACTAATACCTCTCTATGCAGAAAACAGTGAGTTATAATAATGGATGGATTTTCATTGAGAGCTCTGGCAGTAAAACCTTTAATTTTCCCAGACATAGATGGTGCACCATCTGTACATATACCACAACAGTCTTTCCATGAAAGATCATGGTCATTGAGATAGGAATTAATAGAAACGAATATATCATGGCCTGTGGTTGTAGTCTCCAGCGGTCTACAGAACAGAAACTGTTCACTAAAATATGTTCTTTTCTTTCGTTTGTCTTCATGTGGTGAATTCGACGGTCCGGGAGAAACTGTAAGATTTGGCTTCTTAAAGCAAGCAGTAGGAGCCGACTGTTCACTTTCACTGTCCTGGCATTTACGTTTAACAATGAACTTATCCATAGCTAAACACTGTGAATCAAGGCGAGGAGGACAACTGAAAGCGCCAAGCGGCGTACACTTTTATATATTCATGTCGAAGTCTCGGGAATGTTCGTGAGGAAGCGAGTAGTCTCGGGAATGTTCGGCAGGGTATAGCTGTAATGCCGTCTGTGGGATACTAGTATAACTGAATTATTGAAATGAATCAACCACTATCACCATCTGCCGTGCATGAGAGTAATTGATTTGACTTATTTATTTGCAAGACCTTACAACACTTAAGGCTTCAGTAGAAGTTTTTTTTTTTTTTGTTTATCTCAATATTTCGCGGCACCCCTTAGGCAATCACACGGCACCCTAGGGTGCCGGGCCACACCGGTTGGGAACCGTTGCACTACAGTATTCAAAATAATCATGAAGATTTATGACTTTTGTTTGCTACGGATGGAACAGGGAGGGTTATATTCCAGTGTGAGAGAACGTAGGCTTTCACGGCCGGAGTCAGTGTAACTAAGAAATGTTTCCGGGCTGTTTTGCCGTGGTCTGCTGGTGTTAGGAGTACCAGACGTTTCGTCCACAACTATGGTGGACATCTTCAGTGGCACGGTCGAAGTTTTCTAGGAGAAGGTTTCGCTGCGTCTGAAGCGTTGAGTCCAGTCCAGTGTGATTGGCAGGCTGAGGGCAGCCCGAGGTGTGTTAGACGTGTCCCTGTTCTCAGAGAGAACTTAACCACGTTCTGACGGGATTGTGGGTTTTTGTAGGATGGCGGGCGTGTTTTGGGGCTGTGGAGTGACAGGAGGAGGCAAATATTGCTCCTCGATGGTTGCCTTGATGGTGCAACGGCCCTTGTGCACCGCTGGTGTGTTTTTATCAAAATGTTTCTTGAGATTATAATTTTGAATCCAAGCAACTCTTGAAGGATATAAGGAGCTTAGCCGTAGCAGCTGTTGGTGGTGCTCCTTCGTTACCGGGGATGCCCGCAAGCCATGCGGGGAAGCCGGTATCGCCTGAAGCGGCGGTTTGTGGGATCGTAATTCCCAAGAGACCTAACGAGGGCGCTCCGATGGAATGGTAACCCTTCGTTGAATTTTGTTGCCCGACGCCTAATCTCGTCCTCCAGGTATGGTAGACCAGAGGCTTCGTGCAGGAGTCTCGTTGGAAAGCCTCGAGGCACAGAATAGATAGCCCGAAGACACCTATTCTGTACCCGCTGAAGCAACAGCAGACTGGAGTCTGCCGCCATGCCCCAGATCTCACAGGCGTAGATTAATAAGGGGATTATGAGAGCCCTCAAAAGGCGCAACTTAAGGGGAACCGTCATCGAGGACCTCAGCATCGGGTACAGTGAGGCCGCAGCCCCATTGCCCCGGCACCACAGCTCCCGGACGTGCTCCCTAAAAGTGACGCTCCTGTCAAGCTTCACCCCCAAGTAGGTGATGGTGTTGGTCCATTGTATCCTTCGTCTGAGGTACGTGAATGTGGGGAAGTTTGCGGGAAAGCGGCGCTTGGTGAAGAGAATAGCGTGGCTTTTCTCCGGATTTATGGACAATCGCCAACGCTCGCACCACTCTTGGATGAGGCAGAGGTGTCTCTGAATAGGGTTGAAGGCTCTGCGTGGGTGTTTGTTTGTACAGTATAACAGCACGTCATCAGCATACTGAGCTATGTTGACTTGCTGCACTGTTGGTAGGTCGGCCATGTAGACGCTAAAGAGCGTAGGGGAAAGTACAGAGCCTTCGGGGACTCCACCTCTTACTGGCCTAGGTGTTGATTTGTGTCCCGCAACTGAAACTACAAAAAATCTGTGTTTAAGATATGAGTGTAGTAGGTGTATGATGTGTGTCGGGAGCTCCAGTCGGATGAGTTTGAGGAGCAGACCCGCGTGCCAGGTCGTAGAGAAGGCTTTCTCCACGTCCAGCGACACCGCCACAGTGTAGGCTCTGTCCTGGAAACCCAGGGCAGCGGCCTCCACCACTCTCAGTAGTTGCTGGGGTGTAGAATGCCCAGGACGGAAACCAAATTGGTGATCTGGGATGGCATGAATGTCGCCCAAGAGAGGGGGCAAGCGGGCTAGTATTAGCCTCTCGAAAACCTTCGAGAGTACTGATAGGAGACTGATGGATCGGTAGTTGGATCTGTCGGGATCGCTACTTTTATACTGGCAAGTGGGGGGCGGGGCTTGTGCTCTCCGGCGAACGTGGCTTCTGATTGGACCGCTTCGTTGCTTCTCGTTTGATGACGTTTCCTGCTTTCAATGACGGGATGCCAACTTTGACATTGACAAAAACGCTTGCATAAGACTACATCTTTTATATCACACGGGTAAATCCGCAAGAAAAGCGGATAGGTACCGTGGTGATTTGCCCCCGCCCGAGTACACTCGGGCGACTAGTTCCTACTCCTGGCTCCTATTGAGTTTTAGTGCCTCTTCCTTTTTATTAAAATTGTTCGGATGCTTATAAATCTCTATAGCCTCCCGCTGTAGTCGTGCATGGTAGTGTGTTGTAGATGAGAGGATAGAGGTGTCTTGGAAATTTATAATATGCTCGCCCTCTGCCTCAATAGCGTGCAGGGCGACCGCGGACTTTTCTGTGTGGCCTAGTCGACAGTTTGCTTTGTGTTCCTTGATTCTAGTAGTAACACTGCGTTGTGTGGTTCCGATGTATACCGAGCCGCAGGAACAGGGAATGCGGTACACACCGGCTGATGACAGCGGCTCCCGGGGATCTTTGGATGAGCGTAGTAAATTATTTAATTGCCTCGTGGGCTTGAAAACCGTTTTGACATTGTGACGTCGCAATATGTGCTCGATCCGGTCGGTGATATTATTGAAGTATGGCAGAAACACCGTGCCCTTACTTTTTGGTTGGTCTGGCTTTTGAGATGTGGACTGAAACTTGGCAGGGCGGAAAGCTCTATTGATTTCTTGGACGGAATAACCATTTGAATATAATGCCTGTCTTAGGTGCTTGAGTTCATCTTGTAGCTGTTCCGGTTCACAGATGCGGGTAGCCCGATGTTTAAGTGTCTGGATCATTGCTCGTTTTTGTCTGGGATGATGGTTCGAGTCCTTGTTTAGGTAACGGTCAGTGTGGTTGGGCTTCCGGTATACCGTATGCCCAAGAGACCCGTCGGTATTTCTCTTGACCAAGACGTCCAAGAAAGCTAACTGTCCGTCTTTTTCTTTTTCCATGGTGAACTGGATGCGGTGATTAATCCTGTTGAGGTGTAGGTAGAAATCTTGAAGGGCTTCTAGTCCATGGGGCCATATCACGAATGTGTCATCTACATAGTGGAACCAGACCGTGGGTTTATGTGCAGCTGCGTTCAAGGCTGTAGACTCAAACGATTCCATGAAGAAGTTTGCCACCACCGGGCTCAGAGGGCTCCCCATGGCAACACCGTCTATTTGTTCCTAGAATGAGTTATTCCACTGGAAATAAGTAGTGGTGAGAACGTGGTGAAAGAATGCTACTATATCGTCCGTGAAAAATTGTTTCAGATGTGTGAGGGCTTCTTGTACCGGTACCATAGTGAACAGTGAGACGACGTCGAAGCTGATAAGAAGGTCTTGGGGCTGTAAAGTGATACTTTGTAGTTTTTGAATGAAATGAGTAGAGTCTTTGATGTAAGAGTCCGTTGAACCGACGTGGGATTGTAATAGATCCGCCAAATATTTAGCTATGGTGTAAGTTGGAGAACCAATGGCACTAATAATAGGTCTTAAAGGAACTTCCGGTTTGTGGATTTTAGGAAGGCCGTAAAGTCTAGGAGGATGAGCTTCTGATTTTATGATTCGGCGTTTTTCCTCTGTTGGCAGGGAAGAATTTTTGATCAGCTGATTGGTCTGTTTTAAAATCCGAGCTGTGGGATCGCGTTGTATTTTTCTGTATGTGTCTGGCTTTAAAAGATCCAGAATTTTCTGTTCGTAGTCCTGTTGCTTGAGAATGACGGTGGCGTTTCCCTTGTCTGCTCAGCACACAATGATGTCTTTGTTGGTGTTCAGGTTCTTCAAGGCAGTTCTCTCTTCGAAAGTTAGATTACTGCGCGGGGTTTTGGCATACTGGAGAATCCTAGCGGATTCCCGGCGTATCTCGTCGGCAGCTACTCCCGGTAAGCCCCGTATTCCCGATTCAATGTTTTCCTGTGGCTCGGTATACATCGGAACCACACAACGCAGTGTTACTACTAGAATCAAGGAACACAAAGCAAACTGTCGACTAGGCCACACAGAAAACTCCGCGGTCGCCCTGCACGCTATTGAGGCAGAGGGCGAGCATATTATAAATTACCAAGACACCTCTATCCTCTCATCTACAACACACTACCATGCACGACTACAGCGGGAGGCTATAGAGAAACATTTCTTAGTTACATATTCCGGTGTGTATCATCTAAGAAACAGGTTTGCATTTCTACTTGCCTATCTCAGATTTGACAATTCATATGGCAGAGAAGAGAAGAAAGAAAACTGTCCATCAGCTCCGGTTGCAAATCTTTTTGTTTAGTTTATACAGAATTGCCAAGAAGTGTTCACTATATGAAGCTGTGCTACTGTGGATGAAATGTTGATAGGTTTCCGTGGACGATGCAAATTTAAAATGTATTTGCCTAAGAAGCCTGCCAAATATGGTCTTAAAATCATGTGCCTGAGTGATACAAGGAGTGGGTATCTTCACAATGCATTGTACTTATACACTGGGAAGGATTCTGGCGGTGTAACACATATTTGAGGAACGTAAACTTCCGAAACCTACACAGGCTGTTATTTGTCTGACAGACCATCATCAAAATTCCAATAGGAATATCACAGATGATAATTGGTTTGGATTGATTGAGCCGGTGAAAATACTGATGTAATGAGGACTGGCATTTGTAGGTATTCTGAAGAAAAACTAGAAAGAAATACCGTATGAATTTCTACCACGTAAAACTAGAAAAGGGGATTCGGAGCTCTATGGGTTCAGTAATAATATGATGTTGATGTCTCCCATATACCAAAGAAAAATAAAACAGTACTGTTGGTATCTTCCATGCATCACTCTGGAGGCAACGACAGTGCAAGTGGTAAACCAGAAGTCATTGCCTACTACAGTGAAACCAAGGATGGTGTTGATTTCCTGGATGCAAAATGTGCTCAGTAGCTGTGGTCGTCGAACTCGACGATGGTCTATGACCAATTTTTACAGAATCATTGGCATTAGTGCAGTAAATGCTTATGTGATGCATAGTTCTTACAAAAAACTATCCACCACTTTCGAGATGATTCAATTTCATGAAAATGCTTGCAAACGAGTTCGTTAGACCATTAACGGAAATTAAAATTATTAATATAAACACCTCACTACTGAAACTCGAGCCTGCATTAGGATAGTTTTGGCCATTTGTGAGGAACTACCATGCTTTGAAGAGAAACTTCAGGAGCGGAAAGTGTCCTTCCAGCAAAAGAAGAAAAACTGCATACATGTGCCATTCTTGCAGGAAGCCTACATATATGTCTGGAATGTACTGTAAAACCGTGTCAAAATTGTCACCACACATGAAAATATGCCTCTGTGTGTGTTAATAAGGAGTGCAAAGAAGACTTGTAATGTTGTGTTTTGGAAGTGTATAACAAACAGAACATATTAAATTTGCATCCTTAATATGTTATTTGCAGTGTTTTATTATTCTCAAATCCTTACTTGAATTAAGTCAATGTATTCTTAAATTAACAATATACATAAATAGATAATAAAAAGCAGGATTAAAACCATATCACATTGAGGTTTTTCATGCCTATGAAAAAAATCTTAAATTTGTCACTGATAATTATTAATATTTCCAGTTAAAATGTAAGTTGTTTTTGACATTTCCGTGTTATGATTTATGTTTGTTAAATTTTAAAGAATTGTTTAAATAATGCTTAAATGTTTCACGGTAATTATTTAATTTCTATGTAATAAATAATTTTGAGGTCTCAGGCCACACCTGGGTAGTTAATTGAGCAATATGGGTGATTAAAGGTTAAGATGTGCTACTTCCAGCATTGTGACAGCCACCTACAATATAGGCTCTAAAAGACACATCCTTAACGATAGTCATTCATAATTTATTTTATTCATCGCCCGCGCTGCCTTAACGATAAACGCATTTAAACTGCAATTATATGCGAGGAAAAAAGTTACAAAATATAGTGGTTTTTTATATTTTCATGTTATTTAAAGTTAACATTCGTATACGAAATGTGAACCAAAGTCGAAATACAAATTTAGTGATAAGTTTAAACTTTCTGTTTTTGGTTGATACAGCCATTAACTTGAGGTATCATCTTTCGTTTCACAGTTGTGTATAATATCAAAATAGAATCAGGTTTACATGCTTAGCTTTTTTGTGGTCCTAAAGGGCAAAGAGCCTTCAATGTATTAGGGCTAATGCACAGATCCTCCATTCTGACACGCTTATTAATTTAATTTATTGTATAATTGGTGGAATTAAAACGTCCTGCTCGTAGTTCATCTTAAACTATTTCAATTTTTTTTAAATACATCCAGCTCTTTACAATTATAAACTATATATTTACTCTAACCTTAAAAGTAACATCTAATTCTATAGAATAATTTCTGTAGTTAATAGTGAATAATTCTTAAAAGTTGAAATTCACATTTCCCACTTGGACCAATGCCGGTTTTAGACCAGGCGGCAATTTTCAGGGAGGCGGCATTTCCATCTTTCTCTCCCCCCCCCCCCGCATTTATTGTAATATTTATTCTTAAAAATGTTGGCAAATCTTTTCTGAAATTTAATTTTGTACACTTGTGGAAGTAAAGTACTGTTGTTTTATCGCATTGTTGCGGGAATTCGTCGAGAGTAAAGGAAAGACTAAATGCGTAATTTTATTACAAAACGTGTAGAAACGGGCGGGAGGAAATTATTACATTTAAGTGCTTATATAAACAAAATGCCTTGTTGAAAATAAAATAGGATGTATGTTTATTTATCGTTATTCAACTCAATTACATTTTCAATCTGGGCCTATATCGTTCTCAATAGCTTAAAAATAAATCACAGCCAGCCTTTCAAAAATCAGTTTTGTTTCAACAATGAATGTTTCGAACTTTAACGATAACAGCTATATTTTAGTACTCAATGGACTTAGTAAGTACAGGTTTTAAGAAATTATAAGTACTCGTTTCGTAAATAACTTCCAAATGAGTGAACCTGAATCGCGTATAAAGTTAAGTGGCTCGCAATATAGAAAAAATGCTAAAGTAAAGAAGAAAAAATCTGATGTGTTCCATTCACTTGACTTTCTCTACAGCTCTGCAACGATTTATTGTTAAAAAGATTATGCTTGTATTTACTTTATTTTAATCGAGAAAAAAAAGTCTTATTACTTGCTTTCTTGTAAGTAGAAGGGAAATAAGGGAGTACTATGGGCTAAACTGATAACCATAAGCTGGTTGCTATGCGACTGAAGTTCCTTTGTATGGACAGGAATTTGTATGAGAAAAGTATCATTTTTTCAAAACTGAAACCAAAAATAAGGAATATGTCAAAAACCATCAACTCCACGAAAAAAAATATACATGACATAAATTGTCTGTTTTAATGTGCTCTACATTTTTTGTGTGTTAAGTTTTTGTCCATCTCTTACAGTGTATCAGTTATGCAAAATTCCGTAAAATTCATCCAGAATAAAGTAGTCTTCAGAGGCTATTCCCTGAAAATTCAAGATATACATTTTATTTGTCAGGTAAATATCTTTAATATTTGACATTTTAATCAAAATCGTTAAGACATTTTTAAGAAAATCAAAATTTTCGAAAAAAGTTCCATGTAAAGGGTAGCTAGGGGTGGCGGGATTTTCTTGAAAATCTCGTATCGCATCCTTGGAGGATACCTAACTTAAATAGTACCAAGTTTTGCATTTAACAGTCTTTTCGTTTTTGAGCTGTGCTGTCCACAGACACGCACACGCGGACCCTTTTATAATTTTTTTTTTTTTTGGATTCAGGGGGACCCAAAACATGTATTTGCGGTGAAATCTCGGTATCGAATTTTTCGGTGCATTACAATACCTTCTCAATACACTATATACATAGTACGTGTAGAGAAAGTAAAAAAATAGGGTTTTAATTGGAAAATGTAAAAAGTTAAGACAGTTTGTGTCTGCAACACTGCTCAGCAAAAGAAAACATTTAAAATGCTCGTGGTGGTGTTTTAGTACACAATCTACCAATAAAGAATTAACGGAAACAAGTGCATTTGGACAGTGTAGTTATAGGGTGAAAGTACCAGTAGGGATGATGATGATGATGATGATGATGATGACAATTTCAGTGCATGTAATTCAAGAGGATATGAAGATAGTGAATTTTTAAACCATGTAATGGTCCCGCTAAATGGCTTGTAAACGATGCAACGCGAGACAACACAAACTGTCGACGAAAATTGCGAGTACACAAGGTATTCAGACACTGCCACCAGATAGATACCTTTCGCAATCACTATTCAGCCAACCTTTTAATTAATGCGGAAACGCTTCTAGATCGTGGGTAGTGTTTTCTAAAAGTAAATGCGCAGTTTGTGCTCCCTGTAGGCTCTTTGGAAATATATCTGCATTAGCTACAGAAGGTTACAATGACTAGAAAAACATAAATCAACGTACGAAAGAATATGACACTATGAATATAAATGTGCAATGTACAATGTTAGCAAGAAGAAATGCGGCTGTAAGAATTGCTATTTCAAACAGAAGAGGTAATTAAGTATTGAAGGAAAGTTCTAAAGCATCTAGTAGCAACAGTAAAATCCCTCGCTGTGCGTGGTTTGTCGTTTAGAGGCACAGATGAAAAGTTTGGTTCTAACAATATTGAAAATTATGTCATTAGAACTGATTGCACAGTTCGACTTAGGCCGCGCGGTCAGTCGCCTCTCGCCGGGTTCGATCCCAAGCGACTGCATGTGAGATTTGCGGCGCAGGGGTGGGTTTTCTCCGGCTTCTCCGGTTTCCCCCACCGTCACATTCCACCGGGGCTCCATCTTCTGCGGTGCCTTCGCAATAAAAGCGGGCGTTAAACACTACAAAACAAAAACACAAAAAAACAGTTCGCCCATTTCTCGCCGAGATGTAAAGAGACATTGAAATAAAGGACGTGGTATATGTCATCACAAATTTGTGATGAGTTCATTAAAATAATGTCCCTGGAGGTGGTAAATTTTATAGTAAATAAAATTAAAGCAGCTAAGTACTTTTTTATAATTTTTAGATTCAACTCCTGACATTGCACATACAGATAAATTAACATCAATTAATCGATACGTAACTGAATGTGGCTCACCAGGTGATGGAAACTGAATGAGCTTGGTCTTATATTAAAAATTGTTGTGCACAGTCTTATGATAACGCTAGTGATATGTCGGGCACATGCATTTAAATCCCATTGCTGTATATGTTCCATGCTCATTCTCTCAATCTTGTTGATTCTTCTGCTGTGAGACCTTGTATGCAAGCATTTGGTGTTATTCAGGAACTATTTAACTTTTTCTCAGTGTCTTCAGACAGGTGAAAACTTTTATTACCTCATCTGATACCAAACACTACGTTGTTGAAAAGTCTTTCACAAACAAGATGGTCAGGTGCGATGCTTGCCTTAGTTTGTGTTCTTCGTGGTTAGAGATCCAATCAGCTTTAGCTGCAATATCTGACAACAGAGAGAAACCACACATACTCGTTCTGAAGCTGCAGGGCGCCAAGATTCACTAAAAATGTGGAGACATGTTTACGTCAAGTAGATGTAAAGGCTTTCATTGCTTATTCTTCGGTAGCCCACAGTGTAACATCTGTTGAGGGTGAATTAGAAGTTGTCATCAATCTTTAAAATCCATTAGAAACGTATCTTGAATGAAAATGAGATGTCTTTACGAGGAAAAAACGATGAAAATTTGTACATTACAGCGAACCAGGAAAGACGTAGTTGCAACATGGTGAGAAAGAGACAATTTTGCGTTTTCTGGCAGAGATAATTACGGGATAAATGTTTTAATATTATTATTGATCGGTTGTGCCAAGAATGAAACGCAGATGTAATGCGTATGAGGATTGTTTGCTAATTGTTATTTTCTTATTAAGCTCTGCGAGTTAGACACAAAACAAATTTTCGAACGGGCTCAAACTTTTAAGAGCGATTTACCCGGATGACGTAGAGGATGAATTCGACAATGAATGCATTCACTTCAATGCTATATGAGAGGACAATTCAGATAAGGAAATGTCATTGCTGTGCCTATACAAAATACTCGTTAAGGAATGCCTCTTGGATGTTTAGCCTAATACTGGGCAGTGCTATGTATATTTCGGTGTGCACCAAGAGCAAATTGTTCGACAGAGAGATCGTTTTCAGTGATCAAGAGAGTTAAAAACTCTAGTGTAACAGCACACCTAGAAAGTGAACGCTATGTCAATTCTTTCCATCGAGCATGATGTGCTTCGTCAGATCAACTTCGATAACGTCGTCAATGCTTTCTCTATGCAGAAAATATGAAAGAAATCATAATTTACAAGTAAATTCAGATGTTTTTATTCCAAATAATTACTTTTTTTCTGAATTGAAACTTTCATTTAATGTCGTTTCATTTAAAACTAATTTAAAATCGATGACCTGTATAATGGCAGCTTATATTGTTAGGGAAAAATTGGGGACGAACAATTTTAACACTGCCTAGGGGCGACTAAATACCTAAATCCGGCCCCGGCCCTATTTAAACTCAGTGACCTGTATAATGACTGCTTATATTGTTTGGGAAAAATTGGGGGCGAAAATGTTTAGCACTGCCTAGGGGCAGCAAAATACCTAAATCCGGCTCTGCTCGGGACATGAATTGATATCCTCACTCTGAGCATATTGGTTTAAGGAACCAAAATAAACTCTTGACATCGACATCTTTCTTTATTTCATTTATTGCTTTCTCTATACTCACTATGTACATAGTGTATAGAGAATGTATTGCACTCCACCAAAAATATCGATACCGAGATTTCACCGGAAATATATGTTTTAGGGTCCCCTATGTCCAAAAAAAGTATTTTCAGAAAAAGGTCCGTGTGTGTGTGTGTCAGTGTGTCCGTGTGACTGTGAACACGATAACTCAAAAACGAAAAGTCAGTAAAATACCAAACTTGGTATTTAAGTTTAGTATCTTCCAGGGGTGCGACACGAAGATTTTGAGAAAAATCCCCCACCCCAAACTGCCCTTTACATAGAACTTTTTTCGAAAATTTTGATTTTCTAAACAATGGCTCTAACGATTTTGATTAAAATACCGCATATTAAAATACCGCATATCCTGACAAATAAAATGTATATTTTGAATTTTCTGGGAATAGCCTCTGAAGACTACTTTACTTTGGATGAATTTTTCATAACTACTAAACCGTAAGAGATAGACAAGAACTTAACCCACAAAAAATGTGGAGCACGTTAAAACAAACAATTTATGTATAGAAGATTATTTCTGCTAATTTTTCTCGATTAGCATAAAATAAATAAAAGATAAGCTTATTAACAATAATCATTTACAGAGCCTTATCTCTTACGGTTTAGTAGTTATGAAACATTCATCCAGAGTAAAGTAGTCTTCAGAGGCTATTCCCAGAAAATTCAAGTCATGTGAATGGAATACATCAGATTTTTCTAGATTAGCATGAAGTAAATAGAAGCATAAGCTTTTTAAGAATAATTTGTTGCAGGGATATAGAGAAAGTTATGTGAATGGTACACATCAGATTTTTTGTTATTCTCCATGCCATGAATTTATCATACAACTTTTCGCAGATCTTTTTTGATTTTTGTGAAAGTAAATTGCTAACAACATTATTCGCCTTCTCTATTGTATCAGGAGGTGTGGAACCAAATTACATATCATTATCATTAGGCCAAAATACCTCAGTCTCCATTTTGCAAATCAACTATCACTTGAATCGAATTTTATTTGTTATCGACGCATGCGTACACTACGCATAACGATCGGCGGAGTTCATATTTCGTAGTAGGATATCTAAATATTAAATATTTATTTATATCTACATGTCATAGAAAAATTATGTATGCAACTCTCCTATAATGTTCACTTACCTCTCACTCGTATCCCAATAACTACCATTATAGGATCGATGCATATATAACAATTTACATTCTATACACGTACTGTATTTAGTGTAAAGAGAAATGTAAATGGCGTGTTATTTACGCCCCATTCTATATTGGGCGTGAAAGTCCGCTTAATTTTGCTCAGAGGCATCTCTATCAGACTTGAGGTTCTTTTACGTGCCGTAAATTTACTACACGGGACCAACGGCTTTACTTTACTACTATACATTTTTACTTTCTCTATACGCACTATGTACATAGTGTATAGAGAAAGTATTGCACTCCACCCAAAATTTCGATACCGAGATTTCACGGAAATATATGTTTTAGGGTCCCCAATATCCAAAAAAAGCATTTTCACAAAAAGGTCCGTGTGTGTGTATCCGTGAACACGATAACTCAAAAACGAAAAGTCGGAAAAATACCAAACTTGGTATTTAAGTTTAGTATCTTTCAGGGATGCGACAAGAAGATTTTGAGAAAAATCCCCCCACCCCTAACTACCCTTTACATGGAACTTTTTCCGAAATTTTTGATTTTCTCAAAAACGGCTCTAACGATTTTGACTAAAATTTCGTATATAAAAGATATTTACCTGACAAATAAAATATTAATCTTGAATTTTCTGGGAATAGCCTCTGAAGAGTAGTTTATTCTGGATGAATTTTACTGAATTTTGAATAACTATTAAACCGTGAGAGTTGGACAAAAACTTACTACTTAATGTAGAGCACATTAAAACACACAATTTATGTTATATACATTTTTTTCGTGGAGTTCGTCGTTTTTGAGACATTCCTTATTTTTGGTTTTCTGCTATGAAAAACGTATACTTTTCTCATACAGGAACTTGTCAACTCCTATCCTTATAAACAAAGGAACTTCATTGACATAGCAACCAGCTTTTGACTATCACTTTAACCTATGGTAGTCCCTTATTTCGCTTCTGCTTACAAGGAAGCAAGTAATAAGACTATTTCTGCTAATTTTTTCTGATTAGCATAAAGTAAATAGAAGTATAATATTTTAAGAATAATTTGTTGCAGGGATATAGAGAAAGTCATGTGAATGGTACACATCAGATTTTTTTAAAAGCATGTACTCATAACCACCAGAGGAAACAAACCTTTTGGTGGTAATTTACTATAAAATCTGATGTGTTCCATTCACATGACTTTCTCTACATCTCTGCAACAAATTATTGTTAAAAAGCTTAAGCTTCTATTTACTTCATGCTAAATGAGAAAAGTCTGATGTGTTCCATTCACATGCCTTTCTCTCCATCTCTGCAACAAATTATTGTTAAAAAGCTTAAGCTTCTATTTACTTCATGCTAAATGAGAAAAATGTGATGTGTACCATTCACATGACTTTCTCTATATCCCTGCAACAAATTATTCTTAAAAAGCTTATACTTCTATTTACTTTATGCTAATCAGAAAAAAATGAGCAGAAATAGTCTTAATACTTGCTTCATTGTAAGTAGAAGCGAAATAAGGGACTACCAGCGGTTAAAATGATAGTAAAAGCTCGTTGATATGTCAATGAAGTTCCTTTGTTTATATGGATAGGAGTTGACAAGTTCCTGTATGAGAAAAGTATAAGTTTTTCATAGCAGAAACCAAAATTAAGGAATGTCTCAAAAACGACGAACTCACGAGAAAAAAAAATGTATATAACATAAATTGTGTGTTTTAACGTGCTCTACATTTTTTGTGTAGTAAGTGTTTGCCTATCTCTTACGGTTTAGCAGTTATTCAAAATTCAGTACAATTCATCCAGAATAAAGTAGGCTTCAGAGGCTATTCCCAGAAAATTCAAGATATACATTTTATTTGTCAGGTAAATATCTTTTAATATACGAAATTTTAATCAAAATCGTTAGAGCCATTTTTGAGAAAATAAAAATTTTCGAAAAAGTTCCATGTAAAGGGTAGTTTGGAGTGGGGGGGATTTTTCTCAAAGTTTTCGTGTCGCATCCCTAGAACATACTAAACTTAAATACCAAGTTTGGTATTTTATCGTCTTTTCGATTTTGAGTTATCGTGTTCACACACACACACACACACACACACACACACACACACACACACACACACACACGGAGCTTTTTGTGAACATGCTTTTTTTTTGGATATTGGGGACCCTAAGACATAAATTTCCGGTGAAATCTCGGTATCGAATTTTTGGGTGGAGTACAATACCTTCTCTAATCACTATGTACATAGTGCTTATAGAGAAAGTAAAAATTAGTAGAAATAGTCGTAGTTCTTGCTTCCTTGTAAACAGAAACGAAAACAGGGAGTACCATATGTTAAAGTGCTAGTCAAAAGCTGGTTGCTATGTGACTGAAGTTCCTGTGTATTGTCCATTGACAGATTTCTGTATGAGAAAAGTAAGTTTTTTAAAGCTGAAATCAAAAGCAAGGAATATCTCAAAAACTATCAACTCCACGAAAAGAAACCTTATATAACATAAATTGTGAGTTTTAACGAGCTCTAAATTTTGTGTGTGATTAGTTTTTGTCCAACTCTTACGGTTTAGCTGTTATGCAAAATTCCGTAAAATTCATCCAGAATAAAGTAGTCTTTAGAGACTATTCCCAGAAAACTCAAGATATACATTTTATTTGTCGTGTAAATATCTTTAATATATGACATTTTAATCAAAATCTTTAGTCATTTTTGAGAAAATCAAAATTTTCGAAAAAAATGTTCCATGTAAAGGGTAGTTGGGGGTGGGGGGATTTCCTTGAAGATCTTCGTGTCGCATCCTTGGAAGATACCAAACCTAACCTGGTATTCAATGGTCTTTTCCTTTTTGAGCTATACTGCCCCCTTCAAACACACACACACACACACACACACACACACACACACACACACACACACACACACACACACATTTTTCTAATTTTTACTTTCTCTATACATACTACGTACATAGTGTATAGAGAAGGTATTGCGTTGTACCCAAAAATTCGATACCTCGGCTAATTTAAGTTTTGCACACATTATGCTGCTTTCGGAAACATCGGTAAAGTCTACCGTTAAGCTAAAAACATTGTTTAATGAAAAGGGTGCTTTTCACAAAACTTATACAATATACATACACTAGGGATAATTCTTTCCTTGCTTATGTTTTACTACACTAGTATTACATGTTTCCGCTATTGCTTGCAAATTAGGAGCAACCGTTATAAATGAACTGCATACTGGATACGTGTTGTTACATATAGAAATAATGATTAAATGGCCAATAAATGTTGTTCCTAAACCATTTATATTGTATTATTTATACAGCATTGCATAGTGTAATACGATATTTGTGTATTCATTAGGACATTTAAAAGTAACTATTTTGTTATGAAAAACAGTAAAACGTTCAGCAACCAATCATAGCCATTGCAACTTGTTGCTTTTGATTACATTACCGGTGAAAAGGCTGGACGGAGAATACACAAAAAATGTACATCACGTTAAAGCACACAATTTATGTGATATACATTTTGTTTTCGTGGAATTGAACATTTCTGAGATTTTCCTTGTTCCATACTTAAAACATTTTAACTTTTCCCACACGGAAAGTTTTATACTCTTGGCTCTGCATAGAAACGAATTTTAACCACGTGGCAACCAGCTTTTAAAAGATTTGACTATCGTTTTAACCTAGTGTATTCCCTATTTCCCTTCTACTTGCAAGGGAGCAAATAATTAAGACAATATCTGCTAATGTTTATCTCGATTATCATGAAGTAGATAAAAGAATATGCTTTTTAGTAATCATTTGTTCAGTAATGTAGAGAAAGTCATTTGAATGGAACATATAAGATTTTTATATTGATTTATAACGAATTAGGGGTAGTGTTATCCTAACACGGAAGTCTTTTGGTTTATTATTATACTTTATGTTACTGTATTATTTTGGCTATTAGGCTTTAGTAATATCTGAATGCAGATAATTCACGGGAATCTGGTTTTCTGGGCGTGCATATGCATGACGTAGTAAAGGAAACTTTTCGTTAACGGTGGTGATTTATTCATTAAATTTTGTTTGGCTGGCTATTGTGTTGCAGATAGTTTTGTTTGGTTGCGTGAAAAACATGCATAGCAAACATCTCTGGGTCAGATGAAGTAGAGCAATAGAGAGCGAAAAGGTGAGAGAATGCCTGCAGCAGCTGGCACTCTCTCCTTCCCTGCCTTATTCTCTTTCTCCTTCCATAAGACTTGCTGGGTTTTATGCCTGCGTGGTTCAGACAGAAAGGCAGACAAAGCCCTGTTGCCAAGATGAGTGAAGTGGTTCGTTTCCCCTTAGAAATAACTAGTTTTATGAGGCAGATGTGAAAGAAAACCCACCCCAAGGTCTTTGGGGAGGAGAGGAAACAAAATGTTATGACCAACCCACCATTTACATCCCGCATTTCTCTCCCTCACCGTCATAAAATGAAGGGAAGGCTTGCTTAAGATAGCACCCATGTATACCGATACGTAGGGTTTCGGTGAATTGATGCATAACAATAAACCTGCTATCCCCACTTCTCTTTCACTTATTATAAAGAAAGAAGAAATGGTTGCAAACGGAACAAACTTACTTTTGCGATAATTTTGCATAGGCACAAGGCTGAGATGCATATCTTGAGCAAAGATCACAAATCAGATATGCATGAAACATGTAGCATGCATCATAATAGGTAACAACAAATTAATAAATAAGTGAACAATGCATTTTAAAAATATGAGACTAAAAGCAATTTGTCATTAATTTAGGGGCTTCGATATCGTGGCCCAGATCATAATAAGAAATTGATCTTTCCATTTTAAACTCTGATACCTCACTTTTCTCTCTCTGCCTCATGCATCTCTTTACCTTCAGCATAGTATAAAGTCCAACAACTTGATGTGTAATATTAAAGGCTATTTTCAGTGTTCATCATTACAAACATTTGATGCAAAGGACACCAAAATGCTCATTTTAAGGTCCCTGAACAAAACTTAAATACAAAATGTTATATAAATACCAAACTTGATATTTAAGTTCAGCATCTTGCAAAATCCATACTCCCCAAATTGTCCTTTAGATGGATTTTTTTAGTGTTATTTTTTGTGTTCTTACAAATGTCCCTGCAGATTTTGATTAAAGTAACATGTTAAGAAAAATTGTATACCTTGAATTTTCTACTAGTTTGTGAAATTATCTTAATTCTGAATGTATTTTGAATAATTTTGTTATCACTCACAAACTTTAGAAATAGGCAAAACTTACTACACAAAAAATATAGATTTCAATAATATGCAGTTTAAAGCATACAAAGCTTTTGTGGTATTAACTGTTTTTGAGATATTGTTATTTAAATTTTCAAATCCATTTTTATTCTTTTCGAATGCTAATTTGCTACTAATTTTTTTTTTTTTCTGGTAGTCATGCAAAGAGGGAATTTTAAAGCCATCATATAGCTACCACTTTTTAGTGATCCCTGCAGCCTCCATTATCCTTCTTTCATCCACAATGAAATGTATGATAAAAATATTTTTACCAACATTTATCTTTATTAACAAGAAATACAAACAAGAATAAGATTTTCTAAGTACAGTTATAAAAGACTGTGTAAAGAAATCCATGTGAAAGTAGCATTTGTTCAATTTTTTTTTTTATTTATTTATTTTTTTATTATTATTCTTTCTCTCAAGCAACACAGCAACAAACTTTACCCTTAAGCAGAAATTAAATATTTTAGAAAATACTAATCTATAAAACATTTTATTTGACACAAATTGCAGCTTGTTTCGAGTTCCATTATTTAAGCTATTGTACTTTGTATAAATAAAGGTGTTAATTTATACGAAGAATATCAAATAAATCTTATTGTGCACTAAGCATCAGTCTGTGTCATTTTTAATTATCCCATCATGTAAAATTTTGAGACTAAAGAAGACTACAGATTCTGGGATGTACCATCTCAGATTTGTCATTGCAGTAAACAATTTTCAGAATTTTGGAGAAAATATTAAAACAAAGCAGGTTTTTCCACGTAAAGATTGATTTGGTGTGAAGGAATCTTAAAAGTCTTAATGCATTCTTAATTATGAAATTTGGTGTTTCAATTTTTCATCTTTTATTATGCTTGCAGACATCTTGCAGAGACAGACAAAAAACTCGTTAAACTTTTTAGACAATCCTTTTTTACTTTCTCTACATGTACTATGTACATCGTGTATAGAGAGGGTATTGTATTGCACCCAAAAATTTGATACTGAGATTTCACCAAAACACATGGTTTGGGACCTGTTGAATCCAAAGAAAAGCATTTTTAGAAAACATTTGTGTGTGGGTGTGGGTGGGCGGGTGCGCGCGCGCATGTGTGGGGGGGCAGGGTAGCATAAAAACGAAAAGTCTGTTAAATACCACACTTGATAATATTTCAGTTTAGTATCTCCCAAGGATGTGACACAAGGATTTTCAACCAACTTCCTTTATATGGAAAAAATTGTCAAAATTTTTGATTTTCTCAAAAATGGCTATAACGATTTGGATTAAAATATCGTATTTTAAAGATATTTACATGACAAATAAAATGAATATCTTGAATTATCTGGAAATAGTCTCTGAAGACCTTTTTATACTGGATGGATTTTGCATAACTAGTAAACTGTGGGGGGGGGGGGAGAGAGAGAGAGAGAGAGAGAGAGAGAGAGAGAGAGAGAGAGAGAGAGAGAGAGAGAGAGAGAGAGAGAGAGGGAGAGAGAGAGACTTACCTCACAAACAATGTAGATCTCGTTAAAACACAATTATGTCATATACATTTTTTCATGGATTTGACCATTTTTTAGATATTCAAGTTTTCGAATACTTAAAACTTTTCAAATATGGGAATTTGTCAACTCCTGGAAAAGCAAAGAAATGGATTTCATCCATATGGCAACCAGCATTTAGAGGATTTGACTATCGTTTCAGCTTAAATGTATCCCATTATTTCCTCTCTACTTATAAGAAAGCATTTCTGCTTACTATTATCTCGATTAGCATGAAGTAGAAGGAAGCATAAGCTTTTGAACAATAATTTGTTACAAAGATGCAGAGAAAGTCATGTGAATGCAACACATCAGATTTGGGAGCATATAAAATATGTGCTGTGATATCACAAAACCATCTATCAGTGGAATACAATATTTCCTTGCTGCTTCGGGTAGAGTGGAGAAAATAAAATGTACATCTCAGAAACTTCTTAATTGTCTTTTGTTAGCTTTTAGTGAGGCCCACCCTCAATATGGTAGAGCTGCTTTCCTGTTTCACTTTACAGCAAAAATAATCCTGAGACTTGTGTTAAACGTTAAGATAAAGGAAGCGACTGAACACAGTCTTACTATATATGTTGGACTTGCAATTGACACCAAGCTGATTGTGCCGATTTGTGAAACATATCCTCAACATTTTGAGTAAGTACAATACTAGCTATCAACGAGCTGATTTGTGAAAATGTTGAATAATGAAACAACAGGAGTGTGTATCATTCATCTTGTATTAATGTAATAGACTTCATTGTTTATCTTATGTCAGTATTTATATGTTGAAAATATCCGTTAGAAACTGTCTTTTTGGCAACAGACCCCTTATTAATTATACAGATTGTTTGACAATCAATAGTTCTTTAAATAATTTTCCAGGTTTTTAGAATGCAGTTTTAAGAAAAGCATTAATTTCTGAAGATAACAATTCTGAATTTAAATTTAGTTATTTATGTAAGTGTATACACATTCTAGATAAAATAATTGCCATCCAAATTTAAAATATTTCTTGAGAATGTGGATGTATAGAGGATTTATCCATGAATATATATATATTTTTTTTTTTTGTAAATAAGATAATTACCACCCAAATTTAAAATATTTCTTGAGAATGTGGATGTACAGATGATTTATACATGAATTTGATGCAGCTCACATCTTGCCTTGATTCTTCATGAATACCTTGGGTAGATATTCCCATGTAACCCTTTAAATCATCTGAGGGATCTTATCAGAGACAAAATAAAAATTTAAATAAGCTTTGAACTTCATGAATATCATAGACGCTGGAAGTTGTACTTCTGTATTTGCTCTGTAGTTCTTATTTTTCTATTTTATGTAAAATAAACCTCTTTCTCAAGTTTTCTCCATAATTGAATTCAGTCCAGTTACTCTGATTGCTAACATGGGACCATCAATGTTACGAAAAATGAAGTATGTAAAAAACCTAGAATATTACACTCTCTCTCTCTCTCTCTCTCTCTCTCTCTCTCTCTCACTCTCACACACACACCACACTTGCGCGTGCAATGATGTGTAGGTGGAGATTGCCAGTGTCCAATCGGAATGAAGTGGCGTAGTTTAAATTGCTGCTGGGACATTGTTGCTGTGGATACTGTTGGGGTGAGGGAGGGAGTACAACATTTCAATGAACCTTGAAATGTTGTACTCTTGTTAAACTATGTATTAATGTTTACTTTGTGTACTCACACTATGCACATAGTGTATAGAGAAGGTATTGTATTTCACCCAAAAATTTGATAACGAGATTTCATCAGAATACATTTTGAGGTCCCCTGAGTCCAAAATAAAATCATTTTTAGATTAAGATCTGTGCAAGTGTGTGTGGTGTGTATATGCATGCAGCATTGGTTTAGTATCCTTCCAAGGATGTGACGCAAAGATTTCCAAAAAATCCTTCCACTGTAAACTTAACCTTAACATGGGAAAATATTTGAAAATTTTGTTTTTCTCAAAAATGCCTCTAACAATCTTGATTAAAATACATTTTGAATTTTCTAGGAATAGCTTCTGAAGACTTGTTCATTCTGAATGAATTTTGCTGACATTTGCATAACTAGTTAACTGTAAGATATAGACAAAAACTTACTACACAACAAATGTAAATCTTATTAAAACACACAATTTATGTCATGCATTTTTGTTGTAGAGTTGACCATTACCAAAATATTCCTTGTTATTGGTTTCAAGTTTAAACTATGTAACTTTTCTCAAATGAGGTTACCTTTCTTTTCATTTTGCTTTTGCTTATTTCTGGCCTTGCAAAACAAACCAAATTTCAATTGTTCACATAGCGACCAGCTTTTAAAAGAAATTACTATCGATTTTGCCATATTTCCTTTCTATTCATAAGGAATCGTGCAGTAAGACCATTTCTGCCAATGCTCATCCTAATTAGCATAACAGAACCTCTGTTATGCTAATAGATAACAGAAACTCTTCTGTAAGAATAGTTTGTTTGCAGAATATATAGAGAAAGTATATCAGATTTTTTTTGAAATCATAACTGAGTATTCACAAAACTTGTAATCATCATGTATGTTTTAAAGACACAATTAAATACTAGCCTGTGACTGTGTTGTAATCAGATTTTTTAAAATCATAATTGAGTATTCACAAAATTTGTAATTATTATATGTTTTAAAGACACAAATACTAGCCTGTGACCGTATTGTAATCATGTAAAGTGAAAATTTAAATGCATGTGTATATGTACTATTTAACAATTATGTGCTCACCAATAATGTGGCAGTCTTGTGCAGTCCCCTTCAGCATTTTCAATATGCGTGAATGATAATGGAAATAAACAAACAAATGTTCCAAAAATATCTTTTTGTATCAGCCATATTTGTGTAAGCAAAGTTAATAATAATAATAATAATAATAATAATAATAATAATAATGATTATTGCCATTCTCTCAGCCCAATTCACAGATAACATCTCTTCTTTCAAATGTAAAAAGAAGCTAGTAACAGTGAAATAACACAAATATTAATATAAAAATAATAGTTGCAACATATCTTCACTTATCTTTTGGAATCCTTACTTTGGACTAGTTTCGCAATCAATTTATGTTGATGATGCAATAAATTGATTGCTAAACTAGTCCAAAGCAAGGATTCCAAAAGATAAGTGAAGATATGTTGCAACTATTATTTCTATATTAACATCTCTTCTTTCTCTTATTTTACAGTGCCTTTGTACTCCATTGAGATCCTTATAACATCTAGATTGGATTATTTGTTTATTAATTAACAATATTTAATGAATCAGTATATTCATTTCTATAACTAGTATTTTTATTCTGATTAATTTTTCTGTGTATCAGTTTCATTATATGCTAACCTTTCTATTTATATATAATTGTTCTTCTTTTTGTTTTTATTTTTTATCTTCAACTACATATTACATGGAATTTATTCTTCTTGTTGAGTCGGTCTGGGTACCTCAATTGGTTAGGCGCTGGCCTTCTGAAATCAAGGCCACAGGCTCAAACCCGGTCCAGACCAATGGTTTTTAGGTGTACTTAAAAGCAATAACTCCATGTCAGTAGATTTACTGGTATGTTAAAGAATCCTCCAGGATGAAATTCTGGCACACCAGTGGCACTAAGATGTTCCTGGCAATTGACAGTGTCATTACAAACAAAATAATTTTTTCCCTTCTTATTAACATATGTTACACTGCCTTTGTTAAAGCCTACTATTTATTCTAATGACTAACATAGGTTTATTGCTGCTTATTTAATGTATTTGCTAAATAGGATTTCTCTTTAACCTTAAAAAATTGTATTATAATTAATTTCCAATAATAAATTGATATAATACAACACACTTGCAATTTTAAGAAACACATTTTCTATATTCAAGTTTTACCATTATCCTTAATATAACACTTCCCTTTATACCATTTTGTTCTGCCCAAAAGATGAAGTACCAATTCCTTTCCTAATACAATAGTCTGTCCTCTTTTAAGTTTCATTAATGCTGATTAGACCTGCTAATTTCCACCAATATTTACATGACAAATGGAAGCAAGGTGAATCAATGTTGAATGAATGATTGTAAGGTCAGTGACATGTATTTTGACAATATTGCAAGTTTACATCAATGTTATTTAACAAAACATATACAATACATTGATCCATATTTTGACATTAGGAAAATATGTGTGTTTAACGGTTATAATTCATTGTTTATACCAGAGCTCTCACTTTTAACTATTCAGGTTCGTAATAATTTAAGAATGCTTCAGGTATAAAATTGTTATTTTTCTGAGGCACCCAGGAATTCAACAGTGAGTAGTTCAATGATAGGCAATGCATATGTATATGCACAATAGAATGTAATATTTGTTTTACATATTTTGGTGTGCTCTTTCAGATGGTGTATAAATTGGTTTCAAGTCTTTTTAACATTGTTTGATGGTCCTTTGTAAGATCAAACTGAATACAGTTATTTTCCTGATAATTATTAAAATTTTGTTCTTTCTATTTTTTTGTTCCTTGCACATTTTTGAATTGACAGCAACAAATGACTTTTTAAAGGTTTGACAAGCAACCATGTGGCGTATTGTAATGTCTAAAGATTTTGAAATATTGTTCAAACTAATCGTGAGGTAAAATGTGATTTACAAATTAAGCATTATACCACTTTCATTTTTGACATTGACATAAAGCTAAACATCATGGATAATGGAACCACAGCACAGTTAGAGCAAACATTTAAAAAAATGATTGAAATGTTAGAAACCTCCATTTACCATTTGTTGAGAAAAACATTTCAAAGGCCTTTTTCACAAAAGCACTTTGTTTTACATATTTTAATTTCAAATACATATTATGTTAAAAATATTATGTATTTTACATGTCTGAGATAGTTAATTTCAGTGTTGCTGAGGTAATATCATAGTGAAACTATTTAAAATTTAAATTAATGTTGAGGAGGAATTCTAGTTGATCTGAGATAAGGACACTTTCACAAGACATACAGCAATACTGAAATAGAACTCTTAGAAAGTAATTGTTGAGTATATTGACCTTAATATTAACATTCCTCTTAAAATGGATCTCATTGCATTTATATCATTTTGATAAATGATTAAAAGGTTCACACTTCTATGCTGAAAGCTTCAACTTAATTTTCTTACTTTAAATAAGTGAATAAAATATTTTTGGCAGCCTTATCAATGTGAGCACTATCCACCTTTATGAAGGTAATTGAGTGTGACATAATTAATGACTCTGTTTGCTTTCAAATGAAGGAAACAAAACAAGTTTTGTTGAATGCTGTAGCTGTATCTGTATTTCTTGAAGTACAAGTGTCTAATGCTTTGAAAGATACAAGTTGTAACAGTATGCAGGAGACCAATGAATTCTGAAAAATATTCTTTTAATTCGCTCAAAAAAATAAAAATAAAAGCAAGTAAGAAGCAGTTTTTTGATTAATAGCTACAGTTTGATTAATGCTTTATTTTTCTCTCTTTTTTATTTTGATAGGCTGAACCATTCTGCAAGGCTGTGGATATAGTGGAGTTTCAATTTTATCGCAACTATGTAGCACATCCTATGGATTTGTCTCTTCTGGAACGCAATATCAAGAAACGGATGTATGGCAGCACAGAAGCTTTCATATCAGATACAAAATGGATTTTGCACAATTGCATAATTTTTAATACATGTAAGTTAAATCATTTTTGCTTACAAGGTTTCGTTTAGAATAAGGATCACAAGGCATTTTCTTTTTTCTCTCTCTCCAAACCATGAAGTTTTATAGGACTTGAAGCTTTCACATCAATCCTCTGTAAAGACCTTAATTTCGCTCTGGTACCCAGTACCTCTTTCATAAAGGACTTCATAAGTGGAGTAGAACAAGCAATTCACATTTTACAATCTGTCTGATATCATAGAAGAAGTATGCAATGAAATAAGTGCGAACATCAGCAAAATCAGAAACCCGGTAGTAATATTACAACAGCAGAATGACAAGCACTCTGGTCACTAAAACAAGGCAGTGCACTAATAGTTCTCCCTTCAGATAAGCCAGCACCATAGTTGCTATGGAACCAATGATTACCACAGCAAGGTCGCACATGCCACACAATCTTACTGCAGCATCAAGCCTACCACCTGAAACCAAAATGGTTTCATTACCCACTTTTTCAGTTGTATGGACTTCCTAAGGTATATAAGCCAGATGTTCCATTAGACCTATACTGAGCACTATTGGTGTGCTCACTTGTTGTTTAACAAAACAGCTGACAAGTATGCTCGCACCACCAGTGATATGAAGAATTTAGCTAAATTTGTACAAACTATCAAGAATCTGAGGCTGGATCTGGGGCACCTGCTAGTCAGTTTTGATGTATCATTATTCACAAGAGTTCTGTTGCAAGAAACTTCAAAGATAGTGAATATTTTCGAACATGTTCTTACCTCCACCTATTTTATGTGCAATCACGAATTTTATGAACAGACTGATGGAGTAGCTATGGGTTCACTCCTCTTCCTGCTATGGCCAACTTTTATATGGAACAGTTTGAACATGGCCCTCCAATTCACGTCACTTAAACCCAAGGTTTTTTTTATTGATATGTCAATGACACATTTGTTATTTGTCCCCATGGTATGGACACATTGCAAACTCTGCTAGCACACCTCAATGCCCATCACCAAAACATCAGCTTTACTATGGAGATTGAATGCCAAGACTGACATCCATTTTTGGATGTTTTAATTCACAAAAAGAAGTATTGCACATTAGGGCACAGTGTCTACCGGAAAACTACACATATGGACCGGCATCTCAATGCAAGTAGTCACCATCATCCAACTCAGAAGAAAACTGTGTCACCACTTTGTTCCATCGAGCTAAAGAAATTTCAGACAAAGAACATGTCATCTAAGAACTACAACACCTAAAAGACACTTTTAAGAAGATTTTACAGATAGATAAATCCAAAGAGCACATTGGAAAGTTAGCACATGTAATGCTCGCTTCAAGGATGTGGATGCATCAAGTGAAAAAAAGAAATCCAAAGGAAAAACCTACATCCCCTTTTATAGCACCATTTTCAACAAGATATGCAAATTCTTAAAAAGAACATCAAATATATATTTCTACCACCCAAGAAATTAGGTCAATATATGAGACCGGTTAAGGATTACTTGGCCTTAAAGACACCCGGCATCTATAAAATATCTTTGCAGGATGGATTATATCAGACTGATGAGAGGTGTGCCGAACATAACTTGGTTACTTCAATTGGAAAAATCAGCAATGGTGCGACACAGCTTTGAAAATGACCACAGAATTTTATTTGACGATGTCATGGTACTATAGTAACCAATATTATGACAGGCTGATAAAAGAGGCAATTGAAATTAAGCTTGAATCAAACAATAATTTTAGTAGCGCACCTTGGATGAGGACCTTAATACATACTGGTGCAGCAACTGGTCAGCTTTATAACCTTGCCAACACCTCTCAACCAGCCAATTAGAGATGACATGCTTTCCAATGACCAGTGTCGTTTAGACCCACCCGTATACCTAGGAATATATGCCAAGTTTTAGCTAAAATTCTATTCTTAATTTTTTTTTTATTTTCAGATACTCTACCAATCACTTCAGATGAGTGTCTCTCTCTCTCCCCTCTCTCTCCCTCTCTCTCCCCTCTCTCCCCTCTCTCCCCTCTCTCCCTCTCTCTCCCCTCTCTCTCCCCTCTCTCTCCCCTCTCTCCCTCTCTCTCCCTCTCTCTCCCCTCTCTCCCTCTCTCTCCCCCTCTCTCTCCCTCTCTTTCTCTCTAACATGATTTACAGTACAATAACATTCATGATTTACAATTACTAGTTATTAAATACATTTTGAGGTTCTTTGGCTATATGAGTTAATATACATTTATTTCTTTGAGGTAACTAATTATTTTAGGAAGAGAGAGAAGCATTGTTGTGTATTGCAGCAGTATTTTTTGGTACGCCAAACTGACTGCATTGCTTATCAAATTTTGGACATATTGACATGAAGTGGGTTACTGTGAATGTTGTGTTATGTGGTTCACATATGGTGGAGGACTTTTATTTAGCAGATATGAATGTGTCAGTTTGATATGTCCAAATCTCAGTTGTGATATCACAACTTGATTGTGGTGATGTAGTTGCCTTGTTGGGTACTCTTGCGATGATGTTCCGCGGACATCATGCAGATTGCTTGTGGAGTTGCCTGTCCAGATGGTGAGGCATTCTTTGTGTATTTTCGTCTTAAAGTGTGTGACTGCATCACTAAGAGAAATTGCAACAGATTTGTAATTCTGTAGCTTGTTTTGCTACAGTATTCAGCTCTCTCATTTCCAGTAATGTTCTTGTGAGATGGTATCCACATAAACTTCATGTTCTATTCTGATTTCTTGTACAGTACTATTTGTGGAAAAGATGTCTTGAAGGGCATTTAAGGCTGATAGAGAGTCTCTAATAATTGTGAAAGAATCATGACCTGAGATTTCCAGAGTGTATTCTAGTGGCTTTTTAATAGCATACAGTTTACAACTAAATATGGAAAACAGGAGTGGTACTTTATATTGATGAATGATATCACTGCATACTATAGCCCATCCATTACCTTTTTCAGTTTGTGTACCATCCATAAGGATACAGAGACTGGATGTGTAATCTGCAAACTTTTCTGTAAATAATTTTTTGGTAGATTAGCTGGTTGGTAATTGCCTTATTACGTTTCTTAAATGTATGTCAACGAAGAGTATTTTCATCTTCCAAGGTGGATGTTTCAACTTTTGCTGTCTTGGTGATATATTGGGAACTGTGGTATTCATTTTCTTGAAATATTTGTTCACTCTGATGTTGAAAGGTAGTGAATGTGATTGTTGTGGAGGATATGTATCATGAAAAGGATTTCAAAAGATTAGTGGATACATTCGGGATTTCGGTGTTGCTGCTATTTTGAGAGCATAACTGATTTATGTGGTATTGTAGTGCAATCTAATTGGCTTCTATTAGCATGCTATTTATGGGACTGGTATGATAAGCGCTTAAAGCAAAAGGTATAGCTGAGTTTTGTATAGAATTAAATATTTTTATACTTGAAGACTTGGCACTGTTATACATTATGGAACTATATTCCATTTTAGTCCGTATGAAGGATTTATAGTGCTTAATAGACAATGATAGTCTGCTCCCCAATTCTGTGCTGCTAATATTTTTAAGATGTTTAATCTTTTTAGGCAATGGTTCTTAAGAAAGAGCATCATGTTAGTTTATCAAATGTAAATCCTAATATCTTTAGAGTATCTAAGACTAATTTTGTGCTTCTTGATGTATAGTTCCGGATAAAGTTTACTTTTGCTTCTGGAGAGTAAAATGAATTTTGTCTTAGATGAGGACATCTTAAAACCAGTTTCGGTGCACCATTGTTGTATGTTCTGAAGCAATTCCTGTAAACATTTTTGTGCAGTAGCGGTGCACCCTTTGCAGTAGAGGATTAGATCATTTGCAAATAAGTTTGCTTTGACTGGTGTTTTAATCTGCAATACAATACCATTTATAGCTATTAGAAAAAGGGTTACACTGAGTATTGAGCCTTGTGGTGCGGAACAGTTTTTGAAAGGCTCCAATTAGCTCTTACTTGACCTTTATGGTCTTGTAGAAAGCTGTAAATGAAGCTAGCATATTTCCTGATACGTTTTGTTTTATTAGCTCTTTTATTACATAGTCTCGTCATACCATGTCATAAGTTTATTTAATGCTAATTTTGGTTAATGTAAACTGACAATGCCCGATACTCGAAAAGAGTCTATAGGCTGCTAATAAATTACAATTACAATTTATTTTATGAATATCTAGGCTAATAGTACAGTTGAGCCTGTTTTATACGTAGCCCAGTTGTAAGTAATTTGCATTTATATGTAATTTATATTTTCATAGGTCATGGCAAAATTTAGAAACCTGTTAACAGAACCTTATTTCTACGTAATGCATTTATGTGTAATTCGCTGTTATACGTATTAAATTTCAGTGAAATACAACTGAGTTTTATGTAATTATAATGAGCATACAGCATTCATTATCTTAAAAGAAACTCGAGGGCATTTTCCTTATCTCTATTGACAAAGACGCAAGCTGTGCTGGCAGCTTTTGGCCTCGGAAACAAAAGGCAATAATATGTTTACTTGTAGAGCGCAACGACAATGCAACAACAAACGAGAAGTAAAGTTAAAAATGTTTGATATCTGGTGCTCATTGTTAAACAGCTCTTTCAGTTCTCAGTTGCTTTTAATCTGTCATGGAGAACAGAAAAGGAAATGTTATATGCTGGATCAGAAAGTGAAATTCATACAAGAGGTAGAGCTTAATCCATACAAAACCAAAACCGAAATTGCTTGAGACTTAGGAATTGCTTACTCCACACGATGTACAGCCATCAGTAATAAAAATGTTATTTTGGATGAGTTTTTAAAATTGGGTGCCAAATCAACAAAATGCAACAGTGAGCAGGAAGGGAGATATGCTGATTCGGAAATGGCTCTTTTCACATGATTTTAGCAGCAAAGGGCTGCAGCTGTCAATCAGTGGCAACATGCTGAAAGCAAAAGCGATAGATTTACCTTAAATAATGAACATCATGGCTGATTTCAAGGCTTCATCAGGATATTGCAAGGAATTAAAGAGTGTCATGGAATCACAGGGAAAACAATTTGTGGCAAGTCAAATGCTGTGAATGACATCATGGTTCAACACTGGAAGAAAGAGGTTCTACCAGGAATCATAAGGAATTATCAGCCTCAAAACATCTACAACTGGAGGGAAGAAAAGTAAAATTTGCATAACAGTTCTTCTTACCACCAATGCAGACGGATCAGACAAACTTCCCCCACTTGTAATAGGAAAATCCAAGAATCCGAGGTGTTCTAAGGGTGTGAAAACAAAACCTATAGAATATGAATCCAATAGGAAGTCTTGGATGACTATGACTTTAATGGAACAGTGGTTAAAGAAATTGGACATTAAAATGATAGAAGAAACAGAGGAAGATCCTTCTTTTTATGGATCAATGAACAGCATATCCACCTCAAATAGTTTTGGACGATGTTCGAATGGAATTTTGCCCTCCTAACTGTCTGTACCAGTCGTTTACAGCCACTTGATTTGGGCATCATTGCAAATTTCAAAGTTCATTAAAGAAAAATACTGGTTCAACACTGACTGATGCAGGAAATGAAAATCTCGCTATTCACTTACTACAAGCCATGGAATTTATTTCAGCTGCCTGGAAGCAGGTGTCATCCTCCAGAATCAAACACTGCTTCATTAAATCTGGTGTATTACAGGAAGAGGCTGTCTTTGATGATGGTGATATTGGTAGAGATGAGCCTGTAAATGAGCTAGCTCTACCGGAGGGTGCATATTTCAATACCTTTGTGCATTTTGATGGCAATCTAGCTGTGTGTGGGGAACTACAGGATGAGATTATTGCTGATGTGTGCCAAAAACATGGTGGTGATCAAGAAAGTGGACCAGCTTCAAGCCACACTGACAGTAATGTGGATGACGACTCAAATCTTGAAATACCTAAGGTGAGTGAAGTGTTAAGTGCAATAAATGTGTGTAGGCATTACATCAGTGCTAAAAGTAGTAGTGAAAAAGCTCTAAATTCATTAATAAGTTTGCAAAATGAGGCTTATGCACTTAGTGCAAGCAAAGTGAAATAAGCTAAATTAACTGATTTCTTTAAAGCAGAACCAAGTTCAAAATAATGTTTTCTTCTTTGATGTTTGTAAAATTTTGCACATTTCAGTTGTAAATAATTCTGAGTTACAAGTAATTTTCCCTCTTCCCTTGATTTACGCATAAATCAAGTTCAACTGTAATTACATGTTGTTTTTGATTTACGCATAAATCAAGTTCAACTGTAATTACATGTTGTTTTTGGTAGGGGGCTTCTAATATCTCTGATTTTAAGGATATTAGATTATCATTTGTGGAATGAAACTGTTAAAATCCACTTTGCATTTTAGAAAAGAAATTGTTTTTTTCAAGTGTCCATTTCAAGCATGTATTGAGGTGAGACATGGGGAGCAAAGCGTGAGATCTATATTGCTGAATGTTCCCTGAGTTCAGTAGAATCAGATCATGCTTTTCTAAAATTGATTCTACTATACTTCCCCTATGATTGTAGTGAGTGCTGCCCTATAATGTATTATGCGAGTTGAAATCTCCTAGTATAATACAAGGTTTAGGCAGTTGTAATATTATTGCTGTTAAGTCATCTACATTTAGGCTTTGACTATTCGGAAGATAGACATTGCAAGTGCAGATAGTTGTAGGTATCACTATTTTCACTGCTACACTTCTAAATGAGTTATAAGTGGTATTTCAATACGTGGAATATATCATGAGTATATGTAGCTACACCTCCACTTGCATGAGTAGCACACACATGATTTGCATAATATGGTGTTTAATCTGAACTATAAACTGATCATGGAAACATGTGACATATGATATGATCATGACATATGAGGTTTGAGTCGATTTATTGTGTGCTGTAAATATTCATATTGAGGACAATGGTCCATTGTAATAGGAAAGTTTCCATTATAAGAAGAGTGTGATTTCACCATTTTTATTTGTAAGTCATTTCACATTGTTTTCATGGCAGAGTGCAATAAGCAATTTCTTTTCAATCGTCAAGCTTCTGTTCTTGATGCTTCTTTCTTCAGGAAGTGTCGGCTTATCTATGGATTGATGATTATATGACCTTTTAGATTTCTGTCTCGGTTGTTTCTTAACTTCTGGGGGCTGTGGCTCATCTTCACTGTTGTCACCTTGGGTGTTTGATGAAATATCCAACCAGGAAGTAAGGTCTGTTTTATTGTCTCTGACAGTAGATTCTTCAGATGTGAGTGGTCGTTTGGATCTATTTGTAGAGTTTATCAGATTGTAGTGATAAGGGGGCTGAAATCATTGGAGTTACTTTTGAATTATTATTACATTCCTCATGTTGTGAGGGAGTGAGATCTGGTGACAGATCTGAAATTTTTGTTTCAGCCCTTTTAGGCAGCTGAATGATTTCTGTAGCAACCAATGGTAAATTAGTATTTATTAATAGCTCAGGGAAATCAATTGCTGCACCAGTTTGTTTCGTGTGGGGCAATTGATTGTTTTCTGTAAGATTGAAGTTCCTTGCAGTGCATTGTCTTGCTAAATGCCCCTCTGCTTTGCAAATGAAGCACACTGGAGTATCAGATGATACATAAATCTAGTATGTTGTCTCCTCGTATGTCAGTTGGAAAGTTTGTGGGAGTAAAATTAAGTCCTCCAGTTGAACATGAAACTGTCGTCGAATACTTTTATGGGAATACCTGTTTTAATATGTTTTATGGATGATTTTGGGGTTATGCCCAGCTGAAGTAATTGATCTTCAATTATGGAGTTGGGTATGACCGGGCATACATTTGACAGTATTACATGTTTGTTAATGATCAGAGGTCTTAACGTAAGTGTTACATCACCTATGTTCACTGTAGGGTGTTTCAGACACAGCTCATGTGCTATAAATTTTGGCTGACAAGAGTATGCTTACTTGTGAATTTGATATTCGTGAAACATAATGTATTTTGGTAGGGTCTGCAAGTTTTCCTACTGCTAGTATGTGTTCCTTTATGGTTATACCTTTGTGTGCATCAATTATTATTGCCTGATCCTTATTCAGAGTAGTTTATATTACAGAAGCATAACTCAGCTGTGTTTTGGCTTCATTTTGGTTATTTCTTTGGGTAATTATTGAATTATAAGTGCTCCTGTACTCAGCAGCCTTCATTTTGTTTGAGAACTATTGATAGAAATGGCTATTTTTAAAGGTAAATAAAAACTTGAGAATTCCAAGTTGCAAGATTGTGCTTTCTATTTATGTGAATTATAACACTTTGTAAATAATTAAAGCAAGACAACAGAAAATCAATGAGAACTTATTTTTAATTTTATAAACATAGTTCAGAATGTGCATCCCTAACCAACACATATGCTACACAATGTTTTCTTCTGTTTGGCTACACTTATCTGGTTGTTGTGCTTTAAAGTTGTTCTTTTATTTCTTCTTGAAGTATTCTTTCTTGCAACACACTTCTGTAATGTATATGTGAGCTGTCTTCTTGTCTTATTATGTGCAGATTGTCATAAGCCCAGGTGTGTACATTGTGGCAATTAGTTACTCCATTTCTGCTAAATGTTGCTTCATCCATTGCAAGAATTTTAAGTGGAAAGTCCTCTCCTTGTTTAAAAACCATTTGAAAATTGCTAATCTATTTCAGAGGGTTACTGGATGCACTGAATATGTAAGAGCGTAGCAATTCTTCTTTTAATGCTCTCAAAACAGTCTTTGAGATAAGCTGATAGAGAAAACTCTATTATGGCCACTCTTCCAGGATCATCTTCCACCAAGTGAAGGATTTCTTCTTCTTGCGCATCATTTCTTTGGCCAATTCCTTCAGTATACTGAGACACACTTCTTGTAACTGGAACTCTGACAGATGGAAATAAATGTCCTATGACGTGGTACTCATTTATTTAGAAATCCTTCTCAATAAATTCTTGCCACAGCTACCACATTATGATCTGTTTTACCATAAAGAGTATCACCTCAAGGTATTCAGCATTAGTAAAATGAGCTATTTTGTAACTGATAATCTGCTGCTTTGAAAACAAGCTTAAGACAATAACTGAAGTGAATTTTTAAACAAACAGCTGAAGTATTTCTTCTGATCTTACAGTGCTGTCATGTTGTGCATTTTCTTAATACCTTGATTTATTCCAAATTGAAGTTTTTAAAGAAAACAGCAAATGAGAATAGTACTATCTTCTAGTGATTTCGTGGTCTGTTAGCCACTGCAGAGTATCATTAAATTAAATATTAAACTGACTGGAGAAATTTCTGTTCATAGTGATTAAAGTGATTAAAAGTAGGCATTGGCCTGCCCTAAATTATATAATGTTTACTTAAAACTGCATGCATTGTAATTTTCTGTTGAATCATTAGAGATTCTGAATTGGGTGGCATCCTTAATCTTTATTTTGGGTACTTTTAAATTTGGTATGTTGATATAAAGTGTCTCCTGATTAGAGAATGCACATGACAATTTGTGTTGGATGTTGTTGTTAGATTACAATTTCAAGAACATTGACAATCAACTTATTTACGCATCACAACATGCTTATCAAATTTATCTTTACTGCTTAGATCCATTCATGTAGATACAGTACCAGTGCTTCCACAGCTATAATTTCTTTAGGGATATTTGTTGGTTGATCTGTTTGGGGAAGGCAGTATTAATAAACTAAGTATTGCTTCAATGTGTCTGTTACTCCATTTTAACATTCAAAACAAATATTGTTTGTTCTTCATTGAGTAGTGGTGGGTAGTTGACAATGAAGCCAGTCACCTCTATTGTTCTCTAGAAGTTAGCAAAACAGATATTGGAGCTTGAAAGAAAGGAATCTTGTTAGCTTTCTGCCAAAATTCAGAAAATTTGTTTGCTTGTATAAACATTTTTAAAGGAGATTGATAGAATTACTCTTTATTTGCTTTTAAGGAATAAATGCCTCCTTGCAATACCTAAAATAGACTGATGCATGCCATTGAATGTTTCCCTTTTGTGATGGTTGGGTGGCAGAATACAAATCACATATTTATTTCAGGTTGTATGTTTCAGACCAATCACGTTTAACTGGAGTGGCTAAGCAACTAGTGAAAATATGTAAACAAGAAATGTCTGAAATAGAAAACTGCCCTGACTGTTACTTGTATGCTCATACTCGTAAGGATTCATGGTTCATTGAAGTTTGTGTAAGTAATAAAATAAAGGTTTTCTTTTTGTGCTAAGTTGTCCATAATTAGTAATCATGATTAATGCTGGAAATTTGATAATCACTAGTATATTGTAATGGCCACAGGTTAGCTACCTAACCTCAATGAGAGTGGGGGGGGAGGGAATATAAATATTTTGTTTGTTAATGTTATTAATGCTGCTGATGTACAGGATTTTTCCGATCAGAGTTTTTTTAAGTTCAAGTAAATCTACTGACATGGGGCTGTCACTTTTAAGCACACTTAAAACCTTCCGTCTGGCTGGGTTTGAACCTGCAACCTAGAATTAGTCACCCAGCTCAGCAGCGAAAACAAGGCCAACCCTTTAAAGGTATTAGGGATAAACTCGGAAGGTGCAGTAATTATTAGACATAAGAAATACAGTGAAACCTGTCTAAAGTTGTCACTAGTCATTCTTCTAGAAATGGCCATTAGTAACAGCCAACTTCACATGATTAGATACAGTACGACCTACTTATATTAAAATAAGAAACATATGAATGCACTAATTGATTGAGACTTTATGTAATTTAAGTACACACCTACATTATATTTAAATAATAAACATATGAATGCACTGAGTGATTGAAACTTTGTGTGCAAAGTATGTTTTTTAAATAAGTACCATTTTGATATGTAAAAAAAAACAAAAAACAAAAGAACAGATAAACTTTTAGTAACAATTTTATATTACATGAAATGCCATATTTTTATCTGTCTTTCCACATAATTTCCACCATTGTTAAGGCACTTATTATATAGCTTTTGTATTCCATCATCATAGAAGGTTGCCACCTGACTTAACAGCCACTGCAGCATGACCGTTTTAAGTCTATTGTCATCATCATTGTGCTGATCTCAGAGATGCTTCTTTAATTGAAGAAACATGAGGTAGTCACTAGGTGCTAGATCTGGGCTGAATGGAGGATGATCAAATATTTCCCAGCCAAATGATATTATGATGAGATTGCGAGTTCAATTGGCCCCATGTGGACGGGCATTGCCATGGAGCAAAAGAATCCCATTACTCAACATGCTACGCCTTTTGTTTTGAATTGTGCAGTGCAGTTTTTTTAAAGTCTCAACATGTTTCAGAATTTATTGTGGCAACTACGAGGCAAAAAGTCAACAAGTAATAGCCCCTTCCTGTCCCAAAACATAGTACACATGATTTTCCTGGATGAAATTGTCTGCTTAAACTTCATTTTCGTGGGCAGTGTTGAATGTCGCCATTCCATGGATTATGGTTCTGTTTCTGGTGTAACATAGGCCACCCATATTTCATTGCCTGTGACAATTTGGCTTAAATCGTCACTTTCAGCATTATAACACTCAAGGTGCTGCCTAAACTTTGATTTTGTGCTCCTCAGTCAACTTTTTTTATACCCATCGTGAGCACAATTTTCAATTGTGTAAATGTCTGGTAACAATTTTATAGATAACAGTTCCTGAAACTTTAGGAAATGCCTCTGATAACAAAGAAATTGTGAAGTATTTGTTCTCTTTCACTTTTTCATTGACATTCTGCAACAAATCATCAGTGATCACTGAGGGTCTTCCATTCTGTGCCTTGTCATGAACATTCATTTGGCCATCTTTGAAAGCTGATGGTGAATGTCAACTGCTTTCACACCTTTAGCACTAAGAAAACAAATAACACCATGTACTTCACAGTCAACAGGGTTCTCAATCTGTGGAGGCATTTTAAACTCTCAAAAACAAATGTAAATGACTGGTTATTGCTGCAGTGGTGTCTGTGGTTTTCCAACATGTTGGTACACAGTGTGCATGTGTGGGACAATGGTTGCAGTGCTGCAGAGGTGGAATTTTAAAACGGTACTAAAAAACATGCCTTGTAATTTATGTACAGTGCAATAAATGAAATCAACACATGCAAGATATACGTTATGCAATCTGTAGCAACAAAGCCTTGTATATTTAATTTTTTCACTGTCTGCGATGCTGTTTCTTCAGGGTTCACTGTTGAGCATTTAGCATGTGTGCACTTAAACCATGCATAAATAAAATCATACATTTCTCCCCTTTTCTGTTCATTCCATTTCATTTACATCCTACCACATTTTAATAAAGCAAGTTTTCTGCAGAAATTCCTTTCTCACTTTCAATCCTTTTTCTTTCTTCAACCTTAACCATTGATTGACTGAATGGAATTAATATTGAATTATATTTATTTGCTCTAAATAATACAAGTGGCCTGAGTAGTTTCAGTCTTGCAGATATTCAACTCTCAGGCCAACTTACATCTAGAGATGACCTCCATCTTTGTATTAAATTAATGCTTCTAGCTGATCTAGATCCCTATTTTTATTTATTTTCCTTTAACCTTGCCCAGATAATCCCCATCTAAAGTTTCAACCTAGCTTTCATATTCACCAAACATTTTCCCCCTTATCTCTATTGGTAAATTAGCCCACTTCTCAATCCAAAGTTTTGTTCTCATCTCTTTAGTTTCTTCACATTCCAGAATTGCATGCCAATAGTTAGTTGTCTTGCATTCCTCTATATTTAAACCTCCTCTTGAGCCTGTCAGTTCCACTATCCCTGTTAGGGGCATATGCAAATCCTTCCTTTGTCCACTTGTCTCCTTTATCTACGTAGTTCTCTCTACTCCTTATTTTCTTTAGCTCCCTGTATACCCTCACTGACTTTTAGGTGCTGAATATACCGTATGTCCTGAATTTCCATGTCGTCAATTCTTTTAACTTGTTTCCAAAATCCACTTCCCTTGCTCTCTATCCTGTCACACCATACCCAAGCTGATTTTTTTTCATGATCTTGTCTAGTGTATTAACCCAGATGTTTGTTCCCCTTACTAGACCATATTTCAAAACTCTTCAAAATTCTTGATCCTAGTTCCTGTCATTATTTTTCCTTTATTCCCTATTCTGCCTAATTCAGCTTGTGCAACCCCATTCCTGCTGAACTTATTATGGTTTCCTTTACAACTCCTATTCTTTTGCTGATTTTACTGACCATCCTTTTTTCCACTGCTTTTAAATCAATTAGGTATTCTGTTACGGTTTTGAGCATTCCCAAAATCTGGTTCATTTCTGGCACAGGGTTTACTCCTATCACCAACAGCATTGCTAAAACTAGCATATTCCATATTAATACTGCTATGCCATCATTCCACTTTCCATATGGCAGAATGCTTGTGTTATTAAATAGCCCTATTCTTACCCTATATGTATACTCGCACCCATTTCTCTTCCAGCTCTTGTAAACCATCCATCCTCTCCCACCTATCATCAGCAACTCCAAATGAATTAGTAAGCATGAGTTTAATTACTTCATGAAGGAACCATGACTGTCATAAATTAGTCTTCACTTCCCACAATAGAAAAAACTGTTATTCCTTGTCCTTGAAGACAATTGGAACCCTGATTTTTATTTCAGGTTATTTTCTAATATTTGTGATGCCACTAACTGATGTGAAGGAACTGTTGAAGGAAAATTATATTAATACACACTTTGGGGGGAAAAGTAATACATTCCACAGAAAAATGGCCATTTATTGAGGAGTTGACTCTTTAGACACTTTGAACTGTACATAAAAACTACTATTTATTTTCATTGCAGCAGAAGTTATTTGAGTGAGTTGTCACATGTGAACTGACCCTTTGTAATATTGCAGAATGCATAAAAGAGAGAACGAAAGAAAGGGGGCGGGGGATATCTGCAGTTCAAAAAACTAAAATACCTACAATTTTCTGTGGTTGGGTTCTGGAATCTAACTTGTGATCATGTATTACGGAAAACTTATCAGAATTATTTTTCTTTTGCAAGACCATTAGATAAGTTTTTGGAAGGAACTTTTAAAGGTAAAAGTATAGATAGATCTATAGGTAGATAACTGGAAGTGTGTGACCTTTTTTAAATAAATAACTTTCTCATTAATATATATGTAATCTTGCATCTTTCTATACATTTTTCTTTAATTATTTGAATTGTGACCATTTTTCTCTCATAGCGCAAGCCTCATATTCTGGTTTGGGCCAAACTTAAGGGCTTTCCATTTTGGCCTGCAAAAGTCATGAGAACAAACAAGGAGGGAATGGTTGATGTGAGATTTTTTGGAGCACATGACCGAGCCTGGGTACCAACGAGAGAATGCTTTCTTTACAGCAAAACTATACCAGCATCTGCTCGCAACAAGAAACGCAACAACTTGGAAGCCTGTATTGAGGTAATAATAATATATTTATATACGAGGTCTGTTAAAAAAGTATCGCAAATGTTAATTTCCGCAAGCTACATATATTCAATTTTTTATTGTTTTGTTGCATTATGTTGGTACTCATGTCCCTCACTTATGTTGACAAGCTCGGCCATTTTGAATGTTTAGTTAATTGTGACAGTTATTTTGCTGGGACATATTTCGGATCCAAAAAATAGAACAAAGAATCTGTATCAAATTTTGTGTGAAAAAACAAAATTAAGTGCACAGATGCTTCTGAATGTTGACTGTGGTATATGGTGAAGCTACTTTGGACCAAAGCAATGTTTATCAGTGGTACAAAATGTTATCAGAGGGTCGAGAAGATGTGAACGACAAAAAGCGTCCCGAACGCCCGAGCACGTCAGCAATAGACGAGAACATTGAAGAAGTAAAGAAAATAATATTGACCAATCGTCGAATCACTGTTAGAGAATTTGCTGAGGACCTAAACATATTGATTTTTATGAATGATTTGGGCATGAGACAAAAAATTTGTACCAAAGTTGCTCAATTTCAAGCAAAAACACCTTGCATTAACATTGCTAAGGAGCAGTTAAACTTTGTCCGTGATGACCCAAATTTGCTCCAGAGGGTTATAACTGGTGACGAATCATGGGTTTATGGTTATGACATGGAAACTAAAGCTCAATCATCCCAGTTGATGCTGCCTCACGAGCCAAGACCAAAAAAAGCATGCCAAGTTTGGTTGAATGTGAAGATTTTGCTTACAGTTTTCTTCAATTGCAGGGACGTGGTGCATCATGAGTTCTTGCCACAGGGTAGAAAGTTCAATAAGGAATATTACCTGCAAGTTATGCACAATTTGCACGAAGCAATCTGCCAGAAATGCCTGGATTTATGGAAGAACAAAAATTGGCTTTTGCACCATGATAATGCGCCCACTCATACATCGTTGCTTGTGTGCAAATTTTTAGCCAAAAACAACACACTTATGATGCCACAGTCACCATACTCCCAACGGTTTTTTTTTTTTTTTTTTCCCTCCCCAAAATTGAAGAGACCCATGAAAGGATGACGCTATGCCACGATTGAGGAGAAAAAGACAGCATCAAAGGAGGAGCTGAACAAGATCACAAAAAAACGATTTCTTAAAGTGCTTCAAGGTTTGGAAAAAACGTTGGCACAAGTGTATAATATCTGGTGGGGATTACTTTGAATGGGACAAAATTCATGAATAAATAAATACTTTTTGAAAAAACACAAAATTCGCGATACTTTTTGAACAGACCTTGTATATCTTAAGCTTCAAATTTTACAGCAGACATTTTTTTCAAACATGCTTGGAGACGTCAAAAGATATATTTTAAAAGAAATTAATTTTCTTAGAAGCAAATCATTCTTAATATCATTTTTGTGTAAGTTGCGACACCATCAGAAATGTTTTAACCCTTTTACTGCCAAGCTAAAATGCTATAAATGTAAAAAGAAGCTAGTAACAGTGAAGTAATAACACAAATATTAATATAAAAATAATAGTTGCAACAAATCTTCACTTATCTTTTGGAATCCTCCTTGCTAAGCTACTGCTTAAACTGCCAGCCCTAAGTATGGTGAAATGTAAGGTTTTAACAAAGGTTTCCATATGCCACAATTTTGAAGCTGCTGAGTTGAGATTTTTTGCAATAACTCTTCATAAATTTTTACACACCTTTATGGATGTTACTTGAGTCCTTAAGTGATAAAAAAAATCAGTTAATACATATGTTTTTAAGTTTCAAATTTGTGTTCATTTTTGACACTAAAAATATAATAAAATTGTAATTTTGCTGTTACTGTTCAGTTTGCCATTATTTCTAAATTTTCAAGCTTCTGTGTTTAAAATTGCCAAAATCAAGAGGGTTGTTTGCTTCAATAGTAACTTTATAGTTTTTTCTTAGCAAAAATCATCGAGCATCTATGTTCTAAAAGGCATGAGGATGCAATCCCTTTTCATAATTTCTGTTTTCCCTCTTCCCATCCTTCCTAGAACATACAATATTGTCATTCCTTTTTACTTTCTCTACACTTACTATGTGCATAGTGTATAGAGAAGGTAATGCACTCCACCCAAAAATTCGATACTGAGATTTCACCGGAAATATATGTTTTAGGGTCCCCTATATCCAAAAAAAGCATTTTCACAAAAAGGTCTGTGTCTGTTTGTATTTAAGCTTAGTATCTTCCAGGGATGCGACACGAAGATTTTGAGAAAAATCCCCCCACCCCACACTTCCCTTTACATGGAACCTTTTTTGGAAATTTCGATTTTCTCAAAAATGGCTCTAACGATTTTGATTAAAATATATTTTAAAGACATTTACCTGACAAATAAAATGTATATCTTGAATTTTCTGGGAATAGCCCCTGAAGAGTAGTTTATTCTGGATGAATTTTACGAAATTTTGAATAACTGCTAAACCATAAGAGATGGACAAAAAAACTTACTACACAAAAAATGTAGATCACATTAAAACACGCAATTTATGTTGTATAAATGTTTTTTGTGGAGTTCTTCGTTTTTGAGACATTCCTTGTTTTTGGTTTCTGCTATGAAAAACTTATACTTTTCTCATACAGGAATTTGTCAACTGCTGTCCATACAAAAAAAGGAACTTCAATGACATAGCAACCAAGTTTTGATGATCACTTTAACCTATGGTACTCCCTTATTTCGCTTCTACTTACAAGGAAGCAAGTTATAAGACTGTTTCTGCTAATTTTTTCTGATTATCTTGAAGTAAATAGAAGTATAAGCTTTTTAAGAATGATTTGTTGCAGAGATGTAGAGAAAGTCGTGTGAATGGTACACATCAGATTTTTTTCCAATGAGTTTTAGCAAATTTTGTCCTGTTGGTCACCTTGAAGTTCTGAAGTCCCTGGTACAATTTCTTTTCCCTCTAACCAGTCCTTAGAAAAAGCTTCTATTATTGACACTGTGAATTGCATATGTTACATAGTTGGTTTGATATTTTCTTTATTTAAAATGTAGAAATTTACAATCATTTGTCCAAAAATGTTGAATGCAAACTTTTTCCATTACTTCAGTTCTTCTTTCAAGATAGCAGTTTAACACCCTATCTGATGAGTCCATGTCACCCATATACTTATTATAGTATAAAACAATTTCAGGTTTTGTAATCTTTTTGGCTTAATACTTTAGAACTTTGTGCTTTTTTACTTTCTCTACACGCACAATGTGCACAATATATAGAGAAGGTATTGCACTCCACCCAAAAATTTGATACCGAGATTTCACCGTAAATACATGTTTTAGGGTCCCTTATATCCATAAAAAGCATTTTCACAAAAAGGTGTGTGGGTAAAATACCAAACTTGGTATTTAAGTTTAGGATCTTTCAGGGATGCAACACGAAGATTTTGAGAAAAATCCCCCCTACCCTTTACATGGAAAAAATTTCAAAAATGTTGATTTTCTTAAAAATGGCTGTAATGATTTTTACTAAAATATCGTATATTAAAGATGTTTACTGACAAATAAAATGTATATCTTGAATTTTCTGGGAATAGCCTCAATTTTACGGAATTTTGCATAACTGCTACACTGTAAGAGATGGAAAAAAAACTTACCACACAAAAAATGTAGAGCACGTTAAAACACACAATTTCTTTTTTTTAGTTTCAGCTTTGAAAATCATACTGGAATTTGTCAACTTTTGCCTATCACTTTAACCTATGGTACTCTGTTATTTCACTTCTACTTACAAGGAAACAAGCAATAAGACTTTCGGCTAATTTTTTCTCGATTAGCATGAAGTAAATAGAAGCTTAAGCTTTTTAACAATAATTTTTTGCAGGGATGTAGAGAAAGTCATGTGAATGGAACATCTCAGATTTTTCCACCTGTGGTACTAGATTTTGTAGGTAGAAGAAGCATCACTTTCTGCTTTTGTGTGTTTGTTTTTCTCTCATAGTGCGAAAGTGGAACCTCTTTTATTTCCAGCTACTTTGAATTTTGCCAAAAAACCCTTGAGTATGAATTTTAAAATTTCTTCTAATTATTCCAGTTAAAAAAGTGCAGCAAATGTTAAGTTAGCTGACTAGAGAAATTGTGGTAAAAAAGTTATCCATTAAAATGTGAAAACCCTTATTCCTATAATTTCCCAATTTTAGATGTTTCATAACCACAGTAAATCCATATAAAAGTCTATATTTTTACTCTCTCTACCAATTGTTACCTACATACACAGTAGCTAGCTATTGTATTCCACACAAAAATTCAGTGCCAGAAATACACCTTTTAAGGTCCAATGTATAAAAAGGTGTTTTAGAAAAAGGTATGAGTGGGGGGGGGGGGACCTGATAATCCAGTAACGAAATATTTAAGTTTTAATACCTTCCAGGGATGTGAAACAAAGATTTTGAGGAAAATCCCCACATCCCAAACTACCCTTTAGGAGGAAAACATTTTTAAAATTTTGATTTTCTCATAAATGGCTCTAACGATTATGATTAAAATGCTATATATGAAAGATATTTACATGACAAATAAAATGTATATTTTGAATTTTCTGGGAATAACCTCTGAAGACCTCTTAATTCTATATGAAAATTTTGCTGAATTTTGTGTAACTGGTAAACCGTAAGAGATAGACAAAAGTTGACTGCACCAAAAATGTAGATCTTGTTAAAACATACAACTTATGTCAAATACCTTTTTTTTTCGTGAAACTGACCATATCCGAAACATAAGTTTTTATTGGTTTCAGTTTTAAAACACTTAAAACTTTTCTCACATGGGAATTTGTCAACTCCTGGCCATACAAAGAAATGGGTTTTAATCACGTAGTTACCGGCTTTTAGAAAATTAGTCTATTGCTTTAGCCTAGTGTGTTCCCTTATTTCCCTTCTACTTACAAGTAAGCAAGTAATAAGACCATTGATGCTAATGTGTATCCCGATTAGCATGAAGTAGATAGAGGAATAAGATTTTTAACAATAATTTTTTAGAGATGTAGACAAAGCCATGTGAATGAACACATCTGATTTTGTTTGTAGAGCGGACTGTTTCTGAGTTTATTGGTTTTAAAATGTCCAGTATTTAGATTTTTTTCAAATGGGAAGTGGTCGTTCTCTTTTGTTTTTCATCCTGATCCAACAAACAGAAGGAAATTTCAATTCATCACAGCAACTGAGGTTTGAAAGATTTTACTATTGCTTTAGACTAGTGTATTTTCTTACTGCCCTTCTGCTTGAGACTAAGTAATATAAGCCTTTTCTGCTATTGTTTATCTCGATTAGTACAAAGTACAGATAAGAATAAACTTTTGTAATAATTATCTGTGGAAAAATAGGTGGGAAAAGTCGTGTGAATAGAATCACTAAGATTTTGTTATTTATTCTCTAGTTTCTGCTGATTTAGCCCCCACTAAATCAAAAAAAAAAAAAAAAAAACAAAGGTAAAACAGACTAAACCAGTCACATGACATCCAGAGTTTTATTTCCCACCAGTGATGATGCTTATTTGGTGAATATTGTTACTCTTTGTACCAATGGGACTTTCATTTATACATAATTGCTCATGTGGTACATAATGATGTCAAAAACGTTTGTTGGCATGTTATACAACAGGATAGAATTTAGCACAATGATCATAGTCAAATTGACCAGGAACTGTGGGCTGGAGCTCTTGATTCCCAAGGAATTTTGATTCAGGCGTAAAAATCCATAGCTTGGCTTCATTTGGAAGTGAAGTAAAGCTATTGTAGATTTGCAGTGCATAGAAGAACCTCAAGCGTGATAAAGAGGCCTCTGAGCAAAATGAAGAGGTCTTTACACCCAATGTAATATGGGACACTAATAACTGTAGAGCATCTATAGATGAAATCGAATTTAATTTTGCCCAGAATAAGTTTAGAATTGTCTGTCATGTAGAAAAATGTTAGAATTAGTTGAAATCTGTTTCTTTAAAATATATTGTGGAACCATAGCAGATTATCCCCATGTTTGGTATGCATGATATGAAGCCTTTCATTTCAGCACTTATTTTTAACTTTAATTTCAGCAGTTTTTACTTTCTCTACTCATGCTGTGTACCTAATGTATAGAGAAGGTACTGTATTGCACTCAAAAATGTGATACCAAGATTTCACTAGAAATATATGTTTGAGATCCTCTTGAGTCCAAGAAAAAATGTTTAGAAAAAGATCTCTGTGTGTGTGTCTGTGGGCAGCATAGCTCAAAAACGAAGAGACTCTTAAGTATCAAACTTGGTATTTAAGTTTGGTATCTTCCAAGGATATGATTAGCATGATGTGGATAGAAGAATAAGCTTTTTAACAATAATTTGTTACAGAGTTTTAGAGAAAGTCATGTGAGTGGAATACATCAGATTTTTAATATTTACAATTATAAGGGACTTTTATGACGAATGAATGAATAGCTTCTTGCTCCAGAAGATGGAGAAAGTTATTTTTTGTTATCCATTAATTGTTTGGCATATCTATTTGTTTCAGTAGCAAAAAGTATAAGCCTGTCTCTGGTGTGGTGGTAGCATGTGTGCCTCACATTCAAGAGGTCCTGAGTTTGAATCTTGGTTAGGGTGAGTTAACTCAGATAATTTTTTTTTTCCCCCTCTAGGATATTCCTTATCCTGAGAAGACGAATGTTGGGGAACTCTTAGCTCTAGGAATCCCAGGCTCATTTGAGCATCATTCACCCAATTCATTCATCTGTCATTTAATACAATACAACCGACCAGGTTATAATAATAATAATAATAATAATAATAATAATAATGATGATCTTGATTAACCTATTGACTTGTAAAGTTTCAAAGCATTGTCAAAATTAAATACGTATTTACAAAATATTTATAATTCATCCAGTAAAAAAATGGCGTGTTATTTATGGACGCCCTTTGACTACAGTGGTTCTCAGCATCCCATTCTAAATTGGGCATGAAAATTCATCCAGTCTACATCTATAAGCATTTATTTATTAAGAAAATTTTTAGTTGTCTTTGCAACAGATTACCTCTTAGAGTTTTTAGTTCATTTAGCAGTTTATTGTAAAGGATTTTTCCAAATGTAAGGGAATCCCTTTCTGTGCCCTTTTTATTCACATTTCCTCTCTAGTATTTATTTTGCATTCTGATGTTATACTTACAGCTATCTTTTACCTGTACCATGTATTCCTTACTACAAACAATATCACGTTATATACATACACTGATACAACAGTCAATATTTCTGTGAATATTTCCACATGATTCCCTATTATTTACATTATATATACATCTTGTACAATTTTACTTTCTCTAGCCCTATATGTACGATGTACATGTAATGCTCCCAAAAATTTTATTTCAAGATTTCACCGGAAATATATATTTTGGGGTCCCCCGAGTCCGAATAAAGCATTTTTAAGAAAAGGTCCGTGTGTATGTGTGTGTGTGTGGATGTATGTGGGCGTGTAACGGTTTTGATCAAAATCCTATATATTAGAGCTATTTATGTCCAAAATAAAATGTATATCTCGAGTTTTCTGGGAATAGCATCTGAAGACCTCTTTTTTCTGGATGAATTTTGCTGATTTTGCTTTACTGCTAAACTGTAAGAGATAGACAAAAACTCACTACACAAAAATGTACATCACGTCAAAACACACAATTTATGTCCTTTACGTTTTTGTAGTGCAGGTAACCGTTTCTGAGACATTCCTTGTTTTTGGTTTCAGTTGTGAAGTACTTAAACTTTTCTGAGACAGGAAGTGTCCGTTTTTCTTTTGTTCTACTCCTGGCCAAGCAAAGAAGCGATTTGCAAAGACAATCGCATAATAATAGCTTTTAAAACATTTGACTATTACTTTAGTGTAGTGCTTTCCCTTAGTTCCCTCTTACTTTATAAGGAACTAAGCAATAAGTACATTCTGCTAATAAATGTAAAAAGAAGCTAGTAACAGTGAAGAATAACACAAATATTAATATAAAAATAATAGTTGCAACCAATCTTCACTTATCTTTTGGAATCCTTGCCTGGACTAGTTTCGCAACGATTTCATTGCATTATCAACATATCCTTTTGGTCTCTTTTTTGATGTTGTTTATTTACACTATTATGGTTACTGCTACTAGGCACAATCCACCTAGTAGCAGTAACCATAACAATGTAAATAAACAACATCAAAAAAGAGACCAAAAGGATATGTTGATAATGCAATGAAATTGTTGCGAAACTAGTCCAGGCAAGGATTCCAAAAGATAAGTGAAGATTGGTTGCAACTATTATTTTTATATTAACATTCTGCTAATGTTTATATCAATTAGCATCGTGTAGAAAGAAGAATGATCTTTTTCAAGAAGTTTGTTTTTAGAGGAGCTAGAGAAAGTCATGCGAGTGTACACATCAGATTTTATATCATTGAACATTACATGATTTTGAGAGTAGGAAGCGTAAGGAACATTTGTTATGGTGCCCACATATTCACACTTCAGAAGGTGTTCTTGTCAAGTATTTTTTCATGTAAACAAATGGTTTCTGTTTGTTCGTTATCAGCAAACCTGTCCTAGCCTTCAGGCTAATGAGAAAGTGCAAGAGTCATGACTTAGTATTGCGCTTGTAAAATATTTAGCATATGTATTTCGCCCAACCACTGGTATCTTATATCTTTTATTCTAATAACTTTGTAATTATCCTAATGGTAGACTCTCAACAAGAATGGTAATCAACAAGAACTTGTTATTTCTGATATATAAGTGCTGCCCCAGATCTCAATTCCATATTAGTGGTGGGGGTGAATTAATCCATAGTATACTAGCTTTAGGTGATTTATGTTTAGGTGTCTTTTTAGATTTTTCAGTGGGTATAGATTTATACTTATTTTCTTGCATATGTATTCATCATGGTATTTAAAATACACATTTTCAACTATAATGTTCCCAGAAATTTTTTCTCTATCTGCTAAATAGTTTAATCATGAATTTTTACATTTAGAGTTTCATTATTTGACGTGTTATTTCTGTGTTCAAACACGAGAGATTTTGTTTTATTCAGATTTACCTTCAGATTATTTTGTTTTAAATAATGACAAATATCTTGTGTTTTTGTTATTAGGTTCTGTAGACTATATATGCCTTATTTGCAAATCACATTGAAGTATCATTCACATACAAAATTATACTGTATACTGAAGATTTTGGAAGATCATTTATACACAAGACAAACAGCAGTGGCCTAAGTACAGATCCTTGTGACACTCCGTCTTTTATTATTCCATACTTTCATTTGGTGAATTTAATTGTGTCACCTATACTGAAATGTATTTCGGTGCATTGCTTCTGATTTTGTAGAGCAGATATAACAATTTCAAAGAATTTCCCAAATACCATATTTCTCTGTCTTATGCAGTAATAAAGAATGTGATACACTATCAAATGCCTTGTATAAATTAAGGAAAATTCCTGCAGTTTTATCATCCCTATCAAGCTCTTCCTGTATCTCATGAAAAAGTTCTGCAATAGCTGTAGTGGTAGAAAAAAGCTCTTGGAAACCATGCTGAGATGTGTTAAATGTAAATTTATTCAAAAAACCTATCAATCTGTGACTTAAATAGTTAAAAAAATTGGCAATAGTAGAAGTTAAGAGTAATTGGCCTATAGTTTCCCATATCTGATTGTTCTCCTTTTTTGAATAATAGTCTCACTATACTTAGTTTTAGTGTATCCGGAAAAATTTCTTCACTTATTGCAGCATTTATTATATGTACTAAAATATTGACCAAAGCATCTGTGCAATGATTTAAGATTTTTGGCGATATTCCATCCCATCCAGATGATGATATTTTTTAGTTTATGATTTTCTTAACCTCCTCATGCGACATTTCTTCCAAAAATGTGGAGGGTAAATGCCCAGAAGATTCAGATGGCATGTCTCGAGTCCTATTTTGCTCATTGTTTAATAGATTTAGGAAGTAGTTATTAATAAGTGCGTATTTTTTTAGTTTGCCCATTTACAATTAAACTATATTTTCATTGATTGATGTTTGGAGGAATTTAGTGACAGTGACGGTCAAATTAATAAAACTATATTTTCATGTTTATTCTTGCTTATGCTGCAGTCTTTTATGATTCCCCACATTATTTGAACTTTGTTATTTGAGGTTACTACTTATTTACTTGTTGCCTCTTTAAGTTACTTATTGCTAGAGAATAATTCGTTATTAGGTTTCTGTATTTGTTTTTGTATAGGTAGACTTTTAGAGATTGTAATAGTCTTTCATCCCCTCTCTTACTTTTTGCTTTCTCTACATATACTATGTACATACTGTATAGAAAATGTATTGTAATGCACTCAAAAATTTGATACCAAGATTTCACCAGAAAATATGCGTTGAGACCTCTTCAATCAAAAAATAAATAAATAAATAAATAATAATAATAATGTGCGTGTCTGCGAGCATTTTTTTTTTTTTTTTTTTTTTTTTATGCCAAACTTGGTTATCAAGTTTAATATCTTCCAAGGATGCAACACAAAGATTTTCAAGAAAATCCCCACACCCCTAACTATGCTTTACATAGAAAAATGTTCAGAAATGTTGATTTTCTCAATAATTGTTCTAATGATTTTGATTAAAATAGTGTATATTAAAGATATTTACAGGACAAATAAAATGCATATCTTGAGTTTTCTGGGAATAGCCTCTGAAGACATCTTTATTCTGGGTGAATTTTGCATAATTGATAAACCATAAGAGATAGACAAAAACTTACTTAATAAAAATGTAGAGCTAGTAAACACATTATTTATGTCATAAACATTTTCTTCATGGAGTTAACCGTTTTTGAGAGATTCCTTGTAATTGGTTTCAGTTTTAAAATACTTATACTTTTCTCATATGGGAACTTGTCAACTTCTGGCCACATAAAGAAGTGGACTTCTATCCCATAGTAGCCACATTTTAAAACATTTGACCGTTGGCCTAGTGTATTCTCTTATTTCCCCTCTACTTATAGGGAACTAAGTGAAAAGTGCTAATGTTTATCTCGATTGGCATGATCGAAGAATAAGCTTATTAACAATAATTTGTTACAGAGATGTAGAGAAAGTCATGTGAATGGCACACATCAGATTTTTTTTATTTCTGTTGGAGTTTTTCACCCCTTTTGTTTTCCTTTATTTCTTTGGATTGGGTAGTGCTTATGAAGGCGTTCAATTACAATTTTAAAGAAATTGTCCCTCTTTAAGTTAGTATCTTGCATTCCATATGCCAATTCCCAATATTCATTTTTTAAACATTCAGACATTTCTACCCTTACAATATAATGCTTAGGTTCTAGATTAGTTATTAGATGATCTATGGCTGAGGCTGTATTTGATATGATCCTTGTTGGTTCTTTGTGTCACACAAATCAAAACTATTTAATTATCCCCTGAGTGTGAGAAAAAGATATGTAAATCACCCATTATTATGTTCATCTTATTTACCAGTAGTCTATTTAGTATACTTTCAAGAGCAAGTAGAAAATCATTTATTTTTGTACTTGTGGGCCTATATAGAGCAACAATAAGATAGCTTAAACTAAGTGTTTGCACTTTTATTGCTGGAACCTTCAGAACCATTTCTCTTTCAAAGTCCTTCACCCATATTTGCAAGGTGAAATCTATCCCAGATTTTATATATACAGCTACCCAAAACTTACAAGTGTAAGAAGTGCACCAATGAAAAAAATCTTGTGTGTTCCATTCACATGATTTTCTCTACATCTCTGTAACAAATTATTGTTAAAAAGCTTATGCTTCTATTTATTTCATGCTAATCGAGAAAAAATTAGCAGAAATAGTCTTATTACTTGCTTCCTTGTATGTAGAAGCGAAATAAGGGAGTACCATAGGTTAAAGTGATAGTCAAAAGCTGGTTGTTATGTGACTGAAGTTCCTTAGTTTGTATGGACAGGAATTGACAAATTCCTGTATGAGAAAAATACAAGTTTTTCAAAACTGAAATCAAAAACAAGGAATACTAAAAAAAAAAATGGATATAACATAAATTGTGTGTTTTAATGTGCTCTACGTTTTTTGTGTGGTAAGTTTTTGTCCATCTCTTATGGAGAATAAAGTAATCTTCAGAGGCTATTCCCAGAAAATTCAAGATATACATTTTATTTGTCAGGTAAATATCTTTAACATAGAATATTTTAATCAAAATTGTTAGAGCCATTTTTAAGAAAATCAAAGTTTTCTAAAAAAGTTCCATATAGTTGGGGGGGGGGGGGGATTTTCTTGAAAATCTTAGTGTCACATCCTTGGAAGATACCAAACTTAAATACCAAGTTTGGTATTTAACGGTCTTTTAGTTTTTCAGCTATGCACACACACACACACGCACGCACACGCATGTGCACACACACACACACAGACCGTTTCCAAAAATGTTTTTTTTTTTTTTTTTTATTCAGGGGGATTCAATACGTGTGTTTCCGGTGAAATCTTGGTATCAAATTTTTGGGTGCAATACAATACCTTCTCTATACACTATGAACATAGTACGTGTAGAGAAAGTAAAAAGGACACATTGAATGAAAGGAGCATCTCATGGTGGCGTATGCTTTGGGCCAGTGCTTTCTTGAAAATGAAAAGATGGCAGGTGGATTGTTGTGGTTACTTACAGCAGCTAGTTCTTAATCTTCATTCTCATCTGTGGGAAACTGCAGGAGGATGCCAAGGATACACAGGAATTTTTATGTAACATTTCATATCACTGCTTGTTTCAGTATTGCTATTATGGCATCACCATCACTGAGGGGAATGTCACTCTAATTATTGCTTTCCAGCAATGCTGCTCAAGTTCTTGTCTCATTATGACATTCTGTGATGTACAATAAGCAAAAGCTGTAAGAAGTCACTGTAAATACACTAAACAAACAAGAAAGTCTGTCTCAGAATGAACACTACCATGTGTACTACCAGGCTACTGCATACTGCTACAATTGCTGTCGCTTAACAGCCTGAGAAAGAAAAATTAAACAAACAGGAAATGCAGACATTAATAAACAGACAGTGCTATCAACACATCATTTAAATATTGTAGAATACATAGAGGTAGGCACTAATGGCATCCATTGCATGAATTTTAAGTTATTTGAATGCGAAAACCAACCTCCCATGAATTGCACCAGATCAGAACTTGGTAGTTTACGTGCACAAATTGCAACAGCTTAAATAAGATCTTGACATCCAAAGGGTTAAATGAACCGTATATTTTTTTTATACAATTCTCAAATTGTACAAGCTATCAATTTTGTTTATGGTAACCAAATAATTAATTGAAAAAGAGCCTTTGTATATTCTCTCACTTAAAACCTTATTTTTTTTGTTGGATGATGAGGTTGGAAGCAAGTTAAAATTCTTAAGCACTTCAGTCTTAAATGCTTTCTATACACTATTATGTGTTAATTTGTGCAGATTTTCAGCTATTTGTTTGGTACCTTACCAATGTGTTGTGTATAAAACATTTATAGCTTGTACAATAACAGAATAGTAAAATCTTTGAGATGGTATGCAAAAAATATGGGGTATCATTTAAAAAAGTTTATGATAATTTCACAACTTGCAAAATAATGATATTAAGAAGGTTAGTTTCTATGAAAAAAGTACCTTTTAAAATATACTGTTTGACATGTCCGAGTGTTCTTTTCAAAAACATTTCCATTTAGTTCTAGCACAAAGTATGCAAAGTTTATGAAAACAGTGTATATATGTGAATTTTAATTTATTTGTACAACTAAAATTTATACAATACTATGCTATATTTACCCATGAATTAACTTAGCCCAAGTACTTTCTGATCATTTAAACATATTGTCGTGATCAAGGTTCTGCGACGTGGTGGGTAGCTATTTGAGGGTGGTGAAAGGAATGCAGATGGTAGAGCAGTAATAACAACAGGGCTTAAATTAAGCTAATATATTAAGTAAGATTAACTCATTTGTTGTAGTGAATGTTTGGTTTACAAAGGTGGGGGATTGCAAACTATTCCATTAACCTTGGCCAATGTCATTCTGATTGTGGGGTTACCAGCACAAAGTCTTTTTTTTTTTTTTTTTTTTTTTTTGGTAGTGTTTAACGCCCGCTTTAACTACTAATGGCACCGCAGGCGGTGAGCACAAAGTCTTACCTTAAGAAATATGTCATGGTGTGTCTGGGAGAGGTGAGAAATGAAGTGGTTGAGCCTGGAGTGATACCTCCAGGATGCACAGACAAAGCAGAGGTTCTCAGATGGTCAAGCCCTGGTAGTCTAGTCTACAGTTCCTTAAATATATTTATTGGCATCCCGGAAGGACATTCCAACATGGTGGCCACACTCCTAATATGGAGAACCAACCAGTAGGTAGTTTTAGCCAATGTTGAATTAAGCCTATAACAAGCTTAGGAGCCACACAAAAACATTTTAGCCTGACATGCAGAGATGCTGACAACCAAAGTTAAAAAGGGCATGTAGTACCATGTCTCATACATATAACTACAGCAAAATACAAGAACATGGAGTAGTGTGAGAAGGAAATGAATGAAGGTAGCAAATAAACATATATGAAAATGCTACATATTATGAGGTACTAGTTATTTTGAATTCTTCATTTTTCTGCAGGTAAAATGAAACAATAGAACATAATATTTCTCGTTTTTATTAAATATTAAGGGCTAATGTCAATATTCCCTGCAAATCTTGGCTTCTGAAACAAAATTGCAAATATATGGAGAAAAATTAAACCCCATAAAGTTTCACATTATCAATTCTATTTAGATTAAAAGCAAATTGAGATATCAGAAGGTATGTTACATTATAATAAGGCTCAAAAGAACCATTGCAGAGAAAAAATTACATGCTAAACTTAACATTCATTTTTAATAATGAACATTATGCATCAGATTAATGGCATAAATCACATAGAGCCTGAAAAATTAATAATCATATAATCTTTAAATATATTAAAAGGACAATAATTCAATATTTTCTATGCAATATGTAAAGAGTTTTAATTAGGTGGCTTTCACTTTATTCCAAACGGAAGAAACACACTTGGATTTGAAGCTATATGAAGATGATACAGTTATCCTGTTGGTAATATTACAAACAATAATTTACTAAAAATAGATACATCTATTCAATGTATTATTTAGATATATTGTTTATTCTATAACTTGTACAAAATAATTGCCTTCTTCAAATAATGCACTATATATCATGTAATCTTCCACTGTTTTTTTTTCTCTCATACACATCTGGTAGTTACCAGGGAGGGAATTTGGAGATTGGCAGCATCCTTTGAAATAACAAAATAAAAAATAATAATACTAATAATTAAAATACTGGCAATTTCCTTATTGTAATTCCAATTATTGCAACAGAATTTGTAAATATAAAACGAAGATTTTTAAAAATATTTCAACTCATGATTAATGCAAATTTAACATTTGATGTTATACAAATTGTTTAGAAAAATTAATCCCTACACAAAACTCACACTTGAATATTTTTCTGGTTTCGCTATTCCACACCCATGTAGACTCTTCCATTTATTGTTGTAGTGACAGAGCAAATTAGTTCATCTACAAAAATTGAGGAATTACCTTTAAAGTTTTCATGCATAATATTTTGTATTCTATAAAACAGATTGTTTAAAATTCCAAAAACCTTATGCTATTTTTAGCTGTTATATAATATATAACTATTTAAATATACATTTTTGTAAGTTCTTATTGGTTTACTAAATAAAGTGGAGTTCCTTATGTAAAAATCTAAATTTTATCTAATATTTTTTAATAAATTACTTATGTGTATAATTATAATGGCATAATCTCAAATTTTTTAAATGTAATTTATCATATATTATGATAGATATGCATACAATTAATTTTAAAATCATTGTTGCTACATCCCCAAAGGATACTGTATCTAATAATAGTGTAAATATATCTGTAATGTTATATAGCACATTTGAAACCTATGTATGAGAACTTTGTGTTAGTATCCAAACCACAGAACAGAGCTTTTGAAATTTCTTACCTAATATGAAAAGTGTATTTTATAAAGCTTGAGGTTTGATATTTTGTCCTGAGATTTATTATGTTTATTTTTATAACCATAATATTTGAAAATGTGCACAGTGAAGTACTTCTGCATTCTCATGTAAGACATAAAAATGACACTAAATTAATTTCAATTTTACTGTTTTATGAGGTAGTATAGTACTACTTAAGCATTTCAGTTGTACCATGCTCTGCTAAAGTCCTCCTAATGACAAAGGATTTTATTTTTAACAACCTCTAGGCACTCCTAGGACCAGACTAATATTCACAAAAAGTAATAAATAAATAATTTTATTCACATTCAAAATTACAATAGAATTCATTGCTTCGTCAAAAGATATAAAAAAATTCTTAATGTTGACTACATTCTTAAACATTTACATTTAATAATAACATTGAACTTAATATTAAATTTGAAAAAGTGTGATCCTGGTCTTCAGTACCATCATCAAACTTCCCCTTTCTAGTAGAGCTACCTCCCTCAAGTGGACAGGAACCATGAAACAAACAAGGATTCAAGGCAGTATCTTTAAAGAAGTTACTATGATGCAGTGCTACAATGTTAGTATATTTGTAACTTTTCTCCTAAATACCTAGCTTAAATTTTCCCCTTGCAGTATTCAATACATTCATTTAAAGGGTAAAACTGGGATTTTAGTTTAAAAAAAAAAAAAAACTTTTTTTTTTATTTATTTATTTATTTTATTTAATGTCGCTTTAACAACAAGGTCAAATTGCGACTACAATAAATTTTACAATTTTTTACATAAATGTGTTTCATTTAGAAAGTTCAGTACATTCTTCCAGAAGGCTGGATCACTAGGAGTGGTTAACATATTTGCTGGAATACTGCATCTAGTTCTTGCATCATCGTAGAAACGGCAGCTGGTGAGAATGTGAGTGACTGTAAGCGGAGAGTGACAATAGTTGCACTTGGGGGGAAGATCGCCAGACAGAAGATAAGAATGAGTGAGAGCAGTGTGTTCGAGACGTAAGTGAGATAGAACTTGATGACGACGTTTGTAATGTGTAAGAGGATAAACAGAAGTGGAAAGAGGACAGGCATCACGTAGTTTGTCTCTAGTTGAGTTGAACCACTGTTGCTTCCATTGCCGGAGAATGGTGCCACACATAAAATAGTTGAAGTCTTGGTGAGGAACCCTGAGGTCCAATAAATTGGGAGAGTGTCCTGTTGCTTCCTTAGCTGCAGCATCGGCATTCTCATTCCCGGGTGTGCCAGCATGGGAAGGTACCCACACAAGCAGGACTTGTTTGCCCGAGATAGATAATTTATGATAGAGTAACTGAATGTAAAGCACCAGGTTATTGGTTGGAGTTCGCTGTTGAAGACTGAGAAGAGCACTCATCGAATCTGTGTAGATGATGAAGGAGAGAGCAGTGGCTTCAAGGACGTACTCCAAAGCGAGACGAATAGCTATCAGTTCACAAGAGAATATAGATAGAAATTGAGGTAAGCCGTATAGCAAGGTTTTATGTGGTAAAATCACAGCACAACCACAACGATTTTCACATTTGGAGCCATCTGTGTAAATTTGTTGTGATGCGGAGTGTGAGATACAAAGGGCTCTGAATAAACGGAGATAGACTGAAGTATCTGTACTGTCTTTGTTGTAACGTGCCATGGAAATATCTATGATAGGTAGTTGTAACTTCCAAGGAATATCGTCAAGGGTGAAGGAGCAGGAGACCATTGGCGGAATATCCAATTGGAACTCTTGCAGAAAAAGTAGAATTCTCTGGGAGAAGGATACAAAACGACGTTGACTATGAGCACATACACTTTGGGACTTGGCAGGAAAAACATGGTTGAAAACTGTTGATGGACTCCTGGAGGCAGTTCGTGTAGCGTACATGATACTTAAGGACTTCCTCTTCGTATTCAGCGGAAGTTCATTTGCTTCGATTTGGAGACTGCTTACAGGACTGGTGTGAAAAGCACCCAAGCAGATCCTCAGTGCCAAAGATTGAATACTATTGAGCATTTTCAGGCTTGTTGGATTGGCTGAATGATATATAATGCAGTCGTAGTCCAACTTGGGACGTATAATTGTTCTATATGTTCAAAGTAGTACTGTGAAGTCAGCTCCCCAAGTTTTGGCTGCCATTGTTTTCATGACATTTAAACGTCGAAAACATTCTGCTCTCAAGAGCTTTAAGTGTGTGATCCACTTTAGGCGGTGATCAAAATGCAGCCCTAGAATGCGGACAGTGGATACTGTAGGAATTGTCTGGTTCCCTAGAAAAAGGAGAGGTGGCGATGATTGCCCACGAGAACGACTGAACAGAATGCATCGGCTTTTAGTGGCAGAGAATTTGAATCCAGTACTATTGCTCCATTGCTTTAATTTGTAGAGTGTATTTTGCACTAGTTCCTGGGTAGTCTGTACATTCTTTCCACTGCAAAATTTAGTTAGGTCATCTGCAAAGAGACTAGCTCTTACAGGTGGCTGGAGGCAGGAATTCACATCATTGATGGCTACTAAGAAGAGTGTCACTCTAAGAACAGATTGTTGTGGAATTCCATTGTCAATGTTGACGCTTTGGGATAGGACACCGTTAGCACTAACGCTGATTTTCCGGTTTTGGAGAAAATTGTAAATGAATGCAATCATGTTTCCTGTGACGTCATGTTTCATTAATGTGCGAATGATGTGATTGCACCAGACAGTATCGTAAGCCTTTTCAATATCCAAGCTAACAAGAATGGCATGTTGACTGCTCAAGAAGACTTCAGCAATGTAGGATTCTAGCAGCAGGAATGCATCAGTTGTGGAACGGTATTTTCTGAAACCATATTGGATGTCTGCAAAAAATGTTTTGCATTCTAAATACCAACATAAACAGTGATTGATAATCTTCTCCAGCAGCTTACATAGGGTACAGGTAAGTGAAATTGGACGGTAATTATAGGGAAAAGAGTGGTCTTTATTGGGTTTAGGAATAGGTACCACGATGGAGCTACGCCATTGATTAGGAAAAAGCTGATTAACCCATAGGTAGTTATAAATATCTAATATGTAGGAAAGACCAGCTGTTGGAAGATGCTGTAGGAATGCATATGGGATACTGTCTGGTCCTGGACTTTTGCTAGTGCAACACTTTAATTCATACAGTAGTTCTTTCATCGTGAGTTCTTCGTTGAACATTTGATTGCTGTTTGTAAATATCATCTGCAGATCTAATGTTGGAGTCTTATTTTTAGTATGGAGAAATTCAGGATCATAATGGGAGTCACTGGAAGCATCAGAAAATGTGCTTGCCAAGGTATCAGCTATTATCAGAGCGTCGGTAATGGGCGCACTTGAAGTAGGTGTTCGAAGATGAGATATCACCTGTGAGGAGCGGTTGCCACAGAGAGTGTGTAGTGTATGCCACAATTAGGACTGAGGAGCATTAGCGTTTAGGGTAGATAGAAACTGAAGCCAAGAACGCTGTTTGCTTTCTTTCACCTCCCGACGAGCCGCAGCTCGGAGATGCTTGAAGGCACACTTGTTTTCAAGTGTAAGTTCACGTTTGTATTTGTAATATGGATGGTTTTTGTTCCGGATTGCTTCAGCGCACTGATCATTCCACCATGGTACCCGCCGTTTACCTGAAACATTTTCCGTTAAAGGAATGCTGAGACATCCTTGCTGAAGTATGGTTGTAGAGAACATATTAATAAGGTCATCTACGTCCATTTGTGGGAAAATATCCGGTTGCGGAAGATCTGCAATGGCATTCTGCGCAAGAACCTTGAACAAGGGCCAGTTAGCTTTGTGGAGTTGCCAAGTAGGATGTCGAGCATGTTTGGGTGCATTGAAGGTAGCCTTCAGAATAATAGGATAATGGTCACTACCATAGAGAGTATGCTCAATGGACCAATGAAACAGAGGCACAATGTTCGAGGAGCACATGGTGACGTCAATACTGCTTGTGGAGTTATGGGCTACATCATAACGGGTAGGTAATGGGGAATTGAGTACCACTAAGGGAAATGTATTCAGAACTGAATCAATTACTTTCCCACGCCGATCAGTTCGCTGGCTTCCCCACAGAATATTATGACTATTAAGGTCTCCCAATAAAATGAAAGGTGTGGGTAATTGTTGAATAAGATGTGTGAGCATTTGTAGGTCAATGTTGGCACTGTTTGGTAGATAGAGATTGCAAATACATATCTCAATAGTGAGAAAAATAGAGACAGCTACAGCTTCCAGACAGGTTTGAAGGACAATTTCTTTCTGTAGAATGTTCTCAAGTACGTATGTTGCAACATCACCACTAGCATGGTGGGCGTTGAGACGATTTTTATGGTATACAGTATACCGGCGTATTGGTGCTATGTAGTCAGTATGAAAATTAGTTTCCTGTAGGCAAATAATAGCTGGACTATGAGTAGAGAAAAGTAGTTGCAAGTATTCTAGTTGAGATCTGTAACTATTGATGTTCCATTATAGTAGCAAAGTATCAGAGTTCATGGCTGAGAGTCATTAGCTCTAACTCAAGCAACATCTGTGGAGACGGTGCCAAAGTTGTTCTCTGGTTTAGTAGTGCCCAACATTAATTTCTTTTCAAGCCGTGTGGTTCTGTTTTTTATTTTATTGTTTGTTAACATAGGATATATCTTTTTAAGCAATTGTGCTAATGCATGATGATCTGTGATGTATGATGTGGCCAAGTGGGTGACATCAGAGGATCCCACTGAATTTTCATAGAGACTGACAAGTTGTGTAAAATTCAAAAGGTATTCGTCCGGGTTAGCCTCCATGTGGTTTTGAAGTGATAGCAGCAGTTCACGTAGTGGTTGTGTTGCCGCTGATGATTTTGGTTTTTTAGGCATTGGTTTAGTACTGGTCTTTAAGATGTTGTCATCATCAGATGACTCATCCTGTGATTTGGTTAACCGTTCAGAATTATCCTGCTCAAGTTTTGAATCATTTGGATGTTCTGAATCACTGTTGGTTGAAGAAATAGGGCGTTTCATGCGGTGTGGTAGACTGTCAACAAGAGTGGCTACTTCACCTAAGTGTACAGTAGTAGCATCGTGGGAAGCAGTGACAAGCATGGTACTGTTTACTGTATGAGAAGAAGAATTTTCCCCTTTTTCAGTGTTTAAGGACTTTACTTGGTTGTGATTGACATGATGAGTGTCTTTTTTTGAGGTAGATGGACCAGAAGTTTCCGTTGTGGTAGGCAAGGAGGGAAATTCCCCTGAATTGGAGGTAGAGGGCGTTGTGGTGGTCTGTTGCACTTCTGATGATTTGCATTGGCTAGGCAAGTGGCCTTCTTGTTTACAAATGAAACAAGTAGGTGTGTCAGTTGACACATAGACCCAGTAGTTTGTGTCATCGTGATAGATTTGAAAACTGTCGGGAAGTTGATCGATATCCTCAGGCTTAACGTAGAACTGTCGGTGAAAGCTTAAAATATGAGAGAAACCTGGAGCGCTCATTCCGGCCCTGATGTGTGAAATTGCAGAGGTCGGATATATACCTTGGGATTCTAGGTAATTTTCTAGGGTACTATTGGGGATGACTGGACAGACATTTGACAGTATGACTCTCTTGTGTTTAGTCAATAGGGGTCGCAGATCTAGTACAACATCATTGATAGTAATCCGGGGATGGTTTGCTGCTATTTCTTCCGCTATTCTTTTGTTAGAGAGGTACATGCATACACGGTTATTTGAGATTCGTGAGACGAACCATATATTAGTTGGTTTGGTAAGTTTTGCTATGGCGTAAACATAATCTTTGATAGGAATACCTTCATGAGCTGCAATAACGATTGCCTGATCCTTACTAGGTCCACTTTGTGCGATCACTGAATAACTTAATACATTAGATTTAGTATTCATTGTTGTTACTTGACTATGTACTGACTTTCTCGTGTTACAGAAAGAACTGTTTTATGTAATAAACACACTAGTTTTGTGTAAAAAGAGCAGAACAAACTTTCAAAGCCTATCCATTGCGTTTTCCACCTCGAACCGTGAAAAAAAAAAAAAAAAAAGCTCTTGTATTTATTTATAGAGGATATATTTTTGAAGTTCCCTGATAAATAATTATAGACTTTTAAGCCGTTATATTTTAAGGAAGTTTCAAATAGTTCTGTTTTGTGTGATGTGTAGTATAGCTTGTCCTTATTGCGTGTATTGTGAGATTGAATTTCCCCATTAGTGCTGTAATTTGCAGCATTTATCTTCATGTAGACTAATAACCCTTTTATGCACAAATAAGGTAAAGTCAGAATACTGAGATTTAGGAAATGCTCCCTACAACTTTCATTTTTTGGAATACCAACTGGGATTCTTAAAAAAAAGTTTAAATATTATATTGCTATTCAAAGCATTTCCCCATAAAGGTAAACCATACAGTAGTAAAAAATGAAAGTAAGTAAAATAACAAACTTTGAGAACGTTTTAGTTGATGAAGAACAAATCAAGCTCAATCATTAGCTTCCCTGATAGTTTTTCTATGTGTTTGTCCCAACTTAGATTTTTATCCACCCATAATCCTAGAAATTTTGTTTCCTGTTCAAAAGTTACTAATTTGGGACCTATTCTAAAGCTGGGATTCCTTGCTTTTCGACAAGCTTTATGCTGAAAATTAAGTGCTAATGACTTCTCTTCATTTACAAGCAGTTTGTTGACTTTAAACCAATTAATGATTTTCTTCACCACTACAGTTGAACTTTGTTGGAGACTTTCTTCATCCTTTCCTGCGATGAAAATGCTGGTATTATCTGCAAATAGTGATAACCTGGCTTCTGTTATATTTTCAAGATATAACGGTAGATCATTAAAGTACAATAGGAACAGTAGAGGACCAAGAATTTGTGTGTTATCTTCCAACAGCAGTTCACCATATGGTATTTTCGGGAACCTGATGGCCACTTCTATTTCTGAATTAAGTATAATGCATTGATTAGTACATAAATAATAATATTATCATTATTATTATCATTATTATGATAATAATAATAATTATAACCAGACTGCTAGAAAGACTGACCGAAGTATTTTAGGAAATGTGTGAGAAATTCTATCATAGAATGTCAAAACATAAACTTTTTAAAATTTAATAATTAGAATATCATCTGTGGCTTCCAGGGTAATTGTTGTTACCTCCTTAAAGAAGAGGTAAGCATGTGAAATGGAAATAGAGGATAAGCAATGCATAATGTGCATAGCAAAAATGATTGTAGGTAATGTCATCATCATCATCATCATCATCATCATCATCATCATCATCATCATCATCATCATCAATTAGAAATTCAAGAAATTCAGAAGCATGCTTTAAGCATAGGCATTTAAATTTGGTTAGCATGGAAAATATTATATTACCAAATTCTCTTTACTCCAGGTTTTTGATTTCAGTCTTAACTTTTTGTCCATTATTTTAAGGTCAAATCCATATTTTAATCAGTTTGCAATATAAAGCAAGGCAGTTATATGGGTTATGTTTGTTCATTTAATATACCACTTTCTGCATCTTTTGTCATTAATTAATGTGTGCAAACTTTTAAATATTTAATGATAAATAGGTATTGTTTATTGAACTATATATTCAAAAGATAATGCAGCTTATAAACACTTAACATTGTCTGACATTATTTACATTGTTATAACAGCAGCAAAAATACACAATTTTGATGTAGCTTATACATAATATGAACAGAGCAGCAGGTAGTGTCAGCATCAATCTATATGGAATAAATACAAAGCAGCTTCTAGTTTTAATATAAGTAGGTTTCATGTGAACTTTAACAAATTTAGAGATTGACAGTAATTGTGATTTGTGTGGATATATGCATATGTACGTTTACTATGCAATATGTGCTTGCTCTGTCATTTTTGCTTTTAAATGTGTATTAACGTGCAATAAATGTAAGATTATATTGGTAGTCACTTACCTTAGGACTAATCTTGATACTTTTCCCACATTTCTCTGATGCTTGCAGGATTTTTCTCGTCATTTTGCAATAGATAGTTGCATTCTCATTATTTATCATCATTTTTGCGATAGTTCTTGGAGTTTCTGAGCTCGGTGTACTTAAAACTACTACAATTATATAAATAGCATTGTAATTTAATAAAAATAAATTAGAAATTAACAGAAATAGCAAGAATAAAACAAAGCAGTTCAACAATGAAAATGTATATCAAAAATAATTTCAAATATGGCGCAGCATCCACAGAATAACAGAAATCAATGATACAAAGAATGATGAGAATGTGCATGGGTAATTATGGGACATTCTCTCATGCACAGTAACGCCTCCAAATGTTCTCACACAGCAGTCAGCAGAAATGTATACGAGTCCAATTCAGTCAATGGAGTTGAGTGGGGATGATACACATATTTACAGCTTTCAACTGAAGTGAGCACAAGCAGTTGTTTCATGACATGTCCACCTTGAGTCTAGTATGCACAATATGGATCTAATATGTTGTGCCTGGGAATGAGAATGTTAAAACTTGACCTATTCCCAGGGCCTGGGAAAGCTTCCTGTTAATTGTAAATACTCATTAAAAACATGCATTTCAACTTCCTTCCAGTTACTCATTCCATTTACCATTCTCAGTTTTAAAATAATTTGGAAAAAGTAAAACCAAAACTTCTTAATATAAATATAAATGGCTCTACAATGCTCAAGTGCAATACATTAATGATTTGTCCAAGGTGGCAAAACTTTAAAATTAAATAATAGTAAACATAAATTTAAGATAATACATTTTATTTTTCATATAAATATTTTTAATATACAGTATTTTAATCAAAAGCATTAGATATATTTTTTAGAAAAACAAAGTTTTCAAAAATATTTCCATTTAAAGAGCAGGTTGTGTTGCATTCTTAGAATATACTAAACTTTAATACAAAATTTGATATTTAACTATCTTTCACTTTTGAGCTTTGCTATCGTCACATACATGCTCATATGCATGTATACACACACACATGCCCACATGTTTCTTTTTCTAAAAATCCTTTTTTTTTTATTCGGGGAACCTCAAAACATATTTCTGGTGAAACCTTGATATGAAATTTATGGGTTGAATATGATACCTTCCTTCCATCCTGTATGTATAGCACGTGTAGAAAGATTAAAAATTTGATATACTTATACCCCCCTGACACCAGTGAATTGCTTTTTAAGCTTTGTGCAGCTAATGCGTCATAGGAAGGAATAAATATGCTACAAGAAATTTCTTGGCAAAACGGGTGGCATTTTCAATTGGGTAGTCTTAATTATAGAATTGGATGAATACAAATGCCAAAAGACAGAATATGCTGGTATATTAGCTTGATTTTGAGGAACTGAAAAATGTTAGAACAAATTTTCTTCTTGTTCATATGTAAATAAATTGACAAATGTTTTTGAAACTGTTGTATTAAGCATATTAAGTATTAATACTTCAGGTGTTACATCATGAGTGGCTGACTTTGAGCTAAATCCCAATGATAACCTATGGTTAACTCCATACTAACAAATTTGTGCTCAGTGGGACTCATTATGCATTTGCCTCATCAGCTTAAATATTTTGAGTGAACATATGTTCAAGTTTTGGTGGCACTTGAAGTTTGTTTATTTATCGGAATAGAGACATTATTAATGTTTTTCTTTTTTTTCTCATTTAGTTAAAACTCACATGAGAGATGGCCTTTTCTTTTTTGTTGTGTGTACACTCTTATAATTGATCTATTCACTGGTTTACAAAACTATATTACTTTAAATATGAAGCTATATTATAGATTATTATAAAAACTGGCTAATATTGTAATACAATTTATTTATTTTGTGTTGTCTGCAGGAGGTAGAAGCTCATACAAAGAAACTTCGCGACAAGTTTGGAGCATTTGAACATGCTCCTTTTAGAACAAACTTTGATCCTGCAAAACCAACAGAACAGCTTCGACTCCTACTTCCAAAATACAATCCAAATGATGATGTTGGTCCAACCAGTGCTAAGCGTGCCAGGTTGTCTGGAGGATATGCCAGCCGTCGCTCTCTGGCCATTGCACAGGTGTGTAGCATTAATCATTTAACTTTCACCCTCCTCCTTTCTTCTCTTCCTTCCTTGTTCCTTTAAAAGAGAGTACTTTAAATATTTTTTTGTTTTCTCTTGAAGTAACATTAATTTCATATTTTGGCAGTCTTAACTTCTGTTTAGTAGAAAAAGGTAGACTTTCACTTATTCAATATTGGACATGATTGAATGTTTCAACACTGCATACAGATTAAAAGAATGCACACTTTTTAAAGCTAACAGAATAATCTGTAAACCCTTATTCATATTCAAGATTGTTTTGTTACAAATTTACTTATATATTAAAGTATTTTCCCCTCTAATTTACTTAGACATATTTCATAGTGGTGAAGGTTAACAATGGAAAGTTTAATCAGACTTAAGCAATTAAATGGCATAGCTGGATGTGAAGCCAAAATCTCCATTATTAGTTGTTCTAGAGGTTATTATACTCAGAAAACTGAGATCACCTTGTGTCTACCTGTGAATATTTTTTTGGTCAATTTAGAAAGGTTCCGTGCATATCCATGTTAGCTCAGTTCTAGAGTCCAATGCAGTAGGTTGCAGGTTTTAAATTTTCAAGTCTAGTTCAAACTTCCATCTTCATGTACAAATATTTCTTATTAATGTATTCTGATGAGTCTTGGAAGTTTTGAAATTTTCTATTTTGAAGGCTGTGTACAGTATTGCAAATTGTTTTAATTTCTGGGTTTTTAGTTATTTAGTTCGATAATTACTTTTCTACACTGGGCTTGTGTTCGGTAAAGTGGAAAGTTGTTGCATATGAAAATTCATTGCCATGACTGAACTGGAACCACAGTTCTTTGGTTTTCTCTGCTAATCTGATTTGCTGGACAACCATAGCAAGACACCTGTAGTGTACTATCTTCTCATGAAACTTATTAGGTCAGAGATACGCAAAATGGGGTCCAAGATGATGCTTCAGAGGATGTACAGGAAGTTTCAAGAGAAAGTAGAACATATTTTCAAATTAGATAACTTCTGTAATAAAAATTCTAAACTCAAAACTTTACACGCACACACACCGCATGCACAGAAGACAAACAACATGATTATAGAATTAGGCTCCGAGACACGGAAGAAGCTCCTTCAAATGAAATTGAAGATTGGATGGCTGATATGCAGCTGAAGACTATTTCGTTGCGAAGAGATGCTTCAAGTGTAGCAAGTTCAGTCATCACCATCGCGGCTGCCAGGGTGAAGAAACCTGTCCTGTGTGCACAGGTAGTCAGAGATTAAAGGATTGCACATAAGAAGGCAAATACAAATGTATCAATTGTATATCATATAACAGATACAGCCAACACAAGGTATGTGAAAACCACTTGTCACTGGGCAAGGACTGTCCTAGTTTGCAAGCATTGTTAATTAAATATAAACAAAACATAGACTACTACTCCAAAACACATATGCGTCAAAAATAATTACTGCAAACCGAACAGTGAAACAAAATAAAATACTTTCAACTTAATCTACAGCATAAAAGAACTGCAACACATAATCTTGCGCAAATAATGGTCAACAACTGGTATAATTGATATAGTATTTGTACAAGAGCCTTACAACATTTTAAATAAAGTAGCAGGACTCTCAAAATCATTTAAGATCTTCAGCTGTGGCAATGGCAGGAAATGTCCAAGCATTATAGTAAATAACAATAACATTAACGCAATTGCACTCAACGAAGTCTCAGACGAAGATTCCATTGTCGTGGAGTTCAGCTACAAGCATTGAAATTTCTAGGTGCCAGCATGTACTTTGACATCGAATTGGGAGTTGAACGTGATATAATTAAAATGGAAAACATATAAAACTCGCTCAAAGAAAAGGCTTAATTCTCTCCATCGACACTAATTCAAGAAGCAAATTACGGAACGATGTAATGATCAACCAAAGGAGCAAAAGTGTAGAAAAATTTATTCTAACTAGTGGATTAATTCTGATAAATGAAAACTGCGAGCCAACTTTCAAAACTCTTCAAGGACACAGCTTGATTGCTTTAACACGTACAACAAAAGAAATCTGTAGTGCTAGTCAGTTTAGACATTAAAGGGGCATTTGACGCTGTTCGGTTGCCTAGTATCCTCAGTAACTTGTACAAATTCGATGTTCCAAAAACAAACTAACTCGAAACTACTTCAGTGATACAAATCACAGTCCTTCGCATCAATACACATCAAGCAGAAAGGAAAGTGAGTAAAGGTTCTCCTCACGGATTTTGTTGTGGCCCGGGGCTATGGAATGTGATGTACAACGGCCTTTAGAGCCTAGAATATTCAAGGCACACTAAGGTGTGCAGATGATCTTGCTGTGATGACGCACAATAGATCTATCTGAAGCAGAAGCATATGCAAATTCAGATCTAGCCAAAATCCAAAGATGTGCTAATCAAAACAAAATGGAGTTTAATGAATCTAAATCTAAAGTAATGATTTTATGAAGAAAAAAACAAAGCGGAAAATATCAACATGTATCATAATAATAGAAGACTGGAAAATGTCAATGAAATTAAATACTTGGGCATCTATTTTGACAGCAAGCTTAACTTTGACAGACACATTAAGCAAGTATCTGAGAAACTGCAACACTAATTCACATGTTGGGAAGATCCATCAATCTTCAATGGTGCCTAGGTCATAAAGCACTCAAAACTATTTATGAAAGAGCTTTAATTCCCCTAATAACTTTTAGAGCACCAATGTGGATACAAGCTCTATGAAAAAGGAAAAAGCAACAAAAGCTGCAGAGAATACAGAGATTGATAAATATCAAAATTGCAAAAGCCTACAGAACCATTTCATACAAAGCTTCCTGTGTAATGGTTGGGGTACCACCAATAGAAATGTTAATAGATGAAAAAGTAAAACTACCAAAATTAAGCACAACTTGGAACAGAATGAACTAGAGTATGACGTACCTCTCCCTGTGAAGGAATGGCCCCATCCAGCTCGTCAGTTAACCCTCAATGATGCAAATGATTTCACAGCATATCCTATTGGCATATTTACAGATGGAAGCAAAATTAGAGGACAAGTTGGTGCACGCGCGCACATTTCTAGACATAAAAATATGATAAAATTATTTGTAGGTACAATATTAGGGAAATAGGATTTTCATAGGTTCTCCTCAATATTATTGTTCTGGTATTTATATGAGCTTTGAGATTAAGCATACTTAATTAAATGTAAAGGGATTTACATTAAATCCCTATGCAACCACATAAAGAACATAAACAGACAGAAATGACATTATAGAAACACTGAAATGTAATAGGGTATATTAAGGCAGATGTTAAGCCTTTTTCTCATTTCAATGTATTGTGCAGTTATTGGTTGTCCTCAGTGTTTTAACAGCTACCCAAGGTTGCGGCGGAAGGCAATGAATTGTTTTGGGCGTTTGTCTTCCTTCGGCAAGGAAGTAAAGTTGTTGGTCCTGTGTCAAAACTTAAGTCACGTAAAAGGCCTGATAAAGAGGCCCTTGACACCAATATAGGCAGATTTTGCTAAAGAAAAGTGAGGATAAGAGCCAATGGTGCAGTTGGTAAAACTTGTTGCATGGAGTAGGATGCACAACTGTGATCTTGCATCACTGTGATGGTCTTGTGGATTCCACAAGGATTGTGGCAGTTGGTTACTCTCAGTAGTCGCAGATGAAGCAGTCTCCCAGCTATTTTCACATGCTTATGTAGCTATTGTAGCATGTTATAAAATGGATTGTTGGTTTAAGTTAATACTGGGGACTATTCTTCAGAGATACTCAAATATTACTGGTCCATATGGTATCAGAAACTTTGGATCTAAATAAACTGAAAACTTTGTGTGCATTGCAACAGAAAATCCTCATTCGTAAATAATCAGATCTCAGAATCTAATTCAGTTAACATGAGTAATCGTATGCAGTTCAATAATTTTTCAGTACTTAACAATGCATCTGTAAAATATTTTGAAAGCTCTATTCTCTCACAAAACACAATATGTTCGCAATAAATTAAATGAATTTGATTTGTTATTGAAACTGGACTTCCCTGGACTTGAGCTTTAGTGTCTCACCAAGCACTGGCTTAGAGTTGAGGAGCTCAGTAATAAGTAGTTTCTGTTGCTCTGAATTTAAAAAATGGTGGCACTGCAATATTAGTAAAGTCAATATAGCTCACAAAACTAAACTTTTAACCATCACAAACCACCTAAATTCTGAAAAGCACTTTGAGCATTATGTTGTTGAATTGCTCTACTGTAAAATCATTATGGTATGTAAATACAGAGCACCAACTGGTAGCGCTGACATTTTCCTAAACAAATTAGAACAATTACTAAGTATTTTGAATTCCAAAGGTCTGCCCATAATATTAGCAGGAGATTTCAATATTGATTTTCTAAAAGAATATAAAGAAGCCAATGAATATCTGGGTATAATTTCCTCATACCATATCTCAAATATCAATTCTCCTACGAGAATCACTCATCACTCAAATACGTGCCTTGACCAATTTGCTGTAAATGTAAATTTTTTTTCAGTTTAGTGCCAATTTGTGGATACTGCCTTATTTGACCATGATGGAATTATTCTAAAATTTCTATATCAGAACAAAATTAATAAAGGTAAGAAGACATATATATTAATATTATAAATGCATCCAATATTGATACCTTTAATGGTAAACTTAAAAATGAGAAGTGGTCTGAGGTTTTGAAACAAAATGATGTCAATAACAAACTAAGTGCTTTTTATAGCACAGTCAACTACTATTTTGGGCCACGTTAAACCACTCACCTCTCACCTAGACGGCCGGGGTTCGATCCCAAGCGACTGCATGTGAGATTTGTGGTGGACAAAGCAGCGCCGGGGTGGGTTTTCTCTGGGTACTCCAGTTTCCCCCATCATTGCATTCCACCGGTGCTCCATTGTCATTTCATGTATCATCAGTGTCACCGCCTGTGGTGCCATAAGCAGTTAAAGCGGGCGTTAAACACTATCAAAAAAAAAAAAAAAAAAACTACCATTTTGATATATGCTTTCCCTTAAAGAAATGTCAAGTATCTAACAACTCTTTCCCACACAATTTTGTTAAGTGGATAACTAAAGGAATTATTTCATCATGTAAAAATAAGAAAAAACTTTATAGTACTTACAAAAAGACCTCTCACCCACCTTTAAGCAGTATTATAGAAATTACTAAAATTCTAACAAAGGTCATGTATGCTGCTAAAAAACTAAGCAATGACCAATATGTTGTTAATGCTGATTGCATAAGTAGAGCTACCTGGAATGTAGTGAATAGAGCATTAGCTAAAACATTGTCTAAAGAAAATGCTCCCATAAAGCTACTGCACAAAAATAAAGAAATAACAAATATTGAAGAATTAGTCCACACCTTTAATGATCACTTTATAAATGTTAATTGTGCCAATGTTAACAGTAAAAATTCATATTATCCTACACCTCATGTTGATAATGTAAAGGAAACCATGTTTCTAGAACCCACTAATGGGAATGAGATAAGAAAAGTAGTAGCCAACTTAAAATCCAGTCCCTCTCAAGGGCCTGACATTTTTTCAAGTAAACTACTAAAAAAAAAAAATGTATTACCAACTTAATCATACCTCTTGAGAATATTTTTAATATTTCTCTCTTCATCGATTTATTTCATGATCAGTTAAAAATTGCAAAAGTTATTCCTGTCTACAAAAAAACTTGACAAAATTGACTTAAACAACTATAGGCCGATATCCTTGTTATCGTCAATATCAAAAGACTTGAACATATCATATACAATAGGATTATCAATTTCTTGGATAGACATAATATACTTGATAGAAATCAGTTCAGGTTTTGAAGGGGTATGTCCATTTGTAATGCACTATACTCCTTTATAAATAAAATACATTCTGCTTTCAATAATAAGCAATTAGTGCTAGATTTATTTATTGATCTTACCATGGCATTCAAAATTGTAAATCATTAAATATTAATTAGTAAGCTAGATAACTATGGACTGCATGGAGATGTTAAGAAGTGGATCACCTCCTATCTAACCAATCGAAAGCAATATCTTCAAATATCATTCATCAGATCCCATGAACAAGCTATTACTTGTGGTGTGCCACAAGCTTCAGTCATGGGGCCTCTGCTTTTTCTTTTATATATTAATGATCTTCCGAGCGCTCTTACTCCAAGTCATACTATGTTATTTGCTGATGATACAAATTTACTTTTTACACAAAACAATGTGACACAGCTAAATGACCAGGTTAGCATTACTACCAATAAACTAGAAAATTGCAATAAACTCTCCCTAAATGCTAAAAAAGCTTCCTACATAAACTTTAGCTGTAACACTATAAAGCCAACTCTCAATATTCAGATATACAATAATCTTATAAATGAAGTAAATATGTAACATTTCTGGAAGTTCTAACTGACTCCAAACTAAATTGGAAGGACCATGTCGAGTATTTATCCTCTAAGCTATGCAGGTTAGTTTTCGCTTTTAGATGTCTTAGAAACATCACCTCCATTACTACACTTAGAACTATGGCTATGTGCAGTCAATTCTTACTTATACCATATCTTTTTGGGGTGCTGCTGAAAATAATTTACAAAAAATATTTATTTAAACTTCAAAAAAAAGACTATACGAGTTACGATGAACGTACCACAACATATCCCCAGTCGGCCACCATTCAATAAATTAAATATTCTTCCTCTGCCTTGCTTATACAGAGTGGTCCAAAAAATGTATACACTGTTTAAAGTCTATAACTTGCAAACTAATGGGCGGAAACATTTCATTTTTGGTAGTGTAATAGTTTGTAGTTCCCGGCAATCGCCACACAAGCGGTGTCTGATGACAGTCACCAGTTACGTAAGCATTCTTTTGTTGTTAGCTACTTCAGTAAACATGGCTGGCACAAGGTTTACATTCGATGAAAGGAAGTCAGTTTTGAAGTGGTACATTAGGTACGAAAACAGTAGTGATGTTCAACGCCAGTGGCAAAATTAGTATCAAACAGAGCCACTGACTCGTTTAACAATTCAATGGCTGTGTTACAGATGTACAGAAAAAACTATCTGGATGACCTGTAACAGCAACAAGTCCAGCGAACTCCCATCATGTGTTGCAACAGAAATCTGCGAGACAGTGCGCCCGTGAAACTATGGTGAGTTGCTCAAGTATTCGGCGCATTTTGAAGACTGCAAAGTGGAAATGCTACATCCCAAGTCTGCTACACACAATGAACGACGACAATCCACATGGATAGGCTGAAGAGGTGCTGTAGAGTATGCACCACATTCCCCAGACTTAAAATTCCTCTGGATTTTTACGTATGGGGAACACTAAAGGATGTTGTTTATGGAGAAAAGCCACGCACATTGGATAATCTATGAGAATGTATCGCACATTTGTGTGCTGATATCCAACTGAACATGTTGCAGTTGGTAGTTGGTGCTGCAGTTCATCTGTATATGGATGTTAATGGTGACCATTTCAAACAGCTACAGTGATATCTGTAAGTTAAACACCACTTTCACAAAAAATGAGTCATTTCTGCTAATTAGTTTCCAAGCTATGAACCGTTAAACAGTGTATACATTTTTTTTGGACCACTCTGTATATATTGGAAACTGTTTGCTTCATACATATTAATAGAGTGATGTTTAGGATTAATAGTGAATATCATGATCATTTTACAAGAGCAACACAACATATTCATCTTTCCACTTAGAGAATCTCAAAAAATGTAAAATTCATTGATCACCAAAGCATCAAATTATATAATAAATTAAATAGGGGACTTAGTGATTGCAGTGCACACCAATTTAGGAATAAAATTAAAACTATATTAATGCAGGGAGATATTATTCTATAAATGAACTCTAAATAAAGTCTATTTTCATATGTGTATAGATGTAAAGTAAATGTATTTAATGATAAAATTGGTGAAATGTTATTTGTAAGTAATTATGGAATGTGTTATACTTTCACATCCGTAAATAGTGAAACTAAAAATTCTAACAATTTATACGGTGAATAAATTACTATCTCAAATGTAGGTTCTGCAGACACTGTACAAGCAACTAGTGCCAATGTGTCAACAAAGTAGGTATTTGCAACTGAAAATGATGTGAGTCCAGTTTGAGGGCTAGCACAAAGAAGATTCATAAATATTTTGATTTGGTTAATCTTGGCTTCATTTCAGTTCAGAAAGGATAAATATTGTGTCTCAGTGTTTTCAAGTTCTATTCCATGAAAGCATGAAACCAGCATACCTCTCTCAACAAATGAAGACAAAACTGTATCACATTAATAAATTCCTGTTTTTGCTAATATCTTGCACAATGAACAGAAGGCTATGTATGCAATCAGTGGTGGCAGTAATGAAAGTACTGTTTATGCTTCGTATGAAGTGTGCCTACTCATTGCTGAAAAGAGAAGAGTGTATATTATAGCAAAGAATTAATCAAACATGCTACTTAACTGATGGCCACAGCGGTTCTTTGCGAGAAAGTAATAATCCTTTAACTTCAGTTCCATTATCAAATAATATAGTAAGAAGAAGGGTAGATGAAATGGCAGACAGTGTTACGAAGAATTAGATAATCAAAACACAGTGTTAGCAATGTTGGCATAAGATCAATGTGGAAGAAATGTTCAATTGATCACCAAGATAAAAATTTGATGTGCTACATTCTCTACTTGTAACAAACTATTCTCATAATAGTTTATCCACCCCCCCCCCCCCCCAGGAATATCCTATTGATTAGCATAACTAATATTTGCTTTCTGTTTCATCTTGATACCATACTTTCCAAAATAAAATTCATTAGAATTCCATCAATTCTACTCACTTTGTCTTTTTCAGCTTCTGAATTTGTTCTATCATCTGTAACTCCTCCATATCACTTGTCTAACTGTTCTATGTGATCACATGCCCCTCCCAGCAAACAAACTTGTTTCATATTTAAATTATTACTACCTAATAATACTTCAGTATATTCCCTGAATTGGGCAGATATGTTTTATTCAGACTCACTTCTTTCTTACAAGTTCTCTTAATTATTGACCAAATTATGCTGTCCCCTGCATATGCTGCTATGTGTATCTTATAACCAATTGTTTTACCCCATTCTTTCTTGTTTTGTTCCAATAAACACCTACATCCCCATTTCATAGTGAGAAATTGCCTTACTATTTCATCTCCAGTTTGTTTCCATCTCCTTGTCTCTCCTTTTACCCTTTCTTTCATCATTTTACACACCTCATCATACCATCCTTCCCTACTGCATCTGGCACTTTTCTTTGTCTTCATACTTTTTTCAGCACATTCCAAATTCCACATCATTTGTTTTACTGCTACCACTATTTTCTACCCTTCTTCCTTGGTTAGAGACCAATGCTTGGCTAAAAAACTCCCTTTCCTTCCATTTAAAGGTTTGCGGAAATTTGCTGATATGTGCGCATGTCTACTGCTATTAATACTCAATCACATGATTACTATAAAATGATTACTGCCTAAAATATCAGGAATCACCTTGAAATCTACAAGGAGCCTGTCAATTTCATTATAGCACCATTTATAATCAATGACTTTCTTCGTGTACAAGCATACATTGTAAATTTGGCATATTATGGTAAGTAGGTTTATTTCCATAACCTTTACGTATTGGTATATATTTTGTTACTTTCTTATCACTACACTAAGTTGCTGAGTATTATGTGTCCCAATAGACTCAAACCTTAAGGTTGCCGAGCTATTGTGTCTTATTTATATCTTAGATCAAATACATATTACCTACTATTGCTTAATTTACTTCATCATCCTGCTTATTTATTTTCCTCAACCATTTGGCTCTTACTCTGTTCAAAAAGTTCCCAATTTCAAAGTTTCTCCTAGCTTTTATATCTATTAACTTTATCACTTGAGTTTCTTTGGTAATGTTAACTTTTTAACTATCCTCTCCCTAAGCCTTTTAGTTTCTTCACATTCTATAACTATATGCCATTCTTTGTCCTCCATGTGACATAAGGGGCATTTTCTCCAATCACTCTCCCTTCTCAACCTTTCAATTTGACCACTCTGTTTTAGCCCATGCAAGACCTTCTCCTGCTGCTTATCACATATCAATGTAGCTTTCCCTGTTCCAGGTCACTTTCGTCTCTCCATACATTCATTAATAATGAATTTTTCGAATTAAAATTTGATAGTATTTCTTGTCTTTCAATATCGTCTTTCCAAAACCCATCTTGTAATGATTCCCTAGCTTTCCACAAATCCCCAAACCCAATTTTTAACATCATTTGCTTTTATGTTATTTAGCCAAGAATCTTCTTGATTTAAGCTTTCCTGTAGTACCAAACATTGATGTAGTTTTTTAATTCTAGTTTTTTAATTCTCACCCAATATTTTAACACTCTTTCCACAATTTTCCCTCTAGTTCCCAATCTTCCTATTTCTGTTTGTGCCACTCCATTTGCTAAAGCTCTTGGCAGTCCCAGAATTTGCTTACAAAGATGTCTATGGATCATATCCACATTTGTGTCCCCTTCCTCCAAACCCCATATCTCCACCCCAAAGAGTGTTCTTGCCTCCACTACAGCCATGTAAACTCTCTCTAACCTTTTTATTTTCATTCTTCTTAATTTACCCAGCCTTGCTTTGATAGCTTTTAATACAATTTTATCTTTGGCCAGTACCATTCTCTTTTGCTCACTCCAACTACCACTGCTGCTTAATCGTACTCCCAGATAATCAAATTAATTAACCACTTTGACTTCTCTTCCTTACCGATACACATCTCATATTTCCTTAACTTATTACCATTTTTAAATACCATAATTTTTGTTTTACTTACATTAATTCTTATGCTCCACGTCTTACAAAATTCATCTATTGCTGCGATTGTCCTAAGTATCCCCACATTGGATATAGCTCCTGGTACTAAATTGTCTGCAAATAGTAAACCAGGTATTTCCTTATTGTTTATTATTGGCATATGACTATATTTTACTCTTAATTGCATCAAGAATATCATCTATAAAGAGATTAAACAAGACAGGGCTCAACTTACAACCTTGCCTTAGTCCTATATTATTTTGAATACTTTTGGCTACTTTATTATTTCCCATTTTTATACAAAACTCGTTTAAATATACTCTTTGCAGAGGCCTTACAAAACTAGTGCTCATTCCTTTTTTGGACAATTTGTACCATAGTGTTTCGCGATTAATCATATCAAAGCAGCGGCGGCTGCTGTATAGGAGAACAAGAGCACATGAACCTCTAATATTTCTTAGTGGATCTCCTTTTTCTCTTTCAGGAAACATTTAATAAAATGCGCTATCCGGTGCCACTTGTTTAAATATACTGCGCTCTGCTCTTCAGATTGAACACAGCCGACAACCTGAGTATGTGGCAACAACGCTTGTAGCACAGGCCTCGTGTGCTAGCGTATTACTAACGTTTAGCAGCTCTGCGCTTGCGCGGCCAACAAAACACCTTGGAATTTTACAGCCAGAAATGAGCACATTGCAATCGTGCACTTTAGTTCTCATTAACATCACCAGGGTTCTGTTTATTATCGGGAGGTGCTGATATATTTGAGATTTAGCTGAAACTATCCGGAAATGCAACTGCATTTGATGAGGCGCTATTTTTCTTAATAATTTGCAGTTTATACAAGAGCTTGCTTAAGACTAGCGTGTACTGCAGTTTTACTAAGTTATTTCTGGTATAATGTGATAAACTTACTGTGACAATACTTAATGAATTAACAGGTGAGACTAGTGTGGATTTTCTAACATGTTTTAAACATAGCTTATTATTTTAACAACAATGTTCTCTGTGTTGAGCAAGTGACCTCGTGGTTCTCAATTCTTGTGACTTTTCAAAGGTAGCCATGAATTCAGTGGATTCGATATTAAGAAGCCATAAAAAACTTACATATGAGGAACAAATAGAAATAAAACGACTGGGATGTCCACAGCCCGATTTGGTAATTAAGCATGTGACAAAAACTCAAAAGCGGGACTATAGATGTAAATTTAATAACAATGTATACGCAACATGCAAATGGCTTTGTGGTTGCAGTATCAGAAACTCGCTGTTTTGCTTTCCTTGTCTTATGTTTAGCTCCAATGCAACGAGTAACTGGACAAGAGTAGGATGTGCCGACCAGGTGCATCTCAGTGAAAAGATAAAAAAGCATGAGAATTCACGTGCACATAAGAACGCATGTATTCAATTCGCCATGAATATCAGCACTCAACTAGACAGCGCTTACAGGCAGTCGGTAAAGAGACACAACGAGCAAGTTGACAAAAATAGGTACATTCTCTCTAGGCTAATTGATTGCGTAAAATTTTGTGGAGCATTTGAACTAGCTCTACGCGGTCATGATGAGCGGGAGAATTCTGAAAATCCCGGGGTGTTTCGTGGGCTTGTTAATTTTGTAAGCTCTATTGACATAGCAATGCAAGAACACTTAGAAAATGCAACCGTGTTCAAAGATACTTCAAAGACGGTGCAGAATGACATTCTCGACTGCATGCTTGCGGTCTGCAGGGAAATTATATCAGAAGAAATAAAGGTAGCTCATTACTTAGCAGTCATGGCCGATGAAACAACGGATGTGTCTACTCAGCAACAACTCGCTATTGTGTACAGATACGAGACGCAAGGGTCGGCTGTTGAGCGTTTTTGGGGTTTTTTCAATCCTGATGCCCAAGATGCTGATGTTATATCTGGGGTAATAAACACTGCATTGCTAGAGCTCATAGGAGAGCAGAAACATAAATTAATAGATCAATGTTACGATGGTGCAGCTGTTATGAGTGGCAGTGCAAGTGGAGTTCAGGCAAGAATATGAGCTATGTACCCTCATGCATATTATATACACTGTTACGCCCATCAATGCAATTTGGTTCTGCAGAAGGCTGCTGCCATAAACAGCTCATCCAGGATTTTCTTTTCAACACTATCAAGATTTCCTACATTTTTTTCAAGATCTTGTCTAAGAACCAAAATACTTGACAGAATTGTGCAAATCAGAGTTCCGAGGCTAGCAGCTACACGCTGGATTTGGAACATCCGTTCCGTGAATGTTGTGTATGAAAATAAAGAACATCTCATCCAGTGTCTAGAGGAAATAAGTCTGCTTGATAGTATTGATGACAAAACAAGACGTGAGTCAAGCGGCCTCTTAGCAGCTTTGGAGGATTCTGCATTCACCTTCTGGTTGGAATTCTTTCATAGAATAATGCCTCAGGCGGAGCTCTTATTCAAAGTACTGCAACACAGACAAATCGATGCTGTAAAAGCAAAACGCTACTTAGATCGGTTCTCATCTGCTGTGCAGGAAATTAGACACACTACACCTAACAGATGTGAAGTTTCCGAAAATCGAAAGAGAAAGAGGCAAGAAAATCGAGTGGCAAAAGGAAAGGAAGTGTGCGACGCGATACTTAGTCACGTAAATGACAGATTTTCATTTACCGATCATTTAGTGGTTTCGAGGCTAGTTGATGTCGCTTCTTTCCAGACATTCTCCGAAGATTTTCCAGAAAAAGATCTCGTCACTGCTGTTGAAATCTACCCATGGTTGCTCAACTCACAGCTTAAAACAGAACTTCAAGTACTGGCTTGATATGATGAACGCTGAAGGAGCATCATCTATGTTGCAGTTCATAACAGAAAACAACCTCAACGAAGAAACTTTTCCGTAATTAACCGAGCTACTGAAGATTGTTATCACTACGCCCATGACTACATCAGAACCAGAAAGATGCTTTTCCACATTGAAAAGAATTAAAACCTTTACGAGGAATACGATGGCTGAAGACTGACTCTCAGCATTGGCAATGCTTGCTATTGAGAAGAAACTGGTCAACAGCATAAAAGACTTTAATCACCGAGTGATAGAAAAGTTTGCACACTTGAAAAACAGGCGTGTGGAATTTCTGTACAAATAGCTTTGGTGTCCATTGCATAATTCAAACAATGTAAATATCATTTATTGTAAATACCATTCTTCACATGAACTATATCAAAGGACTTTACCCCTTCATCAACATCTGAGAACCTCATATTGCTGTTAACTATCAGAGACTAAGAAATTCAACATTTTTACAATACTGGGTGAGTGACGATTTGTGTAACAAATTTATAATTCTTGTTTTTAGGCACTATCATTGTTTCTAATATTACTGGATTTGGTGTTACGGTGACAGCGGCTATAGTAGTAGCAGTAGTAGTTGTAAAGTGCTGATTTTGTGAACACCTACATTTTTAATCCATGAGCCGCCACTGTATCAAAGGCCTTTTCAAAATCAACAAATAACATATATACTCTCCCCCTCTTGGCTGCTAAATATTTAGTTACTATTGCATTAATCACAAAAATATTATCCATTGTTCTCTTGTTTCATCTAAAACTAGCTTGGAGATCAGATAGCTTACTCTTGTCTTCTGCCCACTTTTGCATTCTTCCTGTGTAAATAGCATTGATAAGTAATTCCCCTATAATTTGCTGGATTATTTACCTCCCCCTGATTCTTAAATATTGGCACTACTATTGCTACTCTCCAACTAGTTGTTACATTACCTCCTTCAAATACTTTGTTTAGAATTCTCACTAGTAATCCTAATCTACTTTCATTCCCAGTCCATGTTTTCCAGAACTCCCCTGGAATTCCATCTATACCACATGCTTTGTTGCTTTTTAATCTACTTATTTGATCTCTTACTTCGTCTATTCCTATCTATGGATCTTATTGTTGGATATGTCCTACATTTACTAATTCTTTTTTACTTAGTCTGGTCTGTACTGCCCATAAAAGGTTTTCAAAGTGCCTGCACCATACTTCTGAGATTATATTGCTATCTCCAACTCTAACCTTTATAGGTTCATTTCACTAAGGACCAAATTGCCTTCATGTCATTTACTCTTGCTGCCTCATAAACTTTCTGACTCATTTTTTCTCCCCCATTCCTTCTTTTTAACTTCCCCATCTTTCAATGAAATTTTCTTTTTCCTGAATGTCCCTTGTTTATCTCCATTTCCTTAACTCCCTTAAAATTCTCTGCTTTGCCTTCTTACACTCATCGTACCAGCCTCCCCTAATATGTGGTTCATCTTTCATTTTCATACATATTATAAGATTATGTTCTTAACAAAATTTAATTAGTTTCTTTCCTTCTTTATTGCAATATTTATCATTACTGCATTTCGATTCAATTTGATTTTCTTTATTCATATCTCAATCCAAATCAGGCAACTGAATTTGTTTTTACTCTAGCATTAAAATTGCTTATAATCATAAATTCAACATTTAAGTACTTATTTTATAAGTCTTCCATATTTTTCCTTATAATTTCAAATATGTTAGATTGTAAAGGTAAGATGATGCTGGTGGATTGTATACTGCCCAATAATTCAACTAAAATCCTCTTTTTAAGAACCTTAATTAGAGGTGTATTAATTTCACTTTGTGCAACTGATTACAATTAATTTGCTTCTTACTTAATTTCAACTAAATAAGGATATTTATATATCTTCCTATCTGCCTTATATACAATTTACTCTTTTTAGTAACTCCAGTTAGTGTTAACCATAAAATCATTTCACTTCCTAGCCACTTTTTTTCTATTATCTATTCAGCCTTAAGTTGATCCTTGCCTAAACAAAACCCAGGCGACCAGTTATAATGTAGCCTTCCGCCATTCATGCCAGAAATTCTGTCATACCTTCACGACCATACCATGGTGCGTGCTTAAGGCATAATGTGCTGTAAAACAAACAGAGCCCTTATTCTGACAACTTAAACAGTGACTAAAATATTCTTTGGGTATAATTATGATAATATAACAAAATACATGGGTACACATTTATTAATTAACTCTAAAAATCCAAATGAAAAAAATAAATATGCAATAACTTATATTTATTCACTCTCTAGAAGCACCCTATTCCCTCCAGATCAGAATCGTCTGAGCTGCTTGTGCTGCTGTTTTTCATTCCAAGGTTGACAAACAGGCTATCAACAATGGTGTAACAGTGTTACATAAACTTTCCATCTCCCAAAACATTGCTTCTTCTTTAGTTACATGATGCACTTTATCAACTGTAGGCGGCTCATTTTTAAAAAAGAAATTGTGCACTATTACACGAATTATCACATTCTTGCATTGTATATTTCACACATTTTTTTTTCTCCCTGGGTTTAACCACTTCTTTTGTTTCAGATTTTTCTTTGCAAGCACTGTTTATACTTACAGCAGAAACACTGGTAAACTCAGATGTTAATTTCACCACCTCTTTTATGAGAAGTGTTAGATATTTCTTACAAAAATTAAAATATAACATTCAACATTATAGTTTTTTCACCACTAATCAGCTGTTGACCAGCCTTATGCATCAACAAAGATGCAAGAGCAAATTCACGGCAATCATCCTCCATGATTCCAAATAGCAATAACCAGCAACTGTTAGTGTTATAAGTAATATTGCAGAAATCAGGTGACTCATACAACTTGTTAAATCTTGTAGCACTGTATAACAGTACAAATCAGCATCAATTTAACTCATAGGTATTCCTATTAAGTATTATACCATTTAAAAATTAATTTGTTCTGTAATTTAGATGTTAATATGAGATTAAATTCTTGTGCTCACTACTGTGTTGTACTGTGGTGCACTGACCACATGGATTTATTTGACCCAGATCAACTTAAGAGTGAATAGAAAATATTACCAAGAATGTCCTCTTGTTCTTTATAGCAGCACCAATCGCCCCCACGATAATATACCTTCCCTAGTTAACTGTTTGTCACGTAGTTCTATGTTAGCCATTTCTCAACAATAGCAATAGAATCTCCCATCATTAACGCTTGTGACATATCACCCTTATCTTACCCAATAAACCTTCCAGATTCCAAAAAATAACTGCCAGGGAATTTTCCTATACTGCCACTTTTCTATCCACTCTAAATTGCCCTAATTTCGATTATGCCCTTGTAACCTTGTGTGTACCACGATTTTTGCACATGTGGTGTCTCTCCTCCTCTTCTCTCATCTGAATTTCAAATGGTCTCACATGTCTTTTTCTGGTGAATGTTGTGTTGTCTACTTAGTCAGCCATTGTCTATTTTCCTCTTCATAGTTGTAGTCATTTTACAAAAACAATTTTGCCTTCACTCCCCGCTTTTTTCATTTCTTGCAGCAAAATAAATCTTGTTTCCTGTTCTTGCTTGCTGAAATTCTTTGATAAAAGTTTTGTTACCCTTTAAATTTTTGTTCTAGATAGGAATTTCCATTTGCACCAGATAGTTACCAGTTTCACAAAAATTTATCTCTGTTTTGGTCCCTTTTTTTCTTACTCTGAACACATCAATTATTTCCCACCCAAATAATTCTATTTCCAATTTTTCTATGAAAATTGATTCCATTGCCAGGTTCACTCTTTTCCCTTTGCTGTTCTTTTACTCCAAAAATAAGTTCTGCTTCCGTAATTCCTCTTGCTGCCTTTCCAATCTTTGTGGTTGACTTTTGCCTTCATATAGCTTATTCTAATTTCACCGTCAAACTTGCTCACTAGTGATTATATCTCTTCCATTCTTACTTCCATTTCTTCAGATCCTTAATGTTTCTCATAATGTTTTTCATCATCTCCACAATTTCTTCCAATGCTGGTCCAGGGTTATTTCTACACCACCAATAATCAGCAATGCTGCTAACACAAATATTGTGCATATGAGCTCTTATCTTTTCACTGCTATCTTTGATTCCACAAGAATTATTTTCAAATAATTGAATAAGCCAATTTTCACTCTGTAGATTGCTCCTTCAACACCCATTGTTATAACTCTGTGATCCTGGGAGCTTATCTCTCTCTTATACATACCATGCACATGCACAAACACAGCTTTTACGTGTTTTCATTGGCAACTCTAGTAAAAAAAATCAGATGTGTTCCATTCACATGACTTTCTCTACATTTCTGCAACAAATTAATGTTAAAACTGATGCTTCTATTTATTTCATTTAATCGAGAAAAAAGTTACCAGAAATAGTCTTATTACTTGCTTCCTTATAAGTAGAAGTGAAATAAGGGAGTACCATAGGTTAAAGAGATAGTCAAAGGCTGGTTGCTATGTGACTGAAGTTCCTTTGTTTATATGGACATTAGTTGACAAATTCCTGTATGAGAAAAGATTAAATTTTTACAAGCTGAAATCAAAAACAAGGAATATCTAAAAAAACGATCAACTCCACAAAAAAAATGTATATAACATAAATTGTGTGTTTTAAAGCGATCTACATGTTTTATGTGGTAAGTTTTTGTTCATATCTTACAATTTAGCAGTTATACAAAATTCCGTAAAATTCCTCCAGATAAAGTAGTCTTCAGACGCTATTCCCAGAAAATTCAAAATATACATAAATAGGTAAATATCTTTAATATACAATATTTTAATCAAAATCGAGCCATTTTTAAGAAAATCAAAATTTTCGAACAAAATTACATGTAAAGGGTATTTGGGAGTGAGGGGATTTTCTTGAAAACCTTCATGTCGCATCCTTGGAAGATACCGAACTTAAATATCAAGTCTGGTATGTAATGGACTTTTCATTTTAAAGCTATTCTGCCCACAAAAAAAAAACACACACACACACATACACCTTTTTTTTTTTTTTTTTTTTTTGGATTCAGGTGGATCCAAAATATATATTTGCAGTGAAATCTCGGTGTCAAATTTTTGGATGCAATACAATACCTTCTCTATACACTATAAACATAGTTTGTGTAAGGAGAGTAAAAATCTGATGTGTTCCACTCGCATAACTTTCCCTATCTGATCGACATACAAACTCTTCTTACAAAATGTTGATCTTTTATCTAGATCATGATAGACAAGATGAACATTAGCAGAATTGGTCTTTACTTGCTTCTTTGTGACTAGAAAGGAAATAAGGGAATATAGCCACTAGGCTAAAGTTGTAGTCAAATCTTCTAAAAGTTGGTTGCTATGTGAAACAATAAAATTTGGTTAATTTTGCATGGCCAGCTGTAAAACTAGAGAGACGAAACAAAAGGAGGCTTCCTGTTGTGTAAGAGTTAGCATAGATTAAAATTGAAACCAATAACAGGAATATCTCGAAAACGTTCAACTCTACAACAAACACATGTATTACCTAAATTATGTGTTTTAACGAAATCTACATTTTTTTTTTAATATGTTTTTATCTATCTCTTATGGTTTATCAGCTATAAAATTCATCCAGAGTAAAGAGTTTGTCAGAGTCTATTCTCAGAAACTATAAGATGTACATTTTATTTATGATGTAAATATCTGTAATTAACAGTATTTTAGTCAAAATTATTAGATCCAAATCTCAGAAAACATCATTTTCAAATATTTTTCCATGTAATGGATATTTTAGGTGGGGGAAATTTTCTTGAAAATCTTTGACACATCCTTGAGATACTAAACATAAATACCAAGTTTGTTATTTAATGTTCTTTGAGTTATACTGTCCCCCCAGACACACACACATAGGCTTTTCTAAAAATTATTTTTTTTACTCAAGGGACCTCAAAACATATTTCTAGTAAAATCTTTGGGTGGAATACAATACCTTCTCTAGCTACTATGTACACTCTATGTGCATATGTGCTAGAGAATGGTAAACAATGCCTTTCCCGATAATGATGTCGTCTACATGAAATTTTTGTTTCTTGATTATGATATGGGTATAACCTAAAGCTCTAATTGCACCAGTGAATGTACCACACTGTTGCCATATCACTTAAGTTATTTGAAATGCAGCAGCATTTGCCAGAAAATTGATCCAATCAACTGCTCCTACCCTTGTGCAATTACAGCTGCCGACTTTCCAAAAAAGTTTTGGATACTAAATTCTTAGAGGCCTCTGTATCTTCTATGATGCCACACTGAAACCCATGGTTTACCACCTACAGTCGAATGGCCAGCATTCTGGCTTCTCACCCAAAGTGCCTGGATTTATCTGAAGGTAGGTTAAGGTCAACAATGCCAAACTTCCAGTGGAAACACCAGATTGCACCTACAGCAATAGTGTAGTCAAGGCTCAAAATATAAATAGCAGCCTTCATAGGGATCAATCCAGTTCACTGTCCATATCAGTTTGAATCAATCATTGTCAACAATGGCTGAAATCTTGCTAAAATAATTGTCTCACTTATTAATCCTTTATTTTTTTAAACTAAAGGAAAAAATTAAATTAAATATTATGTAAAATACTGTATCATTTTATGAATATTACTTATTAAACATTTCACTCTGTAGACAGTCATAGCAAATGCCTACAATGCATAGATTTTATCTTGAACAGATAATTGCATTCACATTTTGGGCTCTTGAAATTTTTCACAAGATAAAACATACTCATATTACTATTTATAATCTCAGTTATTTTGAGATGTTTTATCTCAAGCGTGATAGAATAGTTTTTAATATCTAGGCTTGAAATTAACCACATTATAGATTTAATGTATGTTATGCTTTCATGCTGACCTTGTAAAAGGTTGAATATGTGAAAAATTGAATGCCACAGGTGGGATAACATAGTGAGAACGGAATTTTATTTAACTATTAATTTGCTTCATGAAAACTTAATTAGCAAACGTTCGGTGTTGAATTTAAAATGACTCCTGCTTTAACATATTTGGAAATTTATTCATGTCATGCAATGCAATTAGTGGATATGAAAATATTTAGAGAATACATTCCATAACTGCTGGTATAAATTAACAAAGAAAATCTTTATATTGGCTGCTCTAAACATGCTGTCAATTTCATCATATTATATTTTTATGTATATTTTTACAGGATAGCATAAAGGTTGAGGAGCAAATTGCTGCAGCTGAAAAGGCAGGAAACCATATTAAGGAGGGGAGAAAACCTGTGGAGCAAGAGACTCCAAGAGATATGGAAAGCTCAGAGGAGGACTCAAGGCAAGATTTATCACAGAAGAGAGCATCCCGTGAAAGTAGTGTTTGTAGTGAGGAAAGTCAGGGAAGTGATACTGAAGGTGTACTGAAAGATCGCAAAAGTGCATCCTTGATTGAATGGTCCAGGTAAGTCCCTCTGCCATTCTCATCCCTAAAATCTCATGTCCTAATTTTTTCTACCTCCTAAGGAAAGTCTCTTCTCGTCAATACAGAATATTGACTGCAGTAAAGTAATAAAAATGAAGTAAAGAGGTAAATTATATCAGTATAATTGATGAAAACTTCATCCTCATTGCTTTATAATGTTATATTCTTTTGAAGGCAAAGAAAAAATATTTTGAAGTCCCATTTTGTAAATTTCTCGAAAATGCTTCTGACTTTAACAAGAAGTTGTGATGTCGTCATTCAATATGAATTTAATGCCCTATAATGCTTGTATTGATGGTAGATGAATTCTATTTGTTAAAGCTTTATTTTCACACTTATTTATTAAAATGATGGTTGAAGGTTTTAAAAAACCACAATTGGATAATTTGCCATGCATGGATGTATTAATAGTAGCATAGATTTCCAGAAATAATGATTGTTCCGTGGTTGCCAAAATTAAGTAACACATTTACCTACGAGGGTTAGCTACCGGGCCTCACACAGATATGGCGCCACTAGGCCAGTTAGACGGAGCATCGTATAATTTTACTCTAAACTAGCTTGTATCCATTGTTACAGGTCAATAGCTTGTTTAGTTTTCGAATGACAGCAGTTTAAACAAGACAACTTTAGAGTTTTCACAAAAATGGATAATTTGGAAAAACGAGCCGTGTTTAAATACTTCCATTTGAAAGGCTTAATGCCTAAAGAAATCAAGGAGGAAATAGACAGTACTCTGCCCCGTCATATTCAGTGATTAAAAGTTGGGTTGCAGAGTTTAAAATAGGATGCACTAGTCATGAGCCTTGCTCTGGATGCCCTGTAGAAGTGACAACTCTAGAAATCATTGAAAAAATTCATTGTTTAGTACTGGAAGACCGCAAATTAAAGTTGTTGGAGATAGCAGAGGTTGTAAACATATCTAAAGAATGTGCAGGTAATATTTTAAGTAATGTTTTGGGCTTTCACAAGGTCTGTGCAAGATGGGTGCCACGCTTATTGTCATCTGATCAAAAGGTACAAAGAAAAGCTGTTTCTGTTTGAATGTGGAGCTCTACCGTAAATATATCGGTGAATTTTTGAGATGGTTTATTAACATAAATGCAACTTGGATACATCATTACACTCCAGAAAATAAATCACAGTCAAAACAATCAGGTGAACCAACTCCAAAAAAAGGGAAAGTAAGTTTTCTCAGCTATTTAAAAAAAAAAAAAAATCTTGTTTCATCACGACAATGCTCTGGCCCATCGTTCAATCATTGCAATGAGAAAAATGTGCGAATGAAAGTTGGAATTGCTTGAACATCCACCCTATTCACTGATCTAGCACCCAGTGACTACCACCTATTCCCAAGCCTCAAAAAATTTCTTGGAGAACTAAGATTTCACAGCAACGAGGAGGTCATTGATGCTGTAAACGGTTATTTTTAGGACTTTGATAAATTGCACTACAGATATGGTTTAATTAAATTAGAACACTGATATGATAAATGTATTAGCCTTTCTGGAAATTATGTTGAGATATAAAGCAAAAAAAAAAAAAAAAAAAAAAATGTTTAAATGCTGTTTTCATTGACTTATCAGCCAACCATAGTATTATACATTTGATTAATGAGATTTGCCAATGCTTGTATCAAAAAAACTATGACATGTTATAAATTAGCTTTCCAATTACAAAAGTGAAGCTTAATAATTAAATTTCTCATTTGCAATGAATAAAGCATTAAATCACATATCTGGCTTAAAATTACATAAAAATTTAACACAAGGTTAATGGTGTTGAATGAAAATATTTACAACCTATTGAAGCTATGACACAGAAATATAATGCTAAAAACCTCCTAAGCACTTCTGATTATGCTGTCAGGATATTTATCTAATCTTAATTTAGCACAACAGAAAATAGATTATGTTTATGTAATTATGTAGTCTACTTTTTATTAAATATCTAACAAGGTGTCATCTGAAATGTTACATGCAACTCTTAAAGAAGTGGCAATGGTGATGTTAGAAAGAAATTAAGCTTAAAACAAAGAAATAACTTGATTACTTAAATCATAATGAAACTTACAACAATAAATTGTCCATTTCCCCTATATATCCTTGAGATTTCTTAGCAATGGCAAAATCCTTTTGTTGTTGCGAGGTCTTCAAAGTATTGGTGCACAGGGAACTATGCATGATTTGTAGATTTTCTATTTTAATTTCTGGTCAGAATTCATGTTGATCCAGAAATCAAAATGTTCAGCTGCATACACCACTCAAAAGATGCTCTTAACTACACCATATATCATACCAGTGGCATGCATTCAGAGGAAGCAACCGAAGCATTGCAATAAATGTGAGATCTGAACTGAGAATTTTTGTCAGAAGCCTAGCATGACTGAATAGCATGGAGGCAGACAATATCCAGATCTATTAATAATATATGTCATTAAAATCACATAGTTATTGATTAATATCTAAATAAATCGTAACGCTTCTGCTGAACACAAAGATCTAATATGTTGCATTACTGACAATGATTGTGAGCCAGTTGAAGCAACTACCCTTTTGCTTCAACTGTGCAGCAAGAACATGTTGCACGTGCACCTCTGAAGGTCATGGGTGGTATGTGTATTTCACTGCTCCAAAGAAGCAAGTTTCAGAGAGGAATTAACAGTAATAAAGTATCGTAGAGTATCACTCTAAGTAAACACATTTGAGAAATTTGCATATCAGCAGTCGAACACAGACTGTCTACTAAGCATCTAAGATCATCTGTACCTATAGCTGCTTTTAGAGATAGCAGAGTAGAAATTGCACTTGATGACCAGCTTAACAGAGTTATCTCTAAAAGGCTTATTAGCAGTAAGTTTTTGGTGTTTCAAGGACATGATCTAGCAGCAAATTCTATTTATCAAGGCAATTAATTGTGTGGCACTGTTGAAATATTATCCCCTTTTAGTACAGTATACTACTAGTGCTCTGCTGTGTATAAAGGATTTTATAATTGAATTCAAAATGACCTAGTATAACCATGGTTTCGACAGTTTTGCCAACTATAAAACATAACATTGTGGATACTCCTTTTGTTCAGCACAATGGAATTGCTAGTCAAGGTTGGTAAACACCATGAGCAGGAAAATCACTGATGTTTGAAACAAGCTTAGTGCTATGTTAGAACACCCTCAAGAAGTTGGTTCAGATATTTTAGTACCAGTGGAAGCTTTCAAATTTATTTTCCCTTTGAAATTTGTTTTTCTCTTTTTGTTGATGTGTTGTGTAACATGCTTTAAAAAAAAATCAATAGAACACCCAAAAAACTCGCTGCTCAATAGCAGCATTACATAATGACTGAGAACAGATTTTTTCAATAAACCGTTCTCAATTAGAAGTCTTTCAAGAGGAAAATATTGAATATAAACTTTTCTACATTGAAATATTTGAAGTATTTGATAACATTGATAACTGTTTGGATGTAAGATTTTAAGATTATTCCTCCATTAATAAACTACCCTTAACAAAGAACACATTTCAAAATTTTGGTTTTCTAAATAATATCCATATCAATTTTAATTTAAATGCTGTATATTAAAGATATATATGACTGCTTCCATGGTCATGTGGTCAGCGAGCTGATTTCTCATCCAGTTGTCCCAGGTTCAACTCCAGGCTGGGGCGGGGAAGTTTTGCTTGACCAGAATTATTCCCTTCCTCCTACAGAGTCGGGTAGTATGTATGTGAGAGTAAATGTGCTTATATTTGAAGAAAAGAAAATTATTAAAATCTCAATATTAAAGATCCTGCAGTCAACGAGTTGTTTCTAAAGCAAAGCCCCCAATGTGATCATAAATGTTAAAGAGAGCCATATAAGTAAATAATTTAAAAAAAAACAGTTTAGAAATAAAACTTCAAATTAACTTTAAACTATTGATCACTAATTCAATGCTTTTTTAAAAAAATGAAAAAAAAAAAAAAAAAAAAAAAGAAAGAAAGGAAAATCCGTTGTTTAAAATGTTAGTGTCATTCTGTGTAAGTACAATTCCTGGGCATACATTTTCAGTAGAAAGCTCATTTTCAGAGCTAAAGAGAATCAAAAGTTGCTTGGAATTCTACTGCAGAAGAGACTGTGATAGAGATTTTCTCATTTTGTAATCGTTTCAACTGAAGTTCACTTATCAAGAAAAGTAAGGAAAAGGAAAAGTTCAAAACAAAAAGAAAATTAATAAATTTGCTTCCCAGGAGAAAGGGATGAGTTTCCAATTCCCTTGTCTTACAGAGGTGATTACCAAAATGTCAAAAGTGAATTTAAATCCAGAAATTAGCTATCTTCTGTTGATATTAAACACCGCTTCTTCTGTCAGCCCATTTTAGTAATTCCAATCTTATGCTTCGCTATTGCAAAATGTTGAAGTACACCTTTTCTCATGGTTAATTGTTTTATCACAAACTTTACACATCAGAACATTACCATTGGTAGATAGTGTATCTGAACCAAATTCACAGAGATAACCATGCAGTTTACTACTTAACTGTGCACTCGCTTTTGGCATGATAAATATTGCAATAATCACGAAAATTGCAGATGGAGTTGTTAATACAAGTTCAGTCTCAAACTATCAGATTCTATTTGCTGAGGCCTGAGTGTGCCTACTTTCTTTCAGAGATCGGGAAAACCCGACCACGTATTGTCTGAAAAAGAGGAGTGTGAGAAGAGATTAGGGAGTTTGAAGTTCGCAAAAACGGGATCTGGAGAAAAAGATAACTTTGCATTGCTACCTGGTTTGAAAAGGGATGAGTTGACCATTGGGCGAAGGAAGCGAGTAATACAAATCTTACAAAAGACACTTGCAAATACACATGTCTTTCTACACCCTCCATGCAATACTTTCTTTTGCTGGTAAACTCGAAGTAACCTGTTTTACTGTTCAAACACTTCTTAGAAATATATGTATTGCTGGAGAATAAGACTCTTCACCAGAGACCCCCTAAAGGAAACAATACAGCTGCTCTGCGACCATTTTCCTCCTTTTGTTACTGAGGACTAGTTTCCTTCAAAACATGTTCCGGCAAAAATTCCAAGTAAGTGTTGTTTAGTGTAATTAATCGACTCGTCAAACAAATGACTAAAGCTTCTTTACTCTTCTTTCCCAGTAGCTCAAACTCTTCACCATTATCCTGGTGTTGGTAAAATTGGCCCTCTAACTGTTCAGCCAGTCCAAATTTTTCGGGTTGCATAAGCCTGGTGGTTCTTTGGTATTCAGTGATGCATGTGGCAAAAGTGCAACCTGTTTGACTGATGTATGCTGTGCCGAACTCAAGGAATGTGGTAGACACCAGGTACTCTTGAGACTAAATTATACTAAGCTGATTTTAGACTGTGGCTTATGGATGGTTTTGATGCCATATTTGTAGAGAAGTGTATATATCTTTCCAGAATAATTGCCTGTAAACGTATGTAGGCTAGTCCTTTATGGGGTTCCTTTTTTGTCTGGCTCTTTAAAGCAGCTGTAATATCCTTGGCAGAATATCTATTCTATTGAAGTGTGAATTTTAAGTGTTGAAATTGAGTTTGAAGGTTATTTGGATCTGATACAGAAACTGCTCTATGTGCCAATGTGTTAAGAATGCCCATTCGTTACGATTTATAGTGAAACTGTTTGCATTGAGGAACAGATTGGTGTGTGTGTGTGTGTGTTGTGTTGTGTTGTGTTGTGTTGTGTGTGTTGTGGGTGTGTGTGTGTGGGGGGGTGTGGGTGGGTGTGTGTGTGTGTGTGTGTGGTGTGTGTGTGTGTGTGTGGATGTGGATGTAGATTTGCAGTAGAGTACCATCCTTTTTTCTGGAAACCAGCAAGTCCAGGAAAGGTAGAGAGGCATCCTTTTCAAATTGCATTGTGAACTGTATTTGTGATCGGAGGCTATTTAAGTGTGAAAGAAAATCTGTAAAAGTGTGGAGTCCATGCAGCTAGACCACAAATGTATCATCCACATACCTGAAAAAATGTGTAGGTTTTAATGGGGCTGTGTTGAGTACTTCCTGCCCCAGAAACTACATGTAGAAATTGGCAATAATGGTGAGAATGGAGAGCCTATGGCAGCACCATCTGTCTGTTCATAGTAGGTGTTGTACAGAAAATAAGTAGAGGTAAGTGGGTGCTTAAAAGCTCAGAAACATAAGGAGGAAAGTGGTCTGAGAGCAGCTGTATTGTTTCCTCTAGGGGGACTCTGGTGAAGAGAGAGATGACATTGCAACGGCCCAGCACATCTGATGGCTTCACTTTAATGCTATCAAGAATTTCATCAAAGTGTATATAGTTTTTCACATGGTGTACACACTTCCCTACTGATGGTTGTAGCAGATTTGCCAGATGATGAGCAAGACAATGTGTAGAGCTCCAATAGGGGCCTTAGAAGTACCCCAGGTTTATGAATCTTCAGATCATCATACAATATGGGAGATATAGAGACAAATGGTGAGACTGTCTTCTGAACATCAGGAGGAAGGCTGGATTTCTTAATTAACTGGATGGTGCATTTTTCTACTGAGCTGATGGAATCCTTTTTAATGATTTTGTATGCCAGATCGTCCACTAGTTGATGAATCTTCTCCTGGTACTGCCTGGAGGATAGAAGTACTGTAGCATTCCCTGTACCTGCATTCTCTCATTCTTTTGGAGAGAATGCAAGGCTTTAAAAATACCCTTTTGTGTGTTTGTGTCTGTCTGTCAGTCGGTCTGTCTGTCTGTCTGTCGGTCAGTGTGTGTGTTTCTGTGGGCAGCATAGCTCAAAAGCAAAAACTCCATTAAATACCAAACTTGGTATTTAGATTTAGTATATTCCAAGATGAGACATGAAGATTTTCAAGAAAATTCCCCCTCCCCCAACTACCCTTTACATGGAAAAAATGTTCAAAAATGTTTATTTTCTCAAAATGATTTTGATTAAAATATTGTATATTAAAGATATTTACATGACAAACAAAATGATATCTTGAATTTTCTGGGAACAGCCTCTGAACACATCTTTATTCTAGATGAATTTTGTGGAATTTTGCATAATTTGTAAACTGTAAGAGACAGACCAAAACTTACTACAAAAAATGTAGAGTTCGTTAAAACACACAATTTATGTTATATACTTTTTTTTTTTTTTTGTGGAGTTGACCTTTTCTGAGATATTCCTTGTTATTGGTTTCAGTTTTAAAATACTTGTACTTTTCTCATACAGGAATTTGTCAACTCCTGGCCATACAAAGGAACTTTGATCACGTAGCAACCAGCTTTTAAAAAACCTATCATTTTAGCGTATGGTACTCCCTTATTTCCCCTTCTACTTACAAGGAAGGAAGTAAAAAGACCATTTCTGCTATTTTTTTCTCAATTAGCATAAAACAAATGGAAGAATAAGCTCACTAACAATAATTTGTTACAGAGATGTAGAGAAAATCATGTGAATGAAACACATCAGATTTTTTCTGGAAAGATAAGTAGACTTCACTAAAAATATGGCATCACAACCATCGATAAGCCACTGCCTAAAGTCAGAATTTAGTCAGCTCAGTAAAAGATAATTTAGCCTAAGAGTACCCGATGTCTGCCACATTCCTTGAGAATGTAGTACAGCATATGTCGGTCAAACAGGTTGCACTTTTGCCACAGGAGTCACTGAACACCAAAGAACTATCAGCAGTGGCGTATCTAGAATTTGGCTTTGCGAGGGGTCAAGAATATTTTTTATAGTTGGTTTCCAGGAGTTTGAAGTAATCCTCCCTCCTCATGACGCCAACATTTAAAACAACTGCAATAGCAATTGGTCCTCCTCTAGTTCCCAAGATTTTTTTCAGGGATAAAAATCCTTAGCGTAGCTTCCTTCGCAAAGGAAGTAAAGATATTGGTCCCGTGTTGTAAATTTATGGTACATAAAACCTCAAAATTCATAGAACGGCCTCTGAGGAAAATTAATGGTCTTTCACAACTAAATGGGATGCTTAGAACTGTAACATTAAAGAGCTCCACAAATAAAACTAACTTTCCTTTTTACATAATCAATACAGACTTATTTTAGATGATATTGCAGATTACCAAGAACAAATTAAAGGAATGAAAGAGTTTCAATAGTAGCTCTAGTCGAGTATATTCCTGTATTATACCACTTAATAGTTTTGTTTAAAATTTGATTAACTATTCAACCTGCATATTTTATGTTTATCTTGTATTTCTAGTTTCTCTTTCACGTACAATCTACATAATGGGTAGGAAAGATATTGCAATCCATCCAGAAATTCAGTGGTGATATTTTATCAAAAATACATGTTTTGAGGATGCTTGAATCCCAGAAAAAGGGTTTTAGAATAAGATCCGTGTGTGAGTGTGTCTGTGAACAGTGTAACTAAAACAAATCTGATGTGCTCCATTCACATGACTTTCTTGACATCTTTGCAACAAGTTATTTTAAAAAGCTTATTCTTCTATTTACTTAATGCTAATCGAGAAAAAAAAAAAAGAAAAAAAAAATAGCAGAAATGGTCTCATTACTTCCTTCCTTGTAAGTGAAAGGAAAATATGGGAATACCATAGGTTAAAGTGCTGGTCAAAAGCTCGTTGCTATGTGACTGAAGTTCCTTTGTTTTTTATTGACCGAAGTTGACAAATTCCTGTATGAGAAAAGTATAAGTTTTTTAAAGCTGAAACCAATACAAGGAATATCTCAAAAACGATCAACTGTATGAAAAAAATGTATATGTCATAAATTGTGTGTTTTATCATGATCTAGATTTTTTGTGTAGTAAGTTTTTGTCCATCTCATACTTACCAATTATGCAAAATTCAATAAAAATCATCCAGAATAAAGTCTTTAAGAGGCTATTCCCAGAAAATTCAAGTTATACATTTTATTTTGCATGTAAATATCCTGTTTATTAAAGATTTTAATCAAAATCGTTAGAGCCATTTTTGAGAAAATTAAAATTTTCGATAGTTTTTCCATGAAAAGGGTAGTTTTGGGTGGGGGGATTTTCTTGAAAATCTTCATGTCGCATCCTTGGAAGATGCCAATCTTAAATACAAAGTTTGGTATTTAATGGTCTTTTCGTTTTTTGAGCTATCCTCACATGCACGCGCGCGCACACACACACATACACACACACTTACTTTTCTAATTTTTTTTTTTATATTTTTGGATTCAGGGGGTCTCAAAACATGTATTTCCAGTGAAATGTCAGTATTGAATTTTTGGGTGCAATCTATACCTTCTCTATACACTGTATATAGTATGTGTAGAGAAAGTAAAAACAATTCTGATGTGATCCATTCACATGACTTTCTCTACATTTCTGCAACAATGTATTGTTAAAAAACTAATGCTTCTATTTACTTCATGCTAATCGAGAAAAAATTAACAGAAATTATCTTATTACTTGCTTCCTCTGTTAGTAGAAGCGAAATAAATGAGTACCATAGGTTAAAGTGATAGTCTAAAGCTGGCTATGTGACTGAAGTTCCTTTGTTTGTATGGACAGGAGTTGGCAAATTTCCGTATGAGAAAAGTATGTTCTTACTTTCTCCAGCCCCATATGTACAATGTACATAGGGATAGGGAAGTATTGTATTGCACCCAAAATTTTGATGTCAAGATTTCACCGGAAACAAATGTTTTAGGACCCCCTGGGTCCAAAAAAAGCATTTTCAGAAACATATCCATGTGTGGTGTGTGTGTGTCTGTGGACAACAAGCTCAAAAACAAAAACAAAGGTATTTAAGTTTGGTATCTTCCAAGGATGCGACACGAAGATTTTCAAGAAAATCCCCCCCACCCCTAACTAACCTTCACATGGAAAAATGTTTGAAATTTTTGTTTTTCTTAAAAATGGCTCTAACGATTTTGATTAAAATATCACATATGAAAGCCATTTCTAACATAAATAAAATGTATATCTTGAATTTTCTGGAAATAGCTTCTGAAGACCTGTTTATTCTGAATGAATTTTGCTTAATTTAGAATAACTTGCAAAACCGTAAGAGATAATAAAAAACTTACTATACAACAAATGTAGATCTCGTTAAAATACACACGTTATGTCATATACATTATTTTCGTGGAACTTACTGTTTTAGAGGTATTCCTTGTTATTAGTTTCAGTTGTAAAGTACTTCTACTTTTCACAGACGGGAGTGTTCGTTTCTCTTTTGTTCTACACCTGGCCAAGCAAAGAGGGGATTTGCAATGACAATCTCATAACAGCAGCTTTTAAAACATTTGAATATCACTTTAGCCAAGTGCATTCCCTTAGTTCCAGTTTACTTATAAGCAACTAAGTAACAAAATTCTGCTAATGTTTATTTCGATTAGTGTGGTGTTGAAAGAAGAATTATCTTTTGTTAAGACATTTGTTTGTAGAGTAGCTAGAGAAAGTCATGTGAGAGTAACACATAAGATTTTTTGAAAGCTGAAACCAAAAACAAGGAATATCTCAAAAACAATCAAATCCAGGGAAAAAAGTTATTTATATAATAAATTGGGTGTTTTAAATTGCTCTACAGTTTTTGTACGGTGAAGTTTTTGTCTATCTCTTACGGTTTAGCAGTTATGCAAAATTCCGTAAAATTCATCCAGAATAAACTAGTCTTCACAGCTATTCCCAGAAAATTCAAGACATGTATATTATCTGTCCGGTAAATACCTATAATATACAATATTTTAATCAAAATAGTTAGCCATTTTTGAGAAAATCAACAATTTCGCAAAAAGTTCCATGTAAAGGGTAGTCGTGGGTGGGGGATTTTCTTGAAAATCTTCGAATCTTCACATCCTCGCAAGTTAACTTAAATACCAAGTTTGGTATTTAACGTTCTTTTCGTTTTAGAGCTATGATGTTCAGAGAGAGAGAAAGACACACCTTTTTCCAGAAAGGCATTTTTTGGATTCAGAGGGACCCAAAGCATGTATTTCCAGTGAAATCTTGATCTCAAATTGTTGGGTGCATTACTATACCTTCTCTATACACTATGTACATAGTACTTGTAGAGAAAGTAATAGGCTAAGCACCAAACTTGGTATTTGAGTTTAGTATCTTTCAAACATGCGACATGAAGGTTTTTAAGAAAATTCCCTATCCATCCCAAACAACTGTTTATATTGAATGTTTTATAAACTTATTTTTCTCTAGCAGTTTGGATTAAATGCTACCATATATTAAAGAAATTTGGGGCAAATAAAATGCACATATATCTTTAGTTTTATGGGAATAGCCTCTGGAGCCTTCTTCATTCTGGAGGACTTTAGCAAAAGCGATAAACTAAAAGATATAGATAAAAACTCATACTACACAAAAATGTGGTTGGTTGGTATCTAATGTTGAGCAGTTGGCAGTGAAGCCATTTGCTCCCTTGCATTCCAGTATTTTGATGTCATATTATGTCGACTCAAGGTTGGGCAGCACAGTAGATGGTTTCCATCCATATCTTCTTTAAGTGTACAGAAAGGACACACAGGAGATCTCACTATACCAATCCTGAATAAATGTTTATTGAGACAGTCATGGCCTGTTAAGAATCTAAAAGTTGCTACAGAGGATTTTCTTGGTAATGTGATTCTGGTCGTGTTATTGCATAAATTTTCCCATCTACACAAAAATGTAGATCTCATTAAAAACAGAATTTATGACAAAAACATATTTGTAGAATGGACCATTTCGGAGTTATTCCCCGTTATTGGTAAAATGTTTCCAATAATGCTATTCTCAAATTGGAAGTTGTCATTTATTTTTACTTTCTCTATACCCACTATGTACATAATGTATAGAGAAGGTATTGTATTGCACCCAAAAATTTGATACCGAGCTTTCACCGTAAATATATGTTTCGAGACTCCCTGAATCCAAAAAAGCATTTTTAGAAAAGTGTGTGTGTTTGTGTGTATTTTTTTTTTTTTTTACTCAAAGATGAAAAGACCGTATAAAACCAAATTTGGTATTTAAGTTTGCTATCTTCCGAGGATGTGACATGAAGATTTTCAAGAAAATCCCCTCATCCTAAAATTACCTATACATGGAAAAAATTTCGAAAGTTTTGATTTTTTTAAAAATGGATCTAATGATTTTGATTAAAATCTTGTAGATTTAAGATATTTACTTGACAAATAAAATGTATATCTTGAATTTTCTGGGATTGGCCTCTGAAGACTACTTTACTCTGGATGAATTTTACGGAGTTTTGCATAACTGCTAAACCATAAGAGATGGAGAAAAACTTATAACACAGAAAATGTAGAGTATATTAAAACACACAATTTATGTAATATACATTTTTTTCTCGTGGAGTTGATCGTTTTTAAGATATCCCTAGTTTTTGTTTTCAGCTATGAAAGACTTATACTTTTCTCATACAGGAATTTGTCAACTCCTGTCCATACAAACAAAGGAGTTTCAGTCACATAGCAACCAGCTTTTGACTATCACTTTAACCAATGGTACTCCCTTATTTCACTTCTGCTTACAAGGAATCAAGTATTAAGACTATTTCTGCTAATTTTTTCTCGATGACCATGAAGTAAATAGAAGCACACGCTTTTTAACAATAATTTGTTGCAGAGATGTAGCAAAAGTCATGTGAATGGAACACATCAGATTTTTTTTATTCCTGACCATGCAAAGAGAAAGGGCTATCAAAGTCATCACTTGGCAACCAGCTTTCAATAGATTTGACAAATGCATTAGCCTAATATATTCCCTTATTTCTCATGTACCTACAAGGAAAGAACTAATGATTATTATTCGTAAAAGTTATGGAAAATATGCCTAAAATTTGTGATTATAATGCACTTATTAATCGGCGGATATGGTGCCAACCAAGGAATGATTATCACTTAAAAAAAGAACCATATTTTGGGCAATGCTAAAAAATTGCTTCAAGAATGTACCAACTATTTCAGATATACTGCAAAGCTTAAAACATTTCTTTATTAGTTTAAATGCAATCAGTTGTTTACCAATTTTTAACTTATAACATGGTTTATCTTAATGATTTTACTAATGATTCATACAATAACACTTGATTTTTAGTTTTCTTTCTTAAATCTCCCAGTGTCTGTAGCTCAACAATATGATTCAGTTTATCAGCATTGTAGACTTATTCTGTATTATGCTTAATGTACCGGGCTTGAGTTTGATTTGCCGAAATAAGTTGCACTGTACTTAATGTCAACGAAAAAAATGGTCAAGTGATTAAAAAAGTCGAATAAACGCGAGTAAATAAGATTCTACAGAATGGTGCTCAAATGACCGGATGGAAGTACTAGACTGCTCATTGTTGCCCGTTAGTTGTTATCTACTGTTGTAAAGCTATTTTGACTACGTTTTATAAATATAGACCTTTACATTAGCTTAGTTGTTATTTCTTTATTATGTGATTATTACATGTTAACCTATTTGTTGTTGTATCTGCTCGTGGCAGGCAACAATTTGTGCGTAATTGGCTAGCGAGCAGTCTGTATGTGGGGCCAGCTTTCGTGCCCTATACATAACATAACATAACTCCATGGCACGACAGCTCACGGGGAACCTTGGCCTACCGCCCGGCCGCTGCGTCCCCCATCTCGGTCCACTACAGACGTCATGGATGGGGTGCAGTATTGGAGGGTGAGACGTGGTCAGCGCCTCGAGCCCCTCCCGGCCGGTTAATGCGGTCCTCACGACCTGGAGCCGCTACTTCTCCATCAAGTAGCTCCTCAATTGGCCCCCCAGGGACCTCACGAGGCTGAGTGCACCCCGGTCCAGGTCTCCCAGCGGGGGAAAAATCCCCACGCCGGTACTGGGGATCGAACCCAGGTCTCCCGCTTGGTAGGCAGCTGCGCTACCACCGCGCTAAGGAGACGACCGTGCCCTATACATGCAGAGAAATAAAAAAATTCTTTTTTAATAAAATAATTTAAGAATACAAAACAGCTATGCCAATCTTTAAGAAAATAATGAAGTTCCATTCTTTACCCTTCTTATACAGGTAATGCAGCCCATGTTGTTAGTATTGATGAAATGAGATGTGTGTTTTGGCTGGGAATGAACTTAAGATGCCGAAGCTTTACTACCCGAAAACTCAGCAGTGTATTGTTTGTCTGGTACTAGATTGGTCAGTTTTAACATCCTTAGTTTATTTCTGAAGTTGATGCAGTTGTTTTCATCTTAAAAAAGGAATAAATAGTGCTGATACCAGTGCAAGCCTACCATTTTGCCATTAAAATATGGGATGCCTGAAATAGTTGTGATTAACTGATCAATATTTTCTAAATGTGGCATTAACATAACATTAGAATGAAGGAAACATGATATTGAATAAATACACTGTACAATATCAGAGTATGTGAAACCAAAAATGTAAATGTAAATTTTGCAATGAACTCTATAATTAAGCTTTGTCTCTTCGAGGAAAGGATATCTATCCTGGAAATTGGATAGGAAGGTGCATTTCATTTAGGCATAATAGCTTTAGTTCTCCCTAAATATAAATGTAAATGGCGTGTTATTTATGGACGCTCTTTAACGGTTGTGGTTCTCAGCATCCCATTCTACATTGGGCATGAAAGACTGCTTAATTTTGCTCAGAGGCCTCTCTATCAGGCTTGAGGTTCTTTTACATGCTGTAAATCTACGACACGGGACCCCTTCCGAAGGAAGCCATGCTAATGATTTTTACACCCGAAAAAATCCATCGTCCTCCACCGGGTTTGAACCCGCGACCTTGGGTATATGAAGTTAGCATGGTAACCATTACACCACGAAGGACGACTTTAGTTCTCCTAAATAACACAGCACATCAACTGCAAACACTATACTGGGCATACTTCGTCTGTCTTTACTGTTCACAGAATGCACTAAACAATGACAACAATAAGTGAGGTAGTGCCGACTCAGCATTTCTCACAAGAAATGGCAACAATTGTAGTTAGCCTTTTAATTTAGGAAGGCAGTGTCAAGAAAATATGGGACATGTTCGTGTCCCAACAAAAATTCTCAGATTTCAGACATACGAGTATAAAAGGGGAACTGTCGTTTTTATGGGACGAATGGCAGGCTTATACCAATATTGTCAGTTTTTTCACTTTTTTCCCATATCAATTAAATTGAATAATGAACAAACAAAAGGTAAATTTATTAGTGTAACAGAGCACAAGTAGCCATTCACTATCATATACCATGATACACTAACGCTGAACCAACAGGCAGAAAAGTTGTAGGAATGCAAGCCGGTTGCAGAGTCTTGCTGGTTGGAAAGCAACTAACCTGCACAAAAGCCACAGATAATCTTCTTTTATAATCTTATTTATATTAAGTTAAGTATATTCCTTTGTTTCTGTGGTATAGCAGAAAGCTGTTTATGTTGGAGAATTTCAATGAATGTGTCACTTTTAAGTTAAAGAAAATGGAAAAGCTTGTACTAAGAGGTTTTTATTTTTTTTTGTGAGGGCTGCTGGGGAGGGGGTCTGGTTCCGTTCATCCCCCCCCCCCCCCTGTGAATGTTTCCCTGACCATCAGGCTTATGCAACCTGAAAAATCTGGACTGGCTGAACATTGTATTGAAAACAGCTACAGGGCCACTTTTACCAACACCAGGATAATGGTGAAGTGTTCGAGTAATAGGAAAGAAGAGTAAAAGGAGCCTTATTCATTTCATCTTAATTGAGATTCAAGGCTACAACTAAGTACAGCATGGGCACCGATGATAAGAGCCTTAACACCTAATTGCTGTCGTCACTCAAGACTTGAGAAAACTTCACTGCTTTCTTGATAACAGATTGTGCTTCAAAACATGTGTGCTATAAGATATTTTTAAACATGTCTGTGCTCAAATTAAAAACATTAGGCATATAACCTCCATATATAGTTTTCTACAAGGTCCGTGCCCATGCCTGAGTCATATTAAATATCAGTTGCTTCATGGCCAAAAAAAATTCATGTGAACCATTCACCCAGGCACTATAAATACACAAATCTGGACTTTCAAGTTATCAGTTTACCCTGAAGACGAAGATGATATACATCTTGGAAACAGAGTCAATCCATGAGCTTTCCTGGCTCAAAACCCGAGAACACATAGAGCTAATACATTGTCAAGAAAGCTTCAGCTCATACTTTAATATTACCTGTGATGGTAAATAGCTAGCCAACTGGTGAATACATATTGTATTTATCCAAATACAAGGTGACCTCAAGTGCAATACAACCCTCATTTTTCAGAACTAAGTTTTGAAATTAAGCTATAAAAAACAAAGAGGATAACTTAATTTTAAATGAAATTTAAAGTTAACCATATATTTTGAACAAACTAAGTAACACTTAAGCTGATTTAATATTTCTTTCTGTTTTTACTTAATTTGAATTTGTCCAGAAATTCACGCAGTGGATTGGAGAGAGGGAGAGGAGATCATGGAAATTATATACTGGTGGTACCTATGTATGCGATCAGAGGGTGTAACGGCAGCGCAACTGCTAACAATGTAATGGATACAATTTTCTATTAGAAACATACCTAATATAACACACCATTGTAAAAAGTTTTACCCAAAATAGCAATTTGCATTAGAATGAAAATTCACATTTTGGGCACATGAGAAATGGAGAGGGGAATACAGAAGTGTGTAGTATGTGTGCAGTGGGAGAATGTCATAATGGTAGCAGCAGCGTATCTGTTATGATGAATAGAATTTTCTATTTAGTCAACATACCAAATATAATGCATTGTTGAAAAAGAACCCAATTAGAACTTGTACAGAAACTCTCATTGTGAGGGGGGAGAGTAAGAAGAACAGAAATGTACTGCCATGTCTGTGCACAGCTGTGATTGCCCAGCTTAGCTGTGACTGCACAGCTTAGGTGTAATGACCACCGTCATCATGATTTTCCATTCAGACCATATAACTGAGTATAACACATTGTTATAATAAAGTTTACTATGGTTTTGTTGTTGTTAGGAGTCTTCAATCCTTGGATTGGTTTGCAGCGACTCTCCATTCAGATCTTCTCTCTGCTTTCCATTTGAGTTCTTCATATTTACTGCATTTCATATCTTCCATAATTTGTTTTATATATTGTGATCTTGCTCTTCCTTTGCCACTTCTTCCTTCTATTATACCTTCTATTATAATATTCAGTGTGCTCTGATGTCTTAATAAATGGCCTATTAATTTTGTTCTTCTTTTAATTTGGTTCCAAATTCGTTTTTCCGCTTCTGCTCTTTTATATACTTCTTCATTTTTAATTTTGTCACTCCATTTAATTTTTAGCATTTTCCTATAGCACCATGTTTCAAATGCTTCTATTCTCTTTCTTTCTGCTTTTAAAATTGTCCAAGTTTCACATCCATGTAACATAATACTCCATACATATGTTTGTAATAAATTCTTCCTGGTTTCAAGGCTAATATTGTTTGCAGTAAATAGCTGGTACTTTTTATTGAAAGCAAGTTTTGCGTGTTGTATTCTACTGGTTATTTCTATTTTGCTCCTTCCATCAGCTGTTATTTTGCTTCCTAGATATTGAAATATTTCGGTTTCTTCTAATAGTTGTCCATGTAGTTTAATTTTTGTGTTACTATTCCCTTTCTTCCTGCAAGTCATAATTTTTGTTTTTGTTTTATTGATGTTTAAGTTGTAGTTGTTCCTTAATGCAGTTTCTAATTTGTTTATGAATGTTTCTAAATCTTTCTTGTTCTCCATTAATATTGCAATATCATCTGCAAAGCGGAGCATATTGATTTTTATCCCCTGTATCTTTATTCCAGTGTCTAAGTCTTCCGTGATTTCATTTAGTGCACTCTGTATGTATGCATTAAACAGTATTGGGGATAGTGCACATCCTTGTCTCACTCCTTTTCTTATATGGACTATTTCTTGGTTTCTCCCACAGTTTATAATTGCTTTTTCATCTTTATATAGACTCCATATAATCCTAAAATCTCTAAATTTAATTCCCAGGTTTCTAAGCACTCCAAACATTTTGATCCAATCCACATTATCAAATGCTTTCTCTATATCTATGAAAGCAATATATGTTCTTTTATTCTTTCTTAGCCTTTTTTCCAATATTAGTCTCATTGCTAATATTGCTTCTCGTGTGCATGTGTTCTTCCCAAATCCAAATTGATCATCTGTTTGTTATGTATGTATCTATTTTCTTTTCTATTCTATTATATATTATTTTTGTTAATATTTTGGATGCATGCAACATTAAACTTAGTGTACGGTATTGTTCACATTTTTCAGCATTTGCTTTTTTTGGGATTGGTATAATTTCACACATTTTAAAATCTTTTGGTATTATTCCAGTTTCATATATATCAAATATGAGCTCATAGATTGTCTTGTGCAGTTCTTCATTTGCATTCTTCAATAGTTCTCCAGGAATCCCATCCTCCCCAGGTGCTTTTCCATCTCTTAGATTGTTTAGAGCCTGTTCGAATTCTTCTTTTAGTATTGGGTCTCCTCTATCATCTTCTACTTCATCTATGATTTCTTTTAGCTCTTCTATTTCATGTCCTTTATACAAATTCTCTATATATTCTTTCCATCTTTTTACTTTAATCTTATCATCATCAATTAATTTTCCTTCTCTGTCTCTTAGTTTGTTCCCTTGTGTTTTACGTTCATTAAAAAAGTTTTTAATTTCTTTATATGCTGTTTCTAATTTTCCTTTCTTGAATTCTTCATCTATTATTTCCATATTTTCTTTTAAAAATACTTCCTTCCTTTCTCTAATTTCTCTATTTATTTTGTTTTGTAGTGCTTTGTATTTTATTGATGCTTCTGGGTCCTTTGAATTTTTTAGCTTTCTGCGTTCATTAATCATTTTTATGTCATCTGTGATCCATTCTTTTTTATTTGTTATTGTGTTAGCATTAATAGTTTCTTCAGCTACTTTTCGTCTTTTTGTTTTGATCAGTTCCCAACTTGAATTTGTGTCTTGTGGTTTAATTTCTATATGTTCATTAGTTTTGTTTTTATATTCTTGTAGCATTTGATCATCTTTTAGCTTTCTAATATTCCATTTCTTCCTATTACTTTTAATTAGTTTCTTAAATTTTAATAGAGTTTTCATCATTATCATATTATGGTCACTATCTACGTCTGCTCCTGGATAGCTCTTACTATCTTTCACTTGATTCCGAAATTTTTGTTTTGTCAAGATATAATCTATTTGATATCTGTTTATATCTCCTGGCATTTTCCATGTGTATCTCCTTCTTACATGATGATCAAATAATGTGTTAGTTATTACTAACTTGTTTTTTGCGCAAAATTCTATTAATCGTTCTCTTCTTTTCGTGTGCCTAATCCAAATTTTCCTACTATATGTTTTTCTTCCACTTCACCTACCGATGCATTCCAATCTCTCATTATTATTATTATTAAGTTTTCATCACCTTTAATTCCTTTATTTAGTTCTTCAATATGTTCGTACATTTGTTCAATTTCTTCATCCTCATGTCCTGATGTAGGCATATATACTTGTATAATTATAGTGTCTGCGGGTTTGGTTTCTATTCTTACTAGAATTATCCTCTCATATTGGATGTATCCTTTTACTCTTTTTCCCATTTCTTTGTTTAGTATTTATACTTCATTGCTCCTCTTGTTGACCCACTCCGGAGATCCGATTGCGAACCTATTTTACCTCCGGATATTTTAACTTGAGAAGACTTCATGTCATAGTTTGCTGATTCTTCAGAATTTTATGTGGTGGTTTCTCGTTGCCTTCCACATCGCAGTTTTACTGCCATTCAAGTCATCCTGACCGTGCCAGTAAATATTCAGTCACAACCAATTAAACACTATGGTTTTACCTAATTCAAATTTGTATGTAAATTCACATTGTAGGTGGCAGAGAGAAACAGGAGCGAGCGGAAATGTACTAGTGTATATGTGGCAGGAGGCAAGAAATGTGCAGCTAAACTTCTCTTTGTGCTTGACCATTGGCCCCCAATCAACATTACAAGCAACCTCCGATGTGAGAAAAAAACCTCTATTTTTAATTTAGTCTCAGAGAGAAATCTTTTTCCCAATGAGAATCTTTATAGGCCCATTAACAACGAACCTTTTGGTGCGAAATGAAGCCACAAAGTCTGCGACATACATTATCACCTTGGCAGTAAGCATTACTATTTCCACCAGGGTTCGCCAAAGTTTGAAACTTGCTATTTGCTGCATGCTATTCGGAAAACATCGTTAATGCAAGACGATCCCAGTTCTGGACATTAATATTTTTGAAAAAAATATTATCTTGTATTCACATAAGTATGGTATGTATTTTGCTGGAAAGTATGTGTATCAGCACTAAACTTCAATCCTTCACATTGGTAAATTATAAATGAGTAAAAATGTTGTCATTTTTTTTACCTGAGTAAATCTCATATTGTTAGCAAATTTTATAAAAATGCAATCTTGCATTATTTTTCAATTTAAAATCAGCAAATTCCACTGTTTTGGATGCTCAAAATATATTCCCACTATTTTTTCACGATTGTAATGTTTTTGGTCTTATCATTTAAACAAAATTTTCCCATCCCTATCATAACATGTTTTCCACATTTTATAAAATACTGAATGATGAGACCACATGCAACATGAGAAAGCGCAAACCACATTGAAAACTCTTTAACACTGTAATGCAAGAACCCTAGCACTGTGGGTTTCGGATTTAACTGTCTCGATCACAATACACTTGAAACAGTAATCTGTGATGTCACAAATCTTTGGTTTATGCAACTCTTGCCAGATAGGCTTTGAGGATATGTGGAAAGCTAGGGAATCACTACATAATGGGTTCTAGAAAGAAATTACGTTAAGAATGGAGGATATTGAAAGACAAGAAATAATAACAAGTTTCAATACAAAAAGTTCATTGAAATGGCACGGAGAGATAAAAGTGGTCTGGAACAGGGAGAATTATACTGATATTTGTGCTAAAGCAGCAAGAGAAGGCTTTGCTTGGGCTAGAACAGGGTTGGTGAAATTGAAAGGCTTGAGAAGAGAGAGTGATATAGAGAAAAGAATGACATATAGTTTTAGAATATGAAGAAACTAGGATGCTTAGGGAGAGTATAGGGAAAAAGGGATGGTCATCATTACCAAAAGAAATCCAAGTGAGAAAGTTAATGAATGTAAAATCTAAAGAAACTTAATTGAAATTAGTAACTTTTTGGGTACAGTAAGAGGCAAATGGATTAAGAAAATTAGTAAGGAGGACAAAGAAGAAGAAGAAGAAAATAAGCACTAAGAGGTAGTATGCATTAGATTTAAGATATAGTAGGATCCAATAGCTAGGCAACCAGGGTAAACAACAACTCAGTGGAGAGATAAAAATGTAAGGAAATGAATAATAATTTGTAAAATTTATGAAAATAAATATTCTTAATTAAAAAAGATTTAATAATTGCTGAACAAGCAGTGGTTGTATACAAATGCATGAAACATCTGATTAAGGTTGGTTCACAGCAACCGAGAGTGGTAATCAGAACAAAAAAGTTGAAAATGTATTTTAATGGGAGTGTTCACAGTTAATGGGAAGCTTTCCTGGGCCCCGGGAATGAGAAAAAAGATTTGGCCAAGTTTTAACGTTCTTGTTCCCAAACATGGCATATTGGATTGAATATTCTGCATATTAGACGCTTAGCGTTAGAGATTATGGTATGAAACAGCTGCTAACAGTTTCAGTTCTTTCAAATTTGACTTTGGCTAACCCACAGTATGTTGGCTAAATTGGAGACAGGTAAAAACATATCTTTGGTCAATTAAAAACAAATTAAATCCCAATGCATAAAATCAACTTTCCACTGTGAAATTAATATGCATTCCCATTTTCCATATCAAGCAGTTGTGAACCAAAATCTTGTAAGGCATCACTTCCATTCTCATTTTTGTTTTTGTTACTGTTTTCAGGCTAATATGAACCAACCTTTACACATAACTATTTTTGTAGGTTAGAAATTAATTCTATAATAGTATCTGAAAAATTAGAAAACTTTTTAATAATATCAGCACTGAGCATAATGGGTAGTAGTGGGCTCGTCTATAATGGGGGTCCTAAAAGGGTCCATGTAATAAAATATCGGAATGATGGATGCCACTTTATAGTGATATTTCATTTTCTCCCTTTTGTAACAGTGTGCTTGCTTTTCTCACATTTTGAATTTTCAAAATGGATGTGCCAGTGCCGGAGATGTTCAGACCATAATATTGAGGCGATGATAGGATCAGTACAGGAAAAGGGCCTATGTAATGAAGTATCAGATTGATGGATATTATTTTATGGTGATATTAATGTTTTTTGCTTCTGTGCTATTATGGTTGTTGTTTCTTCTATTTTGATCCTTCAAAATAGATGTGCCAATGCCAGGAAATATTCAGATTGTAAAATTGAAGAGATAATAGGACCAGTAGAGGGAAAGGTTTGCCCCCAAATATTGCAAATATAAACAAATTTCACTTCTATTAAAAACACATATAGCATATTATTTTTGCTCATTACAAATTGAGCGTAGTTTCCTGTAGTGGTGGATTTGCATTGATATTACATTCCTGAATTATACATTTATTAAACACAGGAGAACAAAATTAAAGTATGCTATGACTTTTCACTCTGATTAAACAAAGCCACGATCATACACACTTCTGCCTGCATAGGAATTTCACAAAGAGAAGAATATACATAAAACCACTCTTTTAAGAATTCCATAAATCTGATATACGAGGGCCGTTCAGAAAGTAGCCTCCGATCGGTCACAGTGCGGGTAGTGGGGGGAGTAGCGATGCCATCTGTGCATTCACGCACTCAGCAGGTCAGTCGGCATCAAGCCGTGGTCGAGTGAAAATCGTACCTGCGCTAGTTTAGTGTTTGTGGCCGTTTGAAATGTGTACTGCAATAGAAAACCCCGCCAAATGTGAAGTGGGTGCTGTTATAAGGTTTTTTACAGCCAAAGGATATTCTGCAGCAGCTATTCATCGTGAGCTTTGTGCTGTGTACGGACCAAGAGCTATGAGTGAAGGAGTGGTCCGTGAATGGGTACGTTTATTTAAAAGTGGACGAGAAAACGTTCATGATGAAGAGAGGAGTGGTAGACCATCATTGGTCACGGACGAACTCGTTCAGACAGTTGATGCAAAAGTTCGTGAAAACCAACGTTTCACAATGTCGGAGTTGTCTACTGATTTTCCACAGATTTCTAAGACTCTCTTGTACGAGATAGTGACAGCAAGATGGGTTACCGTAAGTTCTGTGCACGATGGGTGCCCAAAATTCTTACCGACCACCACAAAACTCAAAGAATGGCCTCTGCATTAGACTTTCTGTCACGTTATGAGGCCGAAGGTGAACCATTGTTAAACAGAATCGTGACCGGGAACGAAACCTGGATTAAGTACGTGAACCCTGAGGCAAAAGAACAATCAAAGATGTGGGCACATTCAAATTCGCCTACCAAACCAATAAAAGCCCGGCAAGATTTTTCTGCCCGAAAATTGATGGCAACGGTGTTTTGGGATGCAAAAGGGGTGTTGTTGGTTGAATTCATGGAACGTGGGACGACCATTAATCAAGACGTGTACTGTGAAACACTAAAACAATTACGACGGGCTATACAGAACAAACGCCGTGGTATGCTGACTTCTGGTATCGTTTTTTTGCACGATAACGCCCGTCCTCACTCTGCTCGCAGAACAACAGCCCTTCTTGAGTCCTTCAAGTGGGACGTTGTCAACCATCCACCTTACAGCCCAGATCTGGTGCCAAGCGATTATCACCTCTTCATGCATATGAAGAAATGGCTCGGGTCCCAGCGGTTTGATGACGACGAAGAGCTCAAAGATGCGGTCACAGGCTGGCTCCAGGCACAAGCGGGTGATTTTTATGCAGAAGGAATTTCAAAGCTTGTGAACAGATACGATAAGTGCCTCAATCGTTATGGAAACTATGTAGAAAAATAGTGCAAAGATGTAGTTGTAAGATGTATATATTAAAATATTTTTATTTAACTTGGTGAATTTCTTGCAATCAACCGGAGGCTACTTTCTGAACGGCCCTCGTAGAATTCAGTTGCACCAATTGGGAAGATTATAGAGGCTTGAGATAGGAAATATATTGTCACTTTTGCCAAATGTCAAAGTTATGGCATGTTTTCTGGATTGCACATCAGTGGCCATAATTCAAAAGAACATGTCCTATTTTCATTCAGAATGCTTCATTTGTATTCCAGCAGTCAAAGGAATGCAGTATCGGTGCACAATCAATACAATATTTAAAAGTTTGGCAAAATTGCCCGTTCTGTGATGGTGTGCATGCCACTGATTAGCATTTGGTTGATTTCAGATCATATGCAATTTGCTAGAGAGGTCCCTATAAAATACTGGTGGATGAGTGGGTATAGTGCTGCTCATTGAATCTCACTATAGTAATGATCACACTATTCTCTTAAGTTTCCGTAGTTCAGTTTTTTAACTTTGTTGTTTTTCTCAAAGAGCTACATAATTGGACCAACTTATATTTTTGAAGTCAAGATGATAAACACTCCAGGACACATTACTTTCAACTTAGCATTCAATATTTGAGTTTGTCAGTGAACCTGCATAGATTAATTTAATAAAACAATTAGTTTTATTGAAAGCATTCATGTAATGTTATGTGCTTTGAAACATAGAAACTAAATTACAATTGTAGCAGTAGGGGGAAAAAACTCTGCTATTGTTTGGATTTAAACAGCAGTACTTTGGTTCTGTCTCGGCATTATGTTGCTACTGTGGTCCTATGGCAGTGTGCTTCGTAGCTGCAATCTCTGCAGAGATGTTGTACTCCATTACATTGAACATTTCCTCTAGTAACCTGTTTTATTTTGTACTTTGAATATTGTATTATTTCTCAGTCTCTCTTTATTTGCCTTTCATGCAGAGATGAAAAGGTAGAATGAACTTTCCTTTCTAGTACGTAGTTCTTCACTAGTTTCTTGTAGGTACTCGTTTTACTCTGGAGATGGTTGTTCATTGTGTATTTCATTTTAAGTTCATTTGATACAATGATGATATTTTTTCGTAAATTGTGAACTGTGCCTATAATTGTAACATGTACAAAATATGTCAATGTGATACACTGCATTTTAGAAACTCCTTTGAGAGGCAAGGAAAAGTGTACCCATTCAAGTGTTAAATGCAATTGTTATTGAAATGTTCTCCATAGCACCTAGATGCTTATCATACATTACATTAATTTTATTTGTCAGTGTAAATATATCATATTGTGTAATGCATCAAAATGTGAATGGCTCATTATAAAATTCGAACAAAGATAACAAAATTATAAGAATAAGTTGAAAAATTCAATGCCACAGCCGGGATTTGATCACGGTTCTCCTGCTCTCCTTGCAGTTGTTCTAACCTTTGAGCTACTGTGACAACATGCCAGAATGACATTCAATCCTCCAATTGATTCTTATGTTTTTTACCCGATCAACCAACCAGTATGTCTCCCTTCAGAGAAAATCTTAATGGTGACTTAAATTCATAAGTAATTAGTATCCAGGTAAATTAATATAGTTGAACAAGTAACCTCCATCACCACCACCATCACAATTACCACCACCAGCAGTCGCTCTCCGTGGTGTAATGGTTACCATGCTAACTTCATATACCCAAGGTTGCGGGTTCAAACCTGGCAGAGGAAGATGGATTTTTTTTGGTGTAAAAATCCTTAGCATGGCTTCCTTCAGAAGGGAAGTAAAGCTGTTGGTCCCGTGTCATCGATTTACAGCACGTAAAAGAACCTCAAGCCTAATACAGAGGCCTTTGAGCAAAATTAAGCAGTCTTTCACGCCCAATTTAGAATGGGGTGCTGAGAACCACAGTAGTTAAAGAGCATCCGTAAATAACATGCTATTTACATTTTTATTTACCATCATCACCACCACCCCCATGGGTCCCATGTCGTAGATTTATGGCGTGTAAAAGAACCTCAAGCCTGATAGAGAGGCCTCTGAGCAAAATTAAGCAGCCTTTCACGTCTGTATAGAATGGTATGCTGAGAAGGCAGTTAAAGAGTGTCCATAAATAAAACTGCCACCACCAACACCACCACCACAGGTTTACAACTTACATAATTATTATTAACTAGATGCCTGCCCCGGCTTCGCATGGGTGGTGTACCTAATGAAAAAAACTCAGACAAAATCTTCCATTTATGTAATGCCTTGTAATGTACAATTTTCCTTCCGAAGAGAAAAAAATAGCTTCGATGGTTTGTCGACTCTTGGAGCATGTAACATATGACTGCCCATGTGAAAAACACAACAATTCAAGGTATATTAATATAATAATTAATAATTGTAACAAATCTTCACTTATCCTTTGGAATCCCAGGACTAGTTTCACAATAAATTGGTCTATTGAATCCTCAGCTTAGTTTCTTTTTGGTCTCAGTTTCTTTTTGCTCTTGTTGTTTATTTAAATTATAACCATAACAAAAGATAAGTGGAGATTTGTTACAATTATTAATTATCATATTAACATTTGTGTTACTTCACTGTTACTAGCTTCTTTTTACATTTATAAATTCAAGGTATATTACACACACTTCTAATGATTGGCCTTGAGATTTATTGTCATTGTGAATGCAAGGCTTGCCAGAAACTGAACATGCTTAAATTCAAAAAGAAAGTCGGTTGACATTAGTGTATTCTTGGAATAAGTATATCCTCATCGTTGAACTTTCATATGTTATAGTAGCTTAAATCAAAATTTTTATAATTTTTAACAGTGAGTTTTGTTCCGCTGTATAATTTCAGCTGATTGAGATTGTATAGCATAATTATCATCGAGTCAACCTTGAGCTGTAAACTGAGTGACGTTAATCCTGGCAAATCCAATAAATTTAGGAATTCAGTTAGATAATTGACGACTTCATTTGGATTGGTAATGGAATCGATCGACTTAAATAAATGCATTTTTGCATCAATTTTACCCTGAATTTTTATATTCAGATCATCTACATTCTTATTAGTTGCTGCTAAAATGGCTCATTCGCTCAACCAAGCATAGTTTTTGTAATAACACCAATATTTGGAAACACTTTCGATGTTAATTCTTCCTTTGATTTTGTGAAGTGACAAAAATTTGATGGAAACAAAATGAGGCCAGAAGAAGTGTTAACAGGAATTTACCCATTGCCAATGTCTAATAATGCCTTTGCTTCTGAAAAGTACAATGATTGCGTAACGTAGCATATATAGTTGGTATTGTGAAAAGGACAAAGTCAGTGCATCCATAAGGTATTGTTGAAAGGATGACATATGCAGTTAACAGCGTGGGCAACCAAGGATGTCATTGGCATAATAACAGTAATAGCAGCGCTTGCATAGTGTGGCGGGTATATGCTGGCATAGGTTATGAATGGGGCGTTGAAAGGGGAAGAAAAATAGAGCAGTAGGTACTACGGCCATCTGGTAGCAAATAAATAAGTGCATATTTTAGGTGTTTGTCGCCAGGAAAGCTTCTTTGCTGTTCCATTTTAAACAATAGGACTAAGGAAAGGACAGTTAATATATAAAAATGTATTTGAATTTCACTGCTGCATTGCATCATTGTGTCGATAAGCTGGTGTGCTACATTAACATTGAATGGGGAGGGAAAATATAGCAGTACTACAATCATTTAGCAACAAATAACAGTGGTACCACTGCTATATTGGTGGCTATTTAACCGAAATGCACTATTTTTGTTCATATTATGAGATTTTAAATACTTTCTCATACTATTTTTAACATTTTCTTTTCCACAAACTTGTCATGACAATAAGAAACACAACAATAAAAAAGGAATTGTTCAATTTGATGTAGTCGTTCGGAAGTGATGCGCATACATAAATTTGGCGATTCATTTTTATATAAATACTAGCTGCCTGCCCCGGCTTCCTACAGGTGGTGTACCTAACAAAAAAAACTCGGACAAAATCTTCCATTTACAGTACGTCCATGCAATGAAATAAAAGCACAATTAAATAATTTGACAGCACTTTATTGTAATGCCTTGTAATGTACAATTTTCCTTCCGGAGAGAAAAAAAATAGCGCCGATACTTTGCCAACTCTCGAGGACGCAACATACAACATGCGAAAAACACAATTCAAGGTATATTACACACACTTGTAACGATTGATCTTGGGATTTATTGTCATTGCGAATGCAAGGCGCGCTTAAATTCAAAACGAAAATCGGTTGACATTAGTGGTGTTCTTGGAATAAGTATATCCTCTCCTTTGACTTTCCCATGTTATAGTAACTTAAATCAAAATTTTCATAATTTTTTTTAACAGTTAGTTAAAACATGTAATGGCAGCGCATCCATAGTGTGTTGGGTATACGCTGGCATAGATAATGATTTACATTAAGGAGAAAGTTACAAGGTAACATTCATGCTTCTTCCGAATCTCTTTCTTTCCTTTACTTCTAATATTTTCCACCACTTTCTTTATATTCTTCTATGTCAAAACAGCAATTTCTAAGGCTAACTAAAGAGCAAGTAGATCCAGTTAGTCAATTGATAAGCTTTTATTTCATGATAGCTTTGTGTATTAGAATTCTCCATTTAACCCAAAATATTATTTGATCAAATGTATTAAGAACACCGTAATTGTGTGATGGTGATGCAGGTATTTTCATGTTCTTTAGCTAGCTCATGTATCACATAACGTCAAATAACCAACATCTGCAATAGGAAGTTAATCCTAAAATGGATCCCGTTATTTTCAGATTCTAAGAAGGGTGAATGGTTATGTGCATAGGTCATAACTTGTTCATTTTAAAGAATTACAACATAAATATACATATTTCTTTATTTAAACGATGTGATCAAGGGAACGTTAGTTAATACATAAGAAATATATTTGATTTTCACAGTTAGCTTGCGTCATTGTCTCCATAACCAGGTGCATGCCCTTAGCATTGAAGAAGAAAAATAGAGCAGTAGGTACTATGGCCTTCTAGTGGCAAATAATCAGTATGTATTTCAGGTGTTCGTCGCCAGCAAAGCTTCTTTATTTTAAATGATAGGAGTAAGTAAAGGACAGTTAATACATAAAAAGTATTTGAATTTCACTGCTGCATTATGTCATCTCAGTAAATTGTTGCGTTACCTTAACATTGGATGGGGAGGAAAAATACTACTATCGCTATCTATCGGAAAATAAATAACTACTTACTCTAGGTGTTCATCGTTAGGAAAACTTCCTTGATTCTTTGTTTTAAATGATAGGAGTAAGGAAAGGACAGTTAATATATAAAAATGTATTTGAATTCCACTGCTGCATTGCGTCATTGTGTCGATAAACTGGTGCGTTTACATTGAATGGGAAGTAAAATATATAGCAATACTACGACCATTTAGCAACAAATAACTTGTAGCACTGCCATCTGGTGGCCATTAACTGAAATGCGTTCACTTAGTACAGTTTTTATTCATATTATGAGATTTTAAATACATTCCCGTACTATTTTTAAACATTTTCATATCCACAAACCTTGTCGTGACAATAATGAACACAACAAAAAAAGTATTGTTCAATTTGATGCAGTCGTTGGGAAGTGATATGCGTACATACATTTCAGCGATTCATTTTTATATAGATGTGTAGTTTGGCTGTGTTTGCTGTAAGTGTAGAGGAATCTGGTGTGTAGCTGGTACAAGCAGCTCTTAATGTGACAAGTTATGTGCAGGAAAGCTTCTATTTTGTTTTTCTACTTCTCTGACATGTAATAAATGCTTTTCATGTTCATGAAATGTACCAAAATTTTGCAAATAAATTTACTTATCACCCTTGGGCAAATAAAAAATTCACAAATATTTTCAAAGAGCATGGCATAATATTGGTTCCTCAAAATAAATACAGTATAAAAAATTTGTTAGGCGTTTCTAAAAAGGATGAAATTTCAAAAAATAAAAAATCTGGCATTTATCAATTAAATTGTTTAAATTGTGACCTCGTTTACATTGGTAAGACCAAACGTAATTTGGAAACCAGAGTAAAAGAACACTTTAGGAATATTAAATACAAACAAATTGATAAATCAGCTGTAGCAGAACATTTTTGGAAATTTAATCATGAAATAAATCCAGATGTTAAATTATTAAAACACTTAAATGGGCCCATAGATTTAATGGTTTGGGAGAAAATATTTATATTAAAGTATAGAAATCATGCAATGAATTTTGATATACCTCCAATTGACTCTCTTACCAAATTTGTTTTGATTCCAGCAGTTAGCAATGCATTAGTACAAAATCCACCTAGTAGCAGTAACCATAACAGTGTAAATAAACAACATCAAAACTGAGACCATAAGGAAATTTATGTTGATAATGCAATGAATTCATTGCGAAACTAGTCCAAAGCAAGGATTCCAAAAGATAAGTGAAGATTTGTTGCAACTATTATTTTTATATTAATATTTGTGTTATTACTTCACTGTTACTAGCTTCTTTTTACATTTAAAGTCTGTTTGTTGCAAATTGTAGAGAATCATCAGCAAGTAAATGCTGTTTGAGTTACAGTATGTGCATTTTAACCAGATCTACATTTTTCTTTGTGTTTCTTTTTTCTATCCTTAACGAATTCCATAACAGTAAAACTTGAAAGTTTCATCTTTATGAAAGAATCTGGCCAGCAGCTTGTTGACTGCATCACCAGTTTAGAGAGAACTTCATATCCTTGAAAGTAAAATTAGTAAACTGATAAATGGGTTCAGGTTGGTCAGCAAAGGAGTGTTTGAACCAAAAACATTGTACTCTCAACTGCATCAAATCAACAATAAAGAGGGCAGAAGTGAAGCAACAGCTTGAAAACCTGGGATGCTTCTGTGAAAAAAAAAACTAACCAGGCAGTTGATGACTGATACAGCAAGAGTTTTTCTATAAATATTGGAAAATTTTTTGATGTTAAGCATTGTAACAAATGCAGAGACATCTGTCCTGGAAGCTGCTGCAAAGATTCCACTTTTAAAGCAGCTAGATCAGTAGCTACTTCTTTCAGGATATATATGTTTGCAGGTGATAGTAAAGGAAATCATCAAAAAGATAGAGACTGTTAAAATACCTGATGTAATATCACTATCAAGGAAGGTCACAGCAAGTTTATTGAATGTTCCGTGAAGGTACTGTGCTTGAATGTGGACAGCGAGTACACCATTTCTTCTTAAAGGAACATTCTTACAAACTTAAGAACGAATGCTTTGCCAGGGACTTTAGAAATATAGCTGAGTGTGAACTTTACTTTAAAGCATAAATAAGGTTTTGATGTAATTCAAAAAATTAAGTCAGTATAATTATGTTTTTTTAATGTGAGCTTAATTTCATCTTGTGCAATTCAATTTTTTTTTTGCCTCGTGTATTTATAGTTTTTCTTTCCTAAGCTTTCTGTTCATTCCATATGTGCAACTTCATCTCTGTACATAATTTTTGCTAGTCATAAACATAATTTTCAATTTAAAAACTTGCTTTATTTGCTGTCAAGACCAAAAAAAAGTTTTTTAAAACTGCCTGATCCATATTTTTATGCTGCTTTCATGTGATTTTATTTACCACTTTTCAGGGTTCCTATTCGTCTAGATCTGAATCTGTCAAATAGGATTGGTACTTATTCTTGATGATGCTCATAGATAAAATGTGACCTTGCTAAGATATGTCAAGCCAAAATAAAAACTTTCAAAGCAACACTATTATGATGGGATATTATTTATTTCTGTTCAGTTCAATTGCTTGAACTTGTTAATCATGATTTTGGAGTACTAAGCTAACATTGGAAGAGAGAAGATGTGTGTGTAGTAAGATCCTGGAGTGGAAGGAAAAAGGAATAAGTAACAATGGAAGTAAGCATTGAAGTACATAGAGAGAGGATTGGAACCTTTAATAGGTTAAAATGGAATGAGTTTAAAATGAACCAAGCTGTAGAAGAGATGACAAGCATATTTCTCCCATTAAGTGTAATAGGCTCACTGTTGATAATTGGTAGAATTGAAACCAACCCTGGACCCAATGGGAATCAAGATGTCATGGAGGAAATTCTGGTTAGAGTGAAGGATATGAACGAGAGAATAGCAAACATTTAAAGGGGTAGAAAAAGAACGAATAGAAATCAAAGTTGAAATAAGAAATTATGTACAAAATATGTGAATAGAGGTACAGCATGTAAAAAGAAGAGCAGAGTTATTGGAAGAGAGGTATCACAAGTTCAACTTGGTCATTGCAGGAGTGAAAGAAAGGAGTAGAGTATTGCCCATACAAGAAGTCAAAGAGGTCCTGGAAGGAAAGCTTGGAATGGTGCTACAGCAATAGGAGATTGTTGAAGCCTTTAGAGTGGGAAGATTAAGAGGATCAAGAATAATAGTGGTGCGATTTACGTCTGTGCAGCTTGTTTATGAAGTGCTGAAGAGGACAAAGCCACTAAAAGGAACAGACACATTTATAAATAGGAATTTATCAGTGGAACAGTGTGCTATGAAAAATAATCAATTCAACAAATGAAGACAGCAAGAGTGGAAGGGAAAAGGGCTTTCATTCAGAATTTACGGCTTTGGATTGATGGACAGATGGTGGCTGAACAAGAAAGTGGCATAAGGGATATCAGATTGCGGTAACAGGATATGACTCAGCTCGATTTTTCTCAGCCAGAGAGAGACAAGTTACACTGGTAAGAAGTGGAAGTCCAAAAGGCAATCAGAAACTAGTTGGAGAAGATAGGCAGTCGAAGGATAACAGAAGAGAACAGTTGCATAAAAAGGACTATTTCAGAAAAGAGATAGGAAGATGACCCAGGGCATACAACAGCAATGAATGACATGAGACAAACCGGTGGAAAGAAGGTTGTATCTCCAAGGAGGGAGAAACTGCAATCAGCATGTGACTTGGCAGAAGGCGGGATGAGAGCGTGGTCAGAAAGTAGAATTAGACAGAAGCCTTTAATGATTGGACTAGATTCAATTAAATATATTTAGGTTGAAAAGAAATTTTTGTTACTCAAAATGTATATTAAGAAGGGGAGGAAAGCATTATCTCAACACCTAATGGCAGTTTACTGGTGTTTTGCACAACAAAAGATGGGAACTAAGGAGCAAGAGAATTTGTTATTTGAGGAAGACTTGTAAAACCATTAGTGAATTTTGGAATGAGTTGCATAGAAGTATTGGATAGTGAATTTAGAAATGATGAGGTAGTTAAACAAGCAAAATTGATGAAAAAGAATAAGGCAACAGGAGTAGATGGGATTCCTTCAGAATTTATTAAGGAATGGTGTAGTGATGTAAACAGAGTAAAGCTGCTTACAAGTTTAACACAATTATAGTCAAGGGATTCGTCCCGGAATATTGCAGGAAAGCAATAATACACCCCATATATAAATGCAAGGGGAGTGTAGACAAGTCCAATAATTACAGAAGTTATTGAATGTGGGGAAAATGTTTACAGGCATTTAACAAATAGGTTACAAAATTGGGTAGAAGAATATAATATTCTCTCTGAATTTCAAATAGGTTTTCATAGAAGGAGAAGAACTGCAGACAATTTATCTACAATTAAAACATTGGTGGACAAATACCTAAAAGAAAAAAGGGTAAATTGTGTATGGCATTTGTAGACTTAGAGAAAGTGTATGACCGTATTGACATAAAACTGTTGTATAAACTGTTGAGCAAGGGAGTAAGTCAACATATGGCAAATATTCTTAAAGCCCTTTAAAAGAGAATACATTTTGTGTGAGAATAGGAGCAAGAATGGTGTCATAAGAGATTATTCAAAAAAAAGGGATTATGACAAGGGTGTAAGCTAACCCCTGTGCTATTCAATCTGTTCATAGCTGATATACTAATTGAGATAGGAAAAAACAATAATTGTTGCCAGTAATAAACAATGTTACAATCCCTGGGTTTATGTAGGTGATTTAGTTGTAGGATCTATTTCAACAATTGGTCTTGAGCAATCCTTGCAATGAATGGAACTTGATGGTAAACCAGGAAAAGACTCGAATTATTGTATTTAAGAAAGGGACAAAATTGAGCAATTATCAAAAATGGAAGAAAGAAGGTAAAGAATATAAAGTGGTTAGAGATTGTATATACTTAGGGGCCAAAATTGATAGGGGAGGAACATAAGAGAAACAGAAGAAGTTAGCTTTGGCAAAAGGGAAAGGTGCACTGGTAGCAATTATAGGGTGCAAATATAAAATACAGATATAAATGTCAACTGGCTAGAAAGAATGTATAATACGGTAGTGAAATATGGGGACTAGATAGTGGTTGGGAAGTTGTAGATACAGTGCACAGGGTGTTCTGCTGGGAAGTGTTAGTTCTGCCAAATGTAACAGTAAAGAAATTTGCTCAAATTGAAATGGGACGAGTGGGAAGGAAAGGTGTGATTATGGAAAGAGCTTTTAAGTATTAGTATAGAATATTAAATTTACATGAAAGCAACTTTTTAAGGCAATGCTTAGAATTTCAAGAAAAGAATTTGGAAAAAAATAGGTGGAGTTATTTAATACAAACTAACTTAGGAAATAGTGGTTTGGGGGAAATTTGGAGAAAGAGGGAAAACAATGCAAATTATTTCTGGAAAGGAGCTAGGAGGAGATTTCATGATGCAGAAATATAAACATTATTTAGCAATATATGGGAAAAAAGATCATTAGAAACATATATGCAAATAAAAAACACATGGGAGAGAGAAATGTATATGGATAAATTAAATAAAGAATAAAGGGAGAGTATTACTTGGTTATGAGTGGGTGTGTGAAGACTAAAGTGTATGTATTATATTGTAGAAAAGGACTCCAACAGAATCAATGCCCAATATGTGGTGAAAAGGAAGATATGAACATATAGTTTGTTTTATATTTGTACCTGTAAAGGGACAGGGCTTTGGGGGAAACAGTGTATATGAATGGTTGCAAATGGATAGAAAGCTAGCCTTAATCAAATTTTTAGTAAGGATAGCAAATATCATAATTTTTATGATTAAAATAAATGTGCTATGTAATAAGAAAACTTAATTAGGAATGTGGCAAGATAACAACCTGGGCTGATGTATAGCCATATTCCTTGTATGAGTTCTTAGTAGAAATAAAATAAAGTCATGATTTCAAATATATATATATATGTTCTCGAAGATTTAAAATTTCTATTTCTAATTTTTCAGGGTCACTACTTCCAAAGATCTTGTATATCCTGCTTCTAAGTTCAGTAATGTCAATCGAAGGAATGAATTATTGATAAACATAATCACTGGCTCAAGTGCTGAAAACTGGCTAAATCTGTTGCTAAATTCTGTGGCTAGAATTTCAAGATACTGGGCAAAAGATAGAACATTACATTTGCCGATATTTATGGTTTTTATAACTGATTTCAAGCTGGAAAATATGATGGGGAATTTTGTATTAAATTGCAGTTTATAAGTTTAGTTTCCTCCAAAAAGCATTTATAGCTGAAATATTGCAATTTTTCCCTCACAATTTGAGGTTTATTCATTTAATTTTGAGGTGATATCTGCCATGAAACCTAATTTTAGGAGCTATTGTATCTCAGCAAGTTCTTGACAACATTGCCCGGATGTTGATTTCAGAAAATCTCTTATCTCATCCAGAAAACTGCAGAATCGTTCCAGTTTTCCCCCTACCAAGCATGAAAAATTATGTCACCATGTCCATTCAAAAGATTTCTTAACAATCGGTGACAAGTAGATGACAACTTGATGTGATTTACTACATCTGTAGCACAAAGGGTCATTGAAGATGCCCCATTTGTTATAGCAACAAGTTTAGAGAGTGGAATGTTACCACTATATGCAAATTTCAGGACATAAATATGTCTTCTTCCCTAATACGTTCATGAAGTGGTGGCACTTTCACAAATTCCTCTTGAACTGTAAAGTCATGAAAGACACAAATATCCAATATCAGAAATATCAGTGCATTCATCAGTCTTACAGGTCCTGCTGTAATTGAGATTCTAATTTCTTAGAAATCTGTTCAAAATGTCTAGCAACTGTTTGGTGAGACAATTGTAATCATTTTATAAAAGATATAAGTATAGATTTATCTTTGTGGCCATCGAACAGAGGTTGTGCAACACTGATCATTGCTTCTTTTAACTACTTTCCTGTCACTGAAAGATTTTTTTTTTCCTTTTCGCTAGAACATAACAGACTTTGGAACAGGCTACTGTCATGCTACTATTTTGCTGAACTGGCTTTGTAAATACGCTTTGCTGTTATGTTAATTTACATCTTGGCTCCTTCGTTTGCTATCTGTATAACTAGAAACAAACCGACCCCTTTGCTTGCTAACGCTACAAACTGCGATGTTTAAAGGAATGAACTTACTGTTTGGGATAAAGCTTTGTGGGATTAAAGTGAACTATGCCTCCAATTCCCAACAATTGAGGTATACTATTTGTTGAGGGAAATAATGAGTACAGCTTTGAGTGCACAAAATCAAGTTTCATGATCATGGGTGCAAAGATTTTCGGAAGGAAGTAATTTTGTCCTGAAATTTGATTTAAATTAGAAATTCTCAGAATAGAAACTTGGCTCATGAATAGCACCAGGAAATCACATTTCGGGTGCCACGTTGTACAGGGCTGCTGTAGACTATAACATGGATGTTCTATTATCCATTTATACATTCTATCTTTAAATTTATTAAAATTATAATTTTTTATTTCAATATGCAAGCTATTAATGGAATTCTTATAATTTTATGATATATGGCCATTTTATGCATTTCCTTTCTGAAAAGAAATTTCCATTTTGTTACTGTTTCTTGTTTGTTATGCAGTATATGACTCCTTTTTGTATGCATATATACATTTTCTTTTCATATATATTAAAACATCATATACATATGTATAGGTTGACAATTGCAGGTATTTCAATAATCCTGAGCAGAGGTTTACAGTGCTATGTTTTATGGGAAGCTGTTATCATTTTCACAACATTTTTTTTATAATAAGTACTTCAGAAATTCTAGGGCTGCTGCCCCATAGTATTAAATCCTACCTAAATACACTTTGAAAAAAAGAAAAATAAGCCACCCTTACATATTCTTTTGGCACTAATTTGTTTAGATTAGCTAATATAAATACTGTATTAAATAGTTTACTGCAAATAAAATCAATGTGTATGTTCTAAGAGAGATTATTATCAATATTTATCCCAAGCAGTTTGACACTCTTTACTGTATCAAACATGCCCTTGCCCTTTTTTTAGCGTAAACAGAATATTCTATATATCTTGTTTTTATTGAGGCAAAAGCTGTTTAGATCAAACCATATCTTCTCATGTTGCATCTTTAAGTTAGCACAAGTTGCAAGTATATTTCTAAATCTTTGTGCTGTGAAAAGTTGTCATCTGCATAAGCAACCATATGAGAAAAATGTAACATGTCCGGGCTTGTAGGCCGTGGTCAAATATTAAAATTATTAATATTTTTATTGTATATATTGCCTTCTACTGCTCCATGAATCTGCAGTCGCTAGCTGTTCCTGCCCACCCTCATTTCTGAGGATGTCCTCCACACCTGAGGACGAAACGTCAAGTTTTAATAATTTTAATATTCGACCACAACCTACAAGCCCAGACATGTTATATTTTACCAATAATAACACCGGCCATGGAAACCTATGAGCATGTTAACCATATGAGAGATAGAACATTCCTGTATCATTCACCAGCAGAGTTCACAGCAAGGCAATCTTGAATGTACAACAAATTTCAATACCGAGTTGGTCTGAAATGACATCACTATGTTGATTGAAGTTGTTTGAAATGTATGTGCCTAACTTGCCTTTTAAGTTCCTTTGAAAATTTTGAGTATGGTAATTCAGGGCTTTTCTTTCATGTGTTTTACAATTTATAGCAGAGGAAACATTTTAAAACTGAGTTAGATCTGAATTCTATGGAGCAATATGGCTGCCGGTAACGTCATACATATAGAATAATGATGTTACTCCATGACAAATGGAGTGCCAATAGATGTTGGCAATTAATGAATAAAAAAAATGTTTATTTAGTGACTTTGCAACATTGGCACCTCCTGCAGTGCCTTTTCTAAGCTTACTCCTTATGTAATCATTTGTTCTCTGATTTGGTAAAGCTGTTTGATCAATGAATGTGTGTTTCCTAAAAATGTGGAAAGTCAGGTCAACGGGTGACATGAATAGCATTGAGTGAAATTTAACAAACACAATATGCACCTAAATTCATGCAAATGAAATGTCAGAAGTACACAGTCATATAATTTTAAGAAACAATATTCAAATTATGGTTATGTATTGCCTCTGAGTCTGATAAAGATATTTGATTCACTTATTTAACTTGTACTTCCGCTGATCACTTTCTTTCCTTTGTTGTGCAGGGTTAAATGTATAAATACCCAAGATAGAAGCAGAGGAGCTTCAAAATATATTCACAGCTTTGGGCAGGTTTTATGAATTTGAATGTTCCTCAAGTATGTACAGATTAGATCATCTTCAATTTGATTTACACTTAATATTTTATTTATTATTTTATAAATCACTTATTGAGTCAGATTTATACTTATCTAACTTTTGTTGCTATAGAACATATTTCATAGACATGTAGTCTTCATCCTCCATTATTATCAACTCCTGGAGACATTGTTAGCTCCTGATCTTAAATTTTCTCATGTGTCCAGTTCCTCTGTCTTTGAAAATGTTTTTAAAACAACATTCTATAAACAAATGGTTTTGTTTGTTAATGTTGCTGTCAATTGCCAGGATCAGTGCAATTGGTATGCTGGAATTTTGTCCTGCAAGAGTTCTTATACATGCCAGTAGATCTTTTGACATGGGGTTGTCACTTAAAACATTTGATTTGCACTAGATTTGAACTTGCAATCTTGGGATCACTAGGTAACCCACTGAGCCACCCATACAGAGGATCAGGATCAGGGGGGGGGGGGAATATTTTACAAGTTCTTCAGTGGTTCACAGGATCCATCCTGATTTAAAATAAGGAGTCAGCAGTATCTCTGGTTGAGGATGCAGACAACATATCTGTGAAACATGTTGATTACTGAAGCTAGATTACTTGACTCAAATAATGTTATAAAAATGATCATTTCACTTTACTGTGGATTACTTCCAGTTTTACTTCATTTGTGCTTTATTTATTTTTGTTGATTAAATTAAAAAAAGAAAAGAAAAAACAGCATTAATATAAACAAAATCCATGTACAAGTACAAGTTTTTTACTGCAAGGCATACTTCTCTTTTTTACTGTTTTTGTTTTTATACGACAGCTGCTATATTTAAACTCAAGAGGTATCTTATTTTTTGTTATTATGTACATGGTGTACAACAATTCAAACACTGGTAGCCACTCTTGAATAACATTATTCTTAATAATATTACACTCAGGTTTAAATCCTGTTTCTAGGCTACTCTCATGCAACAGAAGCGACTAATTTGTTTCCTCTCCTTAGAGATTTCATAGCTTTTATTTGATGACTATTTTTCATAATAAAAACCTTATTTCATACATTAATTCATAGGATTGGCTAACATACAGGTAATTCAATATATAGATGCATATATTTCTTGTGGTGCTTGTCAGAAATATATTGGAATATAGGAGAACAAATAGATGTTTTAAATATAACTTCTTTATACTGAAATAAGCAGTTGCGCATCCAAAGAACATTAGAAACACAATTAATGACAAGATAAGTAAAGTAAGGGAAAACTGGATATAAATAAAGAAGAAGAAAGAATTCTGCCAGCTCGTAAAGCAGAAAACGAAGCACACACGAGGAACCAAACTAAAAGATTTCATTCACAAAGAAAACTTGGTAGTTGAAGTAAGGCTGAAGCTTTCCTGACAACATATTAACTAAATAATCTTGGGCTTCTAGCCAGGTAAGTTCATGGATTGACTCCAATGTTTCAAAGATGTATATCATCTTTGTCTTCAGGATAAACTGATAACTTGAAGATTTGTATATTTATAGTGCCCGAATGAAGCTAACATCTGATTGGTTTGCATGATATTTTTTGGGCATGAAGCAACTGATATTTAGTGTGACTGAGGCATGGGCATGGACCTCGTAGAAAACTATATATGGCAGTTATTCGTCTACTGTTTTGAACTTGAGCACGGACCTGTTTGAAAACATTTTATAGCATGTATGTTTTGAAGCACAATCTGTTGTATAAGAATGCAGTGCCATCACCCAAGACTTTAGAAAATATTTTATATCAACTGTTAGAAGACGTGAAAAAACTTGATTGGCAATGGATTCCACATAGACTCCCGATCAAAACAAGATCACACTGATTAGAGCAGAAAAAATTTTGTCATGACCTGCAGCCAAAGTAATGGCTGAGTATCTGGATATCTTAAAGGTCAGCACCATAGAGCCCTGATCTAACACCTTGTGGTTTCTTTTTGTTTCCAAAAATTAAAAATAAAATGTGTTGAATCAGTTTTTTGCCATGAGATGAATCAGTGGACCATTACAAATAGCCTGAAGTGGCTCAGGAAGAGTGCCATCATTGCTGTAAGGACTGGTTTCATCGATTGCAAAAGTGTATTGATGTTAAATTTTGAAAAACAAAATCATTTAATTTTTTAAAACTATCCTTTTTTTTTATTTTCTAAAAACTTTGTTTTGCCTCATGTTCGCTGTGGCTAACATGATCATGAAAGTAATGAATACTGTTTGTAACATAAATTTTCAAAACAGAACTTACGAGGCACAAGTGTTACAGAAGTACAATTCAGTTTTACTCTTCTCAGAGGATGGAAAACTGTTTTATGTAGATAGTTTATAGCTTGGAGACCGTAAGTATATGTAAGGCAGGGCAAAGGATGAGCTCAAATGAAAGGCATGCACTATGCAATTACTGTAATTTCTACTAAATGAACAAGTACATTTAATATTGGTCATTATTATTATTATTATTATTATTATTATTATTAAATACCTATGCATTCAAAAAGACTGCTTTGAAACTACAAACACTATTTTCGGAACTTGCCAATTTATTAATATGTGAACTCCAGCTGCCATTTCTTTTTCATGAACTCCTCAATGACAGATCATAAAAAGTGCAGGTGAATTTCTTCTCATTGATTTTAGTAGTTGTTTCTTAATTGAGATGGCCGGAGATGTGAGGAGGCATAGTTTATGTAATTCAGACAACACTTCTTCATATCTGTTTGATATGACATAGTTGAAAAGCTCATGTATGGCAATTGGGCCCTGAAAAGCCTGTTCCATATAGCTTTGTAATGACAGCTGAATCCTTTCTTATAAGAGATTCATTGATTGAGACACTGGTCTATTCCAAGAAATAGTACTTGTCCTCATAGTTCACCAGTTGAAAAGGTTTTATTTTAAGTTTTCCTATATCGCATTAACACATCTCAATTGACTCAGCCATTACAAACCAAATTAACTTATAACTTCACTGGCAACACAATTAAACCTGGCACTTAACTTTCACCAAATACTAAAGTAAGTCACCAAGATAACTAGAATAGTGAAGGAAATTTCGGAGCAAAGCAGTGAAAGAATGAAAAACACTAAATGACTGTTTGAATAGGACTAACAATACTAAAAGAGGAGGGAGCTGCCAAAAACATCTGTATGGAATTGCCATGGGAAGATGCTGCAAAACCAGCACAAAAATTTGTTTACAGTCCCTATGCATTCACTTTCACTTGCAGCTTTTCTGCAGGTGGAAACGTTTGATTTTTTTCCCCATCCTATCCTGATTTCCCTTTGTCAAGTATCCAAGAGTTTCTTTCCACCATGGAATGCCTGCAAGGTATACAGACCATTTTAACTGAAAGCTGTGTGTTTACAGTGTTGCAGTCTAATGTGACTGTAGTGTCTATACTTGTCTCCAATCTAAGCCAGGAAAATAACAAAGTTAATGTTCTATTAAATAAAAATTGTTAAAATAATTTAATAGTAACTACACAGCAGGATGTTAGGGCATGCTCAGAGTATTTGTCACTGATATAAGGAGTATTTGTAGGGATGTAGACAAATAAATGTGAAAAGAAAGCTGTTATATTAGATATTTAAATCAGAAGACTGAGAACATAAGTCACAATTGGTGTTAGATTAGCTAGTTTATCCAAAATTGCACATGGGGTTTCTTAAAGGTCAAAAGTTATAATTAGTTTTATTTACTTCATCCTATATTCTTAGTCTTATTATGTAACACACCAGATTTTTTTTTGTTTCGGGCCTATAATGGTGTATCCAAGTTTCATCTACAGTAATTAATTGGCGCCAAAACTTGGATTTATTGCACCTAAACTGCACCAACAGATCATTGGAAATGTTCATTCGAACTCGTTTTTGGTCATACGTAAGCAAACGCGGCACCCAACATGCGGACAGCTTTCTCATGTCTAAATGTTGATTTAATATGTGACTAACATGTTCTTTTGACATGTTCATAGCCTCTGCTATCTCTCTCACTTTAATTTGGCAGTCGTCTAGCACCATTTGGTGAACTTTGGCAATGTTTTCGTCGGTAGTTGCAGCTTTTGGACGTCCCGAATGGTCATCATCTCCCAAGCTCTTACGGCCACATTGAAATTCAGCTGCCCAAAATTTCACTGTGGTAAATGATGGTGCAGAGTTCCCATACACAGAATCCAACTCATCTTTGATTTGCATAGATGTATTGCCCTTCAAAAACAAATATTTAATGACAGCTCGATATTCGATTTTGTCCATGTTCATAAAAGCACTCACATCACCTTGCTCAAACGACTGTTACATAACAACTGAGAATCCAAAATGGCTGGAACTTGAGTAACTGTTAACAGATGAACAACAAAATTCACTAGCTTTTATTTAAGAGTGCTGCCATCTTCATGTTGAGGTTGTAAACTTTTCAGACTACCCTCGTATGCTGGCAATGAACTTAATTACAACATACAGTGGAAATAGAGCAAAACTTTCAGCATTTGAAACTGCATATGTTATATCTTATATCTCTCAACGTTCACTTATTTATTCTAAAATAAAAGTTTTATATTATTACTGGTTATTTACAGCATAATCTAAAGAATTGAAATGATTTTTACTCAGATGTTTTAATTCTAAGTGTTATGTATATTTGCAGTATTTTATTTTATTTATTAGATTTTATTGTCTTTTGCTTTGATCTGTTCATTTAATATCACCACATAACTACATATTGCTTGGAATGAAATATATTTTATTATCGTTGGTCTCTTCAATTATGTAATGATACTATTCTCTTCTCCATGGCATTTTTAACAAAAACCATTTTCAAAATGTGCTTTTATGACTGTGTTCATATACTAATATCTGGTAAATTATTTTAGTCTTTGTCATTTAGTCTTTGAAACAAGATGTCTTGTGGCCTGTACTCTTTAGGAAGAATAGTGTTTTTATCAGTGATGAAAGAATTATGAAAATCATAATAGTGATTTGTGAAGCTACCCTATACATGCACACAATTTTTCTCTATTTATGAATTAGTATAGACGTGTTAAGTAATGATTGCAAATTATAGTACATTTTTGCTTTATTGCAGATTTGAAGAGAGTGCTGCTAAGTTGACAACAGGTGAAGATGGAGATGATGAACAAGATGATGATAAGCAGAGTGGTTCTTTTGATGATCCCAAAAAGGATGAATGCAGCAACAGCAGTGTTGATCTTCCAGAAATGAGAGCAACTGAACCTTCGACATCAGAAAAGTCTGAAGAAGAAAGGACGGCATTTGAACTAGAGACATCAGAAGTGGTTAAAAAGGTAGCAGAAGGACTGACCAAAGTAGCAATTGCAGATAAACTCCAAGAGAAGTTATTGCAGATGGAGAAAAATTTGCAGCTTGAGGGAAATGAGAATGAAGACTGTGAAACTTCTGCTCAAGATAAGAAAGATGAAATGAATGAACATAAGACTGATAGTAATTCTATAAATGATATTATAAAAATATCTCCTGCAGATAGCATTAGTAATAAACAAACAGAAAGGGAGACTGATCCTCTTGAATCAGCCGACAATGAAAATTCAAAAGCAGTTTTATCTATTAATGCTGACACAGATACAACAGAAACAACAGATAGTGAAAAGCAGGTAATACCAAAGGTTATACTCTTCAATGTAAATCATGATAAAATACCAGAAGATGCAGATAATATGTCTTCCAAAATAGTAGATGAATCTCCTTCATTAGCTTCTGAGAGTGTTGTGGGTGGTAAAGATGTAGAACCTGAAAAATGCAGTAAAAGTAATGAAAGCAGTAGTAGGGTTTATAATGACAAAAATGTAGATTCAGTTTTAAATAGTATGGATAGAATTTCAGATACTACTGAGACTGAAAATCTTTTGAACTCCAAAGTGTTGGAAAAGTGCTTATATACAAGTGAGACTGAAAGGCTTTCCAACTCCACAGGGAATGAACAGCAAACTACTCCAGTTGAGGAGCTGGAAAGCAGTAATCAGCCAAGTGCAGCAAATATTGAAACAGAGGAAAATCCTGTACAGGACAATAATAAAGAGAGAAAAAAGGAATCTGGTACATCAGTAGGAGATGCTGTACTCAGGCCTTCAGAGGGTGTTAATGATGAACCCACTGGCCTAGTGCTAAAGAAAGAAATGGAGGATGTGGATGATACTGCTATTGATGAGGAGATTGACAAACAAACAGTAGATGTTGATAACACATCATCTAAGAAAGCAGCTAGCAATGAACTGTCAAATAATACTCAGATTGCAAGTGAAAACCCTAATTCAGAAGCAAATGAAATTCAACCTGCTGCAACTGATCTAGCGAGCAGTGAAAGGGAAGAAACAGAATCTGAAAAAAATACTGCAGTACAGCTTTCCTCTGCTTCAGAGGAAAGGCTTGAGCAGACTCCTGGGTCAGTAGACCCTCCGAGTGAGAAACCCAGTAGTGAAGAGGAAGCTGGCAGTAGTACATCCACATTACATAAAGCAATAGATACACAAATGGATGCTTCAAGAGTTACAGAAATGACAAAAACAGATGAAACTGACAAAAGTAACACAACTCAAAAAGAAATTGGTGCAGAGTTAGACACGCCTATCAAAGAAGAACCTTTAGATCCAGAAGATAATCCACCAGAGGCACCCACTCCTAAAACAACAGAACAAAGTGATGATAGACCAATGAGAGAAAACAGGCAATGTGATTCTGCTGTAGAAAAGGAAATTGTTCCAGATAAGAATATCAGTTCAAGCGTAGAGGATAAGGAGAGGCAAACTTCTAATGATAGTCCTACATTGTCAGACAAAGATGGTATTTTCCCATCGCTATTTCTAGATCCCAGTATAACTATAACAGTAGTGAATGATAAACAAAGTGAGCCAAGTGAAGTGTCAACAGTTAGCAAGACGGGTAACAGTTCAGGTACTGGTGAGATTAATGTCAATAATCTTAGGGCTAGTGTAAATCTTTCCAAGGATATCAGTTTAACAGTTGTTGGTGGAGACTATGGGGGACAAGTAAGTTCCGGAAAAGAAATTATGGGATTGGACATGGAGTGTGATCATGCCAGTGATCATGATGATTCTTGCGATTCTCCAACGAATAGCTCATCAACAACTGCTGCTACCTCACCTTTGTCATTAACCGTCCGAAATTCTCCATCATCAATATTAGGTCAAAATACTGCTAAAAAGCCTAAAAAGAAAATAAATGGGCCCAGTGACTCACTTCAGGCTAGGTCAAGAGCAAGGAAATCTTTTCCTAACAAAGCTTTGCCCAGTGTTAAGGTAAAGTCACAACCAGAACTAATGAATGGTACCACAGGGTTTGGCAATAAGCCTACTTCTTTATTGCGACGCAACTCTATTACAGGTACTGATTCACGGTTGAGTTCCTGTGGGCCTCTTTCCCACCATGATATGATACCACCACAACAGAAGCAAGGTGAAAACAGCACTACTGCAGACAGTAATTCTATTATAATGGCGCCTCCCATGTTGGGAAACAGTATGCCACAAAACTCTACCAATCCCTTACAGGCACTCAGAGCAGTTAATGGTAATATAGGTGCTCCTTCAACACATTTAGTGAATGGAAATTCCGAGGCAAATATATCTGCAAGACTAATGGGACAGCAGGTAACAAGTGGACCAAGAATTTCACCAGCTTCTGGAAGTAATACCCGAATGCCACCACAGTTGCAACCTCGACCTTCAGGACCATTACTCTCCCAGCATCCACCTCCAATTCCCTCTGAAGCAGGACAGATTACTGCAGAGCTTAATCGACATTCACAAAAGGTACTGTGAAGAAAAAAATTACTTTTTACACATGGGTAAAATCACAAGACATTACACTATAAAGACTAAGACATAGTTGGAAAAGTAAAATCAGACTGAACAATTCAAACCATAACTGGGATTTGAATCACAGATCTTCTGGTTTTTTACTTTTCATTCCCTTAGGTTTTCATACATTGATAGAATGCAACAACATATTCAAATATTCATCATTTATATATGAGTAGAGTAATATATGTATTTTATGTAATGAAATAAGGCAGACTATTTGATTGAAACATAAAGTGTTGTCTGAATCATTCAGATACTTTGACTCTAGTTCCTATTAAATACCATGTGTTTATTATTTCAAACCAACATGAAGCTCAGGAGCACATTACAGGCATCTGAATGGATGGAGGTTCAAAAGGTTTTAAAAGCAGGTTTAGAACCCATTCATTGACATAAAGTAGTGCTAATTGTTTAGAGAAAAATCTGATGTTATACATTCACAATATTGCTGTACCCATTATTATTTTATTTTGATGTAGTTTCTACAAACTTTTCTTACAAAAGCTTAGTTTTCAATTTACTTCAAATTTATCAAGATAAGCATTTTCAGAAATAGTTTCATTCCACATTTTGTAGGTACAGTGGGTATACTATCAAAGCAATAGATGTAGTGAATATGTTGGCCTTGAAATAGCACTTTAAAAAATATGATCTGTTCATTCACATGATGTTTTCTACATTTCTGTAAAAAATGACACTGGCCTGTGAAGGTTTGCCGGCAAAAGTAATTGTATGTGATAAACGTTACATTTAGTGTTCTTATGTAAAAAATAATACCAGTTGTTTTGTATCACGTACAGATTTGTCATAAATCTGTCTCATTTTTATACTAATGGAACTTCATTGTTGTAAATGAGGTTTGGTTTGGATGTATGGAATGCAGGTATGAACATGTCTGAAAGAAAATATTGCAGGTGCATATTTTGGAGGGAAGTAGGTAATCATACAGGAACACCGGAACAACAAATAGAACAGTTGCAGTTCGTGCATGCGCAGTGTCAAACAAGGTCAAAATGCCAAGATCATGTTCCTCTATAGTCTAAGAGGAGACCATGTGTCATGCCTTTGTCTACAAGTTACAACGTACACTTGAAGTCCATTGAGTATATAAGCGAGTTTATGTTACAATGGCAAGTGGCAGTGATGTTCTGAGGCAAAAATGTGTGAACAATCCCAACTCGTTCTGCTATATATGTGGCCAGTCTACAGTTATAGGCCAGAAGCGAGATTATGCCATTTATAAAAAGCCTGTACTTGGCATATTTTAACATGAAGTTAGATGATCAGGACAAAATGATGATCCCATATAATGTGTAAAACTTGTATGGAAAATCTGCAGCAGTGGTACAAAGAGTTGTTGCTATCAATGCCATTCAGAATCCCAATGATTTGGTGGGAACAAAAAAATCACTTTGATGACTTATTTTTGTGTATGTAAAGCGTCTGGTATCAATATGAAAACTAAAGAGCACATCGTGTATCCCTGCCTTCCATCTGCCACAACTCGCGTACCACATGGACCCAATATTCCTGTCCCAAGACCACCAACACCATTACCAGAGAGTGTAACGTGTCTTTGTCATCTTCAAGTGCGGAGGGTAATGGTGATGATATCTTTACACCTTATGTTGAGGATAAAACTACATATCTTTATAATCATTGTGACTTAAATGATTTGGTGCATATCCTAGGCCTCACTAAAGAAAAGAGTGAACTTTTAGGATCAAGATTAAAAGAGAGAAATCTTTTACTTCCTGGGAAAAATTCATATTGTTACAGAAATCGGGAGGAAGAATTCTGGCAGTTTTTTCTTCATGAAGATGAACTTGAATTTTGCTGTAATATTCTTGGCTTGATTCGTTGACTTGGAACTATTTGCCAAGCTAAGTACTGGCATCTATTTATTGATTCCAATAAAAGAAGTCTCAAAGGTGTTCTTCTACACAATGGAACATTCAACATTTCTTCGTGAAAACTATCACAATTTATCTATGATGTTGCAGAAACTGAACTACAATGAACACAGATGGTTACTGTGCTGTGATTTAAAATTGTCAGTACCATATTAGGGTAGCATATCATATTAGGGACTCTTGGAACCGGGATAGTCACTGGTTAGTGCCTGAGTGGCCCAAGAGGAAACGTTTGTGTCTGGAGAAAAAAAAAACCCATTGTAAATCGTCCATTAATTGGTCCTCAAAGTGTGTTATTACCCTCTTTATGTATTAAATTGAAAATTATGAAGCAGTGCATGAAGAGTTTGGAAAGAGGTAGTCCCTGCTTTTGGTACCTCTGTCAGAAATTTCCAGGACTGTTGGATGCCAGAATTAAGGAAGGTGTTTTTGACAGCTCCCAAATTAGGAAGCTTATGAAGGATCTGACATTCAGTACGACGATGAACGAAACACAGCTTCAGGCATGGAATCATTCAAGGAAGTTTGTAGCTAATCCCTGAGTAATGTTAAACATGTCACAGATTTTTCGAAACCATGCTGTACAACTTCCAGAAATTGGGTTGCCACATGAGCTTAAAATTACATTTCCTGCACAGTATCTGGATTATTTTCCTGCAAATTTAGGAGCATTCAGCGAGGAACATGGTGAGTGGTTCCATCAGGATATAAAAGAAATGGAACTAAGATATCAGGGGCGATGGGTCATCTCCATGATGTCAGATTACTGTTGTCTAGTGGGAGATAACATTACTGAGGAATACAAACACAAATCAACACAGCGTTCATTCACATCAAAGTGCAACAAACAATAGCGTTCTTGTAGTGACATTTATACTTTCTAGCAATGAACATGTTTTTTTTTTTTTGTATATTTGTTGCATTTTGATCATGTTCCATTAAAATTATATGTATTCTCTATTATGATTTTCTATCAAAATTAACAATATGTAAAATTACAATTTCAAATAGCAAATAAATTGTATGTGATAGGCAAAAACAGAGTACATATTTGAAATCAGCACCCCTAAATTAGTGTAAATCACCTCTTCAACCTTTTGCCGGGGATTTTTTCCCCTCTTCGCTGGCCAGTGTTATTCATAACAAGCCTATACTTTTATCTACCTCATGCTATTCAAGATAAACATTAGAATAAATGGTCTTGTTGCTTAAGTCTTTGTAAGTAGAAGGGAAATTAGTGAATACATGCTAAAAATGAATATGGAATATTCACTAAAGCGAGTAATTTTTTTATCTCTTCATTCTATGTTACAATGTGATTGCCTTACTCTTCTTACTAAATTGCACCAAGTCTACTGAATGAAATATGGGAGCTGAGTGCCCAAGATAACATTTGCACTTAAACATAGCTTTAGCCATTATTTAACTTTCATATTAACTTTGTTGTGGAAAGAAACCTTTTGAAAAGCCAGAATAATGCTAATGAAATTGGTGAAAACCAGGATTGTAACATTAGTGCCTCCAAAAATTGTTTCAATGTTTGGTAAGGATCATTTCGCTGGTGCCTGGCAAAAAGCGTAAAATTCAAATCCTGTGTATTGTATAATCTGAGTAATTAAGCAAGGAAATGTCCAATCTTCTTTGTGGACAGCTTTCAGCTGTCACACTGATGGTTAATCTAAACTTTGGTGCTAATTAATTTACCAAATGTGAAAGCACTATTTGTGACAGCTGTTTTAAATTGCTTACTGAAAAACTGTTGTTATGAACCTACACAACTTTCCCCCAACACCAGCAATTTTATCTTGGGAAACAAACCTTATGAGCCTACCACTGTATTGTGGTGGTAGCGTGTTTGCCTCACGTTTAAGAGGTTCCTAGTTTGGATTTTGGTTAGGCTGAGTTACCTGAATAAGGTTGTTTCTCGAGTTTCCCTTTCCTGAGAAACAAATGACGAGAACTGTAATAGCTTTGAAGGATGGCAGTTTAACTTAAAGTCTTGATATACATATTAAAGGATTAATATATTGGTGGAATAAACTCATTTATTTTAGATTAATTTATTATTTAACTTTAATTATTCTATAAATTTGTATGAAAATATAGAAAAGCTCTATGAACCCGGCTCATTTCAGCATCATTGCATTAGTTTCATTCATTGTCAGTTAAGATTTCCCAGGTTAAAGGACGTTAAACTATATACTAAAATCTTAGGTATTTCGTTCACATAACTTTCTCCATTTATTCTGCAAACTATTCTTACAAAAGATTGTCCTTTTATCTGCGTAATGTTAATCTAGATTAGTAGTACATAAACTGTTTTACAAATACTACAAGGGTCATACTGAAAGAAGTGGGCAACAAGTTTTAAACTTCTTAATATTAAATTTTTTTAGAGAATCCAAGTGCTTCATCATACTCTGCAGATGGGCTGCGCTGTGATTAGACCACTGCCTCTCACCTAGACAGCACAGGTTCGATTCCAAGCGACTGCATGCAAATTTGTGGTAGACAAAGTAGCGCAGGGGCAGATTTTCTCCAGGTCCTCCAGTTTCCCCCACCATCACATTCCACTGGTGCTCCATCTTCATTCCATGTATCACCGGTGTCATCATCTGCGGTGCCACAAGTAGTAAAAGTCGGCGTTAAACACTATAAAAAAATACTCTACAGAATTTTCTCTCACTTGTGCAAGTTTAAAACTACTCTTACAATAGAACTTAGTTCATGAAGACATTAAAGCACTGCTTTCTGAATATCAAATTCTTCCTCCCGATTTCTGTAACAATATGAATTTGTCCCAGGAAGTAAAAGAATTGGTCACCAAGAATACCAGTCCAAATGTTGTTTCTGTGGATTGCTGCAAGTAGATCTTCTCCACCTGTGATGGATTTACTTCATGTCCAATATCAGCAGTTGTGTATGACAGATCCATTCAAGCAGCATGTGACTTCATCTGAGAATAAAATTTGTTTTAGAAAAACTGGATTGTCTTAATGCTCCCCATTATTAATTCAGAGTACTTCATTCTTCTATCAGGATCATCCTCTGAAAGCTCATGCGAAAGTTAAATTTTATGATGCTGCTTGGCACTTTAAGGATTTTCATCATGCAGTTTGGCTTATATTGTTCTCCAAACATCAAGTTTGCTGTAGATGCATTTGGATTTCCTTGCACATGGAGTTCAGTCGATGAAGTATTCTTAAAAGTTGCACTTTTCAGACAACCTGATCAGTCATTTATGCTTCCAGTTCCTGTAAGTGTTTTTAGAACCCTTGTAACCATGTATGTGGAATTGGAGCAAGACTAAGATGCATATTATTAAATAAATAATTAGCTCGCAATGAGATTGTTTGTCTCCATAGCCAACCATCATAAAAGAAAAACCAATGTGATATGTCAATACAGAGAATTTATTGAATGAAATTACTTCACAACTTAATAGTGATGATGACAAAAATAATACAGAAGAACAAGGAATAATCAAAAGATAAAACAATATAAATAATATGGCCATTATATTCATAAACTCATATTCCGAGATTTAGAGAGAGAGATGAGGCTGTGTATGGTTTTAAAACATTATTATTGCACTTGGTTTCCTAATGTGAGTATTATATATTTAAATGAGGACTCATATGAACTGCTTGCTGCAGAAAGGCACCTGTTCACATTTCCTAATTTAACAGAAGAGACAGAACTGAATTAAATCTTCCCTATGTGCAGTTAATAGAAAATTGAAGATGTGATCAGGCCCACGCTATCATGCAGAAAAGTATATTTTATGTGGTCAGCAATGCATCAGCCCACTTGTCAAAAAAGGAAATACGTAATTGTTGGACTGCTTATCTTTCTGTAGTAAATGGCTTGTATATTTTAAGGATCTATCCAGTGTCTGTCCTGAAAATTAGGAAAATTGCTATTTAGATAACTGAATATGGACAAAGCAACTGTGTTTACACTTGTGCAACAGACACTGGGTGTGACAAGCAAGCTACCAGGGGGGGGTTTCAACATCTTATTCAATGTCTAAAGCAAAAATGCTATATATTGACTGAGCTATGCTCATAGCCAGGGTGACCTGACATTTTACCCACATTCTGTTGCACGTTGCAACTGATATTCAAGTTGCGGAAGATTTGGGGTGTGTTTCCCTTGGGTACTGCAGTGACAAACATCACTATGTAATTACAAGGGTCTTGTTTTGGAAGCACCTCCATTCTTAATCAGAAGTCAGCTCTAGCATGGGTGATGGCTCCAAAAGCCTACATTTAAATCTTTGAGGGATGACTCCAATAGCCTACAAGGAAATCTTTAGGAGGGTGCGGAATTAAAAAATGCATCTTTTCCTTGTTTCCAAATAACATCTACTCCTATGTAGTAACTTTCTGCTTCCCGGGAACAGTTTTTAGCAGTTGAGATTGGGATCTATTTATACATTTCATGAATGAGCACGCTGTCAAATACCAAAACATCATAACAAAATTTGCCAGCTGTGTTGATGCTTTTGGCCAATAATTGATGAATATAACTGAAGATAATTTTTCAAAACATTTAGTTTTATGGCAATCATCCATTCAGAGTTGGGTATAATGAATCTTTTGCACATATAACTGTGTATTAATCTATATTGACATGTTCTATCATTATGTATGACTGTTTTAACATATTTCTGAATGCTTATATTATTTCTGTATTCAACTCCTATTATTTATCCTATTTAATCAGATCAGTGACAGTGTTCGGACTACTATACATGACATGCTTCGTGATTTGTCTACATTGGGCAATCCTCAAGCTACCATTAAAAGTCTGCAGTTAGAACTAGAAAGGCAGCAGTGGGTACACAAACAGGAATTGACAGAAATGAAGCACAATGCAGGTATGATAATTGCCGTTTTTCTTTTTTAACCTCTCAGTGCACTTTTAACTAGTCTGTTATGTATTATTTATGCAAACATAGTTGATGATTTAAATGTATTTCAAGGATGATACTGTTACTTTAAATAATCTCCATCATGCACTTGGAGATTATTTTCATAGTAAGAATAATGGTTATAGATCTGGCATTTCATGTGCCACTGGATGCATATACTAATATTTAATAAATTAAGGAATATTAATGAATATGCAAATTCATTATTAATCTTGAAGCGGTAATGCATCTCACATATGGAAGTCACTATGAAGCAGTAAAATGCTCCACATACAGTGTTAATATGAAGCAAAACCACCTTGTATGGGTGCCAATATAAGGAAGTATCTCCGCGTACAAGAGTCGCTATGACACGATAGTCAGTCCATAGAATCAATTAGTTTTTTTCTCACAGGGTGCTATCAGAATTTATGGTTAATAACCCAGTGTTTTAGAATATGGATAGGTTTTCTTGCAAAAATAAATTATTATTGAATCATCTCTTTCTTTTTACATAACTAGATTTGATTTTATCCAAACTTGAGGAATGTACCACAAAGTCACAACCACTAATGCTTTTGTATCTTTTATCAGCGCAAAATTCTATCTCCTAGTTACTTTTGTCGATTTTAGCCAACTATGTTTAACTAGGACCAATAATGTTGCATTACTACCAGATTCTATTTTATGTTGGTGGAAGACGAACTATATTCCACTTAAAAATTTTTCTATGTTATCAGGTCAACACATAAGAACTGTATACTTTGTCTCCTTGGTTCCCCTATCTGGGAAGTATGACCCAGGAAGACATGCCTATCCTCACTTGACCAGATACTTTCTTTGAGTGCCTCTACACACACACACACACCTGCCTCTTTGTTATCTGTATTTTTTGTAAACTTTTCTGTGTTATTTATTACCAATGACAATATGGCTAGATCATATTTACAGGCTAATGGTAAAATTCCAAACATTTTGAAAAGTGGTTTGCAGTGAGTTGATCATCTTTCCCCTCACTTTTGGCTAGCCTTTTTTATATATTTCTAGTCTCACAACGAAGAAAATATGTCACCATGAAACTTGTTTATAACAAAAACAAAATTGTAGAGAGAAAACGAAAACGTTCCTAATTAACGAAACACACACAATACTTAATCATGCCTTAGTGGTTCCAATTTGTGTATGAAACAAAAGTACATAAAGTAATAAATTATACAAAATGGATTACAAAACCACAAAATATAAAGAAAACAGTGTGGGGATACAAATATTGGTTCAATCTGTATATAATTTTTAGGACACAGTTCATCAAATACTGTATTAAATTATCTTTACACTTATGGGCATGTGTAGTTTGCAATTCAAAAATATATATTCAAGTTGCTTACTCCCTGTGCACCTTATGGATTCAACACCAGGGAATGGATTTTTAGGTAAATACATATGTTTTCTGCTTGCAGTTAGGAGTGTAAAACTAAGCATGAATATTAAGTTTGCTGTCATTATCACGTAAAAATGCATAACTTTAGAATAAAAATGTGTGATTAAATATTTTGCATAATTTAGTTATTAGTTCATATTTTATGTATTTTACCAATGCACTATACTGAGCTTTGTTTCTCCTTGGTATGTGAAAGGAGAAGCTGGGCAACTTTCTGCATATCCTATAACCTTATACTAGATTACATGTTGTAATCAGTTCACTGCAATATAAACATACACGTAACATACAGGAAAGAAATTTAACATGTCAGAGTGTTGCACCATACGCTTAAAACTCTACAAGATCATGTGTTCAAGTTGTTATTCTATTCCTGTTCCTTCAGCTCAGAAGTGCTGAGCAATGTTAATATACTATTGAGTGATTTACATATTGTTATTGCCATAATGTTGAAGTTAAAAGTTTTTGGTTGCAGCAATATGTTAAAGAATTCCCAGATACATTCAGCACAGATGGAAAAAGTCTATATTGTCAGCCATATGGAAAGCTGATCAATGCTCCCAAGTAATACAGCATTTGTTGGATAACAAACATATCTTGGCAGCTTCACATTCTTCTATGAAGCAGGTGCTTTTAAGTGAAGCTCATATTCAGGTCCTTCCAACTCATGAATTTAATTTAGATTTATGCCAAACTTTTTGTTTCAGTGGATATTCCTCTCTTAAAGTGAAAAATCTAGAAGTTGAAGCTTTTCTTGTGAAGTACACGAACTGTGATCCTCCAGATGAATATACTTTAAGGAAACTCTGACCTTCTAAAGTGCCATGAAGAAACATGATGAAAAATCAGAGCTATGTACAAAAATGAAAAAAAAATGGTGAGGCCATTTCTAATTATGTGGTTTTGCTAGCTTGCGAAGAAATGTCGCCAGCAAATTACATTAATGTTGCTAGACTCTTCAATGGAAGTATGCACATATTATGGCCAAATGGTGTTAAGCGTGATGAAGTGTTTATATTTCTGACCGACGCAGTGTCTTACATTTAAAAAGCTGAGCTATCCAAAAATGATACAACAACTTGCATTATGCATGCGCTACATAGGGTCTGCAAAACTGTTTGGTCCGTGTGTCCCAATGTGGACAAATTGGTATCCAATAGAAAGAAGGTGCCTGTTACAATTCCTAAGAGAGTTGATCTCTTGTGAACAAAAACTGTAATGTATCATCACTACCAACACCAATTCTTACTCACTGGGGCACTTGGCTATGCAGAAAATTTTGATAGCTTTAAATCGGTTGTGGATCAACTGACAAAGATGATACTTCGTCAATATAAAGTGTTCAAAATCTGCTAAAAGACAGATAGATGCTTAAGAAATGATGTGGCATATATTGTTGGTAATTTGATTTTCTTGTGTGATTCCATTAAAAAAACTAGAAGCAACAACTAATCCTTTGACAGAAAGTATTAAAGAAATCGTTATTGTAGAAATGAAAATCACTTTCTCAAAGGTTTAAAAATGCAAACTTTAAAAAAACAAATTCAAATCCGTGTTTGAAAAAAATACAAGGTTTCAAATTATGAGACGTAGCCCAAGTCTAGAAGGCCATCCAGTAGACATTGAGAGTGTATTTGCTAGTGTCGCTCCTCTTATTAAATATACAAGAGTGACTTAATGTATGTAGAACAATCATTCTCCCAATACCGGGCAGTGCTCCATAATAATTGGCAGAGATTTGTTATAAACAGCTTAGAAATGGCACTGCTATTCCAAAGAATTCCCAGCAAATGTCAATTTTTGATCACTGGTGAATTGTTAAAACTTTTTTTTTAACTTGTTCTATCATGAGAAATGAAAGAAAATATTTTTGTCTTGTAGTAAATATCTTGAACTTTTTAACAGATATTTTCTTGATTTTAATGCATAAAAATAAATAGGTTTAACTTTTTAGCACACCTAAAAATCTGTTCCCTATTAATAAGCATTATAGTATGGGAAAACTGTTTTATTTAAGTTGAATGCTTATTTGCTTGGCAACAGTAAAAGACAAGAGCTATGCTGAAATTATAGAAATGAGTTAGAAATTGCATTAATTGCAACTTGCCAAAGAAATGAGCCATACTTGTAAATATTATTCAATGAGAAAATCCCACTGATCTATAAATGATGAAGAGCAGACTGGTCATTGTGGGGCCAATTTCTGAAGTAAGTCATCTTTAAAATTACAGTTATTTTGCAAGTTATTTGTTAAGCTCAAATGTTGTTACTGAAATTATAATTAGCTGTACTTAGTTAGCTACATGTCCATTAATGGTAACCTCAGGTGCTTACCTCTCTGTAATGTATATTGAAATCTCTGATATGAGACTGTCAACAGCAATTTTGTTTAAAACAACCCAAAAGTTTGAAACAAGTGAAGTAGATTAGATTAGAAAGCATTCTGTAGGTTCGTTTAGGCCAGAAAGCCACTGAACATAGAACTTATCAAGGCATATACAGTATACATATGTTTATATACTATGAAAAAAAATGTATAAAGCTCTAGTGCTAAAAGCATAGGTTACAAAAACAACAGAATATTTTTTTGCATGCACTTAAAAACAAAGAGTATCAAAATATAGTGTTAAAGTGTATAAATAAATATAATTTCACTATACATAAAACTAATATGTAGTTTAATATTAATCTTGAGTCAAAAAAGAGCCATTAAAAATGTTTCATGGATGACCAAGACAGCTGAAAGTGTGTTCAATAGTGAGGAGACATCTAGTGTTCTCAGGAGAAGTTAAAATTCATGTGGTGGGTGGTGGTTTTTCAAAACTCATGAGATGTTCTTTGTTTCATAATCAAAATAGTCTCTCAAACTGTGAGTGCTGCCTGGTTGTTTATGGGTTTTTAATGCTGTTGGGTGCTAAGTAAACTTTGTGTGTGTACTTTTTTGTTGTTGTTGCTTAGACAGAGTTGAATATTAGAACAAATCATGTCTTGTTCCACGCAAAGACCATAAAATGCTGACTTGCATATGTTAAAAGTATTTCTGTTCCCAGGAATTAAAGTAGTTACTAATTGTAAAGTCACTTGTGAATGTAACTTCTGAAGTGAGAGCTTATTGACTTACCTTGGGAAAAACTCGAGTTGGTTGGAGAATTTACTGGCATACCGACATGTCATGGTAGCTCAATGGTTGAACAACTTAATGGAAAGCAGGAAATCCATGTTCAAACCATGCACATGGTATTTGATTTTTCAACTGACTCCAAAGAAATAAAATCTGATGTGTTCCATTCACATAACTTTCTTTAGTAGTTCGAAGTACAAACTATTCTTACAAAAGATAGTACTTTTATCTATATCATGTTAATCGAGATAAATATTAGCAGAAATTGCCTTATTACTTGCTTCCTTGAAGTAGAAGGGAAATAAGTGAATGCATTATTCATATCCTTTAAAAGCTGGTCACTATGTGAAACAATTGAGGTTCAGTTAGCTTTGCATGGTCACATTTGAAAATTGAATTCAAAACAAGGAATACCTCTAAAATGGTAAACTCTACAATAAAGCTGTATATTACATAAATTATGTGTTTTAACGAGATTACATTTTTTGTGTAGTAAGTTTTTGTCTAATTCATACGGTTTAACCATTATGCAAAATTCTGCAAAACTCATCCAGAATAAAGAGGTCTACAGAGGCTATTTCCAGGAAATTCAAAGTATACATTTAATTTTTGTTGTAAATATGTTTAATATACTGCATTTTGATCAAAATCATTAGAGCCATTTTTGAGAAAAAGAACATTTTCAAAAATTTCCCATGCATGGGATAGTTTTGTGGAGGGGGGGATCTTCTTGAAAATATTGTGTCTTATCCCTGAAAGATACAAAACATAAATACCAAGTTTGGTATTTAACAATATCGTCGTTTTTGAGCTATGCTGTCCACAGACACACAAACAAGAACGTTTTCTAAAAATCTGATGTATTCCATTCAATGACTTTCTCTACATCTCTGTAACAAATTATTACTAATAAGCTTATTCTTTTGTCTACTTCATGTTAATCAAAATCCACATTAACAGAAATGCTTTCTTGTAAGAAGAAGGGAAATAATGGAGTACACTAGGCTAAAATGATAGTCAAATATTTTTAAAAGCTGGTTGCCATATGGATGAAATCCATTTCTTTGCATTTCCAGAAGTTCACAAATTCCCATATGTGAAAAGTTTTAAGTATTTTAAAACTGAAACCAATAACAAGGAATATCTAAAAAATGGTCAACTCCATGAAAAAATGTATATGACATAAATCGTGTATTTTAACGAGATCTACATTTTTTGTGCAGTAAGTTTTTGTCTATCTCTTACAGTTTACTAATTATGCAAAATACAGCAAAATTCATTCAGAATAAAGAGGACTTCAGAGGTTATTCCCAGAAAATTCAAGATACTCATCTTATTAGTCGTGTAAATATTTTTAATATACAGTATTTTAATCAAAACGTTAAGAGCCATTTTTGAGAAAATCAATGTTTTTGAAAAAGTTATTGAGTTCCCAGACACATGGACCTTTTTCTAAAACTGCTCCTTTTTTTTTTTTTTTTTTTTTACAGCGGAGCCTAAAACTTCTATTTCTTGTGAAATCTCAGTATTGAATTTTTGGGTGGAATGCAATATGCTCTATACACTATGTACATAGTACGACTAAGAAAAAAAATCTATTGTGTTACCCTCACATGACTTTCTCTAGCTGCTCTGCAAACTTTTTACAAAAGATTATTCTTCTTTCTATGCAGTGCTAAGTGAAATAAACATTAGCAGACAGCATTTTAGTTTTTGAGTTATCATGTTCACAGACACACTGACATATACACGGACATTTTTGCCAAAAATGCTTTTTACTATTTTTAAATACAGATTACCTTAAAAAGTGTATTTCCAGTGAAATCTTGGTATCAACTTTTTGGATGGAATGCAATACCTTCTCTATACACTATATACATAGTGTGTGTGGAGAAAGTAAAAATTCTTTTTTCCAACTCTAGGACCTCAAAACATGCATACCTGGTGAAATCTTGACGTTGAATTTTCAGGTGAAATATAATATCTTCTCTAGCTACTATGTACTTCCATCTACATACATGCTAGAGAAGTAAAAGCAAAACATGCATTTAGCTTAACTGAACTCCCGAGCTAATCTAAACTTCATAAAATTGTGATAAGGTTATCAAATATAACATTGTGGCAAATGCAAATTAAATATGGATCTTATGGTTCCAAATGAATGGATGCATAACTTATTACAGTAAATACGACAGAGAGTGTTATGTTGGTGTATTGCCTGAAAGACCTCGGGAAATGTGTTAGTGTCCTGGAAGGAATAGCTGACAATAGTGCCAAGGAACTTAAAGTCAAGATTGAAAAACTGCTTGATGTAAGACTTATGGAATTGAAGGTCCAAAGGCCATGACACAACGCACCATCTACATGCATTAAGCCCCCCAAATATGACAAAATTTGAAGACTTACACCAAAATTTGCTGCAATTGCTGCCCATAATGATTGTCAGCAGAGGAGGGAGCTGCATTGTTAGCAGAGGAGGGAGCTGCATAACTGAGAGCTTGCCTCCATAATGGGTGGTAGAAGTTTTAAATGTGATTCAGATGTCAGCGGTGTCCAAAGACATCTGGAGGCCCTTGAAAACTGGTAGCATGGCGAGGGACATGTTGGTGCCATATTTGCCACCCCCTTGAGTGATACTGTGTTCCTTGGGCAGAAGAGTGGATGACAGCTAGACATGGAAAGTACTGAATTAGGTGACAGCTGTGATTGTAGTCAGACCTGATGTGGCAAAGGGCTCTGCAACAACAAAATAAAAGTTGGCCCTACCAGCTAATGATAGCATCAGGCGATACACCTTACCTGTGGAGGAGGCCCTACTGGAGTTATCCCTGGAGTGAAGCACTCTGAGACTGATTTGTTGTGAGGATCGCTAAGGATGCCCTCAAGGTGATGATCAATATTAGCTGGTGGATTTTGTAAAATGGTCAAGACTAGGTGATGCTCCAAACTTTGGGCAATCTGCAGGATCATCCTGGTGAAGATGTAGTTGTACCTGAAAGAAGTATGATGGTGGCAATAGTAGCAACGGCGGTGGAGGCAGTGGCAGTGCGTAGGGAGAATAAATTGTCAAGGAACCTGATTTTGGACTCGAACACACCATTTAGCGGGTTATGCATTGCCAGGGCATTATTGCCTTGCGTAGAGGAAATATCTGTGAGGCTGCTGAATCCATCAGGGTATCCAGGAAATGGAAGCCAGCTACAAATAATTACCATGTGACAGATCCAAACAGCTAACACTGTCACAGGATCTGGGCTGAAGAGGGCATCTGACCATTTGACTACAAAAAAACTGAGGTTTTCTGGCATTTACTTACACATTACCAGTCTGTCTTCAGCGAAAGGTAGTGGCAAATTGGCAAATACAGCTACACCAATCCAGTAGTCCCATCACTTGATATTAGACTTATCCTGCAACCACCAAGACTTATTTCTCTGACAAAGTAAACAGTGGTACCAGACATGCTAGAGGAAATAAGATGCGGCAGATTAATGAATGTGACAGCTCTTGCTTGCCGGTAGTCTTGGTGAACTAAGCTTCTGCATGGACTACAGGAAGCTGAATGCCATCATCTGAAAGGAGTGCTTTCCCTTATCCTCTTGCTGGTGTCCGGTGGTTCTCTATTTTAGACCTGATATTGGGATACTGGCAAATAGCCTTAGATCCGAGAGACAAGGAGAAGACAGCATTCTCAATAGGCCAAGGGCTTTGGCAGTTTTCATATAATCATTGATAGGAGGGTTGACTTAAGATTCGGCCTGCTGGAAGAATTCATTGTCACACCTTATCAAGATATTGTAACGGCTGCAGGCAGTTAAGCTGAAACTGAAGAATTGCCACTCTTCTGCAAGGGCCACAGTCTCACCAATTTGGATGGCCATGAACCTGGAGAAGGCTCAGGCTGAGAGAGATTGGCCTTACCCGAAAGATAAACAAGAGTTGCAGTTTCTTATGCCTATGCAGTTACTACCATTGATTGGTCAAGATTCTCCAACATTGTGAAACCACTGATCCATCTGGCAGAAGCAATTCCAACCTCACATGTAGATATAAGAGTGTTCCAAGTACTTAAGTCAACACTCTGCATTGTGCCTGTCAAGTGGTCGTGCCATTGCCAAGTGGTTAGACCACTCGCCTCTCACCTAGATGGCCCAGGTTCAATCCCAAGCGACCGCAGGTGAGATTTGTGGACAAAGTTGCATAGGGGCAGGTTTTCCCGGGTTCTCCAGTTTCCCCTGTCATTGTATTCCATCTTCATCCATGTACCATCAATATCATTGCCTTTGGTGCCACAAGTAGTAAAATAGGCTTAAAACACCATAAAAAAAAAATATGCCTGTCGTAAGTTTTCCATTATAGGTGGCAATTTTATCATGGACACCAATGCCAGCAACGTCAGTATTGGAGACATCTATCTCAGGTACAGGATTGCCAGGAATGGATAATAAGATACTATACAAAGATGCTCTCCAAGGCTGAGAATCCTGATACCAGCAGGAGCTCTTGGCATAAATGATGGTGCTGGAACACTTCCATAAGTACCCATCTGACCATTCTACCGGACCAACCACTCCACCCTCACCGGGTTGTTTAGTTTCAAGAACCATAGAGGCAGACAGCCCTTTAGGTAGAGACTCCAAGAATACAATTCCACATCAGAACATTGGAAACAAAGGAGCTATGCCACATAAAGAAAACTCTGCCCAGAGGAATGTGGCCACTATACTAAGGTGGAGGAGAAGAAGCATGCTGAAGCTATCTGTGTGATTTCTGTGGTCCTTGCAGATGGTTGAGAATGGAGCAACTGGCACAAGCCAACTGGGTGCCACTCCTAAGAGAAGTACAAGTAGGGACTAGCCCAATCTGGGAAGACATCTTACCCAGGAGTAGTAGTACTGCGCTCAATGGGTCTTACTGGACCAAAGAAGTAGTGTTCTTTAGAGTTTAGGAGTCACCATAGGAAGGCCCAGAGAGAGCAATGGGTGAGAGAGCAGAGGGGGTATGTATTAGAGAGAGCATGCGTGCATATCCCCCACACCAGGAGCACTTTCCAGCAGTATAATGTGGGAACACCACATTAACCACAACCATTCCATATGATCAATAGTGGTAAAATGGTCACGGATCATTTCACAAATTGGCTGGAAGTATACACCTTTCCTAACTAGGAGGCTCAGAAATTGCAAACTGCCTAAGGAAGAGGTACTGTTCGAGCTACACAACAATCAGGATACCAACTTTGAATCAAGCCTGAGGGAAGTGCTGGAGTGATTCGCAGTGCACAGTGCTTCATCCACAATCAGAGGGACTGGGATGTCAGGATGCCACTTTTCTTGCTGGCCTACTGCTCATCAATGTACATTACCACCTTGTTGACAGAAGCCAATTTAGCCTTTGGCAGGGAGCTGTGTCTACCATCCAACCCAATATTTCGGAGCCCTCTTGGGGCATAACAGGCAGAATCAACTATGTGGAGAATCTCACAGACTGTCATTATGAAATTCAGTGATAGCCTGTCAACACGTCTGTGTAGTGAGTACTGATGAAGACCCATAACAACTGGCAGGCCAACAGCCAGGGTTTCTTGCAGGGTGATTTGGTGCACTGTGTTGCCCTATCGTGGGATGATGTCCCAAACTGCAACAACCAGACAAGAGCCGCAGCCCTTGGTGAAGAGAATTAATGATGTCAACTCCAGAGGCTGTTGGTACACTTAGGCCCTGTAGCCCATTAGTCTACTAAAACAGTAATAGTCAACAGACCAGCCCTGAGGAGAGAGCAGTGTACTATGTACCCAAATAAATGTTTGGCTAAGTTTTGCTTGGCTGCCTGTTGCAAATGTAGGGCATGTATGCAGCATAGTGCTCTTATGTAGCTGCCATGTAGGATTGTTGGAAATGTGAACATGTGCATTGCTTTATTGAAGAAAATACACTTCTGCCCCTTTACATGCCCCCTATATTGTTGAGGATCAAGGTACACGTGCAATAATGGTCCTGTAAACAACAATCTTTTGTATACCTTCCCACAGCTCTGGAAATTTCCTCTGCAGCAGGTTGAGAGAAGCCATCCCTTTCAAGAACATACTGCTGCCTAGGTGGAGGTTATATAAGGAGCTGCTAGAACCAAGGAGGAGGTCAGTTGTGACAGTCTTCATAGAATGCAATTGATTCAGAGAGACAGCTGAGTGAAATCGACAGCAGAGAAATCTAGTATAGTTGAGCATTGAAGTAACAAATAAAGAATTTGATGCAATTGATGAAACTGTTCTTGCTCAATATAAATGAAAATTAAGATTAAAAATGAAGTTCAGTAGTTCATGCCTAAGAAGCCAATTTAGCCTTTGGCAGGGAGCTGTATCTACTACGCAACCTGATATTCGGGAGCCGTCTTGGGGCACAACAGGCAGAATCAACTATGTGAAGAATCTCATAAAATGTCATGAAACTGTTGAGTTAAGCCCCTACACTTCCATGTCTTTCCATAAATACCATGTCCCAGACACAGTTTGTCATTGCTGTTATTTGCCTGGCCTTCCCACTCCCAAATTGTTTTAGGTTTGCTTCAAGAGCAAAGGGTTTCTTTCCTCCAAGATAACTCCTCTGAAACTTTGTCTATCTTACCCATTTAATTTCCTTCAACTCCCACACATAATCCAAACATAAGAAAGAAAGAAAAAAAAAAAGTGTTACCCTTGATCCTGGAAAAAATTAAGTGAAACTATAGTGTCAATAAATCAACTCACATTACCTCTGTAATCATGATGTTCATTAGGTATGCATCTATTTGTCTACATCATAATAGGAAATACAGAAAAGAAAGAACTAAAGATTTAAATGCAGTTATATTCACCTAATTACATTAGGCACACAGAGTACCACCAAAATGAGAGTGTTATCTGAGAGACAGTTTTTCTAAGGCATGATTATGCCACACTTCTGAGGAGAAGAGAATAGTGTCCCCATGTTTGTTGTGGGGAGACTGACTAGCTGACTGCTAGTCAGCAAAACTAGACAAAGAATGTAAATTTGGATGTTAGCAAATCTGAGAAAGTGCACTTGCTGTGCAATAAAAAGAATATGATATGCACAAGCCAGCTGATGCATTTGACATGGGCAAGTGGATGCCTATCTTTATGACATCCTAGAATAATCCAGAATAAGGAATATACTATAATAAATGTAGATCTTGTAATTTTACTTATAATTCTGTTAGTATAGAATATCTTTAACTTCTCTAGATCTTTTGGTAATGGAAATGAGGGCCAGTATGGAAGGGGAAAACCAGAGAATATTGAATGAAGCACTCCAGCGCTGTGAGCTGGAAAAACAACGAGCTGTGGAGGAAACAAAGAAGAAACAGTGGTGCACAAATTGTGGAAAAGAAGCGCTCTTTTATTGCTGTTGGAATACCTCATATTGTGATTATCCTTGTCAGGTAAGAAAAGGATATTAGTTTTATACAAGTAAAATATCCATATGAGCATTTTTTTCATTGGTGATTCCACTTTTTGTTAATTTAGCCTCCAAGAATTATTGCAGACTTTTCAGTGAATGTGATGACCTGTGTTTCTCCTACTATTGGTATCTGAGTGAAAGAGAGTTCTATGGACATCCTAACATTTTGACTTATAGGATCTTTTGCACTTCCTGCAATCTATTCTTGGTTGGGTCCTAATCTCTTCATGAGGATTTGGAGATCTTTCTCTGATGTGAAAGAAAGAAAAAAAAAAAATACCCAAATTAAGCACATCTTAATTGCATGAAGCTTCTGCAGTCATATAAAGCATTAATGGTAGTTTCTTGTCTTGTTGCATCCTAAATAGATGGGTTACACAGTTCCTATCTTGTGAAGATGTTTTTTTTAATGACAGTGTCCTATCAATGTCTGTTGTTCAGGAGGGCTCATTCTGCCTAATTAAAGTGTTAACTCTGTTTTGTAAGATTTATCTAATCTGTGATTTGTTGTGCCATTTTTTTAACTCTTTCTTTCAACCATACCAGTAGTTAGAATAGACTTGCTTTATGTTAAAAAAATGCATGATCTGCTGCAGCAGATCAATCAAAAGTCATCAGAGATTAAGTGGGCAACCCTGTGTGTTTTATTGGATGTGTAATAAGCATTGTTCTAAATAAGTTATATTGTCTTTGCAAATGTAATGCTGCTTTCAGCTATGCAGAACATTTCTGTTTCTGTCATGAAATTTTGAAAGGTAGTATGAGGTATTATGATGGTTCTATTCTAACAAGTTAATCAAATATCGCTTCGCTATAGGTACATTGTATGCAATGAAACATTGCATTTGTTTGTTATTTTAGACTGTGTACCCACTGAGGCAATGATGCACAGCTTATTATATTATACTTAGTTCTTCAATTTACACCTATACTAATATTATAAAAGAGAAAACTTAGTGTAAGATGGGTGAAATACTCATGGAAGCCACTTGGTCAATTTTTATTAATCCTTTCATCATTGAACTGTTTTCCAGGCTGATGTAGATTATAAAAGTCGCCCTCCGTGGTGTAATGGTTACCATGCTAACTTCACATACCCAAGGTTGTGGGTTCAAACCCAGCAGAGGGCGATGGATTTTTTCGGGTGTAAAAATCCTTAGCATGGCTTCCTTCGGAAGGAAGTAAAGCCGTTGGTCCCGTGTCATTGATTTACGGCACGTAAAAGAACCTCGAGTGATAGAGAGGCCTCTGAGCAAAATTAAGTGGTCTTTCACACCCAATTTAGAATAGGACGCTGAGAACCACAGTAGTTAAAGAGTGTCCATAAATAACACGCCAAGGAGACTGTAAAATGTTTTCAGAATATTTTCAGATTCATCTTACTCAATTCCAATTCTGATTTGTTGAATAAAAGTTGGTTGGTTGGTATCTAATGTTGAGCAGTTGGCAGTGAAGCCATTTGCTCTCTTGCATTCCAGTATTTTGATGTCATATTATAATGTTGACTCAAGGTTGGGCAGCGCAGTAGATGGTTTCCATCGATATCTTCTTTAAGTGTACAGAAAGGACACAGAGGAGATCTCACTATACCAATCCTGAATAAATGTTTATTGAGACAGTCATGGCCTGTTAGGAGTCTAAAAGTGGCTACAGAGCTGTTGAATAAAAGTATTAGAGGATATTTTTGGCACTTAATTGTAAACATAGCTTGAGTTTTAGTGGCTTCCAATCCAAACAGGTAAATGGGGAAGCTTAAAATGTTTAAAAATTGAATTAATGGAATAAGTTAAATGAATGAATTTGAATGTATTTAGTGCAAATCATATAAAATACCAGTTGCCATGTGATCTTGGGAACCTCCCCTTCTGTCATTAGACAGCCCTCTACATATTTTATATCAATTTCACTTTACAGAATTTTTTGTGCTGTTTTAAAGATTGTGTATTCCTTTATATTTAATAGTTCCACATATGTTTCTTTTAACTCTTTTTCTATCTGCTTCTGTTTTTAATTGCCATACTATTCACTTTACTCTTGTACTGCCTAATTAGACCTTTTTTTTTGGGGGGTCTACTTCTCCTCTCTTTTACTTTTCTTGCCCCTAATCACTTAACATTTTGCACCTGTCTTCTCCTTTTTATATACTCTATTGGTCTTCTCCCCTTTTCCTTCGAACTGCATCTTCATACCTTTTTTTTTTTTTTTTTTTTTTTTTTTCTTAGTTATCCACCATGATGTTTCTGTTTCCTCTTTGCTTTTCCCATGCTTGCACAAAATGTCCCACTTCCTACATGCCATTATTCTGCCTCATCCTACCACACTTATAACTTCTCTATATATCCATTGTTTCCCTTTTATTCCTTTCATGTAATACACTCATTCTTTGTCTGTGACATCCTTCCATTTAAACACTTTCATAGATTGCCCCTCTCTTTACCTAGGTCAATAGTTCTTCTAAATTTCACTATTCTTCAGTCACTTATCCAAACTTTGCAATTGCTCCATTGCACTTTTCACTCACTGACCTAATTTCTCTCACCCTGGACAACCACCTGTTCTTCATCATCTCTTTTGCAGCTTTTAACTTCCTAACTCTGACATGCTGTACTCCTCCTTTCACCTTCCTATCCTCTCCTTTACTCTTCCCTACACCATTTGCCATCTTCTGTCGAGTTTGCGTTCTATGTCCATTCACCTCATCGTTTGCAAAATCTCAGAAGAGATTATTATTTTATTTATTTATTTATTTTTCTTGTTCATATGTTCCTTCTTCTGCCATTTTGTCACCAATTCATAATTTGAAGTTTCTAATATATGCAACTTTACCCTGAGTGTAGGCCATTCTTCTTTATTCAATTCATTCTCTTAGTAATTCCCTTTGCTCATAGAACATAGCTTTATTAAAGTATATATCAATTTTCTTCAATTTTCTTACTTGGCTCATCACTTTCCTCATCATTTGTGGACTTATGCATTCTACCAATTTGCTTTTATGTTTTTTCTCTTTTCAATTCTAAAAGCATTACATATTTCATTGTTCATTTCTATTCTGCCAAATAGTTTGCTCACCTCCCATCTTGTGTGTCTTCCCACTTTTTCTTTAATCCCCAATATTGTCAGAATAAAACCTTTTGCTCATATCTGCCATTTTTTCAGCTCTTCTTCTGATATTCTGTATTTCTTCAGTAATTTTTTTCCATTCTCTGATTACTTCCTCTTCTTTACTGCCTCTTTTCCATTCTATACTTTGCTCCAATACTTCCTCGAAATGTTTCAATTCCTTTTTTTAGCTTAATGTCCTTTAATCTAGTTGGTGATATCTGATGATGAATGAAATTGGTGAAATGATGCTCAAATGATCTCGGGGTCCATGGAGCTTAAAGCTACTCGACATTTATCTTAGGATAAGGAAAAACCCACCAAAAAAACCTTACCCAGGTAACTCACCCTAAGCAAGATTCGATCTCACGACCTTTTGAATGTGAGGCAGACACGCTACCACCACACTACCCAGGTGGGCTTTATTATTTATTGCTGCCATATTCTCTCACCTGGGGAGCTGCTTTGACATGCATCTGCAATCTTCCTCTGCTAACTTTGCATTCCGAGGCATTGTGTTCATATAATCAAATTTACCTTAGATTTCACCAAACTTTAATTAGGAGTATTTGCCATATAATAATGACTAAACTTGGTATATTTGGATTTTAGAATCTCTAAAAATGATAAGCTACCTAGGACAACTTTCAAAAGCTTCTACTACCTTTATTTACAATATCCATTATCAACCCTTAACGTATAAAGCTTTTGCCTATTTAAACAATATGCTTATACTACAGGTCCCAACAAATATTATGGGTTACCTTTTATTTTTCAAAAATTATCCCTATCATATTTTCAGTTCCTTATGTAGAACCCTATACTGTTTAATCTATCTAGTCAAAATATGTACAGCTATGGCCCATAGGGCATAGCAAAAATCACATCTAATTTTCAACTTCCCAAACCTGCATAATCATATGGTGCCTCAAAACTTTTAGAAAGCTACTTTTATCCTTTATTTCGATAAAACTAGAGTGCTTTGCTAATCAGGGTACAAAGTTTGTATACTTGAGCTTTAGGACTTGACAAATATTATAGGATACCTTACAACTACCTGCTCATATTTTCAGTGGCACATGTATAAATTTGCAATATTTGGTCCACTTGGACAAAACTTTGGGAATGCACTAGTGCTTTAGGCACTAGTGAAAATATTGAGCTACTCAAGACTTTCAAAAATTACCCTTATTTTTAACCCCTTTTAAAGAATGTATCATCCAATATAGAAGGAAAAATCTTTTAATCCTCGTTTGGATTTTTATATTTGGAGAAAAGCCAAGATAAATTGTTTTATACAAATTCAGAATTTAGAACATTCTAATTTTGCAATTAAAATTACTGAAATGTATCATATTGCAACAAAAACTATCTCAATTTTTTTGTTCTTCCACAAGCTAATTACAATCAGAATCTGCACACAAATAATTTCTTCAGTGCTTTGGTAACAATTTTGCCATATAGTTTCTTTTCGACAGTTGCTGCGACGACAAATACTGCTTGCTACAAATTTCCTGTCGAAACTCACTCAGCTGTTGCACACAATACATTTTCAGCGGAAACTAGGCTCTGGGCAAGGCTTCATTCCCCTTTTTATAGCTCTGGGTCACATGGCTGGAAACTTCTTTGTGTCAAAAACTGACTCAGATACTACAATGTTAGGCTTCAACGTCGAAGAACCTTCTGACAACACCCAAGTCCACTCACAAGTGTAACAATGAATGCACCAATCAGCTATGATTACCAAGCAAGCCATTCACACACGTTCAGTGACTACAGCTGCAGGCATAGTATCAGTATTTTCATAAAATTTTCAACTTCAAGCTGTTATAAATCTGAAACCTTTAAGTCTAATTATTTATGTTGAGCTCTATTTTTATTTCCTAATTTGAATTTGATACTAATTCATAAATATATTCTTATTTTTGTATAAGTGAAAAAATTTCTATTCTTACAAGTGTAGGCAATACTAGAATAATAAAAATAATTGCATTATATGTGGTAAGATTCTGTAAATTTAACACAATCTAACTGATATTTTAATGTAATATTTCTTTATAAGGATTTGTCTAAAATAATTAAAGAAGTAAATTACTTTATACGCAGGAGGTAGTTAAAAACATGTACCCTCTCATATTTCATAAGTGAAAGGATATTAAAACTTGGCAAGTAAAAGCCTTAGGGGGAAGTAGTTTAGTACCAGAAACAACGGAAAAAAAGTGAATGTGGCTTTGTGAAGCAAATTTTTGCGTGAGTGATGATTGAGTGTAAAGATATAAGAGCTATTTAGGCAGTTCAACATTACTGGGGATGGACAGACTTCTAGATTTAACCTTCAAGTGTGAGGAGACTGGGCCGAACTTCAAAATGCTACCTAGCAAGACTAACAGTGAAATCTGAAAAGAACACTTCTGGTTTTAAAAAGAGCAAGGAAATACCTTTTAGCCTGTGACAATGATTTGACCCCCCTTAAGTTATGATCCAGTCTTATTGGAAAGTCAAGTACATTATCATTTGCTTTCCCACTATGTACACATTTAAGAAAAGTTAAATAAAATGAATGGCTTTTCATGGAATTTGTTCTCCTTGCTTGATGTAATCCTAATGAGTAAAAAAGCTCTCTAGAAAAGCGGTGTGATGTATTATGCTGCTTTGCAACCAGGTGCCAATGAACTTTGTAGCAGTAACATTAAACCTATGTTCATGTCATCTAATGTGACCACATAATGCAGTAGCTTAATCAAGCTGTTCTTAAGACAAATAAAAAAGCACCAATAAAAGCTTTTTCAGGTGTGGATTTTCAGATTGAATGAAGGGATGGCCATAACAGAAGCATAATTTTAGTTATGATTTCAATTAATTTATGTGTATTTACATAATCAACTTTACAAATTTATAATTGCTCAATCAAAATTTTATCTTGGTTGATTTTTAAAGAGTATTTTTAAATATGAGTGCCTCCTTTCATATATAAATTGCAAAGATTAATATAGATGCATCTTTGTTCTTCTCAACGTGCATCTTTCCCCAACAAGAATTAATAAGATCGTCTTTCATATGTCTGCCCCAGTAGGCTCCAAGAATATTGGGTAAAAAACTTTACATCAGTGGCATAAGGACAACTGAATAGACTTTATATCAAAGGGTTTAAGTTTATCAAAGTTTCTACATGGGAAGGGAAACCCCCCCCACACACGCTCACATGCGTGCACACACACACACTATATAAGGATTCTGGAAGTAGAAAAGCATCATATCTGGCTTTTGCTATACATGAGCAAATAATCAAAATCATGCGGAAGAGAGTTGTTAAAGAAATAGTGGCACAAGTTACTGCAGCAAAATACTACTCTATAATTGTTGACTCCAGCTCTGATATTGCACATAGAGGGGCTAATTGAAGAGCGGTTTGTTGAATTTGTGCCAATTCCAGGACATGGTGGCCAGGATCTGTCAAATGCAGTTATAAACTGTCTTGAGAGGCATGGATTGGACATGGGTAACTGTAGAGGACAGAGCTATGGCAGTGCACCAAATATGTCAGGTATTTATTCAGGCTTGCAAGCTAGAATCAGAGCTCTCTCTCTCCTTCTGCTTTCTATATTCCTTGTTCAGCGCACACTCTGAATTTGGTGGGCTCAAGTGCAGCAAGATGCAACCAAGCAATTATTTTTTTGACATTTTGCAAGAAATATTTAATTTTTTCAGTGCTTCTAGTCATTGATGGAATCACTTAAGCTCATTTTTCAGTAAAGAGAACTTGAGTGTTAAGTCCCTTTGCATAACCTGATGGTCTGCTAGAGAAGAAGCTTACAGAAGCTTGAACAAAGATGGCGAGGCAATCGTTAGAGCACTGTTGTCAATAATAGGGAACGAAAGTGAGAAGTCTTTGGCGAAATCTGAAGCTAAAGGCATAATGAAGAAGTTGTTTACTCTTTAGACATCTTTCATGACTGTAGTTTGGAATTCCATTCTTGAAAAAGGTTCAATGTTGTAAGCAAGCAGTTACAAACAGCAGACATGGATGAAGCCACTAATTGTAATTTGTATAGCTTTTTGGTTGGTTTATTGGATGAAATGAAAATGGGATATAAAGTTTTCAAGAATCTAGGACAGAAGAAATTTGAATCTCTTTGTAACATTACTAAGTTGATCAGGATAAGAAACGCATTAAGAAAATGAAAAGATTCTTTGATGAATCTGATTCAGACTGAAGGAAATGATGATTCAGATGACTTACAGATGTCTTTCCTTTTGATTCTGGATAAATTGGTTAAAGAACTGAACAACAGAGTTTCTTCCTACAAGGAATTCAGTGAACCATTTATGTCTTTGACAAATCTGAAGATGCTTAGTCCACTTGAAATTCAGGAAGCATCATCCAGACTTCAGAAAGTCTACAGTTTGGATCTTGAAGATTCAGCATTTGTACTTGAATGCTTATACTTCAAAAGCTACATAGAAAAGAATGAAAATGCATCGTACTCTCTTACACAGCTGTGCAAGATGTTAAAAGGTAACTGTCTAGAGAGTGTTTACCCAAACTTAAACATAGTTCTACAAATATACTTGAGCGCTCCTGCTTCCAACTGCTCAACTGAGAGATCATTTTCTGCTCTAAGACGCATAAATAATCATTTAAGAACATCACAAGCGAAGGATTGTCTTAGTTATCTTGGTGTTCTTGCAATTGAATCTGTCTTAACAGTGAAAATGGACTATGATGAATTCGTAAACTTGTTTGCAAATGACAGGGCAAGGAGGAAGCCTCTTGTTATTTAAACAGTATATGTTTTGACATCTAATATGGGATGATGTCTTTTTAGTGTAAGTTTTTTCTATTAAGATGTTTTTACTTAAATTTAATAAACTCACCTATGGTGTTTGCCACTCATACTTAAGTATCCAAACTAGTGAAACCGTCCTCTATGTTGTGAAAATTTAAGTAATATATGTATTGCAAGTTGGGAGGCCAGCAAATGTTTATATAATATATAAATGGCTAATCAAGAAATATGCTCTGCTACGATACATAATGCTACATCATCAAATTCCTCTTCCAATATACAAAGTGTTTGAAGTGTATTATTTTGCACTGCTCTTTGTAGTAAATAAATATTATTAAATTTAATATCTGGCCATCAAAGGTGAATTTGCAGAAAATTAACTCTAACTAGAATTTAAATGAATACTACAATGCAGTATTAAGTTTGAAGGCTGGGCAGTTACATAGGTTGTCTCGTTCCATTTCTTCTACGAGTTCACAGAATGGACATATAGGAGGTTCAGCAATACCAATCCTATGTAGGTGTTTATTAAGGCAGTTACTACCTGTTAGTAGTCTAAAAGGTGCTACTGAAGATTTTCTTGGTAGTATAGAAATTTTAGATGTTTCATTAAACAGCTTTTCCCATTTTTTCCCCATTTGCTTGTGATGCAAATTCTTCTTTAAATTTACTGCTGTATGTTGCAGTAATTATTCTTTTAATAGAGTGATACTGATAAGATAAAGGGCCAGATGATTTTGATATTATTTTGCTGCCATTTTTGGCAAGATAATCAGCAGTTCCATTGCCTTTTATTCCACAATGTGCTGGTATCCATTGAAGTACTACATATATTTTTTATGTAAAAAGGAAGCTAGTAATAGTGAAGTAACACAAGTATTAATATAACAGTAATTGTAACGATTCTCCTCTTATCTTTTTGAAATCCAAGGACTAGTTTCACAATAAAAGGATCTATTGCATTGTCAGCTCAGTTTCTTTTTGCTCCTGTTTATTTACGTTGTTATAGTTACTGCTAATAGGTGAATTGTGTACTAAGGCATTGCTAACTACTGGAATCAAAGCAAATTTACTGAGAGAATCAATTGGTGGTGTATCAAAATTCATTGCAACCCTCCTGGGTAGTGTGGTGGTAGCATTTCTGCTTCACATTCAACAGGTCACGAGTTTGAATCTCACTTAGGGTGAGTTACTCAGACAAGGTTTTTTTTGGGGGGTTTTCCTTATCCTGAAAAGACGAATGTCAAGTAACTTTGAACTCCATTGACCCCTATATCATTTGAGCACAATTTCATCCATCGTCCAATATGACCAACCAGGTTAAAGGACATTAAGCTATAAAAGATCATGCATGATTTTTATTCTTTAAGATAAATGTTTTCTCCCAACCCATGAAATAATTTGACATCTTGATTTATTTCATGAATAAATTTCCAAAAATGTTCTGCCACAGCTGATTTATCAATTTGTTTGTATTTAATATTCCTAAAGTGTTCTATTACTCTGGTTTCCAATGACATTTAGTCTTACCAATGTAAACAAGGTCACAATTTAAACAAGTTAATAATTGAAAAATGTCAGATTTCATATTTTAATTATTTTGTAGAACCAATATTACATTAATAGCCTTTTGATATTTCAACTTCTCAATTTTCTTATTTATAAACAGTATTATAACCATTAATTAAAGCAGCATTGATAATTGATTTATATTCTTTATAGAAATCTTCTTTATTAAGAGGTAAATTAATTAACCTATAAATTAAACTTTTAAAAACAGCAAGTTTATGTGAAAAAGGGTTAAAGCTATTATTTTTTTATGCAATTTTCAGTACAAGTTTGTTTTCTGTATATTCCAAAATTCAATTTATTGTTATTTTTCAGTATTTTTAAATCCAGGAAAGGGAGATAGCCAACACTTTCAATTTCTAATGTGAATTTTATAGCGTTATCTTATAAATTTAAAAGCTTTAAAGCACCATTTAAATGTTTATCAGGAGCAATAGCAAATATATCATATACATACTTATACCAAGTTTTAAAAAATTAGAGGGAATGCTATTTTGAAATACAGGCACTAAAGCCTTCCCTCTAATTTTTACTTTCTCTATACCAGTGTTTCCCAACCTATTGAAGTTCACAGCACCCTTGGGAATAACATTAAACACCAGGGGCACCCTTCCTTGAATTAAAAGAAAATTAAGCTTAATATGTTAATTTATTGAAATATTATATAGTAATAGCGTACACCATAACATAATACAGTAAACTTTACTACAATCACTGAGTAAAAATACATCAATAAATTTTGTTCGATTAATGATTAATGTGAAAATTGTGATTGATGCTTAGAGCACAGATATGTGATGTCGGGTCTTACAGTTGACAGTGAAACACGCAAATCATCCTCAAGGTTATTCAGTCTATTTCTTGCTTTGCATTTTATTGTCACCATAGCAGAGAAGGCTTGCTCGCATAGATAGGATGTTAAAAAGGGCAAAAGTGCGTTAATTGCGTTCTTCATTAGGTTAGGGTACTCCTCTCTCCGTTGAAGCCAAAAACTAGGCACTGACGCCTCACTCTTGGTGAACTTACCTTTGAGTGTGGAATCAGCGCAAAGATCAATAAATTCATCTCGTTCGCAAGCAGTGAAATCTATTTCCTCTGCACTATCTATGAAATCAAATGGTGAGACAACCCAGTCGAGATTTGTAGTGGAAATAGTTGGAAAGTACGCATCTATTGCACCTTGCAATCTTGATAAGTGATCATAAATGCGGTCTTTCAGTTTACCCAGATCTTTATCTCCTGCCACATTAAGAAGAGATGGAAAGTTCGACAAATCTCCTTTTTGAACTGCAGACTTCCAAGAACTAAGTTTTCTTTTAAAACCTTTCATTTTATTGGTTGAGGAGATTATTGTTTCATGTCGACCCTGCATCGAAACATTCAGTTCATTCAGCTTATGAAAAATATCTGCCAGATACGACAGTTCAAAACACCAAGAATCACTTAGTAAGAGCTCATTAAATGTGTCTTGATTTTCATCCTTAAAAAAAAGTTTTTAGCTGTTCTTTAAGTTCGAGAAACCGGTTCAATACATGACCCCGCGACAACCACCTTACTCTGTGTGAAGTAACAAAGAGGTATGAGCTGCATCCATTGCGCGACATAACTGTTCAAAAATTCTGCACTTTAAAGGTCGAGACTTCATATAGTTCACCATTTTCACAACTTGGTTAAACACTTCAGCAAAATTTTCATTACACGCTTTCACGACTAATGCCTCTCTATGCAGAAAACAGTGAGTTATAATAATGGATGTATTTTCATTGAGAGCTGTGGCAGTAAAACCTTTAATTTTCCCAGACATAGATGGTGCACCATCTGTACATATACCAAAACAGTCTTTCCATGAAAGATCATGGTCATTGAGATAGGAATTAATAGAAACGAAAATATCATGGCCTGTGGTTGTAGTCTCCAGCGGTCTACAGAACAGAAACTGTTCACTAATATCTTTTTCATCAATATATCTGATAAAACCAAGGAGTTGCGGTTTGTCACCAATATCGAGACTCTCATCTACTTGCAAAGCAAATGTTCTATAAGTTTTTATTTTCTCCGTGACTTGTTTGTTGATATTGCATGACATTTCAGATATCCTGCAGCTGATTGTGTTGTTGGACAGAGGAACTTTCGAAATTAGATTAGCTGCTCCTTCGCCGAATATTGTTGAAACTATAACTTGACATGCAGGGCCAGTGATTTCCTCTCCAAGAGTATGAGGTTTCTTTTTTTTTAGCTATCAGTTCTACTACTTTAAATGAGGCTTCAAGAGCAGTATCACCTATGGTCATTCTCTTTACCATTCGCACATCTGTTTTCTTCTCCCCTTCTAATATATGTGAAAAATACATTACACTTTTCTGTGACTGCTTTGTTGTAATATGCCGCTTCAGTTTGCTAGGTACCATGGCCTCGTTGCTAAGTGTTTCGCCACAAACTAAACACACAGGGATAGGGTTTTTCTAGTTGTTATTCCACTTAAATCCATACACTAAGTAACTGTCCTGGTATGTTCTTTTCTTTCGTTTGTCTTCTTTATGTGGTGAATTCGACGGTCCGGGAGAAACTGTAAGATTTGGCTTCTTAAGCAAGCTGTTCACTTTCACTGTCCTGGCGTTTACGTTTAACAATGAACTTATCCATAGCTAAACACTGTGAATCAACGCGAGGAAGACAACTGAAAGCGCCAAGCGGCGTACACTTTTATATATTCATGTCGAAATCTCGGGAATGTTCGTGAGGAAGCGAGTAGTCTCGGGAATGTTCGGCAGGGTATAGCTGTAATGCCATCTGTGGGATACTAGTATAACTGAATTATTGAAATGAATCGACCACTATCACCATCTGCCGTGCATGAGAGTAATTGATTTGACTTATTTTATTTCAAGACCTTACAAGACTTAAGGCTTCAGCAGAAGGTATTTTTTTTTGTTTATCTCAATATCTCGCGGCACCCTAGGGTGCCGGGGCACACTGGTTGGGAACCGTTGCTCTATACTCACTATGTACATAGTGTATAGAGAATGTCTTGCACTCCACCAAAAAATTCGATACTGAGATTTCACCGAAAATATATGTTTTAGGGTCCCCTGTATCCAAAAAAAGTATTTTCAGAAAAAGGTCCGTGTGTATGTGTGTCTGTTTGTGTGTGTGTGTGTGTCTGTCTGTGAACATGATAACTCAAAAACGAAAAGTTGGTAAAATACCAAACTTGGTATTTAAGTTTAGTATCTTCCAGGGATGTGACACAAAATTTTGAGAAAAATCCCCCCATCCCAAACTACCCTTTACATGGAACTTTTTTCAAAAATTTTGATTTTCTAAAAAATGGCTCTAACGATTTTGATTAAAATGTCGTATATTAAAGTTATTTACCCGACAAATAAAATGTATATTTTGAATTTTCTGGGAATAGCATCTGAAGACTACTTTGTTCTGTATGAATTTTTCATAACTACTAAAACGTAAGAGATGGACAAAAACTTAACCCACAAAAAATGTAGAGCACATTAAAACACACAATTTATGTTATATACATGTTTTTCGTGGAGTTGATCGTTTTTTAGATATTCCTTTTTCTTGGTTTCAGCTTTGAAAAACTTATACTTTTCTCATACAGGAATTTGTCAACTCCTGTCCATAGAAACAAAGGAGCATCAGTCACATGGCAACCAGCTTTTGGCTTTCACTTTAACCTATGGTACTTCCTTATTTCGCTTCTACTTACAATAAAGCAAGAAATAAGACTATTTCTGCTATTTTTTCTCGATTAGCATGAAATAAATAAAAGATAAGCTTATTAACAATAATAATTTACAGAGATATAGAGAAAGTCATGTGAATGGAACACATCAGATTTTTAAAACTTGGTATAACTTCAGTATGACTGGTAAAAGGCCAAAGCTGAACATCAGGCATATTCACATGTTCATGACTTACCATAAATAAAATAGTAACTGACTCCCACAACTAAATGCTGTTATTTTGATTTTATTTTTTATTTGTTTCTGTTTTTAATGTACGTAATGTGGTAGCTTTTTAGTTTTCATAAAGAAACCTGTGATTATTAATATAAGGCAGTCATATACAGTAAAGTTATAAATTAATTGATAAGAGTCAAAATCTCATATGCACAATTTCACTATAGTTTAGATGCTTTTGGGGATATTACCCCATCATTAGCTGTCACTTTTGCCTTCTTATAGCAGTGATGAGAAGAATCTTCAAATTCATATTCCCCTACATCGTGAGGTGGTTCCTCAGTGGTGAAGGTCATTTTCGGCTGCTTTACAAGATGGATACCTTGCTTAAGGTTCTTGAGGACGCTCAGTGGTCCCTAATCCCACATCCCAGGCTAACAGTTTTGAGTTACTTGAAACTCTTAACTTTGTCTAATTAAAGATATATTACTCTCAGGGTTGGGAATAAATCAGTGGTTCCAGTAAATGAGGAGTTATGAAATGAAATAAATCCTGAACCATTGACTTTGGTGGTTTCTCTTTTACCGATACTTTTCTTAGCGTGATTGATGTTTGTGCTGTTTAAAAGTTCACATGCGTGCTAATGGTCAAAGACAGTTATTTACTACACTCCTAGAACAATAATGACAAATATAATAGAGAAGTACACTGGATTCCTAATCCCCATTTCACACATGGCTGCTCCTCAGAGTTTAGTGCCTACTTCTTAAAAACACATTCGCTCACTTCAACGTTCTTGGAGAGAGAGCCAATTTCTCTACCCTGTCTCTATCAGACCTAAAATAACTCCCGCCTTCCTAAATCAGTTTTCATGACGTATCGATTTCTGATTCGTCAACAGCACAACAATCGTCAGTGGCCATTCCCTATTGTGGAGCTAACATCTGCCGTAACGCCATACACTCACAATCCCTTGGCATCACTTATGCTAAATCTAAAATAGTGTGGCTTCGGTTTTGATTTCAACAACGCGAACGTTTTACTAGGCACAAACGTCTTCTGCTTTTCGAACAGTCAACCATATTGTTTCAATACAACTTATATATATTTGATAATGAAATAAAATATTCTCCTTAACAATTAAAATCACCAATATTGCTCTTTTCCAAACCAAATCAAGCTTAACTATATACAAAATGAACATAATGTTGAATCACAATGATGTATATATGTATACAACAGAATGTAAATATGATTAATTAATATCAATGAATAAATTAATATTATAAAGAAATTACATAGAAGATAGAATTTCAGTCTCAAATGCCCTCATTGGCGTTTCACAAAAATGAACTATCACATTTTTGAAACGGCAATGAATTGCCCTTAAAGATTGATATACAAGTAGAATATATAACACACAAAAATCTATAGTAATATTTACAATATTCGGTCACTAATGGCCTGTCTTCTAGTCTTTGAATTCTTTATGGCCAGTGATTTGTTTACTTTCTTGTACACGATTTTAGCTTTAGTAAAACACTTATTTGTGGCATATAACTTTTCACTGTATCACTTTACCTGCAAAATTCACTCACTATACCCAGTACAAATTTACTCAAAAAAAAAAAAAAAAAAAAAAAAAAAAAAAAAAAAAAAAAAAAAAAAAAAAAGAATTATGTTTATCCACTGCTTTGCAAGTTTCCAAATATTTGTATTTATCAAAATGAAATCTACCTCAAGCTATCAAAATTACACATTAATGGATTATTGTCATTTGAATCTATGCTTAAAATAAGTTACCCTGCCCATGTATATATTCAAAATTTAATTTCCCAAAATCCATAAGAAATTCAAGATTAAAATCAAAGTTTTATCATCCCATTTATGATGCCCTCTATACTTATACCAAAGATACCCTACACAAGAGAAATATATACCCTTAAAAGACACAAATTTCACAACGAAATATTGACGTTAAAATATTTACATGACTTGACTCTTTTTGGCAACGAACTAACAACCCGGACTGAATTTTCAACCTTATACAATCTCAACATTTTCTTGTTGCATCTCCCCATAATTTTACCATCGTCTACAGACCTAACCTCATATGTATGTTCCCCGAACTTGGCTATAATTGTTGCCGATCCTTTATAGAGTAATTCCATCCTGTGGTACCTTTTGTTTAATGTACTGGACCTTGCATAATCCCTCACTAGCACTTGGTCGTCTATGACTGCAGACCATTTTCTGTTTCCTCTTTTGACTTTCTTCTTTCTTTGCTCCGCTCGCTTCTTAATCCTTTCCAGAGCTTTCTGGCACCTTTGCATGAAAAAGACAGGTTCAACATCCTGTGCTATGTTGGTGGCATATTCTCAATTATTGGACTTTCTTTATTTCCAGTCATCAGCAAGTACAGTGATTGCAAGGTTACTGGGTTAATTGCATTATTCATGACAAACTCTATGTAAGAACAAAAATCTACCCAGGTACTGCATTTCTTGTGACAAATAAGCCTTAGGTAAGTAGTTATGTCACAGTTCGACCTTCGCAGAAGTTTCCAGGTGCATAGTATGCAGATGAGTGGTAAATTTTTATGTTCAACTCTTGCAAGGTCTGCACAAAAATCTTACTCGTGTGGACAGTTGCGATGTCTGATAGTAATGCGGTCATTTTCCTGTACTTTGGGACGTAGTCAATAATCTTTTGTAAGCATGACTTTGACGTTACTTTCTTCAGAGGGTACAATTTTACAAAATGACTATAGACATCTACCATCACAAATAAATAGTAAGTCCGAACCTACCATTGCCACTAATGCACTTGGTGCGTCTCCGATCACAGCTTGCGGTTCCGTGTCATACTTGAGTTCAATGGTTTTGCATGCAAACATGTATCACAACACGACACTACCTGTGGAACTTTTCTTTGTAAGTATTTCATGTAAAAATACTCTGCAATGTTCAATGCAGTCCTTTCTCCTCCGACATGAATAAATGCAATTTGGAAAGCTTTAAAAAGTTGCAATTTCCCTATCTTATGCTCCTTTCCCTGTAATGTATAAAGAGCATTGTTTCTTACTCCGATTTTGCTCTGCATGCCTTCCTTAGTTTCTAATACAGTGTTCAATAGTTGTTTCAGCTCGTCATCTTTGTGTTGCCATTCCACAATCTCCTTCAGGTTTTTCACAAGCTGGCGGTTTCCTGACAAGTCTAGCATCATCACACCTCCCTGAATGGTTGCTTTCAGGTACAGATCCTCTCAAGTATGACAATAAGTCAGCAAAAATATTCTCTTTACCAGCTATGTTCACAATCTCAATTTTGTGTGAAGTAAGTTTGTGAATTATGCATAATATGCGCGAAATGTTTAGCTTGCACTGGTGTATAAATGATAGATATAAATTATCACTGTAGACTATAATCTTCCTTCCAAAAAGAAATGTTTTAAACTTTTGTAAGGCAAAGTAAATTGCTCCAATTTCTAATTCAATTATGCAGTGGTTGCTTTCTGTCTTTCTGTATATTCTCTTCACATTCCAGTTGAACCAGTACAGCTCCATATCCAAGATTCGAGGCGTCTTGTACACGTGAAAATCTAGGTCCTCTTGGGGTCTTTCTAGAAGTATTGATTGTGAAAATAGTTACTTGATTTTCTCAAAAGCTGCATCTTCTGTCCCCAAATCCATTTACTGTATTTCTTCAACAAGTCCTGCAGCAGTGCTACCTCCTTGGCATAATTAATCATGAATTTGGATTAGTATTGTAGAATCCCTAGGAAGCGACTCAGTTGCCTAATATTTTTGGGCCTCAGAATCTGTTGTATGCTTGATATTCTGTCTGGATTCGAAGTCATTCCTCTTTCAGAAATAATGTAGCCCAGAAAATCGACCTCCTTCATGAAAACTTTGGACTTCTTCGATTTTTCATCATGCCGTTCTCCATGAACTTTCAAAGTATGTGATCTGTGTTTCTGAAGTTTGCTTTGAATTCCTTGTCAAACAGCAGGATGTCGACATACTGAATGATCGATCCCTTGTTAGTATCTCCAAATATGGTTTGTAATGCATGTAGCAGTGCTGCTCTTGATGTCTTTAGTCCAAATGCACATCGTTTAAACTGTAGACATTTCCCAGATAACAAGAACGTTGTGTACTTTTGCAGGTCTTCCTCTAGTGGGATCTGCCAGAATGAGGCCACTAAATCAATAGTTGAGAAATATTTCCCTTTGTCTACTCGCAATAACAGCTGATCAGTCCTTTCTGGTCGGAAGTTGTCATTTGTGATTTTAGCATCTAAAGTCCTAGAACCAATTGTCATCCTAAGTTGATTGTCCTTCTTTTTCACCCAACAGAGGGAGTTGGTGTACTTGGAGCTAGAAACTTCTAAAATATCTTGTTCAATCATGGCCTCAATGATGTCATATGCTTCTTTTCAGAGTGGCAATTTTGTGGGCAAATGGCTTTAAGTCCTGAACTTTAAGCCTATTGGTGTAGACATTACATTTTCCAGGCTTCTCTGAAAACGCATTTCTATTCTTAATCAATACTTGGTATAATTTAATATAATAATTAATAATTGTAACAATTCTTCACTTATCTGAGCTGACGATGCAATAGACCATTTTATTGCAAAACTAGTCCTTGGATTCCAAAAGATAAGTGAAGAATTGTTTCAATTATCAATTATATTAATATTTGTGTTACTTCACTGTTACTAGCTTCTTTTTACACATCTTGTTCTTTGGGGTCATGTTAAGCGTATGGTTTGACTTTACTTTTCCCGTATCTGACTTTATAAATCTTCACATTCTTGCACCGTATTGCAAACATTTAGATTATCCACTACTTCACTGTCAATTTTACTATTACTTGTTTCACCTATTCTAAAATACAAATTACTAATTCCAAAACATTCATCAGCACAAATTCCCCTTGATTAAACTTCCTTATCTTTAATTTCCATAATCATACAATTCTTGTCCAAATTTATAGCCTGAATGAAAAAATAATCTTCCTCTTAACTCTTTCTCATGCCTACATCTGCCTGCTTCCACGTTATTAGTTTCATTTGCAAACAGTAGAGTGCAGTGGCTGTCTTCTACTACAACTTTCATATTCCTCTCCTGGTAATTTACAATTGCCTCTAACAGTACAAACTATCGGGTACTTATCAACTCCATATTTAACTGGTCATCACCATAAAAATCAACTCCACATATTTGTTTCAACTCCATTTTCAACATTACCTGAAATTTTATTCTTTCATGCGACTTTCCTATCGCTAATGTGCAGTATGCATTACTTACTGGCAACAATAAATCTTCTGATGACTTTCAACTACATTCCGGTAAAAATTCTCGCTGCATGTAGAAATATTGGCTCTGCTGTCAATCAGCACTTCTACACTCCTTCCCATGATAGTAACAATGATTTTTGGCGATTCTACATCTCCCTGATATTCCGTCTCGTCTACTCTACTAATAACAATTTGTTGAGGAATTGTACGATCTTCTAAAGTTGGAATTGTCTTATCTTGTAAATTTTGTTCATGAGTTTGAGTTGTCGTGTCGGCCCCGAAGAATTCGCAATTTAGTTTCCCTGCTAGTTAGTTGAGGCAAACACCATATTAGAAGTTACTGCACTCTCTGTTCTTGGCAGTTCTTCTGCTCGCAGTCTTTCAGTGTGTACTGAGGGTTGCAGACTTCTGTTTTCAGACTCACGATGATTGTCATTTCTTTCAAATCGGGTCCCCTGTTCCAGCTGAATCCCCCGTAGTTATTTCTGGGTCCCTACTTCTGTACTTCATTTTAAATCCTCTGTAGTAGCACATGAAATTTACTCGAGGGTTTCTTGGTCCTTTTTAAAAATTCCCTCTATTTCCCTTGTTTCCCTCATTGGTTTATATTATTTCTATTCTCGAATCTAGGCACAGGATTTTGGCAGCCTTCCCTATCGTCACTTCCAAATCTATTATTTACATGGCCACCAGCCCCTCGCCCTAAAGCATCTCTGCTTTCTCTGTTACGTGTGTTTATAACAATTGTATTCCCACATGGTGAAGTTTGGTTTTGGCAAATACTCCCTTGGCAATCTTCCAGCTGAGTCAACAGCTCTATGAACTCATGTAGGATGATGGGCATGCAACAATTAAACTTGCTCAAATGTCTCCGAAATGCAGAGTTTGCCAACTTAATTCTGATTATAGCATTGGTGGATCTAGTATCTTTTTTTTCTGAACCAGCTGAAAAAAGTAGTCAGCCTTCCAAATATCTGATTTCACATTATATTTGCCATTTGTTACTTCATCCCTGATTTGACTTATTTGAGCAATTCCGAAATAACATGCAAGAAATGCAGTTTTAAATTCTTGGTAATCTATCCGGTCACCAAGCATTACTTATTGCCAGTTTAGTGCTTTACCCTTTAAAGATTTTCTAACTACCACCATTTTGACTTGTTCTGGAATAGCTTTCAAGGACAGATATTCGTCCTGGTCCCTAATGTAATTCCACAGACATTCATATGACCTATCAGAAAAGCTTGATGCCACTAACTCATTGATTAGATGAAAAGCAGCGGAATCTGCACTACGCAAATTGACACTGTAGCTGGATTGCCATGCACATTTGTATCCAGAATATTGTTTACATTACTAGTACTGCAACTTGGAGTTGCTGACATTGGTCAGTATGCAGCAATGAATTGCTAGTTGCGTTACAAGGCCAGTCACTTGAAGTACTAGCACTGGGCAAGCTGGGAGAAGTGTTTCTGCATCTATTTACATGTATGTTATTTCTCAAGTCTTGGATTTCTTTTTCCAATTTGTCTGTTTTCTCAGTCAGTGTGCTCAGTGTAGCATCCCCTCTGATTTGATATATATTGAGAGACAGGACAACAGTTTTCACAGTTTCCATTTTTGTGTTTAATCCCCCATTAACTACATTAATGTGATCTCTTAAATCACTAAATTCTTTTTGTACATTTCTTTCAAGCTCCCTATGTCTTTGACTAGCAGCGTCCTGTACCTGTTGCAAATTCTGATTAAATTTATCCTGTATACACTTGATATTTACAATTTCACTTCTATTTCAGTCAGTATGTGCATTCAAAATTTTCCACACAATTTGCTCTCAATGGTTCAATTTCAGAGCGCATCGACTCCGTTGTTTGTTTCAAGTCCTTGGTAGCCTCCTGAATTGAGCTATCTATCCCACTTTGAGTTTCTCTACATCATTGTCTATCCTGTTTTGGATCTCATGAATTAAACTATTCATTCTACTTTAAGTTTCCTGGCTTGAATTATATACTCTGCTTTGGATCTCCTGAATTGAACTAGTAGCGCCATCTAGTGTTTGACTAAGTTGTTGTGTTATACAGTTGAACCTGTTTTATACGTAACCCAGTTGTAAACAATTCGCATTTTTATGTACATTTTCGAAGGTCCCAGCAAAATGTAATTCAGAAACCTGTTAATGGAACCTTATTTATATGTAATGCATTTATACGTAATTCGCTGTTATACATATTAAATTTCAGAAAAATACATTTGAGTTTTACGTAATCATAATGAGCATTCAGCTTACACTATCTTAAAAGAAACTCAAGGGTATTTTCCTTATCTCTGTTGACAAAGACACAAGCTGACCAGGCGGCTTTCGGCCTCAGAAACAAAACACAAATATACGTTTGCTGGTAGAGCGCAACAATGCAGCAACAAACGTGAAGTAAAGATAAAAATATTCGGCATCTGATATTTATTGTTAAACAGATCTCAGTTGCTTTTAATCAGCCATGAAGAACAGAAAAAGGAAATGTTATAAGCTAGATCAGAAAGTGAAATTCATATGAGAGGTGGAGCTTAATCCACACACAACCAAAACTGAAATTGCTTCAGACTTAGGAATTGCTTACTCCAGGCTATGTAACAAAAATTTTATTTTGATGAGTTTTTAAAATTGGGTGACAAATCATAAAAATGTAGTCGTCAGCAGGAAGGGAGATATGCTGATTTGGAAATGGCATTTTTCACATGGTTCCAGCAGAAACGGGCTGCAGCTCTACCAATCAGTGGCGACATACTGACAGCAAAAGCAATAGATTAAGCTAAAATAAAGAACACCACGGCTGATTTCAAGGCTTCATCAGGATGGTTGCAAGGATTTAAAATGTTCATGGAATCACAGGGAAAACAATTTTCAGCGAGTCAATTGCTGTGGATGACATCACGGTTCAACACTGGAAGAAAGAGTTTCTACCAGGAATCATAAGGGTTTATCAGCCTCAAAACATCTATATCTGTAATGAGACTGGCTACTCGACAATCTCCTTCCCAGCAAGGCATTAGCCGAAAAGGGTGACTCATGCCATGGAGGGAAGAAAAGTAAAATTTGCATAACAGTTCTTCATTCCACCAATGCAGACAGATCAGACAAACTTCTCCCACTTATGATAGAAAATCCAAGAATCCGAAGTGTTTTAAGGCTGTGAAAACAAAGCCCACGGAATATGAATCCAATAGGAAGTCTTGGATAACTATGATTTTGCATATGTAGGCCCACTGCATGTATGATGCATTATCAAAATCTCAGTTGTAAGTAATTCTGAGTAACAAGTAATTTTCCCTCGTTCCCTTGATATACACATAAATCAGGTTCAACTGTACCAGCTAACAAGCTTGCAATTGTTCTGCTGTTATATTTACACTTTGGTTATTTGATGGGGATCCTATCTGTTCTATATATACAATTTGATCTTGACCTATGCTATCTACTACTTCACTGTTTACAAGTTCTTGTTGATCCACAGCATTCTCCATTTTGTTAACGGTTTTACCGTTGCATAAGCTCCTTCACACAAAAAATAAAATTGTTACAGTCTTTATATGCTGCTGGTGCCTCCTGTTACCGATAGAAGTTTCCTTCCCGTCGTTTACATCCATTCAGCTGGGCTGGCCACCATGTGCGCCATTGCCGCTATTGGCTTTCTTGGCCTACATGTTCCTGGGCGCCACTTTATGAGGTGGTTCCTCGGTGGTGAAGCATCATCCTCGGCTGCTTTACAAGATGAATGCCTTGCGCTGTTGGGTATCCTCAAGGTTCTTGTTGCACACCACCTAGCGGTGCAACATCCCAGGCTAACAGTTTTGAGTTACATGACAACTCTTAACTTTGTCTAATTAAAGCTATATTACTCTCAGGGTTGGGAATGAAACAGTGGTTCCAGTAATTGAGGAGTTGTGAAATGAAATAAATCCTGAACCTTTGACTTTGATGGATTCTTGTTTACTGATACTTTTCTTAACATGGTTGATGTTTGTGCACCGCATAAAAGTTCACATGCTTGCTAATGGTCAAAGATAGTTATTTACTGCATCCCAGAATAATAATGACAAATATAATCAAGAAGTGCACTGGATTCCTAATCTCCACTTCATACGTGGCTGCTCCTCAGAGCTTAGTGCCTACTTCTTAAAAACACATCTGCTCACTTCAACGTTCTTACTCGGAGAGAGAGCCAATTCCTCCACCCTGTCTCTATCAGACCTAAAATGACTCTCCCTACCTAAATCAACTTTCATGACGTATCAATACCTGATTTGTTGATTTTGCAACATTTGCTGGTGGCCACTCCCTATTGGCAGAGCTAATATCTGCCATAATGCCATGTGCACACAACCCCTTGGGGTCACGCTAAATAGCATGGCTTTGGTTTTGATTTCAACCACGTGAACATTTTACTAGGCACAAGCATCTTTCCGCTTTTCCTATAGTCAACCATGTTGTTTCAATACAATTTACATATATCTCATAATGAAATAAAATATTCTCCTTAACAATTATAATCGCCAATATTACTCTTTTCCAAATCAAATCAAGCTTAACTATATACATAATCAAATAGTGTTGGATCACAAAGAATAATAAATATGTATACAACAGGAAGTAAAAATGATTATAATTAATAATCAAAGAATAACTTAAAGAAATTACATAGAGTATGGAATTTCAGTCTCAATGGAAATTTCATAGTTGATTAACTGGTTGTTATTGATATTGAATTAGTCTCTCATACAATTAACTCTCAGGTTTGATTAACAGCTCTGAGTAGAGCAATATTATTTTGGATGTTGTGGCCACTGTTGTTAAACAGCTTAAATTTTTTATAAATATGCGCTTATTGGAATCATAAATCTGCTTTTTCAAAGGGAAAAAAAGAAATATATTATATTTTAGAGATACTAAGAAGTGTAATTGCTGATATTTACAGCAACACCATTGGCCTCAACACATGTCCTCTTGTGCTCAAAATCAGCCTGTGGAAAATCGGGATGGAGGTGAAATGGGTCAGCAGAACAGTCCGAAGCAATCTGGCAGAGGAATGAGTCAAAACAAAGCAGCAGCTCAACAGCAGGTACGCCAGCAGCTAATTGGTTTTAGGTTTACCAGTCAACTTTTTGGATAGAAATTAAATTGGAACAGTGTTCAAATCACCTTTGGCATTTTCTAGGCTCTTAGAATGAACAGGCAGAACTATTTTTGCAAAGGTTATGCAGGTATAAAATATGTGAAAAATAAATAGTAGAATCTTATTTTAATTGTTTCTCATCAGTTTTTAAATATAGCAAAGTGTAAAATTTGAATGATTTAGAGGAGAATATTGTCTTGGATAAGTACTGACTGTAACCAAATATAAGCCTTAATTTTAATATACCTGAATTAGTAGTTCAAAATAACTGGTTCCTTATGTGCATTCATCACAGTTCTGCTCATGAAGCTTTCCTTTACAATATTGCTAAAGGTATAATTACACTTACTGCTTGAGTTCTCTTAATGCAGAAGGTGTATCATAATGAATGGAATCTCTTACCTCATAGAAAATAACTACAATAGACTGGACATGAAGCAAATTCTGGGTTTACATGTAAAGAATTTAAGATATTAAGGATAGAGTAACAAATAAATATCAAAGTATTTCTAAGAGCAGACAAATAAGAAATAACAACTGAACTTTCAGCATTGAAATGTACTGCAATCATCCCAACAGATATTCCATAGCTTACTTTTTGCTTCTGTAATATTTCAGACATCCAAAGTAAGTTAATGTAAATGAAAAGTGGTACACCTATACAGGAAAAAGAGAGTATGCTTGAACCACTTTCAGTAATTGTTCAATAAACTTAATTTGTTAAATCAGGACAAACAAAAATAAGATGACTCTTGCATTTTGTTTCAAAAAATAAATGTTGAAAGTTTGTATTTTTATAGCAATGTTCAGTGTTTTGAGTTTTAAAAAGAACTGAGAAGATCAACTACATCTTATTTCAGTTAATGATCCTTCTTCTGAAGATATGTGAAAAACCTGTTGCCCTTGAAAATGCAATGCTTGCAGCTTGTACGAGTATGTTTCCTGTTCTGCTGCTTAGTAGCTTGCTGAAACAGCATATGCATACCAAATGATAACAAAAATAATGAGAATGTTTATTCAAACACTTGGAAATGAACAGATGCACATCCTAATTTTTCATAAAGGCTATTCTATTAACTACAGATTTGTAAGCTTTTGTTGAATATTCATGTTCCGGTTTCAGCTGAATGATTGCCCACCTTTGGTGTGAATACATGGGCATGAAGCTGGCAGTTGGGTTGCCAGGCCCAAGCCCCATTCAGCTGTAGCATCCTGGGATTTATTTTATTAAATGGGGAGTTCAACAATACAAACACAATTTAGCACAAAAAAATATTATTGAAAAACTGAATCATAAAAAATACCTTACACCAATTAAGATACTTTGCAAAAATCTTCTTTAAAATTATGATCTATCTATGGAAAAAAAATGTATTCTTACATACATAATTTATCTTTGTTTAGTTCTGAGAGATCAAGGTTTTCTAGCTGTAAAATTGCTTATAATATCTTCATAAAAGATGACAGTGATTTTTAAGTTCAGAAGTCATTCTTTCTCAATAGATAGAATGTGAAATGCACGTAATTGTCAAGTGACTGCATTGCTCTAAAATAGTTAAAGCTGCAAAGTGCCCAAGGGATGTAGTTGAAGCCACTAAGGTCTAAATTAGTGAAGCCAACTTATAAGTGTTAATTATATTATTATGAATACTGTAGGTGCAAGATACTAGTGCATACACAGGTTTACCTTCAGACAAATCAGATGAAGATTACTGAGTACTCAACTCATATTTTAGCTTGACAAAATCAAACAATTCGCTTGTGGAGACTGTTAAGTTTCTGTAGCAAAATCTATTAATTTTATAAGGAAAAAATTTCTCTTCATTCAAAAGTGTCATGAATTTGACCTGCAAAAGAGAAAGAACTACACCTCTGGGATATTTGACTAGATATGTTATCTATAGGAACATGCAAAAATTAGTTATATTGTTTGGTCAAAAGCTGTGTTATGGTTCCTCAAAAAGGGGGTCATTTTTCCTAAAACTGGTGTTAATTGTTATACAATTTTAATAATCATTGAGTTAAAGAATAAATTCAAAGAAAAGCCCTTATTTACTAATGTGACATACTTTATTAATATACGAGGGTCAGTTTTTTAAATAAGAATAATTTTGTAATGGAGTAAGAAATACTTTATTTACGTATCACAAACAAGAATATATTAATTTTTTCACTTAACAACAGTCACCATTAACATTTAAATACTTGTCAAGTCGTGGCACCAGCTTTTGGATCCCAGCATCAAAGAACTCTGTTGCCTAACCATTAAACCAGTAAATAATAGTTTCTTTCAACATATCATCATTTTCCAAATGCTAACCACCAAGGAATTCCTTAAGTTTCGGAAACAGATGAAAATATGATGGTGCTAAGTCAGGGCTGTATGGTGGGTGACCAGTAATTCCCAATTAAACTTATTGTTGCAACGTGAGGCCGAGTATTATGATTGGCAGGATTACCAATTGACATGGCGACAAACAAAGCAGTATAACCATACAACCTACACAGGCAGAGATGTGAAATGCAATAGCAGCATAGTGAGAGACTGGCCAAGAGTGGCCATCCTTGAACTGATGAAACTAGACAGGTTGCGCAGATATGATGAGCACTCGGTTCTTACTTTAAAAATTACTCTCATACATACACATAAATAAAAATAAGCAGAATAACCACAAAACATTCTATTTGATCCATACCAAACATATGTTATATCTTTTGCATATACAATGTGTTAAAACAAAGAAGTAAAACACTACAAACCTGGGCACAGATTAGATTAGATTACAAAGCATTCTGTAGGTTCGTTTAGGCCAGGAAGCCACTGAACATAGAACTTGTCAAGACATGCACATGTATACATATGTTTATATACTATAGAAAAAAAAAATATGTACAAAGCTCTTGCTTAAAGCTTGGGCTACAAAAACAACAGAATAGACGTATAATCGCTCCATCTGTATTTGAGGCCTCTATAAAAGCACATGAACTTCCCTTTTTTTTTTTTTTTTCAATCACATAAAAACAAAGAGTATAAAAAATTAGTGTTAAAATGTATAAATAAATATAATTTCATTATATGTAACACTGATGTAATGTCAGATGATAGTTTTCTAATTATCGACATAATAGTTACTACTAGTAATTATATAAAACTAAAATATGATTATTGTATTATGTACTCTTCATAAATGTCAACAAATTACAATACATATTTACGAATATGTTATAGAATTTCCAATGCAAAAATTTACAATTATGCACTAGAGTGTAAAATATCAAAGCATTAGGCTTTACAGACCTTGTGTCATTACTAAATACTAAAAAAATTCATTTGACACATTTGTGCAAGTCAAAGTATACATCAATTTAATTTGAATATAAAACACACACACTAATATACACAAAATGCAATACATTATAATACTTATATATACAACGATTGTTGACAGTATTGTCAGACAGATTTGTCACTTAAATATTCATCTACAGAGTAAAATGATTTATTGCAAAGGTACTCCTTAAGAGAGGCCTTAAAAGCCCTGAAATTCCCAACATTTTCTTTGAGATTATTGGGGAGAGCATTAAATATCCTGATTGTTTCATAATATACACCTTTCTGAAAGCAACGAAGTTTGGCATTGGGACGATGAATACATCTCTTTTGTCTCGTATTAATGTTATGAATTTCCATGTTTGTTATAAAACTAGGATGATTAACTGCATAAAATTTTAAAATGGATAATATATAAACAAGCTCACCTGGGTAGCGTGGTGGTAGCGTGTCTGCCTCAAGTTCAACAGGTTGTGAGTTTGAATCTCGCTTAGGGTGAGTTACTCGGGTAAGGTTTTTTGGGGGGTTTTCCCTTATCCTGAGAAGATGAATGTCGAGTAACTTTGAGCTTCAAGGACCCCGAGATCACTTGAGCATCATTTCACCAATTTCATTCATTGTCCGATATGGCCAAGCAGGTTAAAGGACGTTAAGCTACCAAAAAAAAAAATATATATATAGATATCAAAACACAAGGTAAGGTGAGTATGCCCAATTTTTTAAATAGTTCTTTGCATGACAGTTTGCTATAGGCATTACAGATTATTCGTATAGTTTTCTTCTGTATCCGGAATATGCATTTACTATCCATTGAATTACTCCAGAATATTATTCCATACTCGATGATGGAGTTAAAGTAGGCAAAATATACCAATTTAAGTGTATCGATTGAGTGAAATTTAACCAGTGCACGAAGAGCATAACATGCTGAGCTAAGTTTAGGTGTGATGTAGCTAATATGTCACTTCCAGTCCAAACAAAGTTGATATATATAATTTTTTACAAAAGTCAAAAGTAAAATGCTAGATCAGAGGAGAGGCATGATCTACATACTTCAGTACTGAACATCAGCAAAATGAGCGTTTAACATCGTCTTCGGTTATTTAACTTTCAGTGAAAACATAGTTATTGTAGTCAAATCTCCTTCTTTCAAAATTGTTCTCCTGTCCATTACAACATTGGTATCGGAGGAAAGAAACCTTTCAAAGTCAACAATTGAAATGGCCTTTATATTGCTTTAATATACTTTTCAGGATTAAGTTTTTTAACAATACCAGAGTTGCATGTTTTACATTAACTACTCTAGGGTCAAAGAAGCCAAAAGCCCCTGAAATATAAATCTGCTTGAATTCACTATTAAAGAATTCCATTCTTTATTTTTTATCTTTCCTTTACACTTTTCATTTCAATTTTCTCACCATTTAGATGTCATTTCCGTCTCCGTTTCTCCATTCTGGAATTAATACTCTTCATTTCACTCTCAATTGTACATTTCATTTGTGTCTCCTCCATTCCCGCTGTAATTTTTAAGCATTTTCACCATCGTGGACTTTAATCCCATTTTTGAAACCATCATGATTTGTTCAGTTTTCACTGTCACTAACATGATATAGTTCAATTTTCTTTGATACTTCACTTTTCCTTGCAATTTAGCAGTGCCTTGAAATATGCACAAAGCAGCTTATTCTTCCTTCTGAATCACTTACTGGGGCAAGACTTCTCAAATCTCTTGCAGTAGCAACCCTCACTATACATCACAACTTCTTTTATAGAACCAGCACTTTATCATATCGTGAATAATTCTCTATCTCACTCACTGTCACGAATGCGCTCCTGGATTTTAGTTGCTAAAGTTTCAGGATAATTCTTGGGAAGTGGGGTAAGAAGTTTTCAGAAAAATCTTGATATTTCTCTTGATAAGACTTCTTGATACTTCGTTTTATATTTTACATTGTATATACAACTGATATGAGCATTTGTTTGTTATGGATCAGCATGGAATTTATTCCATGGAAAAGAACCCTCCTTATCTTCATTTACCTCTCCAATCGGTTAGTCAATTGATACCATCTATGTCAAGCTGCATCATAACATGAAGAGAAAACTATTGTTTGCAGATTGTTAAATTATTTTAAACTATACACAGCAATGCTCAAAATGTAAAAATGTAGTTTTAATGGAAAAAATGTTAAAATTTGCAAATAAAATCACAGCATTATGATCACAGCTTATACGTGTCTGTAGTGATTACCACTTTTAAACTTGAGGTTTTTACACTGAATCAATGTAAAGCTTTGAAATATTGATTCTTGAACATACTGTTGCTGACAATTACGCCATCTTTGAATGTTCTGATCATAAAACAGTGCTTCTATTTGCAATATTTTCAAGCCCAAGAAAATCAGATCTGCATTAATTTGCATTATCACAAATGGAAAAAATGTAAGTCCCTAATTATCTATGATTTCAAACTACTTTTATACATTTTTCCAAGCCTGTTCATTTGTAAGAATTCTTTCAATTCCTCTGCATTAAATTTTCCCTATGCAGTTTCAAATAATTTTTTGTTAGGAGAAAATTTCCTGATATCTTGAAATCTGATGTTTATAATAGTGATTATATAAAATTGTCTTTTGTAATATCTTTGTGGAAAACCTGAATAGCAAAATATTCTTGAACAAATTTCTGGGAAAAAATAGTTCTTAAATCAGAGGGAAGTTTAATGAATCCTTGAGCATGTGTCACACATAGCGATTCTCTGCCTTCACCATTCCCTATATCATCTTCAGAGAACAATAATAAAGGTTTTCTCATTACCTGCACTGTGTTGACAAGCCATGAACAGAAGTCCCATAGAGTTTTTGCAGCCATAGGTTCTTAATCTCAATGAATTGCTTGAGCAATTGAGTTTTTTCTGAAGATGCAGAGAAAACTTCAGATATGTGAGATAGTATTTTAAAATACAGTTTCTGATAGTGCAAGTTAATTGTAGTAAAGATTAAATTCAAAACATGGCACTCCCAATATGTGAAAATAGCTTGCTTATATATTTCCTGTACGAGTTTTGCAGACCACTTATTTGCTGTGCCATAACTGCTGCTATGTTATAGGTTTGCTAATTGTAATTCAAAATTATAATATTTTGCAACTTGCTCACAAAGTGTTGTTACAGATTGATCTGAACTTGCATTAGAAAACATTAAAATACTTGTTAGAGTTCTCCTTTGCCATTTACATATTTAAAGCAACTAGACAACTGTGAACTCTAATCATCATGTATCTATCTAATCGTTGCCTATCTTCCATAGATAGTCTCATTAGATCCATCCATAACAGTCATGGTCTTCCAAGATGCCCATACCATCTTAACCTTCCACCTTCTATAGAATCAATTAAGTATACAGCTTTCACTTGCATCTGCTCTCATAAAGTTTCATTTTTTATTTTGTGAAGTCTATATACACAGCAACTTCTCCAATATCCATTTCCATAGATCTTAGTTGTTTTTTTTTTTTTTTTTTTTTTTTTTTTTCCCTCAAGATCTCCCACAGCTCAGTGCTGTATATTAGACTATTGTTTTATAGAATTTGCTCTTTATGTAGCTACATATGGTATTGTTCCAAATTAGTAATGTAATTGTCTTATAGTGACTTTTCAGTTTTGTAGTCTGTGCCTAATTTTAGTCTCACTACTTCCTTTCATATAATGTTTCCCAACTATTTATAAGTTTTCAGTCAGCACTTGATGGTAGAACCATCATCCAACACTTTATTGCTTCATACATCTCTAACAACATACATATATTCACACACTAAGATAATTCTCTAAAAAAGTACTAGTTATAAAATGAAACTAGTGACTGTGAAGTAAGTAAGACTAAGATGCATATAATTTGTGAACATTGCTCCATTAATGTTTTCTATTGGTGCATACAGTCAAAATTGATTTTGATGGAGTGTGATGATGTTCTGTCTCTGATTTAATTAAAAATATGAGTGAAATAATAGTTAACAATTTATACAATTATATATTTGTAAAATATATATGAAATATTAAAATTATATTAAAATATGAGTGAAATAATAGTTAACAATTTATACAATTATATATTTGTAAAACATATTGCATAGGTCATTTTGAAACACATTTATTTATTTAAAATATCACATTACTTGAGGCACATTCCATTTTCCATAGCTTTAAAAATACCTTCAGTTGAATTTTGCCATATTTGGTTATATTGGAGTAAGAAGACTATTCAACGTGGACTCAGAATAAAGTAAATAACTTGATTTGACTTGTAATATTCCATCTCAATTGCTTTGAACTCCTGCAGCACTGACATACTTTGGGATTGCATCTTAGACTCTACATCATTGATAACTTCACTACATCACACTTCCTTCCTAACTGTATAATTTTGGATCAAAACAGAGGAAGGAAAAGGTTTTGATTTGGAGTTGCTTGCAGTCTTCATAAACAGCATCATGTCCCATTCCTTGGGTAAAAATATGGCAAAGTACACATTTCTCAATTTTAAGAGCAGTTATTCAGTCATACATATTCCATCAGTATAAATAAGAGGCATGCAACTTGACATTGTATATTGTATGGAAGAGTGACATCACAAAGAAGTATGGTTTATGTGATCAGTATGCAGCGCTGCATGTTGTATATGTTCTATTACAATAATTAATGTTTTATGCATCTTATATAACTATGTTAGATGCACATTATAGGAAACAGATTTTATTTTTACATATTGAAAATCATTGTTGCATGAATTTTTAGAAGTATTGAAGAAAGATTTTTACAATTTATGTAGACTGCTTCAATGGTGCTCATATCTCAATGTACTTTGGATGAGTTTTTGCATGATCACTTTGGGAAGAGTTTCATTGCATTCTTTTTACATTACTTTTAGCTTTATAAAATTTGATTTTTGAGCTAGCAAAATGAGCATAAGGAAAAATTCACATCATTAACTGTTAGAGAACAAAGGGCACCAAATTTTATATAGTGTGCACACCCTGACAAAATTAATCACATTCTGTATTATAACCGAATAAGGCATTTAGGTTAAAGATCATTTAAAGACTTTTCAGAAGAAAAAAAAGTGATGTGCTACATATACATGACTTTCTTGATTCATTTTATTTTTGTACAGCTTTATTTTCTTCTTTTTTCTTTCTTTCTCTATTTACCATCCTCATATGCAGGATTCGCACCCCTTAGAACTTGCAAGCCAGCGCCTGGGGTGAGACACTTATTGATGAGCAGAGGATAAGAGAGAAGCCAGGATGGCTAATCAGCCCAAAGCCTAGTATAAAAGTGAGGAAGTGGATGATATGAAATAACAGCAAAATGGATGACAGGAAAGATGATTATGGAGCAATTGATGGGATGAATGACGTGAGAAACCAGAGCACCCAGAGAAAACCTGCCTAGACGCTGCTTTGTCCACCACAAACCCCACATGCAGCCCTATGGGATCAAACTCAGGCTGCCTAATTGAGAGGCAAGTGATCTACCACTTGGCCACTTGATATAACTTCTACAAACTATCACTCCAAAGCTTATTTTTCCATCTGCTTTAGGTTAATTATAATAAATGTTTGCAGAAATATTACACATGGTTTTGGTAGGTACAAGGGGAATGCAAAAGAATGAAGTAGTAGCAGCAAATGTTTAAAAATCTAACATGTTTCATTCACATGAGTTTCTCCATCCACTCTTCAAGTATTGTTACAAAGGATTCTTCTTCTGTCTACTTCATGTTTAACAAGATAAAACTCTGTAGAAGAGGTTTTATTACATGTTTCCTCGCAAGTACAAAGGAAATAGGGGAATACATTAGGCAATGATCAAAACTTTCAAGAGTTTGTCGCTCTGTGCTTCTTTAAAATTCTCTTTTCTTTGCATCACTAGGAAGGGGGAAAAATAATGATTTCCATGTAATAAAAGTGAGAGTTGTTGTTATTATTATTATTATTATTATTATTAATTGGAAGTGCTACATAGTGAAACTTAGTTAATAGTAATGCATCAGTGAGTCGTTTTTCATAAGGCTTCATCAAAATTGTTACTTACATAGCAGAACCAGTATCTTATAATCTGTCTTACCTCAACTGCATATAACTGCTGGATGCAGGTGAGCCATCTTCTCTGGTAGTGAACTGATGAACTTACACAGCAAATTTTCTAGCATAAGATCAAAGTTAATAAGTCTGGTTTGAATTTTTCCATGTACATATTCCCCCAATATCCAACACCTTAGAATAAATTGTGTCAAAAAGCTTCCAGCAACTTGAAATTCAAAAAACCAAAACCCAGGCATATAAAAATAAATTGCAAAGACTGTGATAAAATATGCATTGGCAGACAAAAAGAAATATAAGTATCAGACTGAAACAACACTACTCGTGTAATAAATGTACCAAAAAATCATCAGTCTCAGCCCTGGTATGAACAAACTGAAATACAACATGACCTTTTAAAACATCTTCATAAAGCTGTTGAACTGGATATCTAGGGAAAAAATCTGATGTGTTCCATTCACATGACATAAAATTATTGTTAAAAAGCTTATTCTTCTATTTACTTAATGCTAATCGAGAAAAAATTAGCAGAAAGGTTCTTATTACTTGCTTCCTTGTAAGTAGAAGAGAAATAAGAGAGTACCATAGGCTAAATCTATAGTCAAATCTTTTAAAAATTGGTTGATATGTGATTGAAGTACCTTTATTTAATTGGACAGTTGATAAATTTCTGTATGAGAAAAGTATAAGTATTTTAAAGCTGAAACTAATAACAAGGAATATCTCAAAAACGGTCAACCTCAGGAAAAAAATTATTTAATCATAAATTGTATGTTTTAATGTACGAGGGGCATACTGAAACTCATGAGCAACACTGTTTTACAATATTAATATTTATTTTTAACCAAATACATCATCATAATCTACAGACTTTCTTTCACTTTTCGACATAGCCGCCATTGTTTTGCACACATTTTTCCATCGTTCTACAAGTTTGAAAATGCCCTTGTGATAGAACTCCGTTCCAGCTGCCCACTGACCCTGACGCACTGCTTTCCGAATATCCTCCAGCGTCTCGTAGCGTTGGCCACGCATCTGCTCCTTCACAGAACCGAAAAGATGGTAGTCGGAGGGTGCCAAGTCGGGACTGTAGGGAGGATGTGGAAGAGTTTCCCACCCTAATGCCCTGAGCTTCTCCATAGTGGCACGGGCAGTATGCGGACGCGCATTATCCTGTTGAAGGATGATCCTCTTTCCAGGGCGTTTATCACGCAAAGCCCGACGGAGCTTCAGAAGTGTCTTGATGTAGCGGGCAGAATTTATGGTTTGTCCAGGTTCAAGAAAGTCAACCAGAATGCAACCTTGTGCATCCCAAAAGACACTTCCCATAACTTTTCCTACAGACTGCACTGTCTTCGCTTTCTTCTTCGATGGTGAGTTCAAGTGGTGCCATTCCATACTCTGACGTTTCATTTCTGGCTCATAGTGATGGAACCAGCTCTCATCGCCAGTCACAATACACGTCAAAAATTCATCACCTCCATTATGAAATCTCTGAAGAAGGTTTTGTGCTATGGTTCTTCTCTGAAGTTTGTGGTCTTCAGTCAATAAATGGGGGACTCAATGGGCACAGACCTTTCGATAACCCAAGCTGTGGATCATTTCTTGCACTGCACTATGTCCTATTCCAAATTGCGCAGCAATTTCATTCACAGTGAAACGCCTATCTCCTGTAATGAGCTCATCAACTCTTACCTTGTTGCGTTCTGTAGAGGTAGTTCGAGGATGCCCGCTACGAGGCGCATTTTGCAGACTCGTGTTTCCATCTTTGAAATGTTTCACCCATCTTCTAACACTGCTGGCACCCATGCAGACACCTCCATATGCACGTTGAAGTCTGAGATGAATTTCAGGAGCAGATTTTCCTTGTTTCACAAGGAATTCAATGACAGCATGCTGTCGAAACGAAACATCAATGTCAGCCATTTTTCAAACACCGTCTGTGGTCACGTGATAGAAGCTAATGACGTCACAATATGTCAACATGTGGCTTAAAGTCTGTAGATTACAATCCTGCAATTCGTTTCGTTACATTGTTGAAATTTAAATTTTTACAATGGGTTGCTCGTGACTTTCAGTATGCCCCTCGTATGTGTGTTTGCATGGTAAGTTTTTGTCTATCTCTTACGATTTACCAGTTATGCAAAATTTATCCAGAATAAACATGTCTTCAGAGACTATTCCCAGAAAATTGAAGATATACATTTTCTTTGTCATGTAAATATCTTAAATATACAATATTTTAATCAAAATCCTTAAAGCCATTTTTTGAGAAAATAAAAATTTTTTAAATTGTTTCCATGTAGTTGGGGGTGGGAGAATTTTCTTGAAAATCTTCCTGTTGCATACTTGGAAGATGCCAAGTTTGGTATTTAACAGTCTTTTCGTTTTTGAGCTATGCTGCACACACACAAACACACACTCTCTCTCTCTCTCTCCTAAATTTTTTTTATATTCAGGGGGTCTCAAAACATGAATTTCCGGTGAAACCTGGGTATCCAATTTTTTGGTGTAATACAATACCTTCTCTATACACTTTGTATGCAGTTGGTAATGTAGGATAGATCCTACAATACTGTTCTGCTGTGTAAGTAATAATTTTGATGAAGCTTGTGAAAATGACTCATTGATGCATTATAATAAAAGTGTAACATTGAAAAATTCAGACGAATTATCAGGAATATCTTATAAAAAGTTAACACAAAAAATAAAATTACATAAATTATGTGAGTTAATGAGAAAAATAAAATTAATGATTCCTAGTATCCAATTCTATATTTGTGGTGCAAGACTGAAAATTTTGCTCAGAGAATTTCTTGCAGTTTACCGGTTAAGCAAAAATAGTTCAGAATGAAGGTGACTTCAGAGGCTATTCCAAAGAAAATTCTTAAAAATACACTTCATTTTCGTGAAAATATCTTAAAGTTATGGTACCTCTATTTTAATTAAAATTGTTAGCCAGTTTTTGAGAAAATAAAAATGTTTGAAAAGTGTTCCATGTAAGGAGTAGGTTGGGGTGGGTGGATTAATGTTTGTTTTTCTTTGTTTCTTTCCTGCTTGCTTGTTTTCTTCCCAAGCCACCTCAAAAAAATATTTTCTATGAAATCTTGACATCAAATTTTTGGGTGGAGTACAATCAAGTCCCTATGCAGTCCAGATAAAGTGTCATAATATGAAGAAGTGTGGTGGAGGACAAGATACTCCCTAGGTTGCGTGCAGTACATTGGTTGTAATAGGAAAACAGTGAAATTTAAAACAGCTATAATTACACCATAAGGCTACCTGAGTAGGAAATAATTGTGACAATGATCGTCAGCACATATGCACAGGGATTAGACCTTGAACGTCCTGTTGGAAGTTGAATAAAATCACCTCATTGACTAGACAGAATTTCATCCCACAACTGAACAAAACAGAAGTAAATGTTACCATTGAACTGGAATATCGCATACCTGCATTTAAAGTGCTTTAATTCCATTTTCTCAGTGATTCCATGTATACTTTCTCATTTGTACTTTAATGCTCAAAGCTGTCAACAAGAATTATAAAGAGGGTTTGTTAAGCGTGTCTTTGCAGTAAAGGGGTCAAAATACTGAATTAAAAATGAAAAATATGCTGGGTTCGATTCTAGGCTGATGAAGCTATTCTTATTCCCCACCCTCAAGAGCCTAGAAATATGAATGTGATACTGAATTTATGTTAAAGTTAATCGAGAAGTACAGTTTTAATGTACACCTCAAATTTAAGCAGTCGTTATAGAAGGTCAAAGTGGTAATACAATGATATTACCTAAGGCGGTATGTAAATAAATATAAACAAACAAATAAAATGATTTAGCTGAAAAAAAAAACATATGTGATACTGGATTTTCAGAGATGGTATGTACAGTATAAAAATAAAATAAACGCGAAAATAGGTACCTGTATTCCTCTTCAGTAAATTATATTCAAGATGTTAAGTTAACATTTTCTATCAATATGTGGTATATTGAGTTACATAAGATAGGCATATTAATATGTGCACAACAGGAGAGTATGGTCTGTGCTTCCTGAAATAATTTATAAACAAATCTAAAATTAGAATTATTACTTAACATTCTTCATGTTCTAACACTTTTGCAAAATTCCTTTTTGCATCCTGTGGGGCCATGTTTCAGTTTGAAATTACAGCTTTGAAAAATTAACTCAATCGAGATTTCAGAGGTTTTTTTACTTTTTTTTATTTATTTTTATTTTTATTATTATTATTATTATTTAGGACAAATTATAATATTGAATCTAATATTTTAGCACTGACTTCTAATGCTAATGAAACATATACAAAATAGTTATAAAAATGAAATTAGCGTTCTCGTTGTCTTTGTCAGATAAGAAGGGAAAAATACTGAAGGAACTGTGTCAGGGTTGCATCATCTGGCCTTTATTCTCATGGAAACAATTTTTTGCAAAATACACTGATACTTTGATGGCACAAATTTGTTACTCTCAGAGCAGCTGACAACTTACTCAATAATTCTAGTTATTTATTAGGAACCTAAAATAAATTATCATTCGCTTAGTGACCGAGGAAACTCACGAGAATAAATTGGAATTAATTTGGAACACAAATGTTATAATTTATTCTTACTAATGGAAAGTGATCTCGGAATCATTTTTCCATTGATTGGTGCAGTTATGCAGCATAGAAGTGCACCATGTTAATTATTAAACCACCTCACTTTTAAAGTCTTTTAAGCATACTGAGCCTACAGAAAAAAGCATGTTTGCCCTTTACCTGCCTATGCATGAGAGGTTTCAATTAGTGACAGCACACCAGCGCCAGTGGAGAGTCTAGGTAATATAATTCCAAGATCTTTGAGTACAATGTTGCCACCTGCTTACTAGACATAGAAGTATAGTAAAAATGCATGAAAAAATTAAAACCAATAACACACTTCTCAGAAATGGTTGTACAAAATTCTTTATGAATGAATCATTTTTAGAAGAGTGTGTGTGAGTGTGCACGTGCGCGCGCTTAAATGGGCGAATAATTACAGAGTTTAAAGTTATAAATACTAAATGTTAGATAAATAGCTAACTTGGTATTTATTTACCAATTATGCAATAGGAAGAATTTTAAATATTTTTAAACAAAATACCCCCACAGCCCAAGGTACCTTAACATGGAAAGCTGATCATTATTTTTTGTTATCCAAAGGTGGTTCTTAGGTTTTGATTAGAATAACTATATTGAATATATTTTTAGGACAAAAAATGAATACTTTGAATTTTCTGGGAATAGTTATGAAGTCGTCTTCATTGGGATTAAATTTTTAATGAAATAGTTTTAACTGGTGAATTTTAATTGTTATACAAAAACTTGCTTCACAAACTTCTGAATCTCTTTTAAAACACACAGTTTGTTTCAAAAAAATGTTTATGCATCAGCCATTTCCACGAAATCCATTGTTATTGGTTTGAACTAAAGTTTTGAAGCAGTCATTTAGTTTCTTCCTATGAAATGATGGAAGGGGTATGAAATATTAAGTTTAGCATATAAGAACTAGTTTTTACTTCCTCTATTGTCTATAGTAAGTATGGGGAATATTATATTCCACCCAAAAATAATTTTTCTAATAATTTAATTTTTGTTTTTGATCTAATTATTAGAAGTTGAGATTCTACAGGAAATATGTATTCTGAGAACCCCTGAACCCAAAAGAGCATTTTTAGAAAAAGGTGCATATGTGTAGTGAGTGAGAGAAAACAGCATAACTCAAAAACGAAAAGTTGGTTAAATACCAAAATTGGTATTCCAAGTTCTCCATTTCTAAGAGTGAGACACAAACTTAAAAAAAAATCTGCCCACCCCAAACATAGAACATTTTTCCCAATTTTGATTTTCTCATAAAATGCTCAGTTTTTATTAAATCATCATTTGTTTGCAATATTTTCATGATAAATGAAATGTATTTGTTGAATTTTCTTGAATAGCCTCTGAAGCCCTCTTCATTCTTAATGACTTTTGCATAATTGGTAAATCACATGAAATAGATAAAATCTTCCTACATAAAAAATTACTTTCTTTAAAGTAATTTGTCAATTGTGTGTGGGAAGTTAATGAATTAGAAGATATTCCTTGTTGTAGGTTGAATTTTTGAATGCTCATAATTTACTCAAATGGGAAGTCATTTCTCTCTTTTTATTTTATTTTTCTTTCTTTCTTTGTTATGTAAAGAAAATGGAATTTCAAAGCCATTACATGATAATCAACTCATAAAACATTTGACAAACATTTGCCTATAGTGTTCCTGTATTCCCATTATACTTACAGGAAATATGTGATAAAACCATTTCTTAATTTTAGCAACTATTCATTTTTTTTAATTAGTAAATTATGTACTTACATCATCATTTCCAAATAAGTACTGTCTTTATATGTTATATTAATTTGTTGAGTTGGTTTTTTAACACTACTTCACTTACATTGTTATTATGAGGGGCCAGTTTCGAAAGCCTATGCTTTAATTTTCAACCTCACGGGTCCAATTGCCATTGCTGAGAAGAGTACAAGCAAATGCAGCCAGCAATGGCAGTTGGATCCGTGAGGTTGAAAATGAAAGCATAGGCTTTCGAAACTAGTCCCTCATAATAACAATGTAAGTGACGTACTGTTAAAAAACCAACTCAACAAATTAATATAACATAATTTGACCGTCACTGTTACTAAATTCCTCCAAACATCAATCAAGCACTGTCTTACTGCTTGTGTTTCTTTCTGATAGTCACCAGATAAACTTTATCATTAGAAGGTTGCCAAGTGGGATTTCAAAGTTGAATATTTGGTCATTTTTTTCCAAAGTTCATTTCTACATGCAATGTTGTTAACAAACTTTAGATTTCTATTAATGTTATGCTTTTCTTTCCAAAAATGTCAAGCTACCATTAATTTTTCTTCTTATTTTGAGATTTTAGTTTTTTTTGTGTTTTCTTTTGCTCTAGTATTTTCCAATGTAGATTATTTCACATATTTTATCTGATGCATTCCTGACATGTCTCAGGTAACTTTAACAGGAAGACAACTGCCTCCCGCAGACCAGGGCCTGGCGTGACAACTCCCAATCCCTTGTTCCACGAGTGCTCAGTAGTTATTGTGCATTTCTTGCTGCTTCTGCTATAAGTCACACGTTTACACTCAGTGAGAGAGTAGACCTTGGAGTGAGTGGGTGTATTTACACGTATTTATACTACAATATGGTTGCATATTCAGTATACAAGCATGTGTACATGTTAAAGACATATTTCAGGACAAAGAATTCATGTAGAAAAATTAGACAAAATTATATTTTCTAACACACCACTTTTGTGTAGGAATATTATACTGCACCTTGTGGATCAGTTTAACGAAACAGTTTCTATGAATAACCAAAAAAGGCGGTAAATTTTCATATTCTTACTGAGGAAAATCTTGATAAAATCAGTGCTACCTTGGAACAAGTCCTAGGAAATCTTTGAGCCATTTTGGACTGCAGACAGGAATTTTGAAAGCATCAGTTCATAGAGCAACAAAATTATTCAAATTAAGTCCTACGTAATAACAGTATCTCACCAATTACAACCTACAGATTATAAGAAAAGATTTTGATTCTGTAATTGGCTGTTAGAAAAAGTCAATAGTGGTGATACTGAGAGGTACTAATAAATACTGTTTTTTCCCAAGGCTTAACCCACAGGATCTCACTACTGTGAAGAGATTTGGAATAACCAAAAGTAAGCACAACTTGATAACATGTAAATGAAGCAGGGATTGGGCAGAATATTTACCATTAAAAATCTAAAAATATTTTGAGTGTGTATTTTTACAGAAATAAAAAAAAAATAACTAGGAGTCTTGGCCATTGCATGAATGACATAAAGGCCTTCATGATTTCTATATTTCATTTTCAAAACAAAATTTAAAATTGTTGTCAAAAGGCACATCTAAAGTTGAAATAATGAGGAATTAAAATTTGGGGAATCTTCATTCAATCAAATGTTTTGGTTAGTGCAGCATATTATTATTATTATTATTATTATTATTATTATTATTATTATTATTATTATTATTATTATTATTATTATTATTATTATTATTATTATTATTATTATTATTATTATAATGATACTAATAGCTTGTTCATCATTAGGTAATTAAATAATTACAAAAGGCTTTGTCAACACTAAGTTTAGCTAATAAAAATATCATTAAAATTCAAGCAAATTAACCAAATACAGATATTTATAAAAAATAAAAGAATTTGAGTCACTTTTTGTAACACAAACATCACTTATTTTTACTTACTGGGACCAGTTTCGGGAACACTTGTTCCCATTTTCAACCCTTAATTCCGACTAAATCTTTCTTCGTTGGCGTCAATGATGGGGGTGGTGGTGTATCAGTTGTGTAGGCATCTGTTGCTGCATCTATAAACTTCCAGAGATAGCTGTATGGTGGTAAATCAAAATTTATGATATGGCTTTTTTTCTCCATGATGTAGATCTTCTCCCAGACATCTAATTCTGTGGGTTTTAACAGTTTTATATTCAGTGTGATTTTGTGTCCTGATATCCAAAAACGATAGGCATAACACGCACAACCACCCTACAGAACCTCAGTGACCAACCTCAGTTCAGAAAACTCACCTGTCATCCTTGGGCACACAACAAACTTCAGAAAATCTTCAGGAATTATAACATCACCTTAGCTCCAAAAAACAACTACAGCATTCAGAAACTGCTGTGCAGAAATTTGCAAGATCCTATCCCTGCAGACAAAAAACTGGGAATTTATGAAATTAAATGCTCAGACTGTAATCTGGTGTATATAGGAAGGACAAAGAGAAGTTTGGAGACCAGATTAAAGGAACACATGAGAAACCTAAAATACAAGCAAATAGATCAGCAGTTGCCTATCATTTTTGTTGGAGAAGATCTACGTCACGAAGAAAAAGAGCCACATCATGAGTTTTGATTTACCACCATACAGCAACCTCTGGAAGTTCATAGATCCAGCAACAGATGCCTCCACACATGATACACCACCACCCCCATCGTTGATGCCAACGAAGAAAGATTTAGTCGGAATTAACGGTTGCAAATGGGAACAAGTGTTCCTTAAACCGGTCCCAGTAAGTAAAAATAAGTGATGTTTGTGTTGCAAAAACCGGCTCAAATTCTTTTATTTTTTATTTAATCACATCACTGTCACAAGCTTCTATGCATATTTGCAAGTTTTGAACAGATATTTATGTTTAATGAATGCTTCTAGATTTACTAAATATGAATTTCTAAAACTTGAAGTAGCAAAGAAAGAAAGAAACAAACTAAAATAGACTGTTAGGCACAATAAGCATACTGTAATAGGAATATTGGGAAACCACAGGTATCCCATGTTGGTATACAAAGCCATTTCTAATTACCAGTGCTGGAAACTGGTGCCTATAAACACTCTGACCAAACACACTTCTGACTCCTGTTTTAGAAGTTGGATCAACAGCTCAGCTTTTTCATAACTGATAAATAGGAAACAGATATTTAGGTAAACATATGTTTTCTACTTGCAGTTACAAGCATAAAACTTAATATGAATATTGATTATGCTGCCACAATCGCAAATACAAAGTTTTAGAGTAAAAATGTGTGATTAAATTTGTTGCATATTTTGCATAGCTATTAGTAATATTTTATTCATTTTTTTTTACTAATTTACTATACACATTTTCAGTTATTAAGCTTTGTTTCTCCTTTTAATTTTGTGGCCAACATAGCTTTGTTTGTGAGAAGAGAAGCTGTGCAATCTTAGATTAGAATGTGTGTTGTCAACAGCTCATTGCAATATAAACATGCATATATAAAATGCAGGAAGGAAGTTTAACATCTAAGACTCAATATGATTACCATTCAAGTTTTTATTCTATTGTCTATTCTTGTACCTTCAGTTCAGAATTGCTGGGTAATGCTTAATATGCGTGTTGAGTGAATCTTGTTACTAAAATGCCAAAGGTAAAAAGTAGTCAAAGTTTTTGGTTGCAGTTAAAGAACTCTCAGGTATGTTCAGCACAGTTGGAAAAATTCTGTATTGTCTGCCTTGTGTAAAGTCTATAAAAGCAGATCAAAGCTCCCAGGAAACGCAGCATTCATCTGGCAACACATATATTAGCTGCTTCGTGTTCTTCTATGAAACAGGTGCTTTTAAGTGAAGCAGGACCCTCTAGCTCATATTCAGGATCTTCCAAGTGTCATGATCTCATTAATTCATTACTTACAAGTTGGTAAAACAGTTTATTAATTACAGCTTGTTCTGTTATGGAAAATGAAACAAAATATGTTTGCTTTTTACCAAATATTCTGAACTTTTTAACAAATATTTTCTTAATTTTTAATGCATAAAAAATAAATTTATTTAACTTTTTAGCACCTAAAAATCTGTTCCCTACCAATAAGTCATAAAAAGTTGATAAAACTTTGTTTAAAGATCTCGGAGGTAGGGTGGTCCTATCTTATGCCCAGAAAAAGATGCTTTCACTAAAAGCCTATTTAAGTCATACTGAGGAATTTTTAGAGACCCATGTGCAAGATTTACGGATGTGTACATCATATTAGGACATATCAATTAGGTTTAAGAAACCAACACATCAGTGATTTAGAAGAAGCCAGAATGTTAGTTTTATTTCACTTAAAATTGTTCTAGTAGTGGCACAATTTTGTTCTTCACATGTTCCATATTTCTGATTCTAGCCTAATTGTTGCAGCATCATTCAACAATGATTCCCTTCTCATGTTTTGTCATTACAATCTCCCTCTCTCTCCCTTATGAGTACCAGTAATATTTCATTGCTGAAGTTTAAACAAGGTAATATTCCCAAAACTCCAGATAACACTGAACACATTATTGACTTCACTGTGTCTACATTTAATTGCTTCCATTTTATCATTAAACATCAATCAAAGAAAATAGCCTTTCGACATTTGAATTGTGACTGAGAATACTAAAAGGGCTTCTATTTTCAATTACAATAACTCAGAACAGGAAGTTAAAACACAGGAATGAGAAAGCTTGTCACAGTAACAGCAGAATAATAGCATTATTGTAGCAAGCATTACTAATCAAGGAGTATACTATGACCAGAGAGCATAGTGAAAAATACTACCATAGCAATACAATGTATGCAGCATTGCTCTGGCTTGTATTTTGTTGTTATTCAATATCTGAATCTCTAGAAAGGAAAATAAAGTGATTGGAATGGTAATATGTATGGGTATGCCAGTTGGAAACAAACTTTCCTAAGTGTGTACACCACCACCTGCTCTCCTCCCTGTTCATTGCACCAAATAGTTCCAGTCAGCATAGTATAGAATCTTCTTTAATTCTCAAACATGGTCTCAAGGATGTATATAGGTGTAATTTATTTAAATAATAATAATAATACTGATCTGTATCACTGCTTTCAACCTTATGGTAATCAAATTAAAACAAGCTTGTAATATTATTGGAATACAACACCTATCGCTTTTAGCATACAAAGTGACACCCAGCCACTTTGTCTTCTTTGTACAAAATTTATTTACTCTTCCTTAGCAACACATTATTTTGCAAGTTTTGTGATGCTTTTCTTTGGACATGTGAGCATCACTCTTAGTTTTTATTAAACAAATTTACATTATATTATGAGGGCAGATCAAATATAAATGGGTATTTTAATGTAACGCTGCTGTTGGTCATAATTTTGAGGAGAGACTTTGTCAGCATGTTGGTGAGGGTATCTGGAGAGGGGTGTATTGTGTGCGCATGCACCGCAGAGAACGGGGCTGGGTCAGTATGCCATGAGTGAGCAAGAGCTACATTCGTTTGTTGTGCAACACATCAGATTTCCTGCAAAAGAGGGCATCAAACCTGCGGAAATTTTGAGGCGGCTTCGCACACAGTTTGGGAATGAAACACTTTCGAAGACTTGAGTGTATGAGTGGGCTCAAATTTTTGTGGTGGGAAGAGAAGCTGTGCAAAATGAACCTCATAGGAGGAGACTGCAGACAAGCATTACTGCAAACAACATTGTTACCATTCGTGGCATTATTGAAGAAGATTGGCACATAAAAATATCCGAAATTGTTTTTGCCCTAGGAATAAGTTGCAGAAGTGTTCAAACAATCATCCGAGATGAACTCCATTACAGAAAATGTCTGCCAGTGTGTTCCTCGTCTCCTCAACCAGGAACAAAAAACATTATGCCAGGAAGTTTGTAAGAGACACCTGCATTGCTACGAGGAGGAGGGAGAAGGTTTCTTGAATCGCATTGTGACTTGTGATGAAACATGGGTGCATCATTACACCCCAGAGTCAAAGCATGCAAGCATGGAGTGGCAGCGAGGAGATGAAGCAAGTCTGGTCAAGGTCAGAACATTTCCATCTACTGGAAAGGTGCTTGCAACCGTTTTCTGGGACTCCACGGGCATTTTGCTGGTAGATTTTCTTCACGAAACAAAGGACAATTAATGCAGCCTATTACTGTCGCATTTTGGATGAAGCAAAAGCTGCATATTGCAGCAAGCGATGCCGGCAACCGATCCGAAACATTATTCTTCTCCATGACAATGCAAGGCCACATACTGCCTTTTTAACGCGGGAAAAACTGCAGAAAATGTATTGGACAACTTTGGGACATCCTCCTTAAAGTCCAGATTTATCACTCTGCAACTACCATTTGTTTGGACCACTGAAACAAGACCTAGGAGGACAGGGGTTTGATGATGACGCTAGAAGAATTTGTGCGCAACTGGCTCTGCACGCATCCTCCTCCTTTCTATAAGGATGGCTTCAAAAACTTGTCAATCCAATGGAGAAAATGTATATCGAAGGCAGGACACTATGTAGAAAAGTAATCTGTATATGAGTATTTTTGTTTGTTGATGCAATAAATTTAAAAAAATAATTCCCATTTATATTTGATCTGTCCTCGTATTTACACAGTTTTCCAATTTGCTTTTTTCTATTCATTTTGTTTAAAATAACAACATATTTATATAATTAAAACAATTACATAATGATACAAAACAAATTTAGAACTTTAATTTCAAATACTTTTCAAATAATTACTGTCTCATGATATAAATTTAAATGTTATTCATAGTTCCCCCCCCCCCTAAACAAGACTTTGCCAGTTACTGTAACCCCACCCCCACTAGAAAAGGAGACATATCTGGGATAAACAGGACATGGTCGCTCTAATCAATGTCCTTCAGCTGTATTTCTCCTACGATGTAGTGTTGGGATCTTTGAGCATTAAATTCTCTTTAGTAGGGCAGCTCCATGGCCAAGTGATTAGAAGCTTGTCTCTCACCTAGGTGGCCTGGGTTCAGACCTGGTGGACCAAATGTGGGATTTGTGTTGGATGAAGCAGTGTCTGGGTAAGTTTTCTCCAGTTCTTGGGTTTCCCCTGCCTTTCATTCTACCTATTGCTCTGTAATCATCACTCCTCTCATCCATTTCACCGTCATTTCATACCAAACATTTCCTCACTTTCATACCAGATGTTTGGCCAAAAACCCATTCTGGTTTTTCTCTGATCCAGAGCCGCTACTCAAGAGGCATCTGACCCCAGACACTTGCTTGTAAGTCCTACGTATAATGAGGGTAAACAAAGAAAGAAAGAAAATTTCCCTTTCGTAAAAAGAAGAAAACAAAAATTAAACTAGTTATGTTCATGAAGAGTTAAGTTCCAAGAGTATTTCTTTCATCAGTATTTTGTTGTTCAGTATTAAATGGAAATAAAACAGGCATACTTTTTAGTGATATGTTTGCTTTATTAGATATTAAAAGAATGCTTCCTACATTATGATTGCCATTTGTAGTGTAAAGGAATATCTTCTTTAGTGGGAAATAAAGAGTGAACATGAAATAATCCTGGAGACTGAAGGAGGTGAGAAAATGGATGTAAATGAACAAAATTTTCTAATACTTTTTTGTAATTTAATGCACTGTTAACTAGATAATTGTGTTTAAAAGTAGAAGTATTTGGTAACTTGGCGCAATTTGTTAATTGAGTAGTCTGATTCTACTGACAGTACCTTGAATTATTCTAATACTCTATAAAAACCATTACATTATAATGACCATGTTACACTGATGTAACACCTAATAACCTAAATATTGCAGAATGCCGCAAAATCATAAAACAACTAATTAATTTAAATAAAAAATTAATACTTAAATGGATACCAGCACATTGTGGATTACAGGGTAATGAAACAGCCGACTTTCTAGCCAAGAAAGGTAGTAAAATTACATTAAATTCATCAGATCCAATAAGTTATCACTCTTGTCAAAAGAATCATTATATCAACATATAATAAAAAAAATTAAAGAAGATAATGTATCGCAAATAAAAGGAAAACCATGGAAAAATTTATGTAATAACATGACCAAGAAAATCCTCTGTAGCAAATTTTAAACTCCTAACGACTATCTCAATAAACATTTATTCAAGATTGGTATAGTGAGATCTCCTCTGTGTCCTTTCTGTACACTTAAAGAAGATATGGATGGAAACTACCTTTTTCACTGCCCAAAAATAAAATCAAAATACTGGAATGCAAGAGAGTGAATGGCTTGCCTGCCAACTGCTCAACGTTGGATACCAACCAACCATACTGACCATATATTGAATTCATATGTTTTGTCATTGGCATGTAAAACACCAGAAAATTCTGGGGAAAAAGTGAAATAATTGTTCACTGAGTCTTAGTTATGTAAACATTACCTTGAATTTTACATTCTCACATAATTTATTTGTTATGTGATCTGCCTGAATATCTGGAATATTCTGTTTCGGAGGCTTGTGCCATGGTAAGGTAACAAACTCACATGGAATTATTACTGGCATTAAACAGTTTTATGGTTTGTGTACACATACATGTATGTATTGCAAAAGGTACATTTTAATTATTATGCAATGCTACAATGTGACAATGCAAAGCTTTACTTGAAATGAAACTAAGCATTCTAAACATTATGGCTCTCTAATGTGAAACACTTCCTATGTTCTGAACCCAATGATACTGCCTTGAATTTAAAAATGTAGTACTAATAATTGCTAAACCTTTAGAAAAGCATAATTTATAATGTGAATTTGCACTACACCGCATAATGCTTAAAGGAAATTTATGTGCAATTGTTTATGGTTTTAGCCAACTAGCTCTACTTAATTTTTAATATACCGGTTTTAAAATAGTATTAATGTGCTTCATGCCAGCGCGTACATTTAATTGCCTGTCTAAGAAATGAACCTGTATAACATTATGCAGAAATTCTAAGATGCTCATTCATCAATGGTTACTCCAATATGACTTAACAATAAGCTACGATGCAAAAACACTTAAGAGTTAGTAAAAGTTTGCAACACTAAGGTTACTGATAAGATTTGTGTGCATGAGTATGTGTGACAGATCTCAAAATTTCAAAAAATGTAAATAAACAAAATTGACACTGCTCTTCATGGCTAAAAAATTCCACAGTCACAGACCATTATTACTTGGTAACTAAAACATTGGGATTAATTTAATATATCTGAACTTGCCTCCAGGATGTAAATTTGAAATAAGAATTTAGAGGAAGTGTCTCATATGTCCACCATTTGCTTGTAGATAGGCTTCACATTTTCTTTACCAGTTCTGACACACCCTGGCAAAGATCCCTGGATTAATTCAAAATCTTCTCGGGCTTCTAGCCAGGTAATAACTTGGCTTGACACCAACGTTTCGAAGAAGTGCATCTTCCTCGTCTTCAGGGTGAACTGATCAGTTCACCCTGAAGACGAGGAAGATGCACTTCTTCGAAACGTTGGTGTCAAGCCAAGTTATTACCTGGCTAGAAGCCCGAGAAGATTTTGAATTAACACGTTGCCAGGAAAGCTATAGTTCTTATTTTACATCCCTGGATTGTTTCAAATTTCCTCAGCTGCTAAGAAAATGTGCTGATGTGGCTATCTGGCAGGCTAAGCCACGGTCCAAGTTGATCAATCTAACAGTTTGGGAAAGTCTTCATCAAGTGATGACAGACTTCAAGTGTGATATAGGGTGGGTGTACTATCGTGAAGGAACCACATCTTCCTCATCTCCAATGGGATGTTCTCCAACAGGTTAAGCAACTGGTACTTAAAAGACTGCCGATTCTCCATACCAGTCAAGCATAATGAAAGGACGAACAGTGCAATAAGAGATCTCCAATTATGCCAACCAAATGTTAATCAAGATCTGTGCTGAAAATTCTGCTGCTGTATAGATTCTTCACTGTATGTGTGTACATGCGCAAACTGACAAAGCAGCCACTCGGAAAACCCAACAATTGGATAAAAATCATTTGGTGATAAATATTGTGTTTGCAGGATGTGAAATGGGGAAGTAATGGTTTTTTAAAAGTTCTAAGTACATTCCAGTGTGGCACCCTCACTCTGCAGACAATATGACTGCTTCAATCAGGATTTTCATCAACCAAGTTTAACATTTCCTCTTCCATGTTGATTATTTTGTCTGGTCATTGTCACCTTGATTACGATAACTCTGAATTACCCTACCTGTATCCGGATCCAGTGGCAAACTTCAGCAAATGTCTGCACTTAGTACAATTCTATTAGAAAATCCTTCAGCATAGAACCATTTAGCAAATTGAGAATTGTCCATATATTATGATCATATCCAGATATTCAGAATTTGAAATTATATAATTAATTATGTATATTCTGTAACAAGATTTTCTATCCTTGGGGTTTTGATTCAAACAGATTATGGACTTTTTATTTTCACTCTATTAAAAAAAACACCAAAAGAAAAAGTTGTATATTCAATTTCAGTGAATATAGTCTTAAATAAAGTACCTTTAATCCAGCAAGGTGATGACAGATTTTTTTGTATAAAAGTATTATTTTTTTTCTAGAAAACTAAACTTTGCTGTTTTTTTGGTATTAGACTTCTTGTTATTCATAATAAAACTAATTTGCTCTTAAAGTGTACAGGATTATTTCATTTCCACTCTGTATATGCTCATTTTTGTTGCTTTTTGATTCTGTTGTTGAGAGTTAAAACTGCTTAAAATAATTCTTTATTATAGACATTTTTTCACATTCAGGTCTCCATATTCTGTTAGAATGAGGTCACATAAGTGGGAGAAAAATTGCTTAAAGTTAGTTCTTAGCCCACGGTTCACTTAGACCTGGAAAGTTGGGAAAGGTCATTGGAAAATAAGGAAAATCAAAACTTCTCAGGGAAAGACAAAAAAATTATTTTTAGTACCTATGATAAAAGTCAAGGAAATCAATTTTGGTACCATACAAGTCAGGGAATTCTGACATGCAATGCTCTAAAACTTAATGTATCTGTAAATAATGTGTGTTAATAGTTGCCAAAGTCATTTAGATGAAAAATAAAAATTCAACAACTTTAGAATTGAAATTCTCTTGTTTTGTGAAACTTGAAATACCTCAGTGCAAAAAAATATTTTATTTTCAGGAGCTTTTTTGAAGATGTTTGTATAACCTTGTTTTCCATGTTGCTTGACTGAATAGGTTATTTGTATATCTTTATATGTTTTAAAAAAATAAAAATGAAATCTAGAGGGAAAGCATTGGATGGGAATGAGAATGGTGGAAGCTAATTAGGGGGAGGGGGGAGGAAATTTAAAATCTATGTTGTAAATTAAAAACTGACATGAAACTGAACCAGTGCACTCATAATAATGAGCAATATTGGTCATAGAAGATTTCTTAAGTAAACCAGGGAAATTTATGTAAAAATTTAGGGAGAGCCGGGCAATGGATATAAAAACTACTGTGTGAAAACTGTTAGCTATCTTGGTTGCTGTTGTCTTTCTGTTTAATTTGAATGCAAAATGTATGTCCCTATAGAAGCAAAGTTTGTAATGCACTTTAAGGGAAAATTATAAGAATATATTATTGTATTATGTAGGGTTTAGATTCATTTGCATGTTCATGGAGGCTAATTTTTAATCTGAGTGAGTTTTCATGCTCTCTGACATAGTTTAATCAGTGATTTTCATTATTTCATTAAGGTAAGTTTTATTGCTTTAGATCCTCAAATTCATTTACATTATAAATTGCTCATTTCAGTATAAAAGACCTGCAAATAATAGACATTGACATATTAAAAAGAATAAGAGGGGAGATTGTTGGAAGGTATTATGAAAGTAATAGCATTTATACTGATAATTGTCAGAGTAAATATCACTTACTGAATTTATTCACAGCAGTAAGTATCCAAAAGTTCATGCTTTTTGCGATTTTAATTGTAGTGATTTTTAGAGTTGCTTTGTTCGTCAAAAGAAAGCATGCAATTTTTGCAGATAACTATGCTTATTATGTTGTTAGGATGAAAGTATATAATTATTTTGCATGGTAGATATCCTAAAATGTAAGTTATAACATTGTGTTTAGATTTGTTCCAGGAAATGGTGTCATGTTTGTATAAAATTATTATTGATATTACTCCTAAAGCATGTTTCAATCTTAAAAGGCAGTGCAGGTACAACACCTCACTCCTTTTGCTTTCTATTCTAATGGCATCCTTACAGGTCCTTTTTCTCTTTTTTATTTTCTGTAGCACATATATAAAATGTACATACAGGTACAGAAAGTATTATATTCCACTAAAAATTTTGATACTAAGATTTCACCAAAAATGCATGTTTTAGGGTCATCTAAACCCAAAAAAAATTTCTAGAAAAAGAATCTAGTGTATGTTCACAGCATTATTCAAAAGTGAAATGTTGGTTAAATACCAAATTGGATATTTAAGTTCAGTATTTACCAAGAATGCGACATGATTTTCACCCCCAACTAGCCTTTACATGGAACATTTTTGGAAAGTTTTGATTTTCTCAAAAATTTTAATTAAAATGCTTGATATATTTTTATGACAGTCAAAATGTATATCCTGAATTTTCTGGAAGCAGTCCCTGAAGACCTCATTCTGGATAACTTTTGTAAAACTGGTAAATCATAAAAGATAGACAAAAACTTACTACACAAAATATGCACATCTTGTTAAAATACACATGCTATGTCATGTACATTTTTTGTGTACAGTTAACTGTTTCTGAGATATTCTGTGGTGTTGGTTCCAGTTTTAAGCTACTTAAACTTCTCTCAAACAGGAAGTCATTTTTATTTTTGCCTCTTTTGTTTACTCCTAGCAAGCAAAGAGAACCAAATTTCAATTTTTTCATATACTGGCTGTCTTCTAAGAGACTTGACCTTGCTTTTGCCTAGTGTATTCCCATTTTTCTCTTCTACTTACTAGGAAGCAAATAATATCAATTCTACTAATGTTTATATAGATTAGCTTGATGTGAATAAAAGAAAAATCTTTTGTAAGAAAAGTTTGTTTGCACAACAGCTAGAGAACGTCATGTGAATAGAATACATCAGATTTTTTTATTGTATATACTCTGCTTCTGAACACCTGGTAGTTTAGCTGTTTCGATTATTCCCTTTCTAACACTCATTTTACTTGAATAATCTAACGCTTCATTATTTTGTATTTCTTCTTAGTTTACCAACATTTTCCCTCTCTCAAGCTTCTATAACTATATAACATAAACTACCAAATAAATAGCCTACATTGACATTCCACATGTTGCAATGTTTCTTAAAAAACATATGTTAAACATTTACCAAAAGCATACTATGTGCTTTATGCCTCTCACCTTCAGTTGAATTATTGGATGACAATTGTTTGCCATAGATAACGAATTAAATAAGTTGCAGGATTCCAACTTGTTATAAAAACATTCTCAAACATATGTTGACATTTTCTCTCACTTGATCCCCTTTGTAAAACCAATAACAATAAAGTTTCACACTGCTTGACTTTTTTCTGCTGTGCAGGTAAAGAATTTGAAAGAAATCTTTGATTTAAAAAATCATAATCGTATCTTATTGAAGATAGAGAATTCAAACTAGGATGGTATCAGCACTTGAATTTACTCTAAGAAAAAGGTATTGTTGCTTTCTGACTTTTAGTTTATTAGTTCCTGTGTGATAAGAAAAGAAACAGTAAATATCAGACTTTTACTGAAAAACACATTTTCGTTAGAAATTTGAGCCCATGGAAATCTAAAAAGTCTAAAAATTAAGAGAAATATATTCTGCATAGGATGTGTTCAAAACTGAAAATTATAACAACAGTTTATGCCATGTTTACAATTTGGCGAAGGTGTGATAGAAGAAAATGATGAAGCTAATGGCAACTGTATGTATTAAATGGACAGATATCCCATTTAACTCCTTACTGTAGTTTAAGGTTGAGATAAGCTCTCAAATAAGCTGTTAAAAATGTTTTCATGTTTTGGTTCCAAATAATTTATCACATTGTTTTTCCATAAAACTTATAACAAATAATATACTATCCGTTAATGTATTTAAATACATTCCATGTATTGGATCATGTAAAAGACACGTCATATTAAATGTGATTCTGTACCTTGCTGCATTATGTCAGATACCTGCTGTAATTTTGTACGAGGGTCACTACAAAAGTTTTGAGATATGTGTGAACTAAGGTTGATCAATTTAAATGGACTGCACCATTAGATAGCCACATTCCTTGCGAGTGTAAACATGTATCAGTTTGCATCCTCCCTCTCCCCTCGCAATCTACAGCACAAGGTTAACAATCTCTAGTGTGGCGTCAGTTGCTTGTCAGCATGGAGGTGGAAAGAGAGCCCTTTCATGCCATGATTTTGAATGATTTTAAAATGAGACCCAGTCTTGAGCGCTTACAATAGACTTTTGGGGACTTTGCTCAATCCCGTGCCACAGTTTTTTGTTGGTTTCAAGAGTTTAAAAGAGGCCAAACTTCATTAAAGGATGAGGTTAGGTGTGGTTGTTCATCTATGGCAGTGACTGAAGAAAAAGTAGCTGCTGTGGAAAGTATGGTCTGCTAAAAAGATTGTGTGATATTTAAAGGAAATTGAGGAAAGTATGCAGATTGGATCACCAGCAATTTCGAAAATATTGCATGACTATCTTTGCATAAGGAAGGTGTCATCCCATTAGGAGCTCCACAATTTAACTGATCTGCAAAAGTGCACCCATGTTGAATGGTGTGAAGAAATGCTGGCCAGATTTGATGGTGGCAATTCTTAGCGGGTTTCTGACATTGTCACTGGTGATGAAACTTGGATTTACCAGTTTGACCCTGAGACTAATCAAAAGTTGGCCGTATGGATCTTTCCGGATGACGATCTTCCAATGAAAGTGAAGCAGCTGCGCAGCATCGGGAAGAAATGGTGGCCACTTTCTTCTCTAAATCTCATCATGTGGCTACCATTCCACTTGAATAAAAGACAATTATTACACACTGGTACACAATAGTTTACTTACCACAAGTTTTTGAGAAATTTTGTGAATTATGGCCAAGAACAGGACTGCGAGAAATCCTGCTCCACCATCACAACGCCTTTGCGCTCACAGCCAACGAACGATCTGGTTTCTGGAGTCCACAGAGGTGAGGTCGATGACTCATCCTCCAGTCCAGATTTGGCTCCATATAGCTTCTTTTTGTTCCCCACAGTAAAAAATTGCATGCGTAGAACAAGTTTTCGAGCCCTGAAGAAGCTGTACAGGATTCAAAAGTGAACTTTTACACCTACATGAAAATGAGTGGCAGGACTGCTTTCAAAAGTGGTTTAAGAGAATGAGAAAGTGCATATGGTGTGGTGGTGAATACTTTGAAAAGCAGTCAAAGTGATTTTATCCATTTTAGTTTTTGTGTATCTCAAAACGTTTGTAGTAACCCTCGTACCTTATACTCATCATCGACAAAACCTTCAGGGATTGCAGAGGAGTGTTAGGTGAACATTTTGATATAGGACACTTAATGGTCTTTGAGGTCACAGTTGAATGCAATAGATTAAAATCAATAATGATGGCACTGATAAACTCTGAGTTGCCGCTAATTGCAGGTAATTGTAGCCATGCAAAGCAATGGGTAAGATAGACGAGTGATAAAATTACAGAGGCCATAATGCTGTCTGCATGGTTGATAGCTCAGAGGTTCAAATCACAACAGGATTATTTATTTTTATACATATTTCAATTGATGTATCGTGCGACACCAAATATAATCCATTTCATGTGCTGACCAATGCTGTTGAATTTCACATAGGAAATAATTTTAAGAGCAATGAACACCACTATTTTAGTTTATGGGTGTAAAAGGGTGATACTAGGGGGGGGGGGGAATTAAAGTTGTATTCTTGTTCACCTTAGGACAGAGGAACTGTGTAGGGACATTATGCAGAAATAAATTTGTTACTCATTAAGAGAAAGAAACTGTGCATGTTGTGGATATGAGAGATGAAGAATAGCTAATAAGTGAAATGTTTCCACTATCTGCACATTCCAAGTTAAAATTCAGAAGTGGTAAACAAATTGATTTTTCTGTTCACTCTCCTAATTTGATGGGATGCAAACATTTAGGAAGAGGAAAACGAATGAGGAGGAAAAAAAAAAAAAAAAAACTTTGTCGTTCACACCTCAGAATACTTAGAATGGAAGAACTTTGACATAACAAAGGAGAAACCAAATTCAGAATCACTGCAAGTTATGGGTATCCCTGATTCACCCAAAAGAATAATGAAAACCAAGCTTATTTGTGCTTCGAATTGGAATACATGTAATAAAAGTAATAATCTGAGTCCTCAAATTAAGGAAGTTGGGAATAACGTGGAGAAAAATAACAAAAACAAATTTGTAGCTCCTACTTTCAAGCTAAGGTAACTAAGGAGATTATTAAAATGATGTACTCCAACATCCACATGGTCTGCATCTTCAAATTAATCCATCTCATATCTTTTCAAGATACCTAGAGAGTTACATATAACATCATATGCAACCAACATCCTCGCCAGCAAATTCTCATCAGAGTTATGGGAGTCTCGTACATAAGGCTCTTGATGTGTCCACACAGAAGATATTCAGTAATAATGATGGCCAAGTAATATCGATGAAATGTTCAATCTGATGTTCTGGAAACATATTATTTAAATGGCTTCTGACATCCTGTCAAAGTGAGTAGATGAGCTCATGCTGGAACCACATTCAGCATTGTACATCAGTCTTCCAAAAGCCCAGGTAGCTCATCGACTAGGAACTGGCGGTACATATTCCCATTTAACTGCAGTGGAAGAAGGTATGGGCCAATTATGTAATTTGAAACTATGCTAGCCCATATGTTGGCTCCGAACATGTGTTGATAGTTTCTTTGGTGTAATGGCATTCCTTCCCTTATGAAACAACACTCGTTCTGTAAAGAGTACTTGTAAAAAGAAGTCTGGCTGTTCATTTTTTTTTCTCAGAGACCCAGTTACGAAACCACTCAAGGAACATACTCAGCTGGTGTAAAGGGCTGTACTCTCAGAAGATAGAAGGGATGGAGTCTATCTTCCTGTATCACTTGCCATACACTTACATGACTTTTGCCCATAATAGATGCAATAGCATACGTTGAACAAGTGTTGTGGATCCTTTCGAGCGCCACATTCTCGAAACCTGGTGTGCGACAGGTTCTCTTGCGCCGGTATTAGGTCTTTGCACAGCATGGGATCCAGTTTTCTGCAGGTGCTGGTGAATAGGCTGAAAGGCAGAATGATGCAGTTGGTGTCATTGAGGGTATCTGACTGTATAGAGCCATGTACTTTACACGAGTTTCCTCCTGCCTCCCCATAAACAAAATGCAGATCAGTTAACTCCAAAAAAGAGTATGCCATGGTTGTTATGTGAATAACTCAATTCCTTAGCAGACAGAGCAGTAATGCACAATATGTGCTTTCAGTCTGGAATGACCTTGTAAGTATGTATATGTAGCTATTAGGGGCACATTCGCATACCTGATCATTAATTCATGCTACAACACACATACACGCATTGGTTGATTTTTATATAGATTTACAGTTTTTTTTAGGAATAAGTTATGTAATCCATTTCATGTATAAACATACTGCAAATTGTGCAAAGTCCATGAAATGTTGGTTTATTTTTGTGATTGTGACACCATTTCTTGCAATAATATTCTCTCTCTCTCTCTCTCTCTCTCTCTCTCTCTCTCTCTCTCTCTCTCTCTCTCTCTCTCTCTTCATTTTATTAAATGTAGTAGGTAGGTAATATATTTTTCTATTGAAACTATGTAACATATCTTAATGCATGGTATCAGAAACTTTTATCATTCATCACTCATTTTATGCTCAGAAGGGACTTTTAATAGAGAAAATGTGACATCATGAATCTCTCACAGGATATTTGTATCATTTTATCATATTTTAGCCTTGGTTTGATTCTTCATCACTATATAATTCTGCACCATCATCCAGTGGAAACACAAGCCCATTGAATCATCAAAGCAACAACAGTCAAAGTCCATCATCATCATCATCTTTGGTAATAGATGAAGATTATGACAACAATAACAATAGCAACAGCTTTGAAACATTGTCCCAGGAAAGAGCAAATGTAACTAAGAAAAGAAAAAGATGTGGTGAGTGTGCAGGCTGCACGAGGGTAGGAAAATGTGGAATTTGTCCCCCCTGCAAGAGTATTCGAACACATCAAGTGTGTCGACAGCGTAGATGCAGCAATTTATTAGAAGAAGGCATGGTTCGTCGCACCGGGTTATCACAGGTTGGTATGAATCAGGCCAGACTCTATATATTCTATTAATGCTGAATGCTTTAACAAAACAAAATTTGAAAACTAAAATACTGCAAAGAAAAGAAATTGAGATGTGTTCAGAGATGATGTTCCTTGAGCATTCAAGTAAGACTATCTCAGCTTTTACTGGTGGAAGAATTACAAATAATGACCTGGCCATTCTGCTTACTGCCACAATTATTTATCTAATCTTTCTGTCTGTCGGTATTCCTTCCTTCCTTCCGTCCTTCCTTCTTTACATTATTTGCAGATAAACATATCACCATTATCAGCTCTAAACTGATCGTCTCAGCATTATAAGATTTTGATCCTTATATGTTGTAATTTTCATTAACGTTATTGCCTCGCCAAATATCCACTTATATTGACAAATCAAAGAACTAAACCTCCTCTAGTGGACATCATTCAAACAGGTAGCTTTGACTACACTTGATACTAAAAGTGCTAAAGAAAATCCATGTTTATTAATTGGTGTAGCAGCCTGCAGGTTTGTCATTGGTGTTGGGAAAGTAACAATGTCTCCAAAGTAATATTGTGTGCAGGGAACATAATCCATTTGCACTTTAATTTGTGATGCCCTTTGTTTAGATATATGTGGCAACAATCATTCAATATATATACATTATACAGAATAGTAAAAGAAGAAAAATACTGTAGAAAACAGCATGTGGTAAACATCTTAATTGAAAAGACAGCCAAAAATGTAAAATCCAAAATTAAAAGTAGCATTTTTTGCTGTGTTTTGTTTTTTATATAATAAAATCTGTCTTGTCAGAATTTAAAACATGTGCTTACACTACCACCCTTGCTTATAACAAGCTTGCTGTTTACATTGCATTTTCCAGGTACCATTGTTTATCTTTTAAATTATGAAAATATGTTTTTATTTATGTGTATGGTGTGCATATGCTGCAGCCATTTGTTTTATAGCATGCATGCAAGATCAATGCCCAACATGATTGTATAATCCCAGGTTTCTAGTAAAGATATTTATGATATGCATTGCATTTTAAGGAAACAACATATAACACAGGAGTTATTTTTACTTGAAACTAAAGGAGAGTATTACAATGAATTCCCTTAGTCACTTGATGTGATTGAAGATAACTGAAGTTATTCAGTATTTGTGGCTGTGATATTTAAGTTCACGCATTAAGTGTTCGTATAAGCCAGAAGGGTGGACTTCTGGAACTAAATAAAGGTTTCACAGTGAGGCTAAAAAGTAAAATAAAATCTGTAATACCACATCCTAGCATATAGTTCCCTATACCTTGAGGTACATTGCATACTTAATAATTTATTTACATTACATTACATTTTTTTTTTTTTTTTTTTTTTTTTTTTTTTATTTTTTCATACTTTATTATTTTACTGATGTAACTTTTATAGTTAACTAAAATAAATAAAACCAAAATGGAAATAAAATATCATTGAATAAAAATAAGCTATAAATTTTCATTAAGAAAAGTAGCTATATTTAAACATAAAACAATTTTCACTTACACTAAACTAATTATTATTAATTATTGGAATAGCTGGTAGCCAGCTATTGCTTATCAAACTACTAAAATTTAACAAAATGTAGCAAAACTAGTAACCTACACTTCAGACTTGCAACGAGACTGAAGGTGCCATCTGAAAATGAAACAAATGCTAATTTTGGGCACCTTTTGCTCAGAATGCCATTCAATCAGATTATTGCAAGTTAACCCATTGTGCTTTTTACACAAAAGACATTTTTCATAGTTTGGCTTCATTTTGCATCCACAATTGTTTATTTTTATTAGGCATAATGGAATTCTGTGGTAGCTTGCAAATTACACACTAACAAAGTAGTTAGCTATATTGCATACATTATTAAACATTGCAAAATTACTGCACAACTGGTAATATAAGGGATGCATACCTTCCAGAAATTTGTAAGTTGTGTTGTACTGCAATGGTAATACTTGGAACAGTGTTTTTAAGTCCAGAACAGCTAATGTTGTTTACAAGAAGAAAAACTCTTTGAGTGCTTTGAAATTCTCCTGAACTATGAAACCTTTAGCAACATTACCATAATGGAAGCCCCATGCTCTTCTTAAAATTTTGCAGGATCAGGAATTTTTTTTCTGGATAGCATTTTTTTCAAGAACTATGCCACATATCAACATTCTTTATAATCAACTACAGCATAGACTGGAAAATGCAGCTATGATTCCATGCCATATTTCTAACTTTGAAAGTGTCATTTCTGGTATCAGGAATTTGATTGAAGAAAATCGAGAGCATGATGGATCTGGAAATGTAAATAAACATTGCCAGGTTAGTGACAGCCAATCAAGAATTGCAGCAGCTAAGGAAGTTTGCGATGTTGTTCTTACTCTTCATGTATCGACTTCTGTTGCCAAGCAGTTTTAACAACATCTGCAAAACATTTTCTGAACAAGAACTGATTGAATGTACTCAACTATTTCCTGTTTTTGACAAAGAAAAATTACACACTGAGTTGTGTGTTCTGCATTTGAGAGAAGAATTCAGAAATATTGAAGGTCCTATTCAACTGATGCAATTTATCATTTCTTATAAACTACATTCTTCATTTTCGGAAATTTTAAAGCGTCTTCATATTGCTGTGGCACTAATATGACTATGAGTGAGTCAGAACGTTGGTTTTCTTCTTTGAAGCGAATCAAAACTTAAGTGTAGCACCTTGAGCATGGAGAGACTGACTGTTCTAGGAATACTTTCAATGCAAAGGAGCACATCTGAAATTTCAACAACTTTTCAGAAATTTGCTACCCTCAAATTTGAAGACAATGGAGCTGAAATGTAAGGGATAGCTCAAGGTATATAACTATTTCATAATTTTTCTAGCAGCTCTCCCATTTGTAAAAGGTACAAGCCATCTCTGCTCAGGAATATTAGTAATACTGTGAATGAGTTTATTTATGCTGTATGGTTATAGAGCTCTCAAAATGAGTTTGTGCCTTTATTATCCACTTTTCTTTTCATAATTTAGAATTGTCTTGTGATCCTGCACCTTACCAGGCAACTTCTGTTGCTAGTTTATTAATCAATATCCTTTTGTTGCAAAGTATGTTGAGCACCAAATGAAATGAAAATGCAGTAAACTCTGCAGAATAAAGTGCATGTTAACCACATATGACAATGATTTTAACTGAATACCATCAAGAATAATTGGTATTTATGTAGGAATACATATTGTTTTAAGTTTCTATAAAGTATACTACAACTTTGCAAAATAGTTACATAATAATAATAAAAATAATATTATTATTATTGCTACTACTACTACTCCTGCTGCTGCCGCTGCTATCATTTATTTATTTATCACAGTTAATTTTAGCATATTACATTGTTGCATAGGCTATGAAATATGTTTCCAGGCATATGTATAATAGAAGACATGAGATTGACTAATGACAAGGTCAATCTAGGAAATAACAACTGTTGACACATTTCTGTTGTGCAGATTATCAGGCTTTTATCCGGGGATGAATAGTTTCCTCAATATTTTTCTTAGTGTTGTGTGAACTTCAGATGAGAAAAGTTAATTGTGCTTTCATGGATTATTCAAAATGATCTAATGATACAAAGTCCGACTAACTGAGGTAAGAATTATTGGAATTTTTAGTGCTCATATGCTGAAACCTATAGATATTTATGTTCAGTTTAAGGAAGTGTATGGTGGTTCAGTAATAAACAAAATAAATGTGGGAAAGTGATGTGAAATTTCAACAATGATGAACAAATGTGCATGATGAAATTTTATCTGGACATTCATCACTCATCACAAATAACTTGAAGAATCAAGTGGAACATTATCAAGACAAACGTGTAACTATAGATGAATTACAGATTCCTTTCCCATACATTCTTACTTTCTCTACACGTACTATGTACATAGTGTGTAGAGAAGGTATTGTAATGCACCCAAAAATTTGATACCAAGATTTCACTGGAAATATATGTTTTGGTCCCCCTGAATCAAAAAAAAAAAAAAAGCATTTTTACAAAAAGGTGCGTGTGTGTGTGTCAGTGAACAGCATAGCTCAAAAATGAAAAGGCTGTTAAATACCAAACTTGGTATTTAAGTTTGGCACCTTCCAAGAATGCGACACAAAGATTTTCAAGAAAATCTCCCCATCCCCAACTACCCTTTACAAGGAACATTTTTCAAAAATTTTGATTTTCTTAAAAATGGCTCTAACGATTTTGATTAAAATGTTAAAGCACATATTATATTTGCTATTGTTCCTGATAAAATGTGTTTTAAAACTTTTAAGTTTATAAGATAAGACTATAAAATTCAAATTAGAAATGGAAAGTCATGGCTATATCCCTTTCCTGGATTTAAAAATAATAATAAATAACAATAAATTGAATTTTGAAATATACAGAAAACGAACACATACTGATAATTACTTAAAAAATAATGGCTTTAACCCTTTTTCACTTAAATTTGCTATTTTAATAGTTTAATTTGTATGTTATTTAATTTATCCCTTAATAAACATCAATTCTAGAAAGAATATAAACTTATTTATCAACACTGCTTTAATTTTTTTAATTCCGCTTTTATAAATAAAACACTTGAGAAGTTTAAATATCAAAAAGCTGTTAAAGAGGTTTCTACTCTTAAGGAAATAAAAGATAATTACATTTTTAAAAAAGTTACTTATCACCCTTGGGCAAAAAAAATTCATAAATGTTCTCAAAGAGTATAATATTGTTTTCTCAAAATAAATACAACATAAAAAATTTGTTAAGCTTTTCTAAAAAAGATGAAATTTCAAAAAATAAATAAATAATCTGGCATTTATCAATTAAATTGTGACCTTGTTTACGTCATTTGGAAACCAGAGTAAAAGAGCACTTTAGGAATAGTAAATACAAACAAATAAATCAGCTGTGACAGAACATTTTTGGAAATTTAATCATGAAATAAATCCAGATGTTAAATTATTAAAACACTTAAATGAACCCATAGATTTAATGGTTTGGTAGAAAATATTTATATTAAAGAATAAAAATCATGCAATGAATTTTGATATACCACCAAGTGATTCACCAAATTTGTTTTGATTCCAGTAGTTAGCAATGCATTAGTACACAATCCAGTAGTAGTTACCATAATAATGTAAATAAACAAGAGCAAAAAGAAATTGAGCTGACAATGCAATTGATCCTTTTATTGCTAAACTAGTCGTTGGATTTCAGAAAGATAAATGAAGAATTGCTACAATTATTGTTATATTATCATTTGTGTTACTTGACTGTTACTGGCTTCCTTTTTACATATTATAAGAGTAAGATACTTCCATCTAATATGTAGATGGAGGTTCATTACATTCAATCTGTGGGCTACTATGTGGACTTGTGTGGAAAGCACCGAGAGCAATCCTTAGAGCAGACATCTGTACAGAATCAATCTTCTTCAGAGCTGTTTTCTGGTTGAATTGTATACTATGGATCTGTAATCGATCTTGGTACAAATTATGGTCGTGTAAGTTTGAATACAGACATTGTAGTCAACTCTCCAGTTCCTAGCAATTACGGTTCTTAAATATTCAGCTCAAAGTTGTTTAAGATGTGGGACCAGAGTGAGTCACTGGTCAAAGTATAATCATAGTATTCAAACTGTAGTGACAACAGGAATGTAATGATTTCCGAGGTATAGTTGAAGAGCCAGAAGTCTTCCAAAGTCTGGAGAAAACTATACATTGACTTAAAAGAAGACAGTTTTAAACCGGTGGTATAATTCCAGTGTTGCAGCGCATGAAGTGAATTTTGAAGCAGCTTTTGAGTTCTTAGTGTGCACTTCCCTTTGCAGAAGATGACAAGATTGTCTGCAAATAGGCAGGCTTTAATGTGTAATGAAAGGCATGAGAATACACTATTGATTGCTACCAAGAACAAGGTCGCACTTAGTATGGATCCTTGGGGTATACCATTATCCATAATTGTTTCTTTCGAAAGTATACCATTGTCTCTAACACAATTTTTTTTTATGCTGTAAGAAATTGTAAACAAAGGCAATCATGTTTCCAGTGATGTTTTCAAACAATGTTCGAATGATTCAAATGTGGTAGACTCTATCTTAGGCCTTTTCTATATCCAGATTAAAGGCAATCATATGTTCTTGATTGATAAAGCCATCCCATATTTCAGTTTTCTAGCACAACTAAATTGTTTGTAGTAGATCAATAGGAATGAAAGCTGTTTTGGATATCACTGAAAAAAGCTTTTGCATTCCAATACCCACCAAAGTCGTTTGGAAATAATTTTTTCCATCAATTTCACATTGTGCAAGCTAATGAAATAGGACATTAATTTTCTGGTAGTGAAAGTTTTTATTTGGCATGGGTATGGGGACTACTGTGGAATGGCACAATTGGCTAGGGAAGTATTTGTTTTTCTAGATGTGGTTGAATATGTTTAACATTTATTGCATTGCACTAGCAGGCAATTGTTATAGAAATTGATAACGGAAGCTATCTGGTCCAGCACTTTCGCTGGTACAGTGGAGAAGAGCTTCATGAAGTTCTTTCAAGGTTAGATCATTAAACTCCTGATTTGTGTCAGTAAAAATATTATGTTTTGAGATTTGTCAAGTTGCATTTATTTTGAAGGAATTCAGGGTCATAGTGTTGTTGTTAGAGATGGCTGAGAATGTGTGCACAAGAGAGTGTGTTATGAATTGGGGATCTGTAATAGGAGTATTTCTTTTAATTAACTGAAGATGCTGGATTTTATGTGAGCAATTAGCTCCATAAATTGCCTGCACTTTATGCAACATTTCTGATTGATTGGTCTTATATGTGAGAGGATAAATATTTTAACTAATAGTCTCTTCTGCTCCTTTTTATTTTCTGATTGGCTGCTGCTTGTAGTTGTTTGGATTCTAGTAGTCATTTGAATTTGTAATATGCCTTGTTCTTAACTTTAAATGCTGGTTTGCATGCTTCATTGCACCAGGGAACTCCACACTGGCAAGAGACATAAAAACTAGTTGATTGGGATACTAGTTTCAGCAGAAGAAAGTATGGCACTTCATTTAGAAGAAATCTTATTGACCTCAAATTCTGAAAAACTTTCAGGTGTGGTAGGTGCTCTCTTTTTGAAGAGTGCTTTGGAAAAGTTTCCAGTCAGCCTTATGGAAATTCCAATTGGGATATTTGATATACGTAGCAGATTTGTAAGCAAAATTGAGAGTGATAGGAAAGTGGTCACTTCCATGTAGAGAGGAAGAGACTGACCAGTGAAATAACGGAGCAATGCTTGGAAATGATATTGTGAGACCGATGTTGCTGTAACTGTTGTGGAACACATCAAAATGGAAGGGGTTAATGAATTAAGAACAACAAGATCATGGATATGGACAATAGATTTAATTATTTTACCCCGCTGATTAGTAGTCTTGTTGCCCCAGAGTAAATTGTTACTGTTGAAGTCTCCTGATATAATGAAAGGATGAGGAAGTTGAGCTATAATATCGGAAAGCATAGCTGTATCAGGTATAGTGCTGTTTGGAATATATATGTTACAAAAACGAATATCTGCATTTAGGAAAACAGAAACCACTATTGCTTCCAGTGGTGTATTAAGTGATACATGCTTATGTGAAATGTTATTCCTAACATAAATGGCAACACCTCTGCTGGCAAGGGAAGGATTTAATATGTTTTTGTAATAGGTAGCATATTGGCGAAGGGGTGCTACGTATGTATCTCAGAAATTAGTCTCCTGTAAACAAACAAGAAAAGGTTCATGCTCAAGTAGCAGTAGCTTCAGATACTCCAACTGTGGCCAAAAACTTTTAGATTTCATTGCAGTATTAGAATCTGCAGCCATATTGTTAGAGATTATTGTAGCATGGAGTTAAATGAAGCATCAGACTGCAGCTTCACATCTTGTAACTTCTTTCGCATATGGGTGGTTTGCTGTTAAACCAACACTGGGAAGGCTGTGGTACAATTTCTGAAGTATTTCCATTAATTCTGAAGAGTTGGTAGTATAGGTTCTGTTGTTTACATAAATAGAGTAATTTTTTATGGAACCTTCATAATTTCCTTTAAAATTGGTTTGTTTTAAACATATATATGGAGGGGATTTTGTGCATAATACTTGAAAGAATTCTTTTTGCAGCCTAAAACTGTTTACGTTCAATTAAACAATTGTATTAGTTGAGTATAATGTGCAAAAGGAATTAATCAGTGCCATCCATTTGTGTAGTAGAAATGCATGCTTCTTGCATGTATGTCTGCAATTTTCTTTTTATGACTGAGAAACGTAATTTCATGTTTTTGTCTTTTAATAGACAATAATGCTCATCTAGGAGATCAATGAGGGGCTGAACATTTGTATTTTCTAAGAATTCCTACACAACAGCTACAGGATTGGAATTCCCTTTAATCCTTTCCAGAAGTTTTCTGAGTTGCATATAGCTTAATGGGTAGCTGTTTTGAGGGTTTAACAAACTATTTTAGGGGAGCAAGTTGAGAATATATATCCTTGTTGCTCAGTTGTTTCAGTGGAGGGCCTACTTTTTGTTTCATTGCTTGTTCTGATTTGTTATGTCCTACAACAGCTGGGCTTATAACTGCTTGTGTTACTACCTGATTTTTATGTGATTGATCATTTATACTAGTAATAGTTAAACTTAAAGAAGTGGAGAGTGACATTTTGTTGGTTTCAGTGTAGATGTAGCTACCAGTTCTGAATTATTTGCCTTTAAGAGAGGGAATTCAGCAGCAGATGTTCTCTGATCAGGTTTCAAGGTTACAGGTATTTCTGTACATGATTCAGTATATTGTTCATCTTCATGTTTACAGTCTTTTGCCATATGACCTGGTTGTTTACATATGATACATGAAAGCGAATCTACTGGCAGGTACGGCCATAAGTCATGCCATCGTATTCAATATGCATGGATTATTTTGGGATTTTTTCTAAGAGAGGGAATTCAGCAGCAGATGTTCTCTGATCAGGTTTCAAGGTTACAGGTATTTCTGTACATGATTCAGTATATTGTTCATCTTCATGTTTACAGTCTTTTGCCATATGACCTGGTTGTTTACATATGATACATGAAAGCGAATCTACTGGCAGGTACGGCCATAAGTCATGCCATCGTATTCAATATGCATGGATTATTTTGGGATTTTTTCTAAGTTGCCTGGGTGCACATAAACTTGCATTCTAAAACTAAGAATATGAATGAACCCTGGTTCCGATATACCTGCTCTTGAGAAACATTATGGTTGACCCCAAACGAGTATTTAAAGTTTTCAATTCATGCTCGAGTACATGGTGAGGAATTATGAGACACACATTGATATTATTCTTTGGAATTTTGTCAACAAAGGTCACATTTCTAAAGTTACATCTGAGATATTAACCCTGGCTTTCTTATCAATTAGTTGCACTATTTCCTTGTTTGCTATATAGAGGAGGACACAGTTTATAGTGATTCTGAATACAAAGCATATGCTTGTAGGTTTAATTAGGTTACCAAAAACATATATGTATTCCTTTATAGTGAATCCATCTACAGAATCCAGAACGGTAGCTTGTTCTTTTGTAGGGAAGATGTCCTTCTGTGCAGCACTGGCATAGCTTTTAGATGATTGGGTTTCACTTGATTGCATTTTCAAAATGGTGGCCCCTTGTTCAGAAGTAATTTCAACAGAACGATTGGTTTTCTCTTTTCACTTGCTTTGGACTCCTGACTCATATTTCACTTAATTAAGGTGCTCTCAAATAAATAGCTCCAATGAAAATCATTTATAAAGCAACAATATGTGTTAAACAAACTCCTCTAGTCTTTTTGCTCTTGATTTTAGCTGTTAATTGCTTAATAACACATTAAAATAAGCAGAGAAACACACAGAACTTGTTTACTGAAAAACAAATGACTGCCGACGTCCCGATCTATTGTTCTATCTCAGGAATTCAAACAAAACTTCTATATACACTGATGGAACTGTTATGCGATGTACTATTTGTGATTCAGGAATTTTGTTAGATGAAAAGCAACAGTGAAATCGCATCAAACAACACATTTCCAGCTCTAAACATCAAATGAATAAGACTCTTCAAGCAAACAAATCGTGGCAACCTCTATTACAAAATGCGTTCCAACAGAGTTCTTCAAAAAGCTAAAATTTGAAGGAATTGAACACTGATTTGTGTGCAGCTCTTACACAAGTAGGAATTCACTTAAAAAGGTGACCCATCCAGCCTTCAAGGGATTTCTTAAAAAATACATAATGATGTCAATGCCCAATGAAAGTACTTTAAGAAAAAAACTGCATGGAGCCTGCTTACCAAGAAACCATATAAAAAATCAAAGTGTCTATTGTGATGTGGGAATCATTGTGGATGAAACCATAGACTCGATGAAACAATATGTTTTGAACATTTTAGTTTTACCCTTAGCAAGGGAGAAAGTTAAGCCCATTTTGTTAAAAATTTATGAGCTGCAGAAAGCCAATGTCAGTACAGTAATGCAATTAATTATGGACTTCTACTAAAAACTCTGGCCTATTGGTATCGAGTTTTGAAAAGCTTCTTGTGGTTAAGGAACACATACACATTTCAGCTGTTAACCAATTAAAACCTTTATTACCTAAGCTGAAGCATGTGACATGCTTGGTTCATGCCATTCACAGGGTTTGTGACTCCATAAGGACTGCATACAAAATTGCAAATCAATTCATCTCTGCCCTGAAGAAGATTTTCGAGTTGTGTTGTTGCCTACTGGGAAACCATTGGCCTGCCTCTTCCAAATTTCCCGATCACTATTGCTGGGGATCTTGGATTGAGTGTGCTGCTATGTTGTGCGAGAATTTTGACAATATTAGAGAGTTTGTGCTTTCTTTGGATCCAGCCGACACAGGTGTAATTTCCAAGGCACAGCAACTTCTGTTAATAATAATAATAATAGTTTCTTCCAGTTTATCAATACAATTGTTTTGGACACGTATTGGAAACTTTTCATTTAAAACAAACCTGAAAGGGATGACGACAATTTCAGAGTTCTTAGCTTCAAGAGAAGAGGACAGAGCCCTCAAAAATTTGTACCAAAAAGGTGCTACAGTGATGCAAATTTAATATATGTGGAGAAGAAGAGGGCTCTTCTAATTTTCAGCACTGGTTTGGATAAATCGCAAAATGTTTCAGGGATAAAAGGCAGAAGTCCGCAACAGCTTGCTGATGAGGAGGAAGAAGTCTAAGGAAATGTGTAAGTCTAGTATTTTGTTATGGGTTTATAGAACTGTGAGTGTTGCTTGTTTTATTACTGAGCATTAAACAGACCTTTAAAGAATTTACAAAGTTTTCTAAGAAAATAATGTTTTTGTTTTAAAAAGTCGGTCATCAATCCAAAAATATCACACTTTAAGCATTACAAACATAATGTATCAACAGTGTTTAAAATAAGGTCGTCATCCTTAGCATGGTGGTAGCGCAGCTGCTTACCAAGCAGGAGACCTGGGTTCGATCCCCAGTACCGGCATGGGGATTTTTCCCCCGCTGGGAGACCTGGCCCGGGGTGCACTCGGCCTCGTAAGGTCCCAGGGGTGCCAATTGAGGAGCTACCTGATGGAGAAGTAGTGGCTCCGGTTATGAGGACCGCATTAACCGGCAGGGGGAGACTCAAGGCGCTGACGACGTCTCACTTTCTAATACTGCACCCCATCCATGACGTCTGTAGTGGACCGAGATGGGGGATGCAGCGGCTAAAATAAAAGGAATGTTAACTTGTCTTATTTGCAGTTTTTAGTTTTTAACAATAACACGTGAAATACTGTACAAAATAGGTTATGTTGCATTTTGCTTGTGTAAAGTAGGACAAGTACAAAATATTTAGTGCAGCATTTTGTTCAATAGCTTATTTTCCATAGATGCTTAAAATTTAAAAAACTGGGAAAGGTAGTTGAAAACACAATGTCATTTGTAAAACTAATCACCTGTGCCTAAAATGTTACCATGAGTTAATTTAGCGATCACAGCTGTTTAAAATTTAAAATTCAACTATCTCAAAATGTGTTTTTTTGACTCTTCGGACTTAACACACATGCATGCGCGTGAATTTCCCATACCAAAGTATGCATTGGAGATCAAAAGCCCATAGGACACTCAGTAAATCAGTGAAGTTAATGTAGGGTTCAAGCCTTTGTTCTTAATATATAATTCAGGGTGAAACAGATAGCAAAGCTCTGACCAGAGAAAATGGTGAAAGTATGTGGCAAACTATAGATCATGGCATTGTTAGAGGCTACACTACACAGCTGTTATTGCTATCACACTAGGAACCATCAGTGTAAATTCATCCATTTAAATGTAAGAAGGCAGTTCAGTAAATACCTGTGTTCAAAAATAGATGGTGTTGCTAAGGCAAGTTGGTGTTACCATCATGTACTGTCATTTGTTACGTCACCAAAACAGTTTTGGTACCTTTTCATAAGTTAGTTTGGATTTGGAGGGAATTTGGTTAGTCATTCACCATGTTTTTGCTAAAAAAAAAAAAAAAAAGTATCATTCAGTGATTCATTCTTGGGAACCCAGGGCATCCAGGAGATGTGGTTACCAAGGAAATCATTGAAAAAATCCATGATATGATTATTGAACAGAAGTACCCATAGTGGCAGAGGCCATAAGAGTGTCGATGGCATTGACAATTCATATTTTGCATGATAAGTTGGAAATGCAAAGCTGTCGGTCTGATTGATGGATGTCATGATTGCTCACCATGAACTGCAAGCAGTTTCAATTTGAAAGTATATTTGGAACTATTCAAGAGAAATGAAAAGAATTTTTTGCTTTCATGTGACACCATAAATGAGACTTGGATTCAATCATATACCACAGAAACCAAACAGTGATCAAAGCAATGGGCTGTTTCTGGTGAATCTGCTCCAAAGAAGGCAGATACAGTCCCATCAACCAGAAAAGTGGTTGCAACAAATTTTTTGGAATGCAAAGGTTATCTCTTTACTCATTGCCTCTTAGAAAAAGGAAAAATGATCTGAACAACGCTATAGAGATCATTGGTCCAATTCGACAAGAAATTGGAAGAGACATGGCTCCATTTGCTGAAGAAGAAAGTGTTGTTTCACTATGATAATGCTAATGAATTGCATTATGAATTGCTCCTTACCCCCCATATGTGCCCAACCTGGCTTTCTGAAATGTCTTCTTTTTCCCAGACTGAAGAAATGGCTTACAGAAACAAAATATGGATCAAATGAGGTCATCACAAAGACTAAGGTGTATTTTGCAGAGCTTGACAAAACCAATTTTTTGGAGGGATTGAGAAAAGGTAGGGAGAAGTGTATACCACTAAAAGGCACATGTTGAAAAATAAATGATCTTGTTTGAAAAAATGGTGTCTTCATTCCTTACACAGCTACTTATTGAACCATCTTTTTACTTATATAAACAAATATATAGAGTACTACTAAAACTGTAAAGCCTTAGACAATGCTAATCAGTGGCGGCTCATGGATTAAAAATTTAGGTGTTCACAAAATCAGTACTTTACCGCCGCTGCCACCACCACCACCACCAATCCAGTAATATTAGAAACAATGACAGTGCCTAAAAACAAGAATTATCAATTTGTTACATAAATCGTCACTAACCCAGTATTGTAAAGATGTTGAATTTCTTAGACTCCGAGAGTTAACAGCAATAAGAGGTTCCCAGATGGTGATGGAAGGGGTGAAGTCCTTTGATGTAGTTCATGTTAGGAATTATATCTACAGGGAATAATATTTATATTGTTTGAATTACGTAATTCACACCAAAGTTATTTATATAGGAATTCCACGCTCCAGTTTTTCAAGTGTGCAAACTTTGCTATAACTCAGTGATAAAAATCTTTTATGCTGCTGACCAGTCTTCAGCCATCGTATTCCTAGTAAAGGTTTTAATTCTTTTCATTGTGGAAAAGCTTCTGTCTGGTACTGATGTAATCATGGGCGTAGTGATAACAATCTTCAGTAGCTCCGTTAATTGCAGAAAAGTTTCTTTGTTGAGGTGGTTTTCTGTTATAAACTGTAACATAAAGCTCCTTCAGTGTCCATCATATCATGTCAGTTATATAGAACTTGAAGTTCTGTTTTAAGCTGTGACTTGAGCAACCATGGGTAGATTTTGATAGCAGTGACAAGATCTTTTTCTGGAAACTCTTCGTAGAGTGCCTGGAAAGAAGCAACATCAATTAGGCATGAAGCCTTAAACATTAAATGATCGATAATGAAAATCTGTCATTTACGTGACTAAGTATCGCGTCGCACACTTCCTTTCCTTCTGCTACTTGATTTTCTTTACCTCTTTCTCTTTCGATTTTCGGAAACTTCACATCTGTTAAGTGTAGTGTCTCTAATTTCCTGCAAAGCAGATAAGAACCAATCTAAGTAATGTGCTGCTTTTACAGCATCGATTTGTCTGTGTTGCAGTACTTTAAATAAGAGCTCTGCCTGAGGCATTATTCTATGAAAGAATTCCAACCAGAAGGTGAATGCAGAATCCTCCAAAGCTGCTAAGAGGCTGCTTGACTCACATCTTGTTTTGTCATCAATATTGTCAAGCAGACTTATTTCCTCTAGACACTGGATGAGACGTTCTTTATTTTTGAACATAACATTCCCTGAATGAATGTTGCAAACCCGGCGTGTAGCTGCTAGCCTCGGAACTCTGTTTTGCACAATTCTGTCAAGTATTTTGGTTCTTAGACAAGATCTTGAAAAAAATGCAGGAAATCCTGATAGTGTTCAAAAGAAAATCCTAGGTGAGTTGTTTATGGCAGCAGCCTTCTGCAGAACCAAATTGCATTGATGGGAACAACAGTGTATATAATATGTGTGAGGGTACATAGCACGTATTCTCGCCTGAACTCCACTTGCACTGCCTCTAACAGAAGCACCACCGTAACATTGACCTATTAATTTATGTTTCTCTCCTCCTATAAGCTCTAGCAATGCTGTGTTTATTACCACAGATATAGCATCAGCATCTTGGGCTACAGGATTGAAAAAACCCCCAAAACGCTCAACAGCCAAACCTTGCAGCTCATATCTGTACACAATAGCGAGTTGTTGCTGAGTAGACACATCTGTCGCTTCATCGGCCATGACTGCTAAGTAATGAGCTACCTTTATTTCTTCTGATATAATTTCCCTGCACACCGCAAGAATGCAGTCAAGGATGCCATTCTGCACCGTCTTTGAAGTACCTTTGAACACAGTTGCATTTTCTAAGTGTTCTTGCATTGCTATACCAGTAGAGCTTACAAAATTAACAAGCCCATGAAACACCCCAGGGTTTTCAGAATTCTTCCGCTCATCATGATCGCATAGAGCTAGTTCAAATGCTCCACAAAATTTTACACAGTCTATTAGCCTAGAGAGAATGTACCTATATTTTTTAACTTGCTCGTTGTGTCTCTTTACCGACTGCCTGTAAGCGCTGCCCATTTGAGTGCTGATATTCACACATGACCAAGTATGGCGAATCGAATACATGCGTTCTTATGTGCATGTGAATTCTCATGTTTTTTTTTTGTTTTTTTTTTTGTTTTTTTCACTCAGATGCACCAGGTCGGCAAATCCTACTATTGTCCAGTTACTCATCGTCGTATTGGACGAGGAAAGCAAAACAGCGAGTTTCTGCCATTTGCATGTTGCGTACACACTGTTATTAAATTTACATCTGCAGTCCCGCTTTTGAGTTTCTGTCACATGTTCAATTACCAAATCGGGCTGTGGATGTCCAAGTGGTTTTATTTCTATTTGTTCCTCATATGTAAGTTTATCATGGCTTTTTAATATCGAGTCCACCGAATTCATGGCTACCTTTGAAAAGTCACAAGAATTGAGAACCACAAGGTCAGTTGCTCAACACAAACATTGTTGTTAAAATAAAAAAGCTATGTTTAAAACATGTTAGAAAATCTGCACTAGTCTCACTGCTAATCAATTAAGTATTGTCACAGTAAGTTAATCACATTATATGAGAAAAAACTTAGAAAAACCGCAGCACATGCATGTCTTAAGCAAACTCTCGCATAAACGGCAAATTATTAAGAAACACGTCTCATCAAATGTAGTTGCATTACCAGATTGTTTCAGCTAAATCTCAAAGATAGCAGCCCCTCTCGATGATAAACAAAATGCTTGTGGTGTTAATGAGAACAAAAGTGCATGGCTGCACTGTGCTCATTTCTGGCTGTAAAATTCCAAGCTGTTTGTTACCTGCACATGCGCAGAGCTGCTAAACGTTAGTTATACGCTAGCACAAGAGGCCTGTGCTACAAGCATTGTTGTCACATACTCAGGTTCTTGGCTGTGTTCAATCTGAAGAGTAGAGCGCGAAATATTTAAATAAGTGGCACCGGCTAACGCATTTTATTAAATGTTTCCTGAAAGAGAAAAAGGAGATCCACTAAGAAATATTGGAGGTTCACCTGCTCTTGTGCTCCTACACAGCAGCCACTGCTGATGCTGAGCATTTCAACAAGTAACAACAAATACTCCTGGTCAATCAGCGAAAATGTGAATGAATAGTTATTATTTTCTTTAGCATGCGTGTACAAAATAAAATCAAATTTGAATACAACATCCTGGCATTTAGTTCCCTGTACCAGGACGTGTATCGCAAGCTTTATAATTTATTTCCCACTTTTTAAGTCTTGTCATATATCATTATTTTACAGATATTACTTATATACTAATTAAAATTTAATTTAAAAATTAACTAACACAAAAGAAACAAATTAACATAAAATAAAGTAAGTAAAATAAATTCCAATTCATAAAACAATTTTCACTTGCACTAAATCACCTATCCTTAATTACAAGAATCCAGTAACACAATTAACAGGTAATCAGTTATTTGCCTATAAAACATGTGCTATAAATTATTAACAAAACTAATGGTATCCAGCAGAATGTGCTGGTAACCAGCACAATGTATTTAATTTATATTTTCCCAATAATTACTAGACATTATAGTGAACTATAATTAAATGCATTTAACTCCACTTATTTTAATATACCTTAATACTGCTTTATTTATATATATATATATATATATATATATATATATATATATATATAAATAAATAAATTCATAAAACCCGTAATAAAATTTGGCCCTTCAATTACTTTGCACTTAACTACTTCTATTATTACCTTAATACAATATCTATGCATTATACATAATTCTCTATATACTTGACACTTATTCGCTTCACATATACCCTTAATTATTCATTTCTTTTTACAAGTATTTTTAATACACTTTCACTTCCACTTATTGCTATTAAAATGCCTTTTACTCCTTTGGCTAATACATTTTAATAATTATAAACTTTTACAACCTTATTATACTGTGTCCACTGCATCCCTTTTAACATTATTTTACAGTTCACTAGCACTTCCTCCCCAGCTTCTTCTCCCCCTGCCTCATTTTGGCCATTATAAACTTTTACAACCTTATTATACTGTGTCCACTGTATCCCTTTTAACATTATTTTACAGTTCACTAGCACTTCCTCCCCAGCTTCTTCACCCCCTGCCTCATTTTGGCCATTGCCAGAAGTCCATACTCCTCCATTTTTTGCTTTCACTCATCCTCTGCCCTCCCTCTATCACTTTATTCTACACCTCCCTGTACTCTGCTCAGCTCCCCATCATCTTCCATTAATCTCCAATCTCCATTTAAAATATTTATAATTATTATTATATTTATAATTATAATTATCTGTCAGTGTGTCAGTTATTAAGTTTAAGGAAGATTGATTTTGAATTATATCAGATCTACTTAATTCTTTGTTGCCAGCTAATGCATAAGTTGGTATTTTCCTTTTCAATTTTCTCTTCCCAGAAAATGTTACTCATTATATTCACTAATTTTTCTAGGTGAATATATAAGTCTGTATTTCTTAATATATCCACTATTTTGTGCCCAGTTAATTCAGTTCATGATTGAGTTATTTGTTCACAGTGCCACAAACATTCAAACACAACATATTTGGGTGTATTTTTGTTTGTTACAAATAGCATAGGTATGTTTTGAGGTTTTGATGATCTTTTTCCAATATGTTTTATAAGGTCCATATCTGGTAAAATAATGAATGGATTAGTCCTCTAGTAGGTTGAATATGCTTGAGTCTTAAGTCATCTGTTGATGTAGATGTATGTACAATGTACATAGGTAGAGAAGATATTGTATTTCACACAAAAATTTGCTACCGAGATTTCACTGGAAATACTTATTTTAAGGTCCCCTGATTCCAAACAAAGCATTTTTGAAAGTTGTGGGTATGTTAAATACCAAACTTGGTATTTAAGTTCAGTATCTTCCAAGGACGCGAAATAAAGATGTTCAGGAAAATCAACCCTCAGCTAAATGTAACATTCTTTGAAAATGTTGATTTTCTGAAAAATGGCTTTAATGATTTTGATTAAAATACCATATGTTCATTGATAAATTTATGACAAACAAACTGTATATGTCAAATTTTCTGCGATTAGTCTCTGAAGACCTCTTCATTCTCATGACTTTTGTATAATGGTAAACCATAAGAGATAGACAAAAACTTCCTACACAAAAATGTTGATCTCATTTAAACACACAATTTATGTAATACACTTTTTTTATAGTTAATTGTTTACGAGATTTTCTTTGCTATTTGTTTCAGTTTTAAATTGCTTAATCCTTACTCAGTTGGTAAATCATCTTTCGTTTTATATCTCTTTTGTTTTACTCCTGGCCATATAAAGCAAATCAAGGTTAATCATTTAACAGAGCAAGCAACTTTTAAAAGATTTGACTATCACTTTAATCTAGTGTATTTACCTTATTTTTCTTCTGTTTACAGCAAGTGATTAGACCATTTCTGCTAATGCGTTTCTCAATTAGAGTATTGTCAATAAAAGAGCAATCATTTGTAAGAATAGTTTGTTTGTGGATCAGGTACAGAAAGTCATGTGCACGGAACACATCAGAATGTTTGTTTGTTTGTTTTTTAATTGAATGCTTTGGGTTATATGTCTTGCCTTTATTCTTCCATTCCATTGGAAGTGACAAATATTTTTTATTAATGAAAAATAAATATGCTGCTGCAATGTGGCTTCTAACAGAAAGTTACACATGATAAATGGGTCACTACAACACAAAGTGGCACAGATACATCACATTGTTTTTTATTATAATCTTGAAGTCTCTGTAAATAACAGTCTGAAGATTCTATCAATCATTTAATTTCTGGATAAAAGAAATCTGCTCCTTGTTATGGAGCCATTGAAGAACTTCTTCATTGTTGACAAATTTCCTCTTCCCAGATGTTCTTTCAGATTGCCAAACAGATGAAAATCTTATGGTGAAAGATTCAGAATAGATGTTTTCATACCTACTGTTGAACATGTCTGAAGCAAAGCAGCATTGTGTGTGCCATGTGTTTTGCTGCATTGTGATGGATGCCTTTGCTTTGTTATCCATGCCTATTTTGGTTTATGGTATTGGATGCTGATTCTGGTATTTGACAGTAAGAATTGACTCTAATAGTGTGGCCCTTTCATCAAGTATCTAAACAGTAGCTTCACAGTTGCAGGAAATGTTGAGCAGGACCTCTCCTGCTGATGGTGCAATTTTTTATTTCTTCCACATATATAGTTTCTTAATTTTATGGGTGAAATGTAGCATCCATATGATTGCTGCATATTATGTAATCAGTTCTCTGGATATTTTTGGGTATATATATTATCTGATATATTAATGTTGTTGCCCTTCAGCACTACACAATTTGTATGACCTTATTCAAATTGTTGGTACCATTTCACAGTGGCTTGGCTTATCACTGCATTTTGTCTATATATTCACAGCAAATCTCTTGCAATTTAGATGTTTTATCCACAAGAATATGATTGTTCTGCATACTTCATCTTTGGAATAGGTATGTTTCCAGTTGAAATGCCATTTCACTTTCACACCATGGTGTATCTCTTATTCAGTGTTTCAACAGAAATGTGTCTGTAGGATGCACTGAGCATAATGCAATGGTGTTAGTGTCAGATGGCATTTGAAGGTTCCTTTAATTTGCTATAAGAAAGTGCATGTTTACTTTCTCTACTTTGTATAAAATACAGAGGTAGAGAAGGTATTTCATACCACCCAAAAATTTGGTACAGAGATTTCACTGGAAATACACGTTTTAGGGTTCCCTGTATCCAAAAAAATGTAGTGTCTGTGTGCTGTAAACACGATAACCCAAAAATGAAAATTTGATTAAATACCAAACTTGATATTTAAGTTTACCATCTTCCAAGGAAGTGACATGAAGATTTCCAAGAAAATCTGCCAACACCAAACTACTCTTTACTTAGAAAAAATTTTGAAACTTTTGATTTTCTCTAAAATGACTCTTTGATTGAAATACTGTATATTCAAGATAGTTAAATGCAAATGCTTATCTTTAATTTTCTGGAATTTGTCTAACATACTCCCCTGGGAAAAATATAATTACTGTAGTTGGTATCTAACATACTCATGTTTAAACAGTTTTAAATTATTAGACTATTTTTAAAGTTGATTCTGAAAGCTAAAGAGAATAGGTACAATATCCAGGAGTAAAGCATTGCATTGTCTCTTTACTTTCTATTTTGGATCATATTAACATTTAAAATCACTGTATGCTGAAGTAGTCATTACCATTAGCATACATTTTACACAGATCCAATGGTTATCATGCTAACTTCATATATCCAATGCCGCAGGTTCAAACCTGCAGAGGACAATGGATTCTTTTTGGGCATAAAAATCCTTAGCATGGTTTCCCCAGGTAGGGGATAAGTAGAGAGACCAAAGAGTAACAGATACGGATAGTGATGGGCCCAAGCACGGATGGATCCAGATATTCAACACATCCTGATTGATGGGTGCAGCAACTATTGGCAAGTGTAGGGAGCAGACCAGGGGACTTTGATCCCCCCCCCCACCATAGTTAGGATATTTTTTTTATTTATTTATTTTTTAATAAAATTAATTAAAATAGGAAAATTGCAGAAGAAATAGCATTAAAATAGACAATGTAAAAACAAATGTTTGAATTACACACACACACACGCATGTATACACACACACGCATGCACACACACACATGCACACATACATGGGCTGCGCCGTGACTGAATAGTTGGACCACTCGCCTCTCACGTAGACAGCCGGGGTTCGATCCCAAGCGACCACATGTGAGATTTGTGGTGGACAAAGCGGCGCTGGGGTGGGTTTTCTCCGGGTACTCCAGTTTCCCCCGCCATTGCATTCCACCAGTACTCCAACATCATTCATGTATCATCAGTGTCACCGCCTGCTAGTAGTTAAAGCGAGCGTTAAACACTACCCAAAAAAACACACACACACACACACAGAGCATATATCATTTGGGGTATATGGAATGGGCTGTCACAACTCATCAGTGATTGGACAAGATACTGTAGGCATAGTGCCCCCTATTCTGAGTACTCTCTACTACCAGCAGTCGCAGATACATCCCAATGTGAATATCTTGTTGAGGATGTTCTGAGAAAATGTTCCAAGATTCCATTTACTAGATGTTCTTGTGAGAGAGGAGTCTCTAAGCTTCACTCATTACAAATTTAACTAAGATCAACTCTGAAGCAAGAATGTCTAGAGAATGTATTGCTACTGTTCTTGGAACAGGACTCGCTATATGTCAGTTCAGAAGACATTATTGAAGATTTTAAAAGGATAGTCCCTTTTAAGAGGAAAATGTTACTTAGTTATAATCCTTATATCTGGCATTCCTCAACTTTTAATTTTGTAAAACCTGTAAATATTGCTACACTTCAAGTGTAACTTTAAATGTGATGTTTAAATAAAATACATTTAAGTATTATGTTTAAGGTTAACTGTTAATGTGTCAAGTGTTGAAAGCTTGAAGTTTTGCATTCTAGAAAATGCAGATCTTCATAACAAAAAGTGCTTGGAATATAATTGTCTGAGGTGAAAATTTATTTTTGGGAGTATCCTTAGATCCTCCCTTCTAAACTCTTCCAGAATAGTCCATACCCACCAGATCCCATAACAACTCTGTGTATGCCTATGGTAGCAACTGTCACTCATTCAAAGATATCAATGTACCATTCATATTACAGACATACAGGAAATACTAAGCATATGTAAATGTGTGGTGTTAACAGTTGAAGAGGAACTCAAATTATAATATCAATAAAATATTGGATTGCCTGTGAAGTTGAATGATCAGCTTTCTGACTTCTGAATGCAGAGGTGCAGGTTCGATTGTCAGCTGTGTTGGTGGAAGGGTTTCTTTAACTAGATCATTCCCAACCCTCCACAGACTGTGGAAGTATGAATGTGGGAGGGAATGCAAGCATTTTGCGCAGTAAAAATGAATAAAACAAAGTTTTAAAAAAAAAACAGATTCTTTCAGGCGAGCTATGACACCTTCTCAAGTTGTTTTCTTAAGTCTGATCCTCATATGAAGTGGGGGGGGGGGGGGGTTACAGCAAAAGTAAGCTGCTCAAAACTTGTCTTCTTTTTCAGATATGATTGGAATGTTTGAAACTCAGAATTTATCCAGAAACTTACTTCTCTGAAAAGCCTGTACTTCCATTATTTTGAATTATTAGAGTATATCGTAGGTAGTGGACAAGTAATATAAATAAAAAATTCTGCAATACATACACATACCCACAACATTTCTGTAGCCATTACAATTTCATCTAATCCCTCATATATTATAAACTGTTTAGGCGTGAAATAAATGAGTTTTCTATACACGTTATGTTAAAATCCATTTTTGCCTCGAAACAATCTTAAATCAAGCTTCAGTACAGAAAACAAAACATAACTATTAGACTACCAAAGTCAGTTTTTGTTACTATGGGCGGCAGAGAAGAATTGCATATTTTCAAAGATGCAATCTGTAAACTTAAAATATAATAATACATATTTCAAAAATAGCTGATGCTACAAGGAAAACTATTTGCCTTAAATTGTACATTCCAATGGTTCTATATTTTTCATGTAAGTTTTTGCATATTTCTTATGGTTAGCAAGTTGGGTTATAGAAAATTCAATCAGAATGAAAAGTACTTCACAGTTTATTGGGGAAAAAAATCAAGTTACTCATTTCAATCTTAATGTAAATGACTTAAATATACAATATTTTAATTTAAATTCTTACGAGAAATTGTTGAGAAAATTGTGTCTCTACTTGAGGAAACATAAGGAAAATAAAAACATCTGATGAATTGCATTAATATGATGCATTTCATTAGCATGCAATGCTCTTCTCACTCTTCTATAAACTGTTCTTAAAATAACTTATTCTTCTATTTACTTCTTGCAAATAAAGATAAACCTTCTGTACTCACATATTTCATAGTTATAAAAAGAATACAGTAAGGTAAAGCAATTGTCACATCTTTTCATACCTATATGTTGGCTTTGAAACTATGTTCTCCTTGCATCAACATGAAAAAGAAAGAAAATGAAGAATAAAGAATAGTGATTTGTAGTTAAGAAAAGTATTAAGTGTTTGAAAATGCAAAGTAATATCAAAGAATACCTCAGCAATAATTAAGGGCACAAAATACTTTATTGAGCATGAAGTAAGATTTTTTCTGTCACTTATGTTTAATATACAAATTATACTGCAACCCTTAGTCAGCAATTGTGAACATAACAGGAAGCTCTGCTAAGTTTGTCAAAAGGCTACATAACCTCACTGTCACCTCTTCTGACATTCTAGTAGACTTTGATGTGGTATTGCTTTTCACCCAAGCTCCACTTGCAGAGACAAGGCATCTGCTGTTTGATCAGCTCCTGTCAAATATAATTAACCTATTTCTCATATACTAACCTCTATATATTTTCTTTATAATGGTATTACTAAGAGCAGATAGATGGAGAAGCAATAGTCTCTCCACTAACCCCAGCCATTGCTATATTAATTAGAGTTTCTTGAACATGAAACAGTACCACTGCAGACTAAATGTTTTTATTTACATGACACTTTTGTAATTTGCTGCAGGGCACAGTGTGCTACAAAATTTTCTATCTCACTTAAAAAGTCTCAGACCTCTAATTGTCGCCCTCCGTGGTGTAATGGTTACCATTCTAACTTCATATACCCAAGGTCGCAGGTTCAAATCTGGCGGAGGATGATGGATTTTTTTGGGTGTAAAAATCCTTAGCATGGCTTCCTTTGGAAGGGAAGTAAAGCTGTTGGTCCTGTGTCGTATAATAACATAAAATAACCTCAAGCCTGATAGAGAGGCCTCTGAGCAAAATTAAGCTGTTTTTCATGCCCAATATAGAATGGGATCCTGAGAACCATAGTAGTTAAAGAGCGTCCATAAATAACATGCCGGACCTCTAATTCACCTTGGAAATTAAAGACAATGGTTCTTTGCCATTTTTAGACATTCTCGTCTCCAGGAATGACAATGGAACTCTGGGACATACTTTGTACCGAAAACCTATACACAAGGACTTTATCTTAATGCACAGAGTTTCCATTATAAATCAAAAAGAGTGGGAATCCTAATTTCATTGGCATCTCCATCTTAGATTCAGAACATTTACAAACAGAATTTCAACACCAACAGTTCCTGTTAGAACCAAATTGCTACTCAGAAAGTGAAATTAAATCTACATTCAGAAGAGCCCAATGTAAACAACCTGCAGTATATAAGGAAACAAGAGCTGGTTGCTGTAGGTTGCATATCATTCATGGGGCATTCCTCTGATAGAATAAGTAGAATCCTATTTGAATGGCATAAAAACAGTCCATAAACCTCCACCAAATCTCGAAAACCTGATCAAGCAAGTAAAAGATGAGAGCACCTGAAGTATACTACATTCCTTGTGAATGTAATGAGATTAGATTGCGTTCTTAGGTTCACAATAGCCAAGCAGCCCTTGAACAAAGAACATGTCAAAGCATACACAATTAAATACACCAAGTATATAACATTTAAAGTTCTCACATTACAACTAATAACGAATATCTTTAACTTTCAATATCACTTGGTTTTTACAGTCTATATCACTATACAGTCTATATCTTATATACAAAGGTATCCAAATTTAATGTTAAAATCTACATTCTGAAAATATTAAATATGTACCTAGAAATTTTGTCAATGTCTTTCTAAATATTGTTGATGCTTGCTGTATAGGACGAACAATAAGTATACACATTTCTGATCATCAAAGGAGCATCAGACAAATAGCAGCAGAAAAATCTGGACTGCATTGAATGTGGTCACAGAGCAAGCTTTGGAGATGCCAGCCAAATAGTTTAGTGTTCCTGATATTGGGACAGGAGAGTAAAAGAGACCTTAGCCATCTCCAGAGAAAATAGCAAATGAAATTGTGATTCTGGACTTCAGCCTAGTTCTACTTGGACATCAGTTACAAAGTGTGTTCATCAGAAGAAATCTGCTAAAGCCCATGAGTTTTCTAAAAGGATTATGTACAAAATGGACTAAGCTGCAGTGAAGTTTTGTGCAGTTTTCCAAGGGTGCAGGCTTAAGTTTAACTATATCACAATGTAGTTTTATGTGGAGATCCTTAAAGTAGCTGAGCCAATCGTATTTCATCTGTTGGTTGGCACTGCCCCGAAGGGCTATCTCATTAAAAATAAGTCTTTGAAACATAGGAATGCCAATTCTTTATGACCTGACTGGAAGCAAGAGAACAACTTCATTAGAATAAACAGGACTTCACAGACTATTCTCAGAAAATTCATTCTTGTCATGAAAATAACTTAAACATATGGCATTTTTAATCAAAATCAAGCCATTTGAAAGAAAATAACAAAAATGTTTTTAAGTGTAAACGATAGTTTGGGAGGGGGGGGGATTTTCTTCAAAATCTATGTGTGTAATACTCCTAAACATAAATACCAGGATTAGTATTAACTAACTTTTTGCTTTTTGACACAAACACACACCCACCTATATCTTTTATTTGGGGGGGGGGGTGTCAGGATGCCTCAAAATCTGTATTCTTGGTGAAATATCTCTTTTTTTCTTCGTCTTCTTATTTTTTTATTTTATATAAGTATGTAGTAGAGAAACTAAAGAGTTATATTTGCCTTTAGGTGTTACTCTGAGTACCTATACCTATATAGAAAATCAGATGAATTTTAAAACAGTAATGCCTCTAAAAGGGCAAACATTTTCTTCCTGAAGAATGAAGTTTATCAAATGCATCAATGATAGCAAGGCAGCAATCAGATGGAAGCATTGGATTTGGTTTAAAGATAGGGGATGAGCAGTTCGTGGTGTTTTACGATTTAATCTAGCTTCTCATCTTTCTGTTGCAGCAAAAGCAATCAGGGAAGTTCATTGGAGGACCTCCCCTAAGCTACAGTGGACCTACTCAGATTCCGCCACAGAGAGGTAGAATGCCTAATCCTAATCAGTATTTAGGTCCACGAGGCAGCAATATGCAGGTAAGCCCATACATTAAGCTGACTTCACTGGCATTAAATCTGAATATATTCTACTATATAACATTGTAGCTAATTTAGCAGTTCTGCTCAGTGGAGTTTGCATGTGCTATTATCAGTGTAATTTTTAATTTAAGAACCCAGTGTCCTTTGAAGGGGAAAAAGGTTGTGGTGATATACCAACTCTGTAATCAAACACAAAAGAGATATTCACTCCTACAAAACTAGATCAGCCAATCTCAAATGTATAGAATCAGTTAAGTCTACCAAATATGGAATAAAAAGTATATTACATAGTGCCACCAAAACATACAACAGTCTCCCACTTAACATTAAAGAATCACTTAACTTATCCCAATTTAAAAACAAACTCTTCAAATACCTACTTGAGCAATACTGCAATTCCTAAAAATTTGACAACAAAAAATCCCTATGGTGTTTTTTTAAATATTGCATTAAGTTTAATCACACACCCACACAAATTACAATAAAAAATTGTGTGTGTGTGTATATATATATATATATATATATGTATATACTCCTTTTTATATGTGTTAATGTGTTTATTTCATTCTTCGTATTTTGCTTACTGCCTCACTAAAGGGCAGTCCCTACCTAGAGCAATATGCTCATTGGGACATTCTATGTAAATCAATAAATATAGCTTTTTAAGTGATATACATTTGGTGTTTTGCTGTATCAGTCTCTTTTATAATAAACCACAAATTATCATTACCAACAATTGTAACTATAACAATTTAAATATTATGCTGGGTCATTAAAAAGCTCTTAGCTGCTTAAATAAAAACCTGAGTGACCTGTGTGTGTTATTTATTTTCATATCTGCTCTACTAGTTATACAAAAGCTTATTTATGTGTTCGTACCTCTTATTAATCTTCACATGTCTGTTGCTATAAGCATGCAGGCACTAGAAGCTAGGCAGCATTCATGTTACAAAGGAAGTTGGATATTCAAACCTTTTATTGCATGTGCCTTGTATAATGAAACAAAAGAAACAATTCAGCTTTTCACAAGTGCATTACATAAAATGTGAAAAAACCAGTAACTTGTAAAGAGGATACAAACTGCATATTTTTATGTGTTCCACTTTTTTTCCTTTCTTTCTTTCTTTATTCATTTTGCTTCTTTGCATATATTTCACAGATGAAATTAAGATGAAAATGAAGAGGACTTCATAGGCTAATTTAAAAAAAAATAATAATAGTAGTAATAATAATAATACAGGATGAGTCAGAATAACACCAAATAATTTTAAGGCAAGATTCAGGGGTTATAATTGAGTATTTTCTGATTGGGGATATATATCCGTAAAGGTCTTGTCATCGCAATAGAAGACAAAAGTTTTTTGGGTTAGATGAACTCGTCACACAGATTCTTGTTTCCCTTTTGGCATTGGAATATCGCTTATGTTTGTTTTCTTTGGGCTGTGAAATTTTGCTTGTATTCTGTTGTTTATATCACCATTAACTTAAAATCTGCATTTTGTTACTTAAATGGTAAGGGATTCCGTCGCATATTACCTATAGGTACCACACTTTATAGTTCTGGTTATAAGCTTTCAGGTATCAGCATATACTAGAGTGCTTATTGGAAGGATATTTATTACTTTCTCTACACGTACTATGTACATAATGTATAGAAAAGTATTGTAATGCACCCAAAAATTTGATACTGAGATTTCACCAGAAATACATGTTTTGGGACCCCCTGAATCCAAAAAAAAAGCATTTTTAGAAAAAAGTCCATGTGTGTGTGTCTGTGGGCAGCATAGCTCAAAAACGAAAAGACCAAACTCAGTATTTAAATTCGGTATCTTCTAAGAATGCGACACGAAGATTTTCAAGAAAATCCCCCACCCCTAACTACCCTTTGCATGGAAAAAATTTCGAAAATTTGAATTTTCTCAAAAATGGCTTTAACAATTTATATTAAAATCTCTTATATTTAAGATGTTTACATGACAAATAAAATGTATATCTTCAATTTTCTGGGAATAGCTTCTGAAGACATGTTTGTTCTGGATGAATTTTGTGGAATTTTGCATAACTGGTAAACCATAGGAGATAGGCAAAATTTTGCCACATAAAAAACATAGAATTTGTTAAAATACATAATTTATGTTGTACATTTTTTTTTGTGAGTTGACCATCTTTGAGATATTCCTTGTTCTTAGTTTCAGCTTTAAAATACTTATACTTTTCTCATATGGGATTTTGTCAACTCCTGTCCATACAAACAAAGATACTTCAAACACATAGCAACCAGCTTTTAAAAGACCTTCTCGTCTTTAGTCTATGGCATCCCTTATTTCCCTTCTACTTACAAGGAAGCAAGTAATAAGACCATTTCTGCTGATTTGTTTCTCAATTAGCATTAAGTAAATAGAAGAATAGGCTTTTTAACTATAATTTATTGCAGAGATGTAGAGAAAGCCATGGAATGAAACACATCAGATATTTTTTACAGCCTATTGTAAACATGTGCCACTTAACGTATGTAGAACTAGCAGACATGCATGTTTATGCTGCTAGTTGGGGAAGTGCGAAAAGGGCACAAGATCTCTATGCTGAGCTTTACCCTAGGAAACATTTGCTTTATCATAGCACCTTTACTGCCATACATTAAAGGCTGAGAGAAATGGGAATTTTCCAAAAGCAAGCACATCGCTTGGGAGTCCAAAGAAATGTAAGAATAGTGGCTCTAGAAGAGGAGGTTCTTGGCCGGGTCCATTATTCTCCATCCACAAGCACAAGAGCAATAGCTTCATTTCCCCCTGAGATCAAGCACTGGGGCCAGATGACTTTGAACCATGAGTACAGTTTGTCCAGTGGTTTAATCATAGATGCAGTAATCAAACAAGATTTCCTACAACCATATTGCGCACAGACGAGAAGGTTTTTACACAAGAGGGCATGTTTAACACACAAGTCACATTTGGGCAGGAAAACACTAGAGTTATTAAAGTTACAAATTACCAACAATGGTCTACAGTGAGCATTTGGACTGGCATTTTGATTGACACACTCATAAGCCCCTATATACTACCTCCATGTTTGACACATTTACTTAAAGTTTTTACAACATACTATGCCAGAACGTTTGAAAGATATCCTCTTAGGAATATTCCAGTTAATGTGGTTCCAGGCAATGGGGCAACTGTGCATTATTCCAATGATGTAATGTTATTTCCTAAGGATAACTTATCCTAATCGCTGGAGTGATAGAGGAGCACGAATATCATGGCCAGCATGTTCACTGGATTTAACTCCTTTGGATTATTTTCTTTGGGGACATGTTCAGACTCTTCTGTACAAGACACCAGTTAATAGTGAAGAGGAGCTACTGGCCAGGATCTTTGTAGCATTTGATGCATATTCATGACATGCCAGGTATTTTTGAAAGAATTCTGCAATCATGACTAGAATGCTATCAACTATGCTCCGAAGTCCAAAGTCTGCATTTTTAATATCTTCTATAAACATTTTCACACTTAAACAATTCTTGTTTTGTTCTTATTGTAACTGTATTTTAAGTTGGTTATAAAATGAGTCGAATTTACACTTGAATTGCTTCACTAAGTAATAAATTATCTGGACAAGTTTCACAGGCATATGTTGCCTACATCAACAACAGATTTCGACTGGCAGGCCTGCTGTTGGTATCTTCTGTGGACTCCTCTCCTTTCTCTGGTGGCTGAAGAATGAACTTGCAGAGCGAGTTGTTATCGGCAGGAATTCCAAAATTCATAATGCTAGGTTTTTGCTTTAAAATAAAGATCTTTTCCCATATGTTTAATTCTAGCAGTTGCTGTACTGATTTTAGCAAGTGGACATTATGTTCGATTCTACGACTATTGTCACAAGCATGTGAGGCCACTGCTGATTTCTCCATTTGATGTTTCTTAAGTGTCCCAGATGTTCCTTCAACCTGGTTCCTATGTTTCTTCTGGCTTGTCCATGTATCTTTTATCACAGTTTTTACACTTGATTCTGTAAATTCCTGATTTCTTGGATGCAGGTGTTTTGTCAAACTTATTCTTTAGAAGGTTTTTTATGCTGTGTTTGTTTTGTGGGGCTAAGATGATGTGTTCTTTGAAGATCTTTTTAAATTTGTTAAAAGGCCTGAGGGTGGAATGGGAATTTTTTTAAATTATTCTGGTTTTTTCCTGCCATGAGGGTGGTTGCAGCTGCTATTTTTCTCTTTCTCTCTATTGTTTTTAATTTTTTCAGAACAAGTGTTTTTTTTTTTTTTTTTTGTTTTTTGTTTTTTTTTTCTTTTTTTGAAATCCTTATTCTCAGCTCTTTTTCATATTCTATCTTCCCCATAGGAATGTTAAGTAATCTGTTTGGCAAACTTTGAATGTTTGTGGCTAGTTGGGTTGAAACTGTTAGATTTAATGTAGTTATCCTTCCTAAAAATTACAAAATCAGTTTTTTTTATTGTTCCTGATAATTTTGAGGTCCAAAAACAGAAGGGTGTTTCTTTCTCTGTTTCCATGGTAAATTTAATCTCTGGGATTTGTAGATTTAGAAGTAGTAATGCATCTTCTATTAGTTTTTCATTGACTATGGCAAATACATCATTGATATACCTGAACCAAGTTTTGAAAATGTGAGGGAATCCTTTGGTGATTTTTGTTTCAAAAAAGCTCATGAATAGATTTGCCAGGAATGGTGACAGAGGACTTCCCATAGTGAGGCCTGATTTCTGTTTATAATATGTCCCTCTGAAGATGAAAAAGATTGTTCAATGTAGATGTGGATGAGCTTGGAATATTCTTGGATTTCTTCTTTCATCAAGTTTGTGGATTGAAACCACTGCTGGCAGTATTGCATTAGAATGGAAATGAGAATGCTTGGATAAGGAGCTGACGTCAAAGGAAACAAGTCTATCATTAGGTGATAATTCTATGTACTTTATGTTGTTGATTAGCTCTATGGAATTATTTATGCTTAGGGTTGCAAATTTTGGGAGGCTGAGTAATCTTTTGTTTATCAATTGGGCTAGGTTATCGGCAGATGCATTGATATTGTGTACTATGAATCTCATTTTGTTTCCTGGCTTGTGGATTTTTGGTAGTCCGTATATATTAGGAATAGATGGGTTTTCTACTTTCATTCTCCAATATTGTGATTTTGGGATAATGTTGCTGGTTTTTATAGCTGTGTTTATGGAGGTCTGATTTTATTGCAATGAACTCGTTGCTCATCAAAGATTCTTCTATGCAACTTATGTAGTCTTCTGTATTTAGAATGACAAAGCTGATACAAAAGCTGACAAGGGAGATAAACACACACAGACAAAACAGCTTCAACCCAACTAGCCAAAAACATGCAATCATCCACAGTTTGTTAAACAGATTGCTTAACATCCCTATGAGGAAGATAGAATATGAAAAAGAGCTTAACCAAATAATAAGAACCACTGAGAACAATGGTTTCAACAAAACACTTGTTCTGAAAAAATTAAAAACAATATAGAGAGAAAGAGAAAAATAGCAGCTGCAACCGCCCTCACTGCAGGGAAAAACCAGAATAATTTCAAAAAATTTACATTCCACCCTCAGGCTTTCAACAAATTTAAAAAGATCTTAAAAGAATACATCTTCTTAGCCTCACAAAACAAACACAGCAAAAATGTAAATGGTGTGACATATGGATGCTCTTTAACTGCTGTGGTTCTCAACGCCCCATTCTAAATTGGGCATGAAAGACCGCTTAATTTTGCTCAGAGGCCTCTCTGTCAGGCTTGAGGTTCTTTTACGTGCCGTAAATCTACGACACGGGACCCATGGCTTTACTTCCCTTCCGAAGGAAGCCATGCTAAGGATTTTTACACCCGAAAAAATCCATCATACTCCGCTGGGTTTGAACCCGCGACCTTGGGTATATTAAGTCAGCATGGTAACCATTACACCACAGAGGGCGACATAAACACATCATAAAAGACCTTCCAAAGAACAAGTTTGACAAAACACCTGCATCCAAGAAATCGAGAATTTACAGAATCAACTGTAAAAACTATGATAAAAGATACATAGGACAAACCAGGTTGAAGGAACATCTGGGACACTTAAGAAACAACCAAATGGAGAAATCAGCAGTGGCCTCAAATGCTTGGGACAATAGCCATTGGATTGAAAATAATGTCCACTTGCTAAAATCAGTACAGCGACTGCTAGAATTAAACATGTGGGAAAAGATCTTTATTTAAAACAGAAACCTAGCCTTATGAATTTTGGACTTCCCACCAGTAACAACCCGCTCTGCAAGTTCATCCATCAGCCACCAGAGAGAGGAGAGAAGTCCACAGAAGATACCAACAATAGGCCTGCCAGTCAAAATCTGTTGATGATGAAGGCAACATATGTCTGCGAAACATGTCCAGGTAGTTTATTACTTAGTGCAGCAATTAAAGTGTAAGTTTGACTCATTTTATAACCAATGTGTAATTATGCTTCACTGTGTACCACTTCCAGTGTTTTTATTGTTTTGATCATATATTTTAAGTGTTTTAAAAGCACATATGTATTTGCATCGTTTATCATTTTAACTTTTTTGAAGTAATTTGTATAAAGGTTAAGAAAAATAGACCAACAATAGTAGTATTGCCATATGTTATTGATATTATTATGTATTGTAGCTCAGTTAAAATATTGGACATATTTCAGAGCACATGAATATAGTTTCATATTATTAAATCAAAATTTTCAAGAGATTTTTGTATTATTTAAGATTAAAGATACCAGCCACTCTTATTTTAGAACTCTCATAATGCCTTGTAGCAAAAATGTGTAGCAACCTTTTCAGCATAATTTCATCTAATGCAGTGCAGTGTTTCAAAAACTTGAATGCCCTGCAGCTCAATAACCAGACTTTTACGACATACTTTCCTGATAAGAAAATACTCAATTATAACTCCTGTATCTCAACTTAAAATTATTTGGTGTTATCCCTGCTCATCCTGTGTCCCAAAATTAGTTCAACAAACTTTGGGAGCTGATAGATGACATTATTTTAAACACAAGCGGAATATTTTTTTGAAGTATAGCTGTACATTTTATTACTTAATATGGATTTGAAATCACTATTTACTATGATTCCAGGCTAGAAAATGTTTTCTTAACATATCTTAAGATTTGTAACTCTTTATTATTAAATAACTCAGAAGTTTGAGACAAGTGAAGTAGTTCAAGTATAATAGTTGAAAATGAGTTGGAATAGTGACACTCTCCTCACTTAAAATGAAAATTTTTTCAAAAAATATGTTTCAAGGGCATTTGCCCTCTTCTTCAGTTGAGGTCTGACTAATAGCTGGAATTTGTGCTCTGTGGTCTGTTAAGGTGGAGACATCTGGAGTTCTCAGCAGAAGTTCATAATCATGTGGCAGTATTTCAAAATTCATCAGTTGGTCTTTGTGTTGTGTAATGAGAATGTTCTCCCAAACTGTGAGTGCTGCCGGGTTGTTTACAGTTTTAGCAACTTTATGTCATTTTCTAATTCGTGATGTGATGTCCAAAAATGGTATGCTACTGCCAATTTATCTGTCTGTTTCTGTTTGATGTGTCTGAAATATTCTTTTAACCTTGTTTTCAGTCTTCTTTTTGTTTGACCAGTGTAACATAATTTGCAGTCCTTGCAGTCAATTCTCTGGTTTGGATACGGGGTCTTTAATGTCTGTTTTTAGTGCATTTTTTATTTTGAATTGGTTACTTGAAGCTAAACATATATTGTATTTCATGAATAGATATAGCCTAAACCTAATCTCTATGCCACAGGGTGCATCTGCCTAATGTCTTCCACAAGTTCCTGAAAAGGGTCTGCTAAATGATTTTTGGTGCCAGTATGCAACAAATACACACATATTATGTGAACATCTAAATGTTTACATTGAATGCCACCCCTGGATAGGCAATGTTGTAGAGCTCGCCAGTGAGATTCAGTATTATTTGTATGCACATTTGTGAGTGGATCTACAAAATGCACAGTGGGCTAGGTGTGCAGTGAATTCTCCAGCCATCAAACCATAGTAGCCTCTACTGTAGTAGTCTATAGGTGAACTCTTTGTACTCTGCAATTAAAGTAGAGCACATGCATTTGCATCCCTATTATTTGGACATATTGGTCATCTGCATCTCATTTATTTGCACATCTAATATCCCAATATCCAGTTGCATTCTATGATGCACCTCGAGGAATTTCCATCATCCTATTTTACATTTGTCAATTTGAACAATGTGGCCAGCACATCCAATTTTCCCTCTTGAAGTGTATTTGGTAATGTTAGAGACCATGCACACTTGCAGTAGTAACCGAACCAATCGGATACTGTCCACGAACTTGCATACTGGTGTCCAACCAAACACTCCATTATCATCACCTCATATGACTGTATGCAAAGCAGTTTGAGGTAAAGAATTTGTCCAGGCAATAAGCTTTGCCTGCTCGAACCATATCCCTCTCCCCTTTCCTTGCTCGCGCTCTCTCTCTCTCTCTCTCTCTCTCTCTCTCTCTCTCTCTCTCTCTCTCTCTCTCTTTCTCTCTCTCTCTTTCTCTCTCTCTCTCAAGTGTACGCTTCTAGTTTTAGAGATATGTTTATTTTGTGTACAATATGTTTTAGGTATTTCATTTTGCCAAAGTAACCATTTTGGACACAGTTTAAGGTTAACTATATAAAACCTGAATAATGCTTTTCTGAAAATGTTTAACTTTCACTATTGATCCATTAGGTTCTGTTTGATAGACTCTCTCTCTTGTCTCATTCTTTAATATATATGTCACCACAAAAACTTGAGGTATATTATGCAACCATCTGGGATTAATGAAGAAATTCTTTCAGCTATAGGTGGTTACTATGTCAGTATCATCATCTTTGTCATTAGGACTACATAATTTAAGTTTTTATTCTAGTATACTTTCTTCAACAATAGATCAAAATCTGCTAAGATGAAGAATGAACTGCATATTTCTTCAATGGGGGCAAAGGCCCTGTGACATGAAAATTTGGTAGATTCAAGGAAAGGAAGAGGTAATTTCATCATGCAAGCTTTCTAATATTTTCCAAATTAGATAACACATAATAATATCTGTATTTAGAGCTACATAGACCCTGAATGAAAGAAAATATATCTCAGCATGCACTGTCATTTTCAGTAAAATAATGAATCGAGCTAGAGGCACATTTCTTAAGTTTTGCTCTATTACTTCAGGAATTGAGTAATTTGTGCTGCTTCTGCACAGATTACATTGAAAATTTCAATTCCAAAGTACCTATATTGATATTGACACAAATGGTTTGATGGTAATTTTACTCTCTGAACAAAATTAAAAGAGAAATATTTAAAACTATCATGAGAATATGGCATTGTACTCATAAGAGAACTCGTGTGTTTTCATTAACTCACTTGTTCATTTCTCTCATCACTTTCTGAAGATATTGATGCATTTCTTTATTTAATTTTGAATTATCTACAGTGTATCCATTATTGCAGTTTATATCCTGCTATAATTATATATAGTATATAGGACCTGCATTAAAGGCAAATGTATCTCATTCAGCTTTGATAGATTTTTAAGAAATTATACTCATCAAGAGATAATGAAAGCTGATTGAATTTTTTATGTTGGTTATAAATAACTCGTTGACTATCATGTATTTTTTATACAGAGAAATCTATTTACAGCTCTGTGAGTTTGTAAACAAATGCAAACATCTAATGTAATGATATTAAATAATAATATTAAGTAATTGCTGGTTCGCTTAGCCAAAATAATGATAATTTTGAAGGTATTAAAATACGACTTTGTAAGAATAGTTTGCTACAGAATAGGTAGGGAAAGGCATGTGAATGTAACACATTAGATTTTTAAGTCAAGATTGCAGAACATGAGTTACAAATTCACATAATTTACATAATTACATTACAGATGTATCCATCAACTCATATTTTCTGGATAGTAGAGACCAAAAGCTTTGGCAAAATTTAAATATTTAGAAATACAATACTTAAGGAAATGTCATTTAAAGAAAACCATAGTTTCTATAGACAAATGGTTCAAGCAGTTAAACCAAAAACCAGTTGTGTTTTAAGAGAGAGAGAGAGAGACGCACACACGCATACACACACACGAGAGAGAGAGAGAGAGAGAGCAATAGCAATCCAACCGGTGTGCCCTGGCACCCTAGGGTGCCGTGTGATTGGCTAAGGGGTGCCGCGAGATATTGAGATAAACAAAAAAAATACCTTCTACTGAAGCCTTAAGTCTTGTAAGGTCTTGAAATAAAATAAGTCAAATCAATTACTCTCATGCACGGCAGATGGTGATAGTGGTCAATTCATTTCAATAATTCAGTTATACTAGTATCCCACAGATGGCATTACAGCTATACCCTGCTGAACATTGCCGAGACTACTCGCTTCCTCACGAACATTCCCGATACTTCGACAGATGAATATATAAAAGTGTACGCCGCTTGGCGCTTTCAGTTGTCTTCCTCGCGTTGATTCACAGTGTTTAGCTATGGATATGTTCATTGTTAAACGTAAACGCCAGGACAGTGAAAGTGAACAGTCGGCTCCTACTGCTTGCTTTAAGAAGCCAAACCTTACAGTTTCTCCCGGACCGTCGAATTCACCACGTAAAGAAGACAAACGAAAGAAAAGAACATACCAGGACAGTTACTTAGCGTATGGATTTAAGTGGAATAACAACTAGAAAAACCCTATCCCTGTGTGTTTAGTTTGTGGCGAAACACTTAGCAACGAGGCCATGGTACCTAGCAAACTGAAGCGGCATATTACAACAAAGCATCCTAGTGTGTCACAGAAAAGTGTAATGTATTTTTCACATATATTAGAAGGGGAGAAGAAAACAGCTGTGTGAACGGTAAAGAGAATGACCATAGGTGATACTGCTCTTGAAGCCTCATTTAAATAGTAGAACTGATAGCTAAAAAAAGAAACCTCATACTCTTGGAGAGGAAATCATTGGCCCTGCATGTCAAGTTATAGTTTCAACAATACTTGGCGAAGGAGCAGCTAATCAAATTTCGAAAGTTCCTCTGTCCAACAACACAGTCAGCCGCAGGATATCTGAAATGTCATGCAATATCAACGAACAAGTCACGGAGAAAATAAAAACTTATAGAACATTTGCTTTGCAAGTAGATGAGAGTCTCGATATTGGTGACAAACCACAACTCCTTGGTTTTATCAGATATATTGATGAAAAAGATATTAGTGAACAGTTTCTGTTCTGTAGACCGCTGGAGACTACAACCACAGGCCATGATATTTTCGTTTCTATTAATTCCTATCTCAATGACCATGATCTTTCATGGAAAGACTGTTGCGGTATATGTACAGATGGTGCACCATCTATGTCTGGGAAAATTAAAGGTTTTACTGCCAGAGCTCTCAATGAAAATCCATCCATTATTATAACTCATTGTTTTCTGCATAGAGAGGCATTAGTCGTGAAAGCGTGTAATGAAGATTTTGCTGAAGTGTTTAACCAAGTTGTGAAAATGGTGAACTATATGAAGTCTCAACCTTTAAAAGTGCAGAATTTTTGAACAGTTATGTCGCGCAACGGATGCAGCTCATACCTCTTTGTTACTTCACACAGAAGTGAGGTGGTTGTCGCAGGGTTGTGTATTGAACCGGTTTCTCAAACTTAAAGAACAGCTAAAAACTTTTTTTAAGGATGAAAATCAAGACACATTTCATGAGCTCTTACTAAGTGATTCTTGGTGTTTTGAACTGTCGTATCTGGCAGATATTTTTCATGAGCTGAATGAATTGAATGTTTCGATGCAGGGTCGACATGAAACAATAATCTCCTCAACCAATAAAATGAAAGGTTTTAAAAGAAAACTTAGTTCTTGGAAGTCTGCAGTTCAAAAAGGAGATTTGTCGAACTTTCCATCTCTTCTTAATGTGGCAGGAGATAAAGATCTGGGTAAACTGAAAGACCGCATTTGTGATCACTTATCAAGATTGCAAGATGCAATAGATGTGTACTTTCCAACTATTTCCACTACGAATCTCGACTGGGTTGTCTCATTATTTGATTTCATAGATAGTGCAGAGGAAATAGATTTCACTGCTTGCGAACGAGATGAATTTATTGATCTTTGCGCTGATTCCACACTCAAAGGTAAGTTCACCAAGATTGAGACGTCGGTGGCTAGTTTTTGGCTTCAACGGAGAGAGGAGTACCCTAACCTAATGAAGAAAGCAATTAACGCACTTTTGCCCTTTTCAACATCCTATCTATGCGATCAAGCCTTCTCTGCTATGGTGACAATAAAATGCAAAGCAAGAAATAGACTGAATAACCTTGAGGATGATTTGCGTGTTTCACTGTCAACTGTAAGACCCGACATCACATATCTGTGCTCTAAGCATCAATCACAAGTTTCACATTAATCATTAATCGAACAAAATTTATTGATGTATTTTTACTCAGTGATTGTAGTAAAGTTTACTGTATTATGTTATGGTGTACATTATTATTATATAATATTTCAATAAATTAACATATTAAGCTTAATTTTCTTTTTAATTCAAGGAATGGTGCCCCTGGTGTTTAATGTTATTCCCAAGGGTGCCTTGAACTTCAAAAGGTTGGGAAACACTGCTGTAGATCCTATTATGAGCTAAGGCTCAAAGCCCAAACTCTAGGATGTAGATCATGTCAACAATTATATTTATTCATACTTATTAATACATTATTTACAAATAATAACTGTGACAATGAATTCTCAGAGGTGTCAGTTTAGCATAATTTTCAATTACATGTCTGTTTCCAAAAGTCTACCCGTACACTTGCATTCTTAGAATATTCATGTTTATTATATTTACATTATTACCAGTATTTTTGATTGAATGAAATCGTCCTCTGTATAGAAGGTGGGAGTAATAAGGTATGTTTTTAATTCTGATCTAAACTTGTTTTTGTTCATTTGCAATTCTTTTATAGAAGAGGGAAGTGAATTGAACAAAACTATTCCTTTGTAGTAAACCCCTTTTTGGAATAACTGAAAAGTATTTGTTAGTCTGTGTAAGCCCTGCGTATGTCTGGTCTCTTTGTTATGAATATCTGTAGTTTTTTATAAACTTTTCTGGGTTATTTATTAAAAAGAATGGCTAGAATATATTCACAGGCTAATGGTAAAATTCCAAACATTTTGAAGAGTGGCTTGCAATGAATTGATAGTCTTTCCCCTGCCATTATTCTTATTACCTTTTTTTGCATAATGAATAATTTTTTTAGCATTTACTGAATTTCCCCAAAATATTGTTCCATAGGTGATCAATGAATGAAAATATGCATAGTAAGCTGTTTTCAGTATGCTCTTATTTATAAACTAAATTAAAGATCAAATTGCAAAACATGCAGAGCTCAATTTGGGTAAGTTATAATCAATATGGTTTTTCCAATTCATGTTACGATCAATCATAAGACCTAGGAATTTTGTATTACAGGCTTCTGCAATCTGATTATTTTCATATTCTATCCTTAGGTCTGCCATGTTTTTGAGCTTTGTGCAAAAATTAATGTAGTTAGTTTTTTCAAATTTTATGTGGATTTTATTACTTTCAAACCAATCATTTAGTGTTTTGAGAATTTTATTAGCTGAATTTGGGAACTGACTGACATTGTGTTCTTTAATTATAACTTATATACCAAGTTTGGTATTTAACGGTCTTTTCGTTTTTGAGCTATACTGCCCACAGACACACACACGGACATTTTTCTAAAAATGCTTTTTTTTAATTCAGGGGGACCCAAAACATGTATTTCTGGTGAAAACTCAGTATCAAATATTTGGGTCCATTACAATACCTTCTCTTTACACTATGTACATAGTGCGTATAGAGAAAGTAAAAAGAAGTCTAAAGGAATCAAAACCAGTGAATGGGCCGGCAAGGTACAAGTCCTCTTCTCCAATCCAATTTGGAAACAATATGGGAAGACAAGCTGTAGTAATCCGTGCATTATGAGCTGAACATTGGTACCGCAGGTTCCTCCTAGTCTGCGAAGGAACGTCTTCTAGAAAGACCATCTTCTGTGAAAGATGGTCTGTTAGGAGGCTGCAATATTTGTGCAAGTTCAGTGTTCCTTCTTTGAAAAAATCTGATGAGTTCCATTCACATGACTTTTCTATTTCTCTGTAACAAATTATTGTTAATAAGCTTATTCTTTTATTTCATGCTAATCAAGAAAAATGAGCAGAAGTAGTCTTATTACTTGCTACCTTGTAAGTAGAAGCGAAAATAGGGAGTAGCATAGGTTAAAGTGAAAGCCAAAAGCTGGTTGCTATGTGACTGAAGTTTGTTTGTTTGTATGGACACGAGTTGGCAAATTTCTGAATGAGAAAAGTATAAGTTTTTCAAAGTTGAAACCAAAAACAAGGAATATCTCAAAATCGATCAACTCCACGAAAAAAATGTATGTATCATAAATTGTGTGTTTTAACATGCTCTACATTTTTTGTATTATAAGTTTTTGTCCATCTCTTACGGTTTAGTAGTTATGAAAATTCATCCAGAATAAATTAGTCTTCAGAGGTTATTCCCAGAAAATTCAAGATATACATTTTATTTGTCAGGTAAATATCTTTAATATACAATATTTTAATAGAATCGTTAGAGCCATTTTTGAGAAAATCAAAATTTTCGAAAAAGGTTCCATGTAAAGGGTAGTTGGGAGTGGAGGAGATTTTCTTGAAAATCTTCATATCGCATCCTTGGAAGATACCAAACCTAAATACCAAGTTTGGTTTTTAATGGACTGTTCGTTTTTGAGCCATGCTGCCCACAGACACACACACACACACACACACACACACACACACGTACTTACGTACGTATATATACATGGACATTTTTCTAAAAATGCTTTTTCTGGATTCAGGGTGTCTTCAAACATGTATTTCCGATGAAATCTCGGTATCAAATTTTTGGGTGCATTACATTACCTTCTCTATACACTATGTACATAGCACGTATAAAGAAAGTAAAAAGGGTCAATGAGCTGATAATTCACTACTCACACCACACATTTAAACTCCATGGATGCTGACATTCCACCTGACATAGACCAAAAGGGATTGTTGACAGACCAATTGTGCATGTTTCTGTAGTTTACTTGGCCATTGATTAGTAAATGTTGCTTCATCACTAAACAAGATACATGATGAATCTGGAGTATCATGCCTTAATATTCAAATATACATGTACAAAAGTTATGGTTCTCAAAATCATTTGCATGCAGCCCTTGATGTAGAGGGATGATAGGAATGGAACCTATGTCAATGGAGAATGCAATGTACACTTGCCTAACTCGTGCAATTCTGCATGAATTAATTTGCAGATCTACTGCAACAGCAACCAAAGCATTCATTTCTCCCTCTTTTCCAGTCACTACTTTGTTTCTGTTACGTTTTCACATAACTGTTGAAGAGGTTGATAAATAACACCGGCCTGCAAAAAATTGTTTTCTTTCTTCAGCAAAAGGTTGAAGAGGTGATTTACCCTAATTTAGGTGTGCTGATGTCAAATATGTTAACCGTTTTTGCTGTCATGTACAGTTTTTTGCTATTTGAAATCAAAATTTTACATATTGTTGTAATTTTGATAGAAAACACTATAATAGAGAATATATGATATTTTATTGGGACATGATCAAAATGCAATGAATATACAAAAAAGTAACATGTTCATGCTAGAACGTATGAATGTCACTACAAGAATATTATTGTTTGTTGCACTTTGATGTGAATGAACGCTGTGTTGATTTGCGTTTGTGTTCCTCAGTAGTGTTATCTCCCACTAGACAATAACCTTCAAAGTTGTAAATAAAGAAGTCATCTTTAAGTCTTAGTACAATTAACACACCATTAGAATTGCATTCTAATGTCATTTCAGGATGTATTTAAATTTTGATCAGTTAAAAGTATAGTAATAGCTCCTGCTAGAACTGGAAGGGATAATAAAAGTAAAAGTGCAGTAATACCAGTAATCTGGCATCATGGAGATGTCCCATCGCCCGTGATATCATAAGTTTCATTCCTTTTATATCCTGATGGAACCTCTCGCCATGTTCCTAGCTGAATGATTCCCATGCCTGAAGCTGTGTTTTGTTCATCATCTTACTGAATGCCAGATCCTTCATAAGCTTCCGAATTTGGGAGCCATCAAAAACAACTTCCTTAATTTTGGTATCCAACAGTCCTGGAAATTTATGACAGAGATACTGATTGCAGGGACTACCTCTATCCAAACTCTTCACGTACTGCTTCATAATTCCCATTTTAATGTGTAAAGGAGGCAATAACACACTTTGAGGATGAATTAATGGACGATTTACAATGCTTTTTTTTTTTTCTCCAGACACAAACTGTTTCCTCTTGGGCCACTCAGGCACTAACCAGTGATGATCCCTGTCCCAAGAGTCCCTAATATGATACTGCACACTTTTAAATCACAGCACAGTAACCATCTGTGTTCATTGTAGTTCAGTTTCTGCAACACCATAGATAAATTGTGATAGTTTTCACGAAGAAATGTTGAATGTTCCATTGTGCAGAAGAACACCTTTGAGACTTCTTTTATTGGAATCAATAAATAGATGCCAGTACTTAGCTTGGTAAATAGTTCTAAGTCGACGAATCACAGCTAAATTTGAGTTTGTCTTCGTGAACAAAAAACTGCCAGAATTCTTCCTCCCGATTTCTGTAACAATATGAATTTGTCTTGATCCTGAAAGTTCATTCTTTTCTTTAGTGAGGCATAGGTCATACACCAAATCATTTAAGTCACACTGATTATAAGGAGTTTTATCCTCAACATCACTACCACCCTCCATACTTGAAGATGACAAAGACACGCTCTCTGGTAACTGTATTGTGGTTTTGGGACAGGAGTATCGGGTTCATGTGTATGGGCTCTGGTAGATGGAAGGTAGGGATACACAATGTGCTTTTTGTTCTTCATATTGAACCCGGACACTTTACATATACAAAAATAAGTCATCAAAATGTTTCTTTGTTCCCAACAACCTATTGGGATTCCAAATGGCATTGATGGCAACAACCCGTTGTACCATTTCTGCAGGTTTTCCACACTGCTTTTCACACTATATGGGATGCGAAATTCTTGTCCTAATCACCTAACTGCATAAATAAAATGTAAATGGTGTGTTATTTATGGATGCTCTCAGCATCCCATTCTAAATTGGGCATGAAAGACTGCTTAATTTTGCTCAGTGGCCTCTCTATCAGACTTGAGGTTCTTTTACGTGCTGTAAATCTAAGACACAGGACCAATGGCTTTACTTCCCTTCTGAAGGAAGCCATGCTAAGGATTTTTACACCCGAGAAAATCCATTGCCTTCCGCCAGGTTTGAACCTGCGACCTTGGTTATATGAAGTTAGCATGGTAACCATTACACCATGGAGGGCAATTACCTAACTTCATGTTAAAATATGCCAAGTACAGGCTTTTTATAAATGGCGTAATATTTTGCTTCTGGCTGCAGAAAGACTTTTGTTTCTAATAGGGAGGAGACTCTTTAATAATTAACTGAAGGCTTAAAGGTACCAAGGCCTAATGCCCTATCCTTCACCTTCAAGCAGTGCAGCTGTTAGTAATCACATATTAATTTTGTTATAATAGAAAGGAGACCCTTTTATTGCTTCTATAATTTAAAGACTTAAAGAAACTGGATCTAAACAAAATTATGTGATGAACTAAAGGGAAGGGCTGCTCACCAATAAGCACTGGTCAACTTGGTGAGTTTTTGACCTGGACTGATATTTCTCCCTTTCCACATATCAGATCCCTCTTTTACCTTTCCTATTCAGTTTTGCTTGACTCAACTCTTGTTTTCTTTGACCCCAATGGTATTAGAGCATTCGAGGCCTAGGGGATCATTTCATTTTCTTTCCTGTCCATACCTTTCTTTACTTAGGTGATGTAACCACTATTTATGGTGCTTAATTTTAAATGGTTACGAAAAGTTAAATAAAAACATTCCAGATAAAATGATGTCCCATTGGAAAAAGAAACATTCCGGAAGTAAAACAGTCCCCCATTTGGATTTCTGGGCCGGGATCTTTTTCCAAGGTAAACAACAAAATATGAATGACAAATTAAAAATTTTACAATGGAATACAGGAGGTCTATCACAAACGAAGAAACATGAACTAAGTAAATTATATATGACCATAATATTGTTACATTTACAATTCAAGAAACAAATTTAACATTAGAACACTAAATTATTATCAATTTTAAAATTTTAGTATGTACTAACTTCCTAAGGGACGACAAATAAGCAGTGGTATTCTAGTTGGAGTTCGAAAAAATCTTACTTCATCTTTTAAAATTATTAAAGAGATGAACAATACAGATAAAATAGAAATAATTAAACTAGATATATGGAAAAATAAATCTCACTTCAAAATTTATTCCGTTTATAATCCCCCAAACAATACCCCAAATCTTGAAAATATCACAATAAATTGAGATACAATCATAATTGGAGATTCCAATGCCCATTCAAGACTATGGGGATATGGCAAACCAAACAATTCTGGAAAGATCATAGAAGACGTACTACATTCAACAACTACAGGAGTTATTCACCACAAAGAAGACCACTAGCCTTTATCCACTATTCTGGTGCTGGTACCAACCCTGACTACTTTTAGTATCCTCTATTTGATACTCAAACTTAACAAATCTCAGAAAATCCAAGCTCAAGACACAGAACTATAATTGCTACTTTTCAATTTGAAAAGAAAAATTTAACTCCTGTAAACCATAATCCTAGATGGTACTTTAAAAAAGCAAACTGGATAGATTTTAAAAAGAATTAGAAACCAAATTTGAAACACCAATAAATGAATCAACAAAATCAGATAAACTAAACAAAGATCTATATGATACAATTTTGAAAACAGCAAAAAAATATGTATCAAGAGGATTTAAAAAAACTATAAACCTTTTTGGAACTCACAACTAGACAAAATGAAAAAAGAAAGAGACCAGGCTAGAATCACAGCAGAAAAGTCTAAAGATCCTAAAGAAGTACAAAATTGGAGAAAATTAAGTGCTCAATTCAAAAGAGAAATTAACAACACCAAAAGAGAACATTTTAATAATTTTCTATAGAACATGGACTATAGAAAAGATGCACAAAAAGCTTACAGATTCATACATAACATTCAAAACAAGAAAGACAGTAAAAAAATACCTTTTATCTATAATATTAAAATAGTTACAGATGACAGTAAAATAGCTAATAAATTTAATAAATACTACGCTAATACCTATAAATTATCTGCAAATACCAAAAAATATTAAAGAAAAACATTAGAGAATACAACAACTAAACTTAAAGATAGTATATTTAATCAGGAATTCAATATTAAAGAACTAAACATTGTAATTAATGACTTAAAATTGAAAATATCTCCAGGACCTGATAATTTACATACAGAATTCATCAAACATCTGGGGAAAAACAATAAAATTAAGGTTCCTAAATCTCTATAATTTGTCATGGAATACAAAAGTACCATATGAATGGAAGAAAACAATAATAATACCTATTTTGAAATCAAACAAACCAGCAAAAAATTTTTCAAGATATTATCCAGCATATTAGCAAAAATCATGAAAAAAAGATTTCCAACCATTTAAATTGTTTTCTAGAAAAAAATAACTTAATTTCAACTAAACAAGCAGGATTTAGAAAACACCATTCAACAAATGAACAGATTTTAAACCTTAGTTAAGACATTAAAAATGCATTAAATAAAAAAGAAGAACTCTAGCAATATTTATTAACTTTCAAGGAGCATATAATTGTATTTGGAGATATAGACTACTTGATAAACTTAAAATTCTAGGAATCCAAAGCAAAATGTTACATTGGATCAGTGAATTCATTATTCAGTGCTTTATTGCTACCAAATATAATGATCAATTATCAAAATATCAACAGACACACCGTGGCGTACCTCAAGGCAGTATCCTTAGTACTGCACTCTTTAATATTTACATCAGTGATCTTCCATATCAATTACAAATAATCTTATGCCTTCCATTCACATGACTTTCTCTACATCTCTGCAACAAATTATTCTATTTTCTTCATCTAATCGAGAAAAAATTAGCAGAAATAGTTTTATTACTTGCTTTATTGTAAGTAGAAGCAAAACAAGGGAGTACCATAGGTTAAACTGATAGTTAAAAGTTGGTTGCTATGTGACAGAAGTTTTTGTGTTTGAATGGACAGGAGTTGACAAATTCCTGTATGAGAAAAGTATAAGTTTTTCAAAGCTGAAACTAAAAATAAGAATTACCTTAAAAACGATCAACTCCACAAAAAAAATGTATATAACATAAAGTATGTGTTTTAATGTGCTCTACATTTTCTGTGCAGTAAGTTTTTGTCCATCTCTTAGGGTTTAGCATTATGCAAAATTCATCCAGAATAAAGCAGTCTTCAGAGGCTATTCCCAGAAAATTCAAGATATACATTCTATTTGTCAGCTAAATATCTTTAGTATATGATATTTTAATCAAAATCTTCCATTTTTGAGAAAATCAAAATTTTCAAAATTTTTTCCATGTAAAGTGTAGTACAACTGGTATTATTTTTTTTAATAAGAACACTAAATGCAACATGTATCACATACAATTACTTTTGCCAGATAATCTTCACAGACCAGTGTAATTGCCAAGATGGTTAATGTCTATTGGGATATGTTTACGTATACACCATACACGAATGAACTGCATTGCACTCATACACCTTGAGCATGTCAGCTTTTTCTGCATTGGTAAATCCCATCTTCCATGCATGACCTACTGCTTGAACTATCGCAAATTAACTGATTAGAAAGTCACAATGCATCAGTTAATAGAAAATAATGTGAACAAACACAACATTGTACCTGACAACTAGCAGGTTGAATGTAAACTCTGTTTAAACTTTTCAAAATATGATTTCTCATAAACTACTTGTACTAGAATTCTCCAGCAAACGCCATTGACATTCTATTATTTCCTGCTTTTATTTTGTTGATGTAAATAGGCATTGTTCCATTTAAAAAATTGTATGTTTGCTGAAAAAATACTTTTCAAGGATTATTAAAATGTGTTTATAGACCCCTGATTACCAATCAATGCTGTGAAAACTGCACATCAATAGCACTCTTATTTCTGAAATATTTGCAGTGCAAGCTTTAGGTGATGCACCCTATATATTGACTTCAATACTAAGGTTTCATTGTAGATCATAAGAATTCATGCACATACATTGTGCCGTGTTTCTTTTCATAAATTAGATAACCTATTGACATAATGACTGAGGGTCTCAAAGAAAGAAACTTTCGTTTCTTTGGCTGACAATGCGAAAAACAGGCTGGCTCTTGCTTCTCCGTAAAAGCAGTGCACAAGAAAAGATCTGCATATAAGATCCAACTTTCCATTTTTGAGATGCTGTTCACAGTACATAGAGGAACTTTTTTCTAAAATTGCTTTTTTCTTCTTTTCTTTTATTCAAGAGGCCTCAAAAACCTATTCTGGTAAAATATCAGTATATATTTGTTAGAGGTTAACAATTCTCCTACTCACTATACATAGTAGAGAAAGTAATAAATAAAATACCACAAGGATATGTTATAATTGAAGGAAGCAAAAGGATATGAGTCAGGGGAAATGAACGACATCTCCTGAAGTATATTATGAAAGTAATAGAACGGTTATGTGAGAAAACACATAAATCAAAATTGTCTAAATAAAGGGAGAACACATCTGATTATATCTATATATCTATTTACATTTTTTCAGGTTGTATTGGAAATTTACTTTTGTTTTGTGCGAAATTATGAAAACATACTTATACTCTTCTGTCCTAACATGAGACATATGCTACATAGATTAGTTACTTAAAGCATTTTTGTTACAGAAGATTTTCAAAACAAATAAATTTTAAATTGCTAGAATTTAATTTTAAAAAAAAAAAATAAGAATTTTAGATAAATTGCTTTAATTCGCAAGCAGAATGTTAATAATGAATTCAATGGAAAGAAGCTGAAGATGCTTAAATGAAATGTTTAGTTAATTTATGTTTATTAATTTGCTTCTAAATTCACATTAGTCTACTGCCTGTTTAAAAATTTTAAAACCATGAATCTTTGGTACTGGATTAGCTCAGTGATTTTATTTGTGACCCACATAATAAGGGTCTGTAATTCAGTTCCCAATTATGGTGGGTGATTTTAAATTGTCCCTTGAACTAGCTTATGCAACATATTCTCAAAGCTCAAGCTGGTTTTGAGCCCACAGTAAATGACATGTGTCTCCTATTCTGTTGCTGTCCTTATTGTCATGTTGTCATCAAAGTAATGGTCATTTCTTGCTGGGTGCCTCCAGTTAATAAATGGATCTAGCCATCGCTCGGTTAAATGAGGTTCCTCTGAAGGTCATAATAATTGTAGTAAAAGTTTTATCTGAAGTTTATTGACAGTTATGTTCGTAGCATTAAATCCGTCGAGCTATGCTGCACAGTATAGACTTAATTGTTCTCATTAAAATGTTAGGAAATTTCTTGCCGCCTTCAACTAAGTGCTCTTGGAAACCATTTAAAATTGTTTATCCACAAGTCAAAATTGAGTACATTTTTACAACATTCGGGGATACTTTACAGTATGTGATGCAAGACAGCAAGAAATTTTTCTAAGTCTGAAGGTTTGCCAGTGCGCATGCACAAACAGACAGAACCAATCAAAGACTGCAAACCAAATTACGTCTCATATACTAGCCAATCTGCACATCATTTCTAACAATTCTACCCAACTTCTGCAAATAATCCCGAGACACCTGCACAACAAACCGTGTAGCACCATCGGAACAATTAACAACCGGTCATTTTTTAAAAGTGCTGAACATACTTTCTTATGGGTTCTATTGTTTTACAAATCAGGGATGTGATCGAGCAGAATTTATTGTAGTGTGAGAAGGGAAAGTTGTATGTTACTGGCAACATTCTTACAGATTCTAATAGTTTAGCAATGTCTCATCTGACTAATAAGGCAGATCTGTCAATTTACTTCAACGATTCAGGTGCCTGTCTTCAATTGAATTGGTGATTGTTAAAAGGGAATTGAGACACCAAATGGGTCATTTTGAGTTAGTGACAGATTCAAATCGGCTGAGGGTAGATACACATTCGAATGTCAAAATGGTCCTAATGTTTGCCTTCTAGCATGGTGTACCACACCATATGTTTTTAGATTTGATTGTAAGAAGGGACCACAGTCATTGGCTCAAGTCCCTAGTAACATGCAATGTTGGTAGCATGCTTTGTTTCATCAGCTGGTGTTAAGGTTATGCCTATGCTTGCATTCGTGGAAAGTTGCAACATTAGTAGTGTATTTGTTATGACCAGCAACTGGTGATTATTATACAGCATTCAGAATGAGTAGTGGGAGGAAATGTGATTCATCTCCAGCTAAAATGAGGAAAAGATATAAACAACCAGAAGAACATAAAAGGAATATTATTAAAACAGATCGTGTTGGAGGAGAAGAATATATTGACCATGGTGGTGTTGGAAGAAGAGCAAGAATGACCTATTTGTCTTGCAGGTAAGTGTAATGAACAATATACTGTACAATATACCTAATTAATCATTTTTATAGGCACTGTGGTTTGTATTCCAGGTGCCAGAGAAAATGCCCTGAACAAAATAGATGACATCGACAGAGCTGTTATCTTTGATTCACTGTATAAGTTGGCCTCCAAAAATGAACAAGATTTAGATCTACAGAGGATGATTGATGTATGTGAAGTGGGCAAGCACTGGCCAAGAAAAAAAAAAGCCATGCTCAAATAAAAAAGTTTCAAATATCATGTGCTAGTATGTGAAAGAAAAGTAGAGGTTTGTAGAGGGGCCTATTTTAGGCTTTACAACGTTTCTGATTAGAGAATAAGACATTTGCAAAAACTCCTGTTGGAGGAAAGGTCCCCCAAAGATATGCAAGGTCATCATCCTTCAGCTTGAAAATCTGAAAAGAATGTACTTGTCCAAGAGCAGACATGCATTAGCTCTTTTCCTGTGAAACAGGCTCATTATACTTCAGGCAATTACTTACCTTGAGCTAAAATGTACAACCTTTTTAAAGAAAGGTACCCCAAGTCAAGAATTAAATACAAGTTCTATTTACAGTATTTCAATGAAATTTTCAATCTTAACTTTGGCAGGACACTTGCTGTCAATGTGAGGAGAAGAAAAATAAGATGAAAATAAAGTTGTTAAATGATAATACAAAAAGAGTAATTGCTGCAGAGTTAGTGGTTCACCAAAGGAAATCCAAACAATTTACTAATGCTTTACAAGACAGTGAACAAAAATCTAAACATTGTGTTGAGATTTTGAGTCTTGTTTGTGATTACATGCAAATCTTGTATTACCCAAAATTCCTGTTCAGGAAATATTTTATCCAAGATATAACTCTGTAAACATTTCTGTGTATAACATGAAGACTAGTCTAATACAGTATTTAAATCACAAAGGACAAGCCCAGTAAGGGTTGAATGAGGTTGCATCCGTTTTTCTTGAACTACTTCAATAATAATGTGTAATCTGATGTCCAGGAGCTGTACATTTTTGCAGGCAGCTGTCCAGGACAAAATAAGAATCTCACCATCTCGCGTTTCTGCTTATCCTTGACAGACACTGGGCAATTCAAGAAAGTCAAGCAGTTTTTACCCCTTCAATGTCGCTCATTTTTGCCTTGTGGCAGAAAGTTTAGTGTTATAAAGCAACCAACATGAAGAAAGGATTGTATTCATACAGTAAAGGAGATCTGCAGTCTCATCTGTAATAAGTACAAGATAGCTCAAAAAACTATAACAAGGTTGAGAGGGACATGACTCTTGATTCACTAATTTGAGGGAATAGAAGTTGGTAACTGTGATGCATAGACATATAATAAATGAGTTGGTAAATGGTAACACTACATCAATTGAAAATTCCACTTATTTGGACGTGCTTCGGGAACAGAGTATTGTTCCCATTTATCAACAATTCTCCAACTGATTGTGCCGCTTTCTGTTCTGTCCAGGGGAGGCTATATATTGTTGGTGCTCTCCAGCGACGGGGTGATGAATCTTCCAAGGGTAGTGGTGGCATTAATAAAGAAATCAGCAGTAGCATATCATTTCTGGACCTCAAATCATGGCATCACACCCTGTATAAAACTTTTAAAACCTATAAAAAGCAGCTATGAATTTGAAGCCTGGGAAAAGATTCATATACAAGAACACCAAGACCACATAATGAATTTTGAATTACCGCCACCAACCACCCTTAAGAGATTAATGACCCCATCACCAGCAACCTACAACCTCCCCTGGACAGGAAACGCAAGTGGCACGATCAGTTGGAGAATTGTTGATAATGGGAACAATACCCCGTTCCCAAAACGTGTCCAAGTAAGTGGAATTTTTAATGATGTAGTGTTACCATTTACCAAATCATTTATTATATGATTCTTGATTTTAAAATCTTCTGGCCAAAGTGCTATAAATGATCAGTGGTCTCACTTGAGACCAAGAATGTTCTTCATTCAGAAAGAGAACATTTCAACGTTTCCAAGTTCCATCATTTTGAGTACTGCAGTGAGTTGAAAGATGTAAAAGCATCAGAAGCAATGAATGCCCACAACAGCTCCTGTAACATGTTTTGTACTTCACAAAATGTCACCAGTGAGTTTCCTTACAGCAAGCCTACCCATCTAGTAAGACACTGATTAAGAAAGCCAAGCCGAATGCCATTCAGAGGGTGTACCGCTATTTTCCACAAGAGTACTCTAACTTCTATGACAAAATTTTGCAATGGCCCACAGTATCTGGTGAATATTATGATTCCATGACTGACAGTGATGAAAAGTGTCACTACAAGACTTGCCAGTGTGTGTGCCATTTTCATTACTATTATTGATAGTAGTATATTATTGTTATTATTATAATATTGAACAGCATTGGTTCTCTTCTTATTCAACCTTTCCAAATACACTGCAGATGACATATCACTATCAATAGGTTCTTCTGTTTTTTTATTTTGTTCTTTAGTGTCATACATAGTATTTTAGTTTGTGAAAGTTACAATATACATATTTTGTTTGACAATGAAATAAAAAGCCGTGATTTATTGTGGCACAAATGTATAAAGCAATTTTTCTTCGAGAAAAACATTGCTACGGTTATGGAGCAATGTGCCCTACAATCTATTCTATGTCTTCAAAATATCTCTACTTGTTTGGTACAAAATTCAGAGGACAGGATAATCTTTGGTGTTTTTCTCAAAACTGTCCAATTAGGTTCCTCTTAACAATCAACCATTCAATTATTTGACAAAGGTCTGCTGAGAACAAGAATTTTGTGTTCTGAATGCAATGCTGTCTTGCACCCCATTAATAGACGGGATCATACATATCCTGAGTTTTGCTGCAGATAGGAGAATGTTAAAAGAGAATCCTACTCTTGTGACTTTTGTTATTAATTTCTAATAAGTAACTTTATTTATTTATTATTTTTTGGAACTAAACATGAAAAAGTCGCACAGTCTGTGCAAAGGAATATGGTTCAAGCAGGCAAAGCTATTGCCTGGCCAAATTCTTTGCCTCATAAACTGCTTTACATACAATCATATGAGGTGATAATAATTGAGTGCTTGGTTGGACACCAGTATGTGAGTTCACAGACATTATCTGATTGGTTCGATTACTGCTTAAAGTGTGCATGGTCTCTAACGATACCAACTACACTTCAAGAGGGAAAATTGAACGTCTCGGCCACATCGTTCAAATCAACAACTGGAAATAGGATGAAGGAAATTCCTCAGGGTGCAACTGGATATTGGGATATTAGATGTCAAACAAATTAGGTGCAGATGACCAATATGTCCAAATAATAGGGATGCAAATGTGCTCTACAATTTAATTGCAGAGCGCATAGAGTTCACCTATAGGCTACTACAGTAGGGGCTACTATGGTTTGATGGCTGGAGGATTTGCTGCCCACCTGGCAGTAAATCATTCTGTGCATTTTGTAGATCCACTGACAAATGTGCATACGAATAATACTGAATATCACTGGCAAGCTCTACAGCATCGCCTATCCAGGGGTGGTATTCGATGTAAACATTTAGATGCTCACATAATATGTGTGTATTTGTGGCATACTGGCACCAAAAATCAATACTGGCAGACCCTTTTCAGGAACTTGTGGAAGGCATTAGACAGGTGCACCCTGTGTGTAGAGATTAGGCTTAGTCTAGGCTTATTAACGAGTGAGTTAAGTGTTTAGTGTACATAGCTAGTAATTTAGGAACAAACAGTGTACATGGTGATATAGTTAGTGTAATAGCGAATCATTGTAATTTAGTGACAAACAGTATAGCTAGCATAATTTACTGACAAAAGATTGTTGGCTGCCTTGCGTTATGTGATTCAAAATGGATAATTTGGCTGCGCTTCATTCTTCAGAATAGCTACATATGCTGTGATGTTAAGAAAACATTTTCCGGCAAGAAATCATAGTAAAAACTGATTTTAAATTCATATTAGATAATAAAATATAAAGCCATTCTTCTAAACAATATTCCACTCACATTGGACTTAGAGCCTGATATTCTCTTCACTGTAACTGGTATGTTTCTTATTAGTTTCTCTGTCTTCTGGCCATTTGTTGAGATTAAAAGTCTGACAGTAGTTTGCTATATATTTCACATTCTGTTTCATCTTCATCAGCTGTCTTAGTTTGGCTTTTATGTGAGGTAATAGTGGTAAAGCAATAGCACTTATCTTTTAACATTGTGGTGATTGGAAATTTGTTTATATTATTTATTTTGTAATGTGTTAATCAGATTAAAGATTGTCATGCTCTCTGAAGCCCTTCTTTTTTTTTTTTTTTATCTCCTGGGTTTTCTTTTAATGATTCAGCTTGAAACTTTCTTCTGGCTGAATTATTGTAACAACTTTTTCCTGGAGCCGCAGGTACAAATTAGGCATTATACATCAATGATAGATCCCTCAGAAACTCGACTGACTCTAAGCAGAGATAAGAATCCTTTAGATTTACAGCATTCACTAGCTGACCTGCCTGAATCATGGGTAGATCCTTTGAAATAAGTAAAACGTAGTGCATAAGCACTCCACACTGTATAAATAGATTTGAAACTACTTGAAACCTAATGTGCAGCTAATACAATTTATGTAATTGACTACTTTCAGCTCATTCATTAGTTTTAATGAATGAATAAAGCATCACTTCTGAAGTGATTAAAGACATTAATCACAGCAATAGAATTCTGAACAGCCAGCTCAAGTCAATGATTAAGACAATACCATAAATAATCCTTGGTATTTTATAAAGATGAGTTAGAATTAGAAACAGTAAATACTGCTAAGTAAAATATACCTGAAACTGTCCTAGAAGCAGGTTTGGACACATTTTACCTAGTAATGTATACATTTCACTTAGTGCATTTTACTTAATGCCTTGCTATGTGTCAAAGTTGATTGATGGGCTGAAAGTTTCGTCATATAGACCTGAATTGTGTTTATCTGTGTCATTAAAGGAAACTTGATATTTCACCCATTCTTTATTTGATGCCAATACCTGACTTTACTGTGATCCTTATTTATGGAGAGACTACAGTAACTACACTCTAAATGTAGTAGTGGTGGTGGTGGTATTTAAGTTTCCAATAATACAATATTTGCGTCACACAGTCTAATGGGTTGGATGACCTTACATGCTTGCTAAAAATACTTGAATTTAAAATATTACCTACACATCTATTTTATATCTCTTTACATTGGATAAAAAAAAAAAAAAATACACACACACCTCCACTCACAACTACATCATGCATTCACACATTTAGATCACTCAAACATCAAATAAGTCTATACAATATTTACACAAATATTTTATCCCTTAGTGCATGTACTTCCATTGAGTATGTGCCCAGGCTTGGCCAGTTTTGGCTGTTTAGAATCAAATCCCAGAATGCTGCCCTTCGTCTGTTTGGAGCTAAAAATACTTCTGGCAATAATTTTTTCCTAACATCCTCCATCTGCACTTAATCTGCCAAAATATGCATTCAATCTTCCTGATAACCGCATAATGGGCAAATCCTCCTACCAGCTTCATCAACTACCTTACAAGTTTTCCACTCTCCCAACCTGAGCCACTTATGTAGATAATATTTTAAATTCAAGTATTTTTAGACTGCATGTATGGTCATATGACTGTGTGATGCAAATATTGTATTATTGTACACTTAATAAATACCACCACCACCTCCGCCACCACCATCACCATCACCACCACCACCACCACTCTCTAGAGATCATCATTGATTTTCTTTATGTTCTAATCATTGTTGATTTGACTATATAGATAGGTTATCTGTAATGGAACCATTATCTTTATTCAGTCCATATTTAGGTAAGGTTATGTTCATGGGCCCAATAATCTTTTTAGGAAAATCTGAAAAACATTTACCAGTAAAACTATGCCAATTTTGTAAATAGGTTATTTAAAATAGATATATATTATTTAAAGAAATCTTTGAAAAAGGAAAGTATTGTATGGAATTATACTAACTAATTTTGAATTCAGAGTACAAAGATTGGTTACAGCATGTCCAAAATTCAGGATGGAAACCCAAACATATAATTAACTAATAACCATACTCACATGCACACAAAGGATAACTCAGTAGGAACAAAAAAAGAGTATTATTATTTCAACAAAGAATATTAGCAGTTCAATGGATTGCTTCTTGCCTTGTTATCAGCAAACACATTTATCACATTCATTAAGTCCAGCTTCACAGTTAGGTGATTCAAATGCTCCTGAGTCTAAGAAGCACATAAGTAGTTTTTAACCTTCCAAGAAGTGAGAAGGATTATTCAACAGAGCAGTTCATTGCTGATGTATTCAAATAAATTTGAAGATGAATTCTTATTTTTTGATAGAATATCAAAGAGATATTTATCTGTTAGCATTTTATTTATGAAAGCAAAGAAGGAACCATTCTCTTATCGAGAACTCAAAAGGTAGCTTTTGAGATGGACACACACTGTTCCAAAAGACTTCTCTACATCCTCTTAAGTAAACATGCTGCAGCTGTTTTGCAGCATTATAGACTTCATCAGTGTCCATTTTCGTCAAGGACTGGACTGGACTACTGAGTAGAGGGAATTCCACACTGAGCACTACTGATATTCTATGTCAGACCCCTGGGTGAAAGCACAAGATGAAGAGAGACATCAGGTGTGCCAAGTAAGTGCGCAGTCGATGTGGGCCCAAACAATGCTGGTGGTTCTTCATCCCTCTACTAGATTTTGCCAGGCAGCTACCAGCCCACACAGGTTTTGATACTGGCACCTCCCTATGTGTGGACAAAAGACCACCATGCCAACCCAGTGGAGAGAACAGCATTTACAAAGGGAAGTGTCATCACCCTGGTTGCAGTACAACTGCTGACACTTTTACTTGGAAAGAAGAAATGAAACAAAATAAGTGGACAGGAAATTCGGGGGATGAACAAAACCTCCCCAGCATTTGCCTTGTGGCCTGGGAAAACCCTCAAAAAGCACCCATTGATCAGGAAATTCAACCATGGGAATTATACCCACATCTGGTATGCAAGCCTTGCACGTTACCATGGAGCCATCTCGCTGGTCGTTTTCATCAAACTGGATAAGAAAGTGAACTTTTCAGAAAACTATTTATAGATACCAAATACTTCTTGAGTTTTGTGGATAGTTTGTCCAATATAATTAAATAATTGATTTTCAATATGTTATCATCAGATTTCCAAACCACAGTTTCATTTTCTGTCTTGGAGTCTGAGTCATCAAAGAACTGCCTTCGTTTCTTCACATGTTTTTCTTTAGTTTCATTGATTCATAAACGTTAAGGGTAGTCTCCAGTTTCCTCTACCCCAAATTTTTGTACACTTCAAAAGACTTTGCCATCTCATCTATGAAAGTGAAGTATAAAATTTCACTATTTCAGATATGTCAATTTCTTTGACTGTAGTGTTCTACTCACTATATTAAAATGTACCAAAATACTTCCCCAATTGTAGCCATGAATACAATATCTTTAGAGTTAAGCTTTTGCAATATCCCTATTGCTTCTGATATTTAACAACAGCTTTCTCGCTTTTCTCTTTACAAATGCACTTAAGGACTTTATTGACTGTATCCCATTTGGCATTAATGCTTTTGCAGGCATTCTGAGCTGATCACATAGCAGGTCTAAAAATGTTGTCATTTTACAGCATCTGGCTGCACTTGATCATACAGGATTCAAGGAATGAAAAATTCAAGAGATTGAAGGACTTAATTTGGGCTTGTCATACGGGATTCAAGGAATGAAAAATTCAAGAGATTGAAGGACTTAATTAGGGCTTGTAGGCCATAATAGATTCCTGCAATTCTTGCAGTATTATCATAACTTTGGCCATAGCAATTATTTATATCTAATCCATGGGAGTTTACGAATTTAAATATTGCATCTGTCAAATCTTTCCTGGTGTGCCCAGCATTTCTCATAAACTCTACAAACTGCCCTTTTGGTACATCATCTTTATTTGCATATCATATGATGAAACTTAACTGACCCCAATGTGAAACATTAGGTGTAAAATCCACAATGATGGAGAAATACTTGCAACAAATATCTCCTTTATGATCTCTTTTGTGGCAATCTTGCCCATAATATTTATAATTATAAGCATTAAATGATAAAAGCCTTTATCCAGGTTTTCATATTTAGTATATGGCCTGCTAAAAATGTTCGAATTCAGCTATCAGCTCTAAACAATTCTTTAAATTTTCATCCTTAAGGAACCAAACTTCATCTCCACAAAATGGCAATTACCTTGGTGAAAGTTTTTTTCACTATAGCCGTTACCCTCTGTAGTACATTTCTCCAGTACTTTACTTCTTCTTATAACTACGTAATAAATTGTTTATCAACTCTACATAGAGTATTTCACCTTTCTACTTACAGCACAATCATGATATGCACTGGAATTTTCATGCAAAGTTATCCTTCAATTGGCATGTTTCCAATCACTAAAACCACCTATACCAAACTGGGATGAATCTCCAAACAATATAGATGGTGCACATTAAAGCGGCCCCTTATTGGGAGACTAAATCAAGTAACCACGATGTACGATGCTTCAATTCAATAATTTCCTTTCAAACAAATTCTTGGAAAAAAATCTTCGCTTGTTAGGATATCCTCACTCTGACTTAACAAAACACAGTTTCTTTTCTGATTAATTCCATTTCATACTATGAAATCTCGTGTTTTTTTTTCACAAAAGAAAGGATTTTCATCAACTATAAAGTCTGATAAAACTTCCCTAGGCCTACTCTGGTTCACTTGCTGTGTAATTGTATGTATATTTGTTATCAATTTCAGATTCACTATCGTCGAGCTTTTCACCACAATTGCTGCTTCATTGTGAGTCATTTGTAGGTTTCAAGTTTTCGGGAGAGACAGAACCTGCAGCTACTCCTTTGTTAACAAACAATGTGTGCAACTTTGTGTTTGATCTTACACTTCCTTTTCCCTCCTCCACTATTGTTGAACTAATTTTCTGTAGCCTGTGCTTCCTACCAACCATATTGGCATTTACTTTACATTAAAACTTTGCCACATTATTAAAATGCAAAAATACACACAGTAATAAAAGCACCAAGCTGATACCACACTACATCAACTGTTTCTACATCTGATATGTTCGTGCCTAGCCATACATAAACATTGCAGAGGCAGTGGTGCCAGTTGCCTGATGTGCATATCTCCATCCATCTACCTATAACTTCCCTTTCCCTAATAAGGATTCCTATAACCATCACTGCTGTTTTTAACTTTCTCTAGCATGTATGTACAATTTACGTAGTAAATACAGTATTGTATTCCACCCAAAAATTTGATACCAAGATTTCACCAGAAATACATGTTTTAGGGTCACTTGAATTTAAAAAAAAAAACTTTTTAGATAAAGATCCATGTGTGTGTGTGTCTGTGTATGCGTGCGTGCGCGTGTGTGCACGCACATGTGCATGACGCATAATTTAAAAACGAAAAGTTGATTGTGTCGTATCTTCCAAGAATGCAACACAGGGATTTTCAGGAAAAAATCCCCCCCCCCCCTTTATATGGAACATTTTTCAACATTATTGATTTTCTAAAAAATGGTTCTAATGCTTTTGATTAAAATGCTGTATAATCAAAATGTTTACATGGCAAATAAAATGTATATCCTGAATTTCTTGTGAACAGCCACTGAAATCCTCTTCATTCTGAATGACCTTTGCATAACTGGTAAACCATAAAAAATAGACAAAACTTACTGCACAAAAAAATGTACATCTCATTTAAATACACAATTTATGTCATATACAGTTTTGCTTGTAGAATTAGTCATATCAGAGATATTTGCTGCTAGTGGTTTCAATTTCAAAATACTTCTACTTTTCTCAAATGGGAAGTCTATATCTGTTTCACATATATTTTGTTTTCTCCTGGCTTGATAATACCATAGCAATGTTTTTAAAAAATTTGACTCGCTTTACCTAATGTATTCTCTTATTTCCCTTCTACGAGGGTGATACAAATATAAACGGTAATTTTGTTAGAAATATTTATTAATTAAATATATACTCAAGTCGCTTCATCAGCATTCCTCAACTTTGCCTCCTTCACACTCTACACATTTTTGCCGTTTTGGAACCTTAAACATTCCTTCTTCAAAAAAAGTTTTAGGGCATGTCTCCAACCAATTGCGCACGTGCTCCTCGACATCCTCGTTTTGGAAATGCTTCCCTCCAAGCGGTGCAAACAAATAATCAAATGGGGGACAAGTATGGACTACAGGGAGGATTTCCCAGTGCATGTCCGCCATTGTGTCCATTGTCAAATTGGTGGTGTGAAGCGTAGTGATGTCTTGGAGAAGGTTGACATCTCTGATGAGCATACGACGTCTTTTGCTTCGGTATGCAGCTTTTACAGACCTTAACAATTGCAATAGTAAGCTGAAGTCACTGTACATCGATCATAAAGAAAATCCACCAGCAAACTCCTCTGTAGTCAAAAAATACAGTCACGAGGACTTTTCCAGCTGAGTGGCATCAAGCATGACCTTTGTTTTCCACAAATTCTCGACCGCCTTTAAATTGTCTGGCCCAAGTAGACACTTGATTCTGCGACACTCTAGTGCCCCCAAACTGTGCCCTTAATCGAGTTAAAATCTCTGAAGGTTTAACCCCTTCCTTGGTTAAAAACTTGAATAATAATGCATTGCGTAACAGGCGAAGGGACTTATTGCTCACTCATGGCTGTACTGATGCCAGAACCTAGAGAAGCAGCTAACAAAGCTAGTGCTCCCTCCCTAACACCCCAACCTTCAACCCCCCACTCCACCACCCTGCTCTGAACTGTTTGCTCCGTGATATGCAACAATTACCATTTATATTTGAATCGCCCTCATACTTTTAAGGAACTGAGTAACAACATTTGTGCTAATGTTTATCTTGATAAATAATATAGTTAAAAGAATAACCTTTTGTAAGAATAGTTAGTTTGCAAAACAATAGAGAAAGTTATGTGAATGGAACACTCAGATTTTGTTTATTATTATTATTATTATTATTATTATTATTATTATTATTATTATTATTATTATTTTTTTTTTTTTTTTTTTTTTTTTTTAATACTGCATTAATGATGGTAAAGACAATAACAATGCATTAGTTAAAAACAAAACAATTTGAGTCTGTTTTTGTTACACAAACATCACTTATTTTTACTTACTGGGACCGGTTTCGGGAACACTTGTTCCCGTTTTCAACCCTAAATTCTGACTCTTATGCAAAGAAACTTGTGAATGTAATGTGATTAAATTAAAAGCAAGACAATATGAGTAGGTTTTTGTAACACGAACATCACTTATTTTTACTTACTGGGACCAGTTTCGGGAACACTTGTTCCCATTTTCAACCCTAAATTTTCAATGCATACTTACGAATTATTTCTGTGAATATGAGGGAGAACTCTGTTTAAAATCACTTCCAAGTTACAATTGTTTTCAAAATTTACTGTTACATTTGAGCATACTTTTTGTACTGTAGAAAAAAATATTTGATAACCTTATTTGCAGCATGCCATTTCATTTTTGATTACTACACTTTTCATAGTGGGAACAAAACTCTTTATTTCATCACTCACTGATTAAAATGTGCTTTCATAACAAGTATAGCAAATAAAAGAAATTTGTCTTCAAGATCAACAGTGGCTAAAAGTTATAGTTGATTGTTCAGCTTGAGCTCCCATCCTCTATATTTTGCTTAACTGGAGTGCAATTGACAAGAAACTAATATGAAACAACTGTCATTGTGTCTCTTCACTTAGTGGGTCTGCAATGAAATGTGGCCTAATTGAGAGGCAAAAATACTGTACTCTACACAGCTTTCTCTCTCTGTATCTCGCTTTTGCTAGTTGTAAGCTGGCCATTAAGAAGCAAGTAAAATCATTATTTTTAAAGTAAAAGTAAAAAGGTGCTCTCAAGAGACAGAAAAATACTAAAACAATGACCTTGCTTTCTGGCACAACTACATTCCTCAATCAAGGCCATTTGGAGAGATTTGGAAGCAACATCTATATTTTAAAATCTATTGTAAGGATATCAGTGTTGCTTTGGACTATTAATATTTGATGGGATGATAGTATTGTCTATATAAATAGAGGTGTTTTATTTTAAGTGAAAGTTGAATTTTAGATTATATAGCAGAAAAAGTATTTTCAAAACCAAACTGATACATAGAAAAGTAATTTCATCAGAGATTGGTAAGCTCTGTCTTCACAACCTTTTTAGGTTTCTGCTGGACCTATTTTGATGTTGCTGATATTAGGAGGGCAAACTGCATTTAATGTTTTTAATAATTTGAAAGCTTTGTGTAATAGATTATCTGAAATAACACTTGAAAATTTTCCTGCAACTAATTAATTGCTGTAAAATTGGCTCTTATCTACACTACTTGCTTTTTGTTATATTGTATGAGATAGTGCAGTAACAAATGCTAGAAGCTTATATTTTCTCTCCAGTACTCCCCACCACAAGAGTAGAGAAATATATTAAACTGCTAATGCTTTTCTCCCCTTCAAAGGCTTAATTCTTGCATTGAATAGCTTGTTTTGTAAATGTTTAATACTTAAAATGCATGGAGATGTTACTGTTATTTACTTTTAGTCTTACTGTTTGTCATTTGTTTACCTGTCTATTAATTTTGGCATACTTTCTGGTAATACCTTTGTTTCTTTTTTTTAAGTTCCGGTACATTGGTGCATGTGTTGCAGGTTTCAGGGTACTCTAAGTCTGCCACTCACGTTACCTCTACGGCTTCAACTAGTTTGACGACATCTACTACTGGTAAATTTGATTTTCTCACTCCACCTGATCAGCTCTAAAAATAGATGCTGGTGGTTGTAGCAGTAGTGGTGGTGTTGGTTTTAACATTTAACCTCTAATTCCTCTAATAGCATTTTTAAGAACATGGTTATGTGATAAGGGCTTCTAATTAAGACAGACTTTGACATTGGAAAGCAATATTGTAATTTTTCCAGATTAATTAAATGACAGCACACTTCAGGTGTATATCTTAGCTCAAAATGAAATGGTTGGTAAAATATTAACCTCTTTGAATACTGCAATTTTGCAGAATCATATCATAAGCTGGAGTTATGAACCTCTTTAGCTGCCTTTATTTTCAGCATTAAACTTCCAAGATTTGGAATCATTAGATTGTAAGATTTGTGAAAATAGTTAAAGTATTTCTTTTAGGCATTTTATTTTCAACCGTACGAATTGCAAGGATTCATGATACTATCAAATTCAGTAGAAACTTCTTCCCATATATGATCTTAATTAAAATATATTTACTACTTCTTCAGGTGTTACAAATTCTTCATTGAGATTTTAAGGTAGAATTAAATAATTAAAAGTAATACTATCATTTAAATTAAAATTTCAACTTGTAATATTTGAAAATGGTTATTCATTAAGATTCCTGGTAAATCTTATGCATAATATTGTAAGACCTAATAAATATCAAGCCATATGCAACAGAAGGCACACACCAAATATATAACTTATTTGCATTAGTAGCCGAGTTACTTCATTAACAATGAATGCTTACAAGATCATGTAAAGGAAATCACTCATAAATACAATTTAAATAAGTTAAGGTAGCATCTTTAAGAAATTTAAATATATCATTTAATTTAATCATATATATTTAATTATATCAGAAGATATAGGCCTGTGCTTGATACTTGGCTATAGTTTATACATGCTATTTGCAACTGTTAGGCTTTCTGTTGCTCTTAATAACTTTAAGAGAAGTTATTAAATAACAGCTAAGAGGCCTAAGCTTGTCATTTATATATAATGATGATTACTTATATCTGATAATATGATGTTATGAGGGTGTCACTGATAATTTTTATAAGCTAAGTTCCTAATATCAAATAAAATTTGTTTGTATCTGACAACTACTTTCTAATATTTTGCGAGTTGGATGACATGTAGTTTGTTAATTACTGTCAAATAAAGATTTTGCTTTCATTCAAAAATGAATTTGACTAGAAAATTTGGCAATTTTAAACTGCCATTAATGCCTAAACAATGTGAAGATCAGCTTAGAAATCCATTTGGTGCACCAATTATAAATTGGTACCTACACAGTTCAAAAGCTATCTGTTTTTTCTTAGGGAAGAATTTAGTGAAGGATGCTCAAGAAGCTACTGATGAAAATATTGCTGCCGTTCCAGTAATGCTTGAAGAAGATTGACAGGCATCTCTTGAACTTCTTTGGGCAACATTCAGCATAGTATGAGTCAAATCTAAAACATTTTACATTTAACTGTTAGAGGAAAGAAAACTATGTCATCAATGGTTTCCAATAAACTGGCTCCCAATAAAAAACAATGCATTTATTATTGCAAAAAAATTCTGGAAAAATTCCAGGCAGTACTTCAAATTAGGTTTGGAATATTGTTACTGGTAATAAATCTTGAATTTATCTTTTATGATTCTGAAAGAAAAGTTGATTGGCTTATTGGGTATTTGGAACAGAACCTAATTCTACAAAAGTCTGATAAATTTGTAGTGCAAAGCATTAGAAGATAAATATACCAGTACTGTTGATTGGTACAAAAATGTCTCTTTGCTACAAATTTTTTTTAAAAGTTTATGGGAAAAACCCCTAAAAATGTTTTTTGGTCCGGAAAATGTTCATGGCATACAACAAAACAAACAACTGAGTATATTGGTCCCCTAAAGATAAGCACCATAGACTCTGCACCATACAGCCCTGACCTAGCACCTTGTGATTTCTGTTTTTTCCAAAAATTAAAGATAAACTGTGTGGAATCACTTTTTCACCATCAAATAAAACAGTGGAACATTATAAAAATCTGTTTTCCGAAGTGCCTCAGGAAGTGTGGCATAATTGCTTTAAGGAATGATTTTACCAAAAGCAAAAATGTACTGATGATTTTGACTAATCCTTGTTTGATTTTTTTAAAAATGACCAGTGTTGTCCTTGTAGGTGCTTATCGGGATGCACACTGTAGGGATATATTTCAATTGGAACTCTGCTTTCATTCTTTCAGTTGTGGGGTACATTAAGTAGTTTTGTAATTATTAAAGCACTATGTTTTGATAGGTTGCAAGCATTCACTATTAAATTTGTAGGTGATATATAAACTGTGGTTGTTGAAGGTTTTCATAATACAGTATTCTAACAAAGCCACATCATGCCAAATGCTTGTCAAAACATGAAGCTCTTTCAGCTGAAGAAGATTGAGAGACTTCAGTATTAAAAGTCAAAAGACCTTGCAAAACTTTGGAAAACATATTAAGAAATAAGAGCATGTGCATGCTGTGAACAGAAAGTGCAGAATGTACTTTATAACATCATAATTGGAATGCTGTTTAAAAATGTTAAAGGCTACATTTATTGGACTTACTTTGCTCAACATTTTGCACATCATTTAGAAAAAATATATCCTACAAACATAGATAGAAAATATGTGTCAGAAGACACATTATTTAATGGTAATAAGTACTCTATGGGTGTACTTTTTACTTTCTCTACTTCATACATAGTACACAAGGGAAGAAGGTATCGCATTCCACTAAAAAAATTATACCAAATTTTCACATGAAATGCACATTTTAGGGTCCCTTAAAATAAAAAAAAACATTTTTAGAAAAAGGTTTGCATGCATGTGGGTAGGCATGTGCATAATCAAAAAAAAAATAGTATTTTTAAATACCAGATATATTTAAGTTCAGCATCTTCCAAGGATGCAACAAAACGTTTTTAAGACATTTACATTACAAAATGTATATCTTGAATTTCCTGATTGCCTCTGAAGTCCTATTTATTCTGAATGATTTTTGCATTACTGGTAAACCTTAAGAGACAATTGAATTAATTAAAGTGGTATTGTTAACACACACTTCACTTACTTTTAATGAGTAGGACAATTGTTTCGCGGACCGTTGCCCGCATCCTCAGCTGTTGAACCACTACTGCTTGGGTTTGGGTTCCAAGTTGTGGTTGTGGATGTGTTGGTTGTGGCGACATCTGTTGGGTGGGCGATGAAACTTGTTAAGCAATCCCTAGGGGGGAACTCCATGTTCATCAGTGTGTGGCGGTATTTATGAATATAGATTTTTTCCCAAGCTGTTAGTTGAAACGGATTCGAAAGTTCTTTCAATAGTTTGATGTTCGGATTTATTTCATGGTGAGTTTCCCAAAAGTGATGTGCTACTGCAGATTTGTCTGGCTGTTTTGATTTGAATTAATTCAATTGATTATGCCTTCACTGTAAGCAGCTTCAAAATTATACATTTATAACTTAAGAGACAACATTTTTTCTAGACATAAAATGTAGATCTCGTCAAAACACACAATTTATGACAAATACATTTTTTGTTAATTGTGTTTTCCATGCAAGCCATGTATAGGACAGGTAGATCCTGGGAAATCTATGATTCAAATTCTGGCTTTGGCATTGAAATTTTCAATCTGACTCTACCTAGCCAAATACATTTCTGTTGTGAGCTGTTTCCATGGCGTTGCATGTTATAGGTTTAAATTTTCCAATATTTGTAACTGTTTTCAAATGGGAAGTCATTATTCATGCTTTATCATCCTGGTCAGGCAAAGAGAGCAGAATTTCAAAGCATTACAAAGTGATCAGCTTTTAAAAATTTTGACTAATGCTTTACCTTATATTTCCTTACTCCCTTTGTACAAGGAAATAATATTGTAATAAAATTATTTTTGCTAATGTTTATCTTGATTAGCATGAAGTAAATAGAAGAATAAGCTTTTGTAAGAATAGTTTGTTGCAGCATAGACAAAGAAAGTTATTTGAATGTAGCATAGCAGATTTTTTAACCATACATTCAGTCCTGTGTAAGGCATGTAATTATTTAAAACTGTAGTTAATGTTTCCTTTCAACAAATATTTGAAGTAAGCAACATTTACAAGCAAACTGTATCAAACCTTGTCACGAAAATTAACTGTCTTTTATACAGTAATGATGTTGTGAATTAAGCATAATGCTTTCTTCTGTGGAAAATAAATTACTTTTTCTGAATTAAGGTAGAATAAACTCAAAACACAGTAGAACCCTGCTTAACGTATCTAATGAGAGGGAGAATTGTTTCAGATAATGTACTTTTTTTGGATAATTCATGGTAACAATATTAAGCAGCAAAAGGAAGAACATCATTATATTGCAATTGCATGCAGTTTTTCAAAGGCTTTATATAGCCTCTGAAGACAAGTTTATTCTGGATGAATGTTGTGACATTTTGAATAACTAGTACACCATAAGAGATAGACAAAAATGTACAACACAAAAAATGTAGAGCTCATTAAAACACACAATTTATGTTATATACATTTTTTTAATGAGGTCTGCTTTTGAGATATTCTTGTTGTTAGTTTCAGCTTTAAAATACTTGTACTTTTCTCATACAGGAATCTATAAACTCCTGTCCATACAAACAAAGATACTTCCTTCAATCACATAGCATCCAGCTTTTGACTATCGCTTTCCCCTAATGTATTCCCATATTTCCCTTCTTCTTACAAGGAAGCAGGTAATAAGACCCTTTCTGTCAATTTTTTCTCTATTAACATTAAGTGAATAGAAGAATAAACTTTTTAACAATTAATGATTGTAGAGATGTAGAGAGAGTCATGTGAATGGAACACATCAGATTTTTGTATTGAATTTTCTCAGTAGTTGTGAGCAACTGTATCACAGCCCCATTTGATAAGCATTATATCTGTTAGTGTTGATTCACTGCCTTATTTCACAAAATGCAAGGAAACCTGAAAGAAAAAAGTTTTGTCGTTAATAGTGCTGTAATTCAATATTTCTGTGAGATTTGTAGTCATTCTTACCTTGAATGCTTTAAATTCCTTGTCCTCTTTCACTAATAGCATTGTTGTTCAATGCTTATTACAATCTGCTTGCATTTTGCTGATATTTTAAACACAAATAAACCTCACTGACAAACACCAGCAGTAAAATAACAGTGAGCCTCCATACTGTGCATGTGCAAGAGTTAATACTTGTGATAAGGATTCCATGCTTATTGGAATTTAGGATGTGGGCAAGAAAACATTGCTAATTATTGCAGCAATGTTGGTAGCATTTAGTTGAGCATCTCATAGTACATACTTAACATTGCAATCTGTAGATCCTATTTTTAGATTAAACTCTATGCCCAAGCTTTAGGATGAAGATCATGTCGAAAGTTTTTCATTCATTCATTCTTTCTTTCTTTTTTAAAATATTTTTCTCTCCATGGTTTCAACTTTGGTCAGGCAGCTTATTGCAAACACTAAGCAAACCTTAACAACAACAACAACAACAACAATCACTCCATACATATGTATTGATTGCCATTTGGGGAAAATGTGATATTTGACACATTTTATTTATACCAGAGAAAACAAATTTTCCTGCACATACCTCATTTAAATGCACAGGTATGTCATAATTTTTGTTAATTCTATGTACTTTTTATATATTTTAAGGGCTTGGAACTCATTTTCTAAACTTTGATAAACAACACTAATTTACAAATTAAAACTTTTTTTTTTCTTCTTCTTTCTGCAGTATGGTTAAAAATAGGCAACATTTAGTCATTTTGGTGCACAGCATTCAAAAGTGCATTCCGTTTTTCCATAGTACATTTCATTTTGTCAATAGACAATGTTCAATGGATATTTAATTGTAAAATTTGTAAAAATATTACACATTAATTTACAACTTTTAAAGAAAATAGAAAACAACAACATGAAAGCATACCAAAATTTGATAATGAATGTAAGTTATCTTGTGTACCCTTTTTTCTTTTTCAATGGAACTTCATTGCACATGATTTTCTCAAGTGTTCTGTGGTAGGTTTGTCATGTGCAAGACACCAGCAGTAGTCTGCTATCATATGTACATTCCAACATCTCTGATAATGTTATTCAACATCTTTCAAGTCCTGGTAAACCTTTCACTTGCTCTTCACCGACATCTCCTAAATTTGATGGGAGGTAGTCAAGATGTGACTTGAAGAAATAAAGCATTAAATTCATATTCCAGTCAAGCAGTCTGAAATTTTCCAGTATATTTATGACAATTTCTTTATATTGAGGGTCTTTCACATAACCCAGAAATTTGTTAACAACCTCTCTGAATCCATTCCACATATCTTTTTTGATTTCATTCATAGAGCTGGTAAAATTAAATTTTTCATTAATCTCCATATCTGTGGACCATCAAGTGCTTGCTCCCTCTTTGATTTTAGCGTGACAGTGATGGAAACTTTGTGCATAACTACTGGAAGCAAGGGCAACTTTTGTCAAGTGCTCTCACGAATTGTTTCATTATGCCGAGTTTTATGTGTAAAATCAGCAAGAGGCTCATTAGCAATATATTTTGAATCAGAGTGTAATTGCTGCATCACAGGCCATTGATCAGTTTTCCAATGTTTGTGTATCCTCCCTGCAGTCCTTCAAGTCACCACATATTTGCCACTAGGTCACAGTATTTAATTTTCTCAATAATATGGTTCTAAGTTTCATGATTCTCTTAGATGCGTAGAAAGTGTAAGGGGTATTCAAGCTAACTTGTTCCCTATATGAAGTAACACTCTTTTAAGACTTCATTTAGAAGAATCAATAAAAAGATGCCAGTTACTCGGCTTATATGCTTCCCTGTCTAACTTCTAAGATTATGCAAAAAGCAAAAAGTTGATCTTCTGTGTAACATTTGTGGAACTGTATTTTGCAATTCCTATGCCACGAAAAGGTAAATGTTAATAAATTCTTCTCTTGCAGTCTTGAGCCCAGTAATCACTTTTTGTTTGTTTTGTGAGGTCTAAATCCATCACCAAAACATTAAACTCAAATTAATAAAAATGTTGTGGCAAACTGTCAAGTTCTTCTGGATCAGAAATCAACTCATTGTTGGAAGACACAGAGCTGCTTTATTTATAGCCAGCAGCTTTGCACAAGCAAAAGTAACAATTGTCATGGTGATTAATTAATTATGGTTTTGTATGTATGTATTTATTTCTCTGCAAGTGGGTATCACCCGGTGGCAGAGTTATATATGTATACAAGATATGTAAACAATAAATCACAGCTGCCAGTTTATGGCTTTGTAAGCTAGATATAATAGTTATTTACACAAATATGAAAACATTAATTTTTCTCTCAATTCAGATTAATTAATTTCATAATTAGAATCACCAACCAATTTAACATTTGTATTTACAACAATATGAAATCACAAGCATTTCATTTAAGGAATATTTACAAAAATTATCCAACATTAAAATCAAGATTTTTCCTAAATTTCTTCAGAGACAGGGGACAACCCCGAAAGGCTGCTCCAGGCAATTCATTCCAGTCTTTTATGGTTTTATTTACAAAGGAGAACTTTCCCACGTCAGTTCTGTATCTTCTACCCTTAATTTTGAACGGATGATCGTTTCGTGCATAGTAAGTTGGGTTTTCCAGTTTTTCAGTAACGTCCTCCCATGCGTTTAAGCCAGCGTAAGCTTTAAATAAAGCGCACAACCTCTGTTTCTCACGCCTAACTTTCAACGGCTCCCATTTTATCTCCTCAGCGTTTGAAGGCCCAAAATATTTTCCCCTTTTTATGAATTTTATAGCCCTTTTCTGGATCTTTTCTAACGAATCAATTTGATTTACTCTATACGGGTCCCAACAAGTTGCTCCAAATTCCATGACCGGCCGCACTAAGGACTTGTACGTGATTTCCCTGGACTCTGCACTCCCCTTTTTTAAAATCCTCATTAAGAAGTGCAGTGTTTTCCACGCTTTCTTAGATACCAAATTTACCTGTTCGTCCCATCCAGCATTACTCGCCAAGTAAACTCCCAAGTATTTGCAGCTGTCCACCCGTGGAATTTTTTTCCCCACCCATGTGATAGTTTTGCAGAATTTTTTCCCTAGATCTATTAAATGCAATTGACTTACTTTTGCCAGCGTTAATTTTCATTTTATTTGCAGCAGCCCAATCACTAATTTCATTTAAATCACCCTGAAGAGCAGTCTCATCTTCACCATTTCTAATTTTATTGTAAATAATACAATCGTCTGCAAACAACCTTATTTGGCATTTTATATTAACAGTTATGTCATTTACAAAAATAAGAAAAAGTAACGGCCCCAGCACTGAGCCTTGGGATACGCCCGAGCCTACCATACCCCTTTCAGATAGCTCCTTGCCTACTTTTACCCTTTGCGATCTTCCTTCCAAAAATGTTTTAACCCATAGAACTAACTACGCGTTTATCAATTCCTGTTGCAGTTAGCTTCTGGATAAGTAAATTATATGATACAGCATCAAAAGCTTTGGAAAAATCTATCACCCCTGCATCCACCTCCTCTGCTAAATCTTGAAATAATGACATTATCTGGCTTTCACACGGGTATCCAGGTCTAAACCCATGTTGCGCTTTATTGAACCACTTTTTGTTTTCAAACTCCTCCCGTATATATTCCACAATTAAATGTTCCATCAATTTGCACACTACTGAAGTTAGGCTGACTGGTCGATAATTACTTAATTCTGTTTTATTTCCCCTTTTATGAATTGGAACTACAATCACGGTTTTCCAGTCTTCCGGTAAGGCACAGTTATTTATTGACATTAAATAAAAGCATTAGGTACGGAATCATGGATTCCCCTCCAATTTTTAGTATTTCGGTCGGTATATTATCAGGCCCCCTCGACTTTCGATTTTGCAACATTCTGATCCTTCTGCGCAATTTGGATGCCATTATTTGAAAAACGGAATTTCCACTAGCCTCAATTTCCAATTTATAATAATAATCTGTTATGTTAAAAACAGACACAAAATGTGAATTTAATGCGTTCGCTTTTTCCTTATCGTTCAATATGGCAATTCCATTTTCCTTGAGTTCTGGTATGCCAAGTTTATTTCCCCTGCGTCTACTTACATAATTGTAAAAAGATTTCCAACTATTATTGGTCCCGCTAAGAATTTGTTCTAAGAACCGCTCCTGGGCTTGCAACGTTTCGTCTTTCAATTGTTTAGCTAATTCTTTATATCTGTTAAAATGCCAATCTGACTTCTTCCGTTTATGAAACGCGCGCCTAGACTTTCGTTTAAGTATTCTGATGGATCTTGTATAATATTCTGGATCATTATTTTGTTTGATAACTTTGTATGGAACGTATTTCTTTATTGGTTCCGAAATAAGTATTTTGAAACTATCCCATGCTGCATCTACATTTGTTGCAGATTTTACAAACAGGCAAAATTGCTTTTTGAGAAAAGTCTGAATTCCATCTACGTCTGCTCTGCAGAAGTTAAAACTAATAATTTTCTCTCCTTCAAACCGGTTTCGCACCTTCCAGTTTATGTCTAATTGTACACAGCTATGGTCACTTATACCTGGCAAAACCTCACATGCGCTAAACAATGACTCAGGTCTGCATAGAAACACGTCCAATACAGCCGATTTCCGGGTATCTGTTTTGACTACCTGCGAAAACCCATGATCCCAAACCAGAAGGTTAACAACACATTGAGCTTCGCCTCCTAATAACTGCCCATTCCAGTTTGCATTTGGCAAATTTAGATCTCCTGCTAAAATAACATTTTTTCCCGTTTCCAAAGAAATTTTTTCCACTAATTTATGAAGAGTTTTAAAGATAGTTTCGCCAGGTGGTCTGTAACACGCTATTAATGTAATGTTATTTGCTTCGTTTTCGTGATCGATAATTTCAATGGCCATCATTTCTACGTCTTCTTCCACCCACAATATCTTACTGCTTAACTCTAACTTGGTACAAATAAAAATTTCCCCTCCCCTTCCTTCCCTGTCCCTCCTAAACACCTTGTAATCTGATCTAAATATCTCCGCATCATTAATATCAACACAGCCATGACTCCCGTACCTATAATCACACTTGGGTTACTTATTTCCATTAAATTCCAAAATTCTAATGTTTTGTTTATGATGCTTCGGCAATTTACCTGCAACAGCCTTAAGAAATGTGCCCCTACCTGAGAATCATCGCTTCCCCGAAGCCGTTGTCAGTGCTGCCTGGTGACACCGCTCCACTCGGATACCCTCGCGAACAATGCTGCCAACTTTGAAGTTCCTCTTCTGTTTAGGTGAACACCATCCCGTCCGTAGTCCCAGTCGTCAATCCACGAATTTGAGTCCACAAACTGCACATTCAGTCGTTCAGCCACCCACGAAAACGCGTCGTTTACCTGCATTACCTTCCTCCGGTTGATATCAATGTTTGCTGAGGGAAACAGTGCCTTTGTCTTCTTAACTAAATCATACATGTCTCAACAAACTCTCAATTACCAGGGTCATATCAGAGCCACCAGCATGCCGAAATTTCATCCCATAGGAGTTCTTTTACATGTGCCAATAAATCTACTGACATGGGCTATTGCTTTTAAGCATGCTTAAAAACCATTGATCTGGGCCGGGTTTGAGCCCTCAGCCTTAGGATCAGAAAGCCAGCACCTAACCTACTGAGCAACCCAGACCAATAAAATCATCATGGTGATTCTGCTGCTCTCTCCATATCATAGGTTTTTACCTTCTGCTTTCCTTCATACCATTAACATAATCCCTCAACATGATATATGAGGTGCGAACGATTTATTTAGATCACCAACTTTCTCCTTGAATTATGAATAATATAGTTTCTTTATATCTGAGTGTATTTTATATACCTTTCCGCCAAACTCGTAATATCCACAAATTTAACAAAACTTCTGAGGACCTTGTAGAATCTGTTTCCTGTGCAATCCTGATGTAGAAGTCATACTCCAATTTTTATTTTGGCACTACACTTATAGAAGACTTCAGCTCAACTGAAGTTGATATCTATGATGTCTGTAAATGTAAACGTAAATATCTCTCAAGACCTGACAGACCTGGCACATAGAAAAACTGATAAGTGCTGGAAATATAAGCATAAAGGTAATTAGGAAGGAAATCATCAATAGATTTAGAATAACATAACGAAATGTAGCAGCAAGATGTATAAACTAAATGAATTTAGCACCATAGACACATATGCTCGTATCATAAAATGATAGCCAAAAGCAGACTTCATTTTTTAAGTTAGGCTTTGATTTCCATTAATGTCATATAATTTTCCTCTATATTGCAGAATCAATGTTGACCAGTGTAATGTTCTTACAAAATCATAGAATATTTTTAACATTTCTTGGGACAAGCATTCTGTGATACATGATACATGGCCCTTCTGTAATGTGCCTGAGGTGATGTTTATTTACTAGTAATATAACCTTCCTGAAAAAAGAAGAAAAGAAAAAAAATATATATTGTTAGAAATAACTTTGCAAAGTTTTAATTGTTGTGGATTAATACTGTCAGAAAAAGATGTGTTAATTTTCTGTATGTTCTCATAAAAATTGACATATTGATATAAAGTTTAATGCCTCTAGTAATGCAGCACTTGTATTTAATATTAGAATGATATTTTTTTAATTAAAAATTAAATAACTCAGAAGTTTGAGTCAAGTGAAGTAGTTCAAGTATAATAGTTAAAAATGAGTCAGAATAGTGACACTTGCCTCACTTAAAATGAAATTTTCAAGACTTATATTTCGAGGAAGTTTGCCCTCTTCTTCAGTTAAGGTCTGACTAATGGTTGGAAGTTGTGCTCTGTGGTCCGTTATGGTGGAGACATCTGGTGTTCTCAGCAGAAGTTCGTAATCATGTGGCAGTTTTTCAAAATTCATGAGCTGGTTTTTGTGTTGGGTAATGAGAATATTCTCCCAAACTGTGAGTGCTGCCAGGTTGTCTCAGCCAATAGTTTTAACCCAGACATTATTGACCAAAAAATTTAAAAACATAAGGAGAAATTAACATTAAAACAAATCACCACTTTGTCCACACAAAAACCAAAAGTTACATATAAAAATTCAATTATCACCCAACAGCAGATAAAAATTTCAAGAAATACAATATAAGTTTAGCTTCAAGTAAACAATTCAACATAAAAAATGCACTGAAAACAGACATTAAAGACCCTAACCTATGAACCAGAGATCACAGGCATCTATAAAATTGATTGCAAGGACTGCAAATTATGTTACATTGGTCAAACAAAAAGAAAATTGGAAACAAGATTAAAAGAACATTTCTGACACACCAAACAGAAACATGGATAAATTGGCAGAGCACACCATTTTTGGACATCACATCATGGAATAGAAAATTATATAAAGTAGCTAAAACTTGTAAATAACCCGGCAGCACTCACAGTTTGGGAGAATATTCTCATTACACAACACAAAGACCAGCTCATAAATTTTGAAATACCACAAACTTCTGCTGAGAACACCAGATGTCTCCACTATAATGACCACAGAGCACAACTTCCAGCCATTAGTTGTACCTCAATTGAATAAGAGGGCAAATGCCCTTGAAACATATGTCTTGAAAATTTCATTTTAATTGAGGTGAGTGTCACTATTCTGAGTCATTTTTAACTATTATACATGATTTTTTTATTATAACAGTAAAATTTTGTTCCTGTAATTCCAGATGTTACAAGAGTTATTCAACTCAAATTGAAATTGACATAAACAGCTCTTGAATCTCATGATCCCTTTAAAAGTTAGTAAAGAAAACTGATTTTAGAAAAAACTTTATTAGGGACTGTAATAATTGGAGAATGGGTATTATTACATTCTGCTTGATTCTAAATCAACATTGAGGGATCTAAATGAAATAGAAAGATAAATTAATTACATAAATCTCAAAAACAGAACCACACATTGTGTGTCTACTTTGCTCTTGGCATTCTGTCACTGCTCCTACTGAACACCACTTAGAGCAGTTTTCCATCAAATGAACAGGTCTCAAATAAAATAGGAGCACATGTTAATAATATGCTTTAAAGTGGCGAAATTTAGCAACTGAAATAAGAGGTAGAAGAATTTTGAATCTAAGATCAGAAGAAAACAACTTGGTAACTTCATTGGTAGGGTAAGATAAAAATGGCTATGGAAGATAGCCAACATAAGGGGAATGACAATGTTGATATTATTGTGAAATTAGCATAAGATATGTAAGAAATATCCTACTTTAGATTCTAGGATTCAATTTAATTGCAATCCCATTATATACACAAGCTGCTGTTAATTATAATGGGATATAAAAGATTGCAACTCCTTAAATTGAGGTATAAATTGGGAAATAAAGGATATAATATATATGTTTATTTTGTTATTAAAAATCTGTATAACAAAGTTGGTAATAAACTCATTCATTTGCTCATCATCAAAATGCTTTACTGATCCTAAACATATGCTGTATAACCAGTCTTGTGCACTGATCATAAAGAAATTAAAACAAGTAAATCAAGGTTTGATAAACATGTTAATAAGCAATTATTAGAAAGAACATTCAAGAATAAAGTAGACATACAAGCCTCAAACAGAACTTAAAGGACTGGGGAAAATGCACCCAACATCACTTGAGTTTGTTTCTTAAAATCAAGAGCGGCAATTTTATGGCATCCCAAGCATGCTTGTATACAAAGAGACACCCATGGTAGTGAATTGCAGTTTTCAAGAGATGATTCCAACTAAAGGACAGGGTATCACAGAAAAGCTTAAATGAGCACGCCTTACCACAGAACTAAAAATAAGATCATGAGAATTAAGTTAAGGGAAAGTTGCCTGCAACCTAGAACAAATTTACAATACTAGTGAGAAAATTATGTAACAAAATAAGTGCAGTTAGAGTAGCAAATTATTTAGGGAGATACACATTTATAATTCAGAGGAAAGGTGTGTAATGTTGCTGCTTAAAATGCGCAAACAAGAATACTCTTATCATGCCCACTTTTCAGCATGAGTAAGTTTACATGTGGAAATTTAATTTGGATGAGGGCATCTTGTAACCAAATAGTGTCAAAACTGGGAACATCACAAGAGCTACCAAGCCCATTTACAAAGGAGACATTAGAAATAAATTTCAACTGCGAAGTTGAAGCCATCTGCATAAACAAAGCTTTGATACCAATATTGGAAAAGAAACTAAACAACAATAGACAGCCCATCTGTGGACCAATCAGGATACATCTCCAAGGTAGGCTCTGCAACCAAGTTATTGAAGCTCTGAACAGCCACTAGTGAAAACGCTAAGAGACCTGCTAGACCAGGTCTACAAGCCTAGGAAATAATTTTATTCTTCAAGATGTTTCACAACTTCAGCTTGTACACCAGGAACATGACCTAGAATATTTGCATAATATCTTTAGTTGGGACAAAGTTGGAAAACCTGAATTTGGCAGAACGAGAAAAGCATCTTGTGAAGTGTAGCATCTAGAGCAATATATCACCTTAAGCCACCTTACAACATTAATATTGTTGCCATTCATGCATGTTAGGCAAGATCATAAGAATCGTTTTACCCTTATCTAAGACTTTCACAGTCACAAACATTACCTGATGGTAGAGAGGAGTATATTGGTTTCAATAATCAACCTATCTACTACAATCAGCACCCAAAAACATTTAAACTCTAGTATGTGTTGCTGTTTTGTTTTGTGCCTTTTTGGTGGAAAAAGTTTTATTTTGCACACTTTATAAGTTGAAATTGGTTACGATCCTCATAAATACTATTAAAATTTATGGGAATTGTTTGACTGTCTACATTGACTAAGTTCTCATTGTAGAAACAAAGGCCTGATGGATTATAGAATTCAGTTAGTAGTTCACAAACTCCACCCAAGAAAGATGATCTAATTAAATCATGTGTGTCATTTGTTTTAGGTTTTAAGTAGATACATGTTCAGTTATTTGCGTTGTTTTATTGCTTGTTCTTCATGGTATGTCCCCCCAGGGGCGTACTATGGTAGGTACGGGTTTGGCGCACCCGGGGTCCCGAGCCAACCTTGACTCCCTCAGTGGGCAACCTCTGAGTGGTGAGAGAGTCACTAGGTCAAATGCCCACCCACATGTAGGCTGTGCGTGGAGACCCGTGTTGGTGGAAAGGAATATCCTGGTTGGTTGAGGGTTGCGTATCTGAACCTGGGCCTTCTGTCTTTTCAGTGACTAGGGAGGGTAAGCAACTTAATACACCACTTTGGTTTCTGCTTCACCTAAACGGGAGGCTAGGGTCTAGCCCACCCATAGTCAATCGGCCAGGACTAGGTATTATACCGAACTCCAGGGTGAGTGGGACGGCGAGCCTGCTATATCCCCTGTGTAGCCCTCCAGTGGGATGACCCCTTGTTGGACTCCGTGGTGGGTGGGGAGCACCGGGGGATGAAAATAAAAATTCACATTAATGGCAAAATCAAAAAAATCCATTAAATATGGTACTGAGTTCAGAAAAGAAGTAGTCAAGTGTTGTGGTCCTCGCTACTTGATTGTCAATAGAACAGAGGAAGGAAGAAAGTTCTCTAGCGTAAGCCCTTTTATTATTCAAAAGGGTCTTGATAACATTGCTGGCCCTGTAAAATCTTGTATAAGAGCTCGCAATGGCACGCTCCTGGTAGAAGCAGAATCAGCATCCCAGGCTGCAAAAATACTAAAGGCCAAAATGTTAGCTAGCTATGCAGTAAAGGTCGATGTACACAAAAGCTTGAATTCCTCACGCGGAGTGGTAAACACTCGCGCACTGGACGGTTTGACCTGTGCGGAAATTCAAGAAAATCTTGCTCCTCAAGGCGTAATATCTGTGTATCGGGTTCAAAGAAAAGTAAATGGAGAATTCGTGCCTACCCGTACCCTGTTTATTGCCTTTGATCGGGTAGATCTCCCACAAAGGATAATGGCAGGGTATGAATCCATTGAGGTAAGACCGTATATACCGAACCCGCTCAGATGTTATAAGTGTCAGCGCTTTGGCCACACCAGTGAATTCTGCAACGGCGAGTCTACCTGTGTGAACTGTGGCAAAATCTCGCATGACAGAGAATGCACGTCAGCTCCAACGTGTGTTAACTGTAACGGTGAACATGCATCAAGTTCCTGCAGTTGTCCCCGTTTTGCAGAGGAAAAGACGGTCCAGGAGATACGGGTCAAAGAGAAGGTGTCCTTCTTGGAAGCCCGGAAACTCTTGCGAATCCGCCAACCCTCTGTCCCGAAGTATGGTACCTATAGCTCAGTTGTAGCTAAATCGGTACAAAGTCGGGAAATCGCAACTCAAACCTGCGATATAAACGGGGTCACGATTGCAGAAAAGATTCTCACAGCCAGCTCACTTACTAGGCCTTAGACTTCAACATCTAAGTCAGTAGTAACATCTGAAACTATAAAAGCGCAAAAATTAAATCGCCGCCAAAGCAATCGACCTCAACCAATAAGTCTGGCAAGCTGTATGTAAAGAACCCGAAAGAAAGTTTAAGAACACCTATGAGAGAACTGACTTCCTCAAACAAAGTGTAAAGCCTATTCCCAAAGCAACAAAGGGAAACAAGAGTCCACGGAGGTCCTCTTCTGAGGATTCGACTGGGAAGGACTCAGGTCGGCGACTATCATCTTCGCCGGTCTCTACTTCCAATCGGTTCGAGGTACTCGAACCGAAATTTTCAATTGGAAAGGGGTCCTCCCAAGTGGAGGAGATGGAGGAAGGTGATACTGCCCTCACTGCCAGAAGGACAGTGACAAAGAGGCAGGACCATCCTTCCGTAGAAGGTGTCTTCCCGACACCTAAAAAGAATAAACTCAACCGACCTCCGCAGCCCTCAAAATAGAAACAACCACCATGTACAACTTATCCCATTATAAAGAACATGGCTATTCTACAATGGAACTTACGTGGAATAAGAACACATCGACCTGAGCTTGACCAGCACGATCCTTATGTCGTATGTTTGCAAGAGACTAAGCTCCGTCCACAAGACAGCTTCAAAATCAAACGGTACACCCCAGTAAGGTGTGATCTGTCATCGGAAAGGGGTGTACCTGCGCACGGAGGCACTATGATGCTCATCAGAGATGATATATTCGCGCAATGTGTATCATTACACTCCGACATCCAGTCAGTAGCTGTAAGGATTAAACTGTCACATACCAGATTCACCATTTGTAATATATACCTTCCTCCGAGTTACGACCTCTCGCTCACTGATTTAGGGGATCTAATTTCTCAATTACCAACACCGTTTCTATTGGTAGGTGATGTAAATGCCCACCATCCACTTTGGGGCTCACCTCGGACTTGTGCAGGAGGTAAGTTAATTGCTGATTTCTTGAATAATTCTAACCTAATCCTCCTGAACACCGGAGAACCTACATTTCTTTCTGTTGCTTTCAACAGTTTTTCATACTTGGATTTAGCAGTTAGTTCACCAATATTAAGCATCTTTCTTACAGTGGAATATCATCTCTGATCTACATTCTAGTGACCACTTTCCATGTCTTATCAGTCTCTTGCCACAAGATACATGTTCCACACGTTTACCTAGATGGCGTATAGATCAAGCCAACTGGAACCTTTACTCCCGGTTGGCTGTCTTTTATTACAACGAGCACGACTCTGTGAATGTCTTAGTGGAGCACCTCACAAAAAATATTCTTGATGCTGCCGAGCAGTCTATTCCACGGTCGACGATCCAAGCCAGTCGTCGATTTCCGGTACCTTGGTGGACTGATGGATGCCGGAATGCCATTCGTGCTCGCATGCGTGCTCTCAGGATTTTCCAACGTCGCCCAACACTGAATAACCTGATTGAGTATAAAAAGATGCGTGCCAAATCTAGGCAGGTTGTTAAGGATAGCAAAAAGACATCATGGAGCAAGTTTGTAGCGTCATTCAATCGACATACAGCTTCCTCTATCGTATGGGATAAGTTAAGGCGCGTGGACGGAAAAATGATTCATACGCCAATCGCCGTTCTTAAAACAGCTGTAGGAGATGCTGTTGATAAGTTTGACGTGGCCAACCCTTTTGGCGGTGCTTTCGCTCAAGTGTCTAGCTCAGAGAATTATTCGCCTGATTTTCTTCCCGTTAAGGCTCAGGTGGAATCGCAAGTTTTCAACTTTCGTTCTAATAATCTTGAAGATTACAATCGACTCTTCACCATGAGGGAGCTAGACCATGCACTATCATCTTCGCGAAACTCTGCACCAGGTCCTGATGGAATACACGTCCAAATGTTGCAACGTCTCTCTCCTGAAGGTAAAGCCTTCCTACTCGAGGTCTATAATCGTGTTTGGGTTGACGCCACTTTTCCAGACCATCTTACCTATTTTGAAAGCTGGAAAGGACCGTTTACTTCCATCCAGCTACCGTCCAATTTCCCTCACCAGTTGCGTTTGCAAGGTGATGGAACGCATGATCAATGGACTGCTGACATGGTGGCTGGAAACTCATAACCACTGACCAACACCCAGTGCAGTTTTCGACGACGTTCAGCAGCTGACCATCTTGTCTCCATTTCGACGCAGATAATGAATGGATTCATGAAGAACTGTCAAACCGTTGGGGTGTTCTTTGACCTCGAGAAGGCTTATGATACCTGTTGGCGGGCAGGAATAATACGTTCCCTATACAACTGGAACATACGTGGACGCCTTCCGTTATTTATTCAGGAGTTTATGAGGGACCGCGTTTTCCGTGTAAGGGTCAGCTCGGTTTTATCAAATATCTTTGTACAAGAGAACGGAGTGCCACAGGGATCGGTACTAAGCGTCATGCTGTTTGCTATAGCAATTAATTCTATCTCGAAATGTATTCTCCCAGGAGTATCGTCCTGCTAATTCGTAGATGACTTTGCCATCTATTGTACTTCTCAGCGCACACCTTTTTTGGAGCGCCGTCTGCAGCGGTGTTTAGACAACCTCTCAGAGTGGAGCTCTAAAAATGGCTTTCGCTTCTCTGCTGAGAAATCACTCTGCGTGAACTTCTGGCGCCGCAGGAGGCGATTACCACCTTCGCTGCGATTTGGCACAGTTTTACTACCATTCGCGGATGAGACTAGATTCCTTGGGTTGATATTCGATACAAAACTGTGTTGGTCACCACATATAGCACAGGTGAAAGCGCGCTGTAACCGTTCTCTGAATATTCTACGGGTACTAAGTGGCAAATCTTGGGGAGCGGATCGGACAGTCTTGCTGCGACTTTATCGCTCACTGATCCGAGCCAAGTTAGATTTTGGAAGCATAGTTTATTCTTCGGCAAGACCATCTGTGCTTAGAAGATTAGACACTGTCCATAATCAGGGTATACGTCTGGCTGTTGGAGCTTTTCCAACCAGTCCAGTAGCCAGCCTTTATGCTGAATCGGCGGAACCCCCTCTGCAGTGTAGACGAGATATTCCATTAACAAATTATGGCTGTGGGCTAAAGTGCATGCCTTCGCATCCAACGTTCACTCGTTTTTTTTAACACCGAGCTGGATGAACGTTATAGAAGTATCTCAATTAGTCCACGGCCCCCAGGTGTTCGCTTCCGAATGCTTCTTCATAAGCACGATATCGTAATGCCTAGAATGTTTCCCAATGGAGAAAGGGTGCACCCACCTTGGTTACTTACAACTTCCCACGTAAACCTCGGGATGACGGCATACCGAAAGTCTATAATGCCTTTTTCTAGTATCCGTAGATGTTTTTTAGAATTTTTGTCAAACTACAATGACCGAACTTGTATATATACTGACGGAAGTAAGTGTACCGTTGGTGTTGGGTGCGCCTTTGTTTATGATACCGAACAATATACATTCGGTTTTCATAGTGGCACATCTATTTATAGTGTGGAGCTATACGCAATATATCGAGCCATTCTGCACGTTGGCCGTCGAAATTTAAGTGACTGCCTTATATTGAGTGATTCCCTGAATGCACTTCAGAGCCTTGGTGATCTCTACAACTATCATCCTATCGTGCAGCGTATCCAGGATGCCCTCCACGTTTTATATACTTCCGGGGTTAATTTGGAGTGTGCATGGATTCCTAGTCACGTTGGCTTGCCGGGGAATGACCTGGCAGATTTTGCAGCAAAGGCGGCAACCACAGAGCCCAGTACAAAAATTTCTTGTATGACATCGGAAGACTTTAAGCTTGTTGTGCGCAGGGCAATACTTTCGTGCTGGCACGATGAGTGGTCAGCTCTCCGCGGAAACAAGCTTAGAGTAGTGAAAGACCTTCCAACAAACTGGGTAACTTCTTCTCATTCTCGACGGGAGGAAGTAATTTTGGCTCGTTTGCGTATTGGCCACTGCAATTTTACACATAGTTTTCTTTTTAAGAGTGAATCTCCTCCATTGTGTCCGCTTTGTGGAGAAGATTTGTCTGTCCGTCATGTGTTGCTAGATTGTGTTAATCTAGCACATATTCGGGAATCACTGCAACTGCCGGTCAGTCTTGCAGAAGTCCTGGCGTACGATAGTCGAGCGGTAGCTAAGATTTTTGAATTTTTATCGAAGATACCCTTCAAATTTCGGATTTAGTTGTTTTTATCCTTGTTTTTGTATTACTTTTTTTTCTTTTCTCTAATCACCAATCTGTGGTTTTTGCTATGATAAACTTTTTACCCTAATTTTTAGACTAATCTTTCGTTCTTATTAATAATATTTCTTATTGAGCTTTATCTCTGGCTTTTGCCATGATTTGTTTAATAAGGGTGCTGATGACCTTGCAGTTGAGTGCCCATAAACACTAACCATCATCATCATTCCTGGTATGTTATGTCCAAACCTGCCAATTTTCGAAGTTACTACAAAATATTAAAGATTATACATTTCAGCAAAAACAGCATTTAACATTTTTAAGAAGCATTCACACCAGAAAGGGTATAAACAACATTTCATATTTTTTTATTTATGTTCTGCTTGCTTACCAAATCAAAGACTGTTTATGCAGGTGCCCCAAAATTAGACTGACAAACTTTGAGAGCTGATAGGTAAATTATTTTAAACACTTTTTGTTAAGGAAACATTTTTGCTGCAGTGCTTCGTTAAAGTGCTAGACGAGTTAATGTCATTGCTGCCTCCCACCCAGTTGGTTTAGATATGTAAATTACATTTGTGTATGTGTCTTAAAAGAAACACAGTAAAGAAACCTAACCAAAGCACTTCAATTCGTATGTATCCTTTAAAGGAAACAAACGAAACAAAACAAAGACACTTCAATTCATGTACATCTTTTAAAGGAAACAAATGAAAGAAACAAAACAAAGACACTTCAATTCGTTTAACAAATTTTTTTGGTTTAACATCCTTTAACCGGAGAAAATCTTTATCTGGGTAACTCACCCTAAGCAAGAGCTTTTGAATGTGAGGCAGACCTGCTACCACCACACTACCCAGGTGGGCTTTAACAGACTTTATGTTTACTTCCTAAGCTCATTGTTGTGTTTCTTTGACATTGTGCGTTAGTTTGCTGGAATGCATGCTGTATACTAGTTTATTTACAACATGGAAAGGTACACGTGGAAAGAGATGATGGACATGCTGTTGGTGTATGGAAAAGCTGGTTTGGGTCGTATAGCTATAAGGCTTTACCAAGAACAGTTCCAAAACCAAAGAGTTCCTCATCATACTACATTTGCCAGTATTGAACAGGCTACATGAAAGAGGCTCCTTGGATAGATGAGCAGAAGATTCAGGACAGCCATGTTCTGTACGTTGCATTGGTAACAATCCTGCTGTTAGTACTCGTGGCATCGCTCGACAATTGCACCTAAGTTGTACTGTGGGAAGATTTGTGCAGGAAATGTTGCACCCGTTTCACCTTGAAAAGCTCCACACAATGAGGCCTGAAGACTATCCTCTTCAACAGCAATTTTTTCAGTGGTATTTGGACAAAATTGAAAATGATGTACTGTTTGCATCCCATGTCATGTCCACAGATGAAACAATTTTGACAGTTATTTAACTGTCGGAATTCACATGTTTGGGCCTTTGAAATCCCCATGCTACATTTCAGAAGTGACATCAACTGAAATTTGGTGTTAACGTGTGGACCGGTATTGGGGATAACTTCTTAAAAGAACCATACATTTTGCCGGCTCTACTCAATTACTTATTATTTCTGCAACAAGTTTTGCCTGATCTAATGGAAACAATTCCCCTTCATATCAGACAGGACATATGGTTTCAACAAGATGGGGCACCAACTCACTTTGGTGCTATGAAGTGCGTCGTCATCTTACGGCTACATATGGCAATCATTGGATAGGCAGAGGTGGACCCATTGCCTGGCCGGCACGCTTCCGTGACCTAACTCCACTTATCCTCTTTTTGTGGGGGCACATGAAGACTGTAGTGTATGGAACATCTGTTGGATCTGTAGAGGACCTTGTGGCATGAATAACCTGCGCAAAATAAGAGAAACGGCTGGTGTCTTTGCGAGAGTACTACAGAATATGGCATACCGATGCACTCTGGGTTAATCACAATGGGCATGCGGTCCAACATTTGCTTTAAATAATAAAGCTGTGATTAACTGTAAACAATGAAATGTTTGTGTTTTGTGTTTGTTTCTTGGATTAAGATTATGTGCCTTACTAAGATAATGCAAAATACTAATTTGCATTGTTAATTTTGCCGTAAATACTTAAACTGGGTGGGAGGCAGTAATGACATTAACTCATCTAACGCTTAAACGAAGCACCACAGAAAAAAATGTTCCTTAACAAAAAGTGTTTAAAATAATGTTATCTATCAGCTCCCAAAGTTTGTCGGTCTAATTTTGGGACATTCTGTATAATGAAGCTCATTTAGTTGTAACAAATGCAATGATGCAATAAATATAATCAAAACTAAACCCAAGCATAAAGATTCTCCCCAACAGACTTTTGCAACTTTATTGAATCTCTCGAAACGGGTTTTACTGGTTCTGAAAAAAGGTATGTAAAAACAAGGAATATCTAAGGTCTGGAAGAATTAGAATGTAAGCATAAAATTTACGATAAGCATTTTTTAAGTAGCTTTTAATTCCTGAAAGAAATTTCAGAGTGTGATACTATATTTCAAATGAGATTGGGTAAGTACTTATCTTTTTAGGTGTGAGGTTGTCAAATGCAAAACTCGCCTTATCCAAAATCTTATGTTAATTTGCCTCTATATCCCTAAACATTGTTTAAACACGTGTATTTTTCTTGTGTGAGAATAGCAGCATTATTAAAATCTCATTGTTTTCCTTTACAAGCATTTACGGTTTTCTGAGAGAGGGTATAAGGTGAGTTTTGATTTTGAAATTCTCATAATTTATGCTTTTGATGTTACTTAGATGGAATCATGTATCTCAGTCTATTGTTAGTGTAGCAATCATTGTACATACAAGTCTCTTGAATGTGAGGTAGTTCTATTAAAATTACAATTCTAATAGAAATGTGGGGAGAAAGGTAATGCATGAAATCTTTGAAAAATAAAAAGAAAACAATGAATTGAAAAGCTTAAATTCATAAAACTTGTTCATTTTTGCTCGTTGTTATATAAATCTTTATTTTTGTCTCTTAAATGTTTCAGAATTTTGAAGTATGCGATAGTAGAAAAATAACATATTTCACTAAATATTCAATCTGCATTTTACACTGCCCTTATGTAAAGATATCAGGTAGCATACTTAAATGGAAAAGAATTCTCTCTCATAGTCCGTGGATTACTTGAAAGAGGCATGTTCAGTTCATTGATGAAAAATACATATAATTTATATATAGCCAAGTGCTTCAGAAAGATTAGGCTTTGCTCCCTAAAAGAAATAGAATTCCAATTAAATATATGAGCTGGTGGAAGTAAGTATGCTTTTTCACTTAATTTGTATTGTCATTTAAGTGAAATTCAACCATCAATGTAATTAAGGGCAGTGGCAGAGCTGCTATGAATATGTTTGGATGTTGAAAATATGGACAGACTTTTCCATCTTAATGGGGTAGTATTTACACTTTTCACTCAAGTTGTTTGTTTCTGCATTGTAGGGCAAAATTTGAATGTGACTTATTAAACTTTGTGTATTCATTGTCTGTAACTTGGTTGAGGATATGTTAATTTGCCTCAATATCGCAGAGGTATAGAGACGTAGAGTTTACATATACAGCCATGAACTGAGACTAACATTGCATCTCCATTAACATGAGCTTGGGAATGCTAGGTATGCCTGAGCACACCTCAAATTAAAACCATGCAAAAGCAGAAAAAACATGAGTAATCTCTCAGAGATTTGCAAAAAACAATTTCACAGTGTAGTAATAAAACTACAAACAAGATATCCATTTAATATGTAAACTACAAGGGGCATACTGAAAGTCACGAGCAACCCATTGTAAAAATATAAATTTCAACAATGTAATGAAACGAATTGCAGGATCGTAATCTACAGACTTTAAGCCACATGTTGACATATTGTGACGTCATTAGCTTCTTTCACGTGACCACAGACGGTGTTTGAAAAATGGCTGACATTGATGTTTCGTTTCAAAAGCGTGCTGTCATTGAATTCCTTGTGAAAGAAGGAAAATCTGCTCCTGAAATTCATCTCAGACTTCAACGTGCGTATGGAGGTGTCTGCATGGGTGCCAGCAGTGTTAGAAGATGGGTGAAACATTTCAAAGATGGAAACACGAATCTCCAAAATGCGCCTCGTAGCGGGCGTCCTCGAACTGCCTCTACAGAACGCAACAAGGAAAGAGTTGATGAGCTCATTACAGGAGATAGGTATTTCACTGTGAATGAAATTGCTGCGCAACTTGGAATAGGACATAGTGCAGTGCAAGAAATGATGCACAGCTTGGGTTATCGAAAGGTCTGTGCCCGTTGGGTCCCCCGTTTATTGACTGAAGACCACAAACTTCAGAGAAGAACCATTGCACAAAACCTTCTTCAGAGATTTCATAATGAAGGTGATTAATTTTTGACGTGTATTGTGATTGGAGATGAGAGCTGGTTACATCACTATGAGCCAGAAACGAAACGTCAGAGTATGGAATGGCACCACTTGAACTCACCATCGAAGAAGAAAGCGAAGACAGTGCAGTCTGTAGGAAAAGTTATGGGAAGTGTCTTTTGGGATGCACAAGGTTGCATTCTGGTTGACTTTCTTGAACCTGGACAAACCATAGATTCTGCCCGCTACATCAAGACACTTCTGAAGCTCCGTCGGGCTTTGCGTGATAAACGCCCTGGAAAGAGGATCATCCTTCAACAGGATAATGCATGTCCGCATACTGCCCGTGCCACTATGGAGAAGATCAGGGCATTAGGGTGGGAAACTCTTCCACATCCTCCCTACATTCCCGACTTAGCACCCTCCGACTACCATCTTTTCGGTTCTGTGAAGGAGCAGATGCGTGGCCAACGCTACGAGATGCTGGAGGATATTCGGAAAGCAGTGCGTCAGGGTCTGCGGGGAGCTGGAACAAAGTTCTATCACAAGGGCATTTTCAAACTTGCAGAACAATGGGAAAAATGTGTGCAAAACAATGGAGACTATGTCGAAAAGTGAAAGAAAGTCTGTAGATTATGATGATATATTTGGTTTGGCTTAAAAATAAATATTACGATTGTAAAACAATGTTGCTCATGACTTTCAGTATGCCCCTCATATATACTATACATAGTATAGTTTGACAAACCTACATACTTGGATGTCAGCAGGCCCAAATTAAAAGTTTTGTTTCAAGCTTTTCATTCATTGAGTTCAGTTTTCTGAGTTTAGTTTTACATTTATTTCACTAATTCATGGATAATTTGATATCCCATTTGTATATCTATAGATGGTAGCTAAACAATAAAAAGAAGAAAACAAAAATGAAATAATCTGAATTCAGCATCTCAAAAATTAAAAATCAGCCTCAGTGTGTGCGCGAGCATGCTTTCTCACAAATAGCACTTATTTTAATGTGGTAATATTTTGCAAATCATCCACAATTGATGTACAATAGAACCCCAGTTATGAGTTACAATGGAGAAGGTGGGGGTTGATGGTTAACTAAAAATGATGGATCTTCTTAATATAAACAGTAGATTTAATAAATAATTACACCAAAAAAAATCTCACTAGACACATAAGTACTATGTTACATTTCATGTTCATGTAAAGGTGACATCAGGGTAGAGTTGCGTAATAAGATTTTTTTCCTCATAAAACCATACTAGTGCGTACACATACTCCCATCCATTTTTTGTAAATTTGGTAGGTACATTGATAGACGATTAACAGTACATTAAGGATTTTAAATTAAAGCTTAAGTAATACACTGAACAATCTCTTGGCTAGGGCACATATTCTTTCTGTATTCAGTTTGTAACATTGTTGTCGTGCTTGTACAGGAAGCAGTAACATAGATTTGTTCCTTCATTTTTCAAGTGCATTTTAAATTACAGTGACAGATTAATTAATTTAATTTATCTACCAGATCTTCTGCAAACATTTTATACAGTAATCTAGATAGCTCTTCCTCTTTATCCCTTATAATTGTAATTTGGTATAATATTGAATGTTCCAAATAATGGATGAAAAATCTCCTAATATTTAGGCAAAAGGATATCATGATTTCCTTAACCTCCTCCCAAGAATCTTCCAGTTTTGGAAATACTGCATAGCATATAAGTACTTTTCAGCAGTGGAAGAATCCTTGGTTGGATTTTTTTAAACAGGTGTACTTCCTATTTGACCCCATAGTTAATTAATAGCATAAAAATTACATAATGCAGAAACTCTCAAAATACACAAAATGCCACTCTCAGGCCACAAAATTAATCAAAAAGACAGTCTGTGGCCATTAAGAAAAATAATCTTAGTTAATATAAATATCAGTTCACTGACTTCTAATGTTAACAGTTTTGTCTTCTCTCTACTGTTCAGCATGCCTTACTAACAAACTTCATTATAACATAAATACAAAGGAAATAAAGAAACTTTTCTTACACGGGGGATATTAAAAGGTTTTGGCAGTTTCATTACTCTCCAGTATTTGATAAATGACAATTAAAATAGCAAATAGAGCACAGAATAGATTGTTGCTTTTTAAATTTCATCTTGTTCATGAAATGTTACATTATGGCCATTTATGTATATTCCTTGCAATAAAAAATGATGAGCGTTTCTTTTTATACTCTGCAAAATGCACAACTAATTATAATCTTTGGAATAACAAGAGCCATTTTCTACAGTACTCTCAATTACAAGTCAAGCATATTCTGTTATTACTCCAATATGTAGGTATTCAAGTACAAGAGCTTTGTTGGTCCTTTTTATTCTTTTGGTCACTTATAAAGTTAAATTAGAAGACATTTGTTATCCCCATGTCTGTCAGAATAAATTGGACTTTCCATTTTTTTTTTTTTTTTTTTAAATTACCTACATAAATATTCTCTCTTTATATTATTAATATAAATATAGGTAATGTAATGCATTAATTAACATTAAAGTGGTAACAAGAATGAACTTCTATTTTACAGAATCAGCCCTTCCTGCCTACATATGCAATGTTCCCCGGAGACCCACGTGGTGGAGGAATGGTTCCAATGCAGCCTCCCCAGAGACTGATGGGATCTCAATTCCCACCTCGTCATCCTCCACCACCACATCCTCATATGGGATTCAGCATTCGTCCACCACATTACTTCATATGAGCAAGTGAGCTGAAGGCATTCCAGAAGCAAGCCATTTCTGCATCATCTCTTTAAGCTTCTTTCTCACCTTCCCTTTGCTTCAAGATGGTAAACTATTGTTTCTTTTGTACATGTTTTATATTGCTGCAGTTAAAAGTGATTTTGAACACCTAAATAATTTACTTGAATATTGGCAGCCTTTGTGTTTTGAAAATAAATTGTTTATGAACAAAGAGATATAGCTTCAAGCATCATTTTGCAGCAGAAGTGTTTTAGAAACAAGATAGAAGCAATTCTATCTGGCAATTGGTGTTTTTATGTGAACATGATTGCGTGTTGGTATGTGAGAGGCAGTATGCAGCATTATATGTACACAAATATTCCCCTTTTTTTTTCCCCTTTCTTTTTTAAGAAAAAGATTAGATGCTAAGCTTTCAGTAAATCATAATACAAGAAAGCATTTTGTATATGTATGTATGTATGTATGTTAATCTGAGAAATGTCCCTGATAGTTTCTGCACAACTATGGAATGATTATATGAATTTTGAAATTGTAGCGTTTTGAATACAATTAATTTCTATTTTAAGAAATTTCTTGTTCCATTTAATTATGAACTGTAGCAATAAATGGATATTTTTGAAAATGAACTACATGAAAGTCATGCTATTTGATGATATAATCTTCCAATCAGCAATGTGTTTCTAAAGAAAGCAATTAGTATATAAAATTTGTTTTCTCTAGAAAGTAAAGTTTGCAATAAGGAAATACATTTTAACTACAAGTGATGCCAGCATGTCTCCAGATTGCAATACTGTATAAGCTTATGTTCTCCAAATAATTGCCATGAAGCCAGGTAATTAATCACAATTAATCATATAACATGTATTTTATGAATTCTAACAAGAGTTAAGCAAGAATTTCTTTCAGCATGGTTCACATCACCTTATAATATTGTCATTAGCAGTTTGAAACCATAACATATTTGTTTAAAGATAGAAATATAATATTTTTGTTTGAATGGTATAGACAAGAGTTTTCATGATACACCAAAGGAATAATATTACAATAAGATATTAAAATGTGCATCAAACTGCATCAAAAACAAAAGAGAAGTGAAATTTTGCAAATAATTTGTGATTTCTTGAAGCAATTTGTACATTTGATTTTATGTTATAAGAACATTGCCTTTTTGTTTTTGTCTGATATTTGTATACTCGCAAAACATTGAATTCTGGACAGTAGAAGAAAATATGTGGCATTTGTTATATATTTGCATAATTTAGTTTTTTTTAACTCCCTCCCCGAATTTTAGCTTTACTTGTTTGATAAAATTAAAATGTAGTTATATTATTTTTCTAACATTTCTTTCAAGAATATCAGTTTTACAGTAGGATTTCTCTGCAAAAAGGAGTAATGTTTAAAAATTCATACCTAAAGATTAGGGAGGAAGAAAAATTATTAAAAGAGTGCTACAGTTTTTAACAGAGAATTTAATGTAATGGGAGCCTTCATTTCTGGAGATATGTTGGTTAAATTCACGCAATTGGTGCTTGTGTAGAAATAAATACTGTTAAGAATTGTGATCCTCAAGCTGCAAGTTACTGTTCACTGTTATTATTTTATATATGTTAAACTTGCAAATTGGAATGGATTGATATTCCTCCTTTTTTAATTGTAAGCAATTGAAGTATTATTTCAGAACAGCATCCTTTATATGATCTGTAAACTGTGAGAACTATTAGCAATATTTTTTTTTTATTTACTTAAAAGTGATTAGACAACTAGGGATTATTTAGAGATAGTTATCAATGTAATTAAAATTTTGCACAAGAATAATAATTCAGTTAGCTGGATTCATATCAGCTCTGAACGTGGCATATGCTTGCTTCTCTACTCATTACTTTATTCTGCCAGAAAAAAATATAGCAGGATTAGGATTATTGTCATTGTGTGAAATAAAAAGTTCAAGTTATATGCATGAGCATTATGATTGTGTAGATTCCCACATATGTTGTGTAAGTAAATGAAATTAAAATAACTATTTTAATAAGTACATTAGAATCACCTTTGGTTTAAATGAAATATTCAGATTTCCTACTTTTGTACAAAACATTAAGTTATAGGTTTCATTTTGTCAGAGGACAAATAGTGCAGTACTACTGTTAAGTGGAAAATGGCAAAATATATTTCTTCATGATCTGTCATGTCTTAACAGTTGAGTTTAGCTCCTTTATTGTGAGACATAGGCCTAAAATATTCTATCCCTTCTTTAATAAAATATTTTTGAGGATGAAGTATCAGATAAAAATTTTCTGTGAAGTTCAGTTAAAGGATTAAAAGTATTGTATAATGATAAAGTGAGGGACCTGAAGTTTGAGTGCTATGATACAGAATGTGTATGTATTAAATGTACTTCAATGTTTTAAATATTCATTAACCTTATGTATTTAAGAAAAGCTGTTTCTAAAAAATAAACCAGATTAGTGCTTTTTTTAAATAATTTTTTAAGTAGTTACTATGGCAATGACATTTTAATTCACTCCAATATAGAAATATAGAGCTGAGAAAAAAGGAGAGAATGACTGAAAAAACTGCACAAACATCTCTCTTCATAAAATAAGAACTGAAGCTTTCCTGGCGACGTATTAATTCAAAATCTTCTCGGGCTTCTAGCCAGGTAAAAACTTGGCTTGACACCAACGTTTCGAAGAAGTGCATCTTCCTCGTCTTCAGGGTGAACTGAAGACGAGGAAGATGCACTTCTTTGAAACGTTGTTGTCAAGCCAAGTTTTTACCTGTCTAGAAACCCGAGAAGATTTTGAATCTCTCTTCATGTTGCTAATAGTAGGCATAGATAGATGGAGGGGCCTTTTTGACATTTGGTTTTATTTTCTCTTATATATTAAGTGTGTACAAGCTGAGTCAATAATGCTGAACAATTTTTTGTTATGACTCTAGAGTATTTTTGTGTAGGAAATATCTTTTAATTGAGCAGTTGAGCATTAAAGTTATTAAATAAGATGGACTTGGTGAAATAATGCCAAGTAGGTCTCTTCCTTTTCCTGGGCTTCTGGTACAATTACCACACTAATAGCTACCCATGCATTTCCTTGGATAAGGCTCAGAAGTTGAGAAAAGAGTGTATGAGATGAACCCAATGTAAAATGTATTCCTTTTGGGTCACTATAGGTTATAAAATGCTAAGTTTAATTTGTTATTTGTTGGCTTTTTTGTTTTCCATATTTTAACAGCCTTTTGCAACTTACCTGACTACGTTTCTATTACTCTTTCTCAATTTACACATAGAGTAATAATGTATACACATTCATACAACAATCATAAAGATATTTTATGATAAAAGTTTTTCAGACACTATGTTTCATGCTACCAGAATTATGAATTTTTTAAAACAAAAATGTTCAGCCCTATTTCAAAGAATAACATTTGAGTGTTGCATGATAGATTAAGTGCATCAAATTTTCACTGTGTTATGCAGAGAATCCATAAATAACACCCTTTATGGGGAAATGACCACATTCCCCTTTGTGTGTTGTGGGATTGTAGCTATCAAACTTTATGTAGTTATCTGTATTTGTGGATTTTCTATTTATTCCAAATGTTAGATTATGTTTTTCTGTTCTAATTATTTTAATGTCCAGGAATGGAAGGTATCCTTCCCATTCAGTCTCTATGGTGAACTGAAAAGACTTGTTTTGGAAGTTCAGGGGTTTTAGTGCATCATTTGAGTTTTACCGGAACTATGGGGTTGATGTCATCTACGTACCTATACCATTTTTGGCACATATGCAGGAATGTTTCAGTGATGTGTGTCTAAAATTACTCATGTAAAAGTCAGCTAGGAATGGTGATAGAGGATTCCCCATTGCTAGTCCTGTTGTGTGTTGGTAACATTTATTCTTGAATGTAAAGTAGTTCTGTCATATACATAACCATACTCAACAAAGGCCTAAAAACATCTGTAGATTATTGCAGCAAAACAGAAAACTTAATAGCAGATATAAAAATAGCCACAAGCCACCTAAAAGAAATAGACCAAAAGCAATTAAGAAGCAATGCAAACATTCAAGTACATTCAAGAATAAAAAGAAAGAATCCACACCACAAAATCATAAAATCTTTAACTTTGCAACCAGTTGTATACACAAAATCAGACAAAGGCAACCAAATAGTAATACTAGATCAAGAAGACCACAACCAAAGAGTTCTTCTAAGCAATCCAGAATATCAAGAAATAGCCAATTCACTAAGTAAAAGTATAAAGACATTACAAGAAACATGAAATTGTAAAACTATAAAAGAAAAACAAAACCCAAATTAAAGTCAGATCTACAAACATTATCCAGATTATATGCCCTACCTAAAATACATAAACCTGGTAACAAAATGAGACCCATAGTAGATAATATCAATGTACCCACATATAAACCCTTTGATTCATTAAATATGAATACACAGGTTTCAATAAACAAAATCTGATAATATAATCATAAGGGGAAAAATGGAATTCCATACATGAAAACCCTCATTCAATTCTCGATTTACCACGCAAATTGTCTGTAACTGCATTTAGACTGGCAACAGGCCATGACTGTTTGGCCAAACATCTGTATATGATTGGAATATATCAACCTCCAAACTGTCCACTTTAACTCGGATCAAGCCATGGATTCGGAGCATCTCAAAATCTGTGCTTCAGTGGCTGACCATGAAAATATTTCTGAAAAATATTGGAGTACAAGAAGACAGATGACTTTATTGGCAAACATCTGGCATTAGAGAACAAATAAACCCTCTAAATGGCTCGCACAGAAACTCAACTCCTTCCCAAAATTCAATAATAAAAGTGTACCAAATTCATTGGACCTGATTAACCACTTGAAAGATTTCTGTATTTCATCTAAAGATAAGATAGTATCCTTTAATGTCATCTCCCTATTTCCCAGCATACCCATAGACGAATTCCAAAAAAACCTTTTTAGGTTACGGTTTCCAACGTAGGCCACAATATTTTTTATACTGCTCTCTGCCGATGTTTCACTGGAACTTATGTTGAGCTTCTTCCACGGGCCACTGGCACTGCAACCCCTAGCAAGCTGATATTTATACTCGTATAATAAACACCTTGCACCAAAGGGCAAAAGGCATCTGTCATCCATACTATCTGGCCAAGGAAGTCAAACATCTAAATTAAATAGATATTCAACACAAGAAATATGAACTGCCAAATACAGGAACAAAGAAAAGATACCCAGGGATAATAACAAATGGGCTTTCTTACCATATATTCACCAAGTCTCCAAGAGAATATCTAAATTATTAATAAAGCACATCAAGGTCAGGTGCACAAAAAGCAGGACACTACAATCTCAAGTATCAGCTGTGAAAGATAAAGCACCATATCTACCAAAACCAGAGGTATATCAAATTAGCTGTGAATGTGGGAACTCATATGTTGAACAGACTGGCAGTTCCATCCAAACCTACAGAAATGAGCACATCAGACAAATAAAGCAATCACAAGCAGAAAAATCCGTCCTTGCAGAACACGTAGAAAAAACTGGACATCACATAGATTTTGACAATATAAAGATTCTGGCAATATGCAGTCGTTACACAGAATAATAAGAGAGAGCATCAAAAGTCTTTAAACAAAAAGCAAACTCAAGAGACGGAAGAAAACCACTTAATTCAAGCGGATGGAGATGAGATCCATGGTTCAGAACCTAGCTATCAAATTAAATTTTTCAGTCTGACTCTACCTTTCCATTAACATTTGTCACATTGTTATGTTCTTTCGTCCTTTTGATAGTTGTAACTCCCGAATCCTAGTCTTAGGTCTTGTAGATGACTCAAAATTTTTCTTCTTAGGGCATCTATACATGCTTCTAATTAATGCTTAAATATCCTCATTATTAATATGACAGATTTTCACAAGATTGCTTTGTTAATTTTCAAATCCTTTAAATTAAGTAGCTTCAGTACACAAAAGTATTTGTTTGTTGATTAGTGCAGGCATCAATATGTTGCTCTAGGAAGTCTCCTTTATTTGCTCTGTTGCCATTAGCATTTGCCACAAGAACAGCTAAGCAACAGGGTGGTTACTAAATTCAGTGGTGTTACCTGTAACTGCATGGAAGTAACTTTGAGGTGTTGTAATCATATTGTTTTATGAGTTGTATTACTTATATGATAATACATTATTATATGTATTATATTTTATTACCATTTTTTATTTCTTTATTATTTTTTAATTATTACTAAATACTCTGCTCCATTGCCTTTATAGTACTACATATTCTTCATTTGTCTTAGTACTGTTGATAGCATTAATTACATTTTGATATCTACTATTTTTATGCACATTTGGTCCTTCAGTATCTTATCTACTTGTTTTTTGATAGCATTATTTATATTTTGATACAGTTTTACTAATTAAGTTATTCATTAGTCTTTATCAATACTCAAAATTTTATTGAGTTCACAAATTTTTATTATTATTATTATTATTATTATTATAACTAGAAGAATTTTCTGGGCTGAGAAGCCATGGTCTGCTGGAGTTTTCAGGTCCAGACGTCTCATTCATGACTGCAGTGAACATCTTCAGTGGCATGGTCAAGTCTTCTCGGTCCTCACATTTTTGTTTGTTTAACATGCTTTCATTGTAGCCATATTTAACCCAAAAAATTGAAATAAGGCACATAAATACCTTTTTCCCTAAAAACAGCAGTATTTTTATTTAAGGAAATATAGACACACACACACACACACACACACCTGCGTGCGCATGCACACGAGTGGTGCAGTTAAAAGTAACATGCCTCCCCTTTGAATGGTAATGCAATATTTTGACTACTGTACATATTCATCCTCAACAATGGGCAGTTTTATGCTTTTTTTTATTTATGTATTATTTTTTATATAGCTTAATGTCCTTTAACGTGGTTGGTCATATTGGATGATGAATGAAATTTGTGAAATGACGCCCAAATAGTCTCGGGGTCCATAGAGCTTTAAATTACTTGACATTCATCTTCTCAGGATAAGGCAAAACGCCCCCAAAAAAAAAAAACCTTATCCAGGTAACTCACCCTAAGCGACATTCAAGCTCACGACCTATTGAATGTGAGGCAGATATGCTACCCCCACTCTACCCAGGCAGGCAATTATCAATTGTTAGCATTTTTCTATTATTGATTGTTTGCATTCTGCTGTCATCATTTCAGTTTATTTTATAAGTGAAGTTAGACTTTCTCTTTGTGTTCTGCAAAATGGCTTTGTCAATAGAAGAAAGAATTGAAATTATGGAAGCATATGTGAAAACAGGTTCAATTAAGGAAACTTGCAAAATTTTTGTAGTCAAGTATCTGGATAGAGGAAAACCAGCAAAGAGAGCGACACAGAGTCTGTATAAAAATTGGCCCACATATGGATCCTTGCAAAATGTAAAACAACAAAGAAATCCTTCAGATAGCCACCAAAAGTTAATGCAGACATTCACTGAAGAATTATTAGAGTACAAAGAAGTCTACACGGCTAACAGGCACATGTGAATAGGAAGTGTTTCTTTCAGATAGTGAAAAGTCTTAATTTGAAGTCTTATCAGGTGACAGTTATGCAGCAATTGCAAGAGGATGACTGTCAGAAACTGTAGATTGCTGCATGTGGCTTTTGAATAAAATCAACAATGGTTTGTTAGAACACTTTCCATTACATCAGTTCATGTTTCTAAACATTGCATTGGGCAATGGAAAACCCTAAATTGTGGTCAGCGACCACTCCATGATGAAAAAAAAAATTGATATTTGGTGTGGTGTAACAGGAACATGCATCATTGGTCCAAAATTTGTTTTTACACTACCCTTGACACAGTTGCATATATGGAAATTTTTTACATTTTATGCTCAAATCATTGAATATGAAATACAATACATTGTGAAAGAAGGGGCAACATGCCACATCTCTAAAGTATCCATGATGTCTTCTCTGAGGAACAAACTGTGAGCAGACATTTTTGGCCACCACGTTCACCAGATCTAACATATGATTTTTTTCCTGTGGGGACACTTGAAGTACAAGCTGTATAAAATAGATCCACACACAATACAAGAACTGAAAGACAACATCAGCTGTGAAGTTGCCGTCATCAATATCCAAACTTTACGCCGAGTGTATCTGAGTATGCTTAAACATGCACAGTTGTGTATTGATGCTGCAGGGAGTCACTTCCAATATCTTCTATAAATGTATTTTTCAATGTATTTTTTTTTTTTCATTATAAATAAATGGTAAGTGCATTTCAGCTCTTCATTTCTGTAATTTCACTGTATTTCCTTACACAGGTTACTTTTATCTGTACCACTCTGTATGCAAGCACAAAACAAAACAAAACATTGGCCTGGCCGCAAGGCAAAACAAAGCATTTGGCTCGTAAGTCCTCTGTTGCCAGACTGTACAGATAATGTATTCAATAATGCCCATTTATCTATATTACCTTTCAAAATATATTAGGTTATTGGATTTTATTATTCGTCATATTTAGATTTTCCAGTATGCGAAATCTGTGCACTTATGCTCCTAACACCCTGTGTATTTTTAACAAATAAGCTGAAAGTTGATGGATATATCAACTAATTTCAATTAAAATGAGCCCATTGACTGTCTTATGCTAATTATATATATATAAAGATTTTTCAAAAAATCCTCCAGCCCAAATTACCTTTTAAATAGAAATTTTTACAAGTATGCAAGTTATGTGTCCTTGAACAATATAATTTAAAAAAGCATCAATTGAATACCACACAGAATAATCTTCTAAAATTCTTTTTGGGGGAGAAGTTTTTGCAAGGGACCTCAAAACTTGTATCTCTAGTGAAAGCAAAAGGTTATAATAAATGCTTCAAATACGAGGGGCATACTGAAAGTCATGAGCAACCCATTGTAAAAATTTAAATTTCAACAATGTAACGAAACGAATTGCAGGATCGTAATCTACAGACTTTAAGCCACATGTTGACATATTGTGACGTCATTAGCTTCTATCACGTGACCACAGACGGTGTTTGAAAAATGGCTGACATTGATGTTTCGTTTCAAAAGCGTGCTGTCATTGAATTCCTTGTGAAAGAAGGAAAATCTGCTCCTGAAATTCATCTCAGACTTCAACGTGTGCATGGAGGTGTCTGCATGGGTGCCAGCAGTGTTAGAAGATGGGTGAAACATTTCAAAGATGGAAACACGAGTCTGCAAAATGCGCCTCATAGCGGGCGTCCTCGAACTGCCTCTACAGAACGCAACAAGGAAAGAGTTGATGAGCTCATTATAGGAGATAGGCGTTTCACTGTGAATGAAATTGCTGCGCAACTTGGAATAGGACATAGTGCAGTGCAAGAAATGATGCACAGCTTGGGTTATCGAAAGGTCTGTGCCCTTGGGTCCCCCGTTTATCGACTGAAGACCACAAACTTCAGAGAAGAACCATTGCACAAAACCTTCTTCAGAGATTTCATAATGAAGGTGATTAATTTTTGACATGTATTGTGACTGGAGATGAGAGCTGGTTCCATCACTATGAGCCAGAAACGAAACGTCAGAGTATGGAATGGCACCACTTGAACTCACCATCGAAGAACAAATCGAAGACAGTGCAGTCTGTAGGAAAAGTTATGGGAAGTGTCTTTTGGGATGCACAAGGTTGCATTCTGGTTGACTTTCTTGAACCTGGACAGACCATAAATTCTGCCCGCTACATCAGCACACTTCTGAAGCTCCATCGGGCTTTGCGTGATAAACGCCCTGGAAAGAGGATCATCCTTCAACAGGATAATGCGCGTCCGCATACTGCCCGTGCCACTATGGAGAAGATCAGGGCCTTAGGGTGGGAAACACTTCCACATCCTCCCTACAGTCCCAACTTGGCACCCTCCGACTACCATCTTTTCGGTTCTGTGAAGGAGCAGATGCATGGCCAACGCTACGAGATGCTGGAGGATATTCGGAAAGCAGTGCGTCAGGGTCTGTGGGGAGCTGGAACGGAGTTCTATCACAAGGGCATTTTCAAACTTGTAGAACGATGGGAAAAATGTGTGCAAAACAATGGAGACTATGTCAAAAAGTGAAAGAAAGTCTGTAGATTATGATGATGTATTTGGTTTGGCTTAAAAATAAACATTAAGATTGTAAAACAGTGTTGCTCATGACTTTCAGTATGCCCCTCGATATAGCAATGCATATACCGAATGGTCTGAAATAAAGCATGGTGTCCCACAGGGTTCTATTCTAGGTCTTTTATTATTTTTAATGTATATAAACAATCTACCTGCAGTAATAAACAACACCTGTCCAGTTCTTTTTGTGGATGACACAAGTATTAAAGAACACAATGTCAGTAAGCTCCCAGATTCATCTAATAAATTCTTCAACACACTAAATAATTGGTTTGAAATCAACAAAATTCACATAAACTTTAAAAAACCAACTCCATTAATTTTTGCACAAAGCATAAAAATATGGCAGACCTAAGGATAGTATATGAAAATATTCAGATTGCAGAAGCCTGTAATACAAAATTCCTAGATCTTATGATCAATCGTAACCTGAATTGGAAACACCATATTGATTATATCTTACCGAAACTGAGCTCTGCATGTTTTGCAATTCAATTTTTAATTCAGCTTATAAATAAGAGCATACTGAAAACACCTTATGCATGTTTTCATTCATTGATGACCTATGGAATAATATTTTGGGGAAATTCAGTAAATGCTAAAAAAGTGTTCATTATGCAAATAAAGGTAATAAGAATGATGACATGGGAAAGACTATCAACTGCAAATCAAAATATTTGGAATTTTACCATTTATTGCAAATGACAATCGGTTAGAAAATATTCACACACTGATGGTATTATTCTGAGCTGCATATTACCCTCCCCTTTCTCTTCATTAGCTAATGTATACCTTTGAATGGTGACAAGCTGTGTGCCACATAAGGATAGGGGCTACATCATAGCCAAGTGATCAGACCACTCGCCTCTCACCTATAAGCGACCCCACATGAGATTTGTGGTGGACAAAGTGGTTTTCTCTGGTTTGCCTCACCATTGCATTCCACTGATGCTCCATCTTCATTCCATGTACCATTGTCTGTAGTGCAAAAGTAGTAAAAGGGGCATTAAACACTACCAAACAAAAAAACCACAAGAATAGGCAATAAAAGCAATATAACATCCTGCCATAACAGATGCAGATGCTTTTTCATCCTGAGAGGCAGCTTTAAAATGAAGTATCCATTCATCTATATGTTGATAAAACTTTACATGGATTTTAGATACATTAACTCTGTTGCATAATATTTGATTCATACAGTTATGAAAATGTAAATCTGACAATCCTCTTTGGATATATTAACATCAAACTAATATTGTTAAACCCTTCAGCAATATGGACATGTTATGACGTCTTGTTTATAACTGTACCCATTACTAACAGATAACATAAGAATACTCTATTAAATAATACAAACCTTAATGTTTGGATTTATAGTCTAAGGTATAATAGGAGTGGCTAACCTATCAAACAAGGATCGCAGGATTGAATCCAGTCAAACTGTATGTTCTGCATTCAAGAAAAACTATGGAAAAGGATGGGGAGGGCTCAACTAAAACAATCAGTATGATGGTTGTTTTTTGTGTGTTAAAAAATTAATTTTGTAGTCTAATACAGCAATTATGATGTGCACAAATGGCCGCACAGTCTAAGGCATGGTATGTGAGAGTTGACCATACTGATATAGTTGGAAGTTTGTGCCCCATAATACCAAAATATTTTTTAATTTATTTATTTTAACACCTCACTTCCATTATTGGGTATCCTTGAATGGGCTAAATAGGGAACTATTTTGTAATGCATGACAGCTTGTTCCACAACAGCAGCAGACGAGAGGTGACTAGTTATGTAACAGTAAACAGATACAGGGCAAGTTGATATGAAACAAACCTTTATATTCCCTGTTTATATAATTTCTTAATTTGCTTTAAATTTAATACAACAATTAAACTAGTCAACTGTTGTAAAATGCCTAGTCCAGATAGTGTTACCATTGGAGTTAACAACTTTCTGTTTTTATTCATTTGTATCTCAACTTCAAAGGCAAATGCAGGGGACCTCTTCTGAGGGGAGGATAGACCACAACAGCTCAGCAGGTCAGGTTCAGTATTTCACTTGTTTGCAATGGTTCTGTGGTAACATGATGTCATGATTGCTATGGAAGTGAACTTTTGTCTTGTTGCTGAAATAATTTCTCTGGTGCCTTCAGGTATCAGCTTGTAGGTTGTAATGTAAAAGCTCTAGACAGCAAGTAGGAGCTTGTGAATTCTGAATACAAAACGATTTGCATCTTGCTTGCATTTTTTTTAGTTTCAATTAAAATAGAATATGATGTCATTGCCAGTAAAGTAAAGTTGGCCTCTTTTTGTCTTCCTTTTCTTATGTTTCCAACAAATGAAGAGTATATTTTGTTAGATCAAAATCGACAGTTAATAAATATAGCCCAAAATCCTTGACAACATTACAGAATTGGACATCTAATACTTTAATGAAAATTAATACACAGAAAACAAATTTTTATTACAAAATTAACATGGAAAAAGCACATTGATAATATATACAAAAAAACTGAAAAAAAATCTGATGTGTTCCATTCACATGACTTTCTCTAGATCTCTGCAACAGATTTTTCTACTTTCTTCAGCTAATCGAGAAAAAATTAGCAGAAATAATCTTATTGCATCCTTGTTAGTAGAAGTGAAATAAGGGAGCAACATAGGCTAAAGTGATAGTCAAAACCTGGTTGCTATGTGACTGAAGTTCCTTTGTTTGTATGGACAGGGGTTGACAAATTCCTGTATGGGAAAAGTATGCTTTTCAAAGCTGAAACCAAAAACAAGGAATATCTCAAAAACAATGAATTCCACAAAAAAAATTGTGTGCTTTAAGTTCTCGTCCATCTCTTACGGTTTAGCAGTTATGCAAAATTCCGTAAAATTTATCCAGAATAAAGTAGGCTTCAGATGCCATTCCAAGAAAATTCAAGATATACATTTTATTTGGCAAGTAAATAACTTAAATATAAGAGATTTTAATCGAAATCGTTAAGAGCCATTTCTAAGAAAATCAAAATTTTCGAAATTTTTTCCATGTAAAGGGTAGTTTGGGGTGGGGGGACTTTCTTGAAAATCTTCATGTTGCATCCTTGAAAAATGCCAAACTTAAATACTAAGTTTGGTGTTTAACGGTCTTTTGGTTTTTGCGCTATGCTCCCCACAGACACACACACACACAACATTTTTCTAAAAATGCTTTTTTTTTTTATTAAGGGGGTCTCAAAACATATATTTCTGGTGAAATCTCGATATCAAATTTTTGGGTGCAATACAATACCTTCTCTATACACTATGTACAAAGTATGAATAGAGAAAGTAAAAATTACCACTATTAAAAAGACTGGTAGGCAAAAAATGGGGAAGCACAACACAAACTTTAAACAGTTTTTACACTATATATATTAAACCAACATTTAAATATTGTGAAGAGAGATCAATAACTACAAATGTAGAAAAATTTAATATTCTACAAAACCAAATTCTTCGCCTAGTATCGCCCTCCGTGGTGTAATGGTTACCGTGCTAACTTCATATATCCAAGGTCGCAGGTTCAAACCCAGCGTAGGATGATGGATTTTTTTGGATGTAAAAATCCTTAGCATGGCTTCCTTCGGAAGGGAAGTAAAGCCGTTGGTCCCGTGTAAAAGAACCTCAAGCCTGATAGAGAGTTCTCTGAGCAAAATTAAGTGGTCTTTCACGCCCAGTATAGAATGGGACGCTGAGAACCACACTAGTTAAAGAGCGTCCATAAATAATATTTTCCATTTTCGCCTAGTAACTGGAGTTGTTAAAACTATCCCAGTACTTGCTCTATAAATTTTAACAGGTAATCCAGGAATTGAACGACATTAAACAAGCAGCCATCTTACAACATGAAAAATTAATCAGACTACTTTATAATGACTGGGAAAAAAGAAAACCACAAGTAAACGTAAAAACTCAACAAACTTTCCTTACTAACGTCAGAGAAATCAAACGTAGATTGAAACTTCTTTACCTGAAAGAAAACATACAAACAAATATTAACCTGTTAGAACTATTTGATATTGAACACTATCTACACTTAGCGAGGAATTTACAAAATCTGAAACAAATGACATTAGAAATAATAAATTTAAGATACCCTAGCAATGATTGGCTACATGTTTATACTGACAGTTCCAGCTTACCAAATAACGGTGGTACTGGTGCAGGTGCAATATGCACTCTCTTCTCTTTCTACAAAAGATTAAGATTAAATATTACAAATTTTGATGGTGTGACTTCGACAATACTTTAGAGCTTACGAAACCTATTATATCATAAATAAACTTGAAAAAGTTGTACTAATATCTGACTCTAAAGCAGCTATAATATCCATAACATCTGATGTAACACCTAATGACCTAAATATTGCAGAATGCTGCAAAATCATAAAACAACTAATTTAAATAAAAGATTAATACTTGAATGGATACCAACACATTGCAGAATACAGGGTAATGAAACAGCTGACTTTCTAGCCAAGAAAGGTAGTAAAATTACATCAAATTCATCAGATCCAATAAGTTATCACTATCAAAAGAATTATTATATCAACATATAAAAAAAAATTAAAGAAGATAATATATCACATACAAAAGGAAAACCATGGGAAAATTTATGTAATAACACAACCAGAATCACTACACAACCAAGAAAATCCTCTGTAGCAAATTTTAGACTCCTAATGACTGTCTCAACAAACATTTATTCAAGACTGGTATAGTGAGATCTCCTCTGTGTCCTTTCTGAACACTTAAAGGGCATAAGAATGGATACCACCTACTCCACTGCCGAGTCTTTAGTCAACATAACATATCAAAATACTGGAATGCAAGAGAGCGAATGGCCTCCCTGAACTGCTCAACATTAGATATCAACCAACCATAATTTGTTACAACTACGTTTAATTATTGGCCTTGGGATGAGGACAAGAAAGAATTTTAATTTTTGGGCATTCGATTAATTCATTGCCAATTTGCATAAGGAAAGAAATTAAAAGCTCCAGGAAGTTTTATAATATAAAAACAAAAAGATTTTTGGTTTCCCAAATTATGTTGGTTATGCACTAGAGTGTATAGCTTCAAATTGTAGCTGACTTTCCTCTTAAATGACAGCAGAAAAAGTAGGGCAAGTAATATTAATAGCTACATAATTTTTAGCATGACAAAATATTTTTTTTATTTGGAATAGAGCATTTTTCACCTATTTTCTATGCCATAATCTGCCTCTGGTGATTTTTTTTATCAAATTTTCAGATCTCAAAAATGGATAGTAACGATTTTGATTAAAGCACTATATGTGCAAGACATTCTGAATAGCTTTGCACAATAGTAAAGCATAAAATAAAATTTTACTACACAAAAAATGTAGATCTTGATAAAGCATACAGTTTATGCCAAATTGTGGTAGACAGCATGCGGATTTAAATAGCTGAAGCAATGAACATTAGTTTTTAAGTAAACAATAATAAATTAAGAAACAGGGTTGCCTTGATAAAAATCACAACCAGCAATAGTATTAAACAAAGGAAGATATATTAAAGATAAAAATCGCAACTGTAATGGTTTAACTTGAAAGCATAGTTACTGAAATATTATATTTAATAAAGTTACCTTAAGTAAAATTTAACAGAAAATAGCTAATTTCTGGATTTAAATTCACATTTGACATTTTGATAGTCTCCTCTTTAAGTTCATGGAAATTGAAAACCCATCCATTGGTAAGTGAGGGGTGAATTGAGTAAAATTAAACAAAGGCCCTTCCTCCCAAAAAAAAAAAAAAAAAAAAAAAGAATTTTGCCCAAAATTCAAACTTTTAAGAACAACTGAAAACATTGGTCCCATTTACAATACTTTTAGTTTATTTTTATACTCAGATTCCATTTTCTCTTGTGAAGTAAATGTATTAATTTTGAACTTTACTGTTTCTTACTTCTCTAGTAAGCAAGCTTCAGTTGAAATTATTACAAAAGAGCAACTTTTAATTCTCTTCAACACTGAAAATGAACTTTCTACTGAAAATATTGTATACATAATACAGAATTGTATACAGATGACACTAACATTTCAACGCGTGGATTATTTTTATTTATTTATTTTTCTATTTGTTTAGCGGGAGTTACGTCTAGATGTCTGTATTACGATCGTCGGTTAGCGGCTAACAGAGTTAGTTTTGAAGGCGAACTGACCGCCACCTCGAGTAGTGGTTATACAGAGAGCTTGTCACAGAAAAATGGCGTACTTCCAGCCGCGATTGAATGTCGATAGCGATTCTGAAGATGAAATGCTGGCACAGTATTTATTCAACAGAAGAAGAATGCGGAAAGATAATTACGAGGAGTGGGACTAGGAGGTATTTCGACAACGATACCGATTGTCAAAAGCTACATCACAAATTTTAGAGGAGATAAAGCACAGAGTTGAATTTACTACAGAAAGGAAAGCTTTCAGCTACGATATACACTTAGGCAAGCAGAGTGGCATATATTTGACGTTTTGAAAATTAAATAAATAAACCAACGAAGGCCTTAGATCTTTACGGCAGAGGTTATGGAATTATAAATCTAGTGTCCCGTGGTGCAGATAGATTATTGTTAGAGTTCGATGTTTTGTACGGGTTTTTAAAAGTCGCCACATGAGTTTTTCAACGAACGTATTGGAAACAAAGCGGGAATAAAATAAAGATGCCAAAAACACGCGGAACCTAAGATCATTACTAGTAAAAATTAAATTCATTGTGGACGAAAATGATGTTGCTTTTCATTAACAGTATATGTATGACAAGTAGTGATGGCAGTATTCGAATGCAAAATGTCGATGTATTCGATTCTTGGAAGTTCTCGAATTCTGAATGCTGTATTCGAATCCTGCTCTCGGGTCTCGGATATGTGCAGGTGCACCGAGAATCGTGATCTCATATCTGATTGGTGGTTTTACTTAAAGGTCATTCTAGCGCTTGGATCATGAAGGGGGGGGGGGAGAGGGGTGAGCACGCTGATAAACAACTTACGAGATAATCACCTGGCCAGAATAGAATATGAGAATATGCTATCAAGTAAAGCTATGAACTTCTTATCATTCCAAAGCTAACGAACGATTCCCATACATATACGCGATCATAATATTTTAAATTTATTTCGTGTTATAACGGAATGTGCGATCGGTTAGGGCAACGAATGAACAATATTAGAAATTGGAACTAAACGATTGCATTCCGTCTTCTCAACCCAGAGGTTCTGGGTTTGATTCCCAGCTGGGGTAGGAATTTTTCTTTCATTACCTATCCCTAACAGAGTCGGAGGTATGCATGTGGGAGTGAATATGTGTGCATTTTTATAGCATTTTAAATCTGAAAAAGTGTTCCATTCTCATGACTTTCTCTAGCTGTTCCTTACCAAAGCCATTCTTTCAAAAGATTATTCATCTTTTACATTATGGTAATCGAGAAAAACATTAGCAGAAATGATCCTATTACTCGATTCCTTGTAAGAAGAAGGGAAATAAGGGAATACGCTAGGCTAAAGTAATAATAAAAAAATTTAATAGCTGGTCGTTATGTGAACGAATGACGCGGTTCGGTTTGGATGGTCCAGTTTGAGAAAAGTTATGTATTTTAAAACTGAAACCAATAACAAGGAATATCTTGAAAATGGTCAACTTATGTTTTTAACCAGATCTACATATTTATAGTAAGTGTTTGTCCATCCCTTACGGTTTAACCGTTGTGCAAAATTCTGCAAAACTCATGCAGAATAAAGAGCTCTTCAGAGGCTAATCCCAAAAATTCAAAATATACATTTTATCTGTCATGTAAATATATTTAATACACAATATTTTAATCAAAATCGTTGGAGCCATTTTTCAGAAAATCATTATTTTCGAAAAATGTTTCATGTAAAGGATAGCTGGGGTTGGGGGATTTTCTTGAAAATGTTTCGTGTCGCATCCTTGGAAGATACTAAACTTAAATAACGAGTTTGGTATTTTACGGTCTTTTCGTTTTTGAGCTATGCTGGCACTCCCCCCCCTCCACAAAAACGCGCGCGCGGACCTTGTTCTAAAAATGATATTTTTCGACTCAGGGGACAGCAAAGCATATATTCCCGGCGAAATCTCTATATCGAATTTTTGGGTGGAATACAATACCTTTGCTAGCTATGTACATTGTTATGTACATACGGCTAGAAAAAGTAAAAATGCTTTTTGGACTCAGGGGACCTCAAAACTTATACTTCCGGTGAAATCTCGGTATCGAATTTTTGGGTGGAATACAACACTTTCACTATACACTATGTATGTACATAGCACGTGTAAAAGTAAAAACAATAAGAAAGCCTATAGTTCAGTGAGAAAGACACCAACAGTTGTTTTACCAGTCAAGGCCCTGATGTAACCATACAAATTAAAGGGGGCTGTAGAAACCAAACAAAAAAGCACAAATTCTTATGCGTTTCTTTCACATGACTTTCTCTACCTGCAAACAAACTTTTCTTACAAAACATTACTCTTTAATTACTTCGTGCTAGTCCGGATAAATTTTAGCAGATATGTCTTATTACGTATTTCCTTGTAGGTAGAAGGGAAATAAGGGAATATACTAGGCTAAAGCCATAGTCAAATATTTTAAAAGCTGTCGCTATGCGATTGACTTTGAAATTCGATTATCTTTGCATGGCTATGAGTAAAACAAAATAAACCTGTTTGAGAAAACTATTAGTTAAATTTTAAACCTATAGCTAGGAATATCTTGGAAATCGTTAACTGCATAAAAAAGTAAAAAAAAAAAAAAAAAATACATAAAAAAATAATATATCTTAGTATTCAACTTAATGGAAGAAACGGTTATGAATGAAAGTGCATAATACTTAAGCCACGATAATCTTTAATAGAAACTTCCATATTTTGAGAATAACGTCATTTTTTGTCCATCATTTAAATTACATGCCTTGTTCGAGATCAACCATGGCGAGAACTGCGAGCATCACTCGAGTAGCGATAGCGTAGCATCCGAGAACTTGCTAATGAATACAAGCTGATTTCGATTATCGCAAGGTTTGTAGTATTCGAGAACTGAGAACGTCTCTCGAGTGACGACAACGTAGCATCCGAGAAATTGCTTATGAAGAGGCTGATTTCGAAACCATTGTGATTACAGTATTCGAGACCTTGTTCTCGGATGAAGGTTTCGATTCTCTAGAGTATTCGATTCTTGAAAACATTCGATTCGGCCCATCACTAATGACAAGGTGTAATGGTGTAGGATGGATACCGTCAGCTTGGGCTACGTCACATACGCGTAGCCAACATAAGATACCCTGAGAATACAACATATGCTGAATATAACGTGGCCAATCTAAGCATTAAAAAGGTTACCGCTATTATTAAAACTATACAATTTACCTGCCATAAGTTTGTAGTGAACAAAGTAGCTGCATACAAATAACCCAGCAGGTCAGGCAGCATATTCTCGTTTTTGAGCCAGGAGACACATATTGTTGAAGCACTTTACCGCAATAAGTCTGTAGTGAAAACACTGAGTAAGTCATGTAAATTAGGTGAAATATAAGCTGCGTACAAATAACGCAGAAGGTCGGGCAGCAAGTTCACATTGTTTTTAGCCAGGAGACACACATTGTTGAAGCACTTTACCGCAATAAGTCTGTAGTGAAAACACTGATTAAGTCATGTAAATTAGGTGAAATATAAGCTACGTACAAATTACGCAGAAGGTCGGGCAGCATGCTCTCATTATTTTTGAGCCAGGAGACACACATTGTTGAAGCACTTTACGAAATTAAATCTGTAGTGAAGACTGAGAGTAAGTCATGTAAATTAAGTGAAATATAAGCTGCGTACAAATAACGCAGAAGGTCGGGCAGAAAGTTCACATTGTTTTTTAGCCAGGAGACACACATTGTTGAAGCACTTTACGACAGTAAATCTGTAGTGAAGACGACGACGAACTTCAGTGTAATGGACATTACACAATGAAATCTCTGACTCTGGCTCAAACGTTAATAGCATGTGTGTCACCTTTCCACTCATTTAAATTAGGCAGTGGTCAGCTATGACACCAAGCATTACGTTGAATATATCTTCACCACGAAAGTGGTTCCTAAAAATAAACTCATGGAGATATGATGTGAAGAGTGCGTCACTTGTGCCATACTGTCATCTAATTTTACTTTTTAATCGCATCCACACATTTTCCACATTTTGTATGTGTGGATGGAATCGTCTTCGGGGTCAACAAAGTGTTCCTCGTGAATAATTACATGTATATAGATTCCATTTTGGATGTCTTTTATATTGGCGTAGGAGGAAATGATTCGTGTCCCGGGCAAGATATGCTCCCGTATCAATGGTTCCAGGGTAACTGCCCTTCTGTCGGGTACTTCCACAAGAAAGCATTTCCTGGTGCCGCTCTCTATGCCGCCGAATACCCAATGACCCTCACGCCACATTCCCCTGTAGTATTTTCGGTGAAAAAATTTTGTTTCGTCAATCTCCACGGTTATAGGCTCATTATTGTCATCCAGACCACCAATATTGTCTGTATTCTCTTCCAGCCACCCCTCTGCTTCTTCCCTCATTAAGTTACACCAGTCCACCGTAGTGTGCTTATTCGCCACCCGTGCTGCCCTCCTCATCTTATGTTGCGGATCTTCGAATGCCCAGGAATAAATCATAAAAATCAGCTGCTCCAGCATGCGTTTGCTCATCGAAAAGAACAATCCGTTCCGGACGGACTTCCTTCTGTTGCAAGAAGTACATGACCACCGTTTTCCATCAATGCTGTCATTGAGGTTATGCAGCGCACATAGCTCCTGGCAATTCTCACACACCTTGCTGCTTAGGATTAATCTTTTCTCCGCCAATCATTGCAGCACTCCCATTATCCCAACAAATCTGCGGCCCAGATCTGCCATGCACCAAAACTCTCCAAGTACTTCCTCTCGGTTGAGAATGTCACCTTCAGGGACAATAGACAAGTTCCTCTGAGCCATTATCCAAGAGAAAGAAATTGATTTGCACGTCACAAAATAACTTGCAAGAATGAGAATATCTCGAGAAGCATAATTTAAGAGAAAGGCGCTTCGACCCCTAAGGTTGAGATTGGCTACCATCCTTTGACGTCACTCAGATTGGGTAGGTATGAGTTAGGAGGGGTGAATTATAGCATTTAAAGAATAGCAATACAAGGTTGACTTTCCCAAACAGGATTGGAAAAAACAACGAAGAGGGGTGGGTGGACACCTCCCCGCCCCCCTCTAGAACACCCTATTACCGTAAAAATCACAATGTCAATGTGATTCTTACTCGGTGTTCTTTGAATTTCTCTAATATTTGCCTACTGTAACCAAGGGTATTGCATTCCATCCAGAAATCACATAAAAAGAGTTCACCATATAGGTATACTAATTTTGAGATCCGTGAATAAGAGTGATATGTGTGTAGATGAACAGTGCAAGTGATAAATGAAATTTAGGATGTACTTCAATTGTAATATTTCATTTGCAACGTTCTTACTTTACCAACATATTGGTACATAAGGTATTGCATTCCATCCAAAAATTGGAAATACAGATTTCACAGGGGACAGATTTTTTGAGGCCATGTTAATTAATTTTTTTTTTAAAAAAAATCCACGTGCGTACGCGTGAGATTTAAACAGCTTAAATATTAAACGAAAACTCAGTTAAATACCACAATTGGTATTTAAATTCCCTCGTGTTCCAAAAAATGATCATGAAGGTGTTCAAGAAAATCGCATAGCAAATCAGCAGTTAGTCACTGCGTGGAAAATGTTCCCGAAACTTTGATTTTCTGAAAAATGGCTGTACTGTTTCAATGAAATAGCATCATTTTTTAATATTGTACAATACGCTAACCAATGCAGTTAAAGCCTTGGTTATAAATGGAACAATAATGGAAAAACACTAAGAACTAATAACATCCTTATTGTCAAGTCAATAACGTTAGGAGTAGCTTTCGTAGTTTTCCCTTGCCTCCAGAAGAAGAATATTGGTGTGGGTAGCTCTATTTTAAGTTCTACAGACTCCTGACTTATTTGAAAACCATGTCTTCATTTACCGTCTAATATAACTCCTGGCTAAAAATCCTTAAACTTAAGAGTTAGAAAGAAAGAGAGAAAAAATCAATCACTTCATGCTTTTTATTATTTTGTGTTTTTTCATTATTATCGATTATCATCATGACGCGCATTTTTAGTGTACATTTCACTACTTAATATAAAATTAGTATTTAAACCTAAAAATGTGCCGATAACATGTGTGTTAGAGCATAAAACAACAACTTGGGTTGCTACACGTCTTTGCCTTAACTTCTCGAAGTATATGAACATAAACTTTTTAGTGTTATGTAGTCTGTGAATCGATTGTAATGAACGGGCTTGCTGAAAATCTTTAATGAAACACCAGAGAATGACCATCACTGTGGTTTAAAGTTGTCTTGGAATTCATAAACAAGCCAGGTACCGTTGATTATGCACAACAGACAGGATGTACGTCAATTACTAAACAATGTGCGTACCTCATACCTTGGGCTAATGGGTTTTCCCTTAGCTACCTGGGTAACAAGCAATGCAGCTTACTTCTGGAAAGTTTCGTCGCTTTGTGTAGAAGTGAAAAAAAATGGCGTGTTATTTATGGACGCTCTTTAACTGCTTTGGTTCTCAGCGTCCCATTCTATATTGGGCGTGAAAGATCGCTTAATTTTGCTCAGAGGCCTCTCTTATCAGGCTTGAGGTTCTTTTACGTGCCGTAAATCTACGACACGGGACCCACGGCTTTACTTCCCTTCCGAAGGAAGCCATGCTAAGGATTTTTACGCCCGAAAAAATCCATCGTCCTCCGCCGGGTTTGAACCCGCGACCTTGGGTATATGAAGTTAGCATGGTAACCATTACATCAGGGAGGGCGATGTGTGTAGAAGTGACTACTTAAGTTGATGCAGCTATGAAACCCACAATATATAATATATCATATCGAAATTTATACCAGTTATTACACACAATGATAGGAGATACTACTATCCTATATCAAAATTGTAAATTACGCGATTATTAAAATAAGAATTTTATAATATCAAAACTCAGTGTTGCAATTAAACTGGTTGTTCTAAAATATTCACATACAAACATTCAGTTTTACATAATATGAATACACAATCAGATCTATCATGGTTAGTGGTGACAAGTTATTACTTTTCGTAATTTCCAGAACTCGTAATCCACAATGCGCATAACTTCGAAAAAGTTTTTAACATATTAGCCAAAATTTGCAGCATGTGTAACATTTTCAGTATAGAAACTGTTGGAAATATCTAATGTGTTCCATTCACATAACTTTCTCTAGCTGTTACACATACGGAAAATTATTATTTTATCTACGTATGTAATCGAGATAAACATTAACAGAACTGTCTTATTACTTGCGTCCTTGTAGGTAGAAGGGAAATAGGGAATACATACAATATTATAGCCAAATATTTTAAAGGCGGTCGATATGTGAAACAATTGAGGTTCAGTTTGTTTTGTATGGTCTCGTTTGAGAAAGCTTTATCAGTTTAAAATTAAAACAAATAATAATGGACATCTCGAAAGCGGCCAATTCTACAAGAAAACCGTACATAACATTAAGATCTACATTTTTTGTGCAGTACGGTTTTATCTATATCTGACGATATAACAAACAGGGAAAATTCTGCAAAACTCATATTGAATAATAAGGTTTTCAGTGACTATACCTTTCAAACTCAAAATATAATTTCTTTATCTAGATATCTTTAATATACAGTATTAAAACTAAATGTTGAGCAATTTTTGAGAAAATTAAAATTTTCGAAAACTTTTCCATGTAAAGGTTAGCTAGGGGAGGGAAAACTTGGAAAACTTTGGGTCGCATTCTTGGAAGATAACCAAGTTTAAATACCAAGTTTAGTATTTAAGGGTATTTTTGTTTTTTGAGCTATGCTGTCCACAGACACACGCTCGCGCACACACACACACACATGGACCTTTCTTTCAGAAAATGTTTTTATTTATTTATTTTGCATTCAGCGGATCCTAAAACATAATTGTTAAGATAAAATAGGATTAGTCTAGTCTATCATTACATTGGTGCTTCTGATAATTAGAACATAGAATACTACGTATAAATATGAGAGTTTTTAATATTCTGCTTCAGAGATCAGTTGGTCATCGTTTGTTAGAGTGCTCTGAATATGCAAAGACATCCAGGGAGACCCTTAATTTCTATAGCACTATGAAGGGGGAGAAGATATATGCTGTGTGTGGAGTGTGCAGAATAACATTAAGAAATGCACCAATCTCTCGACTTAAATCACACCGCGGAATTTGTGATAGTGAGAGATTAGATCATGGTGGGATTTGCCTTCCTAATACAATGTCAAAGTCAGATGATTGAATTGATTCAACTGATGATCCTGGATTATCTACTTGTAGTGCTATTCTGGATTCAAGAAGAAGTAAGAGACTCATCTGAGTACAACAATCATAAAGAGAATGGAGGGCATTGTGAGTTAAAGTGTTTGGACAGCGTCAGCATTGAGAAAGATGCAATCAGTTCATTTTCTTATGAAGATCCAAATTCTCTGCTAAATCATCTACGGTTGTTAATGTGCTCACAAGCAGCTTACAAAAGAGATCACTCAAAAGAAATCTCCCTGATTATACAGGAGTTGAAAAATTCATAGTTATAGAGTGAAAATGTCATATGTACCAAAAATGATTTATAATGAATAATTTTTCCAATGTGATTGTGTTTCTCATATTCAGCCGTATCCTTTTCCTTCATTGTAGTGAAAATAATGTATTAGGGTGGTTACAACTAATCGCTCTGTGTAATTAATTGGCGAAATTAATTACACTATGCAGCTAATTAATGTAATTAATTACGTGGCGTAGTTAATTATTGTGGTTTATTATGTGCCGTTGTTAATTAATGTGACTAATTACCTGATGTAATTAATTAATGAAAAGGTTTTGATGATAAGTATTCTCCTAGGAAGTGAGGCAAAGATTAGATTAGTTAGGTTGCATTAGATCAGGTTAGGTTAGATAACAGATTCTTGATGTGCTTTTATTAATGTGATTAATTATATGGTGTAGTTAATTAATGAAAAATTGTATGTTAAGTATTCTCCTAGGAAGTGAGGCAAAGCTTAGGTTAGGATTATTAGTTTTGGGCTAGGCTAGGTTGGTATAGGTTAGTTAGGTTGTGTTAGGTTAGGTTAAAGATTCTTGATGTGTTTTATTAATGTGATTAATTACATAGTGTAGTTAATTAACGACAAGTTTTGATGTTAAGTATTCTCCTAGGAAGTGATGCACAGATTAGGTTAAGATCATTAGTTTTGGGTTAGGCTAGGCTGGAATAGGTTCTAAGTTCTCTTTATATGGCTTGAATGAAATACTGATGATGTTAAGAAATTCTGTGACAATCCGCTATCCCTCCCTCCATGTAACATTTTTTCTTTGGATAATATATGAGTAGAGGTATGAATTCTGTGGCGTAGCATCATAAAAGAGTAGAGTGCCTGGAAGTCATTGTCACATCTCCAACTATGTTCATGTTAGGGTGGGTTAAGATTACATAGATGTAATAGCTTAGGATATCCCTAGGTTAGGTTAGACCAGATAAGATTAGTCCAGGCTGAGATCGATACCTATCCTTTTCTTGCTCTTGTTTGGTTGTGCATGTCTTGAATACCATAAATCCATGTGATTATGAAGTTGGATTTACACTGAAATCTAGCAATGCAATTTGACATTTCAGCAAAAATAGTACAATTTTAATTTTTAGGCACCTGTAAGTTTATGGTGTTGTATATGTTTGTGAAAATATCTTAAGTGTAGAATATGAGTATGTATTTGGTATCTACATTGAAAATTCGTGATACATTTCGAGTTTGGGTAAAATTGGTTTGAATTTAATTTTTAGGCATGTGTAAGTTTATGGTGTGGTAAATGTTTCTGAAAATGTCTTAAGTGTAGAGTATGAGTGTGTAGTTGGTATCTAAAATGGAAATTGGTGGTACATTTCGAGTTTGAGTAAGATTGGTACACTTTTAATTTTAAGGCACCTGTAAGTTTATGGTATTATATGTGTTTCTGAAAATGTCTTAAGTATAGAATATGACTATGTAGTTGGTATCTAAAGTTGAAATTAGTATTACATTTCGAGTTTGACTAAGATTGGTACACATTTTTTAGGCACCTGTAAGTTTATGGTGTGGGAAATGTTTCTGAAAATGTCTTATGTGTAGAATGAGTATGTAGTTGGTATCTACATTGGAAATTAGTGTACATTTCGAGCTTGAGTAAAACTGGTAAGATTTTAATCTCTTAGGTTCCTGTGGAATGATCATGTGTAATGTCATAGGAAAGTAGGCTGTTTTTAGTTGGAATTTGTCGCTTTTATCTCTATCTTGTGGGACTGTGTGCACGTGGCGGTTTTCAGTCAGTAATATTTCTTCCTACAATGGGAGACAATGCCTTTGGGATTGCAATGGAATGCTGGGTCGACCATGGCCTTACCTGAAGGGAGTTATTATACGTGTCCCTTTGCATTTCAGGCCAGACTGGTGTTAGCGTTGGCCAGGAGTACATGTGCTGTAGACCGATTTCCTGTTTAGATATTTTGTACGCTCGTAGTAGGTAAAGTTTGCTAATTCATTCTTGCTGTATTAAATTAGTGAAAATTGTTGATATTATATATTATTGATATTTTGACGAAATTGTGAAAGCCGATCTCATAGTTTTGTTAATATTAATATTCTTGTTTATGTGTGGGTGCTTGCTCATATGCAAGTATACTCGTGAGCAACATTAGGTCTGTGTGTGTGCGTGTAAGTGTATATGTGTGTATGTTTGTGCTTGTGTGTGCGTGCGTTCAAGCGTGCATGCGTATGTATCTGTTAGACAGCGTCGGAGTGTGCATGCAAGTGAGACTGTGTGTGTAACTGTGTAAATGTGCGTGTATGACTATATGAGTGTGTGTGCGTATGTGCGTGCGAGGAAGTGTGCATATGTATGTATGAGATTTTGTCTGTGTGTGTGTTCGTGTAACTGTGTATATGTATGTGACTGTGTGCATGTGTATATGCAATAGTGTATGCGTTTGTGTGTGTGTGATTGTGCGTGCTTGAGTCTGTGTGCGTGTCTTTGTATGTATGTTCTGATGATCAGGGTTCAATTCCCGCGGGCGTGATATTTGTTCATCGTGGCGCTATTGAATTCGTGATTTTGTATTGAATATATGAATTTACGCATGAGTCTGTGTGCGTATCTGTGTATGTGTGTTCTGATGTTCAGGGTTCGATTCCCGCTGGTACCGTGTTTGCTCATCGTAGCGCTATTGCATTTCATTTGAATTCATGATTTTTTTATTGAATATATGAATTTAGGTATGTATCTGTGGGCGTATGTGTGTATGTGTGTTCTGATGATTAGAGTTCGATTCCCGCTAGTACCGTGTTTGCTCATCGTAGCGCTATTGCATTTCATTTGAATTTTGTCATACTGATGGATCATAGACATTTCATTCTCCAAGTATTGGATGATTGCAGACCCCCAACAACAAGTCCATTTTCCGAGCTTATAGTCTGCTGTGCAATGAAATAAAAAATAAATAAATTAAATAAATAATTCCTGTTTTCCTTTTTCCCTGAGTCATGTACTTCTTTTATTAGTTATAAGTTGCATTAATTCACTTAAGGGTTATATATTTGAAGATCTGTTCTGCTTATGTTTCTCATCATTTTGTGATTTTGGCGATTTTTAACCGGATTTCGCTAAATAAAGCGGTGAAATTTGGTTGTTGCATTACTAACTGTTGGTATTAACTAGTTATAAACATTTTCATGTCCAAACAGGTAAAGTGTAATGCCATCCCAAGATCGTATACCTGGAAATGTCAATTCATTCACCATTAAATTAATTATCGTAAATATTCAAATCGGGTAATGTATAGTTTTTACTGTGCAATGATAGGTAGCCTCAGATTGCATAATTAGAATCCTCATTAAATTACAATTGGAAATGACCCCTCAAACTCCCATGTAGCTCAATAATAGCCGATTTTTTTGTTTTCTGCGAGGGTAGGCGTGGTCCGCGGACTCATTAATATGCATCAATGATTGATAGCTGTCTGATATGCAAACTAATTGCTTTAATTATTAGTCAAAAATTTTATATGGAAATTTTTTGATATGCAAATTATTTAATTATGCAAATTAAAGGCTCTAATTATTGTGCAAATTTGTCCCAGATGTAACCTTTATAGACTACTTATGGTGTATTCTCAGGGTATCTTATGTTGGCGTCGAGTATGTGACGTAGCCCAAGGGCGTGGCTTAGCTAGCATACGTCGGCATCTATCCTACACCATTACCAAATTATTTATCAATACATTTTACATTTCTCTCCAACTATAGCAGACAAAGCATTACACATCTCACATATCTCATTCAGCAAGATTATAAAACAATGTACATATGTAACAAGTATGATCTGCATAGAGTTTACGTAACCATATACAAGTTAATATAGTATCTGATATTTTTCTAACACTTAGAATGGGTAAATCTGCGTTCTGGTTCTAAATATTATTCCGTCTGCTAGGCGGAGTACCAACATCGGATCACTGTATCCGCTTGGTATTACATTGCTACATATGAAAGTACGTCGTAATGTCAAGTGGGAAAGTAAAGTGAAATGTGCAGATTGTGGTGAAGACACAGAAAATAATTTAAAATCAAGCATACGTAAACTGCACAGCGAATATCCCCGAACTGATATATGTGTAATTTGCCAGGAAATATAGAACCTTAGATTTGTTTCGCTTTAGTTAACTGTATTTCGCACGGAGGTGACTTGTTCGATTCCCGATTGTAGCGGGTAGTTTTTCTTAACCACAATTACTCCATTTCCCCATAGGTCTGGAAGTATGCATGCTAGTGAATGTGTGAATTTTATTAAAACTATCACTCCAGATTAACCATCAGCATGTGTTGATGAATGTGCGTGCGTTTGAAAATGGAAGACGTTAAAAAGCCAACAGACATTAAATTATATATATAATCTGTCCACTTTTATCTGGCTTTTGGAAACTATTCCTACGAAAGATTATTTTTCTATCTCCTTCATGTTGATTAAAATAAACTTTTACAGAAATAAGTTCATCACCTACACTAGTGGTTAAAATGTTTAACGGTGATGGTCTTCTATGAGTTTATTAATTATTATTACTATTATTATCATCATTATTATTAATATTACTATTATCGTCATCATTATTATCATCATCGCAAGAATACATTTCAAAATAAATGGTTAATTTGGAATGATAGTTTTAATAACATTCTAAATGGCAGATTTTAATAAAAGTGTTGTAAGACTACTTGCAGATACTCAGTACCAAGTCTCCACGGTTTGATCAAGGAAAATAATATCTAGAAACAAGATGATATAAGGCTATCAAACTTGTTGAAATGACAATATTTCATCGCTCACTTTTGTTGTGGGTACATGGTTACAGGAAGTGAACCAGACCTAGGGTTGTCTGAAACCTTTCATGGCCCAGTCCCGAAGAAGACCACGTTACTCAGAACTAAGCTCATAATTTTTCATACGTCTTAGAGCCTAATGTGTACTGCAGGCATACTTGTCTTCACTTACTGCTATAACTCTAAAAGAATGAGATTACTAAAGGGCTCCCCCCCCTCTTCCTCCCCTTCTGTAGCTTAACGTCCTTTAAATGGTTGGTCATATCGAACTGTGAATGAAATTGCTTTAATGATGCTCAAATGATCTCGGGGTCCATGGAGCTAAAGTTACTCGACAGGCTCATGATAAGGAAATTCCCGGAATAAAACCTTATCCTCGTAATTCCCCTAAGCGAGATTCGAACTCGCGAACTGTTGAATTTGAGATAGACGTGCTACCTTCACACTATCCAGACGGGAGAGCTGCAAATTGTTCACATTTTTGACAGATTTCGAGCCAAAATACTAACTTTCGTATTTATAGTATTTTTACTATTCTCCACACGTACAATGCATATGGTGTATAGAGAAGGTATTGTATTCCACTTAAAATTCAATACCGAGATTTCGCCGAAAATACATGTTTTGAGAACCCCTGAATAAAACTTAGAAAAGTGTGTGTGTGTAAGTGCGTGCAGCATAGCTCGATGGGACATGAAGATTTTGAAGAAAATTCCCCCACCCAATTACTCTTCATATGGACAGATTGTAGACAGTTTTGATTTTCTTAATAATGGTTCTAACGATGTTGATTAAAATATCCTAGGTACATTAAAGGTATTTTATGACAAATAATATGTATATCTTAAATTTTCTGACGACAGCCTCTGAAGATCTCTTTATTCCGGATGAATTTTATTCATTTTGCATAACTGGTAGTCCATAAGAGACAAAAGCATACCACACATAAAATGTAGATCCTTTCAACACGTATAATTTACCTCATGTCCCTTTTTAGATCTGTAGAACTTACAGATCTCAGATTTTCCTTATTAGTATTGGTTTCAGCTTTAAAATACATTTACTGTTATACAGGAATTTGTCAACTCCTGGCCATACAAACAGAGGAACTTCTATCACATAACATGCGGATTTTAAAAGATCCGACTATCACTTCAGCATAGTGAATTCCCTTATTTCGGTCGTCTCCTTAGCGCGGTGGTAGCGCAGCTGCTTACCAGGCGGGAGACCTGGGTTCGATCCCCAGTGGGGATTTTTCCCCCGCTGGGAGACCTGGCCCGGGGTGCACTCAGCCTCGTAAGGTCCCTGGGGGGCCAATTGAGGAGCTACTTGATGGAGAAGTAGCGGCTCTAGGTCATGAGGACCGCATTAACCGGCCGGGAGGGACTTGAGGCGCTGACCACGTCTCACACTCCAATACTGCACCCCATCCATGACGTCTGTAGTGGACCGAGATGGGGGACGCAGCGGCCGGGCGGTAGGCCAAGGTTCCCCGTAAGCTGTCGTGCCATGGAGTTATAGTTATTCCCTTATTTCTCTTCTATTTACAAAGAATCAGTAATAAGACAAATTCCTTGTAAGTTTATCTTGATTAGCATGATGTGAATAAAATAAATTTTTGTAAGGAAAGTTTGTGGAATAGCTAGGGACACGTCAGATTTTTTATCCACTTATCATTGGTAGGATTTCAAAACCTCTATTTTCGGTGACATTTCGATCTCTTGCTGTGAAAAGAAAGGTATCGAGTCGCAAAAGTAAATATCGCAACTTTCAGCAATATAGGTATGTTAGGTTTAAAATTGTGTGATATGCAATGCAATTTCTAATTATATGATCTCTACTTTTTTTCTATACCTACAAAGTTTACTATTTTTATTTCATCTTACCACAAGTTCATCACACAAAATGCACAAATGGAATAGATATACGGCGTTTTGTTTAAAAACCGAACTGTTTCACCGCATTGCAGGAGTTTACCTAATTAAAAGAAAACTTTTCCGTTTTGTGTTTTAATATATAATGCGCGCATGTTAGTGGCTTACACTCGTGCTTTTTACTATTATGTTTTGTAATACACCCCATGTGTACTTATCGTGTGTGTAATTTTTATTTTGTTTAGTATTCTCCTATTTGACAAGTTTCCCAACACAAAACGCACTTTATTAAAGTTTCCTAAACTAAAACAAATTTATTAATTTCTCTGCAATGTCTTTTGCTTAAGTAGAAGTAGTAATGTATTTCATCCTAAAATTCGATGCCCAGATTTCACAAACATTGCATATTTTAGAACTCCTGTTCCGGGGAAACAAGAAAAAAAAAAGTTTTAAAAACGGACTGTGTGCGACTGCATATGCCTGTGAACGGCATGCTTCAGAAACAAAAAATCTGATGTGCTCCATTCACATGATTTTTTCTAAATCTCAGTAACAAATTATTGTTAATAAGCTTATTCTTCTATCTACTTCATGCTAGTCGAGATAAACATTATAGAAACGGTGTTATTACTTAGTTCCTTATAAGTATGGGGAAAAAAGAGAGTAAATTAGCCTTAATCGACAGTCATTTGTGTGGCAGATGTTGACAAATTCCCGTATGAGAAAAGTTAGTATTTTAAAACTGAAACCAATAACAAGGAACATCTCAGAAACAGCCAAATACACGAAAAAATGTATATATCATAAATTGTGGGTTTAACGATATATATATATGTGTGTGTATTGTTAAGTGAGTAAATCTATGTCTATTTATTCAGCAAACTTCTCCAGAATTCAGAGGCTACTCTCAGAAAATTCAAGATATATATTTTATTTCTTATGTAAATATCTTTGATATACGATTATATTCGTTAGAGTCATTTTTATAAAATCAAAATTTTCGAAAATATTTCCACGTAAAGGGTAGTGGGATTTTCATGAAAATATTCGTGTTGCATCCTTGGATGATACTGAACTTAAATATATGCCAAGTTTGGTATTAAACGGACTTACACACACGCGCGCGCGGATAGCTTTCTAAAGATGCTTTTTTTTTTTTTTTTTGTATTCAGGGAGTCTCAAAACATATATCTGAACACTCGGTATCGAATTTTGGGTGTAATTCAATAAATACCTTCACTATACACATAGTGAGTGCTGAGAATGTAAAAATTTGACGTGTTCCATTCATTCTCTGTAATAAATTTTTGTTAAAAAGCTTATTCTTCTATCTACTTCATGCTAATCGAGATAAAATTAGCAGAAATGGCCTTATTTCTTGCTATCTTGTAAGTAGAAGGGAAATAAGGGAATATTCTAAAGTGATAGTCACATCTTTTAAAATCTGGTTTCTATGTGATTAAAATTCCTTTGTTTGTATGGCCACGAGTTGATAAATTCTCCTAAAGTATATAAGTATTATAAAGCTGATACCAATACTAACAAGGATAATTTCAGAAACTGTCAACCCTACAAGGAAAGAGAGAATGAAAAGAAAAAACATATATAAGATAAATTTGTTTTAACGAGATCTACATTATATATGCAGTACCTTTTTGTCTATCTCTTACAGTTTACCAGTTATGCAAAATTCATCAAAATTCTTCCAGAATAAAGAGTTATCGTCAGAAAATTACAGATATACATATTATTTGTCATAAAATATCTTTAATGTACCTAGGATATTTGAATCAACATCGTTAGAGCCATTTTTAAGAAAATCAAAATTGACGACCATTTATCCATATGAAGGGTAGTTGGGGTGGAGGAATTTTCTTGAAAATCTTCGTGTCACATCGATCTATTCTGCACTCACACACACACACACTTTTCTAAGTTTTATTCAGGGGCTCTCAAAGCGTGTATATTCGGTGAAATCTCGGTATTGAATTTTAAGTGGAATACAATACCCTCTCTATACACAATGTGCATAGTACGTTTAGACAAAAGTAAAAATACTAATACGAAAATTGGTGTTTTGGCTCGAAATCTATAAAAAATTCGAACAATTTACAGCTCGCCCGCCTGGGTAGTGTGAAGGTAAGCACGTCTGCTTCACATTCAACAGGTCGCGAGTTCGAATCTCGCTTAGGGTGAATTACGAGGATAAGGATTTTTTTCGAGAATTTCCTTATCCTGAGCCTGTCGAGTAACTTTAGCTCAATGGACCCCGATATCATTTGAGCGTCATTAAAGCAATTTCATTCACAGTTCGATATGACCAACCGTTTAAAGGACGTTAAGCTACAAAAGGGGAGGGAGAGGGGGGAGCTCCTTAGCAATTTCATTCTTTTAGAGTTATAGCAGTAAGTAAAGACAAGTATGCCTGCAGTACACGTTTCAAGAGGTATGGCTTGCTTAGGGTCTAAGACGTATGAAAAATTGTGAGTTTAGTTTTGAGTAACGTGGTCTTCCTCGAGATTGGGCCTTGAAAGGTTTGTAATTCAGACAGAATAGGCTTGCAACCCTGGCCTGGTCCCCCTGGTAGTGGCGGTTACGAGGCCGATTGAGTAGGTTGTGACGGCCCGAGTAACCTTACAACGCAGTGTAGGTGAGGTTATTAAGTCGTAATTGCCGTTTTTTTCCCCGAGTTTTTTTTTTCTTTATTATATCTGGTACCTTTTGTGTACATGATTGCAACTAGATATGTACGTCAAAGTACGTTAAAAGCTACATTTAAAAAGGACGACCAACGCCCAACTGCAATGGATATCCATCGCTGGATTGATGCAGTATTGCTTGCAAAGGTTTCTGACTTACTACCTATTCAATTGGTAGGGAAACAAAATTAAGTTTACATTAAATGTACGACCGAAGCAGTTTACAACGGCTACCTCCAACGTCACAAATTGAATTGTCAAATGGGGCAACTACAATTGTAAGAAGAACTAACTACTGTACGTGTTCTAAATATTTCACTTGAAATACCCAATGATGTGTACTCGCGCAATATGGGAAAGTGAGGTCAGTGGAAAGGGAGAATTGGGCAAATCGGTACCGTTTTCTTGTGGAAACTGGAATCAGGATTGCTTATATGCAGATACACAAAACGATTCCCGACAATATATATATATATATATATATATATATATATATATATATATATATATATTGTTGGTCACGAGGCTTATGTGACTTACCCCGGGCAAGAACAGATGTGCTACTCGTGTGGCAGCTCTTCTCATCTCCGGCACGCGTGTCCTAATAGAGGTATTCGGCGGCCCGTAAATGTGCAACCCCGGCAGCGTCTCCTGCTTAGTGACCTGTTTAAGCAGTCTTCGCCTAATCTGTCTGTCGATACTGTTCCAGTAGAACAACCTGCTACCTTGCCTGTTGTGGACATCCCAATCGTTGTTCATCCCGCGGATGATGCGACACAAACGATCATCGAGTCTTCTGTGCCCGTACCTTCCTTGCCTTTTTCCAGCGGGTCGATGGTGCAGGAGCAGCGTGCTCGTATTGCTCAGTCTACTGGAGTGATGAAAGTCATCTGCAGTCTTACCACGGTGGAACAACGCATGGTTCTTTCGGACTCGGAAACCAACTCTACTGACGAACACCCTGAAGAACATTCTAAGCTGCCTGGTCAATCTGCCCGAGTGCCACATCCTGTTGATGATGCTACTGTGGTTGCTGGTACATAAGGGCAATGACACTGCCCCTCTTGGTGCTGCAGGGACAGACGCCGCAAATTCCTCCAGCTCAGATATCCCTTTGAGTGATGGCAATTGGATTGATGAAATGGAAGCAGAATCCCCTTCAGCAAACGGATCTGTGGGGCCACCACGGGAAGAGACATATACCGAAGTCCCGGTGGTTGGTTCTGCCAATAAGTGTCGGAAAAAGCATCAGGATAGTAAACTTAGTTTTCCTCTCCTTCGTATTCAGGAGTAGAGGTAACTCTGTTGGGCTCTATCAGTTCGCGAAGATCAAAAAGTTAACTGTCAGTTGTATTGTATGAGTCGTACCTTACTTGTTGACACAGCAAACTTCACTGGCAGTTCTTCACCGACCAAACTATATGCATTACAACGCTTTCTTTGTGACTATGACGTTGACATTTTGTTCCTGCAAGAAGTTACCTTCACCGATTTTTCTTCCTTACGTCATTATACAGTACATGTTAACGTGGGGACAGAACGCCGGGGTGCGGTACTTCTCACAAAACCTGGAATTGCTCTTCAGTCCATTGAAAGTCTTCCCTTGGGACGTGGTATCAGCGGTGTCTATCAGAACTATAGATTCATTAATATCTATGCGCCTTCAGGAAGTAACAAACGAAAGGAAAGGGAAGATTTTTTCGCCTTGACTTACCCTATTTACTTCGTAGACTGCCTCATCACTACGTTTTAGGCGGAGACTTCAACTGCGTCCTTCGACGGGAAGATTGTACTGGGGCCTACCGACCTAGTGCCAGTTTGCAACAGGTGACGGCTAATCTCTGTATGAAGGATGCATGGCTGTTGAGACAAAAATTGGCTGCGCCTACCTATGTCACTGCTAACACTGCCTCTCGTCTGGATCGTTTCTATTTACCTAAGGAACTTGCTGGAAATGTTAGTTCCATTACTCATGTGCCATTATCCTTCTCAGACCATTTAGCGGTGCTACTCAGCATTGACTTACGTCTCTCCTCTCTACCTCTTGGACGCTCCCACTGGAAACTTAACACCACCTCTCTTATGCTCAATGCTCTGACGGAAGAATTAACAGCCTTATGGAAGTCCTGGTCCCGAAAGAAGTCTCACTACAGCAATATCGCCGATTGGTGGGACCTGTATGTCAAGCCTTGTTTGCAACGTTTCTTTAAAGGTAACTTATGTAAATGTGAGGGATGAAGAACACACCTTGCAGTTTTTCTTCCGGTGTCTGCGAGATCTTCAGGAAATGCCCATGGATGGCGGTGCCCTTCGTGCGCGCTCCAACTTCTACAAGGCCAAAATTTTAAGCATTTATAGGAAGCGTATGGAAGGTTTACAAGTTAGAAGTCGTCTCAAAACGCGGTGGACGAGGAACATGTAAATCCTTACCATCTTATACAGTCGTACAAACAACGCCGTCCCAGTCTCATACTCAAGGTGCAGGATGAAGATGACAGCTGTACACGACGCAGCCATCAATTAGTCATACCTTTCGCTCTTATTTTGAAAAACTTTTCCACCGGGAGACAACTGAAACCCACTCACTCACTCTCTCCGACGCCTGTAAACCTACACCCCTCTCTCTCGGTGAGTAGCAGGCCCTGATGATGTAAGCGTTGTCCTTGCTGATGAGCTCGATCTTCGCTCCTTATGGAGTATCTTGCAAAGCTATATTTCTGTTTCTGGTCTTGAGATCAATGAGCAGAAATACAAGACGCTTATCTTCGGACGATGGGCTACGCCTCCACGTTTAGCGCCACTGCAGATTGTTACCCAACCCCCAAGTATTGGGTGTTATTTTCACAGCTTTCTTGGGAGCAATGCAGCATCTGAATTGGAAACCCACTATTGGCAGGATAAAGAACTCTACCAAGGACCTGTACCATCGAAAGTTGTGTCTATATCAGCGAGGATGGGTGGTACACATGTACTTACTTTCCCAGTTTGTCGCTCAGGTTTTGCCGCTGCCTAAGCTCTATGCAAGACAAATCATATGTGGGGTTTCTTGGTTCATGTGACGGGCTGTATTTTTCGAGTGCCCATGTCTACATTGTATTTATCTCCCCAAAAAGGTAACATTGGGCTGATAAATGTTGGCTTTAAGTGCCTGGCATTGTTTCTTAGTCGTGGGTGGCATACACAAGACACAAATGTCAGTTTTTTCTGCCGCATGGCTGCTGTCTTGGTCCACTACTGTTGACCTACGTAGTCCTGTGGATCTTCGCTCTATCCCAGCTATATTACGATACCTACAAACATATTTACTGGAATGGTGTTTCTTAAGTCCCTCTTGTTCACAACCCGGAGGGCACGACGTATCTATCAGGAACTGCTTCAAGTATGCAGAGGTCCGTCAATGCGTCTTGAACGAGTCGCACCACTGCATCTGAATAGCCAACAACTCTGGAAGAATTTCAGCGGCGCTGTCCTTCCTTAGGCAATTCGCTTCCCTTTGGTATCAAGCAATTCATGATATCATACCGACACGACAGCGTCTGGCAGCTATTCACCTGAGTGACTCCCCGACATGTCCTCATTGTCATCAACTGGATAATGTATTAAATCGTGTTGCTACTTGCTGCACTGTGTCTGCTGTGTATACCATCGCTATAAGCTTTTTGGGAAAGTTAGGTGTACCAAATTGTGCTCCAGAAACCTTTTTTCGACCGGATTTTCCCCACCCACAAAGGCGGCAGAAAACCTTGCTATGGAGCATTGGGCTCACGATCTTTTATGTACTTTCGCATTTCCAGAGTTGTATGGATCCGATGCAGTGCATGGACTACGTGAGGAGGGCGAGGTGGAAGATTAGCGTGAGGAGCAATTTTCGACGGCACTTAGGCAGTTTGATAATTAATATATATATATATATATATATATATATATATATATATATATATAAAAAATAAAGAAAAACATAGGCAGAGTTAGTAAAAAAAAACAAAAAAAAAAAACACAAGTTATTGCCTGAGCCTAGTAAATATGGAAGAATCGTCTTTGCGTTTAAGAAAAAAAAATGGTTCACTTCCTGTAAACATGTACCCACAACAAAAGTGAGCGATGAAATATTGCCATTTCAACAAGTTTGAGGACTTTATATCATCCTGTTTTAGATATTATTTTCTTTGATTAAACCGTGTAGACTTAACACTGAGTATCCGCGAGTAGACTTACAACATTTTTATTGCAAACTGATATTTAGCATATTAAAACTATCATTCCAAATTAACCATTTATTTTGAAATGTATTCTAAACTAATAGTGATAGTGATAATAATCACAACAGTAATAACGATAACTACAACAATTGCGATGATGATAATAATAATAATAATAATAATAGTAAAAATAACAAAAGTAATAGTAATAGTAATAATAAGAGTAATATTAATAGTAATACTAATACTAATAATAATCATCATAATCATAACAGTATTAATAATAATAGTGATGATGATGATAATAATAGTAATAATAACCATAATAATAACATTAACAAGAACAACAAGAACAATAATAATCATAATAGTAACAATAATATTAATACTAATTGTAATACTAATATTAATAATAATCATAGTAATCATAATACTAGTAATAATTTTGATGATGATAATAACAATGATAACAATAATCATAACCATAATAATAATAATAATAATAATAATAATAATAATAATAATAATAATATAACAATAACAAACACCACAAGAACAAAAATAATAGCAATACGAGTAACAAAATTAATAGTAATAATAATAAGAAGAAAAAGAGCAAATATAATAATAATTAATAATAACAACAATAATAATAGTAATAGTAATAACAATAACAACAAGAACATAATAATCATAATAATAGTAATAATAATATTAATACTAATAATAATTGTGATGATGATAATAACATTGATAACACTACTACTACTAATAATAATAAGAATAATAATAGTAATAATAATCATAAAATTAATAATAACCATAATAGCAACAATAATAACACGAGCAACAAGAACAATAATAATAACAATAATAATAATATAATAATAATAATAATAACAATAACAACAACCACAAAAACAATATTAATAATAGTAACAATAATAATATTAATAATAATAACAACATTAATAAAATGAATAAAAACCATAATAATAACAATAATAACAACACGAACTAATAATAATCATAATGATAGTAATAATATTAGTAGTAATAATAATAAAAACAATAACAACCACCAGAACAATAATAATAGTAATAATATTAACAATAATAAGAACAATAAGAATAATAATAACAACAATAACAACAAGAACAATAATAATAGTAATACTATTAATAGTAACAGTACTACTAATAATGACAATAATAATAATAATAATAATAATAATAATAATAATAATAATAATAATAATAATAATAATAATAATAATAATAATAATAATTAAAGAATCATAAAAAATAATTTAATAATGAAAAATAATAGCAATAAAATAGTAAAAATAACAACCATAACAAAAATAATAAATAATAATAGTAGTAACAATAATAGTAGTAATAATAAAAAATAACATTAATAAATCATAAATAACAATAATTATAATAACTAATAAATAATTATAATAATAAATAATAATAATAAAAATAAATAACTTAATCATGAAAAATAATAGCAATAAAATAATAACAATAACAATAAGAATAACAACAATAATAATAATAAAAATAGTAGTAATAATAATACTAGAACTAATAATAAAAATAAATAAAAATAATCATAATAAATAATAATAATAATAATCATAATAAATAATAATAATATAATAGTAAACAAAAATAAATAATAATAATAAATAATCATAATAAATAATAATAATAATAATAATAATAATAATAATAAAATGATAATAATAAATAATACTACTAAAAACTAACAACAATAATAACTAATAATAAATAGTAATACTAAATAATAATTATAAATAATAATTAATAATAATAAATAATAACAATAAATAATTATAAATAATAATAAATAAATATATAATAATATAATAATAATATTAATAAATAATAATTAATAATAATAAATAATAATTATAAATAATTAATATAATTTATAACAATAATAATAACAATAACAACAGCAATAATAATAATAGTAATAATAATAGTAAATAGTAATATTACCACCACCACCTCCGCCGCCGTCGCCACCACCACCACCACCACCACCAATAATTTATAAATAATAATAAATAAATAATTAACAAATAATAAGTAATTATAAAATAATAATTTATAATAATTATTAATAATAATTAATAATGATGATAATGATGATGAGGATGGTGATAATGATGAAAATGACAGTGACAATCACAATCAATATGTCAAAATTAGGCAATTAACACTAGAAGAAATAGAGTCAGACCAAAAATAAAGATTTTACCACATTTACATCATTACTAGAATATTTATGATGAAAAATTATGTATATTAGGCCCAATAAAACATCAATTTCTGCCTTTAAGTGCATTTTCGGTTAAATTGCGGTTAGTGTAATAGGCTTACGAAAAAAAGCTAACGTTTAAGTCAGATTTTCTTGAACAATAGCATATAGCTGGACTGCTTCCGTGGTCGGGTGTTCAGCGAGCTGACTTCTCCCCCGGAGGTCCCGGGTTCAATTCCCGGCTGGGACTGGGAGGTTTTCTTTAACTATCCCCCTCAGAGTCTGGAAGTGAGAGTGAACAAATCTCTGCAACAAATTATTGTTAAAAGCTTATGCTCCTATTTAATTCATGCTAATTGAGAAAAGGCTGCGCCGTGGCCGAGAGGTTAGACCACTCACCTCTAACCTAGACGCCCGGGTTCGATCCCAAGCGACCGCATGTGAGATTTGTGGGTTTTCTCCGGTTTTCCCCGACATCACATTCTACCGGTGCTCTATCTTCATTCCATGTATCACCTGTGTCATCGCCTAGTGTCCACAAGTAGTAAAAGCAGGCGTTAAACACCACAAAATAATAATCGGGGAAAAAATTAGCAGAAATACTCTTATTAGAAGCGAAATAGGGGAGCATAGGTTAAAGTGATAGTCAAAAGCTGGTTACTATGCGATTGAAGTTCCTTTGCTTGTATAGAGAGTGGTTGACAAATTCCCGTATGTGAATAGTACACGTTTTTTAAAGCTGAAACCAATAACAAGCAATGTCTCAAAAACAATTAACTCTACGAACAAATGCACATGTCAAATTGTGTGTTTTAACGTGCTCTGCATTTTTGGTGTGGTAAATGTTTGTCCTTCTCTTACGGTTTAGCAGTTATGCAAAAGTCCATAAAATTCATTCAGAATAAAGTAGCTATCAGAGGCTATTCCCAGAAAATTCAAGATATACGTTTTATTTTTCAGGTAAATATCTCAAAATCTTTAGATCCATTTTTGAGAAAATCAAAATTTTCGAAAAAAGTTCCATAAAAATGCGTTATTTATGGACGCTCTTTAACTGCTGTGGTTCTTAGCGTCCCATTTTAAATTGGGCGTGAAAGACCGCTTAATTTTGCTCAGAGGACTCTCAATCAGGCTTGAGGTTCTTTTACATGCCGTAAATCTACGACACGGGACCAACGGTTTTGCTTCCCTTCCGAAGGAAGCCATGCTAAAAAAAATCCATCGTCCTCCGCCGGGTTTGAACCCGCGACCTTGGATATATGAAATCAGCATAATAACCATGACACCACGGAGGGCGACAAAAAAAATGCCATGTAAAGGGTACTTGGATGTGGGGAGAAAATCTTCGTGGCGCATCCTTGGAAGATACCAAACTTAAATACCAAGTTTGGTATTCTACGGTCTTTTCGTTTTTGTGCTATGCTGTCCGCAGACACATTCAGAGACACACGGACCTTTCTCTAAAAATACTTTTTTTTTCAGGGGGACGGAAAACATGTATTTCCGGTGAAATCTTGGGTGGGATTTCCGGTGGGTGGAATGCAATACCTTTTCTATACACTATGCATATAGTATGTGTTGAGAAAGTAATAAAACGATTTGAACCCAACATAAAGAACCTTTAGACAACGAATTGTTTCTAATGAAAAGCCCCGATATCATCTTAGACGTTAAAGGAGGCTATATAAATGAAACGATAAAAAAAAATCTGATGTGTTCCATTCACATGACTTTCTCATCTCTGCGACAAATTGTTAGAAAGCTTATGCTTCTATTCACTTCATGCTACACGAGAGAGAAAAATTATCAGAAATAGTTTCATTACTTGCTTCCTTGTAAGTAGAAGCGAAATAAGGGAATATCATAAGTTAAAGTGATAGTCAAAAGCTGGTTGCTATGTGACTGAAGTTGCTTTGTTTGTATGGACAGGAGTTGACAAATTCCCGGATGAGAAAATTATACGTTTTTAAAGCTGAAACCAATAACAATGAACATCTCAAAAACGATCAACTCCACGAAACAAAATACATACAACATTGATGTTGTGTTTTAATGTGCTCTACATTTTTTCTGTGGTAAGTTTTTTTCCAACTCTTACGATTTAGCAGTTATGCAAAATTCCGTAAAATTCGTCCAGAATAAAGTTGTCTTTAAAGACAATTCCCTGAAAATTCAAGATATACATTTTATTTGGCAGGTAAATACCTTTAATATACGACATTTTAATCAAAATCGTTAGAGCCACTTTTGAGAAAATCAAATTTTTCGAAAATAGTTCCATGTAAAGGGTAGTTTGGGTCGGGGGGAGGGAATTTTCTTGAAAATCTTCGTGTCGCATCCTTGGATGATTTAATTTATATATGTTCACTTTATTCTTGAAAACAAAAACCACACTACCACAAAATATGTCACAAATTAGCGTATACTTCTATTAACACATGATGAACGCCAGGGAAAACACCTGACATCTAGCGGCCAAGTTAGAACTGCATCTATTGTAACAGATTTACAGACGGCATTCTAAAGTCTGGTATAATGGCTTGTGTCCACCGTTTTTTAAAATGAAGAGCAAATGTCATAAAAAAAAAAAAAAAAAAAAAAAAAAAAAAAAGACATTGAAGCTCCATGTCAGAAAAAGTGTAAACATAATGAAACAATAAGTTATAAAACTTTTTATTAAAACTGCACATTATTTACTTCTGTGAAAACTGAAAAGTCTGGACGGTGATTATCACACCCTTGGCACATGTAATCATGCTTTATAACTTAAGCATCTGATTTTGTCCTTTGTCTAACACTTAGATCTAATTACTTAAAGGAATGGAATGTTAAGATGTAATTAAATGTGTTATTACTTCAGCTTATTTCCAATACTGTTAGTAATGTTTTTCATAAAACATATTTCATGAAGCATATCACAAAGACTGCCCAAGGTCTATAGTTTCCTTCATTCCAACACCAGAAACAAATGAATGCTATGTGTGCACTAATATGAAGTTGTATTATGTCTTAAATCAGTTCAACATTCGGTAATGTTACCGTTTAAAGTTCAGTTGGCCGCGCAATGCCGCAAAACTTTGGAAATTGAAAACCCGCTGTAGAACTGAGCACAAAGTGCCAAAGGAATGCAAACGGAGGGAAGTCATACGGTAAAGTGGAAAGCATGAAATTTGCAATTAACAGTATATGCCTTAGGAAGCGTAACCATAGCAAGGTGGGGAAACCCAAAAATATATACAAAGAGGCAGTGCATTCATAGGAAGGTGCGGGAAACGCTGAAATATGCAATTATATGCGTCAGGGGGTGCATATACTGTTCTTCTGAATATCTCCTACTGTTCTCCACCTCTTTCATATTTTCTTCAATGACAAAACAGCCCTTTTTAAGGCTACCAATGACATAACTAAAGAGCAAGTAGATCTGGTTGGGCTGGCAGTTATTCTTACAACTAATAATAATAATATATAATAATTTTTATTTACTACTAATGCTCCTGTTTTCATTAAAATGAAACCAAGCAATCGATACTTCTTATTTAACAGTAGCTTTGGGTATTAAATTTCTCCATTAAACCCACAATATTACTTGATCAAACGTAATAAGAGCACCGCAATTGCAGTATGACATACTTATATGGAGTTATCATTAGGTTTTGGTGAAATCGCCTTTAGCTAGCTCATGTACCACATAACCTCAAATAATTAACATCTGCAATAAGTAGGATTAATGGTGCATGGTAGATGACGTCGTCTGCTAGAATTACCACGCCCTTGGGCTACGTGATATACGCGCCATTTAGCAACATATAACCCTGCTACTAATGCCATTTTGCGGCTATTAACCGGCTGCCTTCCTTTGGCACTATGTGCTCAGTTCTACAGTGGGTTTTCAATTTCAAAAGTTGGTATGGTTTTGCGACATTACGCGGTCAACTGACCCTCAAACGGCAACATGCTGTTCTTCCGATAGGTGCTCCAAAAGGAGTTCGACAATATACAGAATAGGGAGCAGGAACGACATGAAACTGAAATGGAGGAGTTAAGTGCTAAAAGAAAAACTTCACAAGACCAAAATGAAAATAATCGAACAAAAATGTATTTTGTTAGATTTGAAAATAAAGTTGTCAAAAAAGAAAATTGACCAATAAAAAAAAGGCATGTTTTTGTCAAATTTGTGTTTTTATCCATTTATAACCATTTTATCCTATAATTGACACAATTTTATTTTCCAAGTGGAGGAAAATATTCTTTTAATACACTGACCCTAACAGGCTAGGAGTGTGGGACTCTTCCAATAAGAGATCCTACCCACTAAATAAACTATACCAGGGAGGTAAGGATTTGCTGCAGAAATGCTACTGCACCTGTGCTCTGTAGGTCAAAGTGAAAAACTACAGTACTATGTGTTCAGGATGGTTGCTATGAGACATGCTTGACCGAGGCCCAGCCTGCCACCTAGTGAACTTTATGTGTAGGTTTTGGCAATTTTCTGTGAAATGTTGAAATTCCGAGAGAGCCACCACTATCTCCCTGTGGTGATGGTTTCTTCCTTTGTTAGTAATTAGTAGCATTTGAAATATAGTTTCCATGAAGGTTCTGATGAGTGTGCAGCTTTCCTGAAGGTGATGACTGATATTTCGATTGTTGCTGCAGCAACAGAGACTTTGAGGGAGACCACTCAAGTGGGTCGGTTGTTGCTCCGGGTCAGATAAATCCATGAGGTGGTACTCAATTTGGGCCACTTTATGATGGATGGATGATCATAAGCACCTTGCCATTGTTTGCTTTGACACGAAATGAGATAGACATTTAACACTAAACATATTAAAAGCACAAGCTTTTTTTAATAATAGTTAGCATATGTCCTAAAAACACAAAGTTTTACATTATCACAATTTTTCTTCATTTATTAGTATAAACCCTGAACAAATTGATAGGAAAATAAAATAATTTAAAAATGAATGGTTAAAAACTACAATTTTTCTGTAGCAATAATTGGATTAAACCCAAAATATGATAGATTGACAGGAAAATAAAATGAAATCTTTACACTCAAGTGATTAACAACAGTAAAATGTATAATATATAATAATACAGGTAGGTAGTATACTTCACATTTGCTTTCTTTCTAATGCTACAAAAATAGCAGCTACATTTATTGCACTTTGTGTGCCTGTAATCTGTTGCAAAAATATTGTACAAATGTTCTGCATACACCATCATGAACACAATTTGGAATATGTGCTTCTTGGAGCTTTGCCAGCATTTGTTCCTCTTGCGTATATGTCTGTAACCGAAGCTGGAATTCTGCGTTAACTGGAGGTATGTCGTCATCAGTTGCTTGTGCTATGTTGTGCAGCACAGCACATGCAACCATAATGTTCTGCACCTGGTTCACATTAGAGCGAATCCCCAACGACAGAACAGAGAACCTTGCAGGGAACACACCATAATATCTTTCCACAACATTTCTTGTACGAATGTGGGATTCATTGAACAGCTGCTCGTCAGGTGGCTGTGGAGCCTGCAATGGAGGAAGGAGATGTGGGCCTACTGCATATGCAGAATCACATAGCACCACACTGTTTCCTAGTTCATTATTTTCCAGCCGATTCCACAGTCTAGAATGATTAAAAATGGTGAAGTCATGTGCAGACCCAGGCCATCGTGCTACAATGTCCTGCATCATCAAGTTGGCATCCACCAGTGTCTGGACATAAAGGAAAAATATCCTTTTCAGTTGCGGAACTGTTCAGCCTCATCATCACCTGGAGATTTGATTCGAACATGGGTGCAATCAATAGCACTTATCACTCTTGGGAATACTGCAATGTCAAAAAACTTCCTTTGGACGTTCTGCACATCTTCCCCTGTTTGAGACAGTGTAATGTATCTTAACCTTAAGGAAGCAATGACAACAGTAACATTACTGATGGCTCGGCCTGCTGTTGCCTCATGCACACCACTAGTATCGCCAATTGAGGTGTATGATCCAGCAGTTGCATAGAAACGCAGAGTCATCAAAAGTTGCTCCATCGCTGGAAGACATGAATTTCTGAAAAGACAAATTCCTTCAATTGTAATAATTGGTTCAGGGTAGGTATAATATTCAAAGGGAATACACATGCATCAAGTTGAATTGATTCAAATTTAATTACTAATAATAATTAAACCTTGAATGCAAAGTTTTGCCATTATCCCTGAAAATCTTTCATTAATATCATATATTAATAAGCAAATATTTATTTTATAATAAATAAAATGATAGTGTATAAACTGATAGTATTATTTATTATGCTCATTACACAGAATAGAAAAAAGGGAAAGATATTTATTGTAACAAATATTAGAAATTTATGTAAAAACCTAGTTTTCCTTGTAATGTTTCCAATTAATGTGATCAGCAAGCAAATACATTTATATCAAACCTTATGAAATTTTGCAAATGTATGACGATCAAAGGGATCTATGTAGCAAAGTGTTTAAAAATAGAGGCACCTCTTTGTTATTTATATTGGGGATACCTTAGAAATCTGGTTATAGTTTAATACTATGGATAAATCATATTCTTCTCAAATTAATTGCCATAAAGTATGTCACAGAATGCTTGCAAAGAGGGGAGGTTCAAAAATACAAGGTATATCCAGGAATAAAAGCAAATTGTTTATAAAATTTTCCATCCATACCAATAACTAACCAAATTTTTTTCAAAGCATTTGGCCAGGTATGAAATTACAGTTTTCTTTTAAGAAAACTATATTAATTTTGGCAATTCAACTTTTCAATCCAAATGCGCCATATTATTGATCTTTGATATGAAAAACTGCAAAAATAAATTACTTTATTTAAATCCCACACATTACATCATGGGCAATCTTTTGCAACACTCCAAATGTATTTATGCACTGAAATTACAGGTTCTGTGCCATGACAAAATTTGCAATCTGTAAGCTTGCATTGAGATAGGTATGTGTAATTGTCTACTTCATGCGATTCATGAGTTTCTGGCTGTGATAGATATGGAATTATTGAAGTTAACTATGCCAGAAATCTAAGAAAAGTTTGAAGACATTTACAAACCGTAACCTAAAACATATTTTCTTTATCCGTTATTGCTTACAGTTGCCTGCTCCTTGTCATACCTATGTTAATGAAAAGCAACATCGTCATTTTCATCCACAATGAATTTAATGTTTAATAGCAATGATCTTAGGTTCCGCGTGTTTTTGGCAACTTTATATTATTCGCGGTTTGTTACAAATACGTTCTTTGAAAAATCATTTGGTGACTTTTAAAAACCCATACATAACATCAAATTCTAACAACAATCCATCTACACCATGGGGCACTAGATTTATAATTCCATAACCTCTGCCATAAAGATATATTTAAGACCCACGTTGGTTTATTTATTTAATTTTCAAAATGTCAAATATATGTTTTTATTTTGGTAGTGTTTAATGCCAGCTTTAACTACTTATGGCTCCGCATGCGGTGACACTGATGATACATGAATGAAGATGGAGTACCGGTGGAATGCGATGGCAGGGAAAACTGGAGAATCTGGAGAAAACCTGCCCCAGCACCACTTTGTCCACCACAAATCTCACATGCGGTTGCTTGGGATCAAACCGGGTCGTCTAGGTGAGAGGCAAGTGGTCTAACCACTCGGCCACGGCTTGGCCCTGTCTAATATATGTCACTAGGGTATATATTAGCTGAAAACCTACCTTTCTGCAGCAAATTCAATTATATGCCTTATCTCCTCTAAAATTTGTGATGTAGCTTTTGACAATGGGTACCGCTGTCGAAATTCCTCCTTGTCCCACTCCTCGTAATTATCTTTCTGCGCTCTTATTCTCTTTTGCTCTTCTTCTGTTGAATAAATACTGTGCCAGCATTTCATCTTCAGAATCGCTATCAACATTCAATCATGAGCTGGAGGAACGCCATTTTTCTGTGTCAAATACGAATAAACTCCAAGTTATCTCAGTAACCACTACTCGGGGTGGCGGTCAGTTCACCTCCAAAAATAACTCTTAATTAGCTGTTAACTGACGATCATAATACAGACATCTAAACGTAACTCCCAGTTAACTCTTAACCGAAACCTTAACCAGAGATCGTAATACAGGCCCTAAGTAATAAATTATCTGGACATGTTTCGCAGGCATATATTGCCTATATTATCAACAGTCGAAATCTGTTAATGGTGTATGCAACATATGCCTGTGAAACATGCCCAGGTAATTTATTACTTAGTGAAGCAATTCAAGTGTAATTTCAACTCATTTTTTAACCAATGTGTAATTACGCCTCACTGTGTACCACTTCCAACTTTATGATGTTGTTTGCTCCTCCGCTTTGCTGAAAATGAATGCTGAGTTGACTTGCACTTATGGTCCTGGTGAGGGTTGTCTCTAATTAAACACCAACAGTAGTCCACCATCATGAAGACATCCCATCAACCCTGGTACCTGGTTTCCATCTCCTATATATCTTGTGGAATCTCTCTACCTGTTCTTCATTTAGTATACCCAAGTTTTCAAGAAAAAATTCAAGATGAGAATGCAGAAAATGCAATTTTAAGCTCATATTGCATCCGAGTGCCTTTAACTTTTTCCGCATCATTTTAAGAATGTGTTCATGTTGGTCATCTTTAACATTACCCAAAAACTTGTTTATTACTTCACTAAATGAGGCCCAAGCTTGAACCTCTAAGTCTGTCATGGTATTTCTAAAATATATCCTTCATGAGTTTGCAAATCTGTGGGCTGTTAAAACCGTCTTCTTTCACTTTTGATTCAGACAGCATTGGACATTTCTGAATAAGATATTGGAAACAAGAACCACTTTTGTCCAAAGCTTTGACAAATTGCTTCATTATCCCTAATTTCATATGCAACAGGGGTAGCAAAACATTCTGTGAGTCAATTGGGGTGATTTATTTCATTTTTTGTACCTGGCACTAAAGCTTTTCTTTTTGACCAATTAGTTTCACCCCAGTGTCTTTCTCTAGCTCTGGAATTCCATTCACACAAAAAGCTCAGAAATTTTGTGTACCCTGCTTGTTTGCTCAATAAAATCCACTCACTTTAAGATCACAGCACACATACTACTTGTGTTCATTATATTTTAACTTTTTTCAGGAGAGTATACAAATTTTGGTACGTTTCTTTAAGGAATGTAGAATGAGCTATTGGAATCGAAGCAAACATATTGTGCTGCAGAACACCTTTCAGACTTCTCTTGCTCGAGTCATAAACAGACATCGATTCGTTGCTAGTAGGATATGTTGTTATCAGGTTAGGGATATCACAATATACTAGTTCTCTTACTTTTAGAAAATATTTACTGTACTCTTCTTCTTGATGTCTGTACTAATAGAAAGTTGTTCCAGGTCTTCTTTTAGCCTTTAACCCAAAAGTTCACTTTTTTTCTTTGGTAAGACCCAATTCACGTACCAAATCATTTAATTTTGACTGACTCAATGGATTTGGATTGTTATCTTCTAAGTCTGGGGACCAATTTATTTCATCTTGTACACTCAAAGTATCAGCTTTCTGGTTATTGGATAGCTGGTGATGGAACAGGAACATTAGGTTCATGAGGCACAGGCCTAATTGCTGATGGCAAATTTGGATATATAATGCCAGCCTTGATTTTCCTATTGAATCCAGAAGTCATACATACAAAAATAACAGTCATTAAAATGATTTTGTTGCTTGCACTGTACTATAGGAACATCAAAGGGCATAGATGAACAAACTCCCTTATACCAGTGTCTTAGATTTCCTACACAACTTTTACACACAATATGAGAAGCAAAAATTTTGTTTTGATCTCCTAATTTTATTTTAAAATAGATAAAATATAAACTTTTGATAAATGCGATAATGTTTCTTTTCTGTTGCTTTATCATATAACAATCACAGACATAACAGAAATTGTTAGGATTGTTCAACCAGCCCCTCCTAGAGGCTCGAGTTTGCCGTTTTTTCACATTTAAATTTCTAACACAATATGGCTTCTAAAGAGACCAGTTGAAAAGAAGTTTAAAACTGCACTGCAGATTCCTATTTATGTATTATGCAATAAATGTTTATGAGAATGGTTGAATATTACATCATTACCTGTAAACAGAGATAGAAATTGGTACAATATAATGTCATATGGCTTATCATGTTTGCTTGTTTGAATCAACCATGCTGTAATCGAATATGCAGTGATGTTAAAACTAGCGTACCAAACTTTCAATTTTGTGTTGAATCAGAACTGTTCAAAATCTGTACATGAACGCGCAAAAACTATTAATATTTTCGAAATCAGAGCATCTGAATTGACATTATGATGTAAAATATTCCATGTCGCAAAATCTTTGCAGGCTGGTGTTATCAATGTTCTCAAACACTTCAGAATAGAGAAGCTTATATTGATATTTTCCTCTTCGTTCTGAGACACAGTTTATTGAAAAATCTGTCCTCGGTTATTATGTTACACGGCTATTGAGCAATGAGGTTTTTTGGATGTTCTATTGACATTTGTTTTAAGATTTTACACAGTACATTGATGAAAATTTATATTTTGTCAAATATGTTTAACAGAAAAACAAAATTGAAATGTTCCACTGGTACTAAAATATCTGAATCAATTTCTTGAGGGTGTTCTGACTTAGCACTAAACACATTTGAAACTTAAGTGATTTTCCTGCTCACAGTGTTTACCAACCTTGACAACTAATTCCATTGTGAACAAAATGAATATCCACACTGTCATGTTTTATAGTTGGCAAAACCATCAAAATTATGACTTGTATTATGTCATTTTGAATTCAATTATACATTCCTTTAAACACAGTAGAGGTTTCTAAGTAGATACTGTGCTAAAAAAGTACTTCAACAGTGTACTTCAACAGTTCACACAACTGCCTTGATTATTAGAACTTGCTGTTTGACCATGTCCTCGAAAGACCAAATCCTTTTTTACAGAAAATTTACTTCACTAACAGGCCTTTTAGAAATAACCCTGCTTCCGCTTTTTTGATTGTGTATATTTCATTTTATGCTGGTCATCAAGCGCAAATTCTATTCTACTTTCTCCTAAAGCAGCTATAAGTACATTCTTAAATTACTAATGGACAATTCGTATTAGGCTGCAGATCACCAAATTTCTCAAGTGCATTTACCTATACTGATACTCCACGTTACGCTAATACTTACTACTCTCTGAACCAGCTTCGAAATACGCATACGGCCCCAGTGAGGCGCTCTCACTGCTCCGCTGAAGCTGTAGGGAAATTGCTTTGGCTAGCTTATAATTGTTGTCAGTAATGTAACGTATTAAATCTTAAATATTTGGGAGAAATGTTACGATTTATCTAGATTTTATTCAATAAGTATGTGATTATGACAAATATTATTAATAAATCTGGAATATTGTCTGTTGTTCTGTCATGTTAGCATGCTAAGCCTTCAGACAAAAATTCCTGGTTCAATTCTCACACTTATTGCAGTTGTTATGGAAGTAATGCGTTTAGTTATACATAAAACACCACATTATACATAACAACATGCATTGAAAATAAATACATCAGCAAGGCATTTAAAATAAATCCACAACTATGTGATCCAAACTTGTTGAAAATTTCCTACACTGTCATTCCTTGAAGCAAATTTAACAAACTATAATATTATTTCTTAATAGCTACTTGTCCGTCATCCATATAACACATTCCTTATTAATAAATTTGTAATTAATTACTCCTTTTTGTTGGGGTTTATTTGGAGGAAAACTAGACTACTATAGTAAGTGTATGTATTTATTCGCTGCAAGTGGGTACTATCCATTGGGAGAGTTTTATATATATATATATATATATATATATATATATATATATATATATATATATATAGAACAAAATAAACAAATTATAATACAAAGAACCTTAAATAAGTACATGAACAAAACATTCCAGCTACAAATCTAGTTGCATTGAGTTTATAGACAAATAATAAAACTAGTATGAATTAACAGGTTCAAAACAGATTATTATAACTGCCAGTTGGAGTGCTAAGCTAGCATTGGAAGAGAGAGGATGTGTGTGTAGTAAGATCCTGAGTGGAAGGAAAAAGGGAATAAGTAACAATAGGAGTAAGCATTGAAGTGCACAGAGAAAGGATTGGAACCTTCAGTAGGTTAAAATGGGATGAGTTTAAAATGAACCAAGCTGTAGAAGAGATGACAAACCATTTCTTCTATTATGTGTAATAGGCTCTCTGTTGACAATTGGTAGAATTGAAACCAACCCTGGACCAATGGGAATCAAGTTGTCATGGAGGAAATTCTGGTTAGAGTGAAGGATATGGACAAGAGAATAGCAAACACGCTTAAAAGGGTGGAAAAAGAACTAATAGAAATCAAAGATGAAATAAGAAATGATGTACAAAATTTGAGAATAGAGGTACAGCACATAAAAAGAAGAGTAGAGTTATTGGAAGAGACGTTCAACTTGCTCATTGCAGGAGTGAAAGAAAGGAGTGGGGTATGGCCCATACAAGAAGTCAGAGAGGTCCTGGAAGGAAAACTTGGAATGGTGCTATAGTGATGGGAGATTGTTGAAGCCTTAAGTGTGGGAAGAGTAAGAGGAGCAAGAATGATAGTGGTGTGATTTACATCTGTGCAGCTTGTTTATGAAGTGCTGATGAGGACAAAGCAACTTAAAGGAACAGACATGCTTATAAATAGGGATTTATCAGTGGAACAGTGTGCTTTGAAAAATAAATTAATTCAACAAATGAAGACAGCAAGAGTAGAAGGGAAATGGGCTTTCACTTGGAATTTGCAACTTTGGATCGATGGACAGATGGTGGCTGAACAAGAAAGTGGCGCAAGGATCAGGATATGACTCAGCTCAATTTTTCGATGGCCAGAGAGAAAGTTACACCACTAAGAAGCAGAAGTCCAAAGGACAGTCAGAGACCAGCTGGATAAGATAGGCAGTCAAAGGAGAAGTCTTCACAAGAGAACAGTTACGTAAAAAGGATTATGTCAGAAAAAAGACAGGAAGATGATAACGGGCCAAGATATCTAAAAGAAAAAATCTGATGTGTTTCATTCAAATGAATTTCTCTATATCTCTGCAATAAAGTATTGTTAGAAAGCTTATGCTTCTATTTACTTCATGCTAATCGAGAAAAAATTAGCAGAAATAGTCTTATTACTTGCTTCCATGTAAATAGAAGGGAAATAAGGGAGTACCATTAGCTAAATTGATAGTCAAAAGCTGGTTGCTATGTGACTGAAGTTGTTTTGTTTGTATGGAAAGGAGTTGACAAATTCCTGTATGAGAAAAGTATGTTTTTTAAAGCTGAAACCAAATAACAAGGAATATCTCAAAAATGATCAACTCCACAAAAAAAATGTTTAGAACATAAATTGTGTTTTAACGTGCTCTACATTTTTTGTATAGTAAGAAGCTTTCCACCTCTTACGGTTTAGCAGTTATGCATAAAATTCATCCAGAGTAAAGTAGTCTTCAGAAAATTCAAGATATACATTTTATTTGCACGCGCGCACACGAGCACGCACACACACACAATTTTCCTAAAAGTGCTTTTTTTTTTTTTTTTATTCAGGGGGACCCAAAAACATGTATTTCTGGTAAAATCTTGGTATCAAATTTTTCAGTGCATTACAGTATCTTCTCTATACACTATGTACATAGTACATGTAAAGTAAAAATCTGATGTGTACCATTCATATGACTTTCTCTTATCTGCTTTCAAAAGTTTATTCTTTTATCTAGGATATGCTAATCAAGGTAAATAGAAGGGACATAAGGGAATATTAAATTAATATTCACTAGGCTAAATCAATTGTCTAGTCTTTTAAAAGCTGGTCTGATGTGAAACAGCTGAAGTTCGGCTCACTTTGTATGGCCTGCAGAAAAACAAGAGAGATGAAATAAAACGTCACTTTCCCTTTGAGAAAAGTTTAAGTAGGGAGAGTCAGAGTTAAAAATTCAATGCCATTGCTCAACTGGCTAGAGACCATGAGATCCGTGGTTCAAATCCTGGCATTGGCATTGAATTTTTCAGTCTGTCTGTTTCTATGCAACTCCTGTCCTATACACTTGTGTGAAAAACATTCAAGTTTAAGTAGTTTGAAATTGAAACCAATAACAAGGAATATCTCAGAAATGGTCAGCTCTACATAAAAACATATATAACATAAATAATGTGTTTTAACAAGATCTACAATTTTTGTGTAGTAAGGTTTTGTCTATCTCTTTCAGTTTACTGCTATGCAAAATTCATCCACAATAAAGAGAAGCTATTCTAAGAAAATTCAAAATATAGTTTATTTGTGATGTAAATATGTTTAATGTACAATATTTTAATCAAAATTGTTAGAGCCATTTTTGAGAAAAACAAAATTTTCAAAAAATTTTCCATGTAAAGGGTAGTTTGGGGTAGGGAGATTTTCTTGAAAATCTTTGTGTCGCATCCTTGGAAGATATTAAACTTAAATACTAAGTTTGGTTTTTAATAGCCTTTTCATTTTTGAGCTGTACTGTTCACAGGTTTTGTCATATATTTCTGGTGAAATATCAACATCAAATTTTTGGGTGGAATACAACACCTTCTCTATCCACTATTTACATTGTACATATGGGCTAGAGAAAGTAAAAGAGGGAGTCATAAATTACCTGTTTTAATGAGATCTAGATTTTTTGAGTAGTAACTTTTTGTCTCTCTCTTACAATTTACCAGTTAAACAAAAGTCATCCAGAGTGAATAAGGCTTCAGAGGCTATTCCCAGAAAATTCAGGATACATATTTTATTTGTAAAGAAAATGTCTTAAATATATTGTATTTTCAACAATATTTAGAGTTATTTTGGAGAATATCAAAATGTTTTAACATTTTTTCCAAGTAAAGAGTAATTTGGCATGGGAGATTTTCTTTAAAATCTCTGTGCTGCATCCTAGGAAGATGCTGAACTTAAATATCAAGTTTTGATTTTTGAGTTATGATGTTGACAAACACTTTAGATCTTTATCTAAAAATTATCTTTTTTTTTTATTCAGGGGTCATCAAAACATATATTTCGAGTGAAACTTTAGCATCAAATTTTTGGGTGGAATGCAGGACCTTCTCTACCTACTATTATCTTGTACGTGATGGAGTCAGTAAAAACTAAATATAGTTGTCTTAATTGATTTACCTTTTGTGATCCTTTTTTGTGCTGAAGATGACATCATGGTTTTTAATGAATCTTTAGCATCTATTATATATAATCATTTCTAATGTTTTTGAATAGAAGATAATAATATAGTTTACCCTTTAGAAATAAGGATATTACTCTGGTGTGCAAAACCTGAGAACGAAAGTAAGATTCATGTGCTGTGCCACTGCCAATAACAGAAGAAACGGTACATTCTGAAGATGGAAGCCAGCAGGAAAGCACGCCGAGCAAAACTAAAAATGCGGGTGAACACGTGTTCGAGAAAAGATCAGCCATAATTATAGGGGACTCATTAGTACGTCATACTAGTGAATATGTGGACGAAGACATCATAGTGTATTGTTTCCCAGGAGCCAGGCTACAGCATATTGAAAAGAAACTACGGGAAAACAGAGATGACCTGGACAACATAGTTATACATGCGGGCACCAACAACGTACGCAGTGCAGACACGCCTGATGATATCATGCGAGAAATGTTACAGCTGGTGAAAACCACAAAGGAACTCTTTCCACGAGCCAGGATTTGTGTTAGTGCTATTTCACGCCGCAGAGATGAAGATGATTGCTTCATAGACGCTATAAACTCAGTGCTTGAATGGTTATGCAGTGAACATGACTGTATGTATGTGGATGGAAATGCATGGATTAGAGACTATGACTTGGGTTGTGATGGATTACATTTGAACAGAAGGGGGGTGAGTAAATTTGGCAGGTTGTTAGGTAGGGTTGTAAGCCATCTCAGGCAAAAAAACCAAATTGTTTAGTGAGCGGTGTTGAAAAAAATGGAGTCTATGGTTATCTGGCAAACATGGAAGGTAAGGAAATCACTACAGAGCCCCAAAAGGCTTATACTCAACTTGATACCATTAGTAGGAAAAGGGGAGAGGAAGAAAAAGCAGACAATAGCATGCAAAACATTTCAGACAGGTAAGAAAAATTGTTTAAAAATCTGCCATTTAAATGTTCAAAGCTTAAGTAACAAAGTAACTGAATTAGAGGTACTAATGACATCGGAGGAAATGAATGTACAGGTACTATGTCTCACTGAACACTGGCTCAGTGGGCAGAATGTAAATTGTGTAAATATAGCCAATTTTAAACTATCATCAGTATTTATTAGGGACATATATATGCATGGAGGATCAGGGATATTTGTTCATGTAGAAATAGAAGTGAAAGATGTGAAAGAATTGCAGTATTTAAGTGTAGAAAAACATTTCGAGCTCTCAGTGACTGAGATAACAAAAACTCAAACAGTAATAGCATGCATTTACAGGACACCTGATAGTGACTTCAATACATTCATAAAAAAATTAGATGAGCTACTGCAGAAGTTAACAGAAAAGTATAAAAATATTGTGGTGTGTGGGGATTGGAACATTAACTTACTGCAGCAAAGCCAAAAAAGCATGGAAATAGAAAATTTATTCAGGGTTTTCAACATAATTAATACAGTACAGCTTCCCACTAGAATATCAAAAAACTCGGTGTCACTTATTGATGTGTTAGCTACAAATATGAACTATGATCAGCCGGCGCAGGTAATGGAAACGGGTATCTCGGATCACAAAGCGCAAATCCTAAAAGTATCAAGTCAGTCATTGAACAAAAGTAGAATAACAAGCAGTAAAAGGCATTTTAATGAAGAAAATCAAAAGCAATTTAAATACCTATTAAGCAAAGAAAGTTGGCATGACATTTATGAAGAAAAGGATGTACATGCAAAATTTGATAAGCTAATAGAAACAGTTCATCACAATTTTAATATAGCATTTCCACTGAAACAGGTTAGTATAAAGAACAAAAACCAAAAAGGGTGGGTGACCAAAGGTATAAAAGTATCCTCACAGAGAGTCAAATTCCTATCAATGTTGGAAAAAAGGGGAAAGGTGTCAAGGGAAAACTTAAGTTATATAAATAAATATAAAAAAGTATACAGGAAAGTTATTAGGGATGCAAAAAAACTGGAAAATGATAAATATATTCAAAGAGCAACAAACCAAAGGCAATCTGGGAAGTAATCCATAAGGAAACCGGGAAAAGAAATTTGTGCATAAACCAATTTGAATTGATGCATGAAGGGCAAAAAATCAAAGATCCAGTTAAAATAGCTGAATTGTTTAATAATATTTTGTTGAGGGTCCAAATAAACTAGTAAGAGATAAATATGACACAGGGGTTGAAAAAGCAAGAGAAAACAGTAAGGTTAAAAGATGCATGAATTCAGTATTTATTAAACCTATAAATGAGCAGGAACTGATAAGGGCAGCAAAAGGGCTGAAAAGCAAGCTCTCAGCAGGTCTAGACGAGATTCCTGATCTAGTAATAAAGGTTTGTGTAGAGGAAATAGCAAAACCATTACTGAATATCTATAATACCTCCTTTGAGACAGGAGTTTTCCCAGATAAATTAAAAACAGCTAAAGTTAGGCCCCTCCATAAAAAGGGACCCCAAGATGTGTTACAAAATTACAGACCAATTTCTATGCTATCAGCATTCTCCAAGATTTTGGAGAAGCTAATGTTCAATAGAATTAGTAATTTTTTAGAGAAAAATAAAATTCTCACAGATACACAACATGGTTTTAGGCAAGAAAAATCTACTGAATCGGCAGTTTGCGCCCTAGTTGAAAGAATTATTGCTGCTATTGAAAAGAAAGGGAAATCAATAGGTTTGTTCCTTGATCTAACGAAGGCATATGATGTGATTGATCGTGATATACTACTGAGAAAGTTAGAGGTGTATGGTATTAGAGGAATAGCAAATGCATGGTTTAAATCTTACCTATCGAATCGATCTCAAGTAGTAGAAATTATCAACCTGAATAAAAGAACAGCTCAGTACAGAAAGATGTCAATCTACGCAGAGGAAGGTAGGACAGGGGGTACCACAGGGATCTATATTGGGGCCTCTTCTTTTCTTGATTTATGTAAATGATCTCCCATTATGTGTCCAGAAGTCTGAAGTGGTGTTATTTGCTGATGATAAAAACCTGCTGCTAAAAGCAAACAATGACAGAGATCTTCAGAAAAAAGTAAATGGGGATATAAGGAAATTGATATACTGGTTTGAGGTAAATAGACTACTATTACACACACAAAAAACTGTTGCTATGAGTTTTCATTCCAGTCATCATAGAAATGTGGCAAAACCGCAAATAAAAATAGACAATGAAATCATAAAATATGAGGATCAAACTAAATTTCTGGGGATAATTATTACAGAAGATCTTAAATGGGGGACACATATAAATATGCTAACCAAGAAACTAAGTGTGGGATGTTACATATTGAGTACATTGAAAAGAGTGACGAGTGTGCAAGTTTTTAGAAGTGCTTATTTTGCATACATCCATAGTCATATAAGGTATGGAATAATGTTCTGGGGGGCATCAACAGAATCTGAAAAAGTTTTTCGGTTGCAAAAGCAGGCCATAAGAATAATGACTGGCGAATCAAGTAGATCTCCGTGCAGAGAACTGTTCAAAAGGTTAAGGATTATGACTGCACCAAGTATGTATATATTAGGAGTTATCCATCATATCAGACGAATAAGGCATCAGTTACCAGATAACCAAGAGATTCATTATCATAGTACAAGGCAGAAAGGAAATCTACATGTGCAATATTGCAGAACGAATCTAGCCAAAAACAGTGTAAATCATAATGGAATAAAACTGTATAATAGGCTACCCCTTAATATAAAAAATATTGAAAATGTAAATCTGTTTAAGAAAAAACTCAAATTGTACCTATTAGAGAATGCATTTTATTCAGTTATGGAATATGTAAATAAGTCTTACTAATTAAGGCAGTATGGATATGTGTGGTGACCCTAAATGCTGTATGCATATGTGTATGTGGGTGTGTGTGTATGTGTGTGGGTGTGTGTGTATGTGTGTGTGTGTCCTTTTAACTTATTGTTATATTCCTATGTAACTTATTGACGAGTCCATATCATGTATACATGATCTGAAGGATGAAATAAATGAATATGAATATCTCAGTGAAACTTGAATCATACATGGAACTGCTACAGTAGCAGATAAACGAAATATGCAATGACATGAACAGAAATGACACTTTTATTCATATAAATAAGCTACACTAAAGTTATATGGTGGTCCTCTGGATTTACAAGAATAGAGGCATGGTGCTTAAAAGGGTGTATGATCACCATGGACAGCAATGCATACTCTGCATCGTATTCCCAAGCTGGCCACAAGGTTGATAAGAAGTTATTGTGGTAGGACATTCCATCTCTCTGCCAGCGCTGTTGACAACTGTTGGAGGGTCGTTGGTGCATGCAGACGTGCTGCAATGTATCTCCCTAAAGCATCCCACATGTGTTGAGTGGGATTTAAATTGAGGGAACAGGTAGGTCAAATTTTATGCTGTTTGATGCAATCTGTATCATCACCCATAAAAATGAAGTCAATTCCAACTACATCCCTGGAAAAGTGCACATGGGGAAGGAGTACAGTATGACAATAACATTGATTTGTGAGCATACCGTATTCAAAGATTTGGAGGTTGGTATACCCATGCAACATTTGCCTCCCCATACCATAACACTGATCCATCAAAATGTCATGTTTGAGGGTATTCCCACCTCTCACCAGATGAGGATACACTACTAAATCTGCTCTCATTTGAGAAGAGCATGCTTCCCCATTCTTCGTTGGTCCAATTTTAATTCTATTGATACCATTGCAGACAGTGTTGTCAATGTGTGGGTGTTGATGGAAAACAACATACTGGACATAAGGCAAAGATGCAGTTGCCATGCCACTGTATGGTGTGAGATTGACTACCTCCTCTCCTTGAGACAGCAGCATCTGTGATTTGGAAGGCTTCCCATGCAACTGAAACAATATTGGGAACAATGCCAAATTTCTAGGCAACACTTATCGCACTTTGTCTTTCTTCCAGTTCCCAAATGATTCATCCCCATGTGAAATCATCCAAAGGTTATCTATGGGCCATGTTGTAAAGAAGAACACCACTACAGTACACTGTAACAGCTTGGTGATTGCCACACAGTCTTGTCATGTTTCTTCAACTGCTCCATGTTGTGGGACCAGACACATTTAGTGCTATAGTCTTGCTACACTCACACCATGTGATATCCAGCTTTCTGTGTACATGTGTGAGACCTCTGGCGACATGCTCTCGCACTTTCAATAATTTCCACCAAGTAGTTCATATTTTATGTTAATTTATCCATCTCATACTTAGGTTTTGCACACCAGTGTATTTTTGCAGTTTTCATACAGTCTGGAAACACATTGTTGAAAAAGAAGTATTGATCAAATAGCACGGAGTTGCAACAAAATACTGATAATAATACTTTTTAAACATACAATCAGGAATTTCATCTACTCTATGGAAGGTTGTATTTTTCATAATTTTCAATATTATACTCACTTCATTAGCTGCAGCCAGATAAAGGTATATTGCATTTATATTCCTAGAGACATGCTTACTTGTCTAAGGTATTTTATGTTTACAGAAAGATCAGAATGTATACAAAGTAATCATTAAAGACCTTACCAATTATTTTGGGCCCTCATATATAATATTTGGTTTCTGCTTTCTTACTTTATTCACTATCTGGCACATTGTTTTTTATTTATCTGAATTTTGTAATTCTCAAAGATTATAGATTTAAATAAATGAAGTAGGTTTCTTTAGTCTTGGTTAGTTGTGTTTTACCTTGCCTTGCAGAAAATCTAGTACATGGTGAATTTAACAAGAATACATACAGTGTAAATTCAACATAATTTATTGTCGTGTAATTATAACAATTACCAAAATCTCTGTTTAACTTTGAGGCTATAAGCAATGGATATAAATTTAAGAAACTTGATTTGGTGCTATCAAGTGTACTCAAACAATTTTTAAGACAAATTTTAAAAAGCATACTAACCTATCAAGTTAGGTGTGACCATGATGCTTTATATATATATATTTTATTTTTTTCTAATAAATTTACTTTTTTTGTTGACAGATTAATTAGAGGAAGTTTATTAAGCCAAAATATAGTATGAAAGAAATTGGATATTATGGCCAGTATTGCTGCCTATTGCATCTCCTTATAATATTGAGTGGACACCAGTTCTAAACCTGGAACTTAAAATTTGCACCTACATGGCAGGATTGAACATGGGTATATTCCATGGCCAGGAACCAGAGCTCCACACTCCAGCCCACTATGCCATGGTGCAGCATGAAATTACACATACTCATAGTAAAACATAGTGTATAGAAGTGTGATTAGTCCTATTGTCACCAGGAACCATTGGTCGCCTAAAGCAGTAGCAGTACATTCACTTGCAATGGTGGGTATGCTGGTTTCGCCTTTATTAGTAGACATGTTAATTGCTATTTAATGCACAACTGGGCAAATGCTTTTATTTATAACAAATGTCAGTCAGCTTACTGTCCTCAGATTATGTCTGTTATTTAGTGTAAGTTGTGTTATAAGCAAAACATCTGCATAATTATCATTGGTGTGAATACAATGCATGAATTGCAAGATGTCCATGTGTTACATATTTGGTTGCAGGTCTCATTATGATCGATTTACATTCACTTTTCCACTAACTGTTTAATAAAAGTTAATACTGCTGTTGTAAGCAGAGAAATAGTAGAAATACTAACAAGGTACATTAGCAGAATGTCTCACCGATATTGAAATGAAATTAATTACAATGGAAACCTCAGGTGTGATCAATACCTCCTGCACCAATTTTAGTTGCCCATAGTAGCAATTATGCATACTGGTAAACCATATAGATAATGTGTAGTAATGAATAGAACAGTAAACACAGGTATAACATAATGCCTATTTTATTCCACTTTTCCAAAGGCAATATGTGCACTGGATAAATGATGCTGTTGCAGTTGGGTGTTGAGCAACTTGAATCTTCCATATTCCAGATAACAATGTGCATATTGTTGTTTACGTTTGTGTAATAATTTCTACACCAAGACCCACAAACATGCTTAATAAATGTACATACAGCTAAATGGAATAACATATCCATTATTACATTACCTGTGTTTCCTGTCTTATTCATTATTACACCACAATCTATAAGGCTCATCAACATGTATAATTTACTCCTATGGGCAGCTACAATTGTTGCAGTAAGTATTGATTTCACCTGATGTTTCCATTGTAGTTAATTTTATTTCAATGTCGGTGAAACACTCCACCAATGTACCTTGTGAGATAAAAATGCAAAATAAAGCCAAATGCAATTCAGCACATATTATTTCCTAGTTTGCCCAGGTATTTTCATAGCTAATTGAAAAACACAAGTCTCCAGCAAAAATGCAGGCATTGCTTCAGAACACAATATGCATACCATTTCCTCTATAAATACATTCAACAATACAAATCTGCTTGCTTGTAACAGTTCATTAAGCTTGAGAACTGAAAAAGATGCCATGGAGACAATCGCTGAGTTGAATAAATTAAGGAACCAAAAATTAATTTTATTAGGACACTATATAGCTAAATTTAAAACTACAAACCTAAAAATAAATCTTCTAAAGATAGCATTGCAGGTGCAAAACCAACAGCTTTAACACATTCAAGGTTTGGCACACCTTACACACTAAATACTATAACATCCCATCCCATCCCATCCCATTCCATCCCATCCCATCCCATCCCATCCCATCCCATCCATCAAATGTTAAGGTCAATATTAAAAGTGAAAAAGTGATGAGGTATGATGAATCTGTCCTGGATTCTCTACTTTTTAAAATAAAATCTATGGGTTACACCACGATGCAAATGCAATAGCTTTTTTACATATGGACTAGAGAACTAGCCCATATGTACAATGCACATAGTTGATAGAGAAGGTATTGTATTCCAACCAAAAATTTGATGTCAAAATTTCACCGGAAATATATATTTTGAGGTCCCCTGGGTCCAAAGGGGGTGTGTGTGGGGTGTGGGCATGTGGGGGGGGGCTGTATAACTCAAAAACGAAAAGACTATTAATACCAAACTTTAGTATCTTCCAAGGATGTGACACAAAGATTTTCAAGAAAATCCCACCACCCCAAGCTACCCTTTACAAGGAAAAATATTTGTAAATTTTGATTTTCTCAAAAATGGCTCTAACAAATTTGATTAAATATTTAAGATATTTACATCACAAAAGGAATGTATATTTTGAATTTTTTGGGAATATCCTCTGAAGACTTCTTTATTCTGGATGAGTTTTGCAGAATTTGGCATAAGAGATAGACAAAAACTTGCACAAAAAAATGTAGATCTTGTTAGAACAAATAATTTATGTCATATATGTTTTTTTATGTAGAATGAATATTCCTTGTTATTGCTTTCAATTTTGAACTACTTTTAACTTTTCTCAAACAGGAAGTGACGTTTTGTTTCATCTCTCTTGTTTTACTGCAGGCCATGCAAAGCAAGCAGAACTTCAATTGTTTCACATACGACCAGCTTTTAAATGCTTTGACTATCAATTTAGCATAGTGTATTTCCTCATGTCCGTTTTACTTACAAGTGAGCAAATGTTTACCTTGATTATTGAGTCTTAGATAAAAGAATAATCTTTTGAAAGGAAAGTTGTTTATGCAGCAGCTAGAGAAAGTCATGTAAATGGAACATATCAGATTTTTATCTAAAAAGAACAGAATGAACGGACATTCCTTGATGCCTTTTAGAGTGTTAATTGTTGATGAATTTAAAGCTAATTTTTACTAAATACCTTGTAATAATCATCTGTACATTGTTGACTTTCTGTACGTAGACGTAGACATAGTTCATTCTACCTAGATACCTGCAAAGCTTGCTTTACCTAAAGGTGGAAATTTTTAATACAAGTCTAAATTTCTCATCATCTTTCTCATACAAAATTAACTGAAAATAAAAACTATACAATAAGGACAAAACTAGAAGATAAAATTGAGTAGTTGGCTACTAAATTCATATTCCAGAATGTGTGGAAACAACTGAACTTAGTGCTGGAAAATAATGTTGGTTTATTATTTAGCGGGATACCTACATTGTATGACATGCATGTTGTTACATGCAAGCTGTTCCATCCTTCTCTGCACCAAATCAGCATCAAAGACTTCACAAAAACTAATTAAAGAATTCTATTCAACCGAGAACCGTTCATATCTCACATTTACATCAAGACATTTTTGGATATTATGATTGGAAAAAGTTGACACTGAAAACTTATTTTGTGCAAATGTTTCTGGGATGATACAGTTTTGGAGACATAAATGTGATTCAAGTGAATAGTTGCATTTAGATTTCTGCAAAGAACATCTTGTGATGTGTCCTCTGCCTATACCTGCAATGCAGAATTTTCTTCCACACTAAAAAAATAAAGGTGATCCTGTGTCCAAATGGTTAGAGCGCTTGCCTCCCACCTAGATGGACCAGGTTTGATCCCAAGCTTGCATGTGAGACTTGTGGTGGACAAAGCTGCATCTGGGCAGGTATTCTCTGGGTCCTCCAATCTCCTCTGCCATTTATTCCACCAAATGCTTCATCACCTTTCCTATCATCCATTTCGCTTGCATTTCATATAATCTACTTCCTCATGCTCATGCCTGCCAACTACTTGTTCCAGGTTCTCCATTCTGTGGTTTCGTGCCGTTGGCTCCTCAGCAAGCTTCTGACCTTGAGCATCTGCTTGTAAGTCCTAGAGGGTGTCAGTCCTAAAATACAGGGAGGATAAGCCAACTACAAAACTAAAGAAATAAGAAAGGAGATCTCTTGTTCTAAAGCAGCATCATATTCTGTGTAATACTAAAAAATTTCCAACAGCTGAAGTCTTAAAAAATGTCAATTTCTAACGTTTTATAATGTCTCCATACATAGTTTGTAGTGAATAGATGGTTTCATTCCAATGCAAGCAGCAGCACTGCCATCTGAACTTTGGGAGTGTGCACGCTTCTATATGCTATGGTATTACTATAAGCAAACTTCCAAAACTTTAAGAGGAAATTACATAAGGAACAGAAAATGAGTAAGAATGGTTTCTGAAAGTTTTAAGCAAAAGGTATCTTATATTTTTTGCCAGATTTTGCATAAGTGTACAAGTCAGTTAGGACATATGGAACATATATGCACAAAAGGAGCGGAACATATTGGTGGTTATAAGAATATTTAGATGCTGGGTGGCAGCATATAATTTTCATCATGTGCCATAATGTTAATCTATGGACACTAGTATGAAAATGAGGAATGGTGAATTAGAACCAATAAAGAACTTTATGAGCTTTATAATGACCCCCGAATTGTGAGTTTTATTAAAAGTGCAAGATTTTCATGAGCAGGACATGTAGAAAGAAGTGATGAGAGCTCCCTATTGCAAAGAATATGAAAGGGAAAACCAGGCGGAAGAAGGCCTGTGGGAAGACCGAGAAAGAAATGGATAGAGAATATGAAGGAGCTGGATATAAGAGGATGGAGGAGGAGAATGCAAGATAGAAAAGAATGGACTTCGATAATGAGAAAGACTTCATGGGCTGTAATGCCATGGAACTTCGAAGTTGTTAAATATACAACTTTTGTCTGGATCAACTAGAAGCATTCTTATAGATTTAATAAAATTAGAGGAAACTATTGGTACATACTTCACACAGCTGTAAAAATGTAAGCCTTTCCTATTGCATGTATGGCCAGAATGCTTTAAGATTAGTAGAAAGGTTTATCCTTGTAATGTTACATTAATTACTAATTTCAATTCCAATTTTCTCAAGGACTATTAAAGCTAATGAAAAAGAGCTGATGTGTTACACTCACATGACTTTCTCTAGCTGCTCTACAGACAAACTTCTTACAAAAGATTATTTTTCTTTCTACACATGCCAATTGAGATAAACATTAGTAGAATGTTATTATTACTAATGTTACTCCTTATAAGTAGAAGGGAACTACTGAATGATCTATGCTCAAGTCCATATCACATGTTTTAAAAGCTGTCATTATGCAATTGTCATTGCAAATCAAGGAGTAGAAAAAAAAGAAAAACAGACACTTCCTACCTGAGAAAATTATAAGTACTTTACAACTGCAACCAATAACAAAGAATATCTCAGAAATTTTACCTCCACAATAAAATCATAAAGGATGTAAATTGTGTGTTTTGACGAGATCTACATTTTTTGTGCGGTAAGTTTTTGTCTATCTCTTATAGTTTAGCAGTTAAGCAAAATTTGGCAAAAGTCATCCAGAGGCTATTCCCAGAAAATTCTTTAATATACTGGATTTTAATCAAAATTGTTACAACCATTTTTGAGAAAATCAACCTTTTCAAAAATGTTTGTGTAGTTTGTGGTGTGGGGATTTTCTTGAAAATTGTATTGCATTCTTGGAAGGTACCAAACCTATGTCCCAAGTGTGGTATTTAACAGTCTTTTCAATTTTGAGCTATGCTGTCCACACACACACACACACCCATGCACGCGCACACATTTTTTCGGGCGTAAAAATCCTTAGCATGGCTTCCTATGGAAGGGAAGTTGGTCCTATGTCATAGATTTACGGCATGTAAAATAACCTCAAGCCTGATAAAAGATGCCTCTGAGCAAAATTAAGTGGTCTTACACACCCAGTATAAAATGGGATGCTGAGAATCACAGGAGTTAAAGAGCGTCCATAAATAAAACTCATTTCATTTCATTCTATCTTCTATGTACATTGTACATGCATGCTAAAGAAAGTAAAAGTTTATACTGCATACAAATGTAATAATCCAAAGTTGCTAAACTATTTTCACCCTAATATCAGACTCTGAAGCAACTTACAACTTATTTTCAATTTCTTGCTTTTTTTTCCCCCTATATTTTTACTTTCTCTACACATACTATGAACTACATAGTGTATAAAGGAAGTATTTTATTCCACCCAAAAATTCAATATCGACATTTCACTGGAAATGCATGTTTTAGGACTCTCTGAATCCAAAAAAAAGCATTTTCAGAAATAGGTCTATGGACAGCATAGCTCAAAAAAGAAATGACCATTAAATACCAAACTTGGTATTTAGATTTGGTATCTTCCAAAGATGCGACATGAAGATTTTCAAGAAAATCCCCCCATCCCTATCCTTTAGATGGAAAACTTTTCGAAAATTTTGAATTCTAAAGAATGGCTCTGATTTTGATTAAAATCATGTATATTAAAGATATTTAAATAAAATTTATATCTTGAATTTTCTGGGAATAGCCTCTGAGGACCTCTTTATTCTGGATGAATTTTGCCAAAATTTGCTTTACTGCTAAACCGTAAGAGTCAAAAACTTATTATACAGAAAATGTAGATCTCGTCAAAACACTCAATTTCTCAGACAGTAAGTATACGTTTTTCTTTTGTTCTATTCCTGGCCAAGCAAAGAAGCGATTTGCAATGACAATTACATAAAGACAGCTTTTAAAACATTTGACTATCGGTTTGGCCTAGTGTATTCCCTAATTTTCTTCCTTTTTATAAGGAACTAAGTAATAAGAACATTATGCTAATGATTATTTTGATTAGCAAGGTGCAGAAAGAAGAATAATCTTATGTAAGAAGTTTGTGGAAGAGCCAGAGAAAGTCATGTGACTGTAACACATCAGATTCAACATTTTATTTTTTTAAGTAGTCAAATTTTGTTGTAACTCTACCATAATAGATTTACACAATCACAATATCATCATAAGTATATGGTAAAACTTTGAAAGTGATAGCTTATACAGTGTCGTAAAAAATGGAAAACTTAGCACAAACAAACAAACAAACATGCAGTTTAACTAGAAGTTTTTGAAGAAAAACTATATATTTAGGGAAACAGTGGCTAAAACTCTCCAGCACTGTGATCAACTCTTTGAGTTTCATACTGCTGCAAAAGCTTTCTTCTTCTCACAGATGATGTTTCTGTCTTAGCATTGGTGTTAATCTCTGCTTTTACAACTTGCTATTTATGAATTCCATGCAAGCCTGTGGCTGTATTCCAACCATTCTTCATACCAAACTGTCCTGGATTATTCCTGCACTACCATTATTGAAGGTAATGACTGCATCATTCACACCAAGTCTCAGTTTTTGTGTCCTTAAAATACATTCAAGGGACTCATGTCTCATTCACATTTTATCTCTTCTCTGTGAGACATTTTTTCAAAAAATCTAGAATTTGGCTGGTCAATATAACAGCTTTAGGGATAGTGTTGGTGCAAATTATTGGAATAGTGTTCCTGCTGCTTCAGCTTTTTGATATTTGCACCTTTCAATTGACCAAAATATTAACTTGTTACACAAAACAAAAATATGCTTTTTGGCCACCTTTAACACTCCCCTTAAAATATTTCATTTTCACTGAAAGTTTTCTAAAATTCTGTAATATTAATAAGAAGGAGCACAACTAACAGTTTTAAAATATTTCAAAATATGTTGTAACCCTCCTTGGGTTCACAGTTACAAACATAAATTCTTTAGAAATAATGAGTTGGACTTGTTAACATCACATCACTTAATTGTATTTCTTACTTGAACATGTTTTTGAAATGGTTTGTTTCCATTGTCAGTATTTATCCAACTGGCTTAATCTGAGATAAGTAGACTGTCGTGGTGGCATTGTGGTTGCAAGATGAACTTCCATAGTGAATTTCCTGGTGGTAAATCAAAATTAATGTGTGTGATTTGTTTTTTATGATGAATATCTTTATGACTTTCGGCTGCAACTCTAGTTGGTTTTATTAGTTTTACAATTGGTATTATTTCATGACTAGTAGACCAGAAATGATGGGCTATTGTAGATTTTTCTTCTGTTTGTTTGTATTTCACACATCTCATGTGTTCTTGTAGTCTGGTTTGTATACTTCCTTTTGTTTTCCCAATGTAAAACTTATTGCAATCTGAACAATCAATTCTATATACATCTGATTTTGTATATTTGGGAATGGAGTACTTTAAATTGCACAGTAAGTTTTGGACACTAAAAGTGTTTTTTGAGGCTAAGGTAATGTTAAATTTCTTGAAGATGTCGGCAAAATTCTGGTGAGATGTAGGATGATATGCGAATTTTCCAAACTGTGTTTTATCCTTCTGTTGTATCAGTTTTATGTTCTCTTTTATGTGTTTTTATCTTTTGAACTTCCAAATTTTCTTGTCTATTAATTGTTTACTGAATCCATTATTTGTGGCAGTTTTAATTATGAGGTCATATTCCTTTTTGTAACTCTATTTTACTTATCAGAATATTGACCAGCTGTTTAATACTGCATGTTTGTAAGCTTTAAGCTGTAGGATTGTAACTGTCATTACTTTCTCTACATCTATTATGTACATAGTGTATAGAGGAAGTATTGTAATCCACCCAAAAATTTGATACCGAGATTTCACTGAAAATACATGTTTTAGGATCCCCTGAATCCAAAAAAAAGCATTTTCAGAAAAAGGTCTGCATGCATGTGTGTGTGTGTGTGTCTGTGGACAGCATAGCTCAAAAATGAAAAGACCGTTAAATATCAAACTTAATATTTAGGTTTGGCATCTTCCAAGGAAGATTTTCAAGAAAATTCCCCACACCCCAACTACCCTTTACATGGAAAAATTTTCAAATATTTTGATTTTCTAAAAAATGGCTAACGATTTTGATTAAAATCCCATGTATTAAAGATATTTACTATAAAATGTACATTTTGAATTTTCTGGGAATAGCATCTGAAGACCTCTTTATTCTGGATGAATTTTGCCGAATTTTGCTTAACTACTAAACCGTAAAGGATAGACAAAACCTTAGAGATAGACAGAAAATGTAGATCTAGTCAAAACACACAATTTATGTCCTTTATTTTTTTGTTGTGGAGGTAACTGCTTCCAAGATATTGTTTGTTATTTGTTTCAGTTGTGAAATACTTATTATACTTTTCTCAGATAGGAAGTATCCATGTTTCTTTTTTCTACTCCTGGACAAGCAAATAAGCCATTTGCAATAATAAGAACATTCTGCTAATGATTATTTTGATTAGCAAAGTGCACAAAGAAGAATAATCTTATATAAGAAGTTTGTAGAACAGCTAGAGAAAGTCATGTGAGAGTAACACATCAGATTTTTAGAAACATATCTGTGTGTGTGCATTTGTGTGTGGTGTGTGTATGCAGCAGAGTTCAAAAATGAAAAGTTGGATTAATGCCCAACTTTGTATTCAACTTCAGTATCTTTCAAGGATATGACATGAAAATTTTCAAGAATATCACCCATCTCATTTTTCAAAAATTTTGATTTTCTCAAAAATGGCTCTAATGATTTTGGTTTAAATGCCATATGTTTAAGATATTTTCATGACAAACAAAATGTACATTTTGAATTTTCTGGGAATATCCTCTGAAGATGTCATATATATATGGTTTAGCCATCAAAAACTCATTCCAACTAGTAGACAATATTTCCAAGTTTCACTTAAACACAGATGATAAATTAGGATCGTTTGACGTAACTTCACTTTTCCCAAGCATTCCTACAGATGAAGTCATCCTCACTCTGAAGAAATGGCTAGGTAATACCCGCATCCCTAAACTTATAAAACTTAAGCTGCGCATAAATCAAAACTTCTTAACATTCAATAAAAAGTTTTACCACCAGACTTTTGGCCTAAGTATGGCAAATCCACTCTCACCTATTCTAGCCAATCTTTTCATGAGTTACTTTGAAATACAAATAACATTTTCAAATATTGGTATAGGTACATTGATATTTTTGCCATTGTTTCCCACAAATTCAAATTACTACAACTCATTAAAGCTACTCAGTCTTCAGAATAAAAAACTGATCGTTTCTTCTTTTACTCGGAAAACAACAATAAATGGCAGAACAACTGTTTAGGGTTAATTATTGCATCGCGTGTTTGGAACGAGAATACAATTAGAACACAACATTGTTGCGTCGGAACTGTTATTATTGTTTTCTATAGCAGTAGATCTGATTTAAGTAAATGCATCATAGTGGTGGAAGAAGATTACTTGTGAAAAGTTCTGTTGTGCATTTCATTGCTTTCGTATAACTAGGTATGTTTTAACATATTTTATTTCATTCATGTTTCTTGTGGTAGTATCAGTAACTAAACCTATTCAAGTTTGTTTTGTTTTAATGGTAACTCGTCTGACATTAACATTTGTTACATTGTAGGGTGAATCCGATCAGCATGGGGAAGTATAAAAACAAAGTTGGTCCTGGCAGTAGATGTAACTACAATCCTGTATACTTAACTAAAGCAGTAAATGCTGTGAAATCAGGGAAATTAAGTATCCAAAAAGTATCGGAGCAATATGGTGTGCCATATACCACCCTTAATGATAAAGTAAATAGCAAATATAAATTCAGAATGGGAGAACAAATTGCTCTAAGTAGAGAAGAACAAAAAGCTTTGGTTGAAGGATTACTGGTGTGTGCCAAATAGGGTTTCCTGCTAAGAGATTGAGATATCAGAAACATAGTACAAAGGTATCGAAATAGGATAGGGAAAATAGAAAAAATATTTACTGACAACAGACCTGGCAAGGAATGGTTACGTGGGTTCCTTGGAAGAAACCAGGAATTACACACGCTACAGTGTGTGAATTTTGTTCTAATTTAGAGACATCAATGGATGGAGTCCCTCCATCTAACATCATTAATTATGATGACACCAATTTCTCAAATGATCTGGGCCAAGTTAGAGTTGTCGTCAAACGTGGTGTGAAACATCTGGAAAGAATAATTTATTCTTCAAAGAACAGCATTGTATGGTATCAGCTACAGCAGATGGAAAATTGCTTCCTCCGTATACAGTGTACAAGAGTAAGCATCTCTATGACACATGGCTGTTAGGGGTTATGCCTGGTGATGGTTTGATATGAGCATGTTTGAAGCATGGTTTTTGGACATTCAAAGTTGCTAACAGGAGATAATTTAACAAGTCACATTTCTCTACATGTCATCAAACAGTGTGAGTTGCACAATGTGTGATTTGTTCTATTGCCACCTAACATCACTCACTTGACCCAACAACTCAATGTAGCATTCTTTCGACCACTCAAACGTGCTTGGAGGAGTGTTCTTGACGAGTGGAAACAACATAACAGAGGTGTAGTTCCAAAATCAGAATTTCCTCGCCTTCTTAAAAAGGCATTTGATGAAATTGGAGATAATAAGAAACAGAATATCATATCCAGTTTTGCAAAGACAGGGATTGTTCCCTTCTACCCAGAAAAAGTTCTCTCAAGTTGTAGATGTAAATGATGATAGTGGTGCACAGGAAATGGAAAATACTTCTAAGAGAACAGAAGCGGTTTGTAAGACTCGTTTGAATGTGACGCCAGGTAAGGGAGTGGTTGTGGTAGATCTTGAGAGTCAACAAAATATCCACATTACAGGTGAAGGAACCAGTGTAGATAAGCCAGCAGAGAGAGATGATGATGATGACGATAATAAAGCATCAAAAGCAGTTGAGGAAAGTGATGATGAAACTGAAGAAATTTCAAGAGGAGAGTTTGTTGTGGTAAAATTCCCAACGAAGGAGAGGGTAGATCCTTTATTGGAAAGATTGTGGAAGAAGTTGATAAAGATTAGTTTGAGGTTAAGTTTTTAAGAAAAAATCTGATGTGTTCCATTCACATGACTTTCTCTATATCACTGCAACAAATTATTCTATTTGCTTCATCTAATGGAGCAAAAATTAGCAGAAATAGTCTTATTACTTGCTTCCTTGTTAGTAGAAGCAAAATAATGGGGTACCATTGGTTAAAGTGATAGCCAAAAGCTGGTTGCTCTGCGACAGAAGTTCCTTTGTTTGTATGGACGCGAGTTCACAAAGTCCTGCATGAGAAAAGTATAAGTTTTTATAGCTTAAACCAAAAATAAGGAATATCCCAAAAACAATCACCTCCACGAAAAAAATGTATATATCATAAATTGTGTGTTTTAAGGTGCTCTACATTTGTTGTGTGGTAAGTTTTTGTCCATCTCTTACGGTTTAGCAGTTGCGCAAAATTCAGTAAAATTGACCCAGAATAAAGTAGTCTTCAGAGGCTATTCCCAGAAAATTCAAAATATACATTTTATTTGTCAGGTAAATATCTTTAATATACGATATTTTAATCAAAATCGTTAGAGCCATTTTTTAGAAAATCAAAATTTTCGAAAACATTTCCATGTAAAGGGTAGTTGGGGGTGGGGGTTTTTTTCTCAAAATCTTCATGTCGCATCCCATAAGATACTAAACTTAAATACCAAGTTTGGTATTTTACTGACTTTTCGTTTTTGAGTTATCATGTTCACAGACACACGGACACATACACACATGGACCTTTTTCTGAAAATACTTTTTTTGGATACAGGGGACCCTAAAACATATATATTTCCGGTGAAATCTCGGTATCAAATTTTTTGGTGGAATGCAATACCTTCTCTATACACTATGTCCATAGCACGTATAGAGAAAGTAAAAAAGAAAGTGATAACTTGAACATGCACTTCATTTTTCCAGAGACTGAAGACATTGCAGAAGTAGAGAGAAGTGAAATAATTCGAAAAATCCAATGCAAAACTCAAAGAAGAGGAATTGACATGTTCAGAAACATAGATGATATTATTAATAAAATTGAGTAATGGACAGTTTTAATGATGTGAACCTGTTTATTGATAAACTGAGCTGTGTTTTTCTTCTTTGTAATCATATTCTAAAATCGACCTTTGGTTACGAACATGTGCTGAAACATTTGGAGTCCTAGAAAATAAATATGAATATAAATGCACAATTTATATGCCATTGTTCGTTGTTTCTGTGTAATTTATGAAATTATTTTTTAAAAATCACAGTTGTGCTCGCATTCATCCATATTAAAGTTATAAAATGACATTGAATGAAAATAAATGAGTGACCGGAAGCACTATGCGGGTGACACCAATCAGTAAACAATTAAATAAATATGCCATTGTTGAAGTCAGGCAATGATGATATTTATGTATCATTATTGTCAAATATGAAGGAACATATCTTCGGTGCTTCACCACTTTTAACAAAATATTTCATTTCAAAATATTAAATTATGTGCAAATTTTGATCGGATTCACCTGAGGCACTTGGTACTTGAAAATAATCCAGGATCAACAAAACATATCATTTGCCATCTATAGAAAACTAACCCAGATATACAATTACATTCAAAATGACAGTTACAATCCCACAGTTCACAAACATGCAGTATTAAACAGCTTAACTTACAGACTGGTCAATATTCTGATAAGTAAAATAGAGTACAAAAAGGAATATGACCTCATAATTAAAACTGCCACAAATAATAGATTCAGCAAACAATTAATAGACAAGAAAATTTGGAAATTCAAAAGCCAAAAACACATAAAAAAGAACACAAAACTGATACAATCAAAAGATTAAACACATTTTAGAAAAGCCACATCTCACCGGAAATTTGCCAACATCTTCAAGAAATTCAACATTAACTTAGCCCCAAAAAACAGTTTTAGTGCTTAAAACTTATTGTACAACAATTTAAAATACTCCATTCCGGAACATACCAGAATTGATTGTTCAGATTCCAATAACTTTTACATTGGGAAAACAAAAAGAAGTATACAAACCAGACTACAAGAACAAATGAGATGTGTAAAATACAAACTAAAAAATCTACAATAGTCCATCATTTCAGGTCTATCAATCATGAAAAGACACCAATTGTAAAACTAATAAAACCAACCAGAGCTGCAGCCGAACTTCATAAAGATATTTATCATAAAAAACAAATCACACATGTTAAATTTTGATTTACCACCAGGAAATTCACTATGGAAGTTCATCTTGTAACCACAGTGCCACACAGACAGTCTACTCACCTCGGATTAAGCCAGTTGGATAAATGCTGACGATGGAAACAAACCGTTTCAAAAACATGTTCAAGTAAGAAATACAATTAAGTGATGTAGTGTTAACAAGTCCAACTCATTGCTTCTAATGATAAATGCATCTTTTAGTAACTTCTACTTAATATTATAAATTCTTTATTAGTTTTAGTGCACATTATCATCATTCTTTAGAAATGTTGGGGCATTCAGCCTTCTCTGAAAAAATTTAGAGGGAATCTGACACATATGAATACTTCTGAAAAGTATATATGGTATCAATAAATCTCCCAGATAAAGCATTAACACCATTCTACTAGACATCAATTTTGCATTTGCACTGATTGTGTTGGCATTCAGCTGTCCAGTATTTATTTTAAGCTATTTGGAATAAGAGCCATTCACTCCTCAAATACAACAGTTGTTAAGTGTGCATTCTGCCATTTTTTTTTTTTTAGAGAGAAACCTCAACTCCTACACAAGGACTATGGGAGGAGATACAGTGTCCTTAGAGGGTTTGCAGACCACAAAAGGTAAAAAAAAACTATTATTATATATAACTCTCCACTTAATACATAATATAAATTCTGTATTTCATTCTATTTAAAGATTGTAATTAGAAAAAGTGCATGTTTATTCAGTACATGGTATTGTTAATCACATAATCCCATGGTCATGTTGTTGTGCTGTACAGTAGTTGTTTGTGTGCAAGGTCATGTCACAGGGTCATGGTTAAAGATAAGAACCTAAGTAGAAGCTTTAGTTGAGAATGTGTTGGGACCAAAAAGAATAAGGGATTTTCTTTTATGAAGATATTTGTGTATTTCGAGATAGTTTAAGATTTTGTTTTATATTTTAACATTTACTATAATGGCACTGCAGGCGATGTCACAGGTGATATATGGAATGAAGATGGAGCATCGGCGGATTGTGTTGGTCGGGAGAAACAGGAAAACCTGGAGAAAAGCTGCCCCTACACCGCTTTGTCCACCACAAATCCCATATGCAGTTGCTTAGAATCAAACCTGGGCTGCCTAAGTGAGAGGCAAGTGGTCTAATCACTCAGCATGGCACCACATTTAAAATCATTGAATAGTTCGACATTTGTAAAGAAATTAAGATTTTTCTGTGATATCATTTGACTATATTAATGTCATGTTTATTGTGTTTCTGGTTTGTCTGTAAAAGGGCGTATTTTCTGTTTCAAACAAAGCATTGTACACTGAAAGGAGTGAATGTTGTTTAAATATGATAAAGTGAGAAGTTAAAGTCACAGTGCATTATAGTCTGGCTTATCAGGACCATGTTGAGAATAATGCAAGTTTATTTGACCAGTGCAATGAAAAGTAGCAAGAATGAAGTATGATAGTTCACCAACATATATGCAGATGATTAATTGTATTATAGAGGCAAATTTTCTTAAGTAAATAATAGTACAAAAGTCATTTTCAGGGTAAAATCACTTTAGGCATTCCTATGAAATTTTAACACAGAGTATAACTACATATTTAATAGATGTAAATATGCATTTTTTTAAGTCAACATGGCCTTCAAAACCGTGAGGGGGGTGGTAGTGCCACTTGCTGTCATTTTAAAAATCTGGCAAGTCTACTCCTTATATTCGAGGATAGATCTCTCATTCATTAAAAAAATTATTAAATAGACTAACAAAGTTGCAAAGGATTACCCTCATTTCATATGTAAAGTTCAACTGTTAAACAAAAGTCGTGAAAATGCAATCTAGGTTTCAGTTTAAAATCTGATAATTTTGACACACAAATACTGAATTGTTTTTGTGTTGGTACATCTGTAGATTCATCCACTATTATAAAAATATATTTTGCAGTTCTAATATAAGCATCAGTTCACAAAGCAAGGCATGATGCAAATTGCAATTTATTTTGTATGTCACAAGAAAACAGGAATTGTGTAGCTTTTTCAACTTCTTGACTATCCTCACACTGCTTTTAGAACTATTTGTCATATGTGTGGCCACAAATTAAAATTCCTTGTGTTTACCTGAAGTAACGTTGTGAAGAAGTGTGAACTTGGATCTTCATTCAGTGGCAGAGAGTTCATTAGCAGGAATGCTCTTTTAGCTCTTACTGTATATGCACCTCAGGTAGTCAATACTGAAGATATATGAAATGAAAATTAGGAAGGAAAATTTTTGAAGGAAATCTTCAAGAGCTAAGCTTAGGGTAGGTATCTCCCTGTCATTTACCAGTTAAGAAGACAGGAAAAATTAGAGAGAAAAAAATGGACCGGTATGGTACTGGCAATATTTGAATTGCAGGCCCCCCATTCTAAAGTCTCAATGACTTCGGCTATCCAGTCAGCACGAGAGACAAACTGAGGTAAGATAAGTTTCAGCAATTCTAATATTATTACTTTCTCTACTTTGTTCATAGTATGTAGGTAGGGAAAGAGTTGCATTCAACCCAAAAATTTGATACCAAGATATGACCCAAAATACATGTTTTAGGGTCACCTGTACTTTAAAAGAATAAAAGCATTTTTAGAAAAAGGTCCATGTGTCTGTGAATACGATAACACAAAAACTAAAAATTGGTTAAATATCAAGCTATATTTCAGTTCAGCACCTTGCAAGGATGCAACATGAAGATTTTCAGGAAAATCCCCTCCAAACTATCCCTTATATGGAACATTTTAACTTCATAGTTAGGTTCAGCATCTTCCAAGATTTTCAGAAAAATCCCCCACCCAAACCAGTCTTTATGTGGAACATTTTTTCAAAAGTTATTTTCTCAAAAATAGCTTGAACAATTTTTATTAAAATACCATATGACTAATAAAAAATGCACATCTTAAATTTTCTGGAAATAGCCACTGAAGACCTCTTTCTTCTGGATGATTTTTGCATAACTAGTAAAGTGCAACAGACAAAAATTCTACACAAAAAATGTAGATCTTGCTAAAACATGCAATTTATATCCTATACATTTTTTTTTTTTTTTTTGTGGAGTTGACTATTTCTGAGATATTCCTTGGAATTGGTTTAAATTTTAAAATACTTTACAAATGTCCTCAAATGGAGAATCGTCATTCACTTTGTATCTCTTTTGTTTTATTCCTGGCCATACAAGGAGGATCAAATTTCAATTGTTTCACATAGTGACCAGCTTCTAAAATAGATGACTATTGCTTTAGCCTAAATATATTCCCAATTTTCCTTCTAATTATAAAGAACTAAGGAAGAAGATCATTTTTTCTAATGCTTATCTTGATAGGATGATTTAAATAAAATAATCTATTGTAAGAGTAATTTGTTTGGAGAAAACAGGTTAATAAAGCCATATGAATGGAGCTCATCAGATTTTTTGCTTCAAATTTTAAATTATTGAACCATTTAATTTATTTTCAGAAAATGGAAAGCATATGAGGAGTATCATTACATTTCAACCATGGGAGGCATTTCAAAACAGCCACAAATCTTGTCTTTACATGTCCCAAGTGTAATACTTTAAAAAATTCAAGCCTTCAAAATTAGAGAATTAATATTGAGCCTAATATGGATTGTTACTGCCATCTATAGAATTGTAAAAAATCTGATGTGTACCATTCACATGACTTTCTCTATATCCCTACAACAAATTATTCTTAAAAAACTTATTCTTCTATTTACTTCATGCTAATCAGAAAAAATTAGCAGAAATAGTCTTATTACTTGCTTCCTTATAAGTAGAAGCGAAATAAGGGACTACCATAGGTTAAAGTGAAGTCAAAAGCTGGTTGTTATGTCAATGAAGTTCCTTTGCTTATATGGATAGGAGTTAACAAGTTCCTATATGAGAAAAGTATACGTTTTTCATAGCAGAAACCAAAAATAAGGAATGATTCAAAAACGACGAACTCCACGAAAAAAATGTATATAACATAGATTGTGTGTTTTAACGTGCTCTACATTTTTTGTGTAGTAAGTTTTTGTCCATCTCTTACGGTTTAGCAGTTATTCAAAATTCAGTAAAATTCATCCAGAATAAACTACTCTTCAGAGGCTATTCCCAAAAATTCAAGATATACATTTTGTTTGTCAGGTAAATATCTTTAATATACAAAATTTTAATCAAAATCGTTAAGAGCCATTTTTAAGAAAATCAAAATTTTCGAAAAAAGTTCCATGTATAGGGTAGTTGGAGGTGGGGGGATTTTTCTCAAAATCTTCGTGTCACATCCCTGGAAGATACTAAACTTAAATACCAAGTTTGGTATTTTACAGACCTTTCGTTTTTGAGTTTTCGTGTTCACAGACACACGGACACACATACACACGGACCTTTTTGTGAAAATGCTTTTTTTGGATATTGGGGACCCTAAAACATATATTTCCGGTGAAATCTCAGTATCAAATTTTTGGGTGGAGTGCAATACCTTCTCTATACACTATGTACATAGTGCGTATTGTCACGTGTACTGTTGAGGGATGCTCATGTACATACATCAATTCAGACCTTTATTAAGCATTTCTCTAATTTATTAAACATTTCTTTACTTGGTATAGAAGACATTTTTAGTTCAGAGTTCTGAACATATTTTCTAAATTTTATAACTTATCTTTCTTAGCTGATGGCTGATAACAATATCTGCATTCTAACAGGAATAATGTGGGCAACCACTTCCTGTGACCATATAGGATGGTCTATGCCATCAGCCTCCGGTTGCCTACGTGCCGATGGTCACGACATCAGGCCACTTCCTGGCACTCCTGAATCAGACAGGATTTTCTAGAACAATTGCTTAAAATAACTGAAGCGTCGGGCATTGGCTCGCCTTATTTGGCATAAAATACGTCATATTAAACAGGATACCCGTAGGTGGTGATTCCCTATATAACCAGCCATAGATTTCCGGAAAGGGGTCTTTTTGGTCTAAGTAGAGAGGCTGGTCGCATTGACATTTGTAAAAGGCGAGCCAAGGCACGCAACGCATCAGGGCTCAGCAACCCTCAACCTCCACGTGACTCCCTCGCTAAGGTAAGCGCCCAAAAGGGCCTTCATTAATATATCAACTATGTGTTAGTTAAAAACTAAGATTGTTACTTAATTTGTGAACCTATAAATGGTGGATAAATAGATGGGCCAACAAACGACCCAATGAGTTGTCTCTACCCTTTAAACTTGCTTAAGTCCGCTACGCTCCCCTGTCACAACCCTAGTTGTGACAGTATAGAGAAAGTAAAAAGGAAGCAACAACTTCAAATTGAAAAGTTTATATAATTAGCAAGTATTATATAAAACATGGTACAGTTACTCTTGAATGGATAACATAAGTTACATTCATTATCATCTTTGACTAATAATGTCTAACTGTATTAAAGGTTTTTTTTGTTTTTTAAATGTAATTGCTTGCAGTAACTATAAGCATGAAATTATTTAACTCAAGGGAGAATCTTATTTGAAATATATTTAAAAGAAATTAATAATAAATATTATGAAGAAAAAGAAGAACCTGGTACTTTATTACTATTGATGTATGGATTCTTTTCTGCTCTCCCCTAGGTCTACTATTTTGTGAGGATAAGAAATTAGTAGGGAAAGTCAATGATCTAGTTTTTATTTCAGACACTTCTTTTTCTGCCTTGAGAAAAAAAATATGTAGGTATATTGCAACAATGACATTGTGCTGGCATGGAGCTTTAAATTTATCAAATCCAAGTCTATCACAATGCCTGAAGAAAAAATTAATAACTATTCACTCAACACCATTGTTATGATGTGAAGCCTTTGTCTTAGTAGAGTAAAAGCAATATTACAATGAATTACTGAAGCTAGGTATATGCTACTTGCATGACAAGTGTATGCATTCTGGACAAGCCTTCGTTTTCACCTCAGGATGTTGCTATTTGTTTAGATTTATTTCTGGGAAAAAGATATAAAGATATCATGTGGTGATGATGCAATACAACATGAAGACAAAAAGATTACTAATAGTGCTGTTATTCGACATACCTTTCTTCAGGTTCCAATTGCCTTGCTACTTTTGCTACTTCAGTTTCTTTTGGCTTCCTCTGGACTTTGCCCCACAATTACACCATCCATTGCTAAAGCATACAACGAGCAGAATACACAATATAAACTAACAGAATGCTTCTTAAGTTAACACTGATCAAGACATCAGTTTAACCCATTAATAACCTTCAAGATAACCATCCTGGGTAAAATGGATGTGGACACACTATGGTTTGTAGCAATTGTGAACATGGTCAAATATGATTTGGGACAAAAGCCAATTTTCACAAGTCAATCACACAGGTAAAAAATATGATTTCACAAAGAGTTCACAGCATGGAAGAGCATGCTAGAAACTATGCAAACTATATTTTAACTAGTTCAAATATAAAAATATGAATAATTACAATAATTTTATTCTTATTAAAACTTGGATTTTGTTCAGGAGTGAACATAATTCAGTTTGCAATGAACTCCTCATGTGTATTGCATTATGGTTAAATAGCTTTTACTCTAGTAATTGCATTGAATATCTGACATCAATATTTTACTCAAAATATGTTATATGAATGCATAAATATCATAATAAATTTAGGAACAGTTTTTCCTTCAGTTAATGAAGAATGAATCTATAGCAAATTTGAACAAGACTGTGCTACTTGGACTTCTCTGGATCTAATTGCTGTCTCTTTCGTGACAGAGTAATCGGTGTAGGGGTGTGGCCTGCTAGATCCTCTGATCTCATGGTCTGAAATTTATGCTTGGGATCAGTTTAGAATAAAGTATATAAATCAAATCTCATTCCAAGAACTGCAAAATAATAGCAAGAATTTCCCAAAAGAGTTGCAACATGTTAATGATAATCTGTAAATATGTTGCAAAGAGAACATAATTCATATTCTGGTATTTCTTCAGAAAAAGAATGCATTACCCTGAAAGTTGGCTGTCCTTTTAAGAATAACTTAATTCTGTGAATGCAACATTAACCCCAATTCATTTTATTGCACAGATTTTGAGTAAAAAGTAAAAATCAACCCCAATTCAGTTCACTGCACAGATTTGAGTAAAAAATTATCCACTATTCATTTTAATGCACAGATTTTGTCACAATTATGCTGAATTCCTATTGGTCAATCATCCTGTAGCTAAATTGTGAACCTGGCATAAAGAGCAACTGTAATACTGGAATAATAACTCAAAATAAATGAAACTAGCAAAGTCAATTGATCAAAGCTATCTGCAATCTTATTCAACATGCTTTGTGACAAGCACGCTGACATAAGTACACCAATTTGTTACTTTGTCCATATTAAATATGGTAAGCCTAGAATTGGCATATTATTCAGAAAAGTCTAATGAGCACCTATAGCATCTCTGTTTTTCTACTTTTTTCTTTTCTTATTTATAAGATGCAGATATAGAGGATGAGAGATAACTAATTTTTTAATTATATTTATTTATTTTACAAAAATACAAATTTTATCAGTTCCATAAGTGCTTTTAAGCAAGAGTTCATTAAAGCTAGTATCAAAACTTTATAACATATGTAAGTAAATTTTATTTGTATTACCAACCATAATGAACTCTTTGCAGTCAAGGGTCCTTTTAAGTAAATACATGTAATTCCACACATATTGTCTGTATTAAATCAATATTGTTCTCAAAATACAACCTAAGGTATCACTGAAATTTACAACATTATTCTCAAGAGTTAGTTTCAAGACTTATAGTTTTGTTGACCATACAACTTTATTTAAATTTAGGGTATACAGTTGTCAAGCAGGAGATCAACATATCACCTCTGTCAGGATCAGGTATTTCTGGACAAAAAAGGTCAAAATGCTATCATAGACTTTTTTTCCAAGGCTTGGAGTTAGCATATTTTAAAGCCACCTTTATATGGGCTACATAATTTCACAACCTAAGAGTGGCATTATGATTTCCACTAACAGTAATAATTTTTCAAGATGCAAAAACAATTGCATTGCTTCTCTCTCTCCCCCTCCCTTTTCCACCTTACTCCTTTTATGCCCTTCAAGAAGCATTTTCAGATGCAGGCATTCCTAACCTTTTAGACTCCTGGAATACTTCTTAGATTGATTCACATGAGAGTGTTCCTAGTCCTTACCAGAGAGGAAGACAGGAAAAGTAAAGTACCGAGATTCCACCTTATGTTTTGTAATCTTTCATTTCATTTATTTTCCCAGAGCAACCTTAGAGCCCTTTGGGGCATAGGTTGGGAAACACTGCTACAGTGTTTGGTTATGAAGCAAGCAACTAGATGTTCTGCTCTGGGTCTATTAATCAAAAAGAAGGTAGCATAAACTTTTTACATATATGGCATTCTTTCTACCATGCACCAAACACTATTTGCTGATGAGAAAAGTTTCCAGTTTCTCATAATACCTGTTAGAGCTCTGCTGAAGTATCAATTTTATTCACTTCAGCTCACAAGATTCAATCACAGATTTATTTTTATTATAATGCTAATGCTCCTCTCTTTTATATATATTGAAAGGTACACAGGGTTAACAGTATTATTAGAATCAGTTGAAAAATTCAATACCACAGCCAGGATTTGAACATGGTTCTCCCACTCTCTGTGCAGTTGCTCCAACCATTGAGCCACTGTGACAAGCATGCATGGCATTCAATCTTCCAACTGACTATGTGCTTTACCTGGTTCAACCAACCAGTATGTCTCACTTCAGAGAACTACCTTAATGGCCTTGGCTCAATGGTTAGAGCAACCGCATGGAGAGCGGGAGAACCATGTTCAAATCCCAGCTCTGGCATTGAATTTTTCAACTCGTTCTAATAAACTGTTACCCCTGTGTACCTTTCAATGCCATTACCATTATAATAAAAATAGCCTGTATGTTGGTGAGAACATAGTGAATATTACCCGGATACTAAGTACTTACAATGGTAAGTTGCTATTAAGGCAGTTCTCTGATGTGAGACATGTTGGTTGGTTGAACCAGGTATAACACATATAATCAGTTGAAAGATTGAATGCCATACTGGCAGGTTGTCACAGTAGCTCAATGATTGGAGCAATTGCACGGAGAGTGGGAAAACCATGTTCAAGTCCTGGCTGTGGCATTGAATTTTTCAACTGGTTCTAATAATAATCTATGATCCAATTGGTTCATCCTAAATCAATTGATTAAAATGCACTTAAAGTAGTGTCAACATGTGTAAGAAAGGCAAATGCCTGCTAATGTTAGGGCACAAATTGAAGACACATATTAACAGCAGTTCAGTGGCTAGTCACTTGTAACATTACCTGTCTATTAACCATCTTAATACACAATACACAACCTTTAATATTATTTCCTTCCCTAAGGAATTGTGCTTCAGTTTCTTATTACAATCTGATTCTGAACCCAAAACTTGGATTCAAAGGATAAAATTACCTAAAGCACTGACTACATGTTACTGATGTCTTTAATATAGCATTGCTAATGACAGTGAGTAGGAAAAATATGATTTGAGACCATTGAATGACTTTTTCACTTTTACTTCATTTATTCCTTAATGTATCGCATGTATGTTTTGAAAATATAAGTCTTGTTAACATATAATTCACATTTGTTTTTACAGTAATATACTGCAGTTTTATGAAACAAAACTGATTCTCAAACTAAAATTGAAAAAGTAATTAAAATACAAAAATATGATTTGTGCTGCAAGAAATGCAAGATTTGTGCTGCAAGATATATATTGTGCTAAATCAGGCTTTTTACATTTAAAATACTTAAGCAATATTATAATTTTAATGCTAGTACATTGGTTTTAAATCGCCTAGTTTTGTAAGCTAATTTTAAAATGTTAGTACTTAATACTGGAAATTGCATAAAATGTCTTTTTACAAATTTAATAAATAGATTTTCATGGAATGTAAAATATAATATAAAAGCTGGAATTATATAAACATATTTGCTTTCAAGATGCAAACCTTTTCAACTCCTCTAATAGTTATCAACAGCTAAATTTTAAGCTTTAATGTAATAAATTTAGCAGGAGAAAAGTTTTATAGTACCTGCTAATCCTCATCCTGAACTTCAGATCTAAGAGTATAAAAGCACATAATCATAAACCTATGTTTTTATACATTTATAAATATATAAGTGCCTATCTGTATCTATAGGTTATTAAATAAATATAACATTATACCATTTCTTGAATCTGCAGCATGATTGTAAATACTTAAGTCAAAATTCTCAATCTATCTTTACAATAAAATTCCATATATAAAAATATAACAATTGTATACCCTTTATGCTATTATACTTTATGTTTAATGTTTTCCTCACAAAACACAATGCTCATCAACAATCATTTGTGCCAAGAAATCCCCATGGAGCAAGGAAATGAGCTCCTAGGTATTTGCTGCAATGCTCAGATAACAGACTACCAAAGTGTGTGTTTTGAATTACAAATACATGGAAGGGATCTCATTGCTATGATAAAAGCTGATTACAGAGTTAAATATGGTAAGCAAAAGAATCTGATCACTTGTTTGGATCTGCTGCTAAGGCATTCTGAGCTGGTTGCAGAAAATATTTAGAGAGGCATTTAGATTGTGATCGCTACTTTTTTTTTTTAATTTTCTTTACATATTTCAAATAAGAATTTAAATATCCTGAATTAATAGTAATCTTCTTCTATTACAATTTTTTTGTATTCTTTTACATACATTAATCATGTTGAATTTGGTTTGTTTAAATCATAAAATATATTTTATATAAACTGAACCCAATTAAGATTTGTTATACCATTTAAAATAATTAACATTAAAATATTTTGGTATTAGGGGGTCTGTATGGTTATCTGCACTGTCAGACAAATGTCACAACTATTTAAACATAATACATAGGCAGTAAATTGTGAGTAATGATGTATAAATACCAGTGAGAAGATATTGTGGTGTCTAGAGACTACATTGTTATTTTGTTCCTGAGTTTACAATATTTTCCAGAAATAATAACCTGAGTGTAGTTAGAGAGGGAGAAATGCTACGGTTGATACTTACGGCAGTGCAACTGCTTCTCTCTCTTTTATGTGTACGTGCATTGGAGGAAGACACATGTAGCAAGTATTAGAGTGGGTCAGCATTGGCACAATCTCTCTTCACCACTAAGGTAATCTGTGTAATGAGTCGTCCTCCGTGGTGTAAAGGTTACCATGCTAACTTCATATACCCAAGGTCGCGGGTTCAAACCCAGTGTAGGACAATGGATTTTTTCTGAATTAAAAATCCTTAGTATGGCTTCCTTCGGAAGGGAAGTAAAGTCGTTTGTCCCATGTCATAGATTTACGGCATGTTAAAGAACCTCAAGCCTGATAGAAAGGCCTCTGAGCAAAATTAAGCGGTCTTTCACACCTAGTATAGAATGGTATGCTGAGAACCACAGCAGTTAAAGAGCGTCCATAAATAAAACTCCATTTACATTTTCTGTATAATGTTCTTTTAGAATAAATGTAGTTTAAAGTTGAAAGTCAGTCTTATTAATTAGTTCAGCTTCTTTCTTGTCATCTGCCAGTTTGAGCTTTTACTCATTTCAATATGATCCCTCTGAGCTACGTTCCCAAGTTGTAATACTGAAGGCTGCTAAATACTAACACCTTATGTAACTTTTGAGCACTTTTTGGCCTTTCCACTTTCCATGTTGTGACAAAATAATTTTTATGCAAGGAGCAGTCTCACAGGCTTATGAATTGCTTCACTTCATTTAATTATTTTGTATAGATTGCATTATTGCATAACAAACTACTGTCATCTTCAGAGTTTATGAAATGTTAATTATTCTTCCAAAAAAGGCCTTATAGCAAGGCAAGTGGTCAGATTTCTCAACAGTCTTTAAACATCCACTTTATATATTGTTTAATGTTAAATATTGTCTTTAAACTTAGTTGCCACATTTAGTCAAACAATAAAACTTATTTACATTTTTGCAATCAGCCCATTTGTCTAACAGTTACTTAAGCCTTCTTAACAATAATACATAAAAACTGAAGCTAACAGTTAAAAAATACAAATTTTTCATTTATCTTTGTAAGTTAATTCAAATTAGAATATATTCATAATCTCTTTGATTACTTCATGAGCTTCTGCCTTTTTCTTATGTATTTACATTGTTGTAATTACTGCTATCAACTATGCTGGTTAAAACCCAGCCAAGGTGAAGTATGCTTAAAAGCGACAGTTCCATGTCGGTAGATTTATTGGCATTGCGGGAAAAAATTCTGGCATACTGATGGTGCTAATATGATCCTAGCAATTGACAGCATTGTTAGCACAAAATATTTATTTTATTCTTTCTAACCTGTGTGCCACTATGCAAGTTTATTTTGTATGTTTCCTTTTACTGTCGCTTGTTAGTGGTGGTGTTCTGCTCTCTGCCTCTCGTTTGCTGAAGCAGTGAGGCTGGAGTAGAACAGCCATTGTGAAAGAGTTACTAATGGTTCTGACTGATATGACATTGATTCACCATCTTGACACACTTTTTAAAATGTTTTTATTTATTTTAATATTTCTGTTTGTAAGTAGTATTTTCAATGAATTATGACAAACATTTTTAAATATTGCTACCAGGGAAAGTTAGCACTTTTGTTAAGTGGGTATTTGGGTAAATACTTTTTCTTCTACTTTCTTTTGAAAGACTCTACAATTCCCAGTAAAATGTTTTGACCTTCTCAAGTTTTTGCTATTCCTTTCTGTTCTGGGCATATGAATTCCAGTTGTTGACATCTAATAAATATATTATACATTTGTAAAATTATATTTTAATTAGGTGTTTCAAAATTGATAAAGCCTGTTTTTTTTTAAATAAATAGGCACAAGTGTTATGTAATTTTATTTATTTTATTGGTCAACAACTTCATCCATAACCAGAGCTACTGGGTTAGGCATTTCGAGCAATAGGCTGATATAACAAGTCTCTTATTGGCTGCTCCTCAAAACACTCAAGCTTTGATATATTTCCAGTATAAACACAACTACACCTCTTATGGTGTAACTTTGTACTTGAAAACTCTCAGTTAAGTGATGAACTTGCACATTAACAAATGAAATTTTGTTTTGCTATGCTTCCTAAACAGGCAGCATTACAAGACATTGCAATCTGTAGATCCTATTATGAGCTAAGACTCAAAGCCCAAACTCTAGCATGTAGATCATGTCAACAATTACATTTATTCATACTTATTAATACATTTATTTACAAATAATAACTCCGACAATGAATTTTCAGGGGTGTCAGTTTTGCATAATTTTCAATTACATGTTTGTTTCCAAAAGTCTACCTGTACCTGTACACTTGCATTCTTAGAATATTCATGTTTATTATATTTACAATGTTATATTATTACCAGTATTTTTTGATTGAATGAAATCCTCCTCTGTATAGAAGGTGGGAGTAATAAGGTATCTTTTTAATTCTGATCTAAACTTGTTTTTGTTCATTTGAAATTCTTTTATAGAAGAGGGCAGTGAATTAAATAAAACTATTCCTTTGTAGTAAACCCCTTTTTGGAATAACTGCAAATTATTTGTTGATCTATGTAAATCCTGCCTATGTCTGGTCTCTTTGTTATGAATATCTGTATTTTTTGTAAACTTTTCTGGGTTATTTATTACAAATGACAATATGGCTAGAATATATTCACAGACTAATGGTAAAATTCCAAACATTTTGAAGAGTAGCTTGCAGTGAGTTGATTGTCTTTCCCCTGCCTTATTCTTATTACCTTTTTTTGCGTAATGAATACTTTTTTAGCATTTACTGAAATTCCCCAAAATATTATTTCATAGGCCATCAATGAATAAAAATATGCATAATAAGCTGATTTTAGTATGCTCTTTTTATAAGCTGAATTAAAGATCGGATTGCAAAACATGCAGAGCTCAGTTTGGGTAAGATACAATCAATATGGTGTTTCCAATTCAAGTTACGATTAATCATAAGACCTAGGAATTTTGTATTAAAGGCTTCTGTAATCTGGTTATGTTCATATTTTATTCTAGGTCTGCCATGTTTTTATGCTTTGTGCAAAAATTAATGTAGTTAGTTTTTTCAAAGTTTATGTGGATTTTATTATTTTCAAACCAATCATTTAGTGTTTTGAAAAATTTATTAGATGAACCTGGGAGCTCACTGACATTGTGTTCTTTAATTATAATACTTGTGACATTCGCAAACAGAACGGTAACTGTTGTTTATTACTGCAGGTAGAATATTTATATAAACTAAAAATAATAAGAGACCCAGAATAGATCCTTGTGGGACACCATGCTTTATTTCACACCATTCAGAATATGCATTGCTGTTATTTGAAATATTTATTATAACATTTTGCTTTCTTTTTGATAAGTAAGATGTAATCCAATGATAAACTTTGCCCCTAATTCCATAGTGTAATAATTTTGATAGAAGTATTTCATGATTAACGCAGTCAAATGCCTTTGATAGATCGCAGAATATTCCTATTGTGTTAAGTTTGCCATCCAATGACTTGAGAACTTCATTTGTTAAACTGAAAATGCCATCACTAGTTGATATGCTCTTCCTGAATCCAAACTGCTCTTTTGCTAAAATATTATATTTATCTAGATGGTGATGAATTCTTTTAAACATAATTTTTTCAAAGATTTTAAAAAAAGCTGTGAGTAAAGATACTGGTCTATAGTTTGATATTTCTGAGATTTGCCCTTTTTTTTTTTTTTATTGTTTCATTTGTATAGCCCCCTTTAACATCAATGGTCATATCGGGGGCTTTGATTTGTGAAACAGGTTCAGAACATTAGGTTAATAAACTTTATATTATTAAACACACGCACATTCATACTTCCAGACTCTGTGGGGGATAGGGAATAATTCTGATTAAAGAAAAATTTACCACCCCAGCCGGGAATCGAACCCGGGACCTCTGTGTGAGAAGTCGATTTGCCCTTTCTTGTATAATGGCTTAATAACTGAATATTTTAATCTGTCTGGAAATGTTCCTGTTAACATGGATATGTTCCACATATGACTTAAAGGTTTGCAAATAAAGTCAGCACTTATCTTTAACGTTTTCGTGCTTATTTCATTGTATCCTGATGAATTGCTTTTCAGGAATTGTATTACTTTTTTTATTTTGGTTGCACTTGTGGGTACTATCTCTAAGGATGTAATATTTTCCATACAGGCTTCCTGAAGGTACGAATTTGGATTTCTCTTAGGCTGTTTCTTTGTCAGCAAATTTTCTGCCACCTGACTGAAACATTTATTAAATGCATTTGCTGGGGATCATTTATGGTCACTTGGTTTGCATTAATTTATCATTTTTTAAGTGACATTTACCAGTCTCTTTTTTAATAATGTTCCAGATAGTGCTAGGCTTATTGCAAGAGGACTGTATTTGTTTTTCATAACAAAGTTTTTTAGCTGTATTTATAACCCTTTTTAGAATTCTGCAGTACATTTTATAGTGTTGTCTATGTCTACCACACTTACTTTCTCTTGTAAGTTCTCATGAGGCATATGAAGCAGTGTCATTAAATGGAACTCTATTCTATTTTGAGTTCAAGAGTCAGATTTATAGTCAAATTTTAAGCATGAACTGAAAAATTAAGTTATAAGTGCTCTTATAAATGTAAAAAGGAAGCTAGCAATAGTGGAGCAACACAAATATTAATATAAAAATTAATAATTGTAACAATTCTCCACTTATCTTTTTTAAAATCCAAGGTCTAGTTTTGCAATAAAATGATCAATTGCATCGTCAACTCATTTTCTTTTTGACCTTTTTTATTTACATTATTATGGTTGCTGCTACTAGGTGGATTGTGTACCAAGCATTGCTAATTACTGCAATCATAGCAAATTTGGTGAGAGAATCAATATATGAAAATTCATTGCATGATTTTTATTCTTCAATATAAATATTTTCTTCCAAACCATTAAATCTATGGGTCCATTTAAGTGTTTTAATAATTTAACATCTGGATTTATTTCATGATTAAATTTCCAAAAATGTTCTGCTACAGCTGATTTATCAATTTGTTTGTATTTAATATGCCTGAAGTGCTCTTTTACTCTGGTTTCCAAATGATGTTCAGTCTTACCATTGTAAACAAGCTCACAATTTAAACAATTTAATGAGTGAATTCTTCAAGATGTTTACCTTTTATAGTTTGCACTTAAAGAAGTGTGATCTATGAACACTTAAAAAGATGTGGCAACATGCAATATCTACGATGTCATTTCCATTCTAGCACACCATTGGCCATTTGGCGACAAACTCATACATACTTTAACATACTGTTTAACATACTTTTTAAACATACTTTCATTTTGTTTGCTACTGCAGAAATAGCGCATGTGGGATTTCTGAGGGCAGTTTTCTTGTATAGTTTTTGTTTTTTAAAAAGACATTGCTTGCACTTTTCAAAGCAAACTTGTGGAATTATAAACTTTCATCTAAAATACATCACATTCTCCCTTTTATAGCAAGGCTGTTGGAAAAGCATAAAAGAGAATTGTAATGATAAAGTACACAGTTAACAGCAAAGTGAAATTGAGGTTTTGTTTAGACTTAAATATGCAAAAATTAAAGAAATTGCAGTTGTTTTTGGCCGTCTGAGGTTAGGTTTTAATATAACAGAAGAAATAACATTCCTTGCTACTAACAATATACAATAATGGTGAAATTAGCTTATATTATATTTTGTTCTAATTCTTCTCCATAACAAAGATGGCAATTCTAGTTGTGAAATTTTGTTCACGCCCAAGGGACATTTAGCATTATTATTTCCATGCTTACAATAAATATTGTCTATGTCATTAATGTAAATTAAATGAAAAAAGAACAAGAAAATTGCTTCGTTGTTGGAAAGGTTGGTTCATACCCAAGGGATATGAATAACACTTTCACTACTCTTTGTAAAAATGCATAATTTTTACATGAGAGGCATTAATATTTTACATTCAAATACAGTGCAACAGTTTGCCACTTGTAATTGCTAAGTAAAGCAAAACAAAACCACAAGTAGAAGCAGCTGGCAATCACCTTCATTATGCCAATAGCAATTCAAGAGCAGAAATTAACAGCAGTAAGAGTAAAAAGTTGATAATTTTGTTTTCATATCACATTATTGGCTCTTTTTGCAAAGAATTGTATTTAAAAATGAGAAAATAATAGATTAGTTGTTATTATCATGCCTAAAGCTTCGATGCTTTAAGTTAGGTTTTGTTTATATTGATACGTGTGGATAAAGCTGAACAATAGTGCTCAATGCTTATTTTCAAAGGATATGAATCTTCTTGCAATGAGGAAAGCATTATGTTCACAGAACTCAACATTTTCTGCAAATTCCTGGTCCTCAAATGTTGCTTGTGGTAGTCAGCTGATAACTAACTGCATTGACACTCAAGCAAAAATGCAATAAAGCTGGCACTCTGTGTGTCCATGTGCATGCTTGTATGTGCATCTAATGTTCAGGGTTTGGTAATGAAATCTTACTTCTTGCTTCCCAACATATCTTCATAGGCTTACAGAATATCACATGCTGTTAAGTATCATTTTTGTCACGGCCTTTATACAAGATGGCAATAGAACCATATTTTCTAAACCTTCAGTATGTGTAGGAAACACCTGTCTTTGCCTTGACACTGGACCTAGTTCAACCATATCCTACTTCTGCCATCTGAGGGATGCTTTTTGTATGTACAGTGACAAGCCAGTAACATATTTATGCCTCCTTTCTGTTGCTTGAACTCAATTCTAGTCATTTCCAACTATATGCTTCTATCCTAGTGTGTACAGTTGTGGCTATGAAATCTTTCTCTATAGTTTGCTTGCTTTCATAGTCTATATATCAACAGACTATTGTTTTAACTGGGAAATGCTCCTTCTCTGGTATAGATGACAGAGTAAAGATTCTCCAAGTAATAAACCTTTGCATTGGTGTGCAGTGAGTGCTTGATAGCTAGACAATGTAGAACCTGAGAATTCTATGAGCAGAAGGGATATGCAACTCTATTGGCATCTCTCCTTACTGTCAAGTAATATTGCAGGGTGTGCAATATGTGCATATTCATTTTCAGTTTTTAGCTAGTAAGCATTTGTGCCTATTACATACATACAGAGGTTATAAGATGCCTTTTGAGATGGAATGGAAAAATTCATTTTATCAACTGCTTCTCAGAGGCTATGCTGCAACTGCAGTATAGCCATATTGTGTGACTTCTCAAATGCAAGGTTCAGCAGCAGCACATACCACATAAATGATTTAAATTACAGCATAAGTATAAATATTTCGGCAGATTTACATTTGAAAATACTGGAGTAAAGAAAAATAAGATCTGGAAAATTCCAACCATATGTTTTGAATTATAGTTGTGGCATTACATGTTTCAAGCTTAATTCAGCTTTTGCTCTTTAATGTAAATATATAAACTTTTACCATTACTATTGTACGTTTTTTGTACTATGACTTGAGTGAAAAGAAATTGAAGAATTCAACCTTAAAATGGACATTCCTGATGCAACACCTCTGGTCATCAACAACATTTAATGACATCAAGTGCTTTGAAACTTTATCAACAATTAGGATTTAGCAATGAGTACTGGTTGTTCTCTGAGCACAGAAAATCACATTAAGTTATCCCATAACAAAATTATTTGTGAGCATTTATGATCCACAAGCCTCAAACCCTTCCTCCAAGAAGATTTCTTTGACTTTATCCTAGAATCGATCCTTTGAGCCTGCTACTGACATCTCAGGATCCTGCAAATACTGAAGTTCTTGTAGCTCCTGAAACTTTTCATGGTCCCTAATGTGGGCATAGTTTGCTGAGAGGCACATTAAGTAATGTATCTGCAAAAGTGAAATGAGACAATTCAAAATAAATAATTAGTTCTAGTTGGTGTTCTTGCATTCTAGAACTTTAAGACAGTAACTTCTACTAATAAACCAATCAAGGAAACTCAAAAGTGCTGCATATAAAAGTGAAATGTTTTAGGTATGAAATTCTGTTAAATTTCTTAATATTTCTTTCAAATACTACTTAATGAATGAATTAACTTAACTTATTACCATAAATTGCATGTAACAAAACATTTGTTACATTTCACACAATAATATACTTTTCTTCCTTTCTTTTTTCTTAAATTCATTCAGCTAAGATTCTAACCTTGAGAGCTGCTTCTTCCTTTGAACCTTAGACACACTAACACCCTGGTTATTGGTGTATAAGTCCTGATTAACTAATAACAGATACCTAATCCCATTCTCTCCTCTACTCATCTCCTCTTTGCACTGCCTCACAATTCTATACCATTTCTCATGCACCTTTCCTAAATATTTTCTATACATTATAATAAGCTTCTCTTTGCTAATTCCTCTATCCCTACTATATCCCTTTTAACAAATCTCAATTCAAGCCCACCTCAGTAGTGTGGGGGTAACATGTCTGCCTCACACGCAAAAAGTGTGAGTTTGAATCTTGCTTAGGGTGAGTTACTCAGATACGTTTTTTTTTTTTTTTTTTTGGGGGGGGGGGGGGGAGGTTCCTTTAGATGAATGTCAAGTAACTTTAAGCTCCATGGACCCCAAGATCCAATATGACCAAACCAGGTTAAAGGATGTTAAGCTAAAAAAATCTGATGTTCCATTCACATGACTTTCTCTAAATCCTGTAACAAATTATTGTTAGAAAGCTTAATCATCTATCTACTTCAGGCTAATCGAGATAAAATTGGCAGAAATGGTCTTATTACTTGCTTCCTGTAAGTAGAAGGGAAATAAGGGAATACATTATGCTTAAGTGAGTCAAATCTTGTAAAACTGGTTGCTATGTGATTGAAATTTGTTTCTTTGTATATTGACAAATTTCCATATGAAAAAAATGCAAGTATTTTAAAGCTGAAACCAATAACAAGGAATATTTCAGAAATGATCAGCTCTACAAAAAAATGTAAAAGACATAAATTATGTATTTTAACAAGATCTGCATTTTTTATGTTGTAAGTTTTTGTCTATCTCTTAGTTTACCAGTTATGAAAAATTCACCCCAAATAAAGAGGTCTTTAGTGGCTATTCCCAGAAAATGCAATGTATACATTTTATTTGTCATGTAAATATCTTTAATATACAGTATTTTAATCAAAATTGGAGAGCCATTTTTCAGAAAATCATTATTTTCAGAAGTTTTTTCTATAAAGTCTAGTTTGGGGTGGGGGGATTTTCTTGAAAATTGTGTCGCATCCTTGGGAGATACTAAACTTGAATACTAAGTTTGGTACTTAACATACTTTTGTTTTTGAGCTATGTTGCACACAGTCACATACACACAGACCTTTTTCTAAAAAGTGATTTTATTTGGGGGTCTCAAAACATGTATTTCTGGTGAAATCTTGGTATCAAATTTTGGGCAGAGTACAACACCTTCTCTATACACTATGTACATAGCATGTGTAGAGAAAGTAAAAAAATTAATAATCTCAATTCACTTTTCCATACTTCTTGTACTTAGAGAATAATGTAATACTTCATTTTCCACACACATTGAGCATATATTAATTTCATAATCTCTTCTGAGTCCCCTTAATTTTATCACACACGTTTCATTACTTAAGTCCACATATCTCTCTCTCTCTCTATAATTTCATCTAATATTTATCTCATAAGCTACTAAACAACTCTTGTTTTCCAATATCCTCAATACATGATTTCATTTCTCTCCAGAAATGCTTTCTCCTGCTCATGTTCCCATACCAAACATTTACAATTCTTATTTCTTCTAAAATTTCTCCCATCTTTGCATACCAACTGAACTTCCAGCCAACCCTTTCTTGAACAAACAAGCATTCCTTGACAATATTTCTACCCTTTAACATTTCCACTCTATATAAATATTTTAATGATCTTCTGATAGATCCTTTCCCCTTTCTTCCTCTTTTATCCAGCTCAAGCAGTGCTACCCAATATTGTTGTGCCACAACATATTCTAATACCTCCCATAGCTAATCACTCTTTAGCGAACACATTTTTTATTTGGTCTCCCCATTGTCCATTTGAACTCAACCTCACCCCCAAATAAACAAACTTATTGACTACCTCAATTTTGTTATCTTTTATGTACTATTTCTCATCTTTTCTTAGCTTGTATTCTTTTTTGAAAACCATAATTTTTTATTTGTTCTTATTAACTTTTAAACCCCAATTCTTATATCTACCTATTGCTCTGAAATACTACTGAGTAACACATCGGAAATGTTTGAATGCATGATAATGTTATGGTTATCTTAACTTCATAATTTACTTCCATACCTGTTCTACAAATTATTTTAAAAGATTATTTTCCATTCTATACTGGGCGTGAAAGACCGATTAATTTAGCTCCGAGGCCTCTGTATCAGGCTTGAGGTTCTCTTACGTGCCATAAATCTACGACATGGGACCATCGGCTTCACTTCCCTTCCGAAGGAAGCCATGCTAAGGATTTTTATGCCCAAAAAAACCCATCAACCTTCGCCGGGTTTGAACCCACAACCTTGGGTATAGGAAGTTAGCATGGTATTGCCATCTACCAGTGTCCACTATACAACCATGGTAATCACTATACCACAGAGGGTGACAATTCAAGTTTCATTATGTCATGTTGGCATATATATTGGACCACCATTACAATGGTTTCTTGATCAGGGAATTTCTAGTTTGTGACCTCACCACAATGTGCACATGGTGTTGAGGGATCAACTCACTGCCCATAGATGGCACTATATGATGAAATCATGACTTGCAAGGTTAAACATGGCAAATTTAGCCTTTTCTTTCAAGGTATGGGATTTTTTAAGTGCAAGAAAAAAAACAAAAACAAAAAAAAAAGCAACAACAGCAAACATTATACAGGACCAACAGCTTTACTTCCCTTAGGAAAGAAGCCATTCTAAGTTCCAAAAAAATCCATCATCCTCCACCGGGTTTGAACCACTAACCTTGAATAGCTAGCTAACCACTATATCACAGAAGGCAGCAACTTTTAAATGCCCTTAAAAAAATAAGTTTTGACAAAAAAATTGCAAAATAAGCATCTACTTCATCATTTATTGTAAATCTCCATTCATCCAGCCATTTCTTCAGTTTTGGGAACAAAATAAATATACATGTGGAAACATCACAAAGCAAAGGTCATGCAGTTTTGCAGCAATATCCCAGACATTTGAAGGCACATTATCCCAATGAAAAGAAACTTTCCTTTACCAAGGTGTGGATGTTTAGCCTGAATAGCACCCTTCAATTAATCCAATGAAGCACATTTACTGCCTGGTGACACAATGATCTAAGTAAAAAGCAACAAAAGACCTTCCTTCCCTAACAATCAAATTTAGCCCAAATTTGATTTAAATAATCTTTTAAAATGTTGGTTTACTTATAGTATTTTTACCTTCAATCATATAGATTCCATTCACACAACAAAAATCAAGAAATCTATAGCCATGACTTTTCAATCAGCTGGAACAGTTTTTGTTTGTTGGTGCAATTTTATTTACTAGCACCCACTGATGTCCATGTTATATCGTTTCTGGAATGTAGTGATGGATCTATATGTCATCTACTGTTATGAAACCTTCACAAAACTCATTGGAAATGTGTTCAGACAGTCTAAGGCTTGAATTTATAAACAATTCTTTGAAGGTTGACTTTTCATTACTTTTATAACCTTTCCAAAGGCACCATAACCAAAGCAGTTTGAATGGCTGTGAGCTTTAAGGTGAAAAGTAATGGACAGGTCATCCATACAATGCCAAACATAGCGAGTTCGATTCTAGCAACTGCAGTCAAAACACTGTACAAATTGATTGCAACAATGTAACATTTTTACAATACAAAACAGCTCTAAATACTTGTATTTTACGGTTGAAGTTAACTTATTTACCTTCAACCTTAAAAGAGATATAGGTATTGTCAAAGAATATAAACAAGAACATGTGTGTATAATTTGGATTCATATTGGCTAACATACTATGGCATCTAAAAATAAATCCATTAAAAAAAGTTTAATAAAAAGTTTATTGTGTCAAATGTTATATCAGGCTATTATGTGTTAAATTGCTGGACAAATTTCAATATTGGCTAACCTGATTTATAAAATCGACAGCCATCTATAGCAATAAAATCAGTACATGTACAACAAACTGATAATTGCAACAGAAAAGATACTGGTCAATGCATCTGCATTTCGCTACCCCCCCCCCTCTGTACCCTCAGCATACACAACACATGATGAGATTAGGTTGTATTTGTGGCTTATTTAAATGCTGTTGTATGATTTTACTTTCTCTACTGCATATATATTACATAGGTAGAGAAGGTATTGCATTCCACCCAAAAAATGTGATGCCAAGATTTCACTGAAAATACACATTTTATGGTCCCCTGGATAAAATATATATATAAAACAAAACAAAAAGTAGTTTTTCTATGTATGAATGCATGCACGCCTAGATTTTCTTCTGTGAATGGAAGACATATCATGTTTTTTAGATACTATTTTCAGTCATTAGCTAAAAGAGCACATTGGTATATTTCTAGATATTCCTAAGCCTTTGACCTAGTGCTTAACATTTATAAAAATAAATAATAATCAATACAGAAATTTGTATAACTGTTATAAATAAGGTTTTTTTTCTGCATATTTTAATTATGCAAAACTCAAAATTATAATATAGAATGCAATAGTTTTCTTACCAAGCTTATAATGACCAGTAAGCATGCTACTGTAGCAAGAATAAACATCACTTCTGCTCGTTCAACATAATCCTTACAAAAGAGTTTAATTTCAATTGTATCACACACTTTCATATCTTCAATTCTTGTATTGTTGGGGAACAGGAAAGCTATAAAGAAAGAAAAATAATATACATTTAATATATATACATAGAGAGAGAGAGAGAGAGAGAGAGAGAGAGAGAGAGAGAGAGAGAGAGAGTGTATGTGTGTGCATGCACATATGTGCAACTGGGTAGTTCATCTAAGAAACCACTCCACTGATTTTGATAATGCTTTCACCACAGAAAACTCCTGTTCTTCTAGACAGACATGGATTATAAGACAGCTTCTAATGTCAGCTCCAAAATGATTAACAGGATTTATAATGCCCACATATTAGAACATGATCATGTTGAAGCTATAAAAGAGCATGGTTGTAACAAAAGATTTAGTTTTTGTTGACCACAAAGTAAAAAAATAGTTGTTGTTCTTTAGAAAATATGTATGTATAAAATGAGACAAAAATATTACATGTAAAATTCATATAACTTTCTGTAATTCCTAACAATCTATTCTTACAAAAGCTTATTCTTTTATGTACTTGCGTTGAACATTAGTAGAAATATTGCCTAGTAGATAAAAAGAAATAAGGGTATACACAAAGCTAAAGCGATAGTCAAATCTTTAAAAGTTAGTTGCTATGTAATGGTATTTAAATTGTTCTCTTTGCATCACCAGGATGAAAAAGAAAGAAAAAACAAATAATAACAATCTCCTATTCGAGAAAAGTATAAATAGAAAATATAAAACCAATAACAAGGAATTTCTGAGAAATAATTAACTTAAAAAAAAAAAATAAAGAAGTATCTGGCATAATTATTGAGTGTTCTAACAAGGTTTACATTTTTTGTACAATAAAGTTTTGTCTATTTCTTATGGTTTACGAGTTAGCAAAAGTTATCCAGAATAAAGAGGACTTTAGAGATCATTTGCAGAAAGTTTATAATACATATCTCATTCATGATGTAAATATCTTTAATATATGGTATTTTAATAATGTGTTCCATTCACATTTCTTTCTCTGCATCTCTGCAATAAATTGTTAAAAAGCTTATTCTTTTACTTAATGCTATGAGAAAAAATTGGCAGAAAGGGTCTTATTACCTGCTTCCTTTTAAGTAGAAGGAAGTATAAGGGAAGTACTAGGCTAAATCAATAGTCAAATCTTTTAAAAGCTGGTTGCCATATGATTGAAGTTCCTTTGTTTGTATGGACAGGAGTTGACAAATTCCCATATGAGAAAAGTATAAGTATTTTAAAGCTGAAACTAATAACAAGGAATATCTCAAAAAGTGGTCTACTCCACGAAAAAAATGTATATAACATAAATTGTGCGTTTTAATGAGATCTACATTTTTTGTAAGTAACCTTTTGCCTATTTCTTATGGTTTACCAGTTATGCAAAATTCTGTAAAATCATCCAGATTCTCAGAAAATTGAAGATATACATTTTATTTGTCATGTAAATATCAGAGATTTTAATCAAAATTGTTAAAGCCATTTTTGAGAAAATAAAATTTTTTGCCATGTAAAGGGTAGTTAGGGGTGGGGGAATTTTCTTGAAAATCTGTGTCGCATCCTTGGAAATTAAATACCAAGTTTGGTATTTAACAGTCTTTTCGTTTTTGAGCTATGCTGCAGACATACAGACAGACAGACACACACACACGCACACAAATATACATTTTTCTAAAAATGCTTTTTTTGGATTCGGGGGTCTCAAAACATTTCTGGTGAAATCTCGGTATCAAATTTTTGGGTCCATACAATTCCTTCTCTATACACCATGTACACAGTACGTGTAGAGAAACTAAAAATTGTCAGAGCCAGTTTTGTAAAAACTGAAAATTTTGAAAAATCTTTCATGTAAAGAGTAGTTTGGAGTGGGGGGGATTTTCTTGAAAATGTTGCATCCTCGAAAGATATTGAACTTAAATATCAAATTGGTATTTAACTGACTTTTTGTTTTTGAGTTATGACACACTTTTTCCCAGTAAACCACTATTTAAATGATCTAATAGGTGGAGTAAACCACTATTTAAATGATCTAATAGGTGGTTAACTATATAGCCTGGGACTTATGTACTTACAAAATTGTAAATTACCATTAAGGTATGACATCTCAAAATAATTTGAAATCTTGTGGTTTACCAGGAAAAATGCATGTCATTCGGAGAATTTAGTGGCGTGCCACCATGTTGCCATGATATCTCAGTAGTCAGAGCAATTGGACAGAAACTAGGAGATCTGTGGTCCAAATTCTGACTATGGCATTGAATTTTTTATTCTGACTCTACCTCTCCAATTGTTTTACACAGCTGGTGTGAAAGAAACACTTTACATCAAATGATCTAATAGTTGGTTAACTATAACGCCTGGAACTCAAGTACTTATGGATTTGTAAGTTGTTATTAAGGTATGAAACATGTACCTCAAGCAACTGTTAGGTCATTTAATGTGAATTAATCAGTTAACTATAAAGACTGGAGTTTGTAAGTCGCCATTGAGGTATGACATATCAAAATAATTTGAGATCTCCTTGTGGTTTACCAAGAAAAACATGAGTCTGTTGGAGAATTTAGTGTTGCCAGCATGTTACCATGGTAGCTCAATGGTCAAAGCAACTGGACAGAAATCAGGAAATCCATGGTACAAATCCTAGTTATGGCATCAAATTTTTCAGTCTGATTCTACTACTTGAACTTATCTCAAACAGAAAGTCATCTTTTGTTTCCTCTATCTTTTGTTTTACTCCTGGCAATGTGAAGAGAAGTGGCTGCTCTGTGATTTAAAGAAGCTGACTATCGATTTAGTCTAGTGTATTCTCTTATTTCCCTTCTACATACAAGGAACTAAGTAATAACACCATTTTGTTAATGTTTATCTTGATTAGCATGAAATAGAAGAATAATATTTTGTAAGAATAGTTTGTTTGCAAAATAGGTAGAGAAAGTTCATGTAAATGGAATACATCAGAACTTTTCTTTCCCCCCTTGCTGAAATCATTTTGTTGTGTGTTTTTACTTTCTCTAGTATGCTTGTACAAGTAGATATTAGATAGGAAAGGTATTGTAATTCACCCAAATATTCAGTAGAAAGATTTCAACAGAAATACATCAGGGTGTCCAGCAAACTATCCTCAAGAAATTCCCCGACTTTTCCATACCATGAGATAAATTTTCCCTGACCGGAAAAAAAAAAAAAAAAAACAGCTAAACGCAATTAAAACAAATATAAAATTTCATGTCATTGTTATTAGACATAAAAGTACTCTGGCTTGTGGCCTATGGTCTACTGGACATTCTTTTTCTAGATGTTTTGTTCAAAATGTATTAGATATCTTCAGAGGTACAGCCGAAGTACTCTCTTGCTAATCGCATTAAGTTGCACCAATATTAGCAAAAGAGTACTTCAGGCATACCACTAAAAATGTTCAACAAAGCTTCAGATGAAATTTCTGGAAGAGGAATACCCACATTGGTTAAAATTAATAAGTTAATAACTCACCTAATGACTTCTAATTGGAGATCATAGGTACCATAAACTATACATAACAATGTAAACTAATATTTACATTTATTCACATTATTTACACTGTCAGAATTCCATGTTAACTCATACTACTAAGCTTTTTAATTGCTTCAGTTAAAACTTCTGCTTCTTGTAGAGCATCTTTTGGAAGCTTAGCTTTTTTGGCCTCTTCATTTTTACTTCTATGAGTACTCTTCTTTTTTCCATAGCCCTCTTATCTTTCTCTCTCATAGCCTGAAGGAAGAAATAATTGTTAATTACAAGGAACCATTTTACCAGTAAAAATAATTTTGGAATAAATCATTTAAATCAAATAAAACACCCCAAACGGAAACTTGTGACCATCAATAATGTGTTTTTAGGAGTCTATTAATACAGTTTTAAAAACCATAACTGAAAATAATTTGTAAGTTTTTAAAAAAATTAAAGGCATCATGAAGTGGGGCGAAGGGGTAAACTTCCCCCTAAGCTAGAAAAATAATTAGGATATTGGCTTATAATTGTTGATGTACTTATAGTCGTTTTATTTGTAATAATGTTTCCCAGAAGTATACCAGAATTGCAATTTGCAATGCAATCCTCACCCCCCCCCCTTGCAATGGAATTAACATAAGTGAGAATCAAATTGGGAATTTTCAAAAAATATCAAAATAAGGTAGCAAATAGAAGCTGTGTAGTGATACTGAAATCATTTTACGTACCTATACATTTTATGACAAGTTTGAGACTGGCAAGCTCAAATGCAGGCCATGCCATGGCCGAGTGGTCAGACCACTTGCCTCTCACCTAGACGACCCAGGTACGATCCCAAGTGAGATTTGTGGTGGACAAAGCGGCGCAGAGGCGGGTTTTCTGGTTTCTTCTGCCATGACATTCCACCGGTGCTCCATCTTCATGTATCATCGGTTTCATCGTCTGCGGTCCCAGAGCAGTAAAAGCAGGCATTAAACACTACCAAAAAAAAAAAAAAAAAAAAAACTATTATGCTGGAATTATAATGTACTTGATGCAACATTAACTTGAAAGTGTAAAACATTGTATTAAACACACCTATTTAGGGCTAAATTAACCTGACAACCTAATTTTTTGGTAGTGTCAAATTTTTCCTTCCCATTACCTATGTTAAGTGATGGCACACATTGTTTAGCATATAACTGAAATTTTAGTAACTGTAGGGTAACTTCTATGGCATTTATGCACAGTAAACATACAAAGCAGTTGATATTCACCCCATTTACGGTAAAAACAAGGAAATAATGCCGGGATTACGGTGAACTTTACTTAACGTGAAGGATGTAACATGAATTATTTATTTATGAGTGTTTAGCGCCCGCTTTTATTACTTGTGGCACCGCAGTCAATGTCACTGGTGATACATGGAATGAAGATGGAGCATCGGTGGAATGTGATGATGCGGGAAACCGGAGAACCTGGAGAAAACCCATCCCTGCGCTGCTTTGTCCACCACAAATCTCGCATGCTGTTGCTTGGGATCGAACCCGGGCCGTCTAGATGAGTGGTTAATATGTGTTAGAGTTTCAAGTTACGCCATGTTAAGTTCATGTTACAAAGTTCATCGTAATCCCGGCATAAGCAAGCCACCGCCGAGATTCGAACTCTAGACCACTTGCATGGGAAATGGACATACTAATTACCATGAACACAAGCTGTTTATGTGGACAAGCACAAAGAATACAATGTGAAAAATCCATGTAAAAATAATACTAAAATAAAGAAGTATGTATGTAACATGAATTAAAAGTAAAAGTAAATGCTGATTACGAGTACCATAGCTTGCAAATATGATGATGCATGGTTTAAGAGGTACACGGAGCGCTATATTTGAGAAGATTTTACATATATACATGTATACACATACACATACTTTTTTAATATATATACACACACACCTTTTTTTTAGCTTAAAGTCCTTTAACCTGGTTTGGTCATATCGGACGATGAATGAAATAGGTGAAATGATGCTTGAATGAGCTCGGAGACCAGGGAGCCTAAAGTTACTCAACATGTGTCTTTTGCAGTAAGGGAAAACCCCGATACAAATCTTATTTGGGTAACTCACCCTTAGCGAGATTCGATATCGCGACCTGTTGAATGTGAGGCAGACACGCTACCACAGACGGGCTTAATTATTTTAGTTGTTTAGCACTCAAAGACACATAAAAAGGTTCAACAAAACGAAACAAAGGAACATACCTAGTTCTCTAGTGGCTAAGGACAGTAAAGATGACGCAGGCTGTAAACGGACACATGCAACGCAATGTTTGGAGTTATATTTTTGAGTTAGTTTAGTTGTTTTGCGCTAAAATACACATAAAAAAGTTAACTAAAATGAAACAAAGCAACTTCCCAATTTCTTTAGTGGCAAAGGACAAAACTTGTTAGTTCGCATTGTCGGAAAAACAGCAACTGGCAGAAAAGGATGAACTTAATTTAAACGACAATGCACTATACTAAATAATTTTACATGATAATCAATCACCACTTACCTTTCAGCAATTTTCTCTCTTGCATTGATTTTCGAGGAGTGAGTCTCACTCGGGTTTTTCTTCTTCTATCACAAGCCAACAATACTTGTAATCACGAGTGACACTACTACGAGCCCGGCACTTGCGCAGTAAACCTTTGGCTACGAGCCATGACAACGGCACGTATACAAGGGAAATTCTTAATGGTTTCATACAATTTTGCGCCCGCGCCACAAATAGCCATCCCGAATTTAAAGCATTGGGGAAACAAAAACGTCAGCAATTTACCAATATTTTTATTAAATCCCTGACCTTTCCAGAAATTTTAAATTCCCTGACTTTTCCCAGGTTTCCCGATTATCCCAGTCACTGGATACCCTGATACATATTAAATTCTTCTTATTTAAGTTCAGTATCTTCCAGGAATGTGACACAAAGATTTTCATAAAAGTCCCTCCACCCCCAACTACCCTTGGTAATGTTACCGAATAAGGGTCTGTTTACTGCAAAGCTGCAAAACCATACCAACTTTAGAAATTGAAAACTCGCTGTAGATCTGAGCACAAAGTGCCAAGGGAACACAACTGGTTAACAGCCGCATGATGGTAGTAGTAGCACAGTTATATGTTGCTGAATGGCAGTGTTCTTCCCCATTCAATGTTAAGATAATGCACCAGTTTATTGAGACAATGACGCAACACAACAGTAAAATTCAAATATATTTTTATGTATTAACTCTCCTATCCGCGTATCTATCATTTAAAATAAAGAAGAAGAAAACCTATTTATTTGCCGCTAGGTGGCTAGAGCTTTATTCTTCTTCCTCATTCAATGCTAAGGGAATTCACCTGGTTATGGAGTCAATGATGCAAAATAACAGTGAAAATAGAATATATCTTTATGTATTAATTATTGTTTCCACCATCATGACATCGTTTAAATAAAGAAATAAAAACGTGCTTGTTTCATGTATAAAGTATATTCTTGTTGTCGGAATTCTTTAAAATTAACAAGTTATAAACTATGCGCATTAACCAATAATCCTCCTTGATATCTGAAAATGGCGGAGAAATGACGGAATCCAGATAATATTCCATTTTAGGTTAACCTACTTATTGCAGATGTTGGTTATTTGAGGTTATGTGGTACATGAGCTAGCTAAAGGCGATTTCATCACATCATAAAGATAACCCCGCCACCGTCACACTGCAATTGCGGTGCTCTTAATAAGTTTTATCAAGTAATATTTCGAGTTAAATAGAGAAATTTAACACACAAAGCAACTGTTAAATAAGAGTTTATCTTTGTTTCTTCTTAACAAAAACAGCAGCATTAGTAGTAAAGCAAAAATATCAATATTATTGTTGTTATTACTATAATTATTATTAGTTGCTAGAATAACTGTCCGCCCAACCAGATCTACTTGCTCTTTAGCTATCTTATTGGTAGCCTTAAAAAAGGCTGTTTTGTCATTGAAGAAAATATGAAAGAGGTGGAGAACAGTAATAGATATCTGGAAGAAGCATAAATGTTACTTTGTGAGGGAAGAAGGATGCAGGTTGTTTTGGAGGAAAATAGGATAGTTTAAACTGGAGGATAGTTTTGGGAGAGTGGACAGCCGCATCTGTACTTAAATTCATGCAGATATGATGCAAACAGGTGTCTGGAGGTACCAAATTGTCTTTGGAGCCTGCTCTTGTGGCACATCCACATATTTTACGCCTTCTGGGTGTGCAAGTCAGAGTTGTAAGGATTGAAAAAATTCTCATTGTGGAGAACATAAATGCTGTTATTAACATAAATATGCTGCCCGCCATCAGAGACAATGTGGGAACCTGGTAATATGAATTGCTGGATTAGCCCTTCCAGCATTTGGGCCCTCCTGTCTGGTACTTCCACCAAGAGGCACCTTGCAGATCTTCTTTCTACACCACCAAAGACCCAGTGTCCTCTCCATTGTCCTCTTTGGTACTTCTGATGAAAATACTTTGATTTGTCAATTTCGACGATGAGAGAAACACCATTTTCATCCATATCACCAATTTCTGAGGCATGCCTCTTCAATAAATTTAGCATTCCTCCTGGCAACAATTGGCCCAATTCACTGACGTATGCCAGCGACCAATGCTGGCCTCATGGGCACTCTGATACTGCAAGAAATCAAACGCCAAGGAGTCTACAAATAACAAAATCTGCTTTAGCGCCAGATTACTGCGCTCAAAAAATGAATCATACGGCACAGTTCGATGCAGTTGGCAATGGGAGCAACTCCAACGCTTATCTTCTGGGCTCTTTACGTATGCCTGAAGATGGCATGATTGCTGGCATTTTACACATCTTCGCGCTCACTGTGCAATAGGCGCCGACATGCACACCACATCATAGCAAGCTCAGGATTAGCTAGCTCACTGCAGGGATCCTCGAGCTTCCACTCCTCCTGAAGTATTGCATCCTCTGCCATAATTTCTGCCTCGGGCACAATTCTGACATTACCTCTATTCGCCATTGTAAATTCATGCGTGACTACAACATTTCCCTCCTTCCTATGGGTGAGGAAAACGATGATTCAATACTGCCAACAGTATATGTGCTCCCTGACACATATAATTGCATATTTCAGCGTTACCCTCCACCTTCCTATGTCTGCGCTGCCTCGTAATGTTAACGACTATCATTGCATATTTCTGGATTTCCATGCCTTGCTACGGTTATGCTCCCTAAGGCATATACTGTTAATTGCAAATTTCATCCTTTCCACACTACCCTATGACTGTGCTGCCTTCCCTCATTTTTGCAATACCAACTATATAGGCTCCATTACCCTGAACACTGCACCTTTTAGATGAAAGGTTGCCTGCGTGACGTTACGCGGCCAACAGACCCTTAGTCGGCAACATTCCCTACCCTTTACATGGAGCATTTTTCAAAAAAATGGCTATAACTTGTGTTTTCTGGGAATAACTTCTGAAGATCTCTTCATTCTAGATGACTTTTATATAACTTGTAAACCATTAGAGAGAGACAAAAATTTACTACACAAAAAATGTAGATCTCATGAAAACTCACAATTATCATCATTCATATATTTTTCCTAGAATTAACTGTTTCCGAGATATTCCTTATTTATGGTTTCAATTTTAAAATAGGTACTGAAACTTTTCTCGAGCAGGAAGTCAACTTTTGTTACATTTCTTTTGCTTTACTCCCAGGAATGCAAAAGAGAACTGAATTTCAATTTTTTACATAGTGATAGCTTTTAAAAGATTTGACTATTGCTTTAGCCTAGTGCATTCCCTTACTTCCCTTCTAATTATGAGCTTTAAAAGCTAAAAAAAGACCAATTCTACTAATGTTATCTCAATTAGCAGGACTAGATAAAAGAATAATCTTTTTTAAGCAAAGTTTATGGAACAGCTACAGAAATTCATGTGAATGGAGCACATCAAATTTTTTCAACTACTTCAACTGACTCTGCTATAAATTCTTGTTTACTAAACTAGCAATATTTTACTTTCATTGCTTGGACTTGTACCACTTTCTGCCAATTTATTTTCTAGAATATCTACAGTTCCTCCCATTTTACTTTCCAGATTGGTCCAATGTTTTGACATTACTTGTCATTTCTCAATATATCACCTTTGACATTGCTTCTCTTGCTATCTTTTCTCCTTAGTTTATTTATTCTCCTGCTGTTCCTGTTAATTCAGCTTTTTTTTTTTTTTTTTTTATTGCTCTTAACTTTATTTCCCAGAAGCATATAGCATAGTGAAATGCTCTTCTTTTTGAAGTCTTTCCTCTTAGACCTGTTCCTGATTATATACAGATATCTTGTTTTTGCCTTCTCTAGATCATTTTGTGACACCAGTACTAGGTGTCACAAAATATGCTGGCACAGTGTGAGGGAATTAGACCTTAAGTCTTAATGTTTTCTTCCAATGTAAGATTTCTTGATGAGCAAAAAGTTAGAAATGCTCTATCTTTCTAATTTTTTTGTTTATTCTTATGACACAAAGTAAATAACTCAAAGCTTGTATATTCTCCTTAGATATGAAACAAATCAAACTCGGTTTTCATAGTAGGTAATTTGTAAGTATGAATTAACATGCTTAATTTCAAATACAGCATAATTTAAATCAAATGTAATTCCTAAAATATGCAATGCACATATCCAATTGATACATTCAGTTAACGAAAATAATATTAATTAATAAGTATCTGAGGAATAATATAAAAAGAATAACCATTCATAGTGCAATTTATGTAGCTAATGCTCTAGAGTTAACAATGAAATCACTGTAAAAGGTAATCCTTATATAAACACTGGAACTATATTCACAAAATGTTATACAGGAGGTGAAGATGGCTTTGTTGAGGGCAGTGTGCTGTGTTTGTACAAATATATGCCGGTTTCCCATCGAAACAATCAGGGATATATGAAATCTGCTGCAATGAATGTGAAAAGGTATGTATAGGAAAAACAAAACGAAACATTGGACAACGTTTTAAAGAACACATGAGATATTTAAAATATAAACAGACAGATAATTCAGCTGTAGCACATCATTTTTGGACTCAAAACCATAATTTTCACAGTGAGCCCAAGTTCATAAAATTAGTGCAGAATCCAATTGGATTAACAGTTTGGGAAAATCTATTAACTTTAACAAACAAAAACAAGGTCATAAATTCTGACATACCACAAACAAATGGACTCATCTCAAAATTCATCTATTCAGAGGAGAGACCTCCACAGGCTGCTACCACGAGTTCATCAATGAATCTCCTTTGAAAATGGTGGCCGAAACATGTCCAAAGTAAGTTACTTTATTTCAACAGTGAAATTTGAGTGTAATTTATGTTTTTACTCCTAATTAAATGTTTATCCATGTTTCCTTCAATTTTGTAAAGCTGAATGGAACATCCCCAGACAATTACAGTCTCCAACATGAATCTCTGTTGGTGTTTTGCAGTCAGGATGCATCCTCTCATGAGAATAATGAACATACACCTGCCGTCATTGCCCAAAAACCTTAAATTTGGATTTGTCTGTCCAAAGAATCCATTTACAGTCTTCAATGATCTAGTTTTATGTTTCTTTGTCCATGCCAGCCTCAACTATTTGTTTACAGATCTAAGAAGTGGTTTCCCTAACACCACCCTAATTTCTGGGGCTGTCAGCTTTCTATTTCTTTTACTTTTAAAAACTATTGACCAGATTTCTGCTGTAGAAGTGCACCCTGGTGTGCCACTTTGATCCTGTCCTCATTAGTACCAGAATTTTTTTAGTCTGAGTATTGTATAGCTAACAGTGGACCATGATTTTTATAGTTTTCCTAAAATTTGGCAAACACTATACGCTTCACCATGGAGGATTGGCAGCAGAAGGTTGTTCCAAACTGAGGGATAATCCTCAATCCATTTCTTAAAATACTTTGTAAAATAGGTCTAATTAAAAATGTTTTCTTCCATAATTTTAATTCAGAATTCAAAGAATAAGCAACAATACAACATAAACAAGGTATGAACAGGATTCAAATTAGTTATGTAACAATACAATAATTCACATAACTTTTTTTGTACTTTAACGTCCTTTAACCTGGTTTGATCATATCGGGCGATGAATGAAATTGGTGAAATGATGCTCAAATGATCTCGGGGTCCATGGAGCTTAAAGTTACTTGACATTTGTCTTCTCAGGATAAGGGAAAACCCCGGAAAAAAAACCTTATCCGAGTAACTCACCCTAAGCGAGTTTCGAACTCGCGACCTTTTGAGTGTGAGGCAGACACGCTACCACCGCACTACCCAGTTGGGCATTCACATTATTATAGTAAATATTTAATATAATACTTAATATATGAGGTACGTCCAGAAAGTAAGTTCCGTTTCAATTTATCTCCGCTGCAGCGCTGCGACCACAGTTCCACACATGCGCGGTAGACGCTCTTTATCAAGGAGAAGAAACGTGCGCCATTTTGATATTGCTGTCAGCCACATGCGCTTTGTTGTGCTTGTTTACAATGTTGGTGTTGATTGAAAATCCCGCCGCTTGTGAAATCAGATCTGTGATTCGTTTTCTGAATGCTAGGAAAGTGAAACCAGTTGAAATTTATCGGCAAATTTGCGAAGTTTACGGACAAAATATGATGAGTGATTCAATGGTGAGAAGATGGGTCCGACAGTTCAATGAAGGACGTAGTGAAGTGCACAATGAACGAAGTGGGCGTCCATCTTTGTTACAGAAGAACTGGTTCACGCGATTGATGACAAGATCCAGAAAAACTGCAAGTTTACAATTAGTGTTCTCGCTATGGAATTTCCCCAAAGCTGCTCACGATCACTAATTCATGAAATTGTTACCGAAAAACTGAAATTTTGTAAACTTTGTTCACATTGGGTACAGTCAGCAAACTTCTATGAAGAAGGTATACAAAAACTTGTGCCACGCTATGACAAATGCCTGCAACATTTCGGCAGTTATGTGGAAAAGTAGTTTAAGAGTTGTAGAATTTTGTGCAACAAATAATTATTCTGTATCTGTACACAATTTAATTTTATTACCAAACGGAACTTACTTTCTGGACGTACCTTGTATATCAAATATATAAATTTTAAATACTTATTATAACTATATGATTATGCTACAGTAACATTGGCAACACTATTGCAGTAACAATAAATCACTTAAGTAAGACTACAATAAGAAACTGTGTAAGCTCAGAAGAAGTTTGTGAGTAAATGAGGACCCTCAATTAACCTAATGCCTGATATTTATCTTTGCCTGATTATAGTGTCATAAACGCTGACTGATACTGCCTGTCCCACCTCATGTTACCAGTGATGAATGCTGGCACTAACTATTATGTTCATACACCGGAGAGGTGCTATGGAAAATCAGTGCACATTAATCAAATGTTCGAGTATAGTGTGTGTTAAACGAAACTGTTCACTCATCATGTATGATGCCACATTACAGCATTGCTGACATTACAGTAGGTGAGTTATAATAAATCTGATAACTATTGTCTATTTCCTAGTGTTGAGATAAATGGAATGCCAACATAAATGTATGTAGTATTACGTGACACACTGTCCCATGTACTTAACCCCCGCAAGCCCCCAGCAGTCAATATTTGTTTGACAACTGCAACACTAGCAACACCACATCAGCAGTAGCCTGAACTGGAATGGGCTATACATATAGAGGATGTTCATATAATAATAATAATAATAATAATAATAAAAAAAACAACAACAACAGCATTGCCCACTTTGATAATTCCTCATGATAGCACCTTACTCATATTCTTTGATGATGTAATCACATTATGTTTACAAATATATTGTTCTATACCAAGTGCCCAAAAACTTTTGACCGGCATGTAAATGAAGTCTATCATTAAATAAATTGGCAACATTTTAAACCCTGGATTAAAAAGGTTCTCCCCAAACAGCATCATCATGAATAAACAATACCCTATATCATGGAGTGGAGAGAGGTTAGATCCCAAATAAAACAAACCTTGGAGAAAAGGTCACACCACAGCCTGACTACCAAATAAAAACATAGCTTTTGATGATGATCTGGTGAAAGATGAATTGTTGACAATGGTCAAGTCTCATGCTAAAGAAAACTATGTAATTGGTGAAATGGCTAAACTTGCAGGTTATGCTGTACTTGGACTGCCACCTTTATCACTGGTTTTTAAAGGTAAAAAAGATGGTGCGAAGTTAAATGAGATCATCAGAAATAACACAGCCTTACAATCCAGAATATCTGCAGCATTGTGATGTAAAGCCTGATAACTGAAGTGCAACACGGAATTGGAGAACTAAATATTTGGGACTTGGAGAGTACTACTAAGTAATAGTGGGGAAAATGTGTTATATAGATAGGTAATGATGAACCAAGCAACACAGAAACATATTTTAATCTGGAGTGTACCAAACCAATGTTCAACTCAAATTAGTGGAATACTGATTAATTAAAAATTAATTTCCATGCCTAGTGCACCACATGTTATACTTAATCTAACAAAAGCACATGTTATGTTCTTGTTCTGTTGCTAGAAATGTACAAGGCTGCAGAGAAATACAAACCAAAGTGATTTATTTACATCTACTTTACTCTTAAAATGGTTCTTTTACATTTTCAGCAAAACATTTATAAAAGCAATTTAAACCAAAACCAATCCTTTTGGGAAGCACAATAAATTCATTAGCCAAATCTATGATTTAATGTTCATAGATAACAAACAACCTTTTAGAAAAGATAGCAACGGAATTCATGGAAGAACACTGCATTTGAAACATATCTTCGAAATTTTAAATTTTATTATGTAAATTAGTGAAGTTGTGAGTGTTTCTTTATATTTCACTTTGAATGAAATAGTAAAAGAAAACAAGCTTTAACTTAAACATTTACTTCTTGTGCACTTAGTACAGAAACTGAATAGGTACAATGTGATATTACTAGGTATAAAAAGGTTCAGGTGCCTAATGTATCTATAGGACAAAATAAATAATTTTACTCAAACATTAATACACAAGACTAACATCTAACACATTTGTTGTTAAATATTTAATTAAAGCAAATAAACATACAAAGCCTTAACAAATTGTAATACTGAAGCTATGAATGCCTGAGAGTGAGATATTCAAGTGATAACTCCAGCTTTGTCAGGTGCATGTATTACTCAGTTGCTGCAAGACAACTTCAGCATAAATTAAAACAAAAATGCTAAATTGTGATGAAAGGATGTATTTAAGAAAGAACATGGAGAGGGAGCTACAGAAAGAAAGAAAGAGAGAGAGAGAGAGAGAGAGAGAGAGAGAGAGAGAGAGAGAAAGCAAACCAGCTGTTGTTCCAACATATGTCCTTAAGACTTCATTAATTGTTCTGTTTATAATTTATATAAACAAACAATGAGGAAAAACATTTTTTCTTTTTTGGAAAATGAGCAATCATGGACTGAAACTGGTATTATAATTTTTCACATCCTTTGTTCAAAGAATCACACCCTAAACCATGTTTTTTTAACCTTAATCCACAAGTAAATATACCAATTTAGTTGAGTGGATTTTGTAACACTACATCACTTACTTTTTTATTTCGGAAAACATATTTCAGAAGCCATGTGCTTCCATTGTCAATTCCTTTGGAAATAAACAAGTAAGTGATGTAGTGTTACAAAATCGACTCAACTAAATTTCAAATTGTTAAAACACATCACTGACTCAAAGTCCACCATATATCAGGATAATACCAATCTGTGTTACTCTACATCTAGTCTACCTTGACTGACCATAGTTATTTGCATCACAATGGTGCATTGCATTTGTGGGACTGAATTGCCATATGACTTTACAGAAATGAAATGTCAGAAGCAGAATTGTAAAGTATTATTAAATAATATTTAATTTAATTATGGAGTGATTGCTAGGGGCACCATTCCTGGCTTGTTGATTCCATGATATAAGGTTCACTATCGGAAGAACTTGCCAATTAGCTTTCCTTTTATTTAATTTCCCTTTGGAATTTCACTACAGCATAACATATACACCCATAAATTCAGGTATGAGTTCCTAAATGTGTTGTATAGGTAATACTGGATTTCCCACCGTAAGGACATAAAATATTTGTTATACAACTTTTTTCACACCACTATAAAGGGTTTTTCCTTATCATGTATGAGCTCATAGAATGTGTCATAAGTCAAATTTAATCAAGAGAACTAATTCCCAAGACATTTTGCATACTGCAGTATTAATATAATTTTCAAAAATCACTTCCAACTTTAAACCGCTATAAATATAATATATGAGGTAGGATAAAAACAAAAGAAGTCACATACTGGGCAAGCAATGGGTTTTGGTTTTCTTTACACTATGGATACAGTGTTGTTGAATAAAACATTAGTTACTTTATTCTATTGCTATAAAATTTTGTTAGTTACAAATCACGGCTCTATCACTAAATAAGAAGGTCTTCATAATTTAAAAGTTACTGTATGATGTGGCTTCAATTCACAATTCATCATTGGCCCTTATTGCTTTGAAGACAACAATGGAATAAGACAGACCATTACTGTAAATGGTGACGCTACTATGGCATGCTACAATGAGGAATCAGGATGTGAAAAATGTCTTCATGCAAGATGGCATTCTGCCCCATACCTACACCCCTGCAAAACAATTTATTACCCAGATCTTTGGTGTTCATGCTATCAATAGAAACTTTCAAAGCTGAGATCTCCAGATCTATATCTGACCAACTTTTGGTTGCGGGGTTACCTTAAAGAACGAGTTTGCCTGACACATCCAACACCCAACAACAACTGAAAAATGCTATCTCGTAAAAAATTGCTAATATTCTAAGACATCATGTGCATGGAGTTACAGAAAGAATGGTGTACGTTGCACAAGAAAATGGATATATCTTCTCATGTGACTTCTTTTGTTTTTTCACCATTTCAAATATTATCCTTAAAATAGTTTAAAGCTTGAAGTGACTTTTGAAAGACCCTATATAAATGAGTCAAGACATCCATGAACTAATTTCATGTATGCATTTGTATTTTCCTGTGATTCTTTGAATATATGAAAACAAAATTGTGTTTTAAAGACAGAATTATTTTCTGTTGTAATATTAGGAGTTTATGTATCTGGTAACCAAAAACTGAGTCTATTGTTTACATGAAGAGATAAGTATGGGGGAAATAATATAGAAGAATGCTATATAATCCTTCCACGCAGATTTTGCTGAAATCTGACACTTTGTGAAGATCCTTGTCACTGGTGTATGCTGTAACTTATTCTGTTCACCATTTGATGGGACTTCTAAAACCCAGCACATAGTGAAGGTTAAGTTAGAGATATACTATATATTCCTAAAAGCTGTCACTTTGAAGGACTATGCACATCATGTACTTTTGCATTTTGCCAGCACACTGGCTTTTTCTGATCTGCTAAGGATCTTTCTGAAAAAAAACAAGTTTCAGCAAAACCTTGCAACTATCCATGACATTAAGCTTTTAACGATTATTATTATTATTAACATACTTACAGAATTGAGTAAAATCGATGCATTTGCCATTCTGAACTTCAGAGTTTGAACACAAGGACCAAAATATTGTGTACATTACAGTAGCAATGACAAGAAAACATAACATTAATTGCCATGCTATTTGTAGAATATATGTAATGCTCATGAACTGAAAAAAGAGAAGAAAAATTACAGTACTTGTTTACAAGACACCAGACTGAAAATTATATGTTGCTTTTATTAGTTCCCACTATGTAAAAAATGAATGTGGCATGATCAAAATGTGCACCAACAAAGGTAATCTACATAAAAATGGAAATGTATGTGCAAAATATACAATTTACATAATTCTCCTCCATTTAGTGCAAGTATTAAATGCCATCTATCTGTGCTTTTAAGAACTTCAGGCTTAATGTTCAAATTTAAAATAAACTTTAATGTCATATGGTATTATGCTTATTTTGTAACTGGCATAAGTTTAAACACAAATATTTATTTTTCTATTGCAACACACTCTAATGGAGAGAATGCACATGCATAAATTTATCCATTTGTTAGAGAGAGAAGAAATAAACGTTGTGTTAAACACTTCTAAAAAAATCTTGACTGAGGCATGTGGCTAGCGAGCTGACCTCTCACCTGGAGGTTCCGGATTTGATTCCCAGCTAGGGTGGGGAATTTTTCTTTAACCAGAATTATTTCCTATCCCCCACAGAGTTTGGCAGTAAGAATGTGAAAGTGAATGTTGTGTGTTTAATGATATAAAATGATTAACCCAATGTCCATAACTACAGTTAATTTAGAGTTGTTTCACAAGATAAAAGCCCCTGATATGACCATAGTGGTTAAAGGGGGCTCTATATAATATATACTTACCCAAATACAAGACAATGTTTTTTGCCAAAATATTAATGTTCGGCTGTTTTGCATTCTCAGCATGTTTTCTGGATATCATGCGCGGTAAAAATAAGTTTCAAGCTTTGTGGGTAAGACAATGTTGAAAGCCTGGGGGAAATTGTAGAGAAAAGTCATGAACATATATGGCCGATTTGATGCGTTTCATTTCGCGCCAAAAATTAGCTGTGAATATGAGCATTCTCACTAGAACAAAAATTTCTTTCCAAGACTAAAATAAAATTATAGATCTTCCTTTCACATCAATGGTTGGTTGCACGTAATGTAGCAATGGGAGTCCACAATTGTTGTTACAACAATGCCGCTGTCACACATCTAATTTCACACGTTCCATACATCTCAGTACTCCCATCTATGTCTCTTTCCTGCTCAAAACGTGAATTTATGTGCAAATTCGAATTAGGTAAAACACTTCACGATATATTATATTAAGTAGGTAGTTGTCTTAACAGAAAATTGCATCCATAATTGTCGTTTCACTAACTTGGTGCCGTCAACACAAGTACAGACATACCAGCACATTTTCATTCTCCCTTTTTCATCTCTCTTGCGCTAAAAATGTGAATTTCTGTGCAAACTTAAACTAGGTTCAAGTTTTAACGGTGTGTTATATTAAATAAGTTGTCTAAATAGAAAATCATATCCTTCATTGCCACTACAGCTATGCTACCGTCATGTTCTACCATCGCACACATATTGTACATTTCCGTACTCACCTCTACATATCTCTGCTGCTCAAAACATGAATTTCTATGCAAACTCAAATTAATAATTTCAATAATATTTTTTACAATGGAGTGTTTTATTAGATATGTTGTCTAAATAGAAAATTGTATAAATTATCATTGTTTCAGTTGCTCTGCCATTGCACTATCACCTTCTTTGATATTGTTTCACCCGAGTGATTTACTGGTCAGTTTTGATGTGGTGTCTCTGTTCACTCTGCTAGACTCTCTCCAGCTCCTAGAACCGCACTTCATCCAGCATGTCATTCCATTATTCAAGCACACGCTCACGTCGACCTACTTTCTTTACCGCGGACAATATTACGAGCAAACAGATGGAGTGGCCATGGGCTCTCCTCTCTCACCAGCCATAGCTAATTTTTACATGGAAGCATTTGAGCATCAGGCCTTAGATTCAGCAACTCTAAAGCCGGCTGCCTTCTACAGATACGTGGACGACACCTTCGTCATCTGGCCTCACGGGGAAGACACGCTACAGGACTTCTTGAACCATCTAAACAGTCAGCATCCAAACATCAAGTTTACTATGGAAATTGAACAGGAAGGGAAGTTACCATTCCTGGACATATTAATACGCCGAAAGCCCGATGGTTCCCTGGGCCATAGTGTGTACCGGAAGCCCACCCATACCGATCTATATTTAAACGCAAACAGTTGCCACCACCCAGCTCAGCGAAACACAGTTCTATCGATGCTTGCACACAGAGCAGTAGCCATCTCAGACAGTGAAAACCTCGCTAAAGAATTTCAGTATCTCAGAACCAGCCTAGAGAAAAATGGATATAGCAAGAGCAGCATCAACAAGGCACTAAAACGGGCCGCTGTCAGTACAAACTGTGCACAGCGTAATGCATCCCAGCTAGATGAGTCACAAGACACGAAGAAACAACGTAAAGCCTACCTCCCATATACAGGTCATTCGTCTGGTAAACTGAGTAGAATTATGGGCAAATACAACATCAAGACTATACACAAGCCACCCAATAAAATTCGAAATATGTTAAGACAGGTCAAAGACTCCCTCGGCCTCAAGACTCCTGGGGTATACCGCATTCCATGTGAATATGGTAGAGCCTACATCGGACAGACGGGGAGAACGATTGAACAAAGATGCAAAGAGCATGAGAGCTACATCCGCCTGATGTACCCAGAAAAATCTGGTCTTGCGGAGCACTGCATCCAAGAAGGACACAGACCGAGACTGGGCGACACAACCACCATGTTTAAGTCTTCAAGCTATTGGGACCGCTCCATCAAAGAAGCCATAGCTATTAAATACGAAGAAAATAACATCAACAGAGACAGCGGCTTGCAGGTGAATGGCATTTGGAGTTCGGTGCTCAGCAAACACTTGCAAAGATTTGTGAAACTGCCAAAAGCTAGCCCTAGTTTTAATACAGGCTCACATCTGGCAATGGGCCAATCAGAGCAGTCCATCCCGGCAACGGAGACCATTGGTTCCTAGTCAACGCCTCCCATGCCGGACCCGGGCCAATCACAGAGCGGCATCTGGCCGGTCCCCCCCCCCCCCCCCCCCCGGACTGCTATATATAAGGCGTACCCGGAGTCTCTACATCATTCCCTGAAGATGAGAGCGACGTTAGCTCTTGAAAGCTTGGAAATTATTCCAGAATTCACCTGGCTGATAGCCCGAGAAAAGTTATTTTCATATAGATATAATGTATTTCTTTCCAAAAAGACAATAAGCATGGTCATTACTGCACTGTTCTTATTTTGACCTGGACATGAATCTGAGAAAAGATGAATAATGGAAGGACTCTTTCATTTTTTTTCCAGGTCTAACAGAAAATTCAACAAAGCAGATGTCACTTGATTGCAGCCCTTAGATGACTCGGTTTCAACCAGGTGTAGAACTGTATATTCTCTTTCATTTGTGGTTTAGAGTAAATCATGATGCAAAGATTATAGATCCAAACTTGCCTGGAATAATACACTTCACCTACTGATAATTTAGGTAGTGGCTGATTTTGCTGCATATTGAAGCAGATTTTGATTACATCAGTATTTTCTTCTTTCGTTATAGTATAAAACTTCTTTGCACAGAGTTTATGCAATCTGTAGTTTGTCCTATATTCATTCTTCTTCTCCAAATTTGTCTCTTGCTTTATGGAAATTATCCTATCTTGCACGCGGAGTATATATCAGTGTGTGGTCTCTTGAATGAGAGATTAAAACACTTATAAAAAATAAACTTGTACTTGGATAATGAGCATGTAGATAGCTTTTCCCTTTTTTCTTTTTTCACAGAACATTTTCTATATTTTTTGAATATTTAATTCGGGTGAGAGATAGTTCCTTGAATATCTTCCTTTACTGTAGTGGCTTTCTATGCACCTGTAGCTCTTAAATCATTTTCACAGCAATGATAAATCTTTGCACCAGTTCTATCCCCCTCCTCGATTTTCTTTAGGTGAATTCCTAGTAGAACAAAACTTTCTTGCAAGGAGGAACAGTCTATCCTTAGACATGCCTGCTATTCCCTGAAAACTAGCAGCACAGATTGGTAATACATCTCCATTTTTCTTTCTGATGCTATATACTCTCTATATTCCTCCTTCATTTTCCTTTGTTTTGGAGAGTTAATTCTCATGTATTTAAGCAGGAATTTGTGTTGATCCACTTTATTTACATGTTTTACTTTATTATGGAAATCATTAATATCTTCATATGTCAGATCTCCTACTCTACTTTCCTTACTTTCCCTCTTTATTGACTTAGATGGACAATCTTGAATTCCATGATTACATTTTATGGACAGTTCTTTATTATTAGGTTTTGTAGCTCGAACAAGACATTTTCTTCTAGTTTTCCTGCCACCATCTGATTCAGTCACTGGAGAATCAAACCCTGTACTTTCGTCCATGATTTAGCTTGTGCTTGTGAGCGACTGGTTCAATTTATGTACACAACACTAGTGACACAGACGTAGAAGTGATTCAGAAAATGTTAACATTCTTTACTGTGTGATAAATAATGGTTTTGAACAAGAGCTAATCTTGTTGTAATGCTGCGCTATCCTGATTAAAGTGTGAAATGTGTTTGATTGTTGGGTCTTTGTAATGCCCCTTTGAGAGCGATGTTGAAAAAAGGTTCCAAAAGAGTAAGTTGATTGTTGGGTCTTTGTAATGCCGCTTTGAGAAGGATGTTGAAAAAAGGTTCCAAAAGAGTAAGTGACAACAGAGTTTGTTGATATAAACCACATGCCAAGTAGTATTATCATTCTCTTCCCTTTGAATCACAAAAGTGTGTCGATAATACTAAATGAATCATTCCCTATATTATTTAGCCACGGGAAGGCTTTGAAATAATGATATGGTTTTTGTATAGCTTTTCATTCCAGGAAAGCAAGGTCGGACAAGCAGAAAATTGCAAACTATTATCAGGTCAGTGACGAGTCTTGACAGGTGGCAAATCTTTTCATTTACACTATGCTGTATCAAATTTTGTAAAATCACTGTGCATGCACTCTATTGAGTTATAAAAAAATGCTCATGATATCAAGTAAGGCAAAATCTGATTTCACAGATCAATTTCTGGTATCGAAAACGTTCCGATCCCATATATAACTCAGTTTCTCAAAATTTGTGCTCTATCGAGATTTGAAAAAATGCTCCTCATAGTACATATATATATATACTTTAATATAAAACTGTCCCCTCAAAATAGATATAATAGCTGGAACTTATTGAATCATCCTTTGAAAGATATCATACCAAACACTAAAAAATCAGGAATTTATAAAATGAGCTGCCGAGACTGCAATAAGATTTATATTGGAAAAACAAAACGAAATTTGGAAACTAGGATGAAAGAACACTTGAGAAGCATTAGGTACAAGCATGTAAACAAATCTGCAGTAGCACAGCATTTTTGGTCTGAAAATCATAACATAAAGGAAGAAATAGAGTTAATTAAATGTGTAAAGAAACTTTTGGAACTACAAATTTGGGAAAATATCTTTATCACCAAGGAAGAAGACTCTCTTATGAATTTTGGGGTCCCCACCATTGATGACATCATCCTGTTGACAAGAGTAGAGGGCAACACAACAACAGGCTGCACACAACCACCCGTTGCATGTAGCGTCAGTCATCCTCGGAACTGAAGATAGAGTTAAAGTACCCTAAAACCGGTCTTCCCAAACGAAGGCAAAGTTGGAGCAAAAAGTGTAAAAAGGTGACTCATTACATTTAAATTTAATAAATGTAATTAGTTTTTTCAAAGCTTATGTGAATTTTGTTACTTTCAAACCAATTACTTAGTGTGTTGAAGATTTTATTAGATGAATCTGGGAGTGTTCTTTAATTATAATACTTGTGTCATCCGCAAAAAGAACTGGATAGGCGTTGTTTATTACTGCAGGTAGATCATTTATATACACTAAAAATAATAAGGGGCCCAGAATAGAACTTTGTGGGACACCATGCTTTATTTCACACCATTCAGAATATGCATTGCTATTATTTGAAGTATTTATCATAACCTTTGCTTTCTTTTCAATAATTAAGATGTAATCCATTAAGATTTGCTTCATTAACTAATAACTGCAACTAAATGCAAGGGAGAAGTAATTATTTCTTAAGTAAAGGAGCAAATACTTGGATAATTAGCATATTTGTTCCCTGTTGAACTTTGCTGACCATATTTAGTGGTGCAGATTCAAACCAAATGCATGGAATGGCTCAATTTTGCTAATTTAGGAATTTTACACAATTTAATTAATTTTGTTATAGACTATGTACATTATTACCTAATACAACAATATTTTTACGTTTTATCATAGTATTCATGATATAAATGGTAATCACAATATAGAGGTACTTACAACTGCACATGAGATCCGGCCTCCAACTCGAGCTCCCCAAGCTCGATATACTTTGTGTCTTGTTGCTCCAGTTGCTAAGCAACCCACAAACAAAATCATGAGTCCCAGAGCTCCCATGCTAGCTCCAACGACTACAGATGTTAACTGCACAGCCTCTAACCTTTAACCAAAAACAGGATTGACTTTGCTTAGTAATTACATTGTTCAGATCATATTGAATTGAACTGCAAATCTCTTGGGAGACTTTTTATTTTATTTGTATAGTCCCTTTAACTTCTAGTTATTTTTTTATGGTATTTCTAACTAATTGACATAGGCTTTATAGTTGGTTTTATTAAAATTTTACAACGAAACACACATTAACTCCCACACTCTACTGGGAAGGAGGATAATATAATTAGAGAAACAAATTTTCCCCCAATCAGCTCGAAACTGAACACATGACCTACAGTTTTAAGCATATGAACTTGGAACTCGATATGTGCATGTACAGTAACATCAAAATGTACTTTCTAATGATACACACATTAGGTTTCCCAGTTTTTGTATAACTTTCCAAAATATTCAGAACTCTAGGCATGTTTGAAAAAGAAACAGTATTATATTAAAAAAAATAAATAAAAAATAACGAAGAGAATGAGCAGTACTTTAAGTTTTTGTTGAGACAAGAGACTGCAAACATCCATGACCAACACACTTTACCACAACTCCAACCCTTTTTTGAAATTCAATAGTATAGTTTTTTTTACAAACAAATAAGATTACTTAAAGATTTTAAGCTTTTTCAGTGTTGGTTGTTAATGATGACTGCACGGGATAACAACCAAGTTAATTTGGAGTCACAAAAATCCAAGCTTTTGACCATCTCTTCTTCCTTAAATACCAGTTATCCCTGACAAAGACCGCAGAGTTAAGATAGTCGAAAGCTTGGATTTTTATGACTCCAGTTCAACTTGGTTATTATTCCATGAAGTTATCATAAATAAGAATTCTATTGTAAGCTTCTGCAGATGGTTAAAAGACTATATCTACAGAAAAACGATAAGGTGTTTCATAGCTATTTGTTATTTTTGTAACATGAATTGCATTCAACCCACAGTAATTCTATAGAATAACTCAGCAAATTCTTAAAAATCTTAGAAGCTATTGAACTGCACCTGCATCCATCACAGAAGCACAAAAACAAAATTGTGCAAAATCATTTCTCCTTAAAACTCATACATAAGTATTTCAGTCATATAACTATGTGGGCAGATATTCTATTGCAAAAATTTTTTAAAATTTGAAGACAAAAGTTTTAATAATGTTTAAAATGGAGATACACTTTAGTAAAAGGGACAATAGGGATTTTTAACAGCAAACATTGGCACTTAAAACAGCCCCTAAACCACCCACCTACTATTTTTAAAACAGTTTCCTTTACAGCAAAATCATTATGGAATGTCAACAAAGTATTCCATCTTCTTGTTATTGCGCATGTAAAACTCAACCATATTAATTTGCAAGAATAGGGATATTTTTACTTCAACAAGTGTCTTGGTTCCTATACTGCCAATATAGGAATATTATACCCACCATCTCTCTCACACGTACACACACACCTATACTTTGCAATCCTAATCTCTTGCTAAACTTTCAAACCATAGGATCCTGTCGTTTTGCTGCAGCATGCTATAGTTAATGATACTTTGATAGTTCTTCAAGTGAACTCCAGCTACAACAGGCACTATTACCCTCTATTGGATAAACCATAAACCAACCACAAAAGTTTGTTGAAATGTTTCAAAAGGGAAAATTAAAAATACTACTTAGCAAAGCTTCAGCTGCTTTGTGTTAGAAATACTACACACTTACCATGACAGTCTTAGATGAAAGACTTGATCAAACATTAATATACTTAATGTTGCACCTCTGTACATAGTGCCACAAAAAACACCAACACCAACCACACACATAATGGTGGCTATCAATGTTGCATATGGTATGCGTGTCATACAGTCTTGACATTGGCCTCCTGAAATATTCCAACATTTAAATAAGATGTATAAATATAAATAAAAGTACATTTTTAAAAATATGACTACGCATACTAAGATGTGTATCACTTCTGCTTCAAGAAGTACAAAAAATTCAAGGGAGTTCCATAGATTTTAATTATACATCCTAAAAAGTCAGAGACTCACCTTACATTTATGATTTTATTATACTTAAAATTTATTATATAAACATAAGGGAAAAAATTTGAATCTACCCGCAGTCTAGAAACTTTGAAAAATGCAATAAAAATAGATGTACAGAGTGCTCAGATCAAGCAGCCATGCTTTCAAAGGCACTTGGATCACTTCTCTCCCAACACTTTTTCCCCGTGGGTCTTATGCATCGCTAATGGATGAGGTCAATTGAAACCATTATTATTTAACAAATTACAATATTGAATGTCCCTTAAACGCTTACCCCCTCAAAGAAGATGTTGGAAATGTTCTTGTGCTCAAAAAATGGCATTGTGGCTCCCTAACAGATTCTTAAAAAACATGCTTATTTCCTTGCATATATTATTTTGTAGTTCTTGTTATGTTCAGGGATTAGACTTATACACGACTAAGGCTTCACAGGCATGTTCATACCACAAAATGTAGATTCTGGGCTAAGGAATCACAGCCTACATTTTATGGTAGATTAATACCCTTTGTCACTTTTTGTGCTGACCCACAACTCCTGCTTACAGCACTAACTTCAAGAGAGATTATTGGCGAATGTTCTGACTGTACACCAACATCCTCAATCTATTCCTCTGTTAAAACATGTTTTTTATTTTTTCCTGGTCTAACACTGATCCTGTACTTTTACATTTCTCTACTGTTTCATGAACAGTACTTCTGTTAGGGTGATCAATATCGAGAAAGCACTCAACTGAAACCTGCCAAACAATGTTCTCTTCTGCCTTTATTATTCATTTATCTGGCATGAGTCAAAAGGTCACGCCATACGTGATGCAATGATGGGAACTGCAATCCCAGTAGAGGAGTGATGTGTACCCGAGACCCATGAGTCAATAAGAGCATGGTTGCTTATCTGATGGCACTGTATTATCTTTGTATCTGATTAAGGAGCAGTTCTTGACACTTTGAAAGCCTTAAACTCCCCGCCCAACCAAATGAATGTTTTCTTTTATATGAAATCTGCCGGCAGCGAGCCAAGAAAATATGCCATATTGCCCTAATGTGCATGTTCAGAATTTGTTATCAACCTATATTAGGTATTGAAAGCCACTAGATTTGTAGTCACATTCTCAGCTGTGCCACGGGTCATTGGGGTTTTAATTGCACAGACCATTCAGCTATGCTCTGTCTCTGCTTCACAGTTTTGGCCTAAAAATCATCCCTTGACTGCACTTTGCAGCTTGGAGCCCAGTATGTGACAGTACTACCACCATTAGTTACTCAAGTTGGCAGCTCTGTATCAGTGGATGATATACTGTAATCAGCAAAGCTAATGCCTAGTACCAAGTGACTATGCTACTTTGTGTTTGAGTAGGTATGCGAATCTAGACTGTGACAGATAATGGAACTTTGTCCAAGGAATAAACAAAATATTACATTGTAATATAGACTTTTAGTTTAAACAATGATACTTGACAAATTCTCTTAGAATGATACCAAACATTCTTTATTGAAGCACTCAATTATGCATACAAACACTTGTCTCTGAACCAAGTGTTCTGAAAATAACTGACAGGAACATTATACTTAAGATATACCCATTAACAGTTAATTGTTTCTTCCATACAGGGCAGAAGTGTAGGACAGGAATGGAAAGTTAAAGTTAAGAATCGGACTGAAAAATTCAATGCAAAGCCAGGATTTGAAACACTAAATAGTTGGTTAAACTATGAAGCCCGGACTTGAATGTTGTGTTTTACCACTGACAAAGTTGCTAAGTACTTTGTCATTAGGGTAGGTCTTCACAATATACTTTGAGATCTCCTTGTTTTACCAGGAAAATCTCAAGACAGTTGGAGAGCTTAAATGATGTATTGGCAAGTTGCCATGATAGCTCAGTGATTGGAATAACTGGACTGAGACTAGCAGATTCATGGTTTAAATGGTATTGAATTTTTCAATCTGACTTAACCTTCCACATATTTATGCTTATTTATAGCTATAGAACAGGAACATCTGAGAAATGCCCCTTTAGTTTTAAAATAGTTTCTAATCATTCTTTTTATCAGAGTCCTCTTTCAAAAAAACATATGCATTCATTGCTATTTCCTGGGCCAAGCATCATTTGTGTGCTAAATTGTTATGAAAATAGGTGATCATTTGTGTGCTAAATTGTTATGAAAATAGGTGAAAGTTACGCAATATAAATGTTTGGCTATTATTTTAGCACAGTAGTATAATCACGGTCACATGTGGGCCAGAATACGAACACCTGACGAGTCACCCAAAATGTCTAGAAAATATACTAAAACTGGTCATGTTATTTTATCATTAGTAACGTATCCTTTCATCCATACCATTGTTGATTATTGCCCATTGTCAAAAGTGTGGTTTTTTAACTAATAAGTGTCCGCCAAATACATCCACATAAACGGCATGCCGCTAACATTGCATGTGTGAAAAGGCGCAGAATTTATGTGATTTTCAGTCACAATTCAATTATTTTCAACACTAAAACTAATATACAGCTGTCGCATGATTCTAGAGAGCTCATTTGCCGTTTATGTGCAAAATAACTAAATTAGCCATTGGGAGATTAGGGTTCATTTGTGGCTATTTAATGTTATTAAGCATTTCGGAGAGCGTGCAGTGTAGAATCTAATATTCTTTGGCGTTATTTTCGTTTGTCAGGTGCTTCAAAGGTACATCGGCTAAATCGCTATAAACTTACCGGAGTGATATTGCCCTAACCGATAATTTGAATGCAATGAATGCTCTGAATATCGTCCTAAGCTTTCTTGAGAATATCCGTATTTTTTCCTTAAAGGCATCATAGGCATACTGCTTTCATTTTGATGTTCTGATATCTTAGACGCCATCTTCACATTTGACTATCAGAACAGCAATATCCATAAAATCAATTCACTTAGCTCAAACCCTTTTAAAAACTCACATAATCTTATGACAATATACTGATAACTGTTTTGAGCTTTAAATACACACCCATGTTGAACTAGTGTAATACGTCACAGATAATTCACAGTGCAGACGTCATTCCTTCGGTTACTTTTGAGAAAATTCACTACATCACAAAGTAATTATTTACACATAATGACATTTAAAAACCCTTAACCTCAAACAAAATCATTACTTCTTTTAGAAAGGAAGTTTGTGCAAAATTACTTCTCGTTTATAGCAAACGCCATTTTCTTTTAAATTGCATTCATTACGTCAGAAATGTATTTCGTCATGAGGTCACTTTATGAGATACAATTTACCTAGTTAATATAACATCATAAATTAATAATCATCATTCGCATTAAGAATCACAATACTCTCAATTTTATCCCTTTTTTCCATTAAATATTACATCAATGAACAGAAGGAACATTTCTTTGTAGTTGCCTAGCAACAGTGTTCATACGGTTTAGTTTTTTGTTTTTTTTTTCGAGCGGAAGAGAAGAATCCACCTTAAGGTGGTAGTACTTTCTGTCCCATATTGAACAAGTCGTGAGTTCGAATCTCGCTTAGGGTGAGTTGTCCGGATAAGGATATTTTCGTGGTTTTCCCTTATCCTGAGAAGATGAATGTCGAGTAACTTTGAGTTCCATGGACCCCGAGATCATTTGAGCATCATTTCACCAATTTAATAATAATAATAATAATAATAATAATTATAATAATAATAATAAAAATAAAAATTCGGGCATCTTTCTCGCTTGCTATGCTTTCGATTGGCCTGGTGTGTGACGTCATGGAGAGTGAAGTCATGGTTATTCAGTATTTTGTCCGTTCGTTTGAGCACGCAATTTCAGATAAAATTCACATTAAAATATAATGAATAACTTCATCATAACCACAATTGAAACCAAATCGCATCTGTAATAATTCCACCTCATCTTAAAAACAAGAAATATAAATATGTTTTCTTCCGCTAAATAGCCTAAATATCAAACTGGCGACAATTACTTTTTTCTCTTCAAATGTTCGCTAAAACGCTGTAGATAAATGGAAATTCAACCTGAGCTATGGCTTATAGCATATTACTGGTTTCATTTGACATGCGCTAGGTGTTATTTGGCATTCACAGTAAGACAAGTCCGTAAATTTATTCCGAAGTTCTAGGCTGTAAACTTTAAAACTGCTTTTGTTAGTTTATGTTATTACTGGACTTTAATTGTATTCAGTTAAAAAAACAAAAACAAAAGATGATATTAGTAGACGAATTTTAACAAGGAAATATCTTCAACGCATAACGCTCTCCAGTCGTGAACCTTGTTTCAAAATTATAACCTATGTTTTATTTCTTAAGTGTTGGGAAGAATAAGCTTAGTAAGGGAAACTGTATGTAGATCATGTTATTATGCAAATATGATATGAACAAAGCATATTTAATAACTAGGATTGGTGAAAACTTAATATCCATTTTTCCGGGACTTAAAACGTCATTTATGCATATGAAACTTTACATGCATGCTGAAAACAGGTTTTTACATTACTAGTGTGTGCATTTTTTGAATGATGTGCTCAAAATTATAATATTTTGGCGTCATTATTTAGGTAGAAAATATTATAAAACCTAAGTTTCAGAACTATTTTTGTGTGCAGTTGTTTTCATTGTTAAAATAATGAAGAACAAGATTAATAGCATATAATTTACTTATATTTCTCTGTAATTGAACGAGTAAGAACAGGATTACGTCTAATCTTAATATTTTGCCAAATATTTATTTTAGAGCAAATTTATCTTCAATATTCTAGTATACGCTCGCAATCAACACCCACAAAAAGAACTCACATTTTATGACATCACTGATGGGAAAATGACTGTTGGTGCACCGCATAGCGATCACTGAAACGTAATTTGCATTGGGGTTTTTAAAAGGAGGTACAAAGAATTTGCCAATTCTATTTACTTATTTGCTAATATTTAGTCAAGGAAACTTCAATAGCTCAATGTTAGTTCAGCTTTCGTTCTTTTGAAGTTTACATGGACATATATCACTGGAAAACTCATCGAAAGAAAACAACATTTTGTAAGAAAATATTGGGGAATGAACATAAATACACGGACGGAAACTACGTAAGGTCCCTATTTGATGACCTAAAAATATTTATAAAAATTATTAAAATGTTTAAAACAAATGACATAGTGAATGCAAAAAGATGGCCTAAAAGAAATGATCCTTAATTTCGTAAAATAGTTTACGGAAAGATGTATATACTAGCTGCCCGCCCCGGCTTCGCACGGGTGGTGTACCTAACGAAAAAATCTCAGACAAAATCTTCCGTTTATAGTATGACCATGCAATGAAATAAAAGTACAATTAAATAATTTGACAGGACTTTATTGTAATGCCTTACAATGTACAATTTTCCTTCCGGAGAGAAAAAAAATAGGGCCGATACTTTGCCGACTCTCGAGCACGCAATGTACAACATGCGAAAAACACAATACAAGGTATATTAAACACACTTGTAACGATTGATCTCGGGATTTATTGTCATTGCGAATGCAAGGCGCGCTTAAATTCAAAACGAAAGTCGGTTGACATTAGTGTGTTCTTGGAATAAGTATATCCTCGCCTTTAGCTTTCCCATATTATAGTAACTTAAATCAAATTTTTCATAATTATTAATACAGTGGGTTTGTTCTTCTGCATATTTCGGCTGATTGATATTGCGTCGTATAATTATCACCGAGTCAATTTTAGACTGTAAATTGTGTGGCGGGAATCCTGGCAAATCGCATAAGGTAGTGTGGAAAGGATGATATATGGAGTTAACAGCGTTGGCAATCAAGATGTCGTTGGCATAATAACAGTAATTGCAGCGCATCCATAGTGTAGTGGGTATACGCTGGCATAGATAATGAATTACATTAAGGAGAAAGTCACAAAGTAACATTCATGCTTCTTCCGAATCTCTTTCATTCATTTACTCCTATTTTCCACCTCTTTCTTTATTTTCTTCTATGTCAAAACAGCAATTTCTAAGGCTAACAATGACGTAACTAAAGAGCAAGTAGATCTAGTTAGTCAATTGATAAGCTTTTATTTCATGATAGCTTTGTGTATTAAATTTCTCCATTTAACCCAAAATATTACTTGATCAAATGTATTAAGAACACCGCAATTGTAGTGTGATGGTGACGCAGGTATTTTCATGTTCATTAGCTAGCTCATGTATCACATAACGTCAAATAACCAACATCTGCAATAGGAAGTTAATCCTAAAACGGATCCCGTTATTTTCAGATTCTAAGAAGGGTGAATGGTTATGTGCATAGTTTATAACTTGTTCATTATAAAGAATTACAACATATATATACCTATTTCTTTATTTAAACGATGTGACCAAGGGAATGATAGTTAATACATAGGAAATATATTTGATTTTTACAGTTAGCTTGCGTCATTGTTTCCATAACAAGGTGCATGCCCTTAGCATTGAAGAAGAAAAATAGAGCAGTACGTACTACGGCTTTCTGGTGGCAAATAATAAGTATTTCAGGTGTTCGTCGCCAGCAAAGCTTCTTTATTTTAAACGACAGGAGTAAGTAAAGAACAGTTAATACATAAAAATGTATTTGAATTTCACTGCTGCGATGGGTCATCTCGATAAACTGTTGCGTTACCTTAACATTGGATGGGGAAGAAAAATACTACTATCGCTATCTATGGGAAAATAAATAACTATTTACTCTAGTACGGGAAAGCATTTAAATCTCATAATATGAATAAAAACCGTGCCAAGCGAACGCATTTCGGTTAATAGCTACCAGATGTATCATGGCTATTTGTTGCTAAATGGTCTTAGCACCGCTATATTTTTCCCTTCCCATTCAATGTTAAGGTAACGCACCAGTTTATCGACACAATGACGCAATGCAGCAGCGAACTTCAAATACAGGTTTATATATTAACTTCCTTTCCTTACTCCTATCGTTTAAAATAAAGAATCAAAGAAGCTTTCCTAACGATGAACACCTAGAGTAAGTACTTATTTATTTTCCAACAGATAGCGATAGTAGTGTTTTTCCTCCCCATCCAATGTTAAGGTAACGCAACAGTTTATCGAGAGGACACAATGCAGCAGTGTAATTCCAATACATTTTTATGTATTAACTGTCCTTTCCTTACTCCTATCGTTTAAAATAAAGAAGCTTTCCTAACGAGAACACCTGAAATACGTACTTATAATTTGCCACCAGATGGCCGTAGTACCTACTGCTCTATTTTTCTTCTTCAATGCTAAGGGAATGCACCGGTTATGGAGACAATGACGCAAGCTAACTGTGAAAATCAAATATATTTCTTATGTATTAACTATCGTTCCCATGGTCACATCGTTTAAATAAAGAAATAAGTATATTTTTGTTGTAATTCATTACAAAGAACAAGCTATAAACAATGCACATAAACATTAGCCCTTCTTGGAATCTGAAAATAACGGGATCCATTTTAGGTTTAACTTCCTATTGCAGATGTTGTTTATTTGACGGTATGTGATACACAAGCTAGCTAAAGAACATGAAAATACTCGCGTCACCATCACACTACAATTGCTCTTCATACATTTGATCAAGTAATATTTTGGGTTAACTGGAGAAATTTAATACACAAAGCTATCATCATAACCAGACCTACTTGCTCTTTACTTACGTCATTGTTAGCCTTAGAAATTGCTGTTTTGAAATAGAAGAAAATAAAGAAAGAGGTGTAAAACAAGAAAGAGATTCGGAAGAAGCAGGAATGTTACTTTGTGACTTTCTCCTTAATGTAATGTTTTACCTAAGCCAGCGAATGCCCGTCACACTATGGATGCGCTGCCATTACTGTTATTATGCCAACGACATCTTGGTTGCCCACGCTGTTAACTGCATATGTCATCCTTTCCACACTACCTTATGGGTGCTCTGACTTCGTCCTTTTCGCAATACCAACTATTTATGCTACATTGCGTAGATCATTGCGCTTTATTACACTTTTCAGATGCAAAGACATTATTAGACATTGACAATGGGAACATTTCTGTTGACACTTCCACTGACCTCATTTCGTTTCCATCAAATCTTTGTCACTTCACAACGTCAAAGGAAGAATTACTATCGAAAGTGTTTTCAAATATTGGTGCAAATTACAAAAATTATGCTTGGTTGAGCGAACGAGCCACTTTAGCAGCAACTTGTAGATGTAGATGATTCGAATGTAAAATTTCAAGGTAAAATTGATGGACAAATGCAATCGTTTAAGTCGATCAGTTACGTTGCCAATCCAAATGAAGTCAATTATGTAACTAAATTCATTGGATTTGCCAGGATTCCCGCCACCCATTTTACAGCTCAAGGTTGACCCGGTGATAATTATACTATGCAATATCAATCAGCCAAAGTTATGCAGTGGAACAAAATTCACTGTTAAAAAAAGTATGACATTTTTGATTTAAGTTACTATAACATAGGAACGTTCAAAGCGAGGATATACTTATTCCAAGAATACCACTAATGTCAATCGACTTTCCGATTGAAATTAAGCACGCCTTGCAGTCACAATGACAATAAATCTCAAGATCAATCGTTAGAAGTGTGTGTAATATACCTTGAATTGTGTTTTTCCATGTTAAACGTTGCGTGCTCTAGAGTCGGAAAACTATCGGCATTATTTTTTTCTCTCCGGAAGGAAAATTGAGCATTACAAGTCATTACAATAAAGTGTTTGTCAAATTATTTAATTTTAATTTTACTTCATTGTATGGTCGTACTGTAAACGGAAGATTTTGTCTGAGTTTTCTTCATTAGGTACATCACCTGAGCGAAGCTGGGCCGGGCTACTAGTATGTATATAATTTATAAGTTGGTGGAAAAAACAGGTACAGCTATAGTGATATAATTTAGTAAATCAGTTCTGAATATATTTGTTCTATGTTCATTTTACACTTTCTTCAGCACGTATGCACAATATACATAGTAGATAGTTTTATGATCACCTGTATCCGAAAAAAACATTCTTAAAAAATCTTATGTGTTCCATTCACATGACTTTCTCTACATCTCTGCAAAAAATATTAAAAAGCTTATACTTCTATTTACTTCATGCTAATCAGAAAAAAATAGCAGAAATAGTCTCATTACTTGCTTTCTTGTAAGTAGAAGCGAAATAAAGGAGTATCATAGGTTAAAGTGATAGTCAAAACCTGGTTGCTATGTGACAGATGTTCCTTTGTTTGTATGGACAGCAGTTGACAAATTCCTGTATGAGAAAATTGTAAGTTTTTCAAAGCTGAAACCAAAAATAAGGAATATCTCTAAAACGATCAACTCAAAAAAAAAAAAAAAAAAAATACATTGTGTGTTTTAACGTGCTCTACATTTTTCGTGTAGTAAGTTTTTGTACATCTCTTACGGTTTAGCAGTTATTCAAAATTCCGTAAAATTCGTCCAAATAAAGAAGTCTTCAGAGGCTATTCCCAGAAAATTGAAGATATACATTTTATTTGTCAGGTAAATATCTTTAATATATGATATTTTAATCAATATCATTAGAGCCATTTTTAAGAAAATCAAAATTTTCGAAAAAAGTTCCAGGTAAAGGGTAGTTTGGGGTGGGGGATTTTTCTCAAAATCTTCATGTCGCATCCCTGGAAGATAATAAACTTAAATACCGAGTTTGATATTTTACTGACTTTTCGTTTTTGAGTTATCGTGTTCACAGTCACACGGACACACACACACACACACACACACACATGGACCTTTTTCTGAAAATACTTTTTTTGGATAAAGGGGGCCCAAAACATATATTTCCGGTGAAATAACGGTATCGAATCTTTGGGTGGAGTGCAATCCCTTCTCTATACACTATTTACATAGTACGTATAGAGAAAGTAAAAAAGGTTGGTATGTGTATGAGAGAATGTGTGTGTCCGTGAATCTGTGAACACGATAACTCAAAAACTAAAAGTCGGTAAAGTACCAAACTTGGTATTTAAGTTTAGTATCTTACAGGGATGCAATTATTTCATGGAAATAATTTACTATCTTAAAAATGCCTCTAATGGTTTTGATTAAGATACCGTAAATTAAAAAAAATGGTCGTCTCCTTAGCGCGGTAGTAGCGCGGCTGCTTACCAAGCGGAAGAGCTGGGTTCGATTCCCGGTATCGGCGTAGTAGTTTTTCCCCCGCTAGGAGACCTGGCCCGGGGTGCACTCAGCCTCGTGAGGTCCCTGGGGGGTCAATTGAGGAGCTACTTGATGGAGAAGTAGTGACTTCTGGTCATGAGGACCGCATTAACCGGCCGGTAGGGATTCGATGTGCTGACCACGTCTCACCCTCCAATACTGCATCCCATTCATGACGTTTATCATGGACCGAGATGGGGAACGCAGCGGTCGGGTGGTGGGCCAAGGTTTTTTGTGAGCTGTCGTGCCATGGAGTTATTATAAATTAAAAATATTTACATGTAAACAAAGTGTATATCTTCTCTGAAGACCACTTCAGTCTAGACGACTTTTGCATAACTGGTACACAGTAAAAGATAGGGGGGAGGGATTTACTACACAAAAATATAGGTCTAGTTAAAATAGAATTTGTCATATACATTTTTTTTTCGTGGACTTGGACATTTCGGAAATACTAATTGTTAAACTTTTCTCATACGGAGTTAGTTAACTCCTTATCATGCAAAGAAACGAATTTCAATTTCATAGCGAAACTTTTAAAAGATTTTATTATTACTTAAGCCTAGTGTACTCCCTTACCTATTTCCCTTCTACTTATAAGGAAGTAATTTAATATCAGCATTGCTGCTATCTTTTGTTTATCTTGATTAGCGCAAAATAGAGAGAAGGTTCAGGTTTTGTGAGAATAATATGTTGCAGAATACTTAGAGAATGGAACGCATCAGAGTTTTTAAGAATCTGAAAATAAAAGCAATAAAAGTGTCTTGAAACGTGTCTATAAAACTATAGCGTTAATCGTTTCAGCTCGCAAATTTTATATATATTTGAAAATGAAGTGTGCTTCAGAGACTATGACATACGTAATTTGAAAACAATGACAACCTGACGTATACATTCATTAACGAAAATATCTATGTGTTCCATTCACATGACTTTCTCTACCTCTCTGCAATACACTATTGTTAAAAAGTTTATGCTTCTTTTTGCTTCATGTTAATCGAGAAAAAATTAGCAGAAATAGAGTTATTATTTCCTTCCTTGTAAGTAGAAGGGAAATAAGGGAGAAGCATAGGCTAAAGTGATAGTCAAAAGATAGTTGCTATTCGACTGAAGTTCGTTATTTGTATGGACAGCAGTTGACAAATTCCCGTATGAGAAAGTTTAAGTATTTTAAAGCTAAAACAAATATCAAGGAATATAATAAACGATTCACTCAACGAATAAAAATGCATATAACATAAATTGTGTGTTTTAACGAGCTCTACATTTTCTGTTAAAATAAGTTTTTGTCTATCTCTTACGCTTGAACAGTTATGCAAAATTAAATAAAAATCATTCAGAATAAAAAGGTCTTTAAATGCTATTCCCAGAAAATTCAAGATATACATTTTATTTGGCATGAAAATATCTTAAATATTAAGAGATTTTAATAAAAATCGTTAGTCATTTTTGAGAAAATCAGAAATATATATATATAAAATTCCATGTAAAGGGTAGTTTGGGGCGGGCGGATTTTCTTGAAAATCTTCGTGTCGCATCCTTGGAAGATATCAAACTTGGTATTAGTTTGGTATTAACGGTCTTTTCTTTTTTGAGCTATATTGTTCACAAACACACACAAGGACCTTTTCCAAAAAATACATTTTTGAAGTCAGGGGGACCCAAAACATATATTTCCAGTGAAATCTCGGTATCGAATTTTTCGGTGATATACAATAACTTCTCTATATACTATGTACATAGTACATGTAGAGAAAGTAAAATGAATGTATCAAAAAACATAATAAATATAAATTCATAACGTGGGACCCACGACAAGGGATACCGTCACGTGGAATGTTGAGGGGTGCTCAAAAATATATTACAATTCAGAATTTTATTATGAGAAATGTTTCTTGAATTTGGGTTACTTTACATATTTTATAAATTATATAAATAATCTTTCTTGCATAATGGCTCTCAGCAGTATTTAATGTGTACCAGGAATACTGTGGGTTAAAATACTGTGTGTAAAACCCCTCTGAATTTACCATGACATCAGTTTCCTGCAGGGGCGGCTCGTCCTTACGTGCTGAAGAGCTGCAGCACGCTACTTTTTTTTCTTCTAAATTACATAACAGACATGCTGAAGGACCATGTAACAAACATAACACATTATGGTAGTAATAAGAAAGGCAGCACTGCCAATGACGAACTCTCGAAGCAAGGTAAACACGCAGGTTTAGCTAATGGAATGCATCCACGTGCTCAAAGCGATCAAGCACGGTAGGTGAATATTGCGCTTGCGTAGAACCTTCCCCTCTTACCACCCCTGATGGTCGCTGTCCCATCGTTTTCGCACTGCTACGTGCTGCGTTTGGCTAAAGCACGGAATCAATGAAATCGCTACGAGTGTTAGTTCTTTTCCTTATAATCGTTTTGGCAGCAGACGAAACAGCCCTGCCACACTCACCTAAGTGCCACACTAAACATCAGAATTTAGTGAAATTAATTAAAGCGTATTACAACGTTTTATTTTAGTTATAATAACTAATTATATCTTTGTGATACAAACTGAGCCATAAAAGGACTATTATCTCCATACCTTATTCACATTGGAACGTACAGAACATTGTTTGTTATATTGTTTGTTAACATTGGTAACCATAAGTTCATATTGGCGCAATGTGTTACTTCCGCAAATGTGAAATCTAACAGGCCCACGTGTATCACATTGAAACAAAGTGTTCTGTTGTGTAAATGTTATTCAGTGTCAGTTTTCAGTTTATTTCCAACTGTGATCGCACTTTATTATATTTCAGTATCATTCAGTGTAGGTTTGTGTTACTTTCATAGGTAAGAAAACTTTAGTCATACATAATGAATATAGTTGATGAGCTGTTTTAAAAACTCCCTTTTCAAGGCGATCGTTAGATGAAAAGATCAGGATAAAAAATTTAGGGCGACCTACTCCTGATCTAAAAATTGAACAGAAAGCAAAAGGAAGTAAAAATTCTATTTACACAAGAAAGTTTAACACAAATATATATGACAACAGTGACTGGATCTGTGGTTGTGAAATCAGAAACGCGCTCTTTTGCTTTCCTTGCCTCTTGTTTGGAAGTACAGATTCGTGGTCTACGACTGGTGTTAAAGATCTAGGTCATGTTAATGAATATATAAAAAAACATTCAAATAGCAAGAAGCATATGAAAAACTCGCTTGACTTCTCAATGCTTGGAGGTGTAAATATTGCAACGCAGCTAAGCAGGGCATATCAAGATGCTACACAAAAACATAATGAACAGGTTGAGAAAAATAGATACATATTATCCAGGATAATAGACTGCATCAAATTTTGTGGGGCCTTTGAGCTTGCTTTGCGTGGACATGATGAGACGTCAGATAATCCCGGCGTGTTTTTAGGCCTTATAAATCTATTGGGCAGTATAGACAGTGCGATGAAAGAGCATACCGAAAGCAATAAGGTGTTCAAAGGATTATCTAAGACCATCCAGAATGAACTACTTGATTGCATGTTGGAAGTGTGCCACGAAGAAATTGAAAGAGAAATGAAGGAGGCAGCCTATGTTGCTATCATGGCAGACGAAACCACTGATATCACTGAAAAAATTCAGTTGGCATTAATTTTTAGATATGAAAGGAACGGCTTTATTTATGAACGGTTTTGGGGATTTTTTAATCCATCTGATCAGACCGCTAATTCTATTGCCGGTTGTATTTTGAAAGAAGTGGACACCCTTTTTAAGGATGATCGCCATAAAATCATCGCCCAGACTTATGACGGTGCGTCTGTAATGAGCGGCAACACAGGAGGCGTGCAGATCAAGGTGAAAGAACACTATCCTCTCGCACAGTATGTACATTGTTACGCCCATCAATTAAATCTGGTTATGGAGAAAGCAGCTTCTCAAAATCAGTCCGCCAGAATATTCTTCTGCAGTCTCTCAGCTTTTCCAGCATTTTTTTCAAGATCTCCACAGCGTTTAGCAGCATTGGAAGCAACTGTTGCTCGAAGAGTTCCTCGAGGATCTGCAACAAGATGGAATTTCAAGTCTAGGACTGTTAACACCGTATATGAACACAGAGAATCTTTGATCGATTGTTTTGACGAATTAGAACAATCTTTATCAGATAGGACAGTGCAAGAAGCTCGTGGCCTGCGGCATAATTTGGAGGATGGAGAATTTAATTTATGGCTTGCTTTTTTTCAGAAAATAATGCCACATGTAGACATTTTGTATAATCAGCTACAAGCAAGACAGATGGATGCAGTGAAGGCAAAAAATGCAGTCCAATCTTTTGCCAAAGCAATTGATGCCGTGCGAAGTAGAACGGATGATATAGCACACCAGATTCAGACATCTAACGTCCACGTTACAAAAAGACGTCGTAGGGAAACTAACTTAGGAGTAGATGCCAAGGAAGTATGTGACCGAATAATATCGGAGGTACACAGCCGCTTTGAGTCCACAGAACATCTTGATGCTGCAAAACTATTGGATGCAAAAAACTTTGAATTATTTTCTCAAGTTTTTCCTGAAACAGAACTCGGCATTGTCTGTGATCGATACAAAGATCTCGACAAAAACAAGCTCCGAACCGAACTTAGCATTTTATATGAGCATCCGGAATTCAGGAAAGTAGAAGGTGCTCTTCCACTCTTGCAGTTGACACTAAAAAATAATCTGCAAAAAACTTTTAGTGAAGTGACAAAGGTTTTAAGAATTGTTGTGACTATTCCCATGTCAACTGCAGAACCAGAACGATGTTTCTCCTCTTTGAAGAGGATAAAAACCTTTCTGAGGAACACCATGTGTCAGGATCGCCTTACCTCTCTGGCCATGCTATCCATAGAGAAGAAATTCGTTACAAATATCAGGGATTTCAACGTCAGAGTGATGGACAAATTCTGCATGAAGAAACATCGGCGTATGGACTTCATTTTTCGAAACTAGGTGAGTTGCATGCATTTTTTTTCCCCCGTGCAGCACGCTACTTGTTTTAGGCACGAGCCGCCACTGGTTTCCTGTTGCCTAATGCAAATATGTACTGTCTTGCGCTTCACCCTGATCTTTATGCGTCAGTCAAGATGTTCTAGAACAATTGGAATACTCCTTTCTTATTAAAATAACTTAAACCTCGGGCGTTGCCTCACCTTATTTGGCATAATCTTGGTATGGACACCCGTAGGTGTTGATGGCCTATAAAAGATCCATAGATCTATTTATTGGGGCCCTTTATTGCTGCAGCGCTGGCTCTCGGACGGGGTAGCTACGCTCGTCACCAACTTGAACTCTGCACCTCCTCAACAGACACACGACACCATCGCCGAGGTAAGAACCCTGAAAGGGATTTATTAACTCTACTTCTCATGTACTAGTAACAAATCCTATTATTGGCACTTGGCCCTAACAGACATTACTCATTTGCATCTCTTGTATTGTTAACAAGTCATGTTGGTTGCCCTTAGCCCGAATAAAGCCTTTATTCTGATTACCATCTTAGCTATAGCCCTTAGTCGTCAACCTTGGTTGCGACAATACGTTAGCAATGCCAATGCACAAAAAATAAACGATGACATGTCATTCGAATTCCAGTCATGCTTATAAAATACTTGGTCTTCAAATAGCTTCTGCTCACAATTCATTCGTTCAATTGGTATTCTAGAGAAGAAGTGAATAATTAAGCCTGCACTCAGAAATACTTCGGGCCAAAGGCACTCTTCCCTGAAAACAAGCTTCTTCAGGTATATAATCCGAGACCTAAAATGAATGGGAAAAGGTTCTTAAACTTTACCTCTAACAGAAAAAGCATTTCTTTTGAAATAATTGTGCCGCTCAACATCCTAAAAGTCAATAGATATTTGTCTGACCTTCTCTTCAGCAGTGCTTTGCGACCTAGGGACCAAAAGGTGCACAACAGACCAGTAAGTAACTACAAAGTTATATAAGTTTCTCTACGTTTATTAGAATAAGATGTTTACATTCAGTGGCGGCTCGTGGATTACAAATTTAGGTGTTCACAAAATCAGCAATTTACCACCACTGCAGCCGCTGCCGCTACTACTACCGCCGTCGCCGCCACATAAAATCCAGCATTACATTAGAAACAATGATAGTGCCTAATAACAAGAATTATAAATTTGTTACACAAATCATCACCCATCCAGCATTGTAAATATGTTGAATTTCTCCGAGAGTTAACAGCAAGATGAGGTGATGAAGGCGTGAAGTCCTTTGATGCAGTTCATATGAAGAATGGTATTTCCAGTGAATAATATTTACATTGTTTGAATTACGTAATTAACACCAAATTTAATAGTACAGAAATTCCACGCGTCGGCTTTTCAAATGTGCAAACTTTTCTAACTCTCGGTGATTAAAGTCTTTTATGCTGTTGACCAGTTTGTTCTCGATATCAAGCATTGCCAGGCTGAAAGTCGATTCTTTTTAGTGTGGAAAAACATATTTCTGGTTCTGATGTAGTCAAGGTCGTAGTGCTAACAATCTTCAGTAGCTCGGTTAGTTGCAGAAAAGTTTCTTCGTTGAAGTTGTTTTCTGTTTTGAAGTGCTTAACTTTCTCTTAAGCTTAACTCTCGCATAAAATGCAAATTACTAAGAAAAATAGCGCGTCTCACAAAGACTGCAGTTGCACTTCCGGATAGTTTCAACTAAATCTCAAAGATAGCAGCACCTCCCGCTGATAAACAGAACTCTTGAGGTGTTAATGTGCACGGTCGCACTGTGCTCATTTCTGGCTGTAAAATTCCAAGCTGTTTTGTTGGCTGCGCAAGCGCAGAGCTGCTAAACGTTAGTTATACGCTAGCACACAAGGCCTGTGCTACAAGCTTTGTTGCCACATACTCGGGTTCTCGGCTGTGTTCAATCTGAAGAGCAGAGCACGGCATATTTAATCAAGTGGACCGGATAGCGCATTTTATTAAATGTTTCCTGAAAGAGAAAAGGAGATCCACTAAGAAATATTGAAGGTTCACGCGCTCATGTGCTCCTATACAGCAGCCGCCGCTGTTTACATTAAAAAAAAACCAACAAGTACTAAATAAATACGCAGAAAGGAGGGATAAGCATTGGTCAGCGTCATCTTCATAAACATCATAAACCAACACTAGTGGCACGTAAATTTTTATTGTTTACGGTAAAAATATGTATAGCATGTCTATTTAACATATTCTTTTAGTAGTTGCAAATTATCCTTTATCGCTCTTAAAGAAATGCATGCCTTAAATCTCTTGTAGCACTTACAGTTTACTCTTCCATGCTTCTTATTCCAGCAGTTAGACATTACTAATATAATGCAGTTTTCACTCTTTTTGATTTTCTATACGTCCACAATGTACATGAAATAATATGCCTTTTAAAAATTGACAAAATGTGTTTTGATAGTTGATAATTAGTGAGGAATTAGTACGTTCGCTGCACTGTGTATGTATTCCGCGGGCTCGACTTCTCTCTCTCTCTCTCTGACGCAAAGAGCCAATTACAGCTTATCAACTCAGAGTGGCTCACCTTTAGTTCTCTAGCCAGATTGCCAGGGCAGGCCCGGAGTGTCGGGGTCTCCCTTTAAGGGCATACCGACTAAAAAAAGCTCTCCATCGGAATTGGAAGGAAATAAGGTGAGGCTGTACCGCATGAATGCACCCGCGGATTCAAGGCGATGATTGTATGATTACAGACTGATGCCACAGGAGTAGGAATAAGGGCAGGGAGACAGACTTGCTCAAGACCTAGACTGTCACCGCGGCGGATTCAGAGTGAGGAATGAAGGAATTTGGGGTGAAGGCTGGAGTTAGTGCTGGTAAAGTGATGCTGACAGCTCTGTGTCTACATACTGATAGTCTGAGCGCCTAATGTTGGAACGCTTAAATGCAGGGACTTCTTTCTCCGACGTCTTCCAAAGGAGGGCTCTCATCTCCTCCTTGAAGATGAGCCGAACGTCACTGCTGTGGATTTCTAGCTGGCTTTTCACTGCTACTGATATTGCCTGTTGGAAATTCTGTGAAAGTTGATGGTTCTGAAGTGATGAAGTGGTGTATTCTGGTCCTGAAGCCGGTCCTCCAAAGCCGTCATCTTGGCTGTAAGCATCAGAACTTCCACGTGGAGGTCCTGAGTGGCCCCACTTAGGCCCTGGGTTTCTACACCAGGTTGATTGGCGTGATGGTGCTGATGATGTCTGCGTCGACTGTGGAGGCGGTGCTGTCCGGGCTAGCTGCGGTGATGTTGTATGCCTGCTCTTATGGTAGCGGAGGCACTGGGCTTGCCCGCTGTAGTGTCCCGTGCCTCCGCAGGAAGCACAGAAACGGCGGCGTCTGCGTAGGTCGTGCCCAGTGCAATCTGTGGTGGTGGTGCTGGTGGTAGTAGTGGAGCCACAATAGTGGCACCGCATCGGCGAGGAGCAAGCCTAGGCATCCATAGCAGCGTCGGCAGGGCCGGTGGCTTCCGTTTAGCTAGCCTCATCGACCAGGCGTCGTCCTAAGAAGGGCAACCCTGACGCTAAGGCAGCTTCTAGGTCTTCCCGGTCCGCTTGCTCCAGTTGTACTAGTGGCGTTGGTCCCCGGTCGCTGTTAATGCGGGTGGCCTTCACAGAAGAACGCCACTGAGAAGTCACAGCTGCGGTGTTATGTCGGACCGAAAGGCCCCGAGCGACCCCCGAACCACGACACTGAACCGGGGTAGCGGTGGCGGTGACTGCTGTAGCATCCGCGGTGAAGATGTGGTGCTCGCTGCCAGTTAAGCAACGGCGACAGGTGGCGTTGGTGAAAGCGAAGTAGCAATACTGGAAAAAGAGCCATGGGAGGAAGTCTTTAAAGAATATTCACTAGACAACAAATTTACAGTTTTGTAAATACTTTTAAATATAATTACAATACTGAATTCCCCACTGTCAAAGTTAATATTAGAGAAAAATCATCTAAATGGGCGACGAAAGGGATACGAACTTTTCAACGTAAAATAATGTTTTTATGTTATCTAAGTAGAGATGGAAATATATCAGAGGAATTTCAGTCAAATTTCAAAAAGTATAAAATATATATAAACAAATAATCCAGGCAGTTAAAAAGTTATCTGATAACAGAATTATTATGAGCTCAGACAACAAACAAAAGGCAATGCCGACTGCCTCCGTGGTTAAGTGGTCATTCTAGACAATCATGAATTAGGAATGGGCATATTTTTAGATATTTCCAAAGCTTTTGACATGGTTGACCACAAGATATTGCTAGATAAATTGTCAAGCTGTAGAGTAAGGTGCATTGCATTAAATTGGTTTGCAAGTTATTTGGAGGTAAGGGAACAATTAGTCGAACTTGAGTTTAAAGGTGAAAACAAAAATGCAATAATAAAGGCTACCTCAGACAGAAGTATATTACTGGGAGTCCAACAAGGATCCATTTTAGGATCTCTTCTATTTTTGTTATATAGGGTGTACATAAATGAATATCAGGGTTTTAACTCTTTATAATATTTATTACATTCAACTTACAGTTATAAATGACATGTCAAATGAAAAAGCAACTCAAACAGTTTTGTCTGTTGGCACAAGTGCGCATGCGCGTGCAATGTTTGTGCCGCAATCCGCTAGACAGCGGTAGTAGCAAAGATGATGACTAGTAAACAAAAAGCGTTTTGTGTTTTGCAGTTTGCAAAGACCGAATCTGTAGTTACTGTGTAACGTGCGTTCCATAGTAAGTTCGGTTGTGATCCTCCTAGTGATAAAAACATTCGTAGATGGTATTCTCAGTTTGAAGATACCGGCTGCCTTTGTAAAGGGAAGAGCACGGGACGACGGAGTAAGTGAAGAGACTGTTGAGCGAGTGAAAGTCGTTCACTCGTAGCCCAAAGAAATCAGTCCGGAAGGCTAGTCGTGAATTACAAGTTCCTGTGTCGACTGTTTGGAACGTTGTAAGAAAACGCTTACAGCTACGTCCTTACCGTTTACATTTATTACAGGCTCTAAAGCCGACAGACCGCGGATTACGTGCCAAATTCGCAAGCGACATGTTGTTTCGTGACGATTTTGTGGATCGTGTTGTCTTCAGTGATGAATCGACTTTTCATCTTAGTGGACATGTTAACACTCATAATGTGCGTATCTGGGGCTCAGAAAATCCTCACGAGATGATACAAATGCAACGAGATTTCCCTAAAGTGAATGTTTTTGTGCCGTATCCCGGCAAAACGTTTATGGGCCTTTCGTTTTTTGTGAACCTACTTAACTGGCACTTCTTACCTTGATACACTAGAGCAATGGCTCTTCCCTCAGTTGGAAGAAAATGAGCCAGAGAACTTCATTTTCCAGCAGGATGGTGCCTCACCTCACTGACATAGCGAAGTACGCGATTGGTTGAACGTCACTGTACCCGAGCGCTGGATAGGCCGCAAGGGCCCCAATGACAGGGCTTGCTATGCATGGCCTCCATGTTCTCCTGACCTAACGCCATGCGATTTTTTACGTTTGGAACTTCATCAAGGATCGTGTGTACGTGCCTCCGCTGCCAGCTGACCTCCCTGAATTAAGAAACTGATTGAAGCAGCTTTTGCTACAATTACTGAATACACTTATCAACGTTTGGGAAGAACTCGTCTTAGACTTGATGTGTGCCGTGTGACAAAGGGTAATCACATTGAACATTTATAAGCTTCTTGGTAAAACTGTTTGAGTTCTTTTTCATTTGATATATCATTCATAACTGTAAATTGAATGTAATAAATATTATAAAGAGTTAAACCCCCGATATTCATTTATATACACCCTGTATATAAATGATCTGCCAATATGTTTAAAAATGATACAAGTGGTGTTCCCTTTTCGCAGATGACACAAGCCTGTTTATAAGCGCTAAAGATTCCGTTGAGCTTAAAGAAAAATTGAACATCGTAACTGATTCCATATTTGCTTGGTTTAGAGGTAATAAATTCATCCTTAATGAGGATAAAACAGTGGCAATCAACTTTCAACACAAAAATAGGAAACACACCAATCAAGCCTGCGTCAAACTTGGAACTAAGACTATAAATTGTAAACTTGAAACCAAATTCTTGGGGTTATGGATAGATTTCAATATCTTCTGGGTGGGAGGGTCATATAAAATATTTAACCTTAAAATTAAGTAGGGATTGTCTTGTTCTCTGTCAACTGAGGTCACACGTTGCATTAGTTGTGTTTACAAGTTCTTACTTTGCCTACTTTCAAATAATAATAATAATAATAATAATAATAATAATAATAATAATAATAATAATAATAATAATAACAATAATAATAATAATAATAATAAAATATTGAAAACTATAGCGGGTGTTTCTAAAAGAGAAAACTGTAAAAAACGTTTTAACAAATTGATCATATTACCTTTACCTTGCATTTACATGACGGAAACCTTAATATATGCTAAATTTAATCTCAATGATCTCATTAAAAGCTCTGAGATCCATTCTCATAACACGCCGAATAAAAAGAAATTGTAAATTCCCACTCATAAACCAAGCTATTTGAAAAGCCATTTAAATATAATGCTTAAAACGCTATAATCATTTACCAACTTCTGTGAGGAATATAGGGTTTGTTAAAAAAATTCAAAGCTGTCTTTAATACATTCTTGGTTTCTAACCAATTTTACTCAGTTGCGGAATTTAATTAATATTGTGTACCTAATCAATATAGTGTACCTAGAAATAAGGGGCTGAAAGCAACAGAACATTTAAAATCCAAATACATTCTGAGCTCCATTTTTCAATATACGCAATTGCAAAATGGTGTTTTTAATCAGTCAGTCAAATTTTGTGAGATCGTTTAGTTAAGTAGTCCATTACGAATATGTTATGTGTTATGTTTACTATTTTAATTTTGCCGTATAAAAACTCATGTTTTTGCATAAATGACATAATACATCTAGGTCTACAAGGTATTCGGAGATCCAATTCACTATCAGCACCTATTTTGATTTTTTTTGGACATCCTGAAGTCTACATTTTAATGCTATGGCGCATGAAAATATTTTCCATTAATGTTATTAATGTAGCTGCATTTATTGTATCTAGCAATGTATATTTATTTATTCTGTTTTAAACTTGACGTGTCCAATAACATATATATGCTTCAAAGGATGAATAAATAGTATAGTGATGCTAGATGTTCTGTCATGTTCGGCTGTCTGTTTGTTGAGCGGAATTGTTCTATCAAACAGCAATAATGGCCTTTTGTGCTAACCGATATCGGTATTGGACCATCCCAGGCGCAAGATTAGGGGATTGTAGTGCCTTTCGCATTGTTTTTACATATTGAACGCCAACCGTTTGATAAATTGTTCAACTGTGTGCATTTTAAGGTTTTCAAGTAAAATGTCTATTGGTGCGCTTCCTGGCCCTTTAGTGATGATTTTCAAGATTTTGTTTTGCAGTATCTGTGTGTGAGATTTTGCACAGTGTCCTCAGGCGGACGCGGCGTGTGCCATTACTGGTTTAATTAGCGTTTTATGCAGTGTTAGCCCTAATTGAGTGCTTATTGGGGAGTCAAGGTTTAGCAAGGAGTACAGGCGGTGAAGTTGACAGTTAGCTTTGCGTCTAATGTTTTTCACGTGGGCGGAAAAGATGAGTTTACTATCTAGCGTTACTCCTAGGTATTTGGCACTGTTTGTCCACTGAATATTTCCATTAAATAGATTGAATAGTTCTAGCGGGACTCGATGTGATGTTATCTAGGTAAACAGACCAGTTGCAACTTTGCTGCATTAACCTTTATTCTCCATTTCTGGAGCTATGGTTCGAGGTCATCTAAAGCGGTTTGTAACCGTTTTGCTGATTGGGAAGTTATGGATGTGTCGTCCCCATATATAGACATTTGCGTGTTTGGTGTTTTTGGAATGTCGTTTATATACAAATCAAATAAAACAGGGCCAAGGAAACTTCCTCGTAGAACTCCTGCTCTATTTCTCTCGTTGTTGAACAAGCATTATTTAGATTTACTTCAAATGTTCGCCTAATCAGATAGTGCGCATTAAACTTATAACGCACGATGTATCGGGAAAGTATAGCGTTTGCAGCTTGTACACTAATCCAGGATGATATACTGTGCCAAAAGCCCTATGTATATCTTGGAAGGCTTCTGCTGAGGATCTGTTTGTGTTATATCCGTGTGTAATGTTTTCAACAAAACGTGTCAGTGGAAGTATGGTCGAATGATTTCCTCTAAATAAATGTAAATAGCCTGTTATTTAAGGACGACCTTTAACTACCGTGGTTCTCAGCATCTCATTCTAAATTGGGTGTGAAAGACCGCATCATTTTGCTCAGAGGCCTCTCTATCAGGCTTGAGGTTCTTTTACGTGCCATAAATCTACGCCATAAGACCAACGGCTTTACTTCCCTTCAGAAGGGAGGCATGCTAAGGAATTTTACATCCAAAAATCCATCGTCCTCCGCCCGGTTTGAACCCGCGACCTTGGGCATATGTAGTTAGCATGGTAACCATTGCACCATGGAGGGCGACATTTGCTCTAAAGCAAATCGATAATTATGCTGTATCTCTTTATGTGTGTCGTTAGGCGCTTAAGGATCACCTTTTCTAAAACTTTACTGCTGGTATTGAGGAGGCGAATCAGCCGATAGTTTTTAGGATCCTTTCCTGGTTTTGGAAACATTAATACACGTGCATGTTTCCAGCATGTGGGGAAGTATCCGTAGTGCAGGCAATAATGGCATATATCTGCCACCGCTTCGTAGGCCACAATCGCATTTGGTATTTCAGCAGACCCAGGTGCTTTGTTATTTTGCAGGATCTTTATTATCCATTTAATTTCTCCTTTATTAGTTTTCTTCGCCCTGTTATCAGGTCTATCGGATATAATAGCCACTAATTGTTGTTCTACTCGACCGCTAAGTGCTGGGTCGTTAGGTTGCTCATTAGGTTGGCAGGCTTCTTCAAATGCGTCTGCAAGAGCATTAACTTTGTCCTGAGACGTTTAAGCATACGTGTCAGCAGTATTGGGCAGCAGTAGGGTCGGGATTCTGAGCGGCTCTTTAATGAGCCTCTTAGTGAACTGCCAAATTTGTCTTGCACTTGATTGCATGCCCTCTATGCTTTGTTCCCATTGCTTGTGAAGTGTTTCATTGGTGCGAGTTTTGACTTGACTGCTTAGGGAGGCTTGATTTACTTTGTGTACAAGACTTTGTGTGCGTTGCCATCTTCGGCGTTCATGATCTGTCTCGCGCATTACCTGAAAAACGTCCGGTGGGTATACAATATAGCGTCACGGCTGGGGATTTTCAATGGGACAGTAGCAACTGTGGCTGCCTGTACCACTATTTTAGGATTTCTGTCAAGTCATCTACTGCTTCTGGGTTCTGCAGTGGTTCTGTGCTTTGTAGTTGTGTATCTAGGGTGGCTCTGAATAGTTCCCAGTTTGCCTTGCAATCCTTTCTTGTGGTAGGGGAGCACTGGTAGGACGGTTTTCTAGTTCAATCTGTACAACATACTGTTCAAAGACAGGGAATTTACCTCTTGATGATGGATCCAAACGTGGTGTTTTTGAGTAGGGCAATATGTAGCGTGATCAGTCGCTGATATCTCTTTGACGGAATGTATGTTGATTCTGCAGTATGTGCTATAATATAGATGTGATTTTACATGTGAACAATGTGTTGCCTGCGGCATTGTTCACATGGCAGCCCCACGTTTCGTGGACTGCATTAAAGTCACAAGCTGCAATGACCTGTTTGCCAAGGCTGAGCACAGTGTATAAATCTTGCTGTAGCAGTCGGTCCGGGGGATTATAGACACTAACTATTACTATTGGGTGTTCCTGTATGCAGATTGACACCGATGTGGCTTCATATATCCTAAATTAGGTATAGCTTTTGGTGATGGCTTAGGCTACTGTGAACAAGTTTCGCTGTTCCGCCTCCTGCGCGCCCATTGGACCTATCGGAGCGATACACCCGGTAGCCTGATACTGAAAATCTAGATTTGTCCGTTAGGAATGTTTTGCATATCAGTACTAATCTTACAGAATTTATTGACTGATGGTGCTTTAATTTAGGTAGTTTAGAGCGCGCTCCCCTACAGTTCCAGAAGAGTATTTTATTACTGTCTTATGTCTGTGTATCCATTTTTAGTGATTATGTCTTGTGGTGTGTTGTACTGTACTGCGTCCTTTAGTCGGCGAAATTCACACGTGTGAACTATGAGGCTACGTGGAGGTAGACAGCCACAATCTTCTCTGGAGGGCCTAACAAGTATTGGCAATGCTAACCACCATTAAGTAACCCGCTTGTGTGTCTCCGCAGCCAATGCGGGATAAGAACCACTGAGAAGTGGGGTCTAAATTGAGAATTGGGTCTTTGGTCTTGGGGTCGAGACGGATAGAGGGCTGAGTGCATTTGGGTTTAAGTTTAGGTTGTGATGTGCGTTGTGGTCTAGGTTGAGATGGACGTCCAGCACTACCGTGTGAGTATGTGTGTGTGTTAAGTTGGTGTGTTTGTATATTGTGCTGCGCCTGCAGCTGTGTGTTTTGTATTTGTGCTTGAATTTCTGTGATGGTGTGTTGTGATGTCTGTGTATAGTGATGCCGATTGTGTATGTTCCTGTGTAACAGTGTCCTCTTCAGAGGTTCCAACGGTAACTGCTGCGTAGGACCCGCAATCACTGGACGTCACGTCCCACATCTGCCAGTGTTTTGAACATACCGCAGGGGACGCCGGGAGACCAGTCAGCTTCCTATAAGCTACGCAACAGTTCAAGCGGGCTCCGTGATGGCGAGCATCACAGATTGCGCACCTACGTGAGTTTGCAATGCATCGGCTCACGTGATGTTTGCCTGCGCACCGAGATCAGACTTGCGGGGCCTCACAGTTCCGAGTCAAATATCAAAAGCGAAGGTACCGCCCGCACTGCGTCGGTCCAGAGGGGGAGACGTAGTCTTCAACTCGCACTCAGCAATGCGTTAGGTCTATTAGGGACTTAATGACCAAGGAGTTAGTCAGATTTGGTAATTCCACCACAAACAGTGGAACATATGCGCAGTGGAATATGTGAGAATATCCTACCAACCTTCAGAATGTCAACACCTCTCTGAGCTAGCTCTGTATTGACCTCTTCCCCAGTCATGTTCCCATATAGGCCTTTAATAACCTTGTAGATTCTCATCTCTGGAGATGGCGTGACGTTATGTTGGCGGCAATGCCTTAAAAAGTTATTGTAATCTGTCAAAGTGGTGAATTTAAACTCATGGCACCCAAGACGGTACGTAGAGAGGTACTGTTTGGTTCTATAGACCCTGTCAAATTCGGCTATCAATGCAGCCAGACTACGTTAATATTAGTCTGCTACATGGACTTTGGCTGGTTCCTACCTTGATTGATTCAAATAATTTTGTCAAGAGCCTCCCCTACGTGCACTTCCTCGTCAGTCACTGGTCCTAGTTGATCTCCTTGCGAATTTAAAGCAGCTGGTTGAGTGGAGGTACTGGCGTGAATTTGGTGGATTACTAATTATTTCTAAGCGATTGTCATCACTGTCGCTGCAGGTCAAACCATCATTCAAAATTAACTCTGCGTCAACACACCGTTCTTCCTCTCTCGTGCCATTAGTACTGCCGTCGTTGGTCGTCTTAGTCTGGTGTTTCGTCCGAGCCATGTCAGTGGTTTTAGCTCTATTGTATGTCTAGCTAGTTATCTTTTAGAAAAAGAAGAGGAGAGAAAACCTAATTAGCAGCTGCGTGAGGGCTATCTGCTCAAATGTTTTACACAGCAGTAGCTCCTATTGCTAATCTAGTAGGCTAACGTAAGCGACACATATAAACTAGGACGAAGAGACAGTAGGAGAAAAAGAACAGTTAGTGGGCGCTAAAAAATCGGAGAAGTAGAGGTTCTGCCTTACGGCACTTATGAAACCAGTCCAGGGACTGTTGGCTACAATCTTACTGCTCTACCCAACTAATCTGTTAAGGTGGCCTGATACAGGCAGACTGAGTTACGCCGACCGAGAGAGACCCCTGCTTCCGCCTTTCTCCGCTTCCCTTCGCTGGTTCTTGCTGCTACTTCCCCTCTCGCGGTTTTACTCTTCTCGCTGCTCGCCGCCGAGTGAGCCGTGATGTAATTGTTTGCTTGTTTAATATTTGAATTTTTTAACATAGGGGTGGTCCCTCCTGCGCCACCCCGGGTGGTGATCATCCGAAAGGGATATAAATCACCTCCCCTACCATACACCAGAGCTCCTGCCTAGGCGGATGGTCAGGAAGCAGATGAAAGTTAAGTTAGATACCGCCGTAGTAACCTGAGATTTATGTGTGGCTACATAAAGATGCCCTTAACACAAGAGAGTGTCTCGGTCAGTCGGTGGGCTACGACCTGGACCTGGCGTTGAACCCAGACCAGGACCTAGGGCTCAGTGGTGACATGCGGGCTCATGGTAAGAAGGGATGTTAGGTCTCATGCAGTGAAGAAAAGGCGCCGTCAGCAATTAGGTGCTCCGTTCTGGCTGCCAGCTGGAGTGAGGGCTGACCTGTCTGAACATAGAAACACACTGTGCATAGTACTTATCAATAATTAAGGTTGATATTCTTGGGAATTTCAGGTTAATTTCCAGGTGTAGAGTGGAGACCACCCCGAGTCAATCGAGATATAGATAGTTATACATTTGCGCACATTCACATGAATACATTTTAATCTCTGATGTTAATTATTATTATTAGCTACGGTTAATTACATTCTATTACTATTTTTTTTACAAGTTATACTACTGTAACCTATGATTTACTCCTTGATCGGTTGCCTTTTTCGTTGTTGATCTCGTATATGTGGTCACACAGATCAATAGCCTACCCAATCATCGCGCAGCTACCCTAATGTGCCACTCGGGAGAGATCTTTTCCTTCAGGACCGTCTTAGCCTGATGGCTTAAGGGCTTCTATGGAATGTGTGAAGATCTTTGGAGGCGTTGCGTTGTTTCTACTGCATTAGAGATGCTAGATGTTCTGTAAGGTCATTTTCGGCTGTAGGTTTGTTGAGCGGAATTGTTGTGTCAAGCAGCGAAAATGTGCCTTGTACTATCCCAGGCGCGAGATGTCGCCCTCCGTGGTGTAATGGTTACCATGCTAACTTCATATACCCAGGGTCGCGGCTTCAAATCTGGCGATGGATTTTATGGGTGTAAAAATCTTTAGCATGGCTTCCTTCGGAAGCAAAGTAAAGCCGTTGGTCCCGTGTCGTAGATTTACGGCACGTAAAAGAACCTTAAGCCTCATTGAGAGGGCTCTGAGCAAAATTAAGCGGTATTTCACGCCCTGTTTAGTATGGGACGCTGATATCCACAGCAGTTTAAACACCATTTACATTTCAGGCGCGAGATCAGGGAATTGTAGTGCCTCTCGCATTGTTTGTACATAATGAACGCAAAACCGTTTGATAAATTGTTCAACATTTAAAGGTTTTGGTGTAAAATATCTACCGGTGCGCTTTTTGGTAGTTTAGTGATGATTCTCAGGACTTTGTTTTGCAGTATCTGTAGAGCTCTTATGTGAGATTTTACAGTGACTCCAGGCGGACGCAGCGCATATCATGACTGGTCTAATTAGCGTTTTATACAGTGTTAGCCCTGATTTTGTGCTTATTAGGTGTCATGGTGTAACAAGGGGTAGAGGAGTTGAAGTTGGTGTTTAGCTTTGCGTCTTATGTTTTTTTTTATGTGGGTGGAAAAGGTGAGTTTACTATCTAGCGTTACTCCTAGATATTTGGCACTGTTTGATAAAGAGTGAAAGGCGTCATATGCTTGAAAACACGGCCGACGATAAATTTTGGCCTGTGCGCAGGAAGCCATGTTTTCTCGTTACATAAGCAATGTAGATTTACCAGTGTGAATTCTATGTACCGGTCATTGCATGGAATAGGGTTTTAATTTGTTGTGATTTTCAATGCCACATGAACATAAGTGTTAAAATGTATGAGATTTTGCTACGAAAATTATAAAGTACCAGGTGCACTAACGGCAAGTAAATCTTAAACTGGCTATGCCATATTAAGTAAGCATTATACATGTTTTGTCTGTGAGGTGATATTGAAAATTAACGTAAAAATTGCAAGCATATTAAAATATTTTCACAAAGACTAAGAATAATGATGAAATGCGTGTTTAGTGTTAAAATCATGCAATTAAAGTATAATAAGAGTATATTTTTAGCATCTAGCTGTTAATTATGAATGTTTTAGAAATATATGCAGTTGCTATTTCATTAAAACAGTAGTTCGTTATTATGGAGTATATACTTCTTTGTGTGGTAACTTATTTCAATAATGCTTTCATATTGAACATAGAAATGGCTAATGTAATTTTGGGAACATTTTATTGAGACTGGAAATGGGTGTTAATATATTAGCATGTTTAATAACCCTGATACTAATCTTCCTTTTTTCAGATTTTAAAAATGTCAAGGTTCTGTAGTGTAGCTGGATGTAAAAGCCATTATAGTTCAGAAGGTGCAGCTGACAGCACATTTTTCTTGCACAAGGATGAAAAACTGAATGAACAATGGCTCAGAAAAATTCCCACAGGCTTCTCAAAAATAAGCAAGCCTGTTATGTGTGTAAAACATTTTGGAGAAGAGTGCATAGTCATGACTGAACAGTATATAGATGATGGTGAAATTAAAACATTTACAAGGAACTATCCAAAGCTAAAACCAGATGCAAAACCTTATTATTACTATATCTTGGTTCGTAGCCTACGCCATTATACCAGGCCTTAGAATGCCTTCTGCAAAGCTATTACAATAGATGCAGTTCTAACTTGGCCGCTAGATGTCAGCTGTTTTCCCTGTCGTTCGTCATGTGTGTTAATGCAAATATACGCTAATTTGTGGCTTATTTTGTGGTAGTGTTGTTTTTATTTTTGCTTTCAAGAATAAATTAAATCATCCAAAGATGCGACACGAAGATTTTCAAGAAAATCCTTCCACCCCTAACTACACTTTACATGCAACCTTTTTCAGAAAAATTGATTTTCTCAAAAATGGCTCTAACGATTTTGATTAAAATGTTCTATATTAAAGATATTTACCTGACAAATAAATTGTATATCTTGAATTTTCTGGGAATAGTCTTTGAAGACAACTTTATTCTGGATGAATTTTACGGTATTTTGCATAACTGCTAAATCGTGGACAAAAACTTACCACAGAGAAAATGTAGAGCACATTAAAAGACAACATTTATGCTATATACATTTTGTTCGTGGAGTTGATCGTTTTTGAGATAGTAATTGTTATTGGTTTCAGCTTTAAAAACGTATAATTTTTCTCATACGGGAATTTGTCAACTCCTGTGCATACTAAGCAACTTCAGTCACATAGCAACCAATTTTGACTATCACTTTAACCTATGGTATTCCCTTATTTCGCTTCTACTTACGAGGAAGCAGTAATGAAACTATTTCTGGTAATTTTTCTCGGTCGATTAGCATGAAGTGAATAGAAGCATAAGCTTTCTAACAATTTGTCGCAGAGATGAGAAAGCCATGTGAATGAACACATCAGATGTTTTTTATTGTTTAATTTAAATAGCCTCCTTTAACGTCTAAGATGATATCGGGGCTTTTCATTAGAAACAATTCGTTGTCTGAAGGTTCTTTATGTTGGGTACAAAGTGTATAGAGAAGGTATTACATTCCACCCAAAAATTCTATACCAAGATTTCACCGGAAATACATGTTTTCCGTCCCCCTGAATAAAAATTTGTTTTAGAAAAAGGTCCGTGTGTTTGTATCAGTGTGTGTCTGTGGACAGCATAGCACAAAAACGAAAAGACCGTTGAATACCAAACTTGGTATTTAAGTTTGGTATCTTCCAAGGATGCGACACGAACATTCTCTCCCCACACCCAACTACCCTTTACAAGGAACTTTTTTTTTGTCGCCCTCCGTGGTGTAATGGTTACCATGCTGACTTCAGGATCGCGGGTTCAAACCCGGCTGAGGACGATGGATTTTTTTTTAGCATGGCTCCTCCGGAAGGGAAGTAAAGTCGTTGGTGCCGTGTCGTAGATTTACGGCACGTAAAAGAACCTCAAGCTTGATTGAGAGACCTCTAAGCAAAATTAAGCGGTTTTTCACGCCAAATTTAGAGTGGGACGTGAAAACCACAGCAGTTAAAGAGCGTCCATAAATAACACGATATTTTTATGGAAGTTTTTTCGAAAATTTTGATTTTCTCAAAAATGGATCTAAAGATGTTGATTAAAATATCGTATGTTAGAGATATTTACCTGAAAAATAAAATTTATATATTGAATTTTCTGGGAATAGCCTCTGATGGCTACTTTATTCTGAATTAATTTTATGGAATTTTGCATAACTGCTAAACCGTAAGAGAAGACAAAAATTTACCTCACCAAAAATGCAGAGCACGTTAAAACACACAATTTGATATATGCATTTTTTCGTGGAGCTATTTGTTTTTGAGATATTGCTTGTTAATGGTTTCAGCTTTAAAAAAACCTATACTATTCTCATACGGGAATTGGTCAACTCCTGTCTATACAAACAAAGGAACTTCAGTCGCATAGTAGCCAGCTTTTGACTATCACTTTAACCTATGCTCCCTTATTTCGCTTCTAATAAGACCATTTCTGCTAATCTTTTTCACGAATATTATTCTGTAGTGTTTAACGCCTGCTTTTATTACTTGTGGAACACTAGGCGATGACACTGGTGATACATAGAATGAAGATGTAGCACCGGTAGAATGCGATGTCGGGGAAAACCGGAGAAAACTCACAAATCTCATATGCGGTCGCTTGGGATCGAATCCGGGCGTGTAGGTGTGAGGTGAGAGGTCTAACCTTTCGGCCACGGCGCACCTTTTCTCAATTAACATGAATTAAATAGGAGCATAAGATTTTAAGCAATAATTTGTTGCAGAGATTTGTTCACTCTCACTTCCAGACTCTGTAGGGGATTGTTAAAGAAAACCTCCCAGCTCCAGTCGGGAATTGAACCCGGGACCTCCGGGGGAAAAGTCAGCTCGCATACCACTCGACCACGGAGGCAGTCCAGCTATATGCTACTGTTCAAGAAAATCTGACTTAAACGTTAACCTTTTTTCGTAAGCCTATTACACTAACAGCAATTTAACCGAAAATGCACTTAAAGGCAGAAATTGATGTTTTATTTGGCCTAATATACATAATTTTTCATCATAAATATTCTAGTAATGATATAAATGAGGTAAAATCCTTAATTTTGGTCTGACTCTACTTCTTCTAGTGTTAATTGCCTAATTTTGACATTTAATGCCATTTAAACGCGTGTTAAAAGGACAGGGATAACGCCTGACATCTTGCGGCAGCTGTAGAACTATTAGAGTTTGCCAGTTTTTCTCGGTAAAAATCGCTTCATTCTAAGGCCTGGTATAATAGCGTAGGCGACGCTTGGTTCCACCCGCTTAAACTACCACTAAAGCTATTTAGGTATTAATTTTTTCACTTTTACTCACCGTAATATTGTATTACTAACTTTTAAAAACATATCTTGCTTATTTTTGGACTTAAAGTTTCAGCAAAGTACGCGATTTACATTATAATATACCAAAAGTATTCGTTTGCTTAGCCTTTTTACAACAATTTCTATTGTTTCATTAGCTACCAGACAGGTGGCGTCTAAAACGTTCACAGTTGACGTTCATGTTGCAAAATTCAGAACCACCAATATTTGAAAACTGCTTATCACTAGCCATTAAAAGTTTGTGGAACCATCATTGGTGGTTTTTTATTAGATCACTAGAGTCGCTTTACAATTGATTTTAAGGCATGAGTTGTTTTTTTTTTTTTTTTTCATCATGGCGATGATTTGCAACATTTTTATAAAACAATACCGCGATATGCCGTCCTGCCTATTCTAAAAGTTATTCTGTGTTTTTAGGGTACTCAATCCATTATTGTTGTGTAAATACGTGATTTTCGTGTAACTTGCTTTTAGTAGTTTTAAGCAGTATCACCAAAGCATATGAACGAAGCGAGCATGCGCTGTAATATGTTTAGGTTAGTGTGTAAAGGAACTGATTTTCCTATACTTTGATTTCAATAATTTCCACAGGTTTTATTAAAGCAGGCGAGCGAAGCGAGCGTGCGCTGTGTGTTGCGAGTCAATTAAAAATTTTAATTCCGGTTGGTACAGCAATAATTATTGTAGCAACTGTAAAATAAGCTCGTGTATCTACATCTATTCCTACTGTGTTTAGGTTAGTGTGTGTGTAAATATACAGACTCTCATTTCCTTTGGTTTTAATAATTGTCACTGGTGTCATCAAAACATACGAGCGGGGCGAGGTTGCGCTGTCTTAGGTTAAGGCCAGTGTGTTCAACTACTTAGTTTTCGTCTACTTTGGTTTCGATTGTTCCAAACAAAGCATGCGAGCGAAGGAAGCATTTGGGGTGTAGGCTTACATTACTGTGTAACAATATACTGACTTTCCTGTACTTTGGTTTTAATAATTTCCACCGGTTTCACCAACTGAGCCTAAGCACTCCATTATTAATGTGTAAGTGTTGGTGACTTTTGAGCTTCACGTTTTTTTTTTTTTCTTTCTTATTTGGTGACTTTATCTACGTTGGTAGCTTACACATTTCATTGTTTCTAGACCATAAATACGTACTTCCCGCCTAGCAACAGCTGTTAAATTTTCCCCCAGCATGATAATTTTCGTGAATTTTCTATTTAAGAAAGGGTATTTATAGGGTGAGACCGGTGGGATATTTCAATTCTAGATGAAAACATATTAGTTCCTTGATGCTCTGAAGTGGATTACGAGGTTAGTTTCAATTCTTAAAGTTATATTTATATGATTGTACTCTCGTATAACTTTACCACATATTTCCAAATTTACTTGACAACATGCAAAAGGAAAACCAGTGGCACAACGTTTGGAAGACTTCAGACAATATGAAGAGCAGAACATTATAAAAATTTGAGAGATGTATTCAGTTAATTTTGAACTTCTAGTCACATCAATAAGCAACAGTGGTTCTGTATTGAGTGTAAACAGAAAATAGTGCTGTGTTTCATGGATGTTGATGATTTAATCAAGTATATTGACTCACTGGTTTGTAAAGAAGACACCTTAAATATGATTTTTGTGGTTGAAAATATGGTGCATATGTTAGAGCATAGTTTTTCAGGTGAAAACTGTTCACAGCTACAATTTGTAATTGAACAGCTACTGTATGTAACAGCAGGTGATAACAGTCGCAGGTACAAAAATAAAAATGTAAATGGCGTGTTATTTATGGACACTCTTTAACTGCTGTGGTTCTCAGCGTCCCATTCTATATTGGGCGTGAAAGACCACTTAATTTTGCTCAGAGGCCTCTCTATCAGGCTTGAGGTTCGTTTACGTGCCGTAAATCTACGACACGGGACCAACGGCTTTACTTCCCTTCCGAAGGAAGCCATGCTAAGGATTTTTACGCCCGAAAAAATCCATCGTCCTCCGCCGGGTTTGAACCCGCGACCTTGGGTATATGAAGTCAGCATGGTAATCATTACACCACGGAGGGCAACGTCGCAGGTACAGTAGGAATACATTGTTACTAGTGGCTTCATTATTACTATATCTTGGTTCCCCACTTAAACTTCCATTAAAACTATTTAGGTATTAGTTTTTTCACTTCTACTCACCGTAATATAGTATTACAAAGTTTTAAAAATGTATCTTGTCTATTTTTGGCCTTTAACTTCCAACAAAGTACGCGATTTATACTAAAATATACCAGAAGTATTTGTTTTCTTTACTTTTTTGCAGCAATTTCTATTGTTTCAGTAGCTAGCAGACAGGTGGCGTCTAAATCGTGCAAAGTTGACGTTCATATTGCAAAATTCAGAACTACCAATATTTGAAAACTAGTTATCACTAGCCATTAAAAGGTTGTGGAACCATCAATGAACTGTTCACTATTCAGCCAGTAGAGTCGCTTTATAGTTGATTTTGAGGCATTTGTTGCAACATAAGGGTGATTGCCAACATTGATACAAAAAATACCGCGATTCTAAAAGTCATTCTGTGTGTTTAGAGTTCTGAATCAATTATTGTTGTGTAAATAAGTGATTTTCGTGTAATTTATTTTTAGTGATTTTCCTTTACTTTGGTTTCAATAATTTCCACTTGTTTCACCAAATCTGTGCTAGGTTTAGGTTAGTGTGTGTGTGTATATAAACTTATTTTCATGTTCTTTGGTCTTAATAATGGCTACCGGTTTCACCAAAGCATGCGAGCGAAGCGATCATGCGCTGTGTTAGGGTTAGGTTAGCGTGTGTGTAAATAAACTTATTTTCACATATTTACAGCCTTGGCACACCATTATTACTGTGTGAATGTTGGTGACTTTTGAGCTTACTTTGTTTCTTCTTTCTTTGTTGTTTGGTGACTTTATCTACGTTACTAGCATTGCAATTTCATTGTTTCTAGACCATAACTTTTTACTTCCCGCCTAGCAACAGCTATTAAATCTTCCCCCACCATGAACATTTTCCTGAATTTTGTTATTTAAGAAAGTGTACTTACAGGGTGGGAGTGGTGGATTATTCCAATTCTAGATGAACACATATTAGCTCCTACACACTCTGAAGTGGATTATAAGGTTAGTTTCAATTCTTAAAGATTTATATTTGTGCTGGTCCTCTGGTATAGCTTTACCGTGGCTTCTTTATATGTCCATTCACCATCGGCTTATGCTGCTGTACATAAAAGTGGTTATCTATACTTACCACACCCATGCATTATGATAAGCCGGTTTGATTTAAATAATTTTGATGTTGGTGTACAGTATCTGAAAATAAAGAACAGGTTTTTGAAAGATCATGATCTAGTGGTAAATGTGCTTTTAGATGAAATTTACATTGATCCTTGTTCGACATTTAAGGGAGATACAATACATGGTGCTAGTAATATTGATAGCAATCATATTGCTTAAACTGTGCAAGTTTTCATGATATCGAGTGCTCTTTCATAATTCAAAGATGTTGTGAGTATCATACTTGTTAACAATCTAAGTGCTCAGCAGTTGAAATGTATGTTATTAGATGTAATTAATGGATTAAAAGGTTGGGTTTACATTTTTATCTTTAATATCAGAAAACAATGCAGTAAATCGGAAAGTTTATGAGTTACTTACTCCTTGTGGTATATCACAGCCTTGTATTGAACATCCTGTAGACTGTACAAGAAAGTTGTTCTTACTTTGTGACACTGTGCATATAGGTATACTTAAATGTATTCGTAATAACTGGGCTACCAAATTTGACAGAGTCTTAAATTTTCCAGATTTTGACAATTGTGAGATTATAGTGACAGCAGCATTTAAGTTTTCAGAATTGACATATCAAAAAGAAAAGGGTTCATTAGTAATATGGTCGTTTGCTGCCATTTAAGGCATTATATCCTTCAAATATTCAGAAACAATATGTTAACCTTGTCAAAGTTTTTGTTGAAAAAATATTGCTGCCTTAAAGTGTTTAGCTTCTAAAGATACAGACTTTGCAGAGTCACAACATACAACCTCATTCATTCAAGTTATTTGTAACTGGTGGCACCTTGTAAATATAAAAGATGCATATGAACGTGAAAGATTTAATAACCCATACAGGCAGCCTATCAGGGCAAGCAGCTCCTTACAACCAGACTTTCTGATGAAACATTTTCTGGTTAAAAAAAAACTGGAGGGAGAATCACAAACTGCAAAAGACAACAAAAAGTTGTTGTATACAATTCTCTATTTATTATAACTATATAATAATATAAAATAATAAATAAAGTCAAAACCTATCTCTCAATCTTTAAGCTCTCAGACGTTTCAGTCATTAATCAATACTCTGGGAGGATTTTTACTCCTGATTCCTTATGTTTTTGAACATCACAAAGCAGATTACATATTAAGTAAGTTTCAGAATGGCAATTTGGAAGCTAAATTTAGCTGTTACCGTCAATTGAGTGGAGCAAATTATTATGTAAGTTATATCCCGATCCTTGAAAGTGAAAAAAGGAAGGTTTAAGGATATCGTACTGCTTAATTCACAAAATCAGAGTATGCCACTCACGACTTTGCTAGCTTGTTCTGGTACATTTGATAAATCTGTAAATATTGATAAATATTCTGGGGTAGTATAAGAAAACTTTGAATTGTCACAGATATCAGAGATTTTCTGCCTATATTAATGTATGTATCTGATTATGTGTTAAGAAAGAACTTTTTATTAAAAAGTATAATGTTAGCACTTCTTTGGTTTAAATCTGATAAAGAAGTTGAAATATCCATCCCAAATAATATGACCGAGGAAATTTGACAATTCCCACTGAAAATGCTGTTATGGTGACTGGTCTTACCTGTTTCATTTTGAAATGTATAACAAATATGTATGCAAGTAGTTTTGTTTGTGATTTACATCAACTTTCTGTCTTACATAAAATATGTAACCTACATCTGGAGGACTGTGGTCTTGCTTTAGATAATTTAAGTGATATTTGTGAGTGCAAAAGAACGATGAAATATTTACTGCAAAATATCAACCTTCGATCCTGTAAGGTAAATCATTTCACCAAGTATGTCAATGACACTGTAGCAACTACAAAATGTGACAGACAGTTAAAAAAACTGAGAACATAGAATATTACAGATTGCTATTTGTTAACTAAATAAATAATAAAAATGCCATATTTTATTCTCTTGTTTTGTGCCAAATTTTATTCAAATCAAAGTCTTATGTTTTAATAATGCACGGCCATAGGCCTATGCAAATTAATGCTAATTGTAAAATGTATATAGCCAAGGTCTATTTCAAGGTAAATGTTCCGGAAGTTGTTCATTTTATTCAGTGCTCATATTCAGTTCATTTCCTAATAATCTTTACAGAGAATCTATGTTTTAAGTTTGTGTTTATTTTATTATGTGACAAATTGTTATATTTTTCATAGCCTTAGTTGAAAATGATATTTAGGTCTCAACCCTTATTTAATACCCATTATTAGAGTACGCTAACTAATTTTTAATTTTAAAACTTTTGGTTTTCACTACTTTCTGAAAAATGAAAAGGATACAGTTTTCTTATCTTTCAAACTTTGCATTTTGAGATCAACTTTTCTGACAAATCAACAACTGTGGTAAACACTTTAACTATTAGAGTAAAGTACTTCATACAGTGCACTTAGTGTATGCTTACAGAATTAAATATGCTTCACAATGAAAACTTTTATATATTTTTAAGGTCTGTATATCAATATAAAAGGACTGTTTACTAAAATTATTCTTAAAGAATAATCTGATATGTTACATCCACTCAGCTTTCTTTTCCTGCTCTTCTACAGACTATTCTTATGAAAGCTTATGCTTCGATGTACTTGTTAATCCAGATAAAGCTTTACAGAAACGGTTTCATTGTAGGTATGAAACGTATACAGTAAAATAAAGTAATAGATGTTTAACAAGCGTGATAGCTTTCAAATTTCACTCTTAGTGTGACTACCAATAAAAATAATCACAACTAGCAGGTATTAAAAAAAGTATAAGTACTTTGAAAATTGATACCAATAACAAAGGATATCTTGAAAATAGCAGTAAAAGTTGAGAATTGTGTGTATTAATGAGATCTACATTGTGCAGCAAATCTATATATGTCTTATGACTTATAAATTAATTCTGAATCAGAATCCTTTCCTTTGATCTGCAAAATATTTTACTTTCCATGGATTATCTTAAATATGTGGTACTTTGATAAAAAATTAGAGTAAAATTTAAAATATTGTCCTAATAAATGGTAGTGTGTGGTGGGAGAAATTTCTTGAAAATTCTTGTAAAAATAACTCAAATACCAAATTTGATATATTTTTAGTTATACTGTTCAAAAACGGATTATTTTTATTGGCTTAAAGGATATCAAAACGTGTATTTCCGTGAATCTCTTATCGCATTTTTTCAATGAATAAAATACTTCATATAGATATTTACTGCAGGTAATTAGTGAAAAAGTAAGAACTTCAGAGCAGCTCGAGTTGGACTATCCGGTGGCACTAACCTGCTGATGTTACGAAAGTGCACCCGCGCCAGTATTTATCGTTTTGGAAAAACAAGATCTCGATCAGCTGACGATGGTACAAGCAGTGAATGCAGACCTAGCTTTAGCGTGGGACATTTTTTCTAAAGTTCCATTAAATTTAATACTACAAAACAATGCACGCGGGGAATACTCGCAAATATCACTGATTCGCTTCAAGATAACATCTTTTAATGCATTTATTACGTAAACTTATCACTTTGGTCGCTTGTGTTCTTAACTTATTCTCCAATTAAAATATCATGAATTGAAAGGAAATCAGGTTAGCCCTTTTGAACAGAAATAGGAGCGATGAATAATAATCTACGTATAAAAACTATAAAGCATATTTTAAACAAGAAAACCTTAGAGTTTTCACGAAAATGAAGGATTTAAAAAAACAAGCAGTGATTAAATACTTCCATTTGAAAGGCTTAATGCCTAATGAAATCAAGGAGGAAATGGACAGTATATTGAAAGACTCTGCCCCTCCATATTCAATGATTAAGAGGTGGGTTGCAGAGTGTAAAATGGGACGTACGAACACTAGTGATGAGCCTCATTTTGGACGCCCCGTAAAAGTGACAGTTCCAGGCCTCATTGAAAAAAAATTCATCGCTTAGTACTCGAGATTAAAGTTGTTTGAGATAGCAGAGGCTGTAAACATATCAACAGAAACTGCAAGTAATATTTTGGGCTTTGGTCTGTGGTAGATGGGTACCACATTTGTTGACACCTGATCAAAAGCTGCAAAGAAAAACTGTATCTGTTAAGAATGTGGAGCTCTACCGTAAAAATCCCAGTGACTTTTTGAGACGGCTTATTACCATGGATGAAACTTGGAAACATCACTACACTCCAGAAAGTAAATCACAGTCAAAACAGTGGATTCCGACAGACGAACCAACTCCAAAAAAAGGCAAAGTCATAACCAGACTATGGCGAGTGTTTTCTGGGATACACAGGGAATTATTTTTACTGGTTACCTGGAAAACAATGTTTCACTGGCAACTACTACGCAAGCTTACTACAACATTTGAGTGAAGAGGTGAAAAGAAATGAACCTCATTTAGCAAAAAAAAAAAAAAAAAAAAAAAAAAAAAAAAAAAAAAAAAAAAAAAAAAAAAAAAAAAAAAAAAAAAAAAAAAAAAAAAAAGTTTCATCACGACAATGCTCCGGCCATCGTTCAGTTATTGCAATGGGAAAAATGTGCGAAATAAAGTTCGAATTGCTTAAACATCCACCCTATTCGCCAGATCTAGCATCCAGTGACTACCACCACCTGTTCCCAGACCTAAAAAAAAAATCTTGGAGGACGAAGATTTCGCAGCAACGAGGAGGTCATTGATGCGGTAAACAGTTATTTTGAGGACGTCGATAAATCGAAAAACAGTGATGGTTTAATTAAATTAGAAGACCGATATGACAAATGTATAAGCCCTTCTAGAGATTATGTTGAGAAATAAAGCAAATAATAATAATAATAATAATAATAATAATAAATAAATAAATAAATAAATAAATGCAGTTTTCATTGGGAGTCCCGGGACTAATCAGGCGAATATAATGTGTACATTTTAGATTGTTTGAAAAGTTCTACACGTGAATCAGTATTATTTAAGTTAAAAATTATCCTAACACACATTTTCTGTAGGGCGAATACGCTGTCCAGATAAACCCTTGGGCTACATGCCCATATTTCAATTCCATATGAGAGATATGGGTATAGTAGATCACTTTTAGGAGGTTGGTGTCACCAGTTGTCTTGAAATGTCTAATTAGATATATTGATTTGCTACTTTTTTTACAAGGATAGTCAATATGATTACTCCATGTCATACTATTGTCCATATATAGCCCTAGAAATTTATGTGAACTTACATCCTTTATATTACAATTTTTCGTAATGAGTCTTTTTAATTAGGCTAATTTGCATTGATGTGGTTTTTCTATGTTACACTTGAGATTATTAGCGTCAAAATATGTTGAGAGTTGTTCTCCCTGGGAGCTTATATCCTTAATTAATTTATTGTTATCACCAGCAGAACAGATGGCTGTTGTATCATTTGCATAGGATCACATCGTAGCCCCATGTGTAATAGGTGAGTAATAACAAGGCCAACTAACGGTTTAATACCTACCCTAAGAAGTATTAAACTTTCACGTTAACATTACATTTCGGTACTTAATACCTTTCCCTTCTGTTTGAGGCTACCACTAACTGGAATCATTCATCACTTCTGCTTGCCCCTAGAGATCATTGTTTGTAAACATAGTCCTCCATTTCTTTCTAAAACTTTCACTTGACAACCTGCTCTCTCTTCATTCTCATCAGCTGCTCTATCGTAGTACATAACTTGCATTTCTTAAAATATCCTGGCGCAGTGCTTGTCTCACTAACAAATTTGCATAATTTTCAACAAAAGATATATTACCAAAATACATATCCATAAATATATACATACAAATTACAATACATACATAATATTTGTTTACCCACAGCATTAACATTTGCAATCCACACACATTCTGCATAAATTTTCGATTTTCCCCACCTAAAGAATTTAACCTGGGTTGCGATACTTAGATTCATAAATTTATTATAACTAACAATGATATTACGATATTCTATTACACACTAATTTCCTTCTGTTCAAAATTTTCACGATTATCGTAGGAGTATCCACAATTTCATTGCTGTTATTATTAGCTTTAATTTCGCCTGTTAGCACTATTTCTCCTATTAATGGAAAATTTAAAGCATCCCCTGAGATAGACTTATCCGTGACCTGTAACCCATCCCGAACCAACAAATCACGTCTCAGTTTCCCCCACCATGAATATTACTGTCACGTCTTCCATTATTACGTACGGGCCCAACTCTAATTTCTTGCCGCTCATAGTCACTTCATTCTTATTAATTCGCCCATCTCGCGAATGTACTGATACTTCATCCTCAGATCGAAAAAGTCTATACCTAACATTATGTGTTCTTATATGTCCCCGTGAATATTTGCTCCTGGGTACGCCCCGTGTATTTGCATAATACTGATTATTATCGCTGTTGCAGTACCTTGTGACTCTCAAGGTGTTAACCTGTTGTGCCCTAGGCCTTTGAAACCTATTGTTGTCTGTTATACTACGGAAGCGTTCTGTTACACCTGTTCCTAGTGTTAGCCTCTCTTTCATAACGGTATCCTCTGTCATTCTGACACGCCCCCTCAAGTCAACATGGTGGTTTCTGTCCTCTGAATCCCAATTACAACCTGTTTCAATTTCTTGTGCTTCTAAAGGACTAAGAATGCCTGCCATTGCAATAATATTGTGCGGTTTCGCAATTAACAGGCAATTCTGTATGCGTAATGGGAATTGGTCGAGAAATTCTAAAGGTGACTTCCACAAAATTAGGCAATGGGAGGTCTCCAAGTAATTTACACGATACCCATTGAAACATAAGAATTCCCGGAATTTCCAGAATAAACCGGTGCTATATGTACATTACATGATTCTGCGTTCATTGGCCCAGCAAAACTTAAATTTTCAGGTCTTACATGATCATTCTCACTACTTTGCACTTCACACACATTACTGAAAACATTATTATATGCATGCGATTCACTTCGCGGACTGGCATGAGATATTGTATCCTTCTGAGTACTATTATTTGACACTATATATAGCTTGGAAAGTTTGTTATTCACTTCCTTTAATAACTCTAAAGATTATTTGTTAGTTTTTTATTTTCTGCTTCATTAGATTCAATTTCTCATTCAGCTCGCTATTTTGCTTAGCATTATTTATATTAATAGTTTCTAATTTCTTGTCAATTATTGCTATATCACCCATAACACTAGTATGTATGACAGATACTTCCTCTCTATTATTTTCTATGACCCTTTCTAAGTCATTTTTTGTTTGTTTTACAATGGCCCCATCAATTTTATCTAACATGTCCTGTTCTCTTTTGATTAGTTAAGCTTTTAAATTACTTGATTCATCCCTAACTTGTACAGAGATATATTGAATCCTGCGTGCTACATCCAGCTGATATTGTCCCCATTCTAACCTTTGTGTTGCAAAACTATCTCTAACCTGGCTAACTAATTCCTCTTTCATTTTCTTGAAGCCCTCACACTGATTTTTCTGCTCATCCATTTTGGACACTAGCACTTGTAACAACTGCCGTGTATTTTGAGGAACCTGCTTTGACGGCTGTTCAATATTTACACTTCCCTCTGAGCTACTACTTGCTCTGACTGTCCCTGGACCCATTTGTGGTTCAACGACCTCGGACTGTCAGCTTTCTGCCTGTATTTCTCCTTGACAATTAACTGCACTGTTTACATTGGCATTGGGGCCCCCATCGGCTACTGACCCTCTGAATGAGACATGTTTCTAACTACAATTTTATTATTGCGTAACAGCATAAATAAATGTCTGCACCTTAATATGTATATGTTTAACTGTAAAATGTTTGTCTGATCTTTTTTTTTCTTTTCTTCTGTTGGTCGTGGTTTCTCGACATCACTAGCACTCACTTAGCACAGTGAAGTTCTCGATGTCTGCTGAAGGCATCTTGTCGTCGTGTTGTCTTGTGTCCTGACCTTTTCCTTCAGATTCGTGTTGTTCTCTTTTTTATAGTTGCTCTAGTTGTCGTGATGTGTTGTATTGCTCTTCCCATTGTCTTTGACTCTCGCTCCACGTTGGGCGCCAAGTATGGGGTGATATATTTGTCTTTGCTTCACGTTGTGCCGTTCCCCACTGTGTATGCTAAATGTGTCTATATGTACTCCCCTACCAATCACTTATAGCAGATCACTCCACGTACCTGTTGTGACGTACGCTATGGTGGCTGCCTCGGCTTTGCTCAATCTGCATGAAGTTTGATTCTCTCGGGGAGGAAAGACAATGGGGGTAGCTAGAAGTTGTCCGTTGAAATATAACAGACTTTCACTTTAGTATATTAATTTATTCGTGATTAGACTCATTTACTTATTCAGACAAGCACTTTGCTTCATATACTACATTACTCTAATTTCTATCACTTCCTATAACTTTCTGTCTTCGACGACTAAACTTTCCTTTATAGAATTAATAACTTTTCATCACGTTGTTTGCCTATGACGTATATAGCAACCGAACTTGACAGTGAGTATGCGTGTGAGTGTCTCAAACTTGACAGTTATTGACACAACAGCCTTCAAGCTGTTACTTATATAGTAGAATATGGTGTCATGGCTTCTTCATTTCCTTTGGTCAAAAAGACCGCCAACTTGGCGTCTTTATGTCCCATAATGCATTTCTCCTTACCCATAATGCATTAGAAACACCATGTGACTACCTCAATACATTGGAGAAAAGCTCACTTCTTAAATATTTAAGACTTCCCCGAAATCACTTTCACTTATAACTCTGTTGCACGCACATAGAAAAAGGCGTATAATAATAATAATAATAATAATAATAATAATGACGCCAACTAATGGTCTCAACTTCTTCTAGGATGAGTGTAGAACTTTTTTTTTTGCACAACTTGCATGTATTAACGTCTCAGCAACAGCAACCCTCATTGAAACCTTCAAGATGTGGGCATAAATGAAAAGAAGTGTTAAAATACGATATCTAGTAGGTACAATAGTGAAATGTGCATAGTGTAAAAATACTAAATAATGCCAAACAGGTGCGACATCCAATACGCGAAATTGGGAAAGGGCTGCTTCGCTTCGTATGATTATTGACATTTTAAAACGGGATTTTGATGAAGTATGGGATAAAGAATTTAATATGCGTGCAGAGATACAATGATTAGGGGAAGAAAACTACAAATTAATGAGTAAGATTAATCAAAGCGAAGAAAAAATAAAAAATCGTTGGGAACATACTCAAAGAGTTAACACAGATGGTTAATGGAACTACTGTACAGAAAAGTAGTGATCGGTAAATAAGCAGAAATACTTGAGAATAACTCAAGTTTTATAAAACAGCTGTATCCCTCTCCAGAATAAATTCCAAGTACTGGAACAGCAATCAATACGGCCTTAGACATCCAATTTCAGTTTAAGTATGCATTCTAATCTTTCGCAAGGAAATCCAAGAAATCCTGCCCCGAATGGAGAAGAAAGAAGTTACAACAGGTACTCTGAAAAATTAACTAGTGAACAAAGTAAATTGCATTTGTGGAGACCTGCTGTAGCGTTAGGAGATTCAATGATTCGTCCCGCAGGGGACAACTTGGACAAAGGTACCCAGGTATATTGTTACCCAGTGATTAAGATTTAGCAATCTTGAAGAAAATAAGGATGACCAAATGCCGTGATATTACATGTAGGAACTAATGATCTTCATTTGTCAACTTCTCCAGAAGAACCCATATGGAAAATCTAGTGAAAACTGTAAAAGTACGATTTCTAAGGGCAAAAGTGTGTGTCAGTGGAATTTTGTATCGTATGAATGAAGCCTCTAAGTATATAAATGCGATAAATGTTACATTACATTGTAAACAAAATTATTGTATTTTTTTAGATGGGAACCTGTGGTTAAATAAGTGGAACATAGGACAAGATGGACTTCAAATGAATAGAAAGGGATCTGGAAAGCTTGTTAGCTTGCTGTACAGAGTGTTAACTTATTTAGTAGCAAAAAACGATTAGTGCAAAAAAGTGGTGTAATTCCGGACACCGAAAACCATATAAGTAATGAACACATTAATATGTGCAATTATACTTAAAGAAAATAAGTGTGAACTTTCCCTTGGCATGAAAGATGACGTGGATGTAAACACAGCACCGGAAAGCATTAAAAGGGAAAACATTTCACTAGGGAAACAAAAATTGAAATGCTACGTGTCCAACAGTCGGCAACATTACCCTAACCTCTAAACTACTTCAAGAGCAAGAGATCTTGTGGCTGGGATGGTTTTTTTAACTATTATGCTTAAAAAAGGCAAACATGTCCTAATAGATATATTGGTGTACTTGATAAATTACTTAATTAATTAAGGTATTTTCCCTGAAAAATTTAAAATCAGTACAGTGTGCGGAAATACAATGGATGAAACAAATTATAGGCATATTATCTTGACATGAGTATTTGTTAAATTATATGAAAACTACTAGAATACAACCTGGATTTCGAAAGGGATATTCGACTATTAGTGCTGTTTTAGAGTGCATTCATGAAGTAAGTACTGACAAATATTGATAAAGGAGAAAATATAATAGGGTTGTTGCTGAGCTTATCTAAGACCTTTGACTCTGTGTCACATGAAATATTGACTACCACCTTATGGGCTAAGAGGTAGAAAAATTAAAGATACTACACTCCTATTTAGAAAATAATAAACCATGCCATGAACCTTATTGATAGTTTGGAAAGAATCTAAAACTAGTTCAATCATTCAAAGCATATGTTTTGGGACCATTGCTTTTCGTTATATGTGTAAATAATTTGGTGGAATCAACTGAAGTAAACTTATATCATATGCAGATGATACCTCACCTATATGCAAAGGAAGAAACTTGCTAGAAAATAAAATTACTCACCTGTCACAAATATTAAATTATCTTATTGTTAATTCTCTCAAGGTGAATATTATAAGAACTGAACTGATTCATTTTCGACATCAGCAAAATAGGTTACATAAATGTAAGACTGAATAATACTAAATTAGAACAGGTGTATATTCATAGCTTTTTAGGAATTACTTTGATAAACACCTAACGTATGAAACCCATGTAAATGAAGTTGGTTAAAAACAAATCACAAAAACATATACCTGTTGAAATACATTGCAAACTACCTTAATGTTGAACAGCTTAGATCTATAGACTATGGAATTATATATGTGCACATGGCATATGGTACTGAAATTTGCGGAGGAAGTGGTGTGACAAAATTAAGTAGGTTATTACTGTCGAGCACGCAACGTATTAATTCTACCTTTGAGGTTGTGAAGTGACAAAAGTTTGATGGAAACGAAATGTCAACAGGAATTTGCCCATTGCCATTGTCTAGATGAGAGAGCCTTTGCATCTGAAAAGTGCGATGATCTGCGGAATGTTACAGCCATTATTCAGGGAAATCATATCAGTAACTTGATGCACGACTCATAATTAAAGCTATGTATGGAATGTTTTAAGAAAAACACCCTGACAGCAGAGTAAAATATCATTTCTACATGGAATACTTTAATGACAACTTGAACTTACGTTTGGTCACGCACAGATTGATACATACATAGCATGTGAGGAACTGAAAGTCAAGCGTACACTTCAACTCTTTATTGTTCATGTAACTTGCATTACAAGCCCAAAGCATTGTAAAAAACTAGTACATGTAAAACACAAGATACTTTAGAAACATACATACATATTCTATATACAAGTATTACAAATCTATGTACACATTTAATTGAGTTTAATAGTTCTTCTTGGCTGTATGAGCACTTTTCAATTAGATGGTTTTTTTAGTTGTTTAGCAAAAGAATCCTTTCCTAAATGATCTTTTATACTTTTTGTTAGGGCATTTTTTCTTTTACAGGATTTTTATTTTTCTCTGTTGCTAATACTGCATTTGAATTTGGATGTTCATTGGAGATTTACCTTCCATTAGAACGCTGAACACGCTTTTCTGACATTCCATGTAAACTCCTGTAGGCCTTTTGACAAACTTTAATTCTCTAGCCATAGCATAACATATGTTAGGTGAAACTTGCATTCCTCTTTTTGTTGGTATCTGCTTTCCTTGACCTTTACGCCTGACAGGATTCATTTCTATCAAGTGTTGAAGATGCAAATCATGAGTATCCTTTGTTGTAAAATCAGTATTGAAGTGGGATGTTTGTCTGTTTTCATTAATTGCTTTAAAACATTGCACTAGCTGAATAAGTTCAAATTACAATGGTACACAATCAGTAGAATTAAGTGGCGCTGATATCAATATTTAGATACGCCACATGCCTACCGCAGAGACACCTGAGGGCATCCTACGAACTATTAGGGACATGCTCCGGTAGCTCATAAGCAGCACAAACCAAATATTATAAACCTGAAGACAGATGGTCCAAATCATATGAGGAAAACTCTTGCCCCCATTGAAGCAGGACTGTCAACATGTCTATGCTAGATCCTGAAGATTCCTCCGCGGTTAAAAGTGTTACGGTAATGCAATGCATACCGGTTTATCAACTCTACCGCGTTCAATGGTGCTTTAATGCATAAAGGTTATAAAACAAAACTCGTGCAAAAATTGAAAAACGGAAGAGAAACCCAAGATTTTCACATTTCATTAACAATAATCATATTCTCTCCCACATTTGCATTGTTAAGGCCATCACTGCGTACCGGGTGAATATGGCAACCTTGTGTGTGAGTGAGTGTGAGTCACGACTGCGATAGATACGGAACTTCGTCCATTCACATTTATCTTTTGATTTCATACCAATTATTTTAAAAATTCATCCCACCCATCTTGCTACTCTACTGTAATTTTATGATGCCAGAAACTCTCTAAGCTGTTTCACTGCTACAGAGATGGGATGGAAAACAAAACTGCTGGGCAAAAGTTCCGCATCGGAACTAACAGTTCAACTAATTAAATTCATTATATTCCTTTCACAAATTGCATTTGTTTAACATGTGCTGAATATACTAAGTATATTCTGGAAACAGCACTGAATTTGGTTAGTTACATTTAAGTTGTTTCTAGCACACGTGGCTCTAGAACCAGCACTAAAGTTTGGTTAGTTATTCATATTTCTAATAGATATACAACGGCGCTTGATATTATATACATCATTACGGCATGACAATTTGGGTTCAATTAATTATCCTGCGCAATCATATTTGATTTTTCATAACTTTAGCAAATACTACGGCCCCCTTCATCACACATGTTCATATTTTTCACAAAAGTAAATCCCATGTTCCGTTAGGAGCGCGTGAAGGGCGTTCTTGCATAGAGGGTATGAGAATAACATTAAGTCATACTATGCTACATTTGCTGTTCAGAGGTAATGGCGGTATGCCCAACTCACCAATCATTGTAAAATAATGGGCAAAGATTATAAATGCGATTTCAATGCATCTGTAGAATTTGAGCTGGTGTTGCGTTTCGTTTAATTGGTGTTGCAGAAGTAAGAATGACTCGTGTTGAGTACTCTACTTACAAATGTAACCTTAATTAGAAAGGATACATACATTTGTATAGTCGAAATTGACACCAGTAAGCAACAAAAGAGTCGGAAAGTGGATCGAATCCCTTTCAGTACTGTTTTTTTTTCTTTCTTCTTTTTATCGGAACTGCTTATTTATGTAACTTATGCAAAATATAACATTTTACAGTTTAATTGAGCCTATTTCTGATAAGAGAAAAAAGCTATAGTAGCAAATTACAAGGCTTTTTACTTAGCATAATGTTGTAATATTGCCGTCCTCTTACATTCAAACGCTCACGGCTCAATACCGTTGAAATTTTACAACTGAATGTTTTATAAAATGTTAATTGCAAATGCTGCAAATAAAACAGGAAAATATGCATATCTCAACTGTCAATCATTCCTCCCAAAATTAATAATATTTTCTATCAATATCCACATTCAACGGCATCTGTATAATACTCGAATTTTATTACTAAAATACTTCGGACATGCATTGTTTTTACATTAACCCACAGTGGATCTAAGGAAACATTATATCTTCATGTTATAAAGTATCGCTCGACAAGAAGGAAATTTAAATGTTTCAGGCACAAGACACGAAAATAATTATTTTCGAAATTTTCAGTGAGCTCAGCATGAATACATTCCTTATATAGTTAACTATGCGTTATGCACACAAATGCAATACTTGTGATAATAGGACTACTCATAGTATTCAAAGCACATACCATAGACAAGAAATTAATAGCATAAAAGACAACATTAATGGTAAAAAAGCATTCCTAAAAGTACTGGACTCCAGCAAATGAAATATTAAATAGTACATTAAACAGAGCACAACAGAGTTGTAATTAGCTGAATGTCTAGAATAGTGCCTTTAATCGGAGTCTCCATTCCTGATAATAACAATCTCGAAGTATTAAATAGATTGTAATTGCTCAATGTCAGAAAATAAGCAGGCAGGACACCATATTCGAAAGTGCGAAAGATGGCGCAGTTGAATTCAACGTATAGCCATGCAACCTCCTCGCCTATTCTTCAGTTGGGAGCGGTGCGCTCTATTCCTTAGATAGCATGAACCAATCTGTCCCAAACTGGGCAACAAATTGCAGTGCAAGACGGAAAGATTGTAGCATCCTGAGAAATGGTTTAGATACTTTGCTGTTGTTTCTAGATATTTCTTTAGATTTATTTAGAGGATGAAAGAGAAGTTATCTATAGCAATATGAGTATCACAGTATTCAGTGTGAGGTATAAGTTTTATTAGTTCCGTTTCTTAATTACAAACAAATTGATGAAATAATCAAAACCATATAATAGTTATTATATATGCCATTAATAGGCATTTGAAAATATTGTCACGTTCATTATTATAATTTTTATCATTATCATCATTGTCATTGACATTATTATTATTATTATCATCAAAACTATTATAATTATCATTATCATAAGCAGCAGCATTATTATTAGTGGTAGTATTAGTATTATCATAATTTTTATTACTACTATTATTGGTAACATCATCATTAGTATTGTTATTATATTTATTATTATTCCGATTATTATCATATTATTATTATCATCACTATCATTATTATTACTATTATTAGTAGTAGTATTTTTATTATTACTGTTATTATTAACATTATTATACTGTTATTTTATTAGTAGTAGTAACATTGTTAATATTATATTTATGATTACTCCAGTTATCATTATTGTTGTTACTCGCACATTTTAACAATAATAATAAATAATAATAATAATAAATACTTATTAATTTCTAATGTGCCGAATTGGCATCAAACCTCCACATTGTAACTTTTTTGTTTTTAATTTGTTTATTTTTCCAAAAACCTTGCTAAAAACGCAAATAGAAATGCTAGAATGAACAACACATTATGGTACAGTTCTGTAATATATTAAAATGTGTAACAAAATGGGGTCCCAGAGCTAAAAAACCCGTTAATTTGACTTGTTCAATTCCTTGTTTTTTAAATTGTTAGCAAAAATATTAATTAAGGTATTAAGATGAAAATAATTATACCATTAGTAATTATTGTAATTATAATTAAGACATAGTTGTAATTTTTATTGATATTAACATTATTAATTATTGTTATTGTAATTATCATAATCATAGAAGATTACAGAATGTCTCTCCATTCGATCCAAAAACTATGTATGCAATGTAAATTACAGGGGAAGACAGATTCAATTTTTTAATAAGTAGTCCACCACCCATTACTGTCCAGCACTTCATGTAATCTGTTTATAAAAGATGCCATCAGGTTCTGACATATTCTTGGGCGTCGTCTTAAACTATCCCATACCCTCATGACATGATTCGATAGCTGCTATTGATCTTCCTTGTTGATTTTCCTATTCTCGAACCATTATGCCCCACATATTCTCTCTCACATTTAAATCTGGTGATTTAGCTGGCCAAGGAATTGCTAAAACCTCCGGATATTCATTTAGCCACTCTCTGGTGATATTTGAGGTGTGGATGCTGCTGTTATCGTGCACCACATGTATTTGAGGCATGTCTTTGGCAGAATGCACTGCTCGATCAGTGGGCAGCATACAGTCTTCGAGTATGGTGGTGTATTCTTCTGAGTCCATGCTGGTAGATGTCTGCACCAATTCCCCAACACCAGCAAATGACATCCAACCCCCGAATGCTACAGCAATTCTCCCACATCTCTTATTAGCGGTTACATTCTCGGGACTGTAGCGAGTGTTGTCTGGTCGCCAAAACGTCATCTGCCCATCAACATCTGAACAGAAACCTTCTAGTCCGTCCAAATAATGTTCTTTCAAAATTCAATGGCATTGAAAGGTATAGAAGGGCGAAGTTCACTCTGTCTTCTCGATGAGTAGGAGTTAAAGTTATTTTCTTAGCTACCCTTCGATGATGAACACCACTGAATGCAGGCGTCTTCACACACCAGCTTCCCAATGCTGCCTCTGGTTACCTCGTTGGTGTATTTTGGCATTTTATGACTTTTAGTTGCAGATAAGAATACTTCAATTGTTTGTTCTTTTATACGTCCCTTGTGTGTGCCTTGTCTTGTAGGCGAAGACAAATGCTTTATGTTGCTATAGGACACAAAGAATATTCGCGTCACCAGATACATGCATGTTATCTATTTGTATCCACCCATGTTAGCAGCATCAAATGCACCTTATTGTATCCACTATATTAGCCACTTGGGGAAATGGGAAAATCAGTTCCTCAGAAAAAAGTTAACATCAAATGCGTATCATGCAACTGTAACGGGAGGTTTAATTTTAGAGATAAAATAGGTCTGTTTGGTTAGTGAATTTTGAATACATTATAACTGTTTAGTTAGAAGCCAAAAATATCAACTTTTTATTCCATGTATCACAAGCCACTCTGTTTTAATTTGCTTAAAATCATATGCAATCAGTGGCTCTTGCTTTGCATTTACTAGTATTTGTTAAAGTTATGAAAAATCAAATATGATTGCGCAGGATAATTAATTGAACCCAAATTGTCATGCCGTAATGATGTATATATCAAGTGCCGTTGTATATCTATTAGAAATATGTATAACTAACCAAACTTTAGTGCTGGTTCTAGAGCCGTGTGTGCTAGAAACAATTTAAATGTAACTAACCAAATTCAGTGCTGTTTCCAGAATATACTTAGTATATTCAGCACATGTTAAACAAATGCAATTTCTGAATGGAATATAATGAATCTAGTTAGTTGCATTGTTAGTTCCGATGAGGAACTTTTGCCCAGCAGTGTTGTTTTCCATCCCATCTCTGTAGCAGTGAAACAGCTTAGAGAATTTCTGGCATCATAAAATTACAGTAGAGTAGCCAGATGGGTGGAATGAATTTTTAAAATAATTGGTATGAAATCAAAAGATAAATGTGAATGGACGAAGTTCCGTATCTATCGCAGTCGAGACTCACACTCACTCACACACAAGGTTGTCATATTCACCCGGCATGCAGTGATGGCTTTAACAATGCAAATGTAGGAGAGAATATGATTATTGTTAATGAAATGTGAAAATCTGGGGTTTCTCTTCCATTTTTCAATTTTTGCACGAGTTTTGTTTTATAACCTTTATGCATTAAAGCACCGTTGAAAGCGGTAGAGTTGATAAACCGGTATGCATTGCATTACCGTAACACTTTTAACCGCGGAGGAATCTTCAGGATCTAGCATAGACATGTTGACAGTCCTGCTTCAATTGGGAAAAGAGTTTTCCTCATATGATTTGGACTATCTGTCTTCAGGTTTATAATATTTGGTTTGTGCTGCTTATGAGCTACTGGAGCATGTCCCTAATAGTTCGTAGGGTGCTCTCAGGTGTCTCTGCGGTACGCATGTGGCGTATCTAAATATTGATATCAGCGCCACTTAATTCTACTGATTGTGTACCATTGTAATTTGAACTTATTCAGCTAGTGCAATGTTTTAAAGCAATTAATGAAAACAGACAAACATCCCACTTCAATACTGATTCTACAACAAAGGATACTCATGATTTGCATCTCCAACACTTGATAGAAATGAATCCTGTCAGGCGTAAAAGGCTAAGGAAAGCAGATACTAACAAAAAGAGGAATGCAAGTTTCACCTAACATATGTTATGGTACGGCTAGAGAATTAAAGTTTGTCAGAAGGCCTTCAGGAGTTTACATGGAATGTCAGAAAAGCGTGTTCAGCGTTCTAATGGAAGGTAAATCTCCAATGAACATCCAAATTCAAATGCAGTATTAGCAACAGAGAAAAATAAAAATCCTGTAAAAGAGAGATGCCCTAACAAAAAGTATAAAAGATCATTTAGGAAAGGATTCTTTTGCTAAACAACTAAAAAACCATCTAATTGAAAAGTGCCCATACAGCCAAGAAGAACTATTAAACTCAATTAAATTTTTACATAGATTTGTAATACTTGTATATAGAATATGTATGTATGTTTCTAAAATATCTTGTGTTTTACATGTACTAGTTTTTGACAATGCTTTGGGCTTGTAATACAAGTTTCATAAACAATAAAGAATTGAATTGTACGCTTGACTTTCAGTTCCTCACATGCTATGAATGTATCAATCTGCGGGTGACCAAACGTAAGTTCAAGTTGTCATTAAAGTATTCCATGTAGAAATGATATTTTACTCTGCTGTCAGGTTGTTTTTCTTAAAACATTCCATACATAGCTTTGATTATGAGTCTTGCATCAAGTTATTGATATGATTTCCCTGAATAAAGGCTGTAACATTGCGCAGATCTTCGCACTTTTCAGATGCAAAGGCTCTCTCATATAGACATTGGCAATGGGCAAATTCCCATTGACATTTCGTTTCCATCAAACTTTTGTCACTTCACATCCTCAAAGGTAGAATTAATATGTTGCGTGCTCAACAGCAATAACCTACTTAATTTTGTCACACTACATTCTCCGCAAATTTCAGTACCATATGCCATGTGCACATATATAATTCCATAGTTTATAGATCTAAGCTGTTCAACATTAAGGTAGTTTGCAATGTATTTCAACAGGTATATGTTTTTGTGATTTTCTTTAACCAACTTCATTTACATGGGTTTCATACTTCAGGTGTTTATCAAGGTATATTTCTAAAAAGTTATGACTATACACCTGCTCTACTTTATTATTTTCAGCCTAACATTTATGTAACCTATTTTGCTGATGTCGAAAATGAATCAGTTTGGTTCTTATAATATTCACCTTAAGAGAATTAACAATAAGATTATTTGATATTTCTGACAGGTTTTGAGTAATTTTATTTTCTAGCAAGTTTCTTCCTTTGCATATAAGAGAGGTATCATCTGCATATGATATAAGTTTACTTCAGTTGATTCCACCAAATCATTTACATATTTAACAAAAAGCAATGGTACTAAAACAGATCCTTGGGGAGCCCCAACTGTTATGCTTTGAATGATTGAACTAGTTTTAGATTCTTTCCAAACTATCAATAAATTTCATAGCATTGTTTATGATTTTCTAAATAGGAATGTAGCATCTTATTTATTCTACCTCTTAGTGCATAAGGTGGTAGTTTTGTTTACAATATTCCATGTGACACAGAGTAAAAGCCCTTAGATAAGTTCAGCAACAACCCTATTATATTTTCTCCTTTATCAATATTTGTCAGTACTTACTTCATGAATGCACTCTAAAACAGCACTAATAGTTGAATATCCCTTTCGAAATCCAGGTAGTGCTCTAGTAGTTTTCATAAAATATAACAAATATTGATGTCAAGGTAATGTGCCTATTATTTGTTTCATCCATTGTATTTCTACACACTGTACTGATTTTAAGTTTTTCAGGGAAAATACCTTAATTAATTAATTTATCAAGTACACCAATATATCTATTAGGACATGTTTGCCTTTTTTAAGCATAATAGTTAAAAAACCATCCCAGCCACAAGATCTCTTGCTCTTGAAGCAGTTTAGAGGTTAGGGTAATGTTGCCGACTAAGGATCTGTTGGACACGTAGCATTTCAATTTTTGTTTCCCTAGTGAAATGTTTTCCCTTTTAATGCTTCCCGGTGCTGTGTTTACATCCACATCATCTTTCATGCTATGGGAAAGTTCACACTTATTTTCTTTAAGTATAATTGCACATATTAATGTGTTCATTACTTATATGGTTTTCGGTGTCCGGAATTACACCACTTTTTTGCACTAATCGTTTTTTGCTACTAAATAAGTTAACACTCTGTACAGCAAGCTAACAAGCTTTCCAGATCCCTTTCTATTCATGTGAAGTCCATCTTGTCCTATGTCCCACTTATTTAACCACAGGTTCCCATCTAAAAAAATACAATAATTTTGTTTATATACTTAGAGTCTTCATTCATACGATACAAAGTCCCACTGACACACACTTTTCCCCTTAGAAATCGTACTTTTACAGTTTTCACTAGATTTTCCATATGGGTTCTTCTGGAGAAGTTGACAAATGAAGATCATTAGTTCCTACATGTAATATCATGGCATTTGGTCATCCTTATTTTCTTCAAAATTGCTAAATCTTAATCACTGGGTAACAATATACCTGGGTACCTTTGTTCAAGTTGTCCCCTGTGGGACGAATCATTGAATCTCCTAACGCTACAGCAGGTCTCCACAAATACAATTTACTTTGTTCGCTAGTTAATTTTTCAGAGTACCTGCTGTAACTTCTTTCTTCTCCATTCGGGGCAGGATTTCTTGGATTTCCTTGCGAAAGATTAGAATGCATACTTAAACTGAAATTGGATGTCTAAAGCTGTATTGATTGTTGTTCCAGTACTTGGAATTTATTCTGGAGAGGGATACAGCTCAAGTATTTCTGCTTATTTACCGATCACTACTTTTCTGTACAGTAGTTCCATTAACCATCTGTGTTTACTCTTTGAGTATGTTCTCAACAATTTTTTATTTTTTCTTCGCTTTGATTAATCTTACCCATTAATTTGTAGTTTTCTGCCCCTAATCATTGTATCTCTGCACGCATATTAAATTCTTTATCCAATACTTCATCAAAATCCCTTTTTAAGATGTCAATAATCATACGAAGCGAAGCAGCGCTTTCCCAATTGCGCGAATTGGATATCACACTTGTTTGGCATTATTTAGTATTTTTTACACTATCCACATTTCACTGTTGTACCTACTAGATATCGTATTTTAACACTTCTTTTCATTTATGCCCACATCTTAATGGTGTCACTGAGAGAGTTGCTGTTGCTGAGACGTTAATACATGCAAATTGTGCAAAAAAGTGTTTTACACTCATCCTAGATGAAGTTGAGACCATTAGTTGGCCTCATTATTATTATTATTATTTATTGTTTAATGTATAACTTAAAATGTGTAGAAAGCTAGCTTGAACCAAGCACAACTCAAGGCTGTTTACGAAACTAGGCGCTGCATCAAGGAAATTCTTATGTGAGGGAGAAGGCTTTTATAAGTCATGTACTCCTTTTGGCATGTGCATGCAACAGAGTTATAAGTGAAAGTGATTTCTGGGAAGTCTTAAATATTTAAGAAGTGAGTTTTTCTCCATTGTATTGAAATAGTCACGTGGTGTTTCTAATGCATTATGGGTAAGGAGAAATGCATTATGGTACACATAGACGCCAAGTTGGTGGTCTTTCTGACCAAAGGAAATGAAGAAGCCATGACTATATAAGTAACAGCTTGAAGGCTGTTGTGTAAATCATGGTCAAGTTTGAGACACTCATACATGCATGCTCACAGTCAAGTTTTGTTACTGCATATGTCATAGGCAAACAACGTGATGAAAAGTTATTAATTCTACAAAGTAAAGTTTAGTCGTCGAAGACAGAAAGTTATAGGAAGTGATAGAAATTAGAGTAATGTAGTATGTGAAGCAATGTGCTTGTCTGAATAAGTAAATGAGTCTAGTCACGAATAAATTAATATACTCACGTGAAAGTGTGTTATAATATTTCAACGGACAACTCCTAGCTACCCCCATTGTCTTTCCTCCCCGAGAGAATCAAACTTCATGCAGATTGAGCAAAACCGAGGCAGCCACCATAGCGTACGTCACAACAGGTACGTGGAGTGATCTGCTATATGTGATTGGTAGGGGAGTACATATAGACACATTTAGCATACACAGTGGGGAACGGCACAACGTGAAGCAAAGACAAATATATCACCCCATACTTAGCGCCCAACATGGAGCAAGAGTCAAAGACAATGGGAAGAGACAACACAACACATCACAACAACTAGAGCAACTATAAAAAAGAGAACACGAATCTGAAGGAAAGGTGCAGGAGACATGACAACACAACAACAAGATGCCTTCAGGAGACATCGAGAACTTCAGTGTGCTAAGTGAGTGCTAGTGACGTCGAGAAACCACGACCAACAGAAGAAAAGAAAAAAAAAAGGTTAGACAAACATTTTACATTTAAACATATATACATATCAAGGTGCAGCATTTATTTATGCTGTTATGCAATAATAAAATTGTAGTTAGAAACATGTCTCATTCAGAGGGTCAGTAGCCGATGGGGGCCCCAATGTCAATGTAAACAGTGCAGTTAATTGTCAAGGAGAAATACAGGCAGAAAGCTGACAGTCCGAGGTGGCTGAACCAACAAATGGTCGAGGGACAGTCCGAGCAGATAGTAGCTCAGATGGAAAGTGTAAATATTTAACAGCCATCAGAGCATGTTCCTCAAAATATAGGGCAGTTATTACAAGTGCTAGTGTCCAAAATGGATGAGATTGAATGGATCAGATGGAGAGATTGAAAGGAATGAAAGAGGAAATTCAGAAAAATCAGAGTGAGGGCTTCAAGAAAATGAAAGAGGAATTAGTTAGCCAGGTTAGAGATAGTTTTGAAACACAAAGGTTAGAATGGGGACAATATCAGCTGGAAGTAGCACGCAGGATTCGATATATCTCTGTACAAGTTAGGGATGAATCAAGTAATTTAAAAGCTTAACTAATCAAAAGAGAACAGGACATGTTAGGTAAAATTGATGGGGTCATTGTAAGACAAAAAAATGACTTAGAAAGGGTCATAGAAAATAATAGAGAGGAAGTATCTGTCATACATACAAGTGTTACGGGTGATATAGCAATAATTGATAAGAAATTAGAAACTATGAATATAAATAGTGCTAAGCAAAATAGCGAACTGGATGAGAAATTGCATCTAAAGAAGCAGAAAATTGACGGTTCCGAAGAAGAAAAGAAAAAAACTAACAGAATAATTTTTAGAGTTATCAAAGGAAGTGAATAACAAACTTTCCAAGCTAAATATAGTGTCAAATAATAGTACTCAGTAGGATACAATATCTCATACCAGTCCGTGAAGTGAGTCGCATGCATATAATGTTTTCAGTAATGTGTATGAACTACAAAGTAGTAAGAATGATCATATAAGACCTGAAAATTTAAGTTTTGCTGGGCCAGTGAACGTAGAATCCTGTAATGTACGTATAGCGCCAGTTTATTCTGGAAATGCCGGGAATTCTTTTGCTTCAAGGGTATCGTGAACAACACTGTTTCAAATTTACTTGAAGACCTCCCATTGCCTAAGTTTGCGAAAGACAGAAATGAGTCACCTTTAGTATTCTCGACCAATTAATAAGAGTATTTTCATTTAAAAAATGTCCCAGACTCATTAAAGATGAGAATTACAAAAAAAATGTGTGGATAATTGAGCCTTAGATTGGGTAAATCTAGCCATGTCACCCCAAGATAATTTTGAGTTCTTCCAGCATATTTTCCTTGATAGGTACTGTAATGCTGCAAAACAACAGTGAATTAGATCATAACTTTACTATGGGCAGTACACGACAAGAGAAGGGCTAACTATGTCAGATTATGTTCTAAAGAACTCACGGTTCATTGAACACCTTAGGCCTCAAGTCTCAGAGTTGGAATTTATACAGCTCACAACCAATTATTTCCCATTACGCATACAGAATTACCTGTTAATTGCTAAACCGCGCAATATTGTTGCAATGACAGACCTTCTTAGTCCTTTAGAAGCACAAGAGATTGAAACAGTTTGTAATTGGGATTCAGAGGATAGAAACCACCATGTTGACATGAGGGGTGTGTCCGAATGACAGAGGACACCGTTATGAAAGAGAGGCTAACACTAGAAACAGGTATAACAGAACGCTTCCGTAGTATAACAGAGACAACAATAGGTTTCAAAGGCCTAGGGCACAACAGGTTAACACCTTGAGAGTCACAAGGTACTGCAACAGCGATAATAATCAGTATTATGCAAATACACGGGGCGTACCCAGGAGCAAATATTCACGGGGACATATAAGAACACATAATGTTAGGTATAGACTTTTTCGATCTGAGGATGAAGTATCAGTACATTCGCGAGATGGGCGAATTAATAAGAATGAAGTGACTATGAGCGGCAAGAAATTAGAGTTGGGCCCGTACGTAATAATGGAAGACGTGACAGTAATATTCATGGTGGGGGAAACTGAGACGTGATTTGTTGGTTCGGGATGGGTTACAGGTCACGGATAAGTCTATCTCAGGGGATGCTTTAAATTTTCCATTAATAGGAGAAATAGTGCTAACAGGCGAAATTAAAGCTAATAATAACAGCAATGAAATTGTGGATACTCCTACGATAATCGTGAAAATTTTGAACAGAAGGAAATTAGTGTGTAATAGAATATCGTAATATCATTGTTAGTTATAATAAATTTATGAATCTAAGTATCCCAGCACAGGTTAAATTCCTTAGGTGGAGAAAATAAAAAAATTATGCAGAATGTGTGTGGATTGCAAATGTTAATGCTGTGGGTAAACAAATATTATCTATGTATTGTAATTTATATGTATAAATTTATGGATATGTATTTTGATAGTATTTCTTTTGTTGAAAATTATGTAAATTAGTTAGTGAGGCAAGCACTGCGCCAGGATATTTTAAGAAATGCAAGCTGTATACTACGATAGAGCAGCTGATGAGAAACAAGAGAGAGCAAGGTTGTCAAGTGAAAGGTTTAGAAAGAGATGGAAGACTATGTTTACAAACAATGATCTCTAGGGGCAAGGAGAAGTGATGAATGATTCCAGGTAGTCGTAGCCTTAACCAGAAGGGTTAGATTGAAGGAAATGAACTAATAAAATGAGGTATTTAAATATAATATGATAGAATCACACAGGATGCATGCACTTACCTAGAGCAAACAATACTTCCATAGTAAACTACTATAAAAGACAACCCTTCTTGTCTTCCATATAAATACTTGCAAACTATTTCACCCCTTTCAGATATTCTGGAATAAATTACTTCAGAAATAAATTACTTCACTGTCATGTAGAGTATTACTGCCTAAGTAAACAGAGAGCAAATATACAAAGATTAGAATCATCATATTGGTAATGTTATATTAATGCCCTACCATGGGTGGGTGTTCTACTGTTAGAACCAACTGAAAAATTCTGACTGTGGCACTTAACTTACTGTTCCTAACAGTATAGAATATTCTTCCTATATGGTTGGAGTAACTAATCTGTTGATTGAAGTAATATACCCTAATGTATCTGTAGGAAGATATTTTGACGTGTTTATGGATTATTTAGATTATATTAATGATCTTGACAAAGAAGATAATTAAATAGATGATATCAATGAAGATAACAATGGGAATACAATAGTATTTATAATACAGGAAGGCCAGATGAATGTCACAGTGCCTAAATATGGGAGAGGCGGGATCTGTATGATATTTAGAACAGAGTTCAAGGAACGTTTCGCATTAGGAAAGAATCTTTTAACTCATTTTGAAACTTTTGGGGAATATTTAGGTCCCAATTCACATTGAAAATAAGCATAACACACATTTAAAAATTACATATGTATTGCAAAGGAATCATTCACAATGAATCATGGCTGTGCACGAACTGTGAGAACACCTGAAAACATAGGCAGATTTAGAGGTGCACTCATTCAGAGCCCCATTCCATCCACATGCCAATATATTTGTGAATTACAACTGAACTGTGACAGTGCGAGAAGAATTTTATAGTTAGATTTATGCTTCCATCCATATAAAATGTTGGTCTTTCAGTAATTCAAATCTGTGGATTATGCAGCTCGAGAAGACTTCTGTGCACATGCTAGTGATTATGGAAGAGTACCCAAATGCAGTGGTGATGATGAGCAATGAAGCTCATTTTCACTTGAATGGTGCAGTAAACAAACAAAATTTCTGTTACTGGGGTCTCCATCAAACTCAGAATATCCATGAAACACCTTTCCACTCTGAGTGAATCACAGTTTGGTGTGTTGTTGCCCCTTTTGGAGTAATTGGGCTATATGTTTTTTTTGGAGAGAACAACAAATAGTCACAGTGAACTGAGGCTGATATGTCCACCTGGAAACATTCTTTCGACCGGAACTGCAGACGACGAATGGACATTAGCAATATTTATTTCCAACACAATGGTGACACAACATATACCGCCAAAGCATCGATGGAAGTTATGAGGAACACGCTCCCTGGTTGCCTGATTTTAGATTTCGGTGACGTTCCATGGCCGCCAAGATCTCTGGACTTAACCTGTTGTGATTTTTTGAGGGTACTTAAAGGAACGTGTCTATGTAAACAAACCCCGTAAAAAATGACATTGAAAGATTCCATTGCAGAAGACGTGGTGCAATTGACCAAGCAGTGTTAAGCAGAGTTATGAATGTTTTCTGAGACCTGTATTCAAAAGAGTAGCTGCCTCTCTGAGTGACATACATTTTTATACCTAAGGTAAATTAAATGGTAGAAATTGTTCTTTTACTTGGAAAAAATAAAATCAGTTTTCCTTGAAAGCCAACTGAGTAATATTCATTTAAAAAATGAAATGACATTTAAAGAATGTCACCCTGTATTAAGACAGAAATAACAACAACTCTTTAGATTTTAATTTAAATGTTTATTTAATTTGTAAAATAAACTTTTAAACCATTATATAACAATATTTCAAAGTTGCATGTTCTTTAACATGCTTATTTACAAAGGATAATTAGTATACAGCACTATCCATATACATTAAGTGAAAAATCACTGGAAATAAAACATATAACCTTTTAATACACATATATAAAAGTAAAATACTTCTTGAATTATTTTTCTTTCCTTCCTGGGTGAATGAAATGCACATTTCCAGAATATAGGAATAAAATGTCTGTGCTTCTTTCGTTATATAATTAGTTATAAGGTAAATATATTACATATATTTTCTGTACAAGATAGTGGAGCAAAATTAACATTTTATTACATTCTAAATATAGGAGCATAATATTAATAACAGGAATAAAAATAATTTTGGTACTCATTTGTATGTAAATAATATGATAATGAATTTTTTACAATGCTGAATGTATCTTAAAGTTATAACAACTGATTATGAATATAATGCACGTGTTTCCATAAGACAATCTGTTATTGCACAGGTAGCTTTTATTTACACATTTTGTAAAACTACCGAAAGGATTTTATCTAGGGTGCTAACATAGGCCCTTGCGTCGTTCTCTTGGCTTGTAGAAGACAATGCACAGCCTTTGGAAGCTGTGCTAGATACTTCTTTAAATCTTCTCGAAGGACATCACCTTTGTTATATAGCGTCACTTGTCCATCTCTCATTTCAAACAAAACTTTACATGTAGTGGAGTTCACAGTCATTTTACACCCATCATCAAACTGTATTTGAACTTCTTCTGAAGGGAGCTGCAGATAAACAGATATTTATAGTATAAATTATATATCTTCAAAGAAAAGTTTTGCACAAAATAATGAGCATGTTCAGAAGCTTTTTAATTATATTTTCTTCTAAATTGTAAAAAAAGAATATCCTATAAAATTCAAGCTATAAGATATAAAGCTGGAGATAACTGAAGTTTAGCAAACTCCTTCATTCTCATTCTTTCATAAGATTTGATTTCATTCAGCTAAATAATTCTTAAAGCGATAATCTTGGTTTAAAGCCCAAGAGATAAAAATTCTTTTCAACATAGGCTAAGTTTAGTATTGAAGGGATAATTAAAATTGTGAGTGAAATGGTGCTATATTGTAATTGTAATTTATTAGCAGCCTATAGACTCTTTTCGAGTATCGGGCATTGTCAGTCTACATTAAACAAAATTAGCATTAAATAAACTTAGTCTACATAAATTATAAAAATACTTTAATATATACAGGATGTTTGGTTTAACAAAGTATTAATATAGTCTACATAAATTATTTTAAAAATTCATTGATATCATACACAGGATTGTTCAGTAAACATGTCTTGAGACATTGTTTAAATTTAACAGCATTTTCATTTTTTACATATGCAGGGAGTCGATTATACATGTGTAATCCTATTATATAGGGATCTTTATTTACAGATTTTACATTGTAGCTGGTATAATGTAGGTCAAGTTTGCATCTAGTATCATGGTTATGTATTTCACTATTTAGTTTTGGTTTTTTCTGGTTAATTAAGTAAGTTACTTTGTATATGTATAGAGATACTACAGTAAACATCTTTTCTCTTTTAAAAACTTCCCTGCATGATTCTCGACACCCCATTTTAAACATAGTTCTGATACACTTCTTTTGTAGCACTAGAACCCTTTGCATATACATTTTATTACAACCCCCCCATAATTCAATACCATATTGGATATGTGAATAAATTAACTCATAGTATATAAGTTTTAGAACCTCAACATTACAAGTTTTTGCAAATTCCCTCATTAAATACAAACCTTTACTTATTTTTTTACATAGGTCATCGATATGATTAGTCCAGGACATGAGTTTATCTACTTGCATTCCTAAAAATTTGTGAGAATCAGATTCCTGTATTGCAACATTTCCAAAGTTAATATGAAATAATATATCTTTTTTCTTCTTGCTTAGCTCAAATTTAATTATATTTGTCTTGTCAGGGTTATTAGTGAGGTTGAGAGATTTAAAAAATGTGTTTATTCTTAGCGATTCATTGGTGGCTAATGATTTCAAGTCAAGATCATTGTTTGCTTTACATATAATAGTGATGTCATCTGCATAGCTTATAATTTTACAATTAGGTATCGAATACATATCATTTAAATATAAAATAAAGAATAATGGTCCAAGTACTGAGCCTTGGGGTATACCGTATTTAACTATTTCAGCACTTGATTTAAATTTTGTTCTTTTTTTTCCTTGTTTGAAACTTATTTCTGTGTATTGTACAAGATCTTTTAGATATGACGAAATTAATCTATTGGTAACCCCTCTAATACCATACTTTTCTAAGATTAATAGTAATGTATCATGTTGGACACAGCCAAACGCCTTAGATAGATAAAAAAATATGCCTACAGTTTTCTTTTTTTCATTTAGATTACTTAAGATGTTGAGAGTAAAGTCTATTAGGGCCGTGGTGGTTGATCTTTTAGCCCGAAAGCCATGCTGAAAATCATTTAAAATATCATATTTTTCAAAGAAACTCATAATTCTCTTCAATAGTATTTTTTCAAACAACTTAGCTATTACCGAAGTAAGGCTTACAGGTCTATAGTTTTGCTTGTTACTTTTGTCTCCCTTTTTATGTATTGGAATCACAGTACTAATTTTTAAACACTCTGGGAAAATTCCTAGGTTTAGTGATGTATTTATTAGATGAACCAAGGGGGTGCTCAAAACATGTTTACATCTTTTTAACAATTTAGAGCTAATTCCATCCCATCCAGTGGAATTTTTATTTTTAAATCCATTAATTAATCTTATAACTTCATCTGCCGTAGTATCATACAGATAAAGCAAATTTCCTATACCCTTATTAGTTTTAAAACCTGCAACATCAGGGGTATTTTGATTGCTAGCAACATTTATAAAGTAATCATTAAAACGATTGCATATCTGAAGTGGATTATTTTCTATGCAGTTATTAATGAGTAGATTAATATTTTCTTGCTTTAACTTTTCTTCCCTCATGCTATTAATCATTGACCATGCTGTTTTTGAATAGTTACTAGTATCAGAATCACCTTTTGTGATTTATTGTTTATCAATTCATCCTCATATGCTTTTTTAAATGGTTTGTATTTGATATTGTAGTGCTCAAGTTTTGCTGATTTAGCAAGTAGGTATAAATCCTTTATTTTTTCCCTCAACCTCAAAGCCTCTCTTGAAATCCTTACTTTATGTTTTTTTAAAGGTTCCCATATTTTGTTTACTATAGGGCAGCATAGCTCAATATAGAGGTTTAGAATCTCATAAAATGTATTCCATTTTTCATTTGTATTTTTAATGCTATACAAATCTTGCCATGTTTCATTAGCCAAACAAGTATGTAGTTTTAAAATATTAGCCTCAGTAAATTCTCTAAGGGTTATAGTTTCAGTTAGGTCAGAGTTTTTAAATGTACAGTTATTTATATCTAAAAATTGAGCATGATGATCAGATAGGTGATTGACCATATTCCCAACAACACATTGGCTTTCTTTTATATTGGTAACAACATAATCAATTACAGAATTTGAATTTATAGTTTCGCTAGTAGCATCTAGCTTAACACTTTTTAAATTAAATGAATAGAACATATCCTGCAACTTTAGAAAATCCCCATTCATATGATCAGCATATATATTCAAGTCACCCATTATTATTATTTTACAGTCAAGTTTTAAATAATACCCTAATACTCTATACATACATTCAATAAATTCATTTACTTTAGCATGTGGAGATCTATAAATAGCAAGAATTTTAACCTCTTCATTATTCAGTTTGGTTTGGGCCCCTACTATCTCACATACCATTTCAATATTAAAATCTCGTATTTTTACTAATGGAGTAACACTGTATATATTTTTTGCCAGTAATGCCACTCCACCACCCTTATGTTCTTTTCTACTAAATATATCAATAATAGAATAGTTATCAATTTTACATACAAATTCTTGGGGTTTTTTTAGACAGTGCTCTGAGATCGCAACTATGTCAGCATCTACTTCATTAATGAAACTAGCAAAGGATTCCTTTTTATTAGATAAGTACTGTATATTCTGATGTATACACCTAATAGAGATTTTAGGTTGTGGATGTGCAATTGTTTCCCTATTTACGATTACACCATTAGCTTTAGTTGACAGGTTTACTGACACATTGTGCAATTTATCACCCTCTGTACTCGAAACTAGTTTCCCGATTTCATGCATACCTTGATTACATTATTTATCATTTGACTTAATAGAAATGACCCTTTTCTATTTAAGTGAAGTCCATCCCTCCCAAGGCAACTTTCATCTAAGAACTTGTTAGTATCAACAAATATTGCTTTCAGTGTATCACAAGCCCAGCGTATTCCCTCATTTATGGCTTTCAAGAAGCCATATCTAACATCCCTTCTTAAGGCTATACTATTTACTACAATTTTTGCCTTAGGGTGACACTTCATATTGCATTGTAGACCTCAGCCATTACCTCTTCTGAGGTATTAGCTGGTTTTATGTCATTTGTCCCGGCATGGATCACCACTGTTTTAACCTCACTTTTCGACTCATTTTCGTCCATTAAGTTTGGTAGGTATTCAGCTCTCATTCCCTTATAAACGTTCACTTTTACATTAGGATTATTTATCACTACATGTTTTATTATCGAATCACCATACGCTATCACTTTTTCACTCATTTCTTCTTTCCCCTTCTTCTTCCATCGAGATGTCACGTTTTCTTGTACTTCTTTCTTCTCCAATTTATTTCGTTCGTGTACTAGCGAAGTTTGTCTGGGGTTTTTCCACTTGAAAGGGTTTTTTCTTGCATCTTTCCTTCTGCATGGACCACTGCAGTATTCTTCATCACTAACGTCTTTATTTTCCATCAGGTCATCCTCATTCAGTATGTCAAACCTATTTGTTGTTTCAATGTCTTTGTCTGGGTCACGTGTTTTCGATTTTTTCGCAACTTCTACATATGTACTTTTATCCTTAACCATAATTGATATTTGGTCTTTTAGCTCATTGTTTTCAGCCTTTAGATTTATAATTTCTTCTTGTGATTTCTTTAAATCTTTATTTAATATATCAATAACCATCTGCAGCGACGCTAGCATTTCCATTTCCCTCGTGCTCGGCAATGACTGGCATCCTGTTTTCTTTTTCGTCTCTTGCTGATTATTTTGGCTTTGATGAACATCACCTTCATTACTGTGGAATTTCTGATGGCTCAGAAGCATTTTGTCAGGTTTCTTGCTCATATTTTCCGGATAGATCACTTTATTTTCACACTTTTTTTGGAGCCTACTACGCGTTAATCTACAACACTCTGCCGCCATTTGTAAGGCTCTCTGTTTTCACTTACTAAGTTTTTACTCAGAACATGTTTCAAAGATGTTCAACTCCATGATGAAGTGTCACCAATACAGTCACAATTTCAATACTAAAATATTTCATTATTTAGAGCCACTACATTACAGGGATATTATCACAGATCTTTTATGTTTCTTCCCTATTAAAATGCATTAAAACTCAACATGGTTAATTATAATATATATAGTTGGAGTCAACTACAACTAAACTATACATAGCTATAAATAACACATGTCCTGTTTGTTTTTTAGAATTAATAGATTTCTCCAAACTGTTAATCCAATTGGATTCTGCACTGATTTTAATAACTTGGGTTTACTGTGAAAATTATGGTTTTGAGTCAAAAACTGATATGCTATAACTGACTTACCTGTCTGTTTATACTTAAAATACCTCATGTTTTTTTTAAAACATTAACCGATGTTTCTTTTTGTTTTCCATATATACATCTTTTCAGATTCCTTGCAGCTGATTTCACATATCCCTGATTGTTTCAATAGGGGAGGGGGGGATTTTATCTTTCGTATTTGTATGGAGGAGGTTTTTTAAACTGTACTTATTAATTGGGGCTAAGTTAATGTTTCATTTTTTGAAGCTGGTTTCTGCTTTTATTTTTTTAGAGTGGCCATTATTTTGTGCAATCTCTATGATCTGATTAAGTTCTAATTTGTATTCCTTCTGGCTTAATGGTAGGTTTACCAATCTAAATAAGGTTGTTGATCATGGCCTGTTTGTGTGAAATTGGATTGTAGCTGTTGCCTATTATATAGTTTTTGTCTGTGTTTCTTTCCTATAGATTCCAAATTCTAGTTTGTTATAGTTCCTGATCTTTTTTTAGGTTCAAGAAAGGAAGCATGCTATTTGATTCTCTTTCTATTGTGAACTATCCTGCATTCAGACTGGTAAACCTATCATTAAGCCAGAAAGAATACAAATTAGAACTTAACTGGATCATAGAAATTGCACCAAAAATGGCTACACAGAACATTTGGTAAAGAAGAAGATTAATAAATTTATGAAACAAAAGAAAGTAAAAGAAATTAGCACTCTAAAAGGGATAAAATCAGAAATCAGCTTCAAAAAATTCACTTACCACTCTTTGGCACACCAAAAGTATTTTCAAAAAATAGAACATTAACTTAGCCCCAGTTAATAAACACAGTTTAAAAAACAACCTCTATACAAACACGAAAGATAAAATCCCTCCATTGAAACAATCAGGGATATATGAAATCAGCTGCAAGGAAAGTGTATATAGGGAAAACAAAAAGAAACATTGGTCAACATTTTAAAGAACACATGAGGTACTTAAAGCATAGACAGACAAGTCAGCTGTAGCATCAATTTTGGACTCAAAACCATAATTTTCACAGTGAACCCAAGATATTAAAACCAGTACAGAACTCAATTGGATTAACAGTCTGGGGAAATCTATTAATTCTAAAAAACAAAAAGTATCATAAATTTTGATCTACCACAATCAAACAGTCTAACCTCAAAATTCATCTACCCAGAAGAGAGACCTCTACAGGCCCCTACCATGAGTTCATTAGTAAATCTCCATTGAAGATGTACTGTATTTTTACTCTTAATTCATTAGTTACTTCACTGTGCATTCCTGTTAATGCTTTAATTAAATACTGTTAGCCTTGCATGTTTTTAACTGTACTTAAACATTTGGTAACATTTTGTTGAAAGGTAGCAAGTAGGATATTTTGACTGTGTCCTAAGAAAACAGGCCATGTCTGGCAAAATCTGTACATCGGGTCACCCTATCTAACACAGAAGTAAAACATTTTTGTCATAGTTGCAGACAAGCATCCATAGAAAAAGCACACAGTTTCAGTCTTAAGGCAGCATTCAACAGTTTGGCATACTGATTAGCAAACACACTGCAAAAACATGACGGAATATAACAAGGAATACAAACAAATAGTATGGCTGCAGAATTACAAGTTTAATCTCCAAATTAAAGAAAGAAAAATGCATAAACTTCATCATAAATTGAGTCAATAAAACAGACAAGAATGTCAGGTAGCTCACATTTCATCTAGGAACTTTCCACAAATTTCTGGTCTTTAACAGATGTATCACATTAGCACCACAAGAAATACAGTAGAATCAGACTAAAAAATTCTATGCCATAACCAGCATTTGAATAAAGACTCCTGCTTTCTGTGCAGTTTCTCTAACCAATGAGCTATCATGGCAATATACCAGTACAACATTAAATTTCCCAATTGACTCAAATTTTTCTTAGTATACCATCAAGTGTAGCATAGGGTCATTCAAAAAGCATGCCGGTTTTGTTACATCAAATTAGGAACTTTATTTTTTCAAAACACACTAATGAAATTCATAAACATGTTCATCACACCTTCCAATTTCACCTACAGTGAATGATGTTGGGCATATGACCTCCTCTACTGCACTGGCATGCAAGAGCTCTGTCTGCAAAAATAAGGACTGATGGTACTGCCTGCCCAAAAGCCGCAACACACTGCACTCCTTGTGGGTGCATTTCCCTTTCTTGAACTAAGCGAGGATTTTCTGAACCCCAGATTTGTCGATTCTGCTTATCCAAAAATCCATTTAAGTGGAAATGTACCTCATCACGAAAGATGATTTTGCTCGCAAAGTCTTTGTCCTCATGTGTCTTCTCAGAAACCAGTCAACAAAATTTTGACTCTTTGTGTGATTAGCTACTTTCAGGTGCGCTAGCTGAATTTTGTAAGGGTGGTAATGGAGATCATACTGGAGAATTCTCTGTACTGAAGTACATCCTATGCCCAATTCTTGGGAATGGCATGAACCGATTTTATTGGACTAATAGCCATACTGTCATGAACCACGGCAATGTTTTGCTGCAATTGACCACTACGATGATGCCCAGGACTTTTAATGTTCACTGTTGAACCCGTTTCAATTAACGTTTTTATAAGTCTGCGAACTGCTGATTCAATCGAGGTTTCACTTGGCCCTAGATTTGCATGAAGTTGCCTAACAATTGCTGCACAACTTTTTCTATTCTGGTATAAAGTTTTCACAATTGCACATGTTGCGAATAGTAAACTTCTCCCTGGCTAGATACAGACTCAAGAAATATAAACTAAAGACACAATCAGAATGTTTGTGGATATAGCAACAATACAAAACAATGATGACAATTGACAGAAAAAAATAAACCAAATGATTCAAAACTGTTGTGCTTTTTGAATGACCCTATATTTATAATGTGTAAGTAGCCATTAAGGTATGTTTTCTCTGAACTGAGTTGCTTGGTGGTTTACTGGGAGGAATTTGATGTTGTGAATATAAAAATAAATATTTTGCACCAAACATTTATTTTATAAATGAATTCAAATGAATTAATAAATTTCTGTTAATTTGAGTTTATTTATAAAGATATGTGAAGTTTTATCACAAAATATTTATGTTAATATTTAAGTTGCTTTATTGTTACTTGCTTCAGTACTTGTTGTACCGGTAGTTACTGGTTAGAATACTGGAAAGTAGTAGATTTGTGTTCAAATCCTGGCTGTGTCATTGAACTTTTCAGCCTCACTCTACCTTCAGAAATCTTTTGGCCAGATTGGGCCAAGCCTTATACTGAGAGAACAATTTATATACACTAATAAATGCAGTTAAAATTCTGATAAAATTACATGAAATACATCACATTATTTTGCAAGATGGCGGCAGGTAGTATTGTAATGAGAGGAATGTCGCAACATATACGTAAATACATCAGTTTTGAGAGTAGTGTAGCTAGTAAAAAGTTAGTGATCATCAAATAAACGTATCACATGCAGGAAATGAAATCATCATGAGGGATGCATCTGTACATGAAGAAAAGCAAGATATGAGATTGTCTGCGAATACAATGCAAGCCACCCACAAGGAAGAAGTAATAGCTTCTCTCCAGATAATCATTGGTTTATTAAACAAAGATCTTCAAAGTGCCCAGTCTGAAATTATGCAACTGAAAACGGAAAATGACAAAATAAAATTTTGTGACAAGTGCAAGAAAGTTTCGCTCAGATAGTTAAGAGTAAAAACAGAAGTAGACAACCAAAAGTGTCGAAGCACCATGTGGTTGTAGAGGGTCAAGTTGCTGCCATACCAACAAAAAATTGGTTTGATATTTTAGGAAATGAAGGAAACAGTAATCATCCAAACATGAATTAACTTAAATAACATGAAAAAAAGGTAATGGTAATCGGTGATTCATTACTTAAGTTTGCTGGGGAACAATGCCAGAAAAGAGGGTATGATGTTCACTGCTTTCTGGGAATAAAGGTGAGCGAACTGAAACACATGGTGGCATACCTCAACGTGAGGGAGAAAAAACCAGAAGTGGTCGTGATTCACGCAGGGTCTAATGATATCAATTGGTGGGTGTTTGTTGAGGATATCATGGTGGACACCTGGGACCTGGTGAGAACTATCAAGAATGAAGTTCCTAACGCAAAAATAGTGATCAGTGGTGAATTAAGACTCTATAATGTTAGCCAAAGGTAATTAGTAAGAATAATCAGTGAGCTGAACTGGCTGTGTGATACTAGAAAATTCTGGTTATATAACAGTGATTATGATAGAGATGCTGGTACATCTCAACTACAAAAGCTCCTATAGAGTTGGTGATTTATTGTGCAAAGTTGTATCCTCTGTGCTGATGGGAAACTAACAAAAGGTAAGGTGGATGTTAGTCATAACATCAGGCATGTATCAGTTTCAAATATCTACAGTCCCATGGTATCAGTTTCTAATAGCTACAGTCCCATAGTATGTGTACAGCAGGTGAATGCACACAGTTTCACTTTAAATAAACTTAATTTTAACGTAATGCATCAATAAGTGCAAGGTCTTTCCAATAAACTCCTGGATATTGAAATATTCTTAAAAACTCAACATAATCAGAACACTGGCTGAAGAGCACAAATATTAAACCATGTTACTCTCTCAAATTACACTATTGTCGATATCTACTGCAGAGAAAATAGCAGTAGGGTATCATTATAGCAGTCAAAGAGGTAATGTAAAAGATATCCTAAAACAGCAAACTTAATTGAAGAGAAAATATTTGAACACGCTGTGGTAGAAATTTGCAACCTAAAAGTAATTACTGTATGTATATATCATCCAAAAGGAAATTATGCAACATTCTTAGATAAATTCAAAACTCTGCTTGATATTCTAAAAAGAACGGGGAAAAAATATTTTGGGGAGATCTAAATGTAGATTTCCTAAAAGCGGATTCAAATCTACATAAACTAAAACAACTTTTGAAATCTGTAAATGTATAAAATATTGTTCATAGCTCTACAAGAATTACAGATTTCTCAAGCACATCAATTGATGTCATGATTCTTGATCAAACCATCACAGATTTTAAACTGACCAACATCAACATTGGTTACTCTGATCATAATGCCTTAATAATAAGCCAAAATCCATGCCACTAGTCATGCCGAAAGTGGTACAGAGAAGAAATTTCTCTAATGAAAATATCCATTACTTTAATTCATTGTTAGCTAGAGAGAATTGGCATGATGTCTACGAATCAGATACTAGTGACATGAAGTTTCAGAAATTTTTACATCATTTTAATACTGCCTTTCCTCTGAATCAACAAAAGTAGGGGGTACCTGCAACAACAAAAAATGGGTAACCAAAGGAATTACAAATTCTAGTAAGAGAAAGCATTTTCTTTTTTAAATAAGCAAAACAAATAAAACTGACAATTTTGTACAATATTTCAAACAATATAAGCAAATTTACAACAAAGTAATTAAGGCCGCTAAAACAATACTTTGATGCACTTATACTTAACTTCTCAAACAAGAATAAAACAATATGGAATATAATAAAGAATGAAACAGGAAATGCGAGGTCTAACACCTACCACAACATAACTCTGGAAGTAAATAATACAATAGTAAAAAATCCAGCTGATATTGCTGTTATCTTCAATGAACATTTCTGCATGGTTATTGATAGAGTAGTATTGCCTCAAACTGGCACTCACATCCCCAACCCCAAATTAAATAGAAATGATAAAAATATCCTCCTTACACCTGTGACTTATGAGGAAATTATAAAAATTATTAAATTTAAAAACAATAGCCTTTCAGCTGGTTCTGATGAAGGCTGGAATGCATAATAAAAGCATCTATAAACTTTATTGCTAATTCCTTGCTGGATATATGTAATGTTTCAATAAGCTCAGGAATTTTTCCTGACATCCTGAAATCAACTAGAATAGTCCCTATTCTAAAAAAAGATGACCCTCAAAATGTTGACAGCTACAGACTCATTTCCCTATAATCCAGCTTCTCAAAAATAGTGGAAATGGTCATGTGTAATAGATTGGTTCCTTTTCTGTAAAAATGTGTGTTTAATGGCCAGCAAATGATTTTCGGAAAAACAAGAGTATATATAATGCTCTCTATTCCTTCCTTAAAGAAACACTTGAAGGAGTTGATGTGGGTAAATCCACTCTTGGTCTCTTCATGGACCTAAGTAAGGCATTTGACCTAGTGGATCATACCATCTTGTCGTTTAAATTAGAAACTTATGGTAAATGTGGAGTAGCTTATAAGTGGTTGACGTCTTATCTCAGTAATCGTAAGAAATGATAACGGTCAATATGTTAGTTCTAATTCTAAAATGATAAAAGGTGGGATTCCCCAGGGCACTAATCTTGGACCTCTATTGTTTTTAGTGCACATAAATGATTTGTCAATCAATGTACCTCATGGGTATAAATACTATATGTATATGATACAAGCTGTATACTTAGGGGTGATAACTGTGCACAATTGCAACAGCAGGCTAATTGGTTATGGTAAACTTGATGCGATGGCTGGCCTCAAACAAACTGGCCTTAAACAGTGATAAATCACAATGCATAAGCTTTGCATTATCTAATAGAGGTAATTTCAACATTGAACCAGTAATCAACTATAATGGTAAAATAATTTGACATATACCTAACATAAAAATTTAGAAATAACTATTGATAAACTCCTGAAATGAAAGCCACACATACAATGCATTACATCTAAAATTAATAGAGCACACTATGTAATATCAATGCTAAAATGTCTATGCAACCCTCAATTAATAAAAATGATATAGTTTTCCTATGCTTATGGCTTAATCCTTTGGGAAAATTCAACTGATGTAAATAAGCAGTTTATAGCTCAAAAGAAAATAATTACAAACATGTATACCTTAAAGACAACAGAACACCGCAAAACCCATGTCATATAAAACAATATACTTACCCTACCTTGTTTGTTTATATTAGAAATAACTTGCTTCATAAATAACAACATTCATCATTTATATTATAAACAACTTGCTTCATAAATAACAACATCCATCACTTTAATTGAAACACTGTACATGAGCACTAGAAATTAGAATAATATTCACTTGCTAGCTACCAGAACAACAAAAAAGATTAACTCCATGTTACATGCTGAAATGCTCATGTATAATTTAATCTCAAAAAAGATGAATGACAAGCATCCACCGAAGTTCAGGAAGCATGTTAAGAAGTTTTTAATTGAACAATGTCTCTACAATATACAAGAATTTTACGGGTTCTTTAGCCACAATTCATGAATGATGTAAATAGGATCATTATGTTGTATATAGTTGTTAATATAATCATGATTACTGTGTACAGGATTAGATAAATTTTAGATAATTGTAACTTGTACTTGACGAAGCCTTGAAATTGTAATTACTTTCCAATTGATGGAAAAAAAAACAAAACAAAAAAAAAACACACACACACAAACACGCACACCTGCGCCCCCACGCGCGCGCACACACACACACATACTACTGAAGTAAATAGTACGAATTCCAATATTTAATGATAAATTACAATAAAATATATGCTGAGAAATTAAAAAAGAAGTATTATCAGCTGTTGTAAAGAAGAAGGAAAAATAAAATACAAACTGAAACATTGGAGTTAAGTACAACAAGTTTGGACTGAAAACCATAAGTTGAAAATGAAATAAATTAATGAAATCAGCCTTAAAACACAGAGATCTGTATATATGGCAGAGGATATATATATATGATAAAATTAAATTAAGGAAGCAGAAAAATTACACATTCATGTACAAACCACTAGAGGCCACTCTTACATTGCTCAGCAAGAATCAACTCCAACATTTAAGAATGTGAGCAATTACATATGAAACACGTCCTGCTAATTGAACTGGTGAATCAAGCTGTGAAGAATGTGTAGTTTCTAAATAGTGCATAATATGTAGTACATGTTACTCCACTGTATGTTATTCAATCATATTTGATAAATAGTTGATTATTTTTAAACAAACACTTTAAGAAATGAAAATTATAGGACTGCCAGCGATATTTACCTTGATAGCTACACCTACATCAGAAACCAGTGCTGTTACTGATCTATTTGTACAAAATGCAGTTGGTGATGGCGAGGTGGCTCTGCTTTGTAATGTTGAGCTCTGCTCATAATGATTTACACCCTGAGATTTGACTGGTTGGGTGCTTACCAGTGAAGCATTAAATGACGGAGTCTGAAATTAAACCAATAAAAACTTTACGAGCAACTCATACAGTTCAATGTCTTCCAGTTTAATTAGCTTTCTTATTGATGCTAGAGAAGCACTTAATAATGCAATAAAATTATTAGTTATGGTATTAACACACAGATATTAATCATTCAGTGCCACATAAGAGAAAATTTGATTACATGGAAGTAAATAAAGCAAAAATGCTAAATTAAGTATTTAAAATAGAGCATAAAATGTTGGTTGATTACCAAGATTTCAAGACAAAATTTTAAACAGTTTCTATACATTTTAACAGTAGGATAGTAAATTACTTTGAAAAGGATTGTACATATTAGTAAAAGCTTTATAGGAATGGAACTTCCAGCCTTTCCTCCCAAAATGGAAGCTGTACTTTATCTATAATGCCTTCCATAAATAAATAAAAAAAAAATCCCAACAAAAACTAATGTGTTCCATTCACATAACTTTCTCTAGCCATTCCAGATACATAAGATTATTCTTTTATCTAAATTAAGCTAATCAAGATAAACAGCATAATCTTATTGCTTGCAGAACTGAAATAAGGGAATATGTTAGGCTTAGGCTAAAGCTAAAGTCAAATCTTTTAAAAGCTGGTTACTATGTGAATCAATTGAGGTTTGGTTTGGTTTGCTTTGCTTTGCATGGCCAGCAGTAAAACAAAAGATGGCTTCCTGTTTGAGAAAAGTTTCATAGTTTAAAATTGAAACCAATAACAAGGAATATCTTGAAAGAGGTCAATTCTACATGAAAAACATATAGGACATAATGTGTTTTAATGAGATCTACATTTTTACTTTCTCTACATGTACTACGTCAATTCTGTAACACTACATCACTTACTTTTTATTTCGGAAAACATGTTTCAGAAGCCATGTGCTTCCATTGTCAATTCCTTTGGTCGACATGTTTTCCGAAATAAAAAGTAAGTGATGTAGTGTTACAAAATCGACTCAACTAAATTTCATTTGTTAAAACACATCACTGTCACAAAGTCCATTATTTCAGGAGAACTGGTCTTACTACTTAGTTCCTTATAAGCAGACAGGAAATAAGGGAATACACCAACCAGGCTAAAGCAGTAGCCAACATTTTAAAAGCCAGTCAATATGTGAACAATTGAAGTTTGGTTCACTTTCCACTTCCAGAAAAACCAGAGAGATGAAATGAAAAGGTGTGTGGTTTAAAATTGAAACCAATAACAAGGAATATCTCAGAAATGGTCAACTCTGTAACAAAAATATATACAACATAAATTGTGTATTTTAACAAAATCTACATTTTTTGTGTTGTATTTGTCTATCTCTTTCGGTTTATCAGTTATGCAAACATTCAGCAAAATTCATCCAGAATCAACAGGTCTTCAGATGCTATTCCCAGTAAATTCAGGATATACATTTTATTTGTGATGTAAACAGCTTTAATATACAGCATTTTCAAATCCTTGGAAGAAACCAAACTTAAATACTAAGTCTGGTATTTAACAGTATTTTAGTTTTTGAGCTATGCTGTCCACAGACACACAGACCTTTTTCTAAAAATGTTTGGAAAATTGGACATTTCTTTCACAGTTATAACTTATAATATTATGATTACACTTCACCATGACTAACTTCTGGACTTGATGATCTAGAAGAGATGCTTATAAAGTCACTATTTGTTTGGGAGCTACATTCTATCCTATTAATTTACCATTTGCTGCTGTTGTTGCTGAGTATATTTACTAATTATATTCTCCTTGGATCCAAATACTGCAGCTGTTTTTGCAGAAAGAGGACGTCTGCCAATTATCACAGGAAAATAACCCTCTCCATTTCTTGTATTTTCATTTATTGCCTGAGACAGCATCTTTTCCAATTTCATACATTCTCTGTAACACTAAAGAAAACATTGTATAAGATTACCAGTAAATGAATACATATAACAAGTGAATTAAAGCTAATTTACTGTTTATTCTATACCATAAGACTCATTTTTTTTTCTGTGTAAATCTGCATTCTTTTACCAAAAAGTTAATAATTCATGTTGTTGCAAGGTTCAAATTAACAGGGAGAAAATACTTAAATTTGTAAGCATTTTATACTTTTTATTATAAACACTATTACTGTGTTCTTTGAAAATACGGAAAGTCACTGAACACTGTCGATGTAGCCTGTATATGGTACAAGTGCGAACTGGGAGTCAACAAAACTATTATATCCCAAATACCAAGTAACAGTAAACAATTCTCGGTTTGATTACCTGGGTTGGCATTTATGGTCATAACTCCAGCAGTTTGCCCAAATGCTGATTGTAGCTTTAAGTATTCAGTTCAGTTTTTTGTAACAGTGAGTATTCTATTGTTGGTCAGCATGAACAGATCTGTGACCAGGAAGCGGGAATTTACAGAAAGTCAAGCTACTTGAGAAAAATTAGCAGAAATAGTCTTATTACTTAGCAAGAAGTAAATAGAAGCACAAGATTTTTAACAATAATTTGTTGCAGAGATGTAGAGAAAGTCATATGAATGGAACACATCAGATTTTTATAATTAACTTCAAGAGGCATACAATGATTACAATGAAATTAAGTTTTTAATTCTGTTTGGCACAGAATTCTAATTTATGGTATTGTAATTTGAATAATTCTCTCCTTTTCTTGTGTCCAGGTTTCACATGAAAAGAAATCACATATTGATGTGGTGACCACTAAGCTAGAACCTCCCAGACTGCTATCAAGAAACAAACTGTATTAACTCGACCTTCTACATCTACTAGTGAAACTAATTTTAATATGGATCTATGCAAAGCTTTAGTAGCTGCTAATAATCCTTGGAATATAGTGCAAAATCCTACTTTCAAAGGATTTTTACAGTAGTACTGCACACATTTCATTCCGTCTGAACAGACTTTGAGAAAAAATGCTACATATGAGTCGACTTTGCGAACAATTCATGAAAGCATAGGGAATTCCTGCATTTGGTTGCACATAGATGAAACACTGATGCAATGGGGAGGTATATGGGGAATATAATTGTTGGCAAAATAATCCAGATGAACCCTCATTCTATTATCTCCTTTGTTCTAAGCAGCTCAATAGTCAACAGTGAAAGAATTGCTTACTTTATTAATAAGAATCTGCAATTGTTTTTCCCCAATGGTATTGATGATTCCAAAGTTCTTCTTCTGTGCACTGATGCTGCATCTTACATGGTTGCTGCTTTGCCTCTCCTGAAAACCTTCTATCCAAATTTAATTCATGTTACTTGTTTGGCCCATGCATTGTACAGAGTTGCTAAAACTATTCGAAATGAATTTCATAATAGTCTTGTGTTAAACATGAAAACGTATTCTGTAAATCCCCTTCAAGAAGAGCATTGTTCTGACAAAGACTTCCTCCAGAACCTGTGATTACTTGGGGCACCTGGATTGACGCTGTTGCATATTATTTTGTACATTTGGAAGAAATAGCCAGTTTTGTGAATGGATTTCCAGATGATAGTGAAAGCTGTGAAAGGAATTTTGCAGGCAGCTCCCTGAAGAAGCACATTGTTTATATACAATCAAATTTTTCTTTGTCTGCCTGCATTACAAAACTTAGAAGCAAAGGAGAAATCCCTACAAGAATAGATAATCACAATTAAGAAGCTGAAACTAGAGTAAACACAACAGTGGGGATGGTTGGTAACATAGTGAGAGACTAGTGGAGTGCATTGTTGAAAAAAAATACTGGGTTTTCTGTCTGAAAAATGTCTGCAATATATTGAATGGTGAAGATGTAGGTCTAACAACACAAATAAGCATGTCAAATTTAGTACAATTTATATATGCTCCCATCACTTCAGTGTGTGCAAAAATGTTTTTTTCAGTACATAAAATGGTTCTTTCTGATTAAAGATACAGCTTAACACCAGAAAATCTGGAAAAATTGTTGGTAATATATTGTAATGCCAATTATCAATAGAGTACAAAATGGTGCAAACATTAAGGTGAAAGGCAAACAGTAACTCAAAGCAAAACATAGAACATTGCATTAAATTACTTTACAAAAGAAAATTATTCATTTTTGTTACTACTTTATTTCCTTATCCAATAGCTGTTTTGTAATTAATAAAATAACTAAGATATTATGTGTTTTTTCATATGGTTATGTACGTTTAATTAAAGGTCAAGTGTTTATTATTGTTCATTTCTAGTGCAATTTCTTCTTTTTTTTGGAGTTTTATATAAACAATAGGCCAATAACATTTGTGTGCATTATTTCTTATTTGAAGTTTTAATAAAATTGAAAAGCCTAAAATGGTATTTTAAGGACCTATTTTAGTATTTTTAAAGCCGTTTTAGGTTCCTAAAAGCTCATTTTTTAGAGTCTAAAAATCTGAGGTCTATTTATAACACACCATTTTTTAAACTGAGGATATGCACTTTTGTAGAATCTTCTCAATTTGTTCAGTAATAAGCCTGCAATTGTTACACTTTGGGCTCTTCAAATACATAAATGTTTGATTAACTTAGTAATATAAGCAATATACACAAAATGATGTGATTAAGACATGATGCATAATGCAAATTCCCCCAATCAACAAACTTAAATGACAATTTAATTCCATAGTGAGGAAAAATCTTATACACCATGGGATTGCAGTAATTTTTTTTGCTGTGTCTTTGTAACCTTTAGAAAAATAAATCCCTTGGGCTGCCATTATGTACCTTTAATATTTATTTTAAATTTAATTCAATAAAAGCCCTAGTCCTTTGAATTTCATTTTATATGTACTAAAGGTGGGGATTTAGTTTTCAGAGAGTACACAGATGTATATATAGGTAGTACCTCTTCACAGTGATTCCAAAGCAGTCTGCAAGTACCACTCAATGAATCTGCTTCTTCCTCATTAGCAACTGCTGTGATGTGTCCAAAACAGTCAATAATTTTGATGCCATCAATGCTGCTTTTTGTGATCTTGCTGCCTATAACATTGGGAAGTGTAATTATCACACTGTTGACGTCTCTCATATTCATGAATGACAAATATACCAATGAATCAATACTTTCTGAAAGGAGCTAGGTCCTAAAAAGTGAGTTCAGAAATACCGAAAAAAGCTTCCATCTTTTAAGTTCTGATCTAAATCATTGCAAATAATATTGCAGGACAGTGCATATTCTTTTTAACATTTTTAATTTGTTTCCATATTACAGTCTATACTTCAGAGAAACAAATATTTTAATCTTGTGAACTTGATTCCTTTCACAAATCTGCAACTGTCCTCAATAAAAATATTACTTAAACTTACATATCATAACATTTTAATCTTAAAAACGGCAATGAATATTATGAAGAAACAGTAAACACACAAAATTAAGTAATGATCACAGTATGTATTATGAATAAACAGAAAATATGTCATATATTAATGTCTTTGTACAATTGCACTAGAGTTTGTAGCAAGTAACTTGCTCTAGTTCTACCCACCTACCGACCTAAAGACCGACCGATCCACCCACCCACCTACCTACCTATCTACATACATACATAACATTGCAATCTGTAGATCCTATTATGAGCTAAGACTCAAAGCCTAAACTCTAGGATGTAGATCATATCAACAATTATATTTATTCATACTTATTAATACATTTATTTACAAATAATAACTCTGACAATGAATTTTCAGAGATGTCAGTTTTGCGTAATTTTCAATTACATGTCTGTTTCCAAAAGTCTACCCGTACACTTGCATTCTTGGAATATTCATGTTTATTATATTTACAATGTTATATTATTACCAGTGTTTTTTGATTGATTGAAATCCTCCTCTGTATAGAAGGTGTGCATAATAAGGTATATTTTTAATTCTGATCTAAACTTGTTTTTGTTCATTTGCAATTCTTTTATAGAAGAGGGAAGTGAATTAAATAAAACTATTCCTTTGTAGTAAACCCCTTTTTGGAATAACTGCAAATTATTTGTTGGTCTATGTAAGTCCTGCCTGTCTGGTCTCTTTGATATGAATATCTGTATTTTTTGAAAACTTTTCTGGGTTATTTATTACAAATGACAATATAGCTAGAATATATTCGCAGGCTAATGGTAAAATTTCAAACATTTTGAAGAGTGGCTTGCAGTGAGTTGATCGTCTTTCCCCTGCCATTATTCTTATTACCTTTTTTTGCATAATGAATACTTTTTTAGCATTTACTGAATTTCCCCAAAATATTATTCCATAGGTCATCAATGAATGAAAATATGCATAATACGCTGTTTTTAGTGTGCTCTTATTTATAAGCTGAATTAAAGATTGAATTGCAAAACAAGCAGAGCTCAGTTTAGGTAAGATACAATCAATATGGTGTTTCCAATTCATGTTACGATCAATCATAAGACCTAGGAATTTTGTATTACAGGCTTCTGCAATCTTATTATTTTCATATTCTATTCTTAGGCTATGATTTTTTTAAGCTTTGTGCAAAAATTAATGTAGTTAGTTTTTTCAAAGTTTATGTGGATTTTATTACTTTCAAACCAATCATTTAGTGTTTTGAAAATTTTATTAGATGAATTTGGGAACTGACTGACATTGTGTTCTTTAATTATAATACTTGTGTCATCCGCAAAAAGAACTGGATAGGCGTTGTTGTTTATTATTGCAGGTAGATCATTTATATAAACTAAAAATAATAAGGGACTCAGAATAGATCCTTGTGGGACACCATGCTTTATTTCACACCATTCAGAATATACATTGCTGTTATTTGGAATATTTATTATGACCTTTTGCTTTCTTTTTGATAAGATGTAATCCATTGATACCCTTTGCCCCTAATTCCATAGTGTAATAATTTTGATAGAAGTATTTCATTATTAACGCAGTCAAATACCTTTGATAGATCACAGAATATTCCTAGTGTGTTAAGTTTGCCATCCAATGACTTGAGAACTTCATTTGTTAAATTGAAGATGGCATCACTAGTTGATATGCTCTTCCTGAATCCATACTGCTCTTTTGCTTAAATATTATATTTATCTAGATGGTGATGAGTTCTTTTAAACATAATTTTTTCAAAGATTTTAAAAAAAGCTGTAAGTAAAGATACTGATCTATAGTTTGACATTTCTGAGATTTGCCCTTTCTTGTATAATGGCTTAACAACTGAATATTTTAATCTGTCTGGAAATGTTCCTGTTAACATGGATATGTTACATACATATAAAGGTTTGCAAATAATGTCAGCACATATCTTTAGTGTTTTCATGCTTATTTCATCATATCCTGATGAATTCTCGCTTTTCAGGGATTGTATTACTTTTTTTATTTTGGTTGCCCTTGTGGGTACTATCTCTAAGGATGTAACATTTTCCATACAGGATTCCTGAAGGTACGAATTTGGATATCTCTTAGGCTGTTTCTATGTCAGTAAATTTTCTGCTACCTGAATGAAATATTTATTAAATGCATTTGCTATCTGCTGGGGATCATTAATGGTCACTTGGTTTGGTCATGTTATTGTTAATGTCATCTCTTGCATGTTACTCATCCAATCATAGATCTCATTATAGAATTCGATGCTGTCTTCACTTCGTTGGACATATGTTTGGTGATAAAGCCAAATGATGGTGATAACATCCATGCCTTCCAATACCTCTGTACATGAGCTCGGCACACAGTCTACTACACTGCAGGGTTTTCTGTCCCAACTCCTGCATTACTTATTCATGAGTGTTAGTAACATATATGTAATTAATGATTACTAACCTTTTTATAAATGTAGTTGAAAGTGGTGTCCATCTGTGTGAAGATTCCTGACACCACCTTATGAAAGTAACATTCACATGCATAAGTTCTTGCATGAACCTCATAATTTCTGCACTATAGTCACACAATAGGGTTTCAGTTTAAAAGTTTAGTAGCTGTATGAACAGAGTTTTGTGAAACACCCACTATCTGTGCAACATGGCTGAGACTTCTTAGGTGGGTGTTCAAATGCAGCACCAATTTCGTTTATATTTTCCTCCATTAGAACATGTCATTTTTGCTTCTTTGGTTTAGCATTAGCGATACTGTTGTTCTAAATTTAGTAACCAACACCTCATTTGTCCCTAACTAGAACTGGATAACCAGGAAACTGCTACTCAAGTTGTCTATACGATTCAGTTTTCACATGTGTGTCGTACATAAAAATACACTGTTCAGGCATGAAATTTGTTGACAGGAATTTTCATTGACTAAATAGAGAATAACATTCCTAAGGAAATCACAGCCAATGCATATAGTGTTCAAAACAGTTCACAACATGAAGACAAAGCAACGACTGAGGCTGCTCACAGCTGATAAACCTACTCATGACATGTCCTGCGTCACTTCTGTGCAGTCGCATAATACTGAGGTCACTGCCGTCTTGGTCTATATGCATATTAGGCAGTTGTGGCTTTGACATAAAATGAAGGCATGATACAATCCTTGGACATATCCAGACACATTTCTAAGTCTTAAGTTTATTTTTATTAATGGTCACTTTCTCTTCAATGTAAGCTGAAGCCAAGGTATACCATACTGATGATGTGCGATGAGATCTGGGAACTTCAATGAAAATGTGTGCCTGACTAGACCATCTATAAAGGGACAAACTTCCATATCTTCTGAATTTTCGGAATTGTACACAAAATGATTACAATGTGAAGGCCTGAAAGAATGTTTTTATGAGGGATATTTCAATCTTCTTATGAAGTTTGGTCACCATCTGTCAAAACCTAATAAATTCATAGAATTAACCTTTGTGACACTTAGGTATTTTGCTTCTACTATTTGCTACCAGGGCACAATATTCTACTGGAGTATGTATTCGATCAAAACACTTTGTTTTCTTCTTTAACAATCAAATAACTGATCACATGGTAAACAGGTACCTGCAAACTATATTCATAAACCATCCACTTTCTACAAGAGTTATGTACATCATATTCAATGAGTGATTCTGATTGTGACCAGGGCATCTATTCGAGTCCAAATTACGCTCCTTAATGTCATTGACAAGAGAGTTGATCATGTAATCTAAATGGCTAAATGAAGAAATCTCATTTGCTCCTTTTCTAGCTTGGTCATAATACATAAACATTCTGAAGCTGTTATCCTGCAAATTATATATACTGAACACATTCATCCACAGTGGATACAGCTAAAATGTGTCCTGCACGAAGGTGGTGATGCAGTGGTAGATTTTGCATAAAATTGAAAGCAATTCCTGCAACTTTATTAAGATTTGTTTTGCATAGGGCTTCTGTAAGTTTCAGACTGCTGTAGAACTTCTTACTGCTTCTGACACCTTCTGCAACCAGTTTGACATTGGAGGAGATGCGAGGATTCTTAATTTTGTTGTAAAGCTCTTCACAGGTACAGTGCACATCAATTTGAGGTTGTTTGAATTTGCAATCATCGCGGTTAGGATTTTTAGAGGCAAATTTCATATGAAAAAAGGGGAGGGCAAAAGGTGATAAAATAAGATAAAAAAAATCTGATGTGTTCCATACACATGACTTTCTCTACATCTCTGCAAAAAATTATTGATAAAAAGCTTATACTTCCTTTTACTTCATGTTAATCGAGAAAAAATTAGCAGAAATAATCTTATTACTTGCTTTCTTGTAAGTAGAAGGGAAATAAGGGAGTACCATAGGTTAATGTATTAGTCAAATGCTGGTTGCTATGTGACTGAAGTTCCTTTGTTTGTATGGACAGGAGTTGACAAATTCCTGTGTAAGTATTTTAAAGCTGAAACCAAAAACATGGAATATCTCAAAAACAATCAACTACTCGAAATGTATATAACATAAATTGTGTGTTTTAATGTGCTCTATATTTTTTGTATACAATATTTTAAGAAAAATCGTTACGAGTGGTTTTTGAGAAAATCAAAATTTTCGAAAAAAGTTTCATGAAAAGGGTAGTTGGGGGTGGGGGGATTTTCTTGAAAATCTTTGTGTCGCATCTTTGGAAGATTCCAAACTAAAATACCAAGTTAGGTATTTAACGGTCTTTTCGTTTTTGAGCTATCGGTTCACAGACACACACACACATGGATCTTTTTCCAAAAATGCTTTTTTTGGATTCAGGGGGAGCCAAAACATGAATTTCTGATGAAATCTCGGTATCAAATTTTTGGGTGCAATACAATACCTTCTCTATATACTATGTATATAGTACGTGTAGAGAAAGAAAAAAAAAAAGGACAAGAGAGTTGAATTGAGTTAAAAATAAATATATTAAATCATCACTCACCAGAAATAAGAAAATACAGGGAGTTATTGTATTTCAACACATTGAGCATTTCTACAAAGTTTGCCTTTGGCAAAACCGTCTCTGAAGTAAAAATACCCATTATTTTTCCTTTTTGAGCCCATGTTCTTTAATTGTTTAATGGCTCCAGTCAGGTACTTGTAATTATGTACACAAAATAGTTCTGTCTGCATATTATGTATTTTTTCCAGTAGCAGAAGTGGTTGGGCCTTTGTAATAGCACCTTTCATACATCTCATGTTTTTTGTAGTCTAGTTTGTATACTTCTTTCCGTTTTTCTGATGTAAAACTTATTGCAATTTGAACAATCAATTCTCTATATACCTGATTTTGTATGTTCTGGAATGGAGCCTTTTGAATTGTTGCATAGTAAGTTTTGGACACTAAAACTATTTTTTGAGGCTAATAAGAAGTTGACTTTTCTTGATGTTGGCAAATTTTCAGTGAGATTTCAAATGATATGTAATTTTCTAAACTGTATTTAATTTTTTTGTTGTATCAATTTTGTGCGCTTTTGTCTTTTGAATTTCCAAATTTTCTTGTCTATTAACTGTTTTTTGAATCCATTATTTGTGGCAGTTTTGATTATTCCTTTTTGTATTCTGTTTTACTTAGGATATTAACCAGTTTGTATGATAAGCTGTTAAATACTGCTTGTTTGTGAGGTGTAGGATTGTAACTGTCATCTATAATGTAATTGTCTAGGTTGGTTTTCTATTGATGGCAAATAATATGCTTTGTTGTCAAAAAAAGGTAGGTAACCATCTTTTTCTATTTCAGTTGTGAATTTTAGTTTTATTTGGAAGATTTAGTAGTTTTAATGAGTCCTGTAGCAATTTGTGGGGAACAATGACAAAAATATTGTTGACATACCTATACCAACGTTTGAAAATATATGGGAATGAAGATGCTATTTGTATTTCAAAGTAACTCTTGAAAAAATTGGCTAGGAAAGGTGAAAGTGGATTGCCCATAGTTAGGCTGAATGTATGCTAGTAAAATTTTCCATTGAATGTAAAGAAGTTTTGATTTATGCACAGCTGTGTAACTTTTACAAGTTCTTCTGCTTTATCTGTACAGATGTTGGTATTACCTAGTCATTTCTTAAGAGTGAGGGTGACTTCATCTGTAGCAAAGCTTGGGAAAAGTGAAGTAACATCAAACGATACCAATTTGTCATCTGCATTTAAGTGAAAATTGGAAACATTGTCTACTAGTTGCAATGAGTTTTTGATGGCTAAACTGTTAAACTGTGGTAATGATGTAAATATTTGTATTAGATGTTTTGCTAATTTGTAGGTGGGTGCATCTATGTTGTTGATTATGGGTCTCATTTTGTCTCAGGATTTATGTATTTTTGGTAGAGCATATAGTCTGGGCAATGTTGGGTGATGAGATTCGATTTTGGATTTGTGTGTATTTGATAATGTATGAACTTCTTTTATGGTTTTTTCGTAGACTTTCATGCAGATTTAAGAGTATCCATTTTGATTTTTGAGAACTCATTGCTTTGCAGCATATTTTCTACTCAGTCTTCTTTATTTAGGATTAGCATTTGACTGTCTTTATTTGCCTTTGTGTATATTACTGGTTTTGATTTAAGGGAGTAAATTACTTGTTTATAGGGATTGTTATTTCTGGTCTCTTTTTGTATATCAATTATTATATCTTCACATCCTTTGCATATGGCAATATTTTCTTCTTCTTCTTTTAGGCTAGTGGTGGCTATATCCATGTCTGCAATTATTTCCTTAATGTTATTGTTGTATCCTACACATGTTTTTAGTCTTTATTTAAAATGGAAAGTTCTTTTTCTGTGAATGTTTTGGAGGATAGATTAGTAACATGAGAGGTAGCAGAGATTGAAATTTTGGCGCAACTTCTTTTTTTAGATTTTTTATGTAAGTTTTTTAATTTGTTTTAACTGTAATATTTTTGCCTTCATTTTCTTGTTGAGAATTTGTAATATTGTTTAAATGTTTTGCTGAAGCGTGTATCCAAGATGATGTGATAATTTCAAATTTAGCATGTATGCTTCCAGGTCTAGATACTGCAATTTAGTGTAATGCTTATTCTTTTCTATTTGAATAAATGTTTTGTCTAAGCAATGTTAGTGTTAACAAGGCCAACTCATTACTTCTGACTCAGAAATTTGGAAGGAGCAGGCCAATGATTTCCTTGTAGGCAACAACACAACTTGGAGCTTTCTATAGAATCTTTTTCAGGGCAGAAACAAATTCATTTGCGATATTGTATTCATCCTTATAGATTCACAAACCCTGATAAAAGAAAAACTAAAATGTTCAAAAATGTGTTGTTCCATTGATCCAATATGATTCCCACATCATAATCAATCACTTTGAACGGTGTCTTGGTAAACAGGCCCAAGTAGTTTTATCTTACAGTACATCTTTTGCGTATTTTTCAAGGAATCCTTCGAAAGCTGCATGGTTTACCTTATTGAGTGAAATTACCATTTGTGTAAGAGCAGCACACATATCAATGCTGAATTCCTTCAAATTTTGAATTCAATGCATTTCATAATAAAGATTGTTGCAATGTATTTATTTGAAGAGTCTTGTTATTTTGATACTTAGAGCTGAAAATGTGTTGTTTGATGCAGTGTCGCTGGTATTTTTCATCTAATAAAATTGCTGAATCGCAAATACTACTGTAGTACAATTCCATTTGTTTCTATAGAATCTTGCCTGAATTCCTGAGACAGAGAAAAAAATTGGGCCCTGGACACCGACATGGCTAAATCTTGAATATACTCATTTACTAACAAAGTTGAACTCATGATCAGAAGACTTATGATTCAGTTAAAATCAAGAGAAAAAGGATGGGAGTGAGAGAAAAAGGATTTGTGCATACACAGTATTAGTTCCATTGTGGTGAGCAATTTGTTTCGGTTAAGTGAGAGAAAAAGGATTTGAGCACACACAATATTAATTTTCTCTTTTTTTCAGGTTTGCTTTCACTCTAAAGTTTACTGGAAGTAAAATGAAATGAAATGAAACTCACAAGTTATATTCCATTATATATGATACAATAAACTCTAGAAGATTATTGAAAAGCTACATTATAAGAAAAAGGGATTATGGTACTGTTGAGGGGAAAAAAAAATTGTTACAAAATGCCTCCTATCTCAACTAGAGAGGAAATCTCTAACTGTGGTATCTTTCCAAAGAGCTTTAATTTCCTCTAAGTGAAAAGGTGGGCACACAAACATCCTAGCTCTGATAATCAAACCGTTCAAAATAGTATTTAAAATAAAATTAATATTTTCACTTGTTTCACTTCAGGGTGTTTTGCTCTAATGAGCTTGTCATACCCTTTACCATCAGTCTGTCATCAAGCCAAAATTATTACTTACAGCATAATATGTTTTTTTTGGGGGGTGTGAATTACATGATCATGAATCAGCTGGCATATATTGCCTGGCATAACTCGTGGATTTGAAGGTCAAATATTTTTTATACAAGATGTTTGACCTTCAAACAGGAGATTTATAATGTGCTTAACTCGCTTATGTGATGTGACATATATCATCACAAAATACTGCATGATGACTCATGTTTTGAATCACCATTATTACCATTTTTTGATCTTCTACACATATTTCATGGCATTTAATGAGGCACCGAAAGTGAAGATTTTGTGCACTTTTAGTGGCCATGACATAGAATATCATAAATATCTCTTTCCTCTTCACTAAGATGTTGAAATAAGCCTTTCCTACACACAAAGTCAGATAAATATGAAGCATAACAGCCATTGTTTAGCAGTCTAATTACCTTCACAAATAATGTTATGATTGTAGGCTATGTCCTACTTACGAAATTCTCCTTGAACTTTTAGTGCAAAAGTATGTCCTGCATAATTAATATAAGGAGGGTACTTAACACTTCTCTTTCTGATCTTATTTCTCAGATACTCTTCTGAACCCTTGCTGTTTCTGATTAAATTTATTTTCACCGAGTTAAATTCCTTTCCCATTGAATTTTTTGTTTCTCTTTAATAATTATGGACATTGCCAGCTACTTTCATTTTGTGCAGCTTTAGAGTGATCAAGTATACAGACAGTAAAAACACAATTCCCTAGCAGTGAGTGCTGAAAGTGAAGCTATTATTAGACAAGGCTCACTTCACCAGTCATAACAATTATCCATTTACTATTTGTAGCTCAAATATATAGGGAAATTGTTTCTAACTGCAGATCAAACTCAAAATACACAGTATCTAACTCCAAATTGACAAAATTGGTCATAACATTCAATTGGGAGAGCTGAGTTACTTCTGAAACATTTTTATGGGATGTGAAATGATGTTACTGTGCATTTACAGAGCCACAGTGCGTCTCTCTCTCTCTCTCTCTTTTTTTTTTTTTTATATATACTAATTTTGGAAGTAAAAACAGAGGCTGTAGATAGTGCTACAATAAGGATGGCCGAACATTGATATTCAATGTTCTCTAGAAAAAAATACACTGAAGTGCCCAATTGAAACTGGAAGTTACTCTCATTCTAAGATTCACAACAATCAGACCAAAATATGTCTATGTACCCAAATGCCAGAGGAGATTGTGCCTCTCCCCTGTACTGTTGCATGTGTTAGCAAATGAACGGGTGTAATAATGGCCCCAGAAAAGAAAATCATTTGTGAGCACCTTCCCACAACAGTAGAAATTTCCTGCTGCATAAGTGGGCCAGGCAAGGCCAGAGGCAACAGAGAGCTTGGAGAATGCAGTTGGATAGAGAGAGAGAGCCAAAGCAGTCGACAGCTGAGTTTACAAGTGTCAAAGCAATGGGAAATAAATTTGCTCTGCATCAATTCAAATAAAGACATTTTGTTACCTGGTTTTAATTGCATGGTACCAAGCCTTAATTTTGGAGCAACTTTTCCCACAACTGACATATGAAGTGTGAATGCACAGTATGTTTCAACAAGATAGGGCTAAAGCTCAAAACTCTTTGGATGTAATTGGAGATATCTTTGGTGACAGAGTGATCAGCTGAGACTGGATTTTTATGTAATATCAAATAAATACATAATAAACCAGTTAAAATTGCATTATAATCCAGGGTTTAAATGAATATTAATTATATCACTTACCAGTCATTTGTTGTACCTCCACATTGATAGCTTTTATTGTTCCATACTAATCCACTCTTGTTATTTTAAACTATTATTCACAAATTTCACTTTTACAGTTTTCATAATATTTTGTGGATACTTCAAATGTTTTTTAAACATGCACGATCAAAACAACACAAAAAACCAGAGTCTTCATAAGCATAATTGATGAAACTAAGAATGAGTATGCAATCAAGATGCATTGTTTATTTCCTAGCACAATTTGCAACAGGATACTTCTCCACATTTTTCAGCGTAAATGACATTCTTCTGTCCATAAAAGTTTCTAGTATAAAAAAAATGATCTTCAGACATTGTAAGATGTCAGAAGACTGTACTTGAACAAGACCATTTTTCCTGTAGCTCTACCTTCAGGATCTTGCTTCTAGTAAGGAAAGTAGAATTGCTAGGGTTTCTTTCAATTAAATCCTGGAACCTTCAAGACATTACATCCAATGTTACCTTTTACAGAAGAGACTATTTGTTTCACATCCTCCATAGATTCCTGGAGGGAAAGTTCTGTAGATCCAATCTTTTAATCTTCTCTGGAATCCAACCAAAATTGCTTGTAATATATGCAGCAAGCTTTCAATGTCAGGTTTCTTGGAAGCAGCTTGAGCTTCATGTACTAAGAGGACTGATTTTGGTGAGACCATTTATAATGCATATTTGACAGATTCAAAATGTTTAGTGTAAAAGTTGATGGCAAGTACCCCATGTCTTAAGCACTGGCTTCAGTGAAAGAGCAAGGTTAGGTAGCTGCTCTTTGTAGCACTGAACTCAAACAAGCTTATTAACTTCAGTGAAGCAGCTTTTAACTTGTATTCTGTAGTATTGGAAAACACTACCATACTTTTTTTCTTGTCCTCCATTGAACTACAATGTCTTCAAACCATTGTCAACGAATCTAGCTATTGTCGAATCATTCGTTTGTTCCATGGTTTGTAAGCAATTCGCAATTGTTTGGTCAGAGCCTCAAGGTCTAGTTTTTCCACAAGATTTGCTATTTAGCCTCCCACTTCATTTGTAGTATCATCCACAGCAATCAATATGTACTAATCTTCTTTTCACTCTTTGTTCTTTCCATTGTTTCTTGATACCATTTGACATGGTAGCTCTTATGGAGTGTAGACTTGTCTGGAACTGGTTGCAAGGGTTTAGCTCTAAGAAAGAGCCATATTTTGGTTCTTGGAGTTTGTACCACAGTATAACTGCAGCTACCAATGTAGCAGAAGTATTTTTAAAATGCATATTCTGAGGTAGTAGCCAGATACTGAATTTGTGTGAATAGAGCTTGCTTTCTTGATGAATGACATGAATTACTTTTGTGTAGTGCACTTCACATGTGTTGTTCTAACTGTGACTTCATTGGACATCCTATTTTTTTTTTTTTCACATACATGCATGATTTTAGTGTTGTCATAAGCCCTTTATTTAATGCAAACCATGTATTTAATTTTTCAGCAATGAAAGAAACTATCATTATTATTATAGAATCACTTCCATTTGTAAAGCTTTCATGATAGCAATGACTTTTCAGAAAAAAATAAATAGAATTAATTTCAAGACACATGCAGTCTTGGCAGCTGAAATTTATTTTCTTTTATCACTCAAGTATACCAAGCACACCGCAACTGTACAAAGACAATAATATTTATTCTTAACTAAGTTGCAAAACTGTTGTTATATGGAGTAAATGGCTGAATTGTCACAGTTGTACAATGTCAAGTAGTATTAAATTAATCTTAACTTAAACTGTTCATTACTATTTATTCTTATTTTTAAAGAAAGATAAATATTGGCACTCATAAAAAGAAAGAAATAATTACGTGAAGATATGGCTAAATATTTATTTTTATGTAAGATTGTGCAAAATATGTAACATATGCTCAAATGTATAAAAATATCACGGGTGGCTCCTGGGATAGTGTCATTGTGCCATGGCACCACCATTAAATAAAAAATCTGATGTGTTCCACTTACATAACTTTCTGTACATTTCCAAGAAATTATTGTTAATAAGCTTTTCTTCCATCTGCCCCATGCTAATTGAGATAAACATTAGCAGAAACTGTCTTATTACTTAGTTCCTTATAAGCAGAGGGGAAATAAGGAAATGCACTAGGCTACCTAAATCGACAATCAAATGCTTTAAAGTATGGTTGCTATGGGATTGATATCCATTTCTTTGTGTGGACAGGAGTTGACAAGTTCCCATTTGAGAAAAGTTTTAAGTATCTTAAAACTGAACCAATAGCAAGGAATATCTTCAAAACAGTCAACTCCACGAAAAAAATGTGTATGACATTAATTGTGTGTTTTAAGGAGATCTATATCTTTTGTGAAGTAAGTTTTTAGTTTTTGTCTATGTCTTACAGTTGACCAGTTGTGCAAAAGTCATCTACAATGAAGAGGTCTTCAGAGGCCATTCCCAGAAAATTCAAGATATACATTTTATTTGTCACGTAAATATGTTTAACTTAAGAGATTTTAATCAAACTCACTAGAACCATTTTTCAGAAAACAAAAATTTTCGAAATTTTTTCCATGTAAACGGAGTTGGGGGTGGAGGAATTTTCTTAAAAATATCTTTGTGTTGCATCCTTGGAAGATACAGATTTCAATATCAAGTTTGGTATTTAACAGGCTTTTCTTTTTGAGCTATGCTGCCCAAAAACATTCACTAAGGGACACACAAATGGACATTTTTCTAAAAACGTTTTTTTTTTTTTTTTTTTTTTTTTTTTGAGGTCTCAAAACATGCATTTCTGATGAAATCTTGGTATCAAATTTCTGGGTGTAATACAATACCTTCTCTATGCACCATGTACATAGCATGTGTACCAAAAGTAAAAAGAAAATCTTACATAATGTAATTATTGATTAAACATTGTTGTTATGTTGTTACACTGGAGTGTCCATAATATTTTGTATTTTGTCTAAAAACAGGGACATTTACACAAAATCCATGGAAAAACCTGGGACATGTTACATAAACATGCAACATTACAAAAATCCACAAATAGAATGGAAAATTGATTATATTTTAAAAATATAATGTAGTAAACACATATACATACAAATGATTTACTTGGACCTACATTTAAATGCATGTCATTCTGCAGAGGTTTTATTGGCACTTTGTGTTAGTACACTCCAACGGCATTTTTACATCTTAACATGATTCACAATATCAGAGTGTCCATCATATGCAATATTGAACTTTGATTTGTACAATGTACACTCCACAGCTTCCCTATTTTCCCTGATATATGGAAACTCACTCTTTATATCATTGTTGAAGGAACACTTTCATTTTGGCATTTTTTACACGAATACAGTGATATACTTAAATCATTTAAGTGCTTCATGATCACTGAGCTGGACTCTGAAGAAAAAATAAGTACCTACATATACTAGAAAGAACGGTTGATCACACACAAGGCATCACGTTTTGCAAATTTGAATTAAACAATGAGTATTTTAAATTAACAGAGTAATACAAGTGCTGCCAACACATGAGAATAAAAGATTATAGTGCACGTGCTCAATCTTTAAGCACTATGTTCGCAGGCATTTATAAGTGCTGCTTTCTAGTGTTCATATTTGTAATTACACACTAAACAAAGTTTAAACTTGAAAGAGAGTAAAAATCTCTACCGGAAAGCCCATCTAAAATGGATTTATTATTATTACAAAAAGCAGGACATTTGAGCATCCCTAAATATTTTTTTGGGACACTGGGCCATTTAGTAAAAAAAAAAAAAAAAACGGAACTGTCCCGAGAAAAACAGGATGAATAGACACCCTAACCTACACTCATATTCTAGTTCTCATTTGAGCTGCATATTAAGTATGTTAGGCAGACATAAAAAGATATGGCCAAATGTTTATTATATTATGCACATCTAGGAATTGTTGGCAGTAGATTGCTAAATTGCTAGCATTAGTCTCCATTTTTCTTTCTGTTTTGTGGAAACATACACAAGCGCCTCTTATGTTCTCCAAGAATTGCTAGGCATAGGTTTCCTTTGATTTTTGTCTACAATGTGAATACAAAAGTGCTGCTGCATTTTCAGTTTTCCACTCTATTAATTTTATTAATACAAAACATTATGAAATATATTGGTTATTCACAAAATTACACAATAGACTGATGCTACTGCAAGAATAAACAGGTATTTGAAGAGTTTTATTATAACAATATCTTCTTGCCACCATAAGTAGCATGCCTCAGTGGCCACCATTGAAAAATGTATAAAATGTAATTGCAATAGAACAGGGAGATAGATGTGTATCTTTATTGGTTCAAATTACTAAAGTTATTACCCACATACTATGTGGGTCATTGACCATGCATGCATTTCATATACAAGTTAAAGGTAAAGAAAGAAAGAAAGAAAGAAACTCAACCAGAATAATGAAAAATATAGGTAAATTATTTTAGTCAAACAAATTTGATCCAGTTTTGGGCACTTTAGTATGGCAATTGTCCATGTTTTGCCAGTTTCATCCAACATGTCAATCTCCTTCTTTGAGTTTAATTATTGTTCACTGGTTCAACTGTGCACAACCTGGCAAAATAGTACCCATTCTTCATCCAAAACACAGAATGGGCAAACTGCAGTATACTGAGCATACTTCAACTCATAGATATTTTTACCTTTTCTATACATACTATGTACATAGTGAATTGAGAAGGTATTGCATTCCACCAAAAAATTTGATACCGAGATTTCACCGAAAATATATGTTTTAGGGTCCCCTGTATCCAAAAAAAGTATTTTCAGAAAGGTGTGTGTGTGTGTGTGTGTGTGTGTGTGTGTGTGTGCGTGCGTGAGTGCATGCGTGTGTGTGTGTGCGTGAGTGCGTGCGTGTGTGTGTGTGTGTTCGTGAACATGATAACTCAAAAACGAAAAGTCGGTAAAATACCAAAAGTATCTTCCAGAGATGTGACACGAAGATTTTGAGAAAAAAAAACGAAAAGTCGGTAAAATACCAAAAGTATCTTCCAGAGATGTGACACGAAGATTTTGAGAAAAATCCCCCCACCCCCAACTACCCTTCACATGGAACTTTTTTCGAAAACTTTGATTTTCTCAAAATGGCTGTAACGATTTTGATTAAAATTTCGTAAATTAAAGATATTTACCTGACAAATAAAATGTATATCTTGAATTTTCTAGGAATAGCCTCTGAATAGTAGTTTATTCTAGATGATTTTTACTGAATTTTGAATAACTGCTAAACTGTAAGAGATGGACAAAAAATTGCTGCTCAAAAAATGTAGAGCATGTTAAAACACACAATTTATGTTATATACATTTTTTATCGTGGAGTTCGTCGTTTTGGAGACATTCCTTATTTTTGGTTTCTGGTATGAAACTTTATACTTTTCTCATACTGGAATTTGATAACTGCTGTCCAAACAAACAAAGGAACTTCAGTGACATAGCAACCAGCTATTGATTATCACTTTAACCTATGGTACTCCGTTATTTTGCATCTACTTACAAGGAAGTAAGTAATACGACCATTTCTGCTAATTTTTACTGATTAGCATGAAGTAAATAGAAGTATAAGCTTTTTAAGAATAATTTATTGCAGAGATATAGAGAAAGTCATGTGAATGTAACACATCAGATTTTTTTTATCTTCTATTTATTTATGAAGACTGGATGAACTTTCATTTTACTATATTTATTATACCTGTTATGGTTGCAAAGCTAAATAAAGATGTAGCACTAAGCATAAGCATAGTATTAAGGTAACACCATTCAAACGTACCTATGCATGTGTGTGTGTGTATTACCTTATGACTATGCTTATACTTAGTGCTACATCTTCATCTCAATGGGGTCCTGCTTTGCAACCATAACAGGTATAATGGTAACTCAAATGAAGCCAGCAAAATCAATTGATCAAAGCAATCTGTGATCTTGGCATCCAACCTTTGAGACCTTCAGGATGATAGAGAAGGAAATTTTCATTATCATTATACTCAACAAGCCTAAATTAGTTATCTTTTAGGTACAACTTCATTACTTTTTGTTAGCTTTCATTACCAGTAGATACACTGCTGGATGCAGTAGACTACATTGTTGATCCTCTTCACCCCATAGTACAGCCCTTGCCAGGATTGTTAAAGCTTGAGGCACACACTCTGGTCTGATTAGGACATTTGCAACCACACCAGGTTACCCTGCTGGAAACCTTGGTTGTTGGCTTGCTGGTAATAGCAGATCTTAATGCAGTGACACAGGGATTTCATCTTAGATGGCAACAATACTGTGACTATGCCTTGCAGACATAACTGCTGCATGTGTGTGAGTGGCTTGCTTCGAAAGTCATTGCTGATTATTGTGGTGCTTTGTTACATATGTGCGAGTGGATATGTATGCCATCAATAAATACTTTACATCGAAGCTCCGATTATTGCACCTGTGTGAGTTTGTAACACCTGCAGTAGTTTGCACATGCAACTGCTTCTTAAAGTTTTGATGGGAAATTTGACTATACAATCATAGTTGCAGCATCAAACATTGAAAGAGAACTGCTGTGAAAACCCTGAAGAAAATAGATTCTGGTTGCAGTCAGAAGAAATAAGGAGCTGTTTGTTTGGATAATAAGATCAGTTTTGTTACATTACTCTGGTGACACACAGTCCAGATGAGGGTGTTTTCCATACCAAGCCAAGTTACTCCACTGCTGGCTTTAAGGTTCTGCTGTCACCACCTCACTTCTTTTAGTACAACCACATCCTTCAGGACCATCCTCAGATGTTGTTGGGGTTGTGGAGCATCATCTCATCTCTCAGAGCCACAGGACCTTCCTGCCGATATAGAACCCTGCCTCCCGGGTGAATTCAATCCTAGTATCACATCTTCAGCCATTATCATGCCCCCCAAGTCAACTCCAGCAGGGCCTACTATCTTCATGGGCAAGTGGCAAGATCCTGAACGTCAGCGCCCGCTTAGCTGCGCTGGAAGAGGCATACTCCAGCATCATCAACGAGAAGGTTCAGGAGCTACAAACTTCCACCACACTGCAGTCCACAGCAGCTGACTTGTCAGCATGTGTGGAAGGCATCTCCATGCAGCTCAAGAAGGTGCTCCTGCAGCAAGCTGCCTACTCTGCTGAGTTATTCTGCTCAAATCGCCAGCACAACACCGCTCCTCTTCCTGCATAGGCTGAGAGGCACATACACAATGCAGAACTTCAGAACGCTCCTGTCCAGCTTTGTTCGAATACCAGGGCAGCAGGGACTACATGAATCATCCAATTCATATATAAGTTCACCACATAATCTCCTGCACAACCTACACCTATATTCCTCTCCAATATCACCTTTAATTCCCCTAGGCTGCAGTCAGGCTTCATGGCTGTAGTCTAGAAACAACCTTTCCTCTGCTCCTGCACATAGTGCGTCAGCATCCTAGACTCCACATACTACCGTGGGTGCTATTGCAAGACCGCACACGATTCAAATCAGCAAACTACGTGTTATAACATGGAGTGGGTATGACGCAGCAGGGCAGAGAGTCCCACATATCCTCCCAGCCACTGCACTTCGGCTGGGGGTCGAATGCGTAATGCACTTTCCCCCTCCATGGTAAAAAAAAAAATATATATATATATAAACAAATAAAAAATAAAAAAAAAATTGGCAAGTGTACCCTGGTTTCATTACTAGTTGGCTAGGATGGTTTGGTTTTCTTGACAGCACGCACTTCACTACTTGGGTATGCAGCGCCCAGCCATTCACAAAGAGACTGTCAGAAGTTCTTCTACTGATGCATGCAGTGTGATTGAATGGTGATGACAGTACTGCTGTGCTCCTTGCCACTGCACTTATTGGTTTTCATCTACTCATCATTTGAACAGCTCTACACCAGATGTCTTGGCTGGGCACATCTCAAACACTCACCACCTAGAAATCTTTGCCATTATTTTAATTGTTTTTGAAACGGTAATAGCAGTCAGCTTGCCCACTTTCATTCTCAGCACAGCTGTTAATGCCTTGAATGTCTTGAACTCATTGAACATCACATGCTTCATACCATGAGTCATGTATCCTTCAAAGGAGTAAGCAGCTTCTTGAAACACTAGCTGAGCAGGCATAAATGCTGTAATGCCAGGGCAAACTTGTATGCATCCTCCCTAGCTATTTCAACCTCAATTTAAAATGGTCATGCATTTTGATAGTGGTTTCCAAACCAGCATTTCGAAGGCCAATTTTATATCCTTGAATGCTAACAACATTGGGATCATGTTTAAAACTTCTATCCTGAAGGCTGGCCACAGCTTGCGGCTTTTTGCTGTGGTATTCATATGTGGCACTAAGCTATATTTTTGGCATAAGGCTTCCAAAGTAGATGTTCCGGCATACTAGGGTGGCTTGATGCACTTATATGTTGTGTTGCATCCTAGCACTTCTACCCGTTTCCTCCATCAGGGCGCTCAATTTCTTGTAGCTGCTGGAGACCCTTCCTATCCAGTCTTCTAGGTGTTACACATCCATTGAGGTGCTTTAGTTCTTTTTATAAGTCTGCCCATTATTCCACCTTTGCCTATAATGATTCCTTCATCTCTGTCATCCCTGTTTTCATCTGTAAGGTGAGGGTTTTGTTTGTTATTTTCGTACATAGCTCGTTTTTACTGAGTTGGGCAAGAAGGTGTTAACACCTCATTCTTGGTTCAATCCTGCTCCTGAAACCAACTATGCTAAATAGTCCACCGTTTAACTCTCAGCAAACTTTATTTATTACTCAAAATGTGAAATAAGGCTCGCTTTATAGCTCTAACTTACAGATCATTTGCAATTATCTTGTTACTAACTCACGCTTACTTGCTGCCACCCTTTTATAGTGCCTTATTGCTATGGAGAGACATAAATGCAATGTTCTAGAATTTACCACAATGTAGAAGGCAAACTTTCTCGAAGAGTAGTCAATTAAAGCCTCTTCCAGACCTTGGTTGATGGTGCTATATTGATTCGATTTAACAAACCTGTGCTCAAAGATGTGTATCTGGCCACAATATATTGTTTTTATCTACATGAAATTCCGACTTCTGTATTTCAATAAAATAAATTTGAGCAGCTCCTTCAGTTATTGCACCTAAGGCTTCAGTCAAAAGTAAAAATCCACCTATCTTCTTTTTCTTTCAAGACTTGCAACAGTTTTCTCCTTCATGTTTTGAGGTTCGGGCTGCAAGTTTCTTTCTCTGGACTTTCCGGCCTTTTCTTAAGTATTTCCTTCTCTCTTCATAACTAAATATTAGCTATTCAAGTATAGCACAAAATTGCATATATTATTTCTCCACAAGAACATATGTATATTGATAATTATTATTCAGCTTTAAGAAACACACTTTTATATTACTCTGTACCTGCACAGCATATCCAATTGATGAGATAATTGCTCATTTTCAATAAACTGATTGGTTTTTATTTCCAAATTATAGTGAAAATGTATCACAATGTATTGAATGTATCCGTTAACAGGTTTTAAAGTAATAAAAAGATGATATCTATTTTGTGCTCTTATGTAAGTGTTATGGTTACGGGTTAATGAGAGCTTCACTATAGCCACATACTTGGGACCAACTCTGAAGTATGTTTCTCATTTTGGGAAGGGTATAGTGTTGTTTTCCTTTATATTGTTCTTCTTCTTTCAGAAATATATGCTAAAACTCAGATACTAGCAGGAGTTCTAAGAAAAAAATTGTTCTATTGGTATAGCTTAGTGATGTGATGTCTAAAGACTGATTTACAATAACTAGTAGCAGAGCATAAGAACAACAAAGTTCAAATAAATGTATTGTAATTCTCCATCTAATTCCATTCTTATTCACAGTGTATTGTGAACCAACATAATTGATATATTAATGTTGCAAAATACTGAAATGCTGTTAGGAAATTCACTTCTGAAAGTGCATTCATATAAAAAGTTCCATGCACAGTTCTAATATTCTCTTTGTATTTTGTTTGCTATTAGTTAATGAGTATATGCCTCTAAAATTTAATTGCCATACTTTATATCCAACTTTAATACACATATTTCAAAATGTAAATGGTGTTTTATTTATGGACACTCTTTAACTGCTGTGGTTCTCAGCGTCCCATTCTATACTGGGCGTGAAAGACTGCTTAATTTTGCTCAGAGGTCTCTCTATCAGGCTTGAGGTTCTTTTATGTGCCGTAAATCTATGACACAGGACCAACAGCTTTACTTCCCTTCCGAAGGAAGCCATGCTAAGGATTTTTACACCCGAAAAAATCCATTGTCCTCTGCCAGGTTTGAACCCGCAACCTTGGGTATATGAAGTCAGCATGGTAACCATTACATCACGGAGGGTGATCACACACGTTTCCCCCACTGTTCTATATTATGCATCAAACTATATTAAAAATGACAATCAGCCATAACAAACTATGTTCTCTTTATTGTTGGAATACACATTGACCTACACTTTGTTTTTAACACATTTATGGATGCAAACTAAGAGTGTAGCATTTAGTTTGCTGTACTTAATGGTAGACTTTGTTAATAATAAAGTAGAATATAATTAATAACTATGCAGTTCAATGATAAAAATGAGCTAGTACATTTTACACTTTAAAACAAAAATGATGATATTCATTTGTAGAAATAAGATTATCATATAACCAGGCTTTAAAAAAACTGGTATTCATATTTCAATGTCAGAACGTGATTCATATTTTTTTGTTTTTGTTTTAGGCTATATGAATATCAAATTTACCACACAGATTGAATCATTAATTTTGCAAGTTTAACTTTTTATCCATAACAAATACACATAATTATGGAAAATAGCAGCATAAGGCTCAAGAATGTTATGAAGTGCAGGAAATATTACAGACAGCTTGTAAAGTCAGGATTTTTGATGAATATGCTTACCATCATAAAAACAAACTTCAAAATCAGGAATAGGCATATTTTCCATTAATAAACATTTTGCTTTATTGCTGTAGTACGTGATTTTTGGAGTTTTGGCCTTCACTAAGTCAACAAATCTGAAAGAAAAAAAAAAAAAAAAGAAAAAAAGCAATGAAATGCAATTAGCTTGCATGTAAAAAATAAATTAAATGCAATTAATATTTTTCTATCTAAGAAAGAAATTATCCAGTTATCCTAATTGAATACTAAATTGCTTACATTTACAAGTTTTATCTGGAGCAAACAGAGAAAGTGTACATTCATAGGTTATAGAATCATTCCGAAAATGTGAATTAGTGGGAGGCATTAATGGTTTCCTTTTCATATTCATGTCAGCAAATTTCAATCCTGTTTCGTTGAATATGGATGTCAGAAGCTACTTTTGATACTTGACTGCAAATATGGTATATTTTGAATGATTTAGAGCACAAAGGGGTAAATGGAGAGACTCACAATATTTTAAAAGTGGATTATATAACCAGGTTTCCCTCACTTTAGAAAAAATTATATATTCAAAAGCCGTCACATAATAGTCTAAATAGATAAATGTTGAGAAAATGTGAAACTTCTCAATGGAAATAAGCAAATACAGTTAGGTATTAATGACATTGGCTCAAAGGATGAAAAATATGAGTGCTCATCCAGATAGCACATATTTCTGAAGAGTAATCAATAAAGTTCAAGTAAACTGACAAAAAATTAACAGTGCACTAATGGTGCAACTGATACATAAATTAAAGAATATCTGAAAAACAAAATGTGCCAACTATTCCACATTTTCTTTTCTGAATTAATAGAGATCTTTATAATCATATTCATGATAATCTTTCCATACATTACAATGATTTCTTTTGCATTGGTAAACCACTATAAACAAAGGCATCACGCATTCATCCTGTTGTATATTACCTGAGTCACCTAATGGACAGTCTCAAGAAATGCTAAGACGCATCACATGTTGGTGAGATAAAGCTTCAGTTTATTCATTACAATTTGAGATATATCTTATTAGTAGATTTGCTCTGCAATCCATCTCAGAGTGGCTAATAACACTACTGATACAAAACATTTTTATTCATCTACAAGCGAGTTAATTTCAAGATTTGTGAGATGGAAGATGCATCTCAGGTCTATTCATATCACCCAATATGCTATTACATATGATGTACCTGATAAGGTGTTACTTAAAATGTGACAATGATTATTTCTTACGAGGGCTGATCAACAAAGACTGAGACTGATTTTTTTTCACAGATGTTTATTACTCCAATTCAATGTTTACATGATCTTTTTCAAAGTAGTCCCCTCATACTTCAATGCTCTTTTTATAGCGTCTACCAGTCCTTGAACACGTGCTGCAGACCATTCTTTGTCAGGTCCTTGAGAATCGCCTAACTTTTCTTGAGCACTGCTTCAGAGCTCTCAAATTGTACCCCTAAGCTTTGCCTTTAATGATGGGGATAAAAAAAAGTCACAGGGTGCAAGATCAACAAGTGCAAGTGGATGTGGTACACAGGTAATGTTGAATCGAGCCAGAAACTGCATGACTTGATTTGTGACGTGAGGCCGTGCATTGCCATAATGAAGTTGCCACCCAGTCCGAGAGAACTCTGGTCGTTTCTTTGCAATGTGCTTCCTCAGTGTAGCCAATACTGACGTGTAATATGCTGCTGTAACAGTAGTGTGAGGGGGAACTGCATGCTGGTAAATCATTCCATTACAGTCAAAAAATATGATCACCATCACTTTCCCTGCAGATGGAACAACTTTTTTGCCTTTTTTGGTGTTGGAGAACCTGGCAATTTCCACACTGTGTTGACTTGTTTTCCTTCAGGATCATAATGATCAGCCATGACTCATCACTGGTGATAATCGATTTAAAAAATTCATCCTCTCCATCAGCAGAGAGGCTTGTCTCCATTCGCACAGCCTTTTGTTCGAGAGTCAACAGACCTGGCACCCAATGAGCACAAACTCGGGTCATATGGGGATGGTCGTGCATAATTGTAAACACACTGCCATATGAAATTCTCAACACTTCACTGAGGTCACATAATGTTATATCTATTTATTTATTTATGCTAAGCTTTATACAGGTGAATATGACCGGTGTTCAGCCCTGGCTCTTTACCGGTCATACTCATATTTTACAATAGTTTATTAATTCTAGTTTATTACACCATTTTGTCTATTTACTGTCCATATCCATTTATTTTTCACTTTGCATAAGAATTGTCCAATCTTCTTACTATGTTTTTGAAACATTTCAACTACTACTACATTTCTATCTATTTTAAACCATTTCTTATTAATATACTCTTTTCTCCAAATTTCAGTCCCTTTACATTTAAATAAAATGTGTTCCATATCTTCATTTCCGCCACATATAGGACATTGATTTTGTGGAATACCTTTCCTTAAACCTTTTAATCTCCATACTCCTGCTTTCAGCCATGCAATACCTTCTCGCTCCTCTTTATTTGTCAATATCAATGTACTTTTCCCTTCCCCACGAGACTTTCATTGGTATATAGAAAACTAAAGATCTCTTTTCAGTTATTTCACTGAATATTTTTTGTATTTCTATATCCTCAAATCTTTTCCTTGCCAACTTCCAGAAGTTATTCACATTATTTTCTCTTCTTCTCCACATTTCCCCTAACCCACTACTTTCCAGGTTATTTCGAAGACAGTCTACCCATCCCTTGTTCTTTAAACTTTTCTCTTGATATACTAAACACTGTTTTAACATATTCCTTTCTTCCAATTTCAATGTCCTTTCCATAATCTTTCCCTTACTTGCCACTCTACCCAGCTCTATTTGTGCTACTGCATTTGGTAACCCCAGTATTTCTTTGCAAAATTTCCTATGCACCTCATCTATGCCTTCCCATCCTCCTCCTAATCTTCTATCCCATATAGCATTTTTGCCTCAACCACCATATTGTACACTTTTTCTAACCATCTAATATTTATATTAGGTGCTTTGTATTTGCAACTTCTAATAGCTGATAAAGCTCCTTTTCCTTTTGCCAATGCAAATTTCCTTTGCTTTTCCCAATTGCCACCACTATCAATTTTAACTCCTAGATAAATACATTCTCTCACTACCCTGTACTCCTTTTCATTCTCATTCTTCCATTTTTCATACTTGCTCAATTTTCCCCCTTTTTTGAACACTACAATCTGCGTCTTGTCCTGGTTCACTTTTAAACTCCACTCTTTACAGTAATTATTTAATGTTTGCAAGGATTGTTTCAAGCCATTCACTGTAATTGCACCTATAACTAGATCATCTGCAAACAGTAATCCTGGAATCTGAATATTATTAATTACTGGCATCGAGTTATTATTTCTCCCAATTTCTGTTAATACATCATCTATATATAAATTGAATAGGACTGGACTTAACTTACATCCCTGTCTAAGGCCTTTCTCTTGTTGGATTTCTCTTGTTACAACCCCTTCCTCCACTCTTATACAAAAAGTATTTTCCTTATATAATGCTCTAAGGGTGTCCACCATTTGTTTACTCACTCCTTTAGTCAACAACTTATGCCACAGCAATTGAAGCTCTATCCTATCGTATGCTTTCTCTAAATCCACAAAAGCCATATATAGCTTTCCTCTTTAAATTTCATATAGCCTTTGTCAACTATCTTATCTTTGCTGTATCTAATTTTCTCAGGTTTCTCTAATGTATCATTACTCATCCACCTATTCCCTCCAATAACATAATTTTCGCCAATCCTAATGTTAAAGTCTCCCATTAATATAATCTCAGAATTACCATATCTCTCCTTTAAATGTTCTATTTCTATCTCTAGGTGTTTAAGGAGGTCCGGATTATGATAGCGCGAAGGAAGAGGATTGTATACTATGCCTATACATATAACATTTTCAACTATTTGTTTCTCCTCTAATACAATCCATAGTATTTCTTTTCTCCTTGACCAAGTTTCTTTAACTCCTTTACTTAACGTCTTCTTTACAAAAAAGCCTATACCTCCAGATGCCCTCCCCTTTCTTGCTACCTTATCTCCTTTTATCCCTACAAAATCAAAATCCTTTACATAAACCTGGTCCTCTTTTAACCATGTTTCAGCTACCGCGAGATAATCAAGCTTCGTCAATAATTGATTTAAACTCCCCGCATATATTTTGTTTTTAACTCCCTCACAATTCCAGAATCCAAGCCTCCTTATATTCTCCCTTCCCTATTGTGAGCCTGATCTAAATCTAAATGTTTCTAGTGTTCTTTTACTCCTTTATTGTATCCCTTCTCCGGAAGGAATAGCTTTATTTTTGTCTAAAACTAGAATGCTGCCATGTTCAGATGATATGCTGTCTTCTTCCCCTTCTGTATTCTCCCTGCTACTCTGTTGCCACGCCTTCTTTCCCTTCGAAGCCAAATTACGTGCTGCTATTACTTCCCCTCTTCTCGGTGACACTATTTTCTTGGGTGACGTCACTCTGGTGGCTCCTCCTCCTGTTGCTTCCTCTGTTGACGTCATTACTTCGTCAGCTGTTACTTCTCTCGTAAGGATGTTGGATGACGTCCTATCTGCATATGCCGTTCTCATATCCATGCTGACAGGCGGATTTCGGTTCAAACACACACTTTCCCCGTCTTCACCCACATCCATTCCTTTTTGCTTGGACTTTGATCTTCCTGTTGTACTTCCTAAAGTTGGCGTTGACATCTGCTGAGTAATTTCCTCTGTGCCTGATTGGGGTTCTCTTAGCTCCTTCTTGTCCAGATGCGATGTCTTTTCTCCATCAATCCACAATTGGAAATTTCTAATATAAGCTCTTCTTCCCTGGGCTCTTGCTTGTTTTATTTTTTGTACCAAATTTCTTTGCAGAGCTCTCTTCTTAGGTGATAAATCTTTATTAATAAAAATGTCTGTTCCTTTTAATTTCTTGGCTCTTTTAAGTACTTCATGTACTAATTGGGCTGTTGCAAATTTCACTATAATTGCTCTCTTGCCAAGTTGTCTTCCAACTCGATAAGCTTCAATAATTTCCCATCTATACAATTCCAAATTCAGCTTTTCCTTCGTTATTTCTAATATTTCTTCTGCTGGCCATTTATACCTTCTTTCCATAACTCCTATGAACACTAAATTAAATCTTCTCTCCCTTTCTTCCAATCTTTCCATTCTTTCCTTAACCATTTCAACTTCCCTTCTTGCTTCCTGCACCTCAACTCTAACATCTTCTTTGATATCTGTTGCCACCTTTTCCAATTGTTTACCTATTCGTTGTTCCATGCCTTCTATTTTGTTCATTTTCTCAGTCAGGTTTTCCAGCATTGTTATTATATCTGCAGGGCCGGGGTTTACCTCAATTCCTCCAATCACTAACAACAAAGTTATAACACTTGCTAAAACCAATATGTTTGTCATCTTCTCTCCAAAACTATGTTTACTATTCACCAATTTTACTTTTCTAAACTGTCCAATTCTTGCTCTATACACTGTAATATCCACTCCCATCGTGACTTGATCCTTCTTCCTTCACTGCAGGAGCACCTCTCAAAACACAACCTTCCTGTATCACTGCTGGCTTAGCACTCTCTAATGTTATATCTCGGACAATCACAGCAGCTGTGTTGGTGTTGATTTCAGTCACAGCAGAAGCCAAAACACCAGGCCCACCTTGCTTAACACTGGCAAGTCGGCCTTCTTTGAAGTCCTTGAACCACCTAAACACCGTTGCATGAGGTAGTGCATCTTCACTGTACGCTTGCTTCAGCTTTTCATAAGTTTTGGTGGCTGCATGGTTTAAACGAAAACAGAATTTGATTGCGCTATACTGCTCCTGTTGCGTCAACTCCACTGTCTGGTATGCAAAATGCACGTAAGGTCTACAAAATAGAGCATTACTACCAACCTACAGATACAAGTGTTGTGCTGCCTACCAACATTATACATAAAAACCCGCTCTTTTCAAATATTTATGTTACAGATATGAAACTAATTCAAAATCTTCTCGGGCTTCTAGCCAGGTAAAAACTTGGCTTGACACCTAGTTGTCAAGCCAAGTTTTTACCTGGCTAGAAGCCCGAGAAGATTTTGAATTAACACGTCGCCAGGAAAGCTTCAGTTCTTATTTTAGATATGAAACTATCATAGAAGCTACAGGAAAAAATCAGTCTCAAGTCTTTGTTGATCAGCCCTCGTAGATTGGTGTCATGCAATATTTGAAATTTTTATTCTTCCAAATAAATTTAGTGCCTTATTAGCAACCCATTATTTTAGTCAACAGACATCTGTGAGATTTTTTATAATTTATGCAAGATATTTGCAGGGTTACCCAAGCCAGTGCACATCAGATATAGTGAGGATCGGAATAAATTCACATTACCCAAAGGTGCATTAATAAAAAAAAATAACAATAATAATAATACAAAAATATGTGTTCCATTCACATGAATTTCTCTAGTTGTTCCACAAGCAAACTTCCTTTATAAAAGATTGTTCTTTTATTTACATCATGCTAATTGATATAAACATTAGCAGAAATGGTCTTATTACCTGCCTCCTTGTAAGTAGAAGAGAAATAAGGGAATATATTAGGCTAAAGCAATAGTCCAATTTTGAAATTGGGTTCTATTTTACATTGCTGATAGTAAAACATTTCCTAAGAAAAGTAGTTTAAAATTATTGAAACCAATAACAAGGAATATCTGGGAAACTAAAAAAGTAAATTATTTTTTTTATTTCTCCTATGGTTTAAGAGTTAGACAATAGTCATCCACAATCTTCACAGGCTATTCCCAGAAAATGCAAGATATATATTTTGTTTGTCATGAGAATATCTTAATCATATGAAATTGAAATCAAAATCATCACAGCCAATTTTGAAAAAATCAAAATTTTCAAAAAATGTTCCATGTACCACCTAGTTGAGTGATTTTCTTTAAATCTTTGTGTCACATTCTTGGAAAATCTGAACTTAAATTACAAGTTTGGTATTTAACTGGATTTTTGTTTTTGAGCTATGCATTACACACACGTGCATGTGCGCACATGAACACACACACACACACACACATATATATAAATATGTTTCTAAAACTGTTATTTTTGGATTTAGGGGGTCTCAAAATATGTATTTCTTGTGAAATCTCAGTATCGAACTTTTGGATGGAATACAATTTCTTCTCTATCTACTATGTACATTATACACATGTGCTAGAGAAACTATTTAGAGCTTGCTATAAATGTAAGACATGTGCCTTATAGAAAAGCCCAATGAAACACATGGGCAAGGAGGGTAAATTTGTTCAACAGAACATGCTGGAACTGTAATAAAGCAGGTCAGTGAGATAAACGGGTCATAAGTAGAGCCCGAATTTTTATGTTACGAGGTACGTTCAGAAAGTAAGTTCCGTTTCAATTTATCTCCGCTGCAGCGATGCGATCGCAGTACCGCACATGCACGGTAGACACTCTGTATCAAGGAGAAGAAACGTGCGCCATTTTGAGATCACTGTCAGCCACATAGGCTTTGTTGTGCTTGTTTACAATGTCGGTGTTGATTGAAAATCCTGCCGCTTGTGAAATCAGATCTGTGATTTGTTTTCTGAATGCTAGGAAAGTGAAACCAATTGAAATTTATCAGCAAATTTGCGGACAAAATGCAACGAGTGATTCAATGGTGAGAAGATGGTTCCGACAGTTCAATGAAGGACGTAGTGAAGTGCACGATGAAGAACGAAGTGGGCGTCCATCTTTGGTTACATAAGAACTGGTTCACTCGATTGATTACAAGATCCAGGAAAACCGCAAGTTTACAATTAGTGCTCTCGCTATGGAATTTCCCCAAAGCTCAAGATCACTAATTCATGAAATTGTTACCAAAAAACTGAAATTTCATAAACTTTGCTCATGTTGGGTACCAAAGATTCTTACTGAGCAACACAAAACAAAACGAAAATGGGTAGTGAATGCACTTCAGTATTTAACCCGTTATGATGAAGACGGCGAAGAATTTCTGACACAGATAGTCACAGGAGATGAGACTTGGGTTTCTTACGACACCCCTGAAAGTAAGCAGCAATCAATGGAATGGAGGCACACTTCATCCCCAGCAAAGGTTAAGCCGAAACAAATCTTGACACCTCGAAAAATAAGGTGCACAGTGTTCTGGGACTGGAAAGGCATCTTACTCATTTCTTACCACGTGGTCAAACAATCAAAGCAGATGTTTATTGTGAGACACTTAGGAAATTGCGCTGCGCAATACAGAATAAGCGCCGAGGATTGCTGTCAAAAGGTGTTGTTTTTCTTCACGACAATGCACGACCACACACTGCAAATGTGACAAAAAACCTCCTACAGGGATTTGGCTGGGACGTGTTTGACCATCCTCCGTACAGCCCTGACCTCGCTCCTAGCGACTTTCATCTGTTCTTACATCTCAAGTCTCTCCTTGGCGGTCAACACTTCAACAACGATGAAGAGCTGAAAGAAAATGTTTCCAACTTTTTGAAGACACAGGCGGCAAACTTCTATGAAGAAGATATACAAAAACTTGTGCCACGCTATGACAAATGCCTGCAAAATTTCGGCAGTTATGTGGAAAAGTAGTTTAATAGTTGTAGAATTTTGTGCAATAAATAATTATTCTGTATCTGTACACAATTTAATTTTATTACCAAACAGAACTTACTTTCTGGACGTACCTCGTATATTAGACTAAGAAATATGCAGATGCAGAAGCTATATAGTAAAATATGTTATGAAATATTGTAATATGATATAAATATGTAATTATAAATATATAACAAATATTTTAAAATGACATTAGAAGTTCAGAATTTAAATGAACATGCATTTATTTCACTCTTGGTCATTCCTTGTACCATTGCATTTATTGCTCCATACTACTCACACTTATTATTTTAAACTGGAATTCATAAGTTTCAGTTTCATAGTTTTCTTAATATTTTACAAACACTTCAAATATTTGTTAAACATGCAGGAGCAAAAGTCTCCATTAACATGTTTGAAGAAATTAAGAATGAGTACTAACACAGTTGTAATTATTTCCAAGCAGAGTGCAATAAGATACTTCTTCACATTGAATTAATTAAACTGGTACTGTTAACACACACTTCACTTACTTTTATTGAGTAGGACAATTGTTTCGCGGACCGTTACCCGCATCCTCAGCTGTTGAACCACTACTGCTTGGGTTTGGGTTCCAAGTTGTGGTTGTGGATGTGTTGGTTGTGGTGACATCTGTTGGACGGGCGATGAGACTTGTTAAGCAATCCTTAGGGAAACTCCATGTTCATCAATGTGTGGCAGTATTTATGAATGTAGATTTTTTCCCATGCTGATAATTGAAACTGATTCAAAAGTTCTTTCAATAGTTTAATGTTCGGATTGATTTCATGGTGTGTTTCCCAAAAATGATGTGCTACTGCATTTTTGGGAAACACATTGATGAACATGGAGTTTCCCCCTAAGGACTGCTTAACAAGTCTCATCGCCCGCTCAACAGATGTCACCACAACGAACACATCCACAACCACAACTTGGAATCCAAACCCATTCAGTAGTGGTTCAACAGCTGAGGATGCGGTCAACAAACAATTTTCCTACTCAATGAAATTAGTGAAGTGTGTGTTAACAGTACCACTTTAATTCAATTTGATTATGCCTTCACTGTAAGTAGCTTCAAAATTATACATTTATACTTCTTCACATTTTCTGATGTAAATGGCAGTTTGATAAAATTTTCTTGTATGAAGAAAATGTCCTAAGAGATTTAAGATATCTTAGGGACACTGCCATGGCTGAGTGCTTAGGCCACTTGCCTCTCACCTAGATGGACCAGGTTCGATCTCAAGAGACTACATGTGGGATTTGTGGTGGATAAAGCCATGTCTCGACGGGTTTTCTCCATTCATTCTGCCAATTGCTCCATAATCATCTTCCCTGTCCTCCATTTCACTGTCATTTCACATCATCCACTTCCTCACTTTCATAACAGGCATTGGCATGATCATCCATCCTGACCTCTTTGATCCAGAGCCTCCGTTCTTCAACAGTCCTCTGACATTAAGTACTGGCTTGTAAGTCCTAATATTAGAGTAAACAGAGAAAAAAAGGAAAGAAAGAAAGACGTCAGAAGATATACTTGAGCAAGAACATTTTTCTGGGAGGTATGCCCTCTAGAGGCTGCAACTCTCCACTATTCAGAATCTTGCATATAATGAAGAAAGCAGAGTAACCAAGTTTTCTATCAATTACATTCTGGGACTTTTGAGATGCATTGATTCCAACCATTTATTCTCCTTGTAAAGAAATAAAAGTATAGGTAGGTATAGAAAGACAATACAAGTATAATAAATAATTAAGCAAAAAGACAGCTAAATATTTATTTTTAAAAATTGTGCAGAATACAGAAAAATATATAAAATGAAACCTCAGTATAGCAATTAACTTGCTCAAATTCATAGACATTCACCTACTGTATATTTCCACATATAAAGGAATAGAATATGTAATTACATAAGAATTCAGACTCTTAGTTATGACAGCAAATCCCAAATTTTACTCGACGACGAAAGTATATCCACCCATCTCAGTAAGAATTGCTCATGCAGGGCCTGCCACATGACAAAAGCATTGGCCAATTTGATGTCAAATTTAAATAGTTCTGCTTTGGTAAGTGTTGAAAATCATTCATTGCCACATGAATTACTTATTCTCAATAAATTTACAACTACTGCATTACTGGATATTGGCAGTGTTGTGCTGACAATTTAATTCAACTATTAAACTGTCAATACAATGGCCGAGATTAGGCAATTTCAACCAATTTCATCTGACTGGAGTGATAATGTTGAAACATCTTAGCACAGCTGATGTTCATTTCTTTCAAATCTTGTCGCACTTGATGTTTGTTTAATCTCCTGTCTTGGTTATTGGTAACAAGTAACAATCCAGTCAGCCAGTCTTCACTTTTAATAACTGTCAGTTCCACAACTGTACTTTCAATTAATTCAGCTACAATGTTTATGTATCCAGTTCATAATATATTTAGTTCAAAAAAGGAGTGAAAATAATCATTATTTGTATTTCTTATGTATGAGATGAGTGCAATAACCTGAAATACTTGCTTTGCTCCAGTCGTGAGTTATCAACAAGATGAAAATACTCATGGTATTATTTATGATAATAAGTTCTATATTGGTAAAAGCACTAAATATGAAGGTAATGTCATCAGTAGTAAAATAGGTATCACTGGCAAAGTTATTAATATTTTGGGGTAAAACCACTTATGAGACCAGTTAAGTAAGTACCAATGTTTTATAAATTAATACAGATTGAGGCAACCAGACACACTGGCTTCACATACCTAAAACTTTTCCCAATGCGTTTCACCGTCAGTTGAAATTATAAATTATTACAGTGCTTTACAGTGTGAATTCCAATTGGTTTTTAACTATTTTGTAACAAGTACTAATGTTTCAAAACAGTGTTACTATTGTTTACTGTCATTTGTTATACATAGTCAAAACAAATTGGTACTGATTCATAGATAGTTTAGATCTGGCAATCTTTTCAGTTGGTCATTCATGTTTTTGTTAAAATGGCAGTGTGTTCAGTGATTCAAGTTTTACTTTTGGATGGGAAAATTTACAAGGAGATAAAAGCAAAATTATGGGCACCTTTTGCCATCAACAGTTAGATGTAGGTTCAACAACTTTAAATGTGCTCTGACATTTTTGATGAGGTGCCCCCCAGAGGCACTTATGGAAATGAAATACACAATTAAAGCACTTTTAAAACTTAGAAATTATATTATACAGGAAGTGAGGAACATTTTAAAGTGGATATTGAGATCAAAGATTTTAAATAGTAAAGTAGGAAAATGAGGACCAACTATTACATAACATTACGTGCCAATTTGTCCTTTAGGAGCTTCAGTATTTATGTTATTAGAATGCCTGAAAATGAATCACCTCATATAGCAGCAGCCCGTAAAGATATTTGATATTACCATGTGAACTGACGAAAGAATTTCTGCTTTTGTCACATTGCTATAATTTAGAAAACTCAGTAAAGTACTTAAGAGGGTTGCCTGCACTTGAAGATAGCTCTGAACTAATTTTTTTTTGCGTAGCCTAACACATCAAACTGTAATTTAGTTTCAACTGATGTAACGCTCTGAGATACAATGTACTTTTTTTAAGTTGCATATAAAAAATGAAATGGCCTGTTATTTATGGATGCTCTTTAACTGCTTTGGTTCTCAGCATCCCATTCTATATTGGGTGCGAAAGACCGCTTAATTTTGCTCAGAGGCCTCTCTTATCAGGCTTGAGGTTCTTTTATGTGCCGTAAATCTACGACACGGGACCTACAGCTTTATTTCCCTTCTGAAGGAAGCCATGCTAAGGATTTTTACGCCCGAAAAAAATCCATCATCCTCCGCCGGGTTTGAACCCGCGACCTTGGGTATATGAAGTTAGCATGGTAACTATTACACCACGGAGGGTGACCAAGTTGCATATAAGTAGACATATATTCTTGGCTTTACAATTCATTTTTTGAGCCCACCTCCATAGTGTGTGGGTAGTATGTCTGCTTCTCATCCAAGAAGTCATGAGTCTGAATCTCTAGGGTGAGTTACCCGGTTAAGGTTTTTTCTGGGTTTTCCCATATCTGAGAAGATGAATTAAGTAACTTTAAGCTTCATAAACCCTGAGATCATTTGTGCATCATTTCACCAATATCATCCATCATCCCATATGACCAACCAGGTTAAAGGACATTAGGCCACCAAAAGAAAAAAGAAAAAAAAATTCTCATGCACAAATTAGGCTGCAAGTGTACAAGCTATTTTGTGTCACCCAATAAGGCTCATAAGTGTGACATGGTCTAAAAGTTTATTGAGTTTACTGGAAGCATTTATACCTATCTTGCAACATGACAATTACACAATATTCTGTGTCGCATGAACTCAAAAATACATTCACACAGTCTTTCAGTTTGTGTGACACATTGACATGCTGCCACAGCCGTATGGCCCCAATATAATGTACCATCAGCTAAAGTGGATATGCCTTTAATGGCATCAGGGTTGCAGTTTCACAACACGTTCCTCCTGAGGCCTGATTTCACTTAGCTCACAAAATAATCGCTACTGAGCAACTCAAAATCCAAAATTTGTACACTCAATTCCACTACATGAGCCTAAGTTCTGTGTTTGGTGTTCTATGACCGAGCGAGTTGATGCTGTAGTAAAGTAAGTAACTCACATTCAGGTCACGAGTTTAATTCTCATGGCAGGCCTTCCTAGTCCATGTATATTTTTGGGGATTTCCCCAATTTGCCAGGCAAATGCTGTGAAGATTCTTACATCCCCCCATTATTTCCTTGTTATTCGTTTCAGGGTTGAACCAGATGATAGTGTTAAGCGGGTTGCAACTGGATGTGGCTTGCACACTTAGTATTGTCGCTAGTACCGCCCAATTAGCATCTGCATTCAGGGCTTTCAGGCTTGGCACCCTCAGAGGCATCCCATTGGTAACCATTAAGACCCCATCCATGCTCATCACTATCCATCTGATTGCCCTTCAGTTTCAACCCTCATCCCTTCTTAGGGTCATGCAAGATTCAAAGGGTCCCAAGCGCCTATGTGTGGTACTCTGCCCTAAGTGTCTGGGGACCCTGTTTGTGTGTAACCCTAATCTTTGGTCTGCTGTGGCTGCAGCTAAACCAACTGGCCCTATTTTCTTTCATGAAACAATTAATGCTACATAGTACCAAGTTTTAATGTTGGAGCAATTTTTCCTTCAACTGATAGATGAAGAGTGAATGCATAACATATTTCAACAAGATTTCTTTGGACCCACTTGGTGACAAGAGTGGTCAGTGCAGGGACATTTAATATTGCAATTTGCAAAATAATAATGCTACTAGTTGGCCCTGTCAGTTTATCCTATTTGTTTCTATGCATAAGATGGTCTGTGTGGGGATGAAGTGTCAGCAGGGAGGAGTATGTATTTGTGACCCTGGTTTCACTAGAGTTGCTGTCATGATCGAAGGCAGTAAGTGACAAATAACGTGTAGGTTGGGGAAGTTAGGGGAAATGCTATGTTGTGACCTTTTCTAGACAGGGGAAAAAGGAGGGGTGAAGGGCTGCATTTGCAAGCACGTGGCAGTTGGCACAAACCGAAAAGTAACACATTCCTTTGTTGTTAAACGTCACATCACTATAAAAAATACTTTCTTATCTAATTCTTCGTCGCTGGATTCTCCTTCAGAATCAGAATCCCGAAGGCTCACTATGAAGGGTTCCATAACAGCATCCCTGTATATTTCTTTCCGAAAATCATCTTCTTGCAGCTTTTCTGCATGTTGAATGCAATAATGCCTTCCACAGCCTTGTGTGTCAGTCTCTCCATGTCTGCAATTTTGAAGGTGTTATTTTTCACTGTTATATATGCCTTCATTTGTGCCCACACCAATTCTATTGGGTTATATTGGCAGTGGTAAGGTGGTAATCGTACTACTCTATGTCCAAGTTCTGCAGCAATGTTATTCAATTAAAAAAAGAAAGAAAAAAAAAATTGTGGCTTATTTAACTTAACAATCTGCAGCAGTTCTTCTCGAGTTTGTGATGGGCCAAATGGAATTTTCCTATTAGACAGCCAAGCCGCAATATTGGCTTTCCTTGTATTAGAGCATGGTATCTTTTCCTTCTGTACAGAATGTATGCTTGCATTGTCCATTACTATGACTGATCTTGGTGCTAAAAATGGCAAGAATTTGTTCAAGAACCAGTTTTTAAACACACCAGCATTCATTTCTGTATGATAGTCAGTTGGAGACTTAGATTTAGAGCGAAAAATTAATATGCTCTCCGAGATGAAACCTGTGTTGGCTGAACCAGCATGACATAAGATTAGACGTTTGCCAATAGGAAGCTTTAAACCTCCACTCCCGTCACTCCTCTGCCAGCATGCTGATCTGGTATGGTTTTGGTTCACCCAGGTTTCATCCAGGCAATAAAGTTTAGTGTCACACTGGTTTCTGATGGAGTGCATTGTTCTGAGAAACACGGCTCTCGCGGCTGCCATGTCACTACATTCCATTATTAACTTTCTTCCATCACAGCATTTCCTATAACGAAATCCCATTTTCCTTAAAATTCGCAGCATGGAAAATTCACTGCCCTCAAATCCCGTGTCTTGTTTCATTTCGATGACAAGCTTCTGAGCTGTAGGAAACTTTCCATTCTCATACATCGAAAAAAAGTTTCAATGCAACAAATTCTTGTCAAAATCGTCAAGCTCATTTGCAGGTTTGTTCCTTTTATGCACTTTTGCAGGAGAATTAAATCTAACATGTTCTCCTGCATGAACACAAGCTTTTGCTTCATTTACAATTCTTTCCATGGTGCATATGCCCACCTGACAGGCTTCAGCTGTTTCCTTGCAACAATCGGCAACACTGTTTAGTGAGCTTCTCGGTGTTTCCGTCTTTCCCAGGAAGTATTTGTACACATTATATACCATTCTCTTGCTTGACTGTGAAGAACGCAATATTTTTTTGCTTCAGCCATTGTCAGAACTATTAACTGCCTTGCTAACAAATAAAAGAGTAGATTTATAACTCGTAATTACTTAATTTCACTGTTAAACTTCAGGGAAAGTTCCCACTAACATGAACTGAAACACACTACACCTGATTGGCTAGAAAGCATGTGACTATGACGTCGCTGGATATTTGTCTATTGCACGCATCCGCCTTTGTTCATGACGGGTACTCTAACTGTTGTAGCTTAATCTGACTTACACATAGGTGTATATGGGACTGGTTTATTTTACTCACTGTAAGCCAGTGCTGGAACTTTGGGAAACCCAGAAATGTAGTTTATATTTTTTTCAGTTTGGTTAGCACTTTCACATTTTTCAAGAGTGGTCTGATTTTTATCATTCAGACTTTTATCAAGTATGGATACAGAACATTTTGTAGAAGAAATTCATTATAGGCGTTTAATTTGGGATGGCACCTTAGAATATTACAAAAACTGTGACAAGAAGAAGGAATTTCCCATGTTGCTAAACCCACTCAATGAATCTTGCCTTGTTCATAGCAATAGTGCGACAAACATGGATACATATTACCTCTAGAACCAATGTGGGAATGGGCTGGTAGAAACAACATTCTCAACAATACACAATTGATCTATGTTTGACTGGTGTAACAATTTTTGTATTCTATTTATTTATAAAAAAGACTGGATGAATTTCCATTATGTATATTATTGGCTACATATTACCTATGGAACTTGTGGTGCTAGAAAGAGTTCTACATGTGATTTATGGATCTAGAAGTCTGTGACAACTTTATTGTGCCTATGGCTGGCTGCATTGAGAATGGTATTTCTCGCACCTGCGCTTATGCTGCATTAGTTTAGTGCTATGTCTTCAATTGAATGGGGCCTTACATAGCAACCATAACAGGCGTGATGGTAACTCAACTGCATAAGAATGAAACCAGAAAATCAATTGAACAAAGCAATCTGCAATCTTGGCTCACCATGCTTTGAGACATTCAGAATGATATGAGGAGAAAATTTTCATTACTATTATGTTCAAATCATTATCCTAAATTACTGTTTAGGTACTTTCCTTGCCAAAGGAGCAAAGTCATTACTTTTTCAAAACTTATGTTACCCACAGGCTAATACGAGAGTCAGTCAATAAGTAATGTCTATTTTTTTTCTCTGAACTAAGTAGTTATGTGAACAATTTGAATTTGGTGCAATTCCTCAAACCTTCTTCTCCACTCCACTGCAGTAGCAACTTTATATATCAACCAGTAGCAGTATTGCTGTTGCAAAATGGCTAAAATTGATGTTCACATTAGACAGTGTTCTGTCATTGAATTCTTGAATGTGGAAGGTGAAAATGCCCATTTGCATTCGTGAAAGGCTCACAAGGTGTATGGTGATGCAATAGCGGATGTCAGCACAGTTAGATGATGGATTTGTCACTGTAATGAACCTGAAGGGCCAACACCGTTGGCTGATGAACAGTGGAGGAGCATGACTACAGTGATTCCATGCAACATTGAGCGAGTGGATGAGAACATTCGTGCTGACTGCCGGATAACAATGGATATATTGTGTCGCATTAAGTCCCTGAGGGATGGGCTGACACCTGCCATGCTAAGCAACCTTCCCTTCAGATCAGTGCTGTTCCTCACTTAGTGCTATTCTGCAATTTAGGAATTGCAAGCATACAATACCTTGCAAATAGATTACAAGCGTGGCAATTGCAAAACCAGAAGAATAATGAAAATCAAATGATCACTACAGAACTCATTTACTTTGAGCTCACTCCTTTAATTCCTAGCAATTGTCTTTGTCTGAAGTCATTTCAGAAGGTTTTGTCTTTGTTGGTACTCAAGTCCTGTGCTGTGCATGACTGGCAGGCCGATTCTCTTCTGCTCTAGCCAGCAGTTACTACCAGACCAATATGTGGTGTCCCCTACTTTTCCCTGTGTATGCCAGCATACCAACTAATACTGGATAGTATTTGCTCTAATTCACACACATTTTGGTGACATAAATTCACAATGCCATTTTCTACCCCACTAAATTAGTTTCTTTTTTTGTGGGAAGGGGGGTTTCCCTGCACATTCTTTATCTAAGTTCACATTCACACTCATCAGTCCCAGCTCAATCGCCCTCTGTGGTGTAACGGTTACCATACTAACTTCATATACCCAAGGTCCTGGGTTCAAACCAGGCAGTGGACGACAGATTTTTTGGGTGTAAAAATCCTTAGCATGGCTTCCTTCGGAAGGGAAGTAAAGCCGTTGGTCCCGTGTTGTAGATTTATGGTACAATAAAGAATCTCAAGCCTAATATAAGAGGCCTTTGAGCAAAATTAAGCGATCTTTCATGCTCAGTATAGAATGGGACACTGAGAACCACAGCAGTTAAAGTGTCCATAAATAAAACTCCATTTCATTTCATCAATGCCCAGGACAAAAGTTGAACTTACTAATTGTTAGAGAGGTTTGCCCATCAACAAAAATGTGAATAAATAATGGAATGTATTACATAATCATTTACCAGTGGGTATTAAACATGCTAAAAATAATACTCTCAAACTAACTTACTTGACATCGCTCCTTATTCAGTTGAAGGGCACAAAATTTATATCAATCATATGTAAAACACAACAAAAATCTAATATTGTAGGTACATAGTGTAAGTAAAGTAGTATATCTTGAACCTATAACATCTATAAAATAGTAATGTATAAAGCTGTATATTAATAATATATCAGAGTACTGTTCTCTAAAATAAGTGATGTTCAAAGACCAAATTGTATGCAGTTTTATGAATTTTATATCTTATAAATGTAAAAAGAAGCTAGTAACAGTGAAGAATAACACAAATATTAATATCAAAATAATAGTTGCAACAAATCTTCACTTATCTTTTGGAATCCTTGCCTGGACTAGTTTCGCAACGATTTCATTGTATTATCAACATATCCTTTTGGTCTCTTTTTTGATGTTGTTTATTTACACTGTTATGGTTACTGCTACTAGGTGGAGTGTGTACTAATGCATTGCTAACTACTGGAATCAAAACAAACTTGGTAAGAGTGTCAATTGGAGGTATATCAAAATTCATTTAATATAAATATTTTCTCCCAAATCATTAAATCTATGGGCCCATTTAAGTGTTTTAATAATTTAACATCTGGATTTATTTCATGATTAAATTTCCAAAAATGTTCTGCTACAGCTGATTTATCAATTTGTTTGTATTTAATATTCCTAAAGTGTTCTTTTACTCTGGTTTCCAAACGACGTTTAGTCTTACCAATATAAACAAGGTCACAATTTAAACAGTTTAATTGATAAATGCAGGATTTTTTATTTTTTGAAATTTCATCCTTTTTAGAAAAGCCTAACAAATTTTTTATACTGTATTTATTTTGAGGAACCAATATTATGCCATGCTCTTTGAAAATATTTGTGAATTTTTTATTTGCCCAAGGGTGATAAGTAAATTTTTTAAAAATGTAATTATCTTTTATTTTCTTAAGCGTAGAAATATCTTTAATAGCTTTTTGATATTTAAACTTCTCAATTTTTTTTTATTTATAAAATCAGTATTAAAACCATTAATTAAAGCAGTGTTAATAATGTGTTTATATTCTTTATAGAATTCATCTTTATTAAGGGGTAAATTTATTAACCTATAAATTAAACTATTAAAAACAGCAAATTTATGTGAAAAAGGGTTAAAGCCATTATTTTTTATATAATTATCAGTGTGGGTTTGCTTTCTGTATATTCCAAAATTCAATTTATTGTCTTTTTTTATTATTTTTAAATCCAGGAAAGGGAGACAGCCATCACTTTCAGTTTCTAATGCGAATTTTATAGCCTTATCTTGTAAATTTAAAAGTTTTAAAGCATCATTTACATGTTTATCAGGAACAATAGCAAATATATCATCTACATATCTATACCAAGTTTTAAAAATTAGAGGGAATGCTTTAGTGACCTGTATTTCAAAATAGCTCATGAAAAGATCAGCAAGGAAAGGTGAAAGTGGACTACCCATTGCTAAACCAGAAGTTTGTTGATAGAATTTGTCATTAAAGCTGAAAAAATTTTGATCCAAACAAAGATTAGTAAGGATAACAAATATAATAATTATAGGTTTAATCTGAATTTTAATAACACTAAACATGAAATTAAGCTATATTTGAAATTACAAGAAAAAAGAAGACATATTCTTGCTGATATACGTTTCTTAAACTGAATGAAAATTTAATAAATGATTTTGTTATCCTTACTAATCTTTGTTTGGATCAAAATTTTTTCAGCTTTAATGACAAATTCTATCAACAAACTTCTGGTTTAGCAATGGGTAGTCCACTTTCACCTTTTCTTGCTGATCTTTTCATGAGCTATTTTGAAATACAGGTCACTAAAGCATTCCCTCTAATTTTTAAAACTTGGTATAGATATGTAGATGATATATTTGCTATTGTTCCTGATAAACATGTAAATGATGCTTTAAAACTTTTAAATTTACAAGATAAGGCTATAAAATTCACATTAGAAACTGAAAGTGATGGCTATCTCCCTTTCCTGGATTTAATAATAATAAAAAAAGACAATAAATTGAATTTTGGAATATACAGAAAGCAAACCCACACTGATAATTATATAAAAAATAATGGCTTTAACCCTTTTTCACATAAATTTGCTGTTTTTAATAGTTTAATTTATAGGTTAATAAATTTACCCCTTAATAAAGATGAATTCTATAAAGAATATAAACACATTATTAACACTGCTTTAATTAATGGTTTTAATACTGATTTTATAAATAAAAAAAAATTGAGAAGCTTAAATATCAAAAAGCTATTAAAGATATTTCTACGCTTAAGAAAATAAAAGATAATTACATTTTTAAAAAATTTACTTATCACCCTTGGGCAAATAAAAAATTCACAAATATTTTCAAAGAGCATGGCATAATATTGGTTCCTCAAAATAAATACAGTATAAAAAATTTGTTAGGCTTTTCTAAAAAGGATGAAATTTCAAAAAATAAAAAATCCTGCATTTATCAATTAAACTGTTTAAATTGTGACCTTGTTTATATTGGTAAGACTAAACGTCGTTTGGAAACCAGAGTAAAAGAACACTTTAGGAATATTAAATACAAACAAATTGATAAATCAGCTGTAGCAGAACATTTTTGGAAATTTAATCATGAAATAAATCCAGATGTTAAATTATTAAAACACTTAAATGGGCCCATAGATTTAATGGTTTGGGAGAAAATATTTATATTAAATGAATTTTGATATACCTCCAATTGACACTCTTACCAAGTTTGTTTTGATTCCAGTAGTTAGCAATGCATTAGTACACACTCCACCTAGTAGCAGTAACCATAACAGTGTAAATAAACAACATCAAAAAAGAGACCAAAAGGATATGTTGATAATGCAATGAAATCGTTGCGAAACTAGTCCAGGCAAGGATTCCAAAAGATAAGTGAAGATTTGTTGCAACTATTATTTTTATATTAATATTTTATATCTGTTTGACGACTCCACTTTCTTTTTTTACTTGTGGCAAATAAATAAATTTAAAAAAAACAAAAAAAAAAAACAAATACAGTGGATACACTACACCAGTAGAAGAGAATGTAACTGTTATGTAGTCTTGTTACATTGTCACAGTTTGAGCTGCAATTTTTAGAGTGAAAATACATTGAAAACAAAAAATACCTATGCCTAAGCTTTTTCTCCCAGAGGGTCTCTGTTTAATGGGAAAAAATTATAAGGTTTTAAGTTGTGCTGCAAAATTTTAGGCCTGTCTTTTGCTCAACGATCAGCTGTTTGGTACTATGCCAGGTGCTGATAATGAACTTTTTTATCCACTCCAAAGCTAAAGTTCTGCCATTTGGTATTTTTAAGGACCAGTATGTGTAAAAAATTACATATTATTATTAATGATCCTTCTCATTTGTAAATAATATTTTGCTTGATAAATTTTGGCCTATGGGAGAGAAAGCCGAGACAATGGTATTTCTATTTTTGATGTACTTTCACTACGAAAGTCCCAACTCAATCTGTAACATCAATGAAATAATGACTCCTTGTGAGTAACTGTGATGGTGATTGGCATCTTACAACTTGCAACATCTTCCCATTTTAGCAATAGATAAATCTACCATGCTCATATAGAGGCTGCCTGGTGTAATGGCATAATGAGTTGACACTTCCAGCTTATCCAGGACCTTTAGGCAACCACTAAAAATTAAATTGAGTTTTATTTATGGATGGTCTTGAATTGTGTAGGTTCTCCGTATCCTATTCTGTTTTGGGCATGTAAAACTACATAATTTTGTTCAAAGGCCTTTCATCAGGCTTGAGGTTCTTTTATGTCCTGTAAATCTACAGACCACCAGCTTTCTTTTCTTCTGAGGAAAACTGTGCTAAGAATTCTTATGCTCTCTCGCCAAGCAGTTTGCATGGGTGTTCCTCTTCAGCATACCATTATAAGCAAGTGTCTAGGTCACATTCAATCATCTTCACGATACCACTTTCAAAATACTTGTACATATATAAAACAAATTTCAAAAAAAGTATTAGTGAGTAATGGTGTGAGAGGGTCAGTCAATAACTAATGCCTCCTAAAGAAGAAGATACAAGAAGATTAAACATTGATTACACAAGAGAAAGCCACAACATTGAGGATTAAATTTTCACATTTCAATGTAATTCCCATCCTTTTCCTCAGTTTTAGTCCACTTTTTAACAAGGGCATGTATTCCTGTGTGGTAAGACACACAGTCTTGCTTCCAAAGCCATTGACGAACAGTTTTTTTACGGCTTCCACATCTGGAAAGTGAATCCTGCGATGAGCTTCCAAATAGATGGAAGTCTGATGGTGCTAGATCAGGGTGTATGGGGGATGAGGCAAGACTTTCCATCCAATTTTCACAATCTCTTCAGTGGTGTAACAACTGGTGTGTGATTTTGCATTGTCTTGCAAAAGCAGAACATCTGCTATGGTTTTTGTTGGGTTAACTCTCTGAAGTCGTGCTTTCAGCTTTTCGAGGGTGCTGACAATGCATACCTACTCCAAAAAATAAACCAGAATCACACCCTCTACATCCCAAAAGATGGTCACCATCACGTTCCCTGCTGATGCTTGAATTTTTTCTTCCTCAGTGAGGTTTTGCAATGCCATTCTATCGACTGTCTCTTTAATTCATGAAGCGGAGAATCCCCTCCCAATCATCCGCCCTAGTAAAGTCCAAGGCGCACTTCGTCATCTCAACCCCAAAAAGGCTTGCGGGCAGGACGGGCTGACACCTGCCATATTAAGCAACCTTCCCTTCAGATCAGTGCTGCTCCTCACCAAGGTCTTCAACATGTGCCTCACCTTAGGCCACTTTCAACACGAGTGGAAGTTAGCACGGGTGGAGTGCATTTTGAAGCCTGGTAAGGACCCTACACTTCCTTCTAGCTACCGATCCATTAGTTAGTACTACACCGCTTGTTGCCACAGGTAGTTGACATTCAAGCCATCCCACTCCACCAGTTTGGATTTCGTCCTATGCACTCGACCATCCAACAGCTGCTGCGGGTGGTGGAGGCTGCCACCTGGGGTTCCAGGACAGGGCCTTCACACCGGCGGTGTCATTGGACGTTGAGAAGGCCTTCTCAACCACCTGGCATGAGGGACTCCTGTTTAAACTCATCCAATTGGCCTACAAACACAGCTTATCAACATCATACACAGCTTCCTAGACCAACGCACCTTCGAGTAGCAGTTGCTGGGCAAACATCTACACCAAAACCCCTACAAGGCGGAGTCCCCGAAGGCTCTGTATTATCACCCACCTTGTTTAGCCTCTTTATGGCAGACTCCCATACAGTGCAGGGCGTCAACATGGCCCAGTTTGCTGATGACGTCCTACTCTACCGCACTGACAGGAACATGCGCAGAGCCTTCAATCCCTTACAGAGACACCTCCATCTCGTCCAGAACTGGTGCAGACAGTGGCGGATGTCCGTTAACCCGGGCAAAAGTCATACTGTTCTGTTCTCCAGAAAACGCCCCACAATAGACATGATACCCAACTTTTCCTATCAGGGCCAGAGGATAGAGTGGGGAAATTCCATCTAATACCTGGGCGTTACTCTTGATAAGGGCCTAACTTTTTGTGAACATGTGCGAGGAACGTCGGACAGGGCGAAGGGAGCGACGGTCTCCCTTTACCCCCTACTGGCCTCCCAAATACCGGTTCACTTAAAGTTACATCTTTTCAAGGCGCTCGTAATCCCCCTGATGCTCTACGCCTGCAAAGTGTGGGGTATGGCAGCAGACTCCTGACTTCTCTGGTTACAGCGGGTACAGAATAGAGGACTCCGGGCCATATATTCTGTATGTCGACATTTCTCTTTGAGGCTACTTCATGGAGCTTCGGCCCTCCATATGTGGAAGATGTTATTAGGTGCCGGGCTCAGAAATTCTATGCCAGATTGGGTGAACATGAGAACGCACTTGTCAGATCGCTTACCCAATGAACGCCGAAAGAGGCGGTTTCGGGTTAACTGTATGGCTTGTGGGCACCCCCGGTAACAACGGCTTCAAACCAGCCAACAACGAAATAGCTGAACTAAGTACTCCCTCCCCATTGCGAGTGGTCTATCAAAATTAACGAACACAAATAATTTTTAAAATCAAACACCAGTGGAGCAGAGGAAAGGATGCTGCTCCTGAAAACTGCAACAGCTCGAGGAGTCTATCTAGCGCTACCTCCTTAAAACATACACACGAAAACTCAAAAATATAACCAACCTTCATCTTATTCCTATGGTTAAACCCTTGCCAGGGTAGGTACACAACAACACCTAGGCTCACCAAGAGCCTACCAGACTCGCACGCACACATGCACTTCTCGGGAGCTTAATCTTCGAGCTGTCAACATGGCTAAGAAGAGACAGTGCAGAGCCGCCGCTGCTAAGGCAGCATCCGACCCTCTTTCCGGGCAGCCGCTGAAGAAGCAGCACCTCCGTCATCACTGGTCGGGGCAAGCTCCGCTTTGCCGCCGGCCGCCACCAGCCGCCACCGCAGCCTCGCCGATACTGCAACCGCAGTTGCTGACACCTCCAGCGCCACCGCCCCGGTTCAGTGCCGTGGTACGGGGGCTCCCTAGGGACCTTTCCACCCAGCATCTACTCACCACCGCGCAGTCACCTTCTTGTTTGAGGGCCACCCGCATTAACTGCGACCGGGGACCAACGCTGTTGGTACGAGCGGAGATGCAGGACTTTGAAGCTGCCTTGACATCAGGATTGCCCTTATTAGGGAGATTCCTGGTTGTCGAGGCTAGCAGACTGGAACGCCACCGGCCCTATGACTCTGCTGTCTGCTCCGCTCTCGCCGCGGTGCCACTACTGTGATACCAACACCATCACCGCGAGTGCACTGGGCACGATCTCTGCCATTGTCGCCGGTTCTGTGCCACCTGTTGTTTAGCTGCACTTGAAGAGCTGTGCAGCGGCTTCACCGAGAAACTGCAGGACCTTCAAGCCGCCACCACCACCACCTCCACACTACAGTCCACTACCACTGAACTGTCCAACCGGATAGCCAGTGTCCAGTCGCAGCTTCAACAGGACCTCCAGCCGCAGCAGCTCCACTCTGCTGAGCGGTTCCTCTCCAGGGGCCAATCTCACAACGGGGCTGTTCCAAGAACTGGCACTGAGTCTTGGCTTCAACACGCAAGACAAATTCGACTGGAGAAGAACAGTTCACTAGTACTAGCTCCATCCTTCATCCCCAAATTCCTTCATTCCTCTCCCAGAATCTGCCGCGGAGACAGTCTGGGCCTCGGTCAAGTCTGTCTCCCGGCCCTCATTCACTCCTCTGACTGCGTTCTGCAGTCAGATAACTATCACCATGAATCCACAGGTGCATTCATGCAGTACCGCCTCTCCTTACTTCCTTCTAATACCGGTGGAGGGATTTTTTAGTCGGTATGACCACAAGGGAGACCTCGACAATCCGGGCTTGCCCTGGTCAGTCCTTAAGGTGGATTTTTCACCTCCACTAGAATAAAAAAAAAACCTCCACTTTCTGAAGAAGGCCATAGAGCACTAGGGCCGAAAGCTTGGAGAATTTTATAAACATGACACGGCAGATCACCTGAGAAGCCCTCATCAGTTCCTACTTTCTATTAACCTGGCCAAATGCAAAAGACTCACACCTCCTGTCATGTAGTTAAAGCCATATATGAACATTAGACATTAGTTTAGATGAGTATAGTCAGAATATTGATTGAGACATCATATGTGAAAGCGATGATTGTTTCATCTTTTGTCCCTTGCATGCTTTGTTCGATAATATATAAGTATGAATGTGTAATTCTGTGAGCTCGAACACAAAATATAAAAACTTTATGTAATATAATAAAAACTTTCATGTAATAAAGGCTATAGAGATTAAGCAGCACATTTATATTTTATGATATATCATAGATAATTCTGTATTACTTTATTATTTATGGATAGCCCATTTATTAGCATTACCTAGTCTGAATAAAATTTCTTGAATATATATACCAAATAGAAGGGGCAGAAGGGATAGTAGTGAGTCTTACCACAGTTTGGCATGTTATTAACTTGAGATGCATAGTGTAATAATAAAAGCATGACTATATTATTTGCTTCCTTTGCTGTTACTAAATGCTTAACTAAAATGAACATAGCTCATAGCTTTATATTTATGAATATTTCCTCATAATTCAAAGTAATTACCTGGCAGCATAAAGGTATTTTTTCCAGTGCTTATCTGGAAGGGTCTCGAAGTTGTATATTCCATCTGCTCCTTGCTCAGGAAGATCAGGAGGCATATTTCTTACAGGACTGTCAAGGCCCCCATTTGGCTTGTATAATACTACCTAAAATCAATATTTGTTTTAAAGCCACAATAAAAATATACAATAATGAATGCTTTTACAGTGAGCTGTTATAAAGTAAATAATAGAAACCAAAATCTAATAAAATACTTATTGTGCACATTATTATGATTTTTATTATGATTTTACAGACTTCAGGCTTGATAAAGTGATGATTATTAATAACTTCTTATATGAGATCAAGGTTCTGATTTCTGAACTACCCTACATTTTACCCTTTTTGATAAGAGAAAATCTTATGTATTACATTCACATGATTTTCTCTACATATTCAGCATCAAATAAGCTATTAGTTTAAAAGCTTATTTTTCTTTATACTTCATGCTAACTAACTTTTTATTTATTTTATTTGATAAGCTGTATACATGTGAATATGACCGGTGTTCAGCCTTGGCTCTTTATCGGTCACACTCATATTTTACAATAGTTTCTTAATTCTAGTTTGTTACACCATTTTTGACTCTATTTACTATCCATACCCATTTATTTTTCACTTTATATAAGAACTGTCCAATCTTCTTTCTATCTTTTTGAAACATTTCAACTATCACTACATTTCTATCTTAAACCATTTCTTATTAATATACTCTTTTTTCAAAACTTCAGTCCCTTTACATTTGAATAATACAGTTGAACCTCTTTTATACGTAACCCAGTTGTAAGTAATTTGCATTTATACGTAAATTTTCATAGGTCCCAACAAAATGTAATTTAGGAACCTGTTAACAGAGCCTTATTTATATGTATTGCATTTATACATAATTCGCTGTTATACATATTTAATTTCAGTGAAATACAACTGAATTTTACGTAACTATAATGAGCATATGGCATACACTATCTTAAAAGAAACTCGAGGATATTTTCCTTATCTCTGTTGACAAAGATGCAAGCTGAGCAAATGGCTTTCGTCCTCGGAAACAAAAGACAATAATACATTTGCTGGTAGAGCGCGACAATGCAGTAATAAAAATGTTTGGTATCTGGTGTTTGTTGTTAAACAGTGGTTTGTCTTTCAGTTGCTTTTAATCAACCATGGAGAGCAGAAAAAGGAAATGTTATACGCTAGATCAGAAAGTGAAGTTCATACGAGCAGTGGAGCTTAATCTACACAAAACCAAAACCGAAATTGTTTCAGACTTAGGAATTGCTTACTCCACGCTATGTATAGTCATCAGCAACAAAAATGTTATTTTGGATGAGTTTTTAAAATTGGTTGCCAAATCAACAAAATGCATCCATCAGCAGGAAGGGAGATATGCTGATTTGGAAATGGCACTTTTCACATGGTTCCAGCAGAAACAGGCTGCAGCTCTATCAATCAGTGTCGACATGATGAAAGCAAAAGCGATAGATTTAGCTAAAATAATTAAGATCAATGCTAATTTCAATGCTTTATCAGGATGGTTGCAAGGATTTAAAGATTGTCATGGAATCACAGGGAAAACAATTTGCAGCGAGTCGAATGCTGTGGATGACATCACGGTTCAACACTGGAAGAAAGAGGTTCTACCAGGAATCATAAGGAATTATCAGACTCAAAACATCTACAACTGTGATGAGACTGGCCTATTCTGTAACCTCCTTCCCAGTAAGACATTAACTAAAAAGGGTGATTCATGCCATGGAGGGAAGAAAAGTAAAGTTCGCGGAACAGTTCTTCTTGCCACCAATGCAGACCGATCAACTTCCCCCATTTGAGATAAGAAAATCCAAGAATCCGAAGTGTTTTAAGGGTGTGAAAACAAAACCTATGGAATATGAATTCAATAGAAAGTCTTGGATGACCATTATTTTAATGGAACAGTAGTTAAAGAAACTGGACATTAAAATCAAAAAGAAACAGAAGAAGATCCTTTTTATGGATCAATGTACAGCACATCCACCTCAAATAATTTTGGAAAATGTTTGAGTGGAATTTTTCCCTCCTAACTGTACCAGTCATCTACAGCCACTTGATTTGGGCATCATTGCAAATTTCAAAGTTCATTTTAGAAAAATGCTGGTTTAACAATTAATAACACTGACCGATGCAGGAAATAAAAATTTTGCCATTAACTTACTATACACCATGGAATTTATTTCGGCTGCCTGGAAGCAGGTGTCATTCTCCTCAATCAAACACTGCTTCATTAAATCTGGTGTCTTACAGGAAGAGGCTGTCTCTGCTGATGGTGATGATATTGGTAGTGATGCTAGCTCTACTGGAGGGTACAAATTTTGATACCTTTGTGCATTTTGATGTGTGTGGGGGGGGGAGAACTACAGGATGAGGAGATTATTGCTGATGTATGCCAAAACATGGTGGTGATCAAGAAAGTGGACCAGCTTCAAGCGATATTGACAGTAATGTGATTGATGACTTAAATCTTGAAATATCTAAAGTGAGTGAAGTGTTAAGTGAAATAAATGTGTGTAGGCGTTACATCAGTGCTAAAAGTGGTAGTGAAAAAGCTCTAAATTCATTAATAAGTTTGCAAACTGAGGTTTATGCACTTAGTGCAAGAAAAGTGAAACAAGCTAAATTAACTGATTTCTTTAAAGCAGGACGAAGTTCAAAATAATAAATAATAATAATATTAATAATAATATAATAATGTTTTCTTTGTTGTTTGTAAAATTTTGCACATATAGGCCCACTGTATTGCCTTTTCTTTTTTTTTTTCTTTTTTAAATATATTATCAAAATCTCAGTTGTGAGTGATTTTGAGTTACAAGTAATCTTCCCTTGTTCCCTTGATATACACATAAATCAGGTTCAACTGTATATGTTTCATGTCTTCGTTTCTGCCACATATAGGACATTGATTTTGTGGAATCACAAAATAAAAACAATTTTAACCTCCATACTCCTGATCTAACCTTCTCGCTCCTCTGTCACATCTATATACTTTTCCCTTCCCCATGAATGCTGATCAGCTTAAACATTAACAGAAATGGCTTTATTAGATATTTTCTTATTGGTTCAAGGGGAATAAGGGAAAACATTAGGCTAAAGTGGCAGTAAAATTTTATAAGAACTAGTTGCTATGTGATGGGCTTAAAATTCAATTCTATTTGCATGAGCAGAATGCAAGAAAGAAAGACAACTCAGGGTTTTATCGGAAAGCTATTTAAAAGTTTGTCTGCTCAACTTTATGTGAATATAAATCAAATGTCTTTTTAGCAAATATGGGCATTTTAATGTTTTGTTATAATAGAAATTTAAGAATTATATTTGCAAACAATGATGATGACTGGGGTTAAGGGCACTCAACTGCTAGGTTATCAGTACCTTAAAATAAAACATTTGGGGTAGAAGACAAGAGATAAAACAAGCTAAAAATAACCATAATTAAAACACCTAAAACAATAGATCAAATCCAGTATAAAAGATAAAACTAAAACTTTCTATGGAATGAGTTTGTGAGAACTAAAACAAATTCGGCAGAGTTAAAGTCAACTGTTATATAAATTAAAAAAAATCTTAAATACCATTCCATGAAGATTGCTCCAGAGACATAAAATCAAAATAAAACTATATCCTTAGTGATATATGATGTGAGGATAAATAGGTAAAAACTTTACACACAGCTCTAGTATGATCCACCAGGCAGTTGAAGAGTGGCTCGTAGCTCTGCAAAAGGAGCACACTCTATCAAAACATGTCATACTGACAAAACAGACAGATAGGAGGAGGTTCTCTCATAAAAAGGTAGCTGTGTATAAAATTACAGTGGCCAATACATAAGCAAGCCAATATTGTATTGCTAGGTGCCTTCTCATCAATTGCATATTCCATAATTTAGTAGTTTATAGTTCTTAAAATTAGTTTGAAATTTCTCAATATCAAGTGTTTGTTCATTTAGATAGGAATTTAATGACAGTAACATATTTTACCAATTATACAGTTCTTCAAACTAGTTTGAATTATCAATATTAAGTGTTTGTTCAAGTTTAGAGGAATTTAGTAAAAGTGGCATCCACATTATATTTGTATATTTTTGGAGTAAATTTTTTAATGTTTACAAATGACAAGTAAATTTTTATGTTACCAGGAGGAATTTTACTCTGAAGGTAATATCCACTTCTTGTTCTCATGTCAATAAATGGCAGCATTTTAACATAACTATTGCCCTTCACCTTGACTAAAAATGGGTACGCATTAGCTCCATAAGAGAGTTGTAAAGAGCCCATGGATACTATTGCTTTCAAGAGACTTGGATCTGCGAGGTAAGACAAAAACATATGGCTACAGACATGAAGTCTGTTATCTGCCAGGAAAGTACCAGAGCAGGAATTACAAATCCATGAAACAAGCATCACTAGAGACATGCTCCAGTATCAGAGTAAATTATTATTAACTTCAGGACATGTATTTTGAGCTTTCATATTTCCTGATAAAAGTTGAGGATTATGCATCTCAAAGTTACCCAGATTTATGAAATTATAATATTATCATCATCTATTTTTACTTTCTCTAGCCCATATGTACAATGTACATAGAGGATAAAGAAGGTATTGTATTCCAACCAAAAATTCAATGTCGAGATTTCAGAGGCCAAAAAAGTCATTTTTAGAGAGAGAGAGAGAGAGAGAGAGAGAGAGAGAGAGAGAGAGAGAATGAGAGAGAGAGAGAGGGAGGGAGGGAGAGAGAGAGAGTGTGTTTTTTGTTTTTTTGTAAAGTTAACCTCTTCTGTGATATTCCTTGTCATTGGTTTCAATTTTAAAGTTCTTAAATGTTTCTCAAATGGGAAGTTATCTTTCATTTTATCTCTTTTTTGTTTTATTCATGGCCTTGGAAAGAGAACCAATTTTCAATGACAAACTCATAGCAATAGCGTTTAAAAGATTTGACTGTTGCTTTAGTCTAATGTATTTCCTTATTTCCCTTCTACAAATAAGGAACTAAGTAATAAGATCATAAGAATAAACTTTTGTAAGAATAGATTGTTTGCAGAACAGAGAGAAATTTATTTGAATGGAACACGTCAGATTTTTCTTTTTTGAAGGAAGTTTACCTAGTTTATTTTTAATTTTGCATGTAATGTGTCACCAAAACACCAGCTTTCAGCTCTCAATAATAATGCCATCCTGCTCCTATATTTTGTTTCCTCTTGGACAGAGAGTAATTGCTCCTTTCCAATTGATATTGTTCATCTGTCACGATGCTGCACTAAGCAGTGACCTAACCCCTAGCAAATTGAATGCAGTATTATTTCTTGTCACGAGGCAGCTTTCACAAACTCATCACATTACATAATCAACACACTTGCCAAGTACAGGCTTTTTGCTTTTTTACTTTCTCTAGCCCCATATGTGCAATGTACATAGTGAATAGAGAAGGTTTTGTATTTCATCCAAAAATTTGATGTCGAGATTTCACCGGAAATATATGTTTTGGGGTCCCCTGAGTAAAAAAAAAGCAGTGTGTGTGTGTGTGTGTGTGTAGACAGCATAGCTCAAAAATGAAAAGACCGTTAAATACCAAACTTGCAACACAAAGATTTTCAAGAAAATCCCCCAACCCCCACTACCCTTTACATGGAACTTTTTTCAAAAATTTTGATTTTCTCAAAAATGGCTCTAACGATTTTGAGTAAAATATTGTATATTAAAGATATTTACCTGACAAATAATATGTATATCTTGAATTTTCTGGGAATAGCCTCTGAAGACTACTTTATTCTGGATGAATTTTATGAAATTTTGCATAACTGCTAAACCGTAAGAAATAGACAAAAACTTACCACACAAAAAATGTAGAGCACATTAAAACAAACAATTTATGTTATATAAATTGTTTTCGAGGAGTTGATTGTTTTTGGGATATTCCTTGTTTTTGGTTTCAGGTTTAAAAAACTTGTACTTTTCTCATACAAGAATTTGTCAACTCGTGTCTATACAAACAAAGGAACTTCATTCACCTAGTAACCAGCTTTTGACTTCACTTTAATCTATGATACTCCCATATATCGCTTCTACTTACAAGGAAGCAAGTAATAAGACTATTTCTGGTAATTTTTTCTCGATTAGCATGAAGTAAATAGAAGAATAAGCTTATTAACAATAATTTGTTACACAGAAGTAGAGAAAGTCACGTGAATGGAACACATCAAATTTTTTTATATTTAAATATATCAGATTATAGAAAAATATATCTTATTCTTAAGGTATTATACTTTTTAAATGTAATTTCTATGAAATCTGCAAAATAACATCATGATAACTGAAGCCCAGTGAATTGTCAGGCAATGCACATTATACTCTTAGGAGTTAATCTGAAAGTTGGGAATTAAAAGAGGGTTTCCTGACAATTGTTTAAAGGAAATACATGATGGCACATAAGGAATTAGAATTAACAAACCAACTTTGGCACACTGGTTTTTGGAAAACATTTCATGCTAGAAATACATGCCGAACCATTTGCCTCCATTACTATAATATTTTCCCCATTAATTATTGTAATTTTATATTATGACTTTATATTATAATGATTTTCAAGAATTTCTGAGAATCTTGTTCTTTTGTTCTCTCTCTCTCTCACACCCACACCCAGAACAAACATACACTTATTCTAATCTGGCAATTATATTTTAATCTGAACTGCTTACTTTCAAAGTATTAATGAATACAACTGTAGTGGATCATGAAGGCAGTGGAACAACTACTTCTATTATTGTACTTACATACTTCTCTAATTCTTTCTCTCCACATAGATCCTCAAAATGATGCAGTGCAGTAGCAAAGTCTGCAGATAAATTCTAGTAGTGCCAGAAATTAGGTATCCTGCCCACAGACCTTGTGCCTGTCAATTGTACAGTAGTTGTGTTGAGACATGTGTAGGAAACTGGTGTGTCCAAACCATAACAAAGGCTATGAGAAGAAGCTCATTCATAATCTAATTACAAGAATACTTACCCTAATTCCATCACTTGATATTCTGCACACATCCATCACCTGCTCTTCCTGAGTGCCACTTTTCTTCCTCAAGAATTCTATGCACACCTCTCCAGAGTCCAATATGCTCAATACAGCATTCTTTGTGCGATGTCTTGTGGGTTGTAGTCTAATAGAATTCAGTGGAGATCTGGATGGAGCTGTAAATCCACCTGTAGAATCTTCATTGCTGCTGCTAGCACCTTCTACTATTCTTGACAATGGGTCTCTGTGTTTGATGTTCCTTGCTGGAGAGTTTAATTCTCTAGCATCTTGTCCTGCTGCAGTTTTGTATTCCAAATTTGGATACTCATTACTGCTCTTATGGCATACATTTTTGTTGGTGGCCATGGGCAATGAGGCTTTATTTTCATTTTGGCAATGGGTGCTTTCTGTTTTTGGAAGCTTACAACAGCATTCTTGTGCAAAATGTGAACATTCATTTCCTTCACAATGTCTTGATTTGTTTACCTCATAATGACTACATAAAAATGCACTGTGACATGTTCTAACAGAAGAATGTTCTGCAATGTCACTCAATACTCTAAGCTGATTAAAACCAAGCTGTTCTTGAGCTTTTGTGAGCAAAATATATTTATCTATAGTCTCACCTTGAGGATGATTAACTGATACACTTTCTACATTTTTGGAGCAATGTGGCGCATCATTACACTTACATATTTGTGAGCAATTAGCACATTTTTGCTCACTTATATTAGCCGAAACTTTATGAGTATTGTTATGCATGCATTCACACTGTGATTTTGAACTGTGATGACTAATACTTCCAAAAGAATTAGGCTGTCTGCTCTCTGCCATACAACACTGGAGCTTGTCTTCTGATTTACTATGACCACCACTACATCGATTTTCAAGACAAGAATTTCTATTACAGCTAAGCATTCTGTCATGAGCAGTATTGGACACACAGCACTTTTCTATATCAGAACTTAGTGTTAACATCCTTTCACTATCACTACACTTTGAGCTTTTATATACATTCAGTTGCAGGTTATTACCTGAATGTTCACTATGGCTGCATTTGCTCTCACAACAAAGTTTTACATCTTCGCATGTTTTTCTAGCACTGTATTCTGGAGATAAATTCTTTTCAAAATGTGGTTTTGAGAGCAGAGGAGTAATTTCTGCATGATGACTTGCTCCTCTTTTACCAGTGATATTATTTTCTTGCGTGAATGAGCTAAACTGTAAAGATTTATGGCCCTTTTCTTCTGCAGGATTTGCTGCTGCTGCTGCTGATGTAATGAAATACTGTTGCTGCAGTGATGGAAGCACTGTTAGAATAGGAAGATCAGTACTGCCATTAGGCTGCTGAAATCTTGAATGAAGATACCTGTTGCTGCTGCCAAAATTTTCTTCTGATCTAAAATTAGAAAACAAACAACTAAATGATTGATTAAAACTTCACTTGTCTCAAACTTCTGAGTTATTTAATTGAAACAACTAAATGTTTTTCTCCCATCATTTCTGAGATGAATTTTCAACATTATTGCCATAGCGATATATAAGGTCACCAAAACTATAAAGTACAGGCATCTTTATAATACTCATATGACACCTACAGCAGGATTTCAAGTGACTTGTATTGTAGCATGTGTTAGTTAACACTTTTTGTGTACTGGGCATAGCAAACTGGAAAACTACAGAAAACAATTTGAAATGTTACATTCAATGTGGTTTTGTCTATTCACTATTGTTTTATACGGCTTCTAATGAAATTTATCTATAGAGCAGCAGTTGAACCTCTAGTGTTGTACTGTGCTTCAGTGTTTCAGAAATGTTTTTATATGAGCTGGGCTAAGCATAAATTAGCACAAATACAGTGATGTTTTATGAATTGTCAAAGCATACAGAACTGTTTCTACTGATACCACTTAAATTATTACAGGTATAGAACCTTTATTGCAAAAACTGAGATAATGCTGCTTTGGAAAGCTTTCATAATATAATGCAATCTTACATTTTGTAACTAAAAGACCAGCATATTTTACTACTGCAGAAAACCTGCTTACTTCAATGATTCTGTTTATTAATAAATGCATCAGAAATCACAATTTGGGGAATTTTAAAGCTGGTTCAAAATTCTCTAGAGAAGGAATGGTGGATAAAGTCGGATGCACTTTTATGGTGTTGAGTAATGGGAGTGAACTTTATTCACAAATGATTAGACTCTAAGGAGTGCTCAATTGTGAATGCAAGAGCTCTTTACTGTTAAGGAAGCTGTCATTTGGTCCAAAGCTCAAAATTCTGATTGTTGCATTTTCAGTGATTCATAAACCTCTCTTACTAACAATAAATACAATTTAAATGCTTGGCAACAGAAATTAGAGCTAACGAAAAATACTGCTATCTGTAATTTAAATTTTAGCTATAATTTATGTCCCTATCTTATGCTAGGAGTAAACTTAAGGAGCATATTAGAAAGCACTGGAATGAGCAGTGGTTATCCAGCTCTAAAGGAACCACCTCAAGAGAAATATTCTTTCCAACAGTTGAGTGTCACCTATGCTGTAAAATTATTCAATAGACTTCACTCTCTCTCATTTTAATCAGAACATGTTAAATTTGGTTTTTATTTTCAAAGATTCAAGATACAAACACAGAATTGAAAAGCAACTATTGAAAATCTTTTATTTCAGTGTCCAGTCCTAGACTATAAAAAGGAATCTTTGATCACAATAACATTTTTGTAATATTAGATTTGACAAACCCTTATATGACATAAATTGCTGTCATGTTCTATTTATGTCATAATATTATCTTGGTTTCTTTTAAGCATGACCTGCATCCAGCCAATGGCTAACATGTACTTACTAATATGGTTAATTCATTTATATTGTAATTATAACCTTAATAGACCCTCCAGAAAATAGATTTTATGTACTTGTATATTCAATAAATATTCCACTTCTAAAATGAATTCTTACAAAAGCTGTTTTTTTATTTGTTTCAGGTTGAGGTAAATGTTTGCAGGATGACATATTTCATTGGGGCTGCCAAATATTTAAAACGTTGAAATTCCATACTTTTTGTATGACATTACAAGAAACAAAATTTTAGTGACTTAGTACTTTAAAATAATGTATGTATGATAAATCATTGAGAAATTCAAACCAATGGCAAAAAATATCTTGGATATGTTCTATGCCTGAAAACAATGTATTTGACACAAACTGTGTTTTGTAATGAGACCTACACTCTCTGTATAGTCAGTTCCCATTTATCTCTTTCTTATAGTTTACAAATTGAGAGAAAATGTTGAAATAAACACTGTTATTACCTGTGGAGTACCACAATGTTCAGCCGTAAGTCACTTATTCTTTTTATTATTTATTATCTCTTAAGACTTCAACCCATCCAGAGTGCTATTCACAGACAATTGAAATCTACTTTTTGTACATAACAGTTTAACATAATTAAGGTAACACTGTATCATAAAACTGGTAAATGGTAGCAAATTATTCCTAAATGTAAATAAAATATCTTTCATAATCTTCATCAATTCTGCTTTAAGGACATATGTAGTCTTTCAGTTTACAATAACTGCATAAACAAAGGTAATAATAAAAATTTTTGGAACAATACTTGATGAAGAAACAATTGATTTGGAAGTAGCATGCTTAGTATTTGTCTCAAAGCAATGTAAATTAGCATTTGCTTTTAGATGTTTAAACAATATTATCATTTCAACTACTCTAAAAACAATCTTCTACATCTATGCACAGTCAATCCTTAGCTATGACATATTATTCTGGGTTCTTTCAATAATTTACAAAATATCTGCAAAAAATTTGATATCTTATTATTGTTTCTTTCCATTCTTTAACAAACTATGCTTACAAAAGCTTATTCTTCTATATGCTTCATGCTAATCAAGATAAATATTAGCAGAAATAGTCTGATTACTTAAATCCTTTTAAGTACAAGGGAAATAAGGAACTATATGAGGCTAAAGCTATAGTCAAAATTTTTAAAAGCTGGTTGTTATTTGATTTAAATTTGGTTCTCTTTGCATGGCCAAGAGTTTAAGAAAAGTTAAAAGTATTTTAAAATTGAAACCAATAACAAGGAATATCTTTTAAATGGTTAGCTTCACATAAAAAAATGTATGACATTATAAACTGTGTGTTTTAATGAGATCTACATTTTTTGTGTAAAAAATCTTTTACAGTTTACTAGTTATGCAAAATAAAGAGTCTTCAGAGACTATTCTCAGAATATAAATATTTGTTATGTAAAGATTTTTAATACACAGCATTTTAATCAAAATTGTTAGAACCATTTTTGAGAACACCAACATTTTTCCATGTAAAGAGTAGTTTGGGACGGGGGAATTTTCCTGAAAATCTGTATGTCCCATCCTTGGAAGATATTAAGCTTCAATACCAAATTTTTAATTTTGAGTTATGCTGTCCACATGCACATATATGGACATTTTTCTAAAACTGTGGTTTCTGGATTCAGAGATCCTCAAAAGCATGTATTTCCAATGAAATCTCAGTATCAAAGTTTTGAGTGAAGTACAATATTTCTCTAGTATTTGGTAGAGAACTTAAAAATATCATAGAAATTATGCCCTCTCATACTTTTCGAGAAGTAAAATAGTCTACCTCGACCATGCTTATATTTTTTTTGGAAACTGTCTCACTTAATTTTTTTTATTTCTGTATCTTCAAATATCCCCCTTAGTCTACCCAAAAAACAGTTACATTACTTTCCCTCTTCCACCAACTTAGTCCAATCCATCATGCTCCAAATTCTAAGTTGGTTACTTCACCCATTGTTTTTTATACTCTTCTTGCATAATTGGTTCATTCCAGCTAAATCCAGAATTCTAAACCATTAGTTAACAGCTCTACCCATCGCAATTTTATGATGCTTGAATATGAAAGTAGCCACCCTCTGGGCCTATTAACAAAAATGTGCAATAGAGAAAAGCTAAGTTCTACTGTAAACTGCATGATACAGTCCAAAATGTTACGAATGGGACCTGAATAGGATGTATTGGTATTTGAATGGGATGACATTAACAGAAAAATAAATTCTCCCAGTTGCTGAACAAAAAGGGACACTCACCCAGAGTGATTGAAAATCCTGCTGCCTGCGAAATCAGATCTGTGATTCGTTTTCTGAATGCTAGGAAAGTGAAACCAATTGAAATTTATCGGCAAATTTGCGAAGTTTACGGATAAAATGCGATGAGTGATTCAATGGTGAGAAGATGGGTCTGACAGTTCAATGAAGGACATAGTGAAGTGCATGATGAATAACGAAGTGGGCGTCCATTTTTTGTTACAGAAGAACTTGTTCACGCAATTGATGACAAGATCCAGGAAAACCGCAAGTTTACAATTAGTGCTCTTGCTATGGAATTTCCCCAAATCACTAATTCATGAAATTGTTACCGAAAAACTGAAATTTCGTAAACTTTGCTCACGTTGGGTACCAAAGATTCTTACTGAGCAACACAAAACAAAACGAAAATGGGTAGTGAATGCACTTCAGTTTTTAACCCGTTATGATGAAGACGGCGAAGAATTTCTGACACAGATAGTCACAGGAAATGAGACTTGGGTTTCTTACGACACCCCTGAAGTAAGTGGCAATCAATGGAATGGAGGCACACTTCATCCACAGCAAAGGTTACGCCGAAAAAAATCTTAACACCTCGAAAAATGATGTGCACAGTGTTCTAGGACTGGAAAGGCATCATCTTACTCCTTGATTTCTTACAGCGTGGTCAAACAATCAAAGCAGACGTTTATTGCAAGACACTTAGGAAATTGCGCCGTGCAATACAGAATAAGCGCCGAGGATTGCTGTCAAAAAGTGTTGTTTTTCTTCATGACAACGCACGACTACACACTGCAAATGTGACGAAAAACCGCCTACAGGGATTTGGCTGGGACGTGTTTGACCATCCTCCGTACAGCCCTGACCTCGCTCCTAGCGACTTTCATCTGTTCTTACATCTCAAGTCTTTCCTTGGCGGTCAACACTTCAACAATGACGAAGAGCTGAAAGAAAATGTTTCCAACTTTTTGAAGACATAGGCGGCAAACTTTATGAAGAAGGTATACAAAAACTTGTGCCACGCTATGACAAATGCCTGCAAAATTTCGGCAGTTATGTGGAAAAGTAGTTTAATAGTTGTAGAATTTTGTACAATAAATAATTATTCTGTATCTGTACACAATTTAATTTTATTACCAAACTTACTTTCTGGTCGTACCTTGCATATATATATATATATATATATATATATATATATATATATATATATATATATATATATATATATATTTGGTCTTTTGGGCTCGAACCTCTCACCATATCACATAACATGTCTATCACTGTGCAGCCATTCAGACAAATGACAGCTGCAGTATTATCTGATCTTGTAATGCTGGGTAATGGTATGAAATTTGTGTTTTTTTACATGATAAAATTGTAAAATGTGTATATCTGCATTCAATTGAAACCCATCAGCATCCAACCATGTCATCACACTGGTTGCTTTAGTTGAGCCCTCCCAATCCTTTACAACAGTTTATCTTGAATGCAGAACATGCATTTTGACTGGATTTGATCCCACGATCCTTGGATTGATAGGCGGCCACTTCTACCATACCTTAGACTGCATGGGCTTAAATCCAATGTTCAAGGTTTGCATTATTATTTATTTTTTCATTCCAATGAATAAAAAATGTCTTAGAAAGAAAACAAAATAATGCAGATAAATCATTAGTAAAATGCCTCATTTAAAAGGGATACCCCCCAAAAAATATTGAAGACCATGAAAAAATCTCCCCTTTTGAATCTTCGATGTTATCCATTAGTAAAATGGGTTATTGAACAATCATGAATAGGATGTCATAACATGTCTATATCTCTAAACTGGTTAATGGCTCACGTTATAATGAAGGGTGAAGAAGGGGACCAAAGTAACCCTGGTTTATGACATGCAAATTCACATTTGAAAAGAAAATAATCATAAAGGTAAATATTTGTGGATCATTCCATCTACAGAATGAGTCAGAATAACACCAAATAATTTTAAATTGAGATTGAGGGGTTATAATTGAGTATCTTCTTGTCAGAGATGCCTATAAATGTCTGGTTATTGAACTAAGGGGCATCAAAGTTTGGGAAACAACGTCCGGTTAAATAAATTTCTGCCGAAAAGGTCGCTACATATTTTTGTTACAAGGCATTATGAGAGTTCTGAAATAAGAGTAGCTGTTATCTTTAATCTTAAACAATACAAAAGTCTCTTGTAAATCTTGATTTAATAATTTGTAGTCGGCTTACCCTCTCGGTATTTTAGGACTGACACCCCACTAGGGCTTACAAGTGGATGCCTAGGTGTCAGAAGCCTGTCAGGGAGCCAATGGTATGAAACTGCAGCATGGAGAACCTGGAACGAGTGGTTAAAATAAGAATAAGTGTGCAAATGTTCATAAAATATGTTCAAAATGCCAAACTTGGACTTCAGAGCATAGTTGATAGCAACATAGTAACACTTGCCAAGTTCTTTCACCAAACGCTTCAAAGCTCCTGGCCATTAGCTCTTCTTCACTATTAACTGGTGTCTCGTATACAAGAGTCTGAACATGTCCCCAAAGGAGTTAGATCTGATGAACGTGCTGGCCATGATATTGGTGCTCCTCTACTAATACAGTGATTTGCAGGTGCTCCATTGCCTTTAACACATTAACTGGCACATTACTATGGGGACATCTTCCAAAAATTCTGGCAAAGTATGTTGTAAAAACTGTAGAAAAATGTGACCCATCAAACTGGAGGCAGTAAATAGGGCCTTTGTTTGTCATTCACAATGCCAGCCTAAATGTTCACTGCAAACCGGTGTTGGTAATTTGTAACTCTAATAGCTCTAAAGTTTTCCTGTGCCCAAATGTGACTTATGTGTGTTCAACATGCCTTCATGTAAAAACCTTCTTGACCTTCAAGTCTTCTTCTCGAGTCACTGTTCTTACATTCCTTTGGACTCCCGAGAATGCACTTGCTTTTGGAAAGTTCCTGTTTCTTGCAGCCATTGATGTACAGCTATAAAGGTGTTATGACAAATGTCTCCTTGGGTAAAGCTCAGCATAAAGATCTTGCACCCTTTTCGCATTTCCCCAAGCAGTACCATAAACATAATGCATGTCTGCTAGTTCTGCGCAAGTAAAGTGGAATATGATTACAATAGGCTGTAAAAATAAATATCCTTCCAATAAGCATTTTAGTAAATGCTGATACTTGAGATTTTACATCCAGAACTACAAAATGCAGAATAATATGTATTGGAATTCCTTACCATTTAAGTAATAAATTGCAGATTTTGGGTTAATGGTGATATAAACAAAGTTAAAAACAGAATATAAGTGGGTCGAAGGGGGGGGGGACAATGATGTGTTCCATCATGACTTTCTCTATTTTAACTACATCTCTGTAATAAATTATTGTTAAAAATTTATTATTCTATTTCATGCTAATCAAGATAAATATTAGCAGAAATTGTCCTTATAGCTTCATTCCTTGTAAGTAGAAGGGAAAAAATCTAACGTGTTCCATTCACACAGTGCTCTCTAGCTGTTCGGTAAACAAAGCTTTTATTCAAAACATTAATCTGTTATCTACATCATGCTAATCAAGATAAACATAAGCAGAATTAGTCTTATTACTAGCTTCCTTATAAGTAGAAGGGAAATAAGAAAATGCACATGCTAAAGTGATAGTCTCGTCCTATAAATGAAAGTGAAATTCTTAATAGTGAAAGTGAAATTAGCAAGTGAAATTCTTAATATCTTTGATTGCCAGGTATAAATATATGGGCAATGAGAAGAAGGATGTCTTCCCATTTGAAAAAAAGTTTAAATGGCTAAAAGTGAAACCAATAATCCAAAATATCTTGAACATGGCTAACTTTAAGAAAAAATGTAAAATAAAATAAAAATTGTACATTTTAATGAGATATAATGTGCATTTTTGTATAGTAAATTTTTGTATATCTTTTATGGTTTGCCAGTTAGTTATATAAAAGTCATCCAAAATGAATAGCTCTTCAGAGGCTATTCCCAGAAAATTCAAGATATACACATCTTAAAACATTTTAATCAAAATTATTAGAACCATTTTTGAGAAAATCAAAATTTTTGAAAAATGTTCCATTAAAGGGTATTTTGAAATAGGGAAATTTTCTTGAAAATCTTTGTGTTGCATCCAAACTTTGGTATTTAAAAGTCATTTTGTTTTTGAGCTATGCTGTCCACAGACACACAGATACACACACAGACTTTTTTTTAAAAATGCATTTTTTTTTTGGATTCAAGGGAACCCATAACATCTTGGTATAGTATTTTTGGGTGCATTACAATACCTTCTCTAAATACTATGTACCGAGTATGTGTAAGGAAAGTAAAAACATAAGTAATATTCCAATGTTTAAAGGGGAGCAAGGATCTGTGTAACAGAATTTCATCTAACCCAACGTGGTACTTGAAAAACTTTTATCCCCTCTATCGCAATAATAAGATCTTTACAACATATATTCCCAACCAGAAAATACTCAGTTTTAGCTAGTGAATCTCGCCTTAAAATTATTTGGTGTTATTCTGACTTGCCCTGTTTAATATAAAAGTTCTGTGGATCAAACACTATAATGACAGATTATGTAGTTTTTGCTTACTATTTATATTCTGACATAGGTGTCATTTTGGTTAGATTTGTCTAAATATCTTTCAATTAAACAGGACAGACTCACATTTCTAATTGTTATGAAATTTATCACATTTATAATATCTATCTCTTTTTCCATTTCTTTACTCTTGATGTTCACGCAGTCACTTCTATTGCAAGTAATAGATGACCATGTCCTCTAATCTTCTTAGAAATCACCTTTCTATTAAGGCTTTATAGATATACATGCAAAATCACTAACAAAACTAGTTCCTTTTAATCTCCTATTCTCTATCATTGAATTTATAATTTCAAAATGGAGTATGTACAATTAGCCATGTTTTCTCTTTCCACCATCTTATGAGCTTATTTTTACCTAAAAGGAATAATGTGCATTTTGGGATTCATTTAGATCCTCCTCCTGCTCTTCATTTTCTGACACCTCTTGCTCTGAATCCAATGGTCACTATGCACCCGATCCTCTTTGCCTTCTGACTCCTCTGCTTAGTTTGCCATGTCAAGCCAATAATGTTGTTGAATCCTATGTTCTCTCAACATACCTTTCATTTAGTGCTCATATTCCTATATACATTCCCACAAAAATATTAAAATGAAAAGAAGTAAATATATGACTATGAAATGTTGATCTTTATAAGCAACAGAGTTTAATATATTCAATATAAATGTTAAAAGCATTAAATAATATTTAATTTTTCTGTTATACCTGAAAGATACCTAAAATACTTAACAAAGATTGGCAGTATAGAAAGAAGAAAAATACTGGACATCTTAGTAGTAGGTGACTCAATGATCAAGTTTTCAGGACAACTTTGCAAAAATCAAGGATACAACGTGAGATGCTTCCTGGGCATTAAGATAAATGAACTGCAGCACCACGTAGAAAGACAACCTAAAAGAATGCAATCCTAGCGTAGTTGTACATGCTGGGTCTAACAACATAATACCCAGTGTATACGCCAAAGAAATCATGGGGGATACTATGGACCTCATAAATTATATAAGAGCTGAGTCACCTGAAGTCAATATAGTTATCAGTGGCAGATGACGTGACACAACTAAAAAAAGTGGTAATGCAAATAAACAAAGAGTTAAATTGGCTCTGCTCTACTAAGCAGTGCACTTTTGTAGATGGGTACTTCTGGCTGGCACAGATGGAATACACTTCAATCACAGAGGATCCCACATATTTGGAAAACTACTGTGTGATGTAATTAATTGAGTGTGTGAAGGAAACTAATAAACTGTGTGGTGGGTGACATTAAGTGATCAGTGATCAAAATGTACCAGAGCTCAAGAAGACTTGCAGAGGATCTGATGTTCCATTAGGAATCAGTCTTAAAAAGGCGAATCCTTCTAAGAATCAACATGCTGTAGACCCAGAACAAGGACAACCAGCAAATAGGATAAAGGAAAAGGTATGTGGTTACTTAGCTGTGCCTAAAAATCAAATATTCCTCATCCATCAGAACATTCAATCACTAGGCAACAAAACTAATGAGCTAGACATCCTACTCTCAACAGAACTAAAAGAAACAAACTTCTTTACCTTACTGAACACTGGCTTGGGGAGGATAGTCTAAAATTAACAAAGCTATCTGGCTTTACACTAGCAGCATTTTCATGCAGAGCCACTTATAATGAAGGGGAAACTGTATCTTTGTAAAATATGGTATAGAATTTAAGGCCCTCAACAACCTACAAAATATCATAAAAGAAAAAGAATTTCAGTGTTCAGGCATCAAACTGCTAAATCCCAATTTCACAATCATTAGCATATATAGAACCCCTAGCAATGATACTAAAGCCCTCCTAAACAAACTTGACACAGTACTAGAGCACAATATTAGTAATAGCACAAAAGCAATCATTTGTGGTGACTTTAATACATATTTGAACTGCAAATCAAACTCTACATCAGCGCTAGTAAACCTCTTAGCAACCTACACTTTAAAACAAACTATATTCCAGCCTACACTAATCACACAACACACCTTCTCCCTAATAGATCAAATTTTTGCAAACTTTGACATGCATAAGTATAAGAGTGAGGTTCTTGATCTAAGATTTAGTGATTATAATGCACACACAATAATGCTACCTATTTCAGTTAGTCTGATTCAAGCTCCAGAGGTCACACAGAAAAGGACAATAAATGATCATAACATCCATTACTTTATGCATTTACTTAGCAAAGAATCTTGGAGAGATATCTACAATGGAAATGTATCAAACAAATTTAAGTCCTTTATACAAACATTTCAGTTCCATCTACACACTGCATTTCCATTTTTTTTGGTAGTGTTTAACACCCGCTTTTACTGCTCTGGCACCGCAGGCGATGACACTGATGATACATGAAGATGGAGCCCTGGTGGAATGAGATGGCGGGGGAAACCAGAGAACCCGGAGAAAACCCACCCCTGCGCCGCTTTGTCAACCACAAATCTCACATACGGTCGCTTGGGATTGAACCCAGGCCGTCTAGGTGAGAGGCGAATGGTCTGACCACTCGGCGATGGTGTGGCCGCATTTCCATTAAAAACCAATAAGAAACAACCTGGTTATAATAGCAAACACTGGATTACTTCTAGAATAACACAATCATATGCCACTAAATGCTACTTACATAGTTTATTAAAATTTCACTCTTCCAGCTTTGCACTAAAAAACTATTACAATAACTATAAAAAAATTCTAGCAAGGGTCATAGCAGAAGCCAAACAGCAGGCAAATGAGAAATTAATTAAAAGGGCAGGCAACAGATCAAAGGCTATATGGAAAGTAATTAAAAAAAGAAACTACAGGTACCGTACCCCAGGTCAGTAACATTATCCTGAAGAACTCAAATTATATCTCACATCCTATTGATGTAGCTAATTCTTTCAACACCTACTTTATCAACATAGCAGAAAACCTAATAAAACCTAGCAAACAAATGTCAAACATATGCTCGACTGCTAATGAAATCAGAAGTCTAATTAATGACTTTATGTACCTTGTCCCAACAAATAAAGCAGACATTTTGAAAATAATAAGGGACTTAAACCAAAACACTCAGCAGATGTATATGATACACCAGACTTCCTTGTCAAAAAATGTGCTCATCTAAGTGTTCAACCATTAACATGCTTGTGTAATGAATCTTTTAGCAATGGCATCTTTCCCACTTGTCTCAAAACAGCCACTGTTAAGCCACAATTCAAAAAAGGGGAAAAAGTAACATGTCAAACTACCGACTCATTGCAATACTATTAGTCTTCTCAAAAATTTTAGAAAAACTTTTCTACAAAGTTTCCTAGAAAGGAACAGCCTTTTATCTAGAGACCAGTATGGCTTTAGAAACAACTGTTCCACTGAATTGGCAATATTCCACTTTGTATGCGAGTCCATCAGAGCTATTGATGAAAAAGATCATGTCTTGGCTATATTCTTAGACTTATCAAAAGCTTTCGATACGATTGACTATAAAAAATTATTAGTAAAGCTAGAATGACATGGAATTAGAGGGCTACTGCACCAGTGGATAAATTCATATCTGAGGAATAGGAAGCAATTTGTAGAAATTAAACACAAAGACAAGTTAGAATTCAAGAGCTACAGATCTAGTCCTCCAGTGATTAATTATGAAGTACCTCAGGGTTTCATACTAGGCCCTATCCTATTCCTACTCTTTATTAATGACTTCAGTTTAGATGATCCTCATGCTAAGTCACTTCTCTTTGCTGATAATACAAATGTTCTTGTGAGAGCAAATAATAAGGAAAGCTTCTTAAAATCAATTCATCAAATCTCAGATAAAATAGTTAATTATTTCATTAACAACCTTTTAATAAATGTTAATAAGACTATTGCCATGGATATCCATAAAAACAAAACAAAGATTATCTGGCTCCAGAAATCCAACTCCTCAAATGGACAATTGAGAAGGTAGAAACCAGCAAATTTCTTGGCAACAATTTAAAATGGGAAACCCACATAAGCCATATAAATAAAAAATTAAGTACAGCCTGCTACATGATACAGGTACTAGCAGGTTGCACAAGGGGGCAGACCATTAGAATGGCTTATATATTTGCACATGCCCATCTTTCCTAAGGTATGGCATAATATTCTGGGGGGAGTCACTTGCACGTAAGGCATGCTCTATTATGCAGAAGAAAATAGTTTGAGCTATGGCAGGGGCAAGCCTAAGCACATCATGCAAACCTCTGTTTAAAAAATTAGACATTTATCCCCTCCCTTGTATTTATTTATATGGAATAATAATGTTTATCTGTAAAAACAACAAAACAGATTGGCCCTTCATTAAGAATGAATCTGTGCATCAGTACAATACAAGGCAAATCACAAATCTACATGCTCACCAGCATAACACCTCCCTATTTCAAAGAACCATATTGCACTCTGGTATAAAGATATACAACTGCCTTCCAAAAATGTTAAAGGAAATACAGCAAGAAAATAGATTTAAACCTTACCTAAAGGCACATCTAATTAACCACTACTTTTATTCCATTCAAGACTTCCTAGCTAATAATTATAATTAACTGCCTTTACATATGTACATATTCTTCATTTAATTTCATATATTCCTATTTCTTATAAAACCTTATATTGTATTAGGCTTCTCACAATTTAATCTTGTAAATATTTTACCTATTCCATTTTGGCATGACCCACATTAATTATACTAAATTCTTTTCATAGCTTTGTTTTTTATTACTAATGTTTACCTTTATGTAAAGCCTATACCTGTATTTTAGTTGCTTTTTTTTTTCATTTTTATATTTTAAACTACATGATACAATTTTCTAAATTATTAAAAATGCAATCATTTAATCATAGCACCTAAGATTAATCTTAAATATTTATAAATGTAATATTGTAAGTAATTAAGACTACAACAAGAATTTTGTAAATAATTGTATATACCATTTTTATGTAGTCTTGATTTATCCTATATCATGGTACCCATGTACATATGAATGATCTACAGGATGAATAAAATATCTATTTATCATCTAAGAATACAACAGTAACATTGCTAGTCACATGAAACAATTGTTAATGATGCTGGCAATCTGCACTACTGGTACATTGGTACACTTAAAAACCATCAGTCTGAGCTAGGTTTGAACCTGCAACCTGCAACCTTGGGATGAGAAGGTTAGTGCCAAATAGACTATCATCCAGAATAGGCATGACATTAGTCACATATATGACAACTGTCAAAGTTCCACATTTATTGCTTATACAACTTAAAAAAAATCTGATGTGTTCCATTTACATGACTACACCTCTGCAAAAAAGTATTGTTAAAAGGCTTAGGCTTATATTTACTTCATGCTAATTGAGAAAACATTAGCAGAAATAGTCTTAATACTTGCTTCCTTGTAAGTAGAAGGGAAATAATGGAGTACCATAGGTTAAAGTAATAGTCAAAAGCTGGTTGCTATGTGACTAAAGTTCTTTGTTTGTATGGACAGTAGTTGTCAAATTCCTGTATGAGAAAAGTATAAGTTTTTCAAAGCTGAAACAAAAAACAAGGGATATCTTAAATATGATCAACTCCACGAAAAAAATGTATATAGCATAAATTGTGTGTTTTAATGTGCTCTACATGTTCTCTGTGGTAAGATTTTGTCCATCTCTTACGGTTTAGCGGTTATGCAAAATTCCGTAAAAATCATCCAGAATAAATAGTCTTCAGAGGCTATTCCCAGAAAATTCAAGATATACATTTTATTTGTCACTTAAATGTCTTTAATATACAACATTTTAATCAAAAGTGTTAGAGCCATTTTTGAGAAAATAAAAATGTTTGAAAAAAGTTCCATGTAAAGGGTAGTTTGGTGTGGGGGGATTTTTCTCAAAATCTTCTTGTCGCATCCCTGGAAGATACTGAACTTACATACCAAGTTTGGTATTTTACCAACTTTTCGTTTTTGAGTTATTGTGTTCACAGACACACACACACGGACCTTTATCTGAAAATACTTTTTTTTGGATACAGGGGACTCTAAAACATATATTTCCGGTGAAATCTCGGTATCAAATTTTTTGGTGGAGTGCAATACCTTCTCTATACACTACGTACATAGCACGCGTAGAGAAAGTAATAGGCATGCTCAAACAAGAACAAGAAAATGCTGATGGTTAAAATGTAATTTGAGGCTAAAAAAAGGTACACCTGCAACAAACTCATACAGGTGACAACATTATACATATCTCATGTGCATGTGTTAAGTCGGTTAAACCAAAAAAAAAATCCATTGAGATAATTGATTTTTAAAGTTTAAACAGTTATGATAAATTGCTAAATTAACTCATAGTAACATTTTAGGTACAGGTGAATAATTTGATAAATGGATATTGTTTTTTCAACTACCTTTCGCTGTTTTTTAAATTTTAAGGATCTATAATAAGATAAAGAAAAGAATGCTGCACTAAATATTTTGTACTTGTCCTTTACACTACTTTACACAAGCATAACCTATTTTGCACAGAGTTTCATATGTTATTATTTCGCTAACAGATATGTAGATATTGCATTTCATTTTGTTTTCATAATTGTATTAGCTTGTCCATTACTGTTATGAACGAAAAAATTGTTTCTTTAAATAAATATATGAAGGCTATATGTTAAAATTAAAAATTACAAACAAGAAAAGTTAACCTACTATTGATACATTGTGTTTGTAATGCTTAAACTGTGACCTTCTTGGATTGAGGACTCGACTTTTTGAAACAAAAACATTATTTTCTTAGAAAACTTGGTAAATTCTTTAATGCTCAGTAATAAAACAAGCAATACTCAATAGTTCTACGAGGATCGGCTGGTAAGTCCCAGGCCTCTCAATGAAAACAGCATTTAAAAAACAATTTTTTTTGCTTTATTTCTCATCATCTTCAGAAAGGTTAACAAGTTTGTCATATTGGTGTTCTAATTTAATTAAATCGTCTCTGTAGTGTGATTTATCAAGGTTTACTGCATCAATGACTTTCTTGTTGCTATGAAATCTTAATTCTCCAAGAAATTTTTTGAGGTTTGGGAACAGGTCACTGGGTGCTAGATCTGGTAAACAGGGTGGATGTTCAAGCAATTCAAACTTTAATTCATACATTTTTCCCATTGCAATGATTGAACGATGGGCTGGAGCATTGTCGTGATGAAACAAGATTTTTTTTTTTGTCAAATGAGGTCTCTTTCTTTTCACTTCATCACTCAAACGTTGCAGTAAGCTTGTGTAGTAGTCACCAGTGATACTTTTACCCTTTTCCAAATAATCAATAAAAATAATTCCCTGTGGATCGCAGAAAACACTTGCCATAACCTTGTTAGCTGACAAAATTGGCTTTGCCTTTTTTGGAGTTGGCTCACTTGGCGCAATCCACTGTTTTGACTGTTTTACACTTTCTGGAGTGTAGTGATGTATCCATGGTAATAAGCCATCTCAAAAATTCACTGGGATTTTTACGGCTGAGCTCCACATTAACAGAAACAGTTTTTCTTTGCAACTTTTGATCAGGTGTCAACAAACTCAGCAGCCGTCTTCCATACACCTTGTGAAAGCCCAAAACATTACTTAAAATATTACCTGCACATTCTTTTGATATGTTTACAGCCTCTGCTATTTCAAACAACTTTAATCTGCAGATTTCCAGTAATAAATGAATTTTTTCAAGGATCTCTGGAGTTGTCACTTCTACAGGGCGTCCAGAGCGAGACTCATCACCAGTGCTTGTACATTCCATTTTAAACTATGCAACCCACCTTTTAATCATTGAATATGAAGTAGCAGAGTCTTTAAATGTACTGTCCATTTCCTTCTTCATCTTTTTAGGTGTTAACCCTTTCAAATGGAAGTATTTAATCACTGCTCGTTTTTGCAAATCCTACATTTTTGTGAAAACTCTAAACTTGTCTTGTTTAAAATGCTGTCATTCGAAAACTAAAAATGCTATTGACCTATAACTATGGATACAATATATAAGCTAGTCTAGAGTTAAACTATACAATGCTACCGCCTAACTGGCCTAGTGGTGGCAAATCTGTGAGAGGCCCGGGACTTATTAGCTGACCCTTATATAAACCCATAACACACTACTAGATTTACACATTTCCTTTGACTTCTTCCTCATCAGCACATTCATCAGGCAAGCTGTTGCAGACTTCAGCACTGGTTTGGAGAAATCCCAAAACGTTTCAGAGATAAAAGGCAGAAGATCTAGAAGATCCTTCTTCTTCTCTACTGATATTAAATTTGCACCATTGTAGCACCTTTTGTATAAGTTTTTGAGGCCTTCGTCCTCTCCTCTCTCTGAACTCTGAAATTATTGTCATCCCTCCTAAGGCTTGTTTTAAATGAAAAGTTTTCAAAATTTTCTGGTCCATAATGAAGCCACTGAATGTCTTTCCTTATGAAATTCTCTCCTTGTATGTCAGTTTTACACAATAGCAAATCTTGTTTGAGAACTAATGAAAAGTCTAGGAAATTTGAAGTGAATATTTAAGGAACAAGAAATTTGATGATCTTGCCTGTCACACAAGTGGAGCCCAATAATATGGATGATAAATTGGAAGTATATACTTTTGTTTTCTATTAAACTCTGATCACAATCACACTCCATGCAGGTGTGTCCCAGAACTAAAACTTCATATTTGCATTATCTTGGATTGCAACCATGCACATAACAGCCAAATAGCTGTTCTTATTTTGATCTTGGCAAGAATCTGAGTACATTATCACATGGTGTATATTGGGAAGAATTCCATAACTTATTTGTATAGCAGGACGCTATTTCATTGGCTCCTCTGGCTGCCTGACCTTCGTGCCACATAAAACAATGTGCCTGTTGAGTTTTGCAGTTGTGAACAGTGAGATTAAATATCCAAAGCTGCCTCTTGTAGAATGCTACAGAACTGATGTCAGAAACACTGTTGCAGGTCAAATGTTATTGTGTCAGCCTGCTTTATCTTTTCTTTATTCTTCATATGCCAAATCTGCCTTTTCAGTATGTTTGTGCCATTCATTGTTTTATCGTTTCCTTCTGTAGTTGTATTCTCATTTGGAGTTGTCACATACCAAACATTACTAACGGCAATATTCAGTTCATGAAAAACTGACTCATAAACTATTTGATTTACATATTTCTCTGGATATTGTTGAGTGTATAGCTTGTAAAGGTCAGATAATGTTATTGTGTCAGCCTGCTTTATCTTTTCTTTATTCTTCACATGCCAAATCTGCCTTTTCAGTATGTTTCTGCCATTCTTCTTCTAACGCTGTTTTATTGTTTCCTTCTGTAGTTGTATTCTCATTTGAAGTTTGTCACATACCAACCATTATTAATGGCAATATTCAGTTCATGAAAAATTGACTCTTAAACTCTCTGATTTACATATTTCTCTGGATATTGTTCAGTGTATTAGCCTGTAAAGGTCAGATTAGGTAATATGGCTAGGTAAATAAGTTTTCTCAGATTTTTTTACTGTGTAATGATTCTCATGCTTAGTTTTGTAATCAATCTGACAATCCTTGTATATTATGTATTACAAATGGAGACGATAAAGAAATAAAGAAAGGAGAGAGTGTGGTTTAGAGCTTCTTCAATTTTGTGTTCAGGAAATTTTGATACAAGTGAGTGGTTTCCTCTCATATTGTCTGGTGGGAAACCTGTGACCTTTTCTTTTGAATAACAGTCAATAAAGGTCTTTATTTTGCTGTAAGTTTTCAGGAAACAAATTTTGCAAACTGGTTCTGGTTTTCCACCCATATTCACATTATAGTTTACAGTGATCTATCTAAATCTATGTTTAGTAGGATTCTTCTGTCTGTATTCTTGTATTGACCTTATTTGAAGTTCGAACAAACTGGAAATGTGTATAGCATGTTTATCTAAGTTCCCCATTTTCCAGTAACTTCGGTGAAGCTCTCCTGCATTCTTCCATTAATCTCTCCTTACACTTCATTCTACATGCATTAAATGGTTGTATACTTCTTTAGCTAAAATCCCTGTTGAAGTTCTGTATTCTTGTCCTATATTACATGCTTCCTTTCTTTTTTGTCATGATTTCCTTGCATCACCTTTCTTGCCTCTCTTCTTTGTCACTGATTCATCAGAAATTTTTTAATCTAACATTTCAATATCTGTATCTTGGGTATCATTTACTATATGCTAACCTTGATTTTCTAAAGTTTCTTCATTTGACAAACAAGGCTGAACCTCAACTGCACTTACACATTTCTTACTTTCTGTCGACTGAACTTTCTTGTTTCTTCTTGCTTTCTTTCTTGGAAACACTATATTCACATAATCACTATGATCTGAGTTTCTGTCGGAAAATTTATCTGAATGAAAATAAGGATCATTAACACTATTATCAGAACATTCAATAATCTATTATAAGGTATCTGATTGTAGAAAGTCATCTGAAATGGCTTCTGAAGTATTACTTTTGGTAGAAAACGCAATTAGCATCTTACCTCTGGAAAACATGGTTCACAACTAAGGACAATGATAATATTGATAATACTGAGTATTGAAAACATTATTTTGTTAGGGAAGGAGAGTGCCACTATTGTTAAGGTGAGCTATTGATAACCATCTTTGGGGAGAAAAGCTTTATAATAAAAATAATGCTCCGAATTTTACTGAAATTACTTATTACTTTTCAACACTTTAATATTATGCATTATTCATTTCACAACATTTAAACCAATATTAGCTGATATTGCATATCAGTTAGAATTGTGTGAATCTGACCTGTCATCAATATAACTTGACTTAGTCAATTTTACACGCAGTCAGAAACACGTAAAATTGGACAAGTCAAGTAATTCTGACTTAGCTGTCTTTACACACACACAAAATGCATAGTTCTTCCAGTAGTCCGTAAAGGCAAAATGCATATCCCACTTACTTATATATCTATGACAAACAGCTATACACAAACGTGCAGAATTAAATTTTAAGTAATACAAAAACATAAAAAGTCAATTTTGTGACTTGACTGACTTTACACACGCACGCAAACTAAAAAAAAAGTCATCCATTTTGTAAATACTTAAGAGTTAAATAAACCTGGACTTAATTTGAGCCCTTGCCTTGACTGTTTTTGGTTTATTTCTCTTATTACTACTTTTCCTGTCCCTATTCACATACAGAAAGTATTTTCTTTCTATAAGACCATAAGAATATTCACTATATGGTGACTTACTGCTTTGCTCAATAGTTTATAACACATTAATTGTAGTTATTAAGGCTATCTACCCTTTACATTTATTTGATTGAACAATTGCTTTCCTCAAATTTTCAAGTACATATTTCTTTATAAAAATAATATCTACGCTTATATAATTAAAAATAAATTCAATAAATATTATGAAAATATAGTTGGGGAAGAGTAGAATGGATTCAGAAAGTGCAGATTGAACCCGATTTCTTAGTCAAAATAAGAGGCCATTAAATAATATTCAATAATGTCACTAATGACTAGGTAGAGAAATGATAAGTAAACTTTTACAAAACTAATACCAGTGTTAAGCAAAATACACAGATTCTGACATGACAGAAACAAAGAATCCTGGACATTTAAAAAAAAATTAAGAACAGGATACAAATTTCATGCACCAAATGAATTTATATTCAAGAATACAAGATGAGGCATAGTTTGTGCTTAAGTGCAGGCCTGCTAAGAATGAAGAAACTAAACAATACATTTTTATGCATCAACTGCAAGCTCGGCACACCAGAAATAATATGCAGTCCTAAACCAAAACATATTTTGATTGCACTGACATGAGATAACAATTATTGAGGGTGTGATGCTCCAAGATGTGGGGAGGCACCAGTTTATTCTGTGCCAATATGATAAAGATATCATCAATAGCAAATAGTGCTCACTTACCAAAAATTGTAAAACCAGAAAAAAAAAAAAAAAAAAAAAAAAATAAATAAATAAATAAATAAATAAATAAAGGGACTAGTTTATTTTCTCAAGATGTCACATTCTGCATTTCAATAGATAGAACAGTACTGCTTTAGAGTCAGACAGGCATGGTTTACGTTGGTCCAGACTCCAAATTGGACTTAAATGAACTTCACGGAGAAACCAAAATATATTGTAGATTCGTAGAGCTGCCCAACATGTAGCACACAGAAGATACTAAGTCATTTAATTGCCGTTTGAACTTTACATTCGATCAGCTTCTAGAATCAACTCCTGCAGAACAAAGTTTATACAGTGAGATGGGAGATATCAAATTTGCGCAGTGCTTGTACTTAGGGAAATGCACTGAGGAAATTAGGCTCACATCTCATCGTGTACAGGGATCATAAATATTTGAAGTGTGGTTCTGTCCTGACATCAAGTTGCAGGCTACTGACAGGTTGCAATAAATTACAAGGTTCTGGGAAGCATCAAGTGCTTTCATTTGTCATACTTATGAACCCAGATTCAGTGCTGAGGACTTCAGCTGAGAAGCTCAGGCTTGAGCAGACCTACAGAGAGCAAGAAAGATTGGAGGAAGGTTCATAAAAGTGAATTCCTTTTCATTCCTCCCACACCTGCCTTCTTTCCAACCCAGATTTGTATCAGGTGGAACATATTTTTATGGTGCCCAACCTGTATGGCTGAGAAAATATCCCTGAATCACCCTCCTTAAGGATGAAAATCTTCACATCATTTTTTCCTTTGAAATCCTAACACCAAAAACAGAACTACCACCTCATACCCAATTTTGGAAATCTACAATGGCCTACAACACCAAGTAGCCCACCTGGGTAGTGTGGTGGTAGAGTGTCTGCCACACATTCAACAGATCGCGAGTTCGAATTTCGCTTAGGGTGAGTTACCCGGGTAGGGTTTTTTTTCGGGGTTTTCCCTTATCCTGAGCAGACGAATGTCGAGTAACTTTAAGCTCCATGGACCTCGAGATCATTTGAGCATCATTTCACCAATTTCATTCATCGTCCGATATGCCCAAGCAGGTTAAAGGAAGTTAAGCATAAAAAAAAAACACCAAGTAATGCAGCAGAATGGAAGAGGAAGGCAAATTTCAAATAAGTCCCTGTATTCAGATCAACAGTGCACCCAAATGTTTATTATATATTCCATATATATAGGGATATTTTACATGCATGTGGATGTGATTTATTATTTATAATAATATTGTTATATTTATAATTGTATTTTGGAAGGGAACATAGTAAAGGATTATTTAGCATAAAATCAAATAGTTAAATAGTTCCAAACACAGCTTCGAAGTTTAAAGTCATATCTGATTGTTCATTGTGAGCAACTGTGGCACCCATTGGGCCAACAATTTTTTCATCTTCAACTTATCATGTAAAATACAAATGGCTGTTTCTGTCGACATAACTATGGCCTCTGCCACTTCATGAACTTTCGTTTGACATTCAACAAGAATTATATTGTGAACTTTTTCATTGATTCCTTGATAACCACATCTGCTGGGCATCAGGAGTGCTCCTCATCAAAACGAATGTTGAACCAATACGTTTAAAGTTATGAACCAATATCTAACTCTTGTCATAGATGGCAAAGTACCCATAATCAGCAGGCAATTTTGTATTTCTCTCTTCAGTATTTTTCTCATCCAAACGTAAAAAGCAAATCACTAAGTGATACTGCACTTTTTTCATTTTAACAAAAACATGTTGAACGACTGACTGAAATGAATGCCACACCCAAACTAAGCCATGAATCAATACCAAATTTGTTTTGGCAATGTTTAGCAAATGACAGTATACAGTGGTAACACCAACTTGCCTTAGCAACATCATCTATTTATCAAAAAATCTCATTTATTTGCTTATTTAATACATTTTGTTTAAATTTTACAGAGCATTTAAGAGAATGCACATAATTATTAAAACATTTTGGTTGTCAAAAGATGTTTTTGGTTCAAACATCTTTAACAGACTGTTACATCACACGTTTTACAGAAGTCACAGATCTGCCTTTAAGTCTTCTATCTGCCAATTACTTTGTGAATAGCATTTAGCTATAAAGAGCCCACAACTTGTAATCAAAGCAGATAGCCTTCTCTCGACTGAATTGTTTGAGAGTATTTGGGCATCAAATTGCTGGAAGGAAGCATTTAGAGAGACATGAGTGACCTCACCTTGAATCCTTAATCTTGTTTCTGATCATTTGTAAGAGCACTGATATTAAATGAATATTTTAGGTGCTGATTTCAAGATATGACATTTTCAACAATGTGTAATTTGAAATCTGACTCCTCTGACCAGAAGTGCCTCTGAAAAGGAAGTTTATGGTATTCTGAGAGCGGTAATATACCTACAAAAACTCAAGAGCTTGTCAGAACAGAAAGAGAGGGCAAAGAGGCTGCATGTTTCTTGAACAATATCTTCAAATTAAATTATTATAATTTAAATGACTTTTAAAATTTTAATCGGTTGATGAACTGGCCATATGGAAGTAGCCAGATGCTCATGCTAAGGAAAAAGGAAGAATAGGTAAAAACTGCCAATTGCCGACATGGTCATAATGAAGACAAATATCTCCAAAAATTTTCCAAGCTTTTACATCTTGATGTAAATGAAATTTAAGAGTGAACATTAACTCATTAGTATTTTAAAAGTAAACTAAGCGAAAATAACTTCACAGTTATTAGAGATCTGTTACTTGTAAGTATAATTTAGAATTTTCTCTTCCATCTCAAATAATTTAGAATTTTCTCTTCCATTCTTTACTTCATTATTTCCAGTATTACTTTGAAGCTCTTTTTCTGGAATTTTTGTGTACTACTTTGATGCACATTTTCATAAGTATCTTACTGTTTCATTGCAGAATGTTCTTTTTTTATTTGATTTTTCAATCCTAGAACAAGCTGGTTCTGATTAGTTGATTGATGTTTGGAGGAATTTAGTGACAGTGAAGTAATTAGTGAAGCAATTCAAGTGTAAATTCGACTCATTTTTCCAATGTGTAATTATGCTTCACTGTGTACCATTACCAGTATTTTGATTCTTCTGATCATTACATTTACTATTCCTGTTGCCTTACCAGGTGCTTTGTTTCTATCAGTCAGATTATCTGTTCCGGAACAGTTCCATTTTAAATTTTGCACCCACCTTTTAATCATTGAATATGAAGGGGCAGAGTCTTTCAATGTACTGTCCATTTCCTCCTTGATTTCTTTAGGCATTAAGCCTTTCAAGTGGAAGTATTTAATCACTGCTTGTTTTTCCAAATCCTCCATTTTCGTGAAAACTCTAAAGTTGTCTTGTTTAAAATTGCTGTCATTCGAAAACTAAACAAACTATTGACCTGTAACTATGGATTCAAGCTAGTCTCGAGTTAAACTATACGATGCTACCATCTAACTGGCCTAGTTGCGCCATATCTGTGTGAGGCTTGGGACTTATCAGCCGACACTGGTATAAATAAGAAATACATGTGAAAGAGAAATGTATGTGGATAAATTAAATAAAGAACAAGCAGGTGTGTGGAGACTAAAGGGTATGAGAAAAGGATTCCAACAGAATCAATGGCCAATATGTGGTGAAAAGGAAGATATGGAACATACAGTTTATGATTGTAAAGGGAGGTTTTGGAGGAAATAGTGTATAAATGGTAAATGGCTAAAAATGGACAGAAAGATAGCCTTAATCAAGCTTTTTAGTAAGGATAGCAAAAAAATAGGTGAGTATTTGGCTAAAGTAAAAAAGAAATGGATTTGGTCAGCAAAAAGAGAAGTAGATGAAACACAAGTTTATATAATATTTCTGAGTTGGGTTTGTATCACTTACGTATAGTTTTTTCAGACCTCTTTCGAAGCCATGTGGGCTTCATTATCGATGGATTCCAACGGCATATTATTGGAAACCATCAACAACGAAGCCCACGTGGCTTCGAAACCGGTCTGGAAAAACTATACATAAGTGATACTTAAGTGTTACAAACCCAACTCAGAAATATTCTATTCATACACATCACTGTTCCAAAACACCCTTTCATTAAAATTGTTGTTACAAGTTTATAGTTTGTTTTAAGAAATGCTGAGTATGACTGTTGTAACTTACTATCATCATCATCTTTATGATTAAAATACATTTGCTAGATTATAAGGAAAACTTGGTTAGGAATATGGCAAGATAACGGCCTGGGCTGATGTATAGCCATATTCTTTGTATGGGTGCTTAGTATAAATAAATAAAAAAATAAGTAAATAAAATTGTAAAATAATCAGCTTCAATTTCACTGGAAAGGTTGCCATCACCTACAATATCCAGTGCTTCTTCCAGTTTAACTCCTTACATTGTAATTATTGCTTGCCATATTTCTGACTGTAAACTAAAAACAAAGAAAATAATAAAAGAAATATCATCAATATCCTGTCTCCAAATAAAACATACATCTCTTTTGGATTCAACTCTGATAACAATTTGTCTTTTGGAAACACTTCCCCAAACAGTAATACAGAAAATCTATTTTTCCTTTGTCCAACAATTCCCAGCCGTTTACTATCAATCCAAGATTTCTCTAAATAAAACACTTCTTTGTTGGCTTCTCCTACATTCTTTATATGTAAAAAAAAAAAGCCTGCTAGTCAATGATGTCTGCTCTCTCCAATTATAAAACCCATTTGTTTTGCCCATTCTTCCACACAAATCCCATAGATTTTAAAACTTTACAAAGGGAGGTTGCACTCCATAACCACTGTATTTTTTCTCGCAGGACAGGAATTAACCTTTTTGTAGTTGGAGGCACTTTCTAGACGTGTTGAATTCTTTGATTGCATCCTGAATGATTCTTATCAAATTCATTTATCTCCAGTTTTGCTCAAACCCTGGTTCCTAAAGATAGCAAAAGAAAAAAATACTGGTATAGCTCTATGAAGGAAGAAGAGAAAAGGAGAAAGAGATGTGTATATGAGGGACGTATTGGATCCGTTTGTGAAGGGTATGTTGCATTGATGATATGTGAGTGGTGTGTTAAGTAAAAAAATTAGAAAACCTAGCCTCCAAATAATCAAATCTTGCTCTTGCTCAAAATCAGATTTTAAGAGTATATCGAAAAATTGGTTTGCCTAATAATACTTCTAGTATAATTTCATTCTACAAGATACCATTTTATGAATGATAGAAAATATATTTTGTGGTGAGGCCTAAGTCATTTTGGTGATTGGTTGTATAATTTACTATGTACTAACTGAATTATGCCATGAAACTTAATGGATGAGCTCTGAAATCTACACACAGAATAAAAACAGCAATGAAAAATATTTTGTTTTTTAATTGCCAGGATCATAGCACTGCCAGTGAGCTGGAATTCTGTCCTGCAGGAGTTTCTTTTGCATGCCATAAGTCTGTCATGGGGCTGTTGCTTTTAAGTACATTTAAAAACCATTGGTCAGGACCAGGTTTGAACCTGCATTAGCAATGAAGCCACTAGATATCAGGGTATATAGCATACTTCATATCTCAATGTTGCTATTTGGTTTACAAAATTGTGCAAAACCTATTGAATTAAGACTAAGGAGACGAGCACCAAGAAAAGGTGCACATAGTATGCACATGGTGTCCATTTCTTACATACATTCTAAGATCAAATATGTCAATGTGTTTACTCATTTGTATTATGAAAACTATTCAAGCTAACAAAATATGATTTTCAGGTTATGTTATAAATATTACCCTCTACCTTCCTTATGGCTTACTTTTCGCAAAATCAGAATATTTGGCCTAGCTATGAGGTATTTATTAAAAATGGATTCACTTGAGACAAAGCACTTCTTGCTAGCAGTTATACAATATGAAGCACTGCAAGGCTCCTATTGGTTGACAATATTGTGGCATTCAGGACAGATATAATTTCAGTTGAAAGCAATTTTAAATAGAAATTCTATAGCATGATTACAGTTTTTATGGTTTCACAAATGTTTCCTTAAATAAAAGTGAATGGAAAAACATAACTTCAACTCCATTTCTACTGTACTTTGCAATAATATAAAGCAATTTTAACTTGAAGCATACCTTGATTTGATTTTTGCTGTTTGCAAACTGTCTTGAAGTGGCTGAAAATGCATGCCGGTTGACATAGTGCCCATACCACTATCATTTGAGAGGATTTCCTGGGAACATTTCACTATTTGAAGTAATCTGACACACATGTCACTATTAACACAATCATTTATTATTGCATAATATTTTAATCGGTTTACCTGTTGTAGAAAGCCCTGGGATTTTAAACTTTGCTTCATAAATGGATGATTCGTAATATCAGCAAGTTTTATTCTTTCTTTCGGATTCTTTTTCAAAAGTAAATCAATCAAATCCTTTGCCTCTGCCGAGAGATGTGCTGGAGTCTATTATAATAAAAAGAGAATATATATCTGTAATGCAATATGCAAGAATTTTTATAATAAATTCATTTAACAGTAATATTAGTAATTAACAAAGGGTGATAACACAACAATAAGGCTTTATTACACACTATTTCAAAATTTACTTGAAACTTAGTGGTTATTTATTTTTGTTTTCCATGACACTTGAATTAGTTATTTCAAAAAGAGCATAAATCAGAAAATCTTATTTTTGAGATAATGATAAAAAGTTTATTTCTTCCAACAATGGAGCAGTCAAAATATGTATCGACTCAAAACTGTATACAATTAAAGTCTTAAATTAACTGTTGTAAACAATTCACTCAATGTTTTGATGCATAGACAATTTATAGCTACATGCCATAAATTGGCAAAGTCCTTGCCAATTTCAAATCCAAAATTGTGAACCACTGGACATCAGCAAGTTGTCCAGTGTGTCTTCAATCTAGGTAAAGGGAAACAGTCCTTTCTGGTGATGGCATTCAACTTCCTGTAGTCCATGCAGCTCACTGTTCAAGACTACAGGAGAGCACCAAGGGTTACTGGACTCTTCAATGATTCCTCTAGACCTCATGTCCTCCAACATGTCCCGTACTTCTGCTTGTTTTGCCAGGAGAGCATGTCTTGGTGGATGTCAGATGAGTCGGGTATCTCTGGAGGTGATGCTACTTGGTTAGTGCAACTGTAATCACCATTCCCTATGCTGAAGACAGACTGGTATTGGCTGAGTATATGCCAGACCCTCTCCAGTTGTGAAGCGGTCAGGCTGTTAGCCGTCTTCTTCAGCAAGCCTTTCAGCCTTCAGGGCCCTGGTCCCTTCAATGGGACTCGTTGCAAGGCAATACACTGACAGCTGACGTGACTTCCCTCACTCCTTCCCGACCTGGTTGCCCTGGTCAGTGTCCAACAGGTTCATCAGCCTCATGGGTACTTCTTCCCAGCAGGGCAACAATGCTTGGGCAACATATAGCCTGTACAGTAATATCTTCCAGTCCAATACCAAGTTCCTTGACCATTGTTCCTCCAGGTCACCATCAACATGCTTCTTGCAGGCACAACTGTATCTTCCTTTAGAATCACCTGCAGATCCCTGGATGATCATATAGGCTCCATCATGTCATCTTGGCTGACGTCACATGGCTCCCAAGTGCATCCAATCCCAGAATCACATCCTCAGTCATCCTTGCGACGAACACCTACAGGCTCACAGTGCTCCGTCCCAGTGTCACCTCCAGCAGGACCTCCTTCTCCACAGACAAGATGTCGCCTGACACCATTGTTAGTGGTATGGCTGGCTGAGTGTTCATGTTGGCAAGCCCTTTGCCACATCAGGTGTGATTATAGTCACGGTTGCACCTGTGTCTACGAGTGTGCCACACAGCCTCCCTTGTATCCACGCAATGAGGTTGTCGCCCACTCTTCTGCCCAAGGCACATAGCGTCACTCGAGAGGGTGGTGAAGACGGGCCCCACATGCTTCTCATCAAGCTTGTCCTTATTTGTTTTCTGCCTGCTCTTCATCTTGGTGTGGACAGACCTTCACTAGGTGACCTGTTTCCAGCACACACCACCCAAAGACTGTATCACTCTCCCTGTCATAGGAATACTCCTGGCCATCGAGGTGGGCACAGCTTTTGTCTTTTGTTCATATGTGTGCTGCCATTAATGCCTCGTGGATTGTCTTATTAGGCACTGCCAAATTTTGACATCATGCACCCAATCAATGGAGTAGGCTGCTTCCTGGGACATGTAGCTAGGTGGCACTTTCACCAGGGCTTTGTTTGCAAGCTGTTCGATGACTGGGGCAAACTCCTGCATCATCTCACATGGTTGTTGCAGCCTTGCCTTAACCTGATTGCGGTAGGCTGCAGCCAAGCGATGGTTCCCAAAGCAGTTTTGAGGGCCTCTCAGATATCCCCAGATTTCTCTGATGACAGGATCACAATTAGTACCTCTGCCTCCCATCCCTTGAGGCTTGTTATCAGCTGTGCAGCTTCTGCTGATGATTGGTAGTGGGCAGTGACAGCAGTAAACTGTAGGTGGAAGGCTTTTTAGGTTGACGTCCCGTCGTACTTGGGTGGCTTAACACATGCAGATGTGTAACATCCTGCCATCTCAGCTTTCAAGTTTTACAGCCTCCCATTGAGCATCTTTTCCATCTAGGTGTTTAGTTCCTTGACACTACTGTAACTCTTACCTCTAGTGCATTAAAGCGTTCCGAGATTTTTCAGGGCATTAAGGTGTTGCTCATGGTCATCATTCCACCAAGCTCTTCCCCCTTTTCCACAAGTTCTTCAATGTCCTTCTTCAAGCCGGTCAGTTGTTCATTGATTTTGGAAGAAAGTTCTGTTTTTATTGTAGACATTTCATTTCTCATCTTCTCCATGCCAAATCTATCTTCTCCTCTGCAGTTTCCATTCCAGTCTTCATGTGCATCTGCATCTTCTCTAATGAGTAATTCAGTGTCGTTATTTCATTTCTTTCATTTTGGTCAATCATCTCCATCTCAGCATAAACATCCAATTTCTTACAGCAGTGTAACAAATGTCTTTGGCAACTCAAAAATTGTTTACAATTAAACTCTTAAATTCACTGCTGCAAATAATTCACTTGACATTTCAAAACATCAAAGTTTATGACCATGGAATCAATGGCTCACACACCACTGTGTCCTAGCACTCCATTCATTACTCAGTACAATTCACAACAACACTGCACTGCAATCCTACCTCCTTTTATGGCTAGAAAATTATGTCACAAACTTTCTGGAAACTTGAAAAGATTCTGGGATCGAAGCTTGGAGAAACATCTCGAATATTGAGAAGAATAGTGATGTCACAAGAAGAGTTTCATGTTCTGAAGGATCATGTATGTAGCACCACTCTTCTGTGTCATTTATGCATCCCAACTGCGATGACTCACATATCAAGGCGAACATGAGAACCTTGCATAAGACAACACTATCACAGAATTTTTACTTTCTCTAGCCCCGTATGTACAATGTACATAGGGATAGAGAAGTATCATATTCCAACCAAAAATTAAATGTTGAGTTTTCACCAGAAATACATGTTTTAGGACCCCCTGAATCCAAAAAAATCATTTCCAGAAACAGGTACGTGTGTGTTTTTTTTTTTAAATTTGGTCTGTTCCGAAGATACGGCACAAAGATTTTCAAGAAAATCCCCCCACCCCTTAACTACTCTTTACATGGAAAAATTTTCGAAAATTTTGATTTTCTTAAAAATGGTTTTAATGATTTTGATTAAAATCACACATATTAAAGCCCTTAATATCACAAATAAAATGTATATCTTTAATTTTGCTTAATTTGGCTTAACTAATAAACCATTAGAGATAGACAAAATCTTATAACACAAAAAATGTAGATCTTGTTAAAATACACAAGTTATGCCATATACATTTTCTTCGTGGAGCTTACCATTTTCGTGGTATGCCTTGTTATTAATTTCAATTGTGAAGCACTTATACTTTTCTCAGATGGAAGTGTCCATTTTTCTTTTGTTCTACTCCTGGCCAAGCAAAGAAGCAATTTGCAATGACAATCGCATAACGACAGTCTTTTAAACATTTGACTATCACTTTAGCATAGTGCATTCTACTTATAAGGAACTAAGTAATAACATTCTGCTATGTTTATCTCGATTAGCATGGTGTTGAAAGAAGAATTATCTTTCATAAGAACTTTTTTTGTAGAGCAGCTAGAGAAAATCTTGTGAGTGTAACAAATCAGATTTTTTGTAGTCATAAAGCATGTTAGGTGTCCAACCTATCAAACTATTTTAATCCCCTTTCTGGGATGAAGTTTTAAAGCAAATGGAAAAAATTAAGCTTAAAAATTTGTAATAGTTTATAAGTGTAATTATAATTACTTCCACCATTTACATAATTATTAATTGATATTTAACTATTATACTACTATTGCAAAAATGTTCCAACATATTGTTCTAATTATTTTGAAGTAAAAGTCTACTAGGAAACTAATTCACAATGATATATAAGAGATATAAATTGTCTCTACACAGAATCATTTGTTCAGATTTTACGTAGATCTATTATTAGATGTAAGAATGCACATTATATGTTGATTGCTTGTTAAAGGATGACCAATTCCGAATGTCTTCATAATAGGAAGAGTGTTCTAGTGGGATATTATTGTCTCACTTTCGTTATGCTTAAGTTTTATTCATGTTAATGTGAATTTTCTATAGCCTATGTGCAGGCAATATTATGATACAAGTGTCGTGTCTTTTCATGGAGAATCTGTGTCTAAATATATCCTTGACAATGAACTCTCTGGCCTTGATTAATATCTACAGTAAACAAATTCAGTGAACTAAGATGAAAAAATCTAATGTGTTCCATTCACTTAACTTTCTCTAGCTGTTTCATATACAAACTTGCTCACAAAAGATCATTCTTTTATCTACATCAGAGATAAACATTAACAGAATTGGTCTTATTACTTGCTTCTTTGTAAGTAGAAGGGAAATAAAAATACATTAGGCTAAAGTGAAAGTCAAATATTTTAAAAGCTGGTCCTTACATGAAACAATTGAAGTTTGGGGTGCTTTCCATGGCCCTGTTTGAGAAAATTTAGGCAATTTACAATTGAAACTAACAACACGGAATATCTCAAAAATGGTAACCCTGAAGAAAAATGTATATGACATTAATTATGTGTTTTAATGAGATCTACATTTTTTGTGCAGTACATTTTTGTCTATCTCTTATGGTTTAACCGTTGTGCAAAACTCATTCAGAATAAAGAGCCCTTAGAGGCTATTCCCAAAAAATTCAAAATATATATTTTATTTATGATGTAAATATCTTTAATATACAGCATTTTAATCAAAAGTATTAGCCATTTTTGAGAAAAACAAAATATTTTCCATGTACAGGGTAGTTTGGAATAGGGGATTTTCTTGAAATCTTGGTGTAGCATCCTTGGAAGATACTAAACATAAATACCAAGTTTGGTATTTAACTATCTTTTCATTTTTGAGCTATGCTGGCCACACATGCACCATTTACATTGAATGTACATATTTACTATAGAAAGTAAAACACTATCCAGTCTTTCTCCTCCTTTCCCATTTAATAACAAGTTGCTGACTTGTCCCCTTCCTGCAATGAATGAGTAAATTATCCTTCCTTGGATGGGATGGGGAGAGAAAGAAAATTTATACAGTGTTTGTCAGAGATTCTGACAAAATTTAGCTATTTGCAAATTAAAACTACCATATTTATCCAAATACAAGATGACCCCCATTTTTCAGAATTTAATTTTGGAATTTAGCATGTCATTTACATAATGCATGTTTAAAAGACATAAGTGCATAAAAAAAATTAAATTAAATTTAAAGGTTTGCATTATATTATGAACAAACTAATGATCACTTAAGTCCCTTATTTATTTACTTTTTGTAATTAATTTGAATTTACATGGAAATTCATGTTTTGAGCGATTGCCGGAGAGGGGAGTAGGGAAAATGTACAGATGGGTGTGATGGTATGTCATGGCAACAGTGGCGGTAGATTACTGTTATGACTATGATGGATATGATTTTGTATTTAGACAATATACTTAATATATTGCATCGTAAATGTGTTTACCTACTTTGAATTTATGCAGAAGTTCACATTGCAAGTGAAGAAGGAAGAAGACAGAGAAGAAGGAACGAAAGGTATGGTATATGCGACAATAGAATGTGACAAGGTGATGGCAGTAGTGTAACTGTAACAACAATGATGGATATGATTTTGTATTTAGACAGTATGTTTTTATCTAATTTGAATGTACTCAAAAATTCACATTGCGAGCAGGAGAGATGGAAAAGGGAGAATGAAGTGTATGGTATATGTGATAAAACGTGATTGCGAAGCTGTAATGACAATTATTTATGGATGTTATTTTCTGTCAAGACAACATAATACTATATTGTAAAACGTTTTACCTAGTTTGAATTACACGTAAATTCACATGGCAAAATATGTGAGGTCCGAGGAGGAGAAATGCACTGCTAACCTCTCTCTTTCTGCTCGACCGCTAACTTCCAATACAACATTACGTGCAACCACCAATGTGAAAGGAAGTCCTGTAATTTTATTTCTCTTGGAGAATAATCTCTATTCCAATGAGAATGCTCATAGGCTTCTTAACAACTAATTTTTGGCATGAAATGAAACGCCTGAAATCTGCCGCACATGTCGTGGCCTTGGCGGTAATCTATACATTTCCCCCATGGTTCACTACTGCTGTACCCGCTAAGTTTGAAACTTACTTTATCCCCATATGGTATTCGGAAAACATATATTGCGAATGTAAGATGACCCCCAGTTCTAAACATTAATATTTTAGAAAAAAACTTTGTCTTGTATTCGAATAAATACGGTATATACCTCCATACTAAGTTACCAAGACATAAAGAAAAATCTAATGAATATTTCAAACAAAATGTTAACACTTTATCCAAATCCAAAAATTCAAATTACAGAATATCTGTATTATACTAAGCTATGTTTGGAGAACAACAATGCAGAAACTTAATAAAATGCAGTATTTTATGTTTTTTGAACTAGTACAGAAAAAAAAAAATTATCCAAAGCATTTGTTTATACATATACGAGATGTGTCTAAATGACTATTGGAAAATAGACTATTTACCTAATGGGATTGGGACCCTAATCCCCTTCAAAGTAGTTCTCTTGCGAGTTCACACAATTAGCTTACTTCTGAAAACAATTCTGGAAAGCTTCTTTTGGGATAGCATTCAATTCCAAAGTCGCATTCCTTATTATCTCTTCTCTGCTCTCAAAACAGGATCCTTTCAATAGCATCTTCAGTTTTGGAAACAACCAGAAGTCACAATGAGCCAGGTCTGGAGAGTAGGGAGGTTGGCAAACGAATTGTTTTGCCAAAAAAACTATGGATCAGTTGCACTGAATGTGCTGGAGCATTGTCATGATGTAAATGCCAGGTTTTTGCCCTCCAGAGGTTCCTGCCAAACTGCATCACGGAGAAGGCAGAGAACATTTTGATAGTACTCTTTTGTCACTATTTGTCCTTCTATTGCATATTCATGATGCACAACTCCACGGATATCAAAGAACGTTGATTTTGCTTTGCACATATTGTGCTTTTTTCAGCCTTGGAGACACCGGGATGCAGCCATTGCAATGATTCATCTCCAGTTATCACAGTGTTGAAAAACTCAGCTGCAGTGTAGTAAATGTCCAGCAGGTCTAGTGTAACCTCAAGACAGTGTTGTTTGTGTTCCACCAACAGAAGCTTGGACACAAATTTTGCAGCCACTCTGCGCATGTTCAAATCCCCAAACAAAATTGCATGTGTAGAATCTTTACCGATCCCAACGTCTTTGGCAATCTCTCGTATGGTCAAACGCCAATCTCCCAGTATTAGATCTCTCATTTTCTCAACAGCAGCAGCATTTCAAGTAGTTTGTGGCTCCCAGGATGCTCTACACTCTCCACCAGAATGCAGCCATATTTGAATCGGTTGAATCATTAATTTGTTACCACCATAACATCATCTCCAAATATCCACTGATGTTTAAAAATTGTTTCTTTTTGAGAATCCCATAGTTTTTGGCAATGTGATGCAGTATCTTTGCTTGATTTGTTTAGTCATCTTGCGAGAAGATTAAATCTGATGAACATAATTTTTTCATAGTATGGAGCAAAACATATTTTGCTATTGCCATGAACATACTTTTCCTTACTCAAGAATGAAAATGCATCACTTTCTTTAGATGTTATGTAGATAATTCTTAATTTTTCCTAGAACTACAATTAAGTGTGGCGATAATTCATCCTTGCCCTGTCAAACTTGTTACTAGTTTCAAATTGGTACCAAAAAATATCTTATTTGTTAGAGGAACATTATATTCCCAAACCTAACATGAAACAAGATTCTACTCTGCTATAATACTTTACAAACTTACTTCATATTTGGCCATTGCAACTTTGGTTAATGTACTTTTAACAGCATCACTGTCAAATGGAGGCTTTCCAATAAGAAGAGCATATAACATGCAACCCAAACCCCAAACATCTGCTTGGAGACCATGTGCACTTCTTGTTGCCACCTGGTAAAAAAAAAAACAAAAAAACAAATTTGATTTGATACAATCACATTATTTTCTCTACCAAACATAAGTTTGCATAATATATGAGTTATACAGTAAAGTCCTGATTATTATCTGTGGGTGTTGTGAAAAAAATGTTTAGTTACAAACCTCAAAACAAAACCATTTTAATTCAAGCCAACAACAGGAAAAATATAATAGGTGCACAGTGCAAAGGTTGAAAATAGGTTTATGCACATCACAATCCTGAAAGGGCTTCTTGCAATTTGTGGATGAGTGGCAGGTTCTTGCTCTTTTGTTTTGGTCATAACTTTCACATTCTCTGATCACTGACCTTGATGACCCAAAGCCTACACTCCCCACAGGCCTTCAGTGGTGTCTGTTGTTAGTAAGTGAACTTAATGATCAGAAAACTCATGCTAAGGAAAGTACAATAATCAATAAAAAAACATTCACATGATGTCCTCTAGCTGTTTGGTAACAAACCTCTTATTCATAAGATTAATCTGCTTTTTACATCATGCTAATCAAGATAAACATTAGCAGAATTAATCTTATTATTAGCTTCCTTTTAAATAGATGGGAAATAACATGCATAGGCTAAAGTGATGGTTCCTATGTGAATCACTTGAAATTCTAATCTCTTTGATTACCAGAGAAACAAAACAAGAAATGAGAAGAAAGATGTCTTCCTATTTGAGAAAAGTTTAAGTGGCTAAAATTGAAACCAATAATCTGGAATATCTCGAAAATGGTTAACTCTACAAAAAAAGATAAATTGTGTGTTTTAATGAGATTTGCATTTTTGTATAGTAAGTTTTTATATATCTCTTACGGTTTGCCAGTTATACAAAAGTCATCCATAATAAGAGGTCTTCAGAGGCTATTCCCAGAGAATCCAAGATATTCGTTTGTCATAAAAATATCTTAAAACATATAGTATTTTAATCAAAATCATTAGAGCCATTTTTGAGAAAATCAACATCTACAAAAAATGTTCCATGTAAAGGGTAGTTGGGGGTGGGGGATTTTCTTAGAAATCTTTGTATCGTATCCTTGGAAGATACCAAACTTAAATACCAAGTTTGGTATTTAACGGCCATTTCATTTTTGAGCTATGCTGCCCATGGACAAACACACACACACATGGACATTTTTCCAAAAAGGCTTTTTTTGGGGGGTTTAGGGGGTCTCAAAACATGTACCTCTGCTAAAATTTTGGTATCAAATTTTAGAGTGCATTACAATTCCTTCTCTATACACTATGTACATAGTACATGTAGAGAAAGTAAAAAGGTGTTTCCAAAGCAAGAAGCAAAATCAAGTGACAAGAGTTTTTAAAAATGACATAACCGAATGCTTTTTATTAACAATATAGTTGTAATGCTTCACGTTATTGCGTTGCTTTCTGCTAATTTTTTCCCCCCCAGCATTTATGCAAGGGGGCTTGTTATTTTTATTTTCCTATTCCACCTATAATTTCTGGCCTTAACCTTTCTTGGGGAGTTCATTGGTTGGGCTTTTCCAACTTCCGTATGTGCTACTCATGGGTTGGAACAGTGGGTTGTCGGGTCAGGGTGAGATTCACTGAGTGCAGGGAGAAAGGACAGTGTTTTGATAGTAGCAACTTGGGGATTGTGCTCTCTCTCTTAGCCTGTGATTGGCCAAGCAACATGAAGATTCCAGGTATTAAGTGGTGACTTCTGTTCCTGCTCTGCGTCAGCTTGGCGAGTTTGTGGGAAAATTACCCAATGCTTTGAGGGTGGCCTTTTGCTGATTTTTTTCTCAACTTTGCCTTCCCAGGATTTCCTGTGGTTTTTAAATGGGTTTCGAAAATTTTGCCATTGGTTTAAACAGTTTTATTTCTGAAGCAATAATAATAATAATAATAATAATAATAAATAAGTCTCAGTTATAAAGGTTCCTATTTTCCCCCGTATAAGGCTGAGAATTGGGTGTATCCATGTATTTCACATGATTCCTATTTGACTGTACTGTGTAACATTTTTCTTCTCCCTCATGGAAACAGCATTTGTAATTCATATGCCTGAACTAAGTTTAGTTTCTGAATGGATTTGTGCTTTTGTCAAATGTTAACAGCGGAACTTAGAAAGTTCAGTACCGATAGAATTTCACTCTCCAAAATTCAACCACATAAGTCACATAATATTGTGATTTTGGCCGAGAGTGTTTTTCATTATAACTTTGTGTGGTATTCGGTTGCTCTTTGGCTGAGAACATGCTTTTGATAAACTTAGCTCTAGGACATTTTCTGGTTATTTAGTAATTTTCTGGTGAAATTAGCACTCATAATTCATATGCCTGATTTTAGTTTTGCAATTGATTTGTGCTTTTGTCAACTGTAATGGTGGAACTTAGAAAGTTTAGTACAGGCAGAATTTCACTTTCCAAAATGTAATTACAATAAGTGACATAATATAGTGATTTCGGCTGAGAGTGTGTTTTATAATAACTCGGCTGGGAACTTGCCCCTTTGCTTATATTTTGAAGAACTTAATTTGGTTATTTAGTAACCTCCTGGTGGAAAAAGCCCCTGTAATTCATATGCCTGTTTTAAGTTTATTTTGAGAATGAATATATAATTTGTCAAATGGTAATCCTATGGTGAATTACTGGGAACAACATTCACTAGTTACTGTGTGGGGATATTAAATCATTGTTAAATTTATTTGATTTTATAGTGTTTATATTCAATTTAGGAAGTCTCTCAATATTGTTGGCTGTGAGTTAATGCTTTGTGGAGTAAATGATGTAAGGAAAGAAATATAAAATATATGCCTATAAAATAATAAAACATAGCAATTTCTGAAGAATAGCTTCTTCCTTTAATCTGTGGTCTGATGGTTCTCACCTTATTCACGGTAATTCCTCCTGCCTCTCCTTTAGGCAATCACTTGTATATGTGGGCATTTTCAAGAAAACTGTCCTCATCTAGGGTGGTAGATCCCCATACAGCTGGTACTGCTGCACAGTACATATAGTTTCTTTGTTTATAGTTCTTAATTTTAATGATTTAGACATAGAGCAAACATTTCTGCTGTAGTGCACACATTTTAAGTTTTACATATTATGCTTTTTGTACAATAAAGTATAGTTTTATGCTGAAATATGTTTCATGTTTGCACCTCATTTTTTGTCTTTTTTAAGGTTATATGCAATTTTCACTATTCTGCGATACCTTGCCACCCAATTTTGCAATAATCAGGACTTTATTGTATATTACAATACTCATATAAAAGTGATCCTTCTATTCATGTTACATTTGCTTACAATATATTTTTGCTTAGAAATGATTCAGCAACAGTCTCTTAATTATAACAAGTGGAAACAGCATCCAAATGTTTATTTGGAAACAGAGGATAATGATGCTGATGATGATGGTATCAAATTACTCTTGGAAGATGTGTACATTGGTGTAGTTATCAATAAATATAAACTGAATCAGATTCATTAATAAAAATCACAAATGTTTAAGCATATTGTTGAAGCACTCGCACTTGAGAAGAGTAAAGTTTCAACATAGAATATATTGAACATTTTAAATAGCAATTTGTCCTAGAGTAAGAATGGTTTCTTGAAACTCATCCTGAAAGTCCTTTAGGCTGGTTCACAACACACCAATGAAGGTAACCAGAGCAAGACCTAGAGCAGTGTTTCCCAACCTTTTGAAGTTCATGGCACCCTTGGGAATAACATTAAACACCAAGGGCACCCTTCCTTGAATTAAAAGAAAATTAAGCTTAATATGTTCATTTATTGAAATATTATATAATAATAACGTAAACCATAACATAATACAGTAAACTTTACTACAATCACTGAGTAAAAATACATCAATAAATTTTGTTCGATTAATGATTAATGTGAAACTTGTGATTGATGCTTAGAGCACAGATATGTGATGTCGGGTCTTACAGTTGACAGTGAAACACGCAAATCATCCTCAAGGTTATTCAGTCTACTTCTTGCTTTGCATTTTATTGTCACCATAGCAGAGAAGGCTTGCTCGCATAGATAGGATGTTGAAAAGGGCAAAAGTGCGTTAATTGCTTTCTTCATTAGGTTAGGGTACGCCTCTCTCCGTTGAAGCCAAAAACTAGCCACCGACGCCTCACTCTTGGTGAACTTACCTTTGAGTGTGGAATCAGCGCAAAGACCAATAAATTCATCTCGTTCGCAAGCAGTGAAATCTATTTCCTCTGCACTATCTACGAAATCAAATGGTGAGACAACCCAGTCCAGATTTGTAGTGGAAATAGTTGGAAAGTACGCATCTATTGCATCTTGCAATCTTGATAAGTGATCACAAATGCGGTCTTTCAGTTTACCCAGATCTTTATCTCCTGTCACATTAAGAAGAGATGGAAAGTTCGAAAAATTTCCTTTTTGAACTGCAGACTTCCAAGAACTAAGTTTTCTTTTAAAACCTTTCATTTTATTGGTTGAGGAGATTATTGTTTCATGTCCACCCTGCATCGAAACATTCAGTTCATTCAGCTTATGAAAAATATCTGCCAGATACGACAGTTCAAAACACCAAGAATCACTTAGTAAGAGCTCACGAAATGTGTCTTGATTTTCATCCTTAAAAAAAGTTTTTAGCTGTTCTTTAAGTTCGAGAAACCGGTTCAATACACGACCCCACCTTACTTCTGTGTGAAGTAACAAAGAGGTATGAGCTGCATCCGTTGCGCGACATAACTGTTCAAAAATTCTGCACTTTAAAGGTCGAGACTTCATATAGTTCACCATTTTCACAACTTGGTTAAACACTTCAGCAAAATCTTCATTACACGCTTTCACGACTAATGCCTCTCTATGCAGAAAACAGTGAGTTATAATAATGGATGGATTTTCATTGAGAGCTCTGGCAGTAAAACCTTTAATTTTCCCAGACATAGATGGTGCACCATCTGTACATATACCGCAACAGTCTTTCCATGAAAGATCATGGTCATTGAGATAGGAATTAATAGAAACGAAAATATCATGGCCTGTGGTTGTAGTCTCCAGCGGTCTACAGAACAGAAACTGTTCACTAATATCTTTTTCATCAATATATCTGATAAAACCAAGGAGTTGCGGTTTGTCACCAATATCGAGACTCTCATCTACTTGCAAATCAAATGTTCTATTAGTTTTTATTTTCTCCGTGACTTGTTCGTTGATATTGCATGACATTTCAGATATCCTGCGGCTGATTTTGTTGTTGGACAGAGGAGCTTTCGAAATTTGATTAGCTGCTCTTTCGCCAAGTATTGTTGAAACTATAACTTGACATGCAGGGCCAATGATTTCCTCTCCAAGAGTATGAGGTTTCTTTTTTTTAGCTATCAGTTCTGCTACTTTAAATGAGGCTTCAAGAGCAGTATCACCTATAGTCATTCTCTTTACCATTCGCACAGCTGTTTTCTTCTCCCCTTCTAATATATGCGAGAAACACATTACACTTTTCTGTGACACACTAGGATGCTTTGTTGTAAGATGCCGCTTCAGTTTGCCAGGTACCATGGCCTCGTTGCTAAGTGTTTCGCCACAAACTAAACACACAGGGATAGGGTTTTCCTCGTTGTTATTCCACTTAAATCCATACGCTAAGTAACTGTCCTAGTATGTTCTTTTCTTTCGTTTGTCTTCTTTATGTGGTGAATTCGACGGTCCGGGAGATCCTAAGATTTGACTTCTTAAAGCAAGCAGTAGGAGCCGACTGTTCACTTTCACTGTCCTGGCATTTACGTTTAACAATGAACTTATCCATAGCTAAACACTGTGAATCAATGCGAGGAAGACAACTGAAAGCGCCAAGTGGCGTACACTTTTATATATTCATCTGTGGAAGTCTCGGGAATGTTCGTGAGGAAGCGAGTAGTCTCGCGAATGTTCGGCAGGGTATAGCTGTAATGCCATCTGTGGGATACTAGTATAACTGAATTATTGAAATGAATCGACCACTATCACCATCTGCCGTGCATGAGAGTAATTGATTTGACTTATTTTATTTCAAGACCTTACAAGACTTAAGGCTTCAGTAGAAGGTATTTTTTGTTTTGTTTATCTCAATATCTCGCTGCACCCCTTAGCCAATCACACGGCACCCTAGGGTGCCGGGGCACACTGGTTGGGAACCGTTGACCTAGAGCATAAAGCAGGCAGCATTTAAAATTTTTATTCACAATAACCCAATAATGAGAATGAAAATGCATTCATTTGTTTCTTATTGAGCAATGAAATGCTTTCACCTGCTCTCCAGCTTAGCCAATATAATCTGTGAATTCAGTTAACACAATACATATTAGCAAACTTCAATAGAGAGATTTTCTAATGGGAGCCATTTCTATTTACAATTCCTGAGAATGTCTTAAGCAGCCAAACTGTACCTTCTGATAAACAACCGATGCTTAAATAATTTGAAGCAGAAATAAAGTACTGGCTTGGATTTCCCAGCTTGCAATTGCGACTAGAGTGCTCTAGTGGCTGTTTTATGGCCACGTGGAATAATTGCTACAACAAAGAGTCCTTAAAATGAAGGACAAAGTAACATGCACAATTAAGATCATGTATCCAGGCCTGCGAATGAGAACTTTAAACTTGGACAAGTCTTGTTTCTCATTCCTAAGAAGGCTTCCCGACAATTGTAAAATCTTTCTTTGAAATAAATGTATTTTAACATTCCTGTTCTCATTCTGATTACCATTACCGTTGTTCTGAATCAGACTTAAATGGTGTCTGATTAGCATGAAATTTAGTATGTATCTGATTTTATTTTTACATGATGCTGTTTGCAGATTTGACAAAAAGAAAAGCTTTTTGGATTCAGGGACCTCAAAATCCATTCTGGTTTAACCTTGATATTACCTTTTGGGTGGAATAATATCTAACAGAAAAGTAGAAGAGAATGTAAAAATATACTTACCTCTGGTGAAATGTAATTAGGAGTACCACACATTGTCAAATGTTTTTCATCTGCTCTTGAGAGTTGAGTAGCAAGTCCAAAATCTGCTATTTTCTGTAAATGAACAACATATTTGGAAAGTTACTTTCTGTTATGATTTCTATTAATTTCAGTTTTTCAGCATTCATTTCATTCAAGATGACTAAAAAATTTAAAACATATGTGAAAAGAAAAACAAAAAAAACTTGGAGCCATCGGGTGATGAAGGAAAGACTAAGAAACATATCTGGATAAAACAACAGCAGTCATAGCAGGCTAGAGGATCTAGGTGAACCACCAGCATTTTCCCTCTGGATGCAGCATTGATCTTTTTTGCCATGTGGTGTGATCCTTGCCATGTTTATTGGAGTTTTGGACAATGCCCCTTTGGTCCAGTTACTGATAAAACCATACTAACTCTCTTTGATGGAAATCTTTGTTGTTGGCTAGCAGGTAATAAAGAATCACCTGGTTGCTTGCTTCCTGAACGTGTTGATGAATTGCCCCATGCACATCATAAAGACGTCCCACAAGGTTGTTCAACTGCTGGTCTACCAGATGCACTCTCATGATCACTGTACTTCTTGCAGATACAATCACACACTCCTTCAGGATCATCCTGCTGACCCTAGAATGCTGTCGAAACTCCAAGGCACCACCTTTTCTCCACTGAATCGCAGGTATCTATACCGACGTCAACCACTACTTTGTGGCTCCTCAGCTAACCTCACAACAAACACCCACTGACTTATTATACTTCATCCCAAAGCATCTCCAGCAAGGCCTCCTTGTCCATAGTCAAGAGTGTCGCCAATGCTGTCACTATCTGGAAGGGTCAACTTTGTTTCCTTGACAAAGTCCTCTGTCACATTGGGTATCATTATGGTCATCACTACACCTGTGTCCACCAGTAACTGCTAAAGTGTCCTTTGTACCCAGAGATTCATAACAAGGCTGTCATGCACTCTTCTGTCCAGGGCACACAAAGTCATGTGAGAGTATGGTAAAGACGGCTCCAATGTGCCTCTTGTCATGTCAGGCCTTTTTCATCTTCTGCTTGCTCATTGGCTTGGTTGTACACAGTTCCTTACTAGGCATCCTGGGTAACCATGTCCCCAACACACCACTTGACGCTCACTGGCTTAGTTGTGAACAGTCCTCTTGATGTCCACATACATATTATATTCCACTAGAAGATATTAGTCAATGTCAATCTTGTTGTCCAGGCTAGACACACCCCTATCATGTTCCACTAGGATATTTGTCAACGTCCCTGCACTGATTCTCTGTCTATGTCTATTCAGCTGCTTTCTCCTCCTACTGAACTGTTATCAATTTGCATCTTTGATATGTCTATCTTCACTTCTTCCTTTACACCCTTCCTCTCTGACTTGTTTTCTTGCTGAACACACTTCATTTCTGTCTTCACCTTCTCCATCAAGGATCCCATTTTTGCCTTAATCTTCTTCATACAGGATTCCATTTACCTTTCTGACTTCTGCATTGCTGAATTCATTGTTATTATTTCACTTCCTATCTTGTCCATTCCGGAATTTACATTCCTTATTTCTTCCATTTCAGAATGCATTTTTGTCTCCATCTTCCCAATGGCAGAATTTAAACTCTTCATTTCACTCAATAGCTGTTGAAGTAGTTGATTCATTGTGGGGTTTGTATTCCACTTCTGACATCAATGTAACAAATGAGAGTAACTAGCACACTTTATTTGCCACTGACTGTACATTGCATTGCTTAAGTCTCACACTCAGTACACAGCATTAACTGCACCATCAAATCGAATCCGAACTAAGTCACAACTGAACTGCACTTTACACTGTCCACTCTCAACTGAATTCTTTTTAATGGTTTTATTCACTGTTTAATTTTCGACGAGATGGTCCTATCAGTTAGCTTCCATTCAACAGGTACTCAAGTTTTTTTTTTGAGCTATGCGAAACAGCAAGGTTTAAGATACAACCTGCAAATCTGAATGTTTTAAAGGTTAGAAGAATCCATCAGCAGCATTGTTGTTGATTTATGAGAATGTAAACCATGTAAACACATAGTAAATGAGCAGTATCATTCTGAACGTGAATGATTTGCTTGCAGAGCAGTGTGAATACAAACTCAATATTAATAAATGGTCATTTGGCACTCAGCTTTTAGAGACACACATCATGTAGTGTCTGTGAGTGAATGGTGCATATTTTGAACATAAATGATAAGCTTGCAGAGCATATAAACAAAAATCAGATACAGTTATTATTTGGCATGAGACTTTTAAGACACAAGGTATTTATAACCTTAGCTAAAGTGATGAAAAATGTTGTGTCAGTTCATCAATGTAGAGGTGATGACAAAGTAGAGCAATCGAACCATTCCACTGGCAAAGAATAAAAAATAAAAATATAATCACTATAGATTCAAGTGCAATCTAATTACTGTTATAATTTCCCTTACTTTACATGTCAACATTATCATGGACAATTAAAGTAGTTTTTATTTAGGAAGGCTGAATGGATAGGCGTGGCTCCCCTGCCTTTTTGCATTCTTCTCCAACGATACAAATTTGTAACATCCAGAAGTTCATCAAACCACCACCAGGGACAGAGACAACCACCACAGCAAGCAATGCCGGTAGTCGACCAAAGGAATTGACAATGGAAACACATGGCTTCTGAAACACGTTTTCCGAAATAAAAAAGTAAGTGATGTAGTGTTACAAAATCGACTCAACTAAATTTTATGTTAAAACACATCACTGTCTCAAAGTCCACCATATATCAGGATACTTTTAATTGCTAAGGATGTTTCAAAAGCAGTCTGGTAATGAAAATAACTTGCTTTGGAAACATGCTCTTAGCAATTAAAAGTGAGTGATCTATAACTGTGACAATTCAACTCAAACAATAATAGATTTAATAGTTTACATTAATGTTCTCAAAATCCTCTAAATTATATATTTAAATCACTGTCTCTGTGGTCTGGTGCTAGGCAAATTAGCTTCCACAGGTGCTGGGTCTGATACCTGGCTGGAGGATGGGAATTTTTCTTTAACCAGGATTATTCCCCATTCTCCCTAGTGGATTTGATCTTTAGAAAAGTAAATTAAACATAAACAAACTCAAAGACACACAATGGTAAATGAGTGGTCATTGCTGATGAGTAGAGCCCAGATTTTTAAGTAATTGCATATTTTAAATCCTGCATAATATTTCAATGAGTAGTAAAATTGTTGGCAAATTACATCATTTGGGACTCCTTTTATTTCACATTCTTTTACATATTTTTAACGGTGTTACATAAAACGTACATATTTTCCGGGTTTAATTAAAATTTTATTATTTTTTAAAATATATTGTAGTCACATTATAAAGTATTGTTTTCACAAGTTTTGCTGAAAGCAACAAAAATTAATCTGCAAAATAGGATGCAAATTAAATTAAGAATGCTATAATAACCGCCTTGTCTCGTTCTGATTGTTGTCCGTTTATATCAAAGCAGGTGCCGCTCAACAATGTTGATCTCCAGTGTCACATTTCACATAGCGCTTTTGGGCATTTACAAGGACTGGAGAAATTGATTGTTACCATTGTCGCAGTAGTCGGCATCTTGTATTGTAATAGCTGCGAGGAAACAAAGTGAGCCGCTGGACAACCATCCTTGCTATTCTGCAAGTTGAATTCATGGGTGAAATTAGATAGTGCCTTTACAACTGACGGAAAAATAATAAGTCTGTCAAGTATGAAATCTGTTCCATGAAATCTTAATTGGAACAACATATCAAGATTGCTCTTCACATATGCAACAAACACCTACAGTCTTCTGAAGTAAATTTTACTACAGCCTCTAAAACCAGGATCCCACACATTTTTATCCATGAAGTGCTACCAGCAGATTATCCGCAGCATAGGTACTATTGTAAAAGATGACTACTCAACACAACAGCAAAATAAAGTCCTTAAGATAAATGCAACTTCAGTCAATGACTTCCGAGCCCTTACAAAATTCCTGGAAGAATCAAAGCTCCCTTTTCACACCTTCCGTGATACAAATTTCAAAAGACTTGAAGTTATCTTGAGAAATGTTCCCTACTCTCTTACAAACGACGACATAACCACAGAATTAACCACTCTGAAGTTACCAGTGATAAAAGTTACAAGACTCTTTTACAAAGATCGTCAACCTATGCCGCTATGCGCTGTTGAATTAGAAAACAATGAACAAGGAAAGAAGATCTTTGAAGTCAAACACATTCACCATGCTTTAATAAAAGTTGAATAACGTAAGAAACCCACAAGCATCCCACAATGCACACGATGCCAGTGCTACGAGCATACTAAAAACTTGTCGACTTGCACCTCGATGTGTAAAGTGTCCCTCTAACCATCATTTCTCTGAATGCCCAAAACACAAAGATACTCAGCCCTCCTGCGTGAACTGCGGAGAAGCTCATCCAACAAATTTTAGAGGTTGTCGTATTTACTTGGAATTAAAAAATAAATCCACTGCAACTGTAACCGAACCCGTAAATACACCTACACCACCAAAGCTAAACCTGGAAAATTTTCCAAAGCTGACACCAACTTCTTCCTGTTCTGCTCCTGAAACTCCTCAGTGGCCACGCTCAGTTCCTCCAGAAGATAAAAGTTACTGACATTCCACTCAGCAAGCATTTACACAAAATTCTTCTTCTGCTTCTTCCTCTGATGACATTGGAAACCTTATTCAGCTAGCTATTAATTTTCTAGCACCATATCTACCAAAAATCAAATCCTTTTTATTACAGCTTTTTGCAAGTTTGTTTGCTAATGGCCACTAAAAATCAAGTATATACATTCTCTCAACTAACTATACTAAACTGGAACGCTAACGGAATCAAAGCCAAGCGGGAAGTCTTTCTGGAATTCATCTCAAGACACAACGTCGCAGTAGCTTGCGTCACTGAGACTCACCTAGCACCACAGGAAAAGTTTTCAGTACCTGGTTATGCAGCGTATAGGTCCGATCACAAAGCTCTCGTTCATCTTCATTCAAAAGGAAATACACCACTACTCGGTACTACTACCCCAACTAACTAGCCTCGAAGCTTGTGCAGTTCAAATATCCATGCAAAACTCCACTAAAACGACAATAATCTCAGCATACAAGCCACCAGGACTCTGCCTCAATGACCAGGATATTACTACTATATTCTCTCTGACGCAGTGCCAACCCTTCTCGTCGGAGATCTAAATAGTAAGCACGAAACATGGGGATGCCGTGTGACAACTCCAAACGGAAGACGACTATTAACAGCAGCTGAATGCAATGCAGTTAACATCATAGCCCCACCTGGTCCTACTTTCTTTAGGCAAAATGTAATACCTGACATACTAGACATAGTACTTTACAAAAATGTATCAGGCTTTCCCACCATGTCTGATCTACCTGAAATGGACTCAGACCACTCCCCAGTCTTGATATCATTTGACAACAATCTGATTTTACGTCCACAGTCCACTAGGAGACTCAGCAGAGGTTTCATACACTGGGAAACCTTCCAACATGTAATTGATAACAAGCCAAAGCCTGCCTGCAACCTGAAAAGTCCCAGTGATGCAGAAGCAGCAATTCTTGAGTTCACAAAAGTCATAACTTCAGCCTTAGACAAATCCACAGCTCCAGCTAGACCTCAGCAACAAAGAAAACCCTATCACGAAATTTTGCCCTCTAACATCAGATCTCTCTTAAAAGAAAAACACAAAATGCGCCGGCTTTGGCAGAAGTACAGAGAAACCTGGCAACTTCATCGCTTGAACCAACTCACAAGAAAGGTATAAAAACAAATGGATGAGTACCGGTACTCGACTTACGTACTCTCCAGCATTTCACCAGAAGATTCATCCTTGTGGAAAGAAACCAAAAGAATATTAAAAGAACCGATCCTTATTCCACCCTTAATACAAGATATAAAACACTACATAACCGACTTTGAGAAGTTGGAACTATTCGCAAATACTCTACAATGTATCTTCAGCCCAAACCCAGTGATTAACGAAGAATTCAACCATGAAATTGAACGTTTTCCTGGTTCTTATACCAGTGCTCCACTCCCCATTGACTTGTCCAGTTGGGGGAGGAACTAGTCCTTCTGAAATCAAACGTATCCAGACATTTCAAAACAAAATATTGCGAATCTCAACGAATGCACCATGGCTTGTTAGAAATAGTCAACTACATAGAGAAACTGGAATCAGCACCATTCAACAATCAATTTCTTCACAAGCCGAACAGTTTTACAGAAAGCTAAAAGACGTCTCAGGAGCCATTCACTATTCTCTTGGCAGAAAATATAGTTATCCAACTCGCATCAAGAGTCACCTACCACTGGTCCAGCTCTCACAGCAGGACATTCTGTAAAATAAAAACAAAAAAATGTACCTACTTATGAGGGGCCCAATGGGGCTTACCTCATTTCAATGTTATTTAGTACCATGCATGTAACTAACGTCTAAAATCAATGATCTGTAGAGCGCACATGCGCTGATCGATCAATAAATCATTTAAAAAAAAAAATAAATAAATATAATCTAAAACACACATTTCTTATTTTATAATTATTATTTGAAAATAAATTTTAGGTAAATTCTGCATAAAACAAAACATTTTTGCTATAATTCATTTTATATTTAGTCTTTAAAGTTTAACTCATTGTAATTAATTTACGTACTTACAGACCCATCAAATTATAAAATTCTGGGTAATTTGCAGTCTGAATTCAGATTTGAGGTGGTAATCTTAGCATTTACAATATTACATAATTTTACATATTTTGATGTTTTTGTTACATACATATGTACATATTTCGCACCTTGATATTACATAAAAATCGGGCTCTACTGATGAGTAATTTTTCAAAAGGTAAAACTAAGCTGTTGACCTTCGATGTTAAGAGGTGGAAAAAAGGCAATTCAAGGCCTTCAACCTTTAATAATGAAAAGCAAATTGCTTATCATTTATTGGTTATGGACATATTATTAGATTTGCTGGTGTAATATGAATTAATTCATTTTTGACTGGCAGTCACACATGTGCGGACGTCAAATAATATCTCAAATCACATTAACAATTATTTGAATAAACACAAAACATACCTAATCAACAGATGGTGTTGAAAATGCTGTCCATCTGCATCGATGCATCTACGGCATCTTCTGAGGAAATTTTCATTCACACGCATTATGTCAGCTTCCAAAATTTCTGCCTTGGTATTTTGCTTTAATTCTTCTAATGTGTGGGGGTTAATTTTGTATCCTTTATTTTCAAATTGCCCCATAAATAAAAATTGCATGTCATAAGATCAGAGGACCGAGTGGGCCATAAACCTTTACCAATTATTCTATCCTCAAAAAACTGTAATGATTCATCAGCTGTATGCACAGTGGCAGAATCCTGCTGGAAATATTCATACCAACATTCAATGTCCATCAGCTGTTTGAAACATGTGCCAGTATGTTATTTCTGTATCCTTCTACATTTATGGTACACTTACACTCATAAAAAAATAGGCCCTATATTTCTGAGTCCATTTATTGTGCACCATAACACCAATTTTTGTATCATGCAAGGGAATTTCACAAACAAAATTGGGTTTGTCTGTAGATAATATTGGTTGTGTTGTGATGACACATGACCATGTAGTTTAGTGCTTATTTCTATGAAATTATTCCAATAATATGATTAAATTCTAAATAAACAAAGGGAGGTAAGTTGCCATTCCCAACTGTGAGAGGGGCTTTGTCATGACCACATATCCAATTTTACCTGACTCTTACATCCTTGATCCACATGTTGCCCTCATAACACTCAAAACAAAACTTATTTATTATGCTCATTGCCATAATTACATCCTGACCAAAAAATTAATGTAACAATTTCTTCTCTTTGTCCATCATTTATTTATGCATTTGAAACAATTCCACTTGGTAATATACATAGATATTTTATTTCACTCCTCAGGGTATGATCCGGCAGCAGTGCTGTCATGTAATAGTACAATGTAAAATTTCTAATACAAAATTGAAATAGTAATAATAATACTCATAATAATAAATGAATGTCAGAATAATAATGTCATATATACTAATAATACAGTCATTATCAGGCCCAGATTTTGATGTATTCTTTTTCTGCTTATGCAGTATGGATTGCTTTAAGTATTAATTAAATGGATAGAACTTTCCTGGAGTTACTGAATTTGGTATCATATACAGTAAAAACCCTGGTTATTTGTATGTACCCTTCCCTCTATTTGTACACTTTTATACCCTACAAGCTTAATCTGTTTAAATCTTCTATAAATTACAACCACATCGATTCTACTATTAAGATCCTCTCTTTCGTTGGCAGTTTTCCTCCCCAATTTCTCTCTTACTTTCTCTGCATAATTATCTAGTTGTTTCAGAAATTCTTTCCTATTGTTTCCAAAAAGTTTTAAGAACAATATCTCTGGCAGTAACTTTCCCCAGGTTTTATTCATTATTATCTCTCTCCACATCATATAGTGAGCAACTTTTAGACCATCATTCAAATCAACAAATGTAAAATAGGATGATGGAAATTGCATTGAGGGCACATCATAGAGGGCAACTGATTCATTGGGAAAATAGATGTGGAAACAAATGAGGTGTGGATGATGATATGTCCAAATAATAATAGGAATGCAAACTCACTCTACAATCTAATTGCAGAGCATGTAGAGATCACCAGCAGAATACATACGGCAACCTGGAGGGGCTATGGCTGGAGGATTTGCTGCCCACCTGGCAGTAAATCATTCTGTGTATTTTGTAGATCCACTGACAAATGTGCATACAAATAATACTGAATCTCGCTGCCGAGTTCTACAGCATCACTTATCCAGGGGCGGCATTTATCACTAACATTTAGATGCTCACATATGGGAGTATTTGTGGCATACTGACAACAAAAATCATTTAGCAGACTCTTTTCAGGAACTTGACAGGTGTACCCTGATATCCAGAGATTAGGTTTAAGTTAGGCTTAGTTAACAAATGAGTTAAGTGTTTAGTGTATATAGTTAGTAATTTAGGGACAAACAGTATATTAGTTATATAGTCAGGGCATAGTAGACATCGTAATTTGATGAACTGTATAACTAGTGTAAAATACTAACGTTAAAAGACTATTGGCTGCCTTGCGTTATGTGATTAAAAATGGATGATTTGGCTGTACTGCATTCTTCATAATGCCTACCTGTGCTGTAAGTAAATAATTATAAATCTTAAGTTATGTTAATAAAATGTTTTTCAGTATGAAATCACAGTAAAAAGTTATTTTAAATCCATATTAGATTACAAAATATAAAGCCATACTTTGAAAAAATATTTTGCTCTCAGATTTAGAAAAAACGCCTACATCACATATTAGAAAGAAGAGCCGATTGTGCTTTTTGACATTAAAGGAATTGTAATAAGGGATTTGTACCAAACAAACAAGTGGATCACTACTAGCAAGTGTTGCACAGATTAATGGAGAGTGTGCAACACAAATGGCTGGAAGAATGGTGACTGGTTCCTGCACACAAAGCTGTTTCTATCCAACAATTTTTTGATCAAAATAAAATGAATGGTACTCCCCAGATTTGGCTTCAGCAGACTTTTTTCTTTTCCTGTGACTTAAAATGCAGCTCCGAGGACACTGTTTTGAGGAGACATTGATGTTATCCATCGCAATTTGCCAAAAGGCTCTGAACCTGTTTAAAAAAGATGACTTCCAGAGGTGCTACCAAAAGTGGCAAAAACACTGGAATAAACTCCCAAGGAGACTATTTCAAGGGTGATAGTGTAGAAAATGTCAAATTAAAGTTGTATGTTTATGGTCTCATTCTGGAAATTTTTTGATCACATCTAGTACTGTCAGTTGATCATGTGACCGAATTTTGTTTTAGTTCAAGATGGCAATATCATAATAAAGAACCCATCATTTAGTGGAGTAACCATAACAATGTAAACAAACAACAAGAAAGAAGCTGAAGATGCAATCAAATTGGATTGCAAAACTGGTCCTTAAATATTGAATTTATTCATGTTACAAATTATTGTTATATTAATATTTTTGCTTCACTGTTACGAGCTTAATTTTTTACATAATAAATTTCCTGTTTGTAAATTTCTTTTGTTTTTCTGTTTGTTAATGTTGTTAAGTTTTTGTCTTTTGGGCAACTTTCCATTCAAGAAAGCATTTACAATAAAAGTACTATAACCTTTAAAATCCAATGCTGCACTTATTGTATATCTGGCTGTTTTTTTTTTTTTTATGTATCATTTTCCACTTCATATATTGGCAAGCATGCCTTTTGACTGAACAGCATTAGCCAAACAGGAATGGAAACTGCAGAAGACATTACTTTTTCTAGCACTCAAAGCTTTCATGATAGTTGTGTTGATTAGCAATTATTTAGAATGAAAATGCATATGAAAATGTATGAATAAAGTTGATTACCTTGTGTTACTTAAATCTAGGAAACAAAATATAGATTATCTGGTGTTCTTATTTGTTACTACAGAAGTTATCACAGTTTGAAAGAAAATTTACCAGGCGAAGCAGAGATTTTTTATACAATCAAAATACTCTTCTTTATTGATTTTCTTTCAGAGCATTTGTACTTGCTTAATTCAGTTTCAGAGCTTTCTCTTTAAAACTGTATTTTTGTACAACATACTTACTATTTGCATATCCTTAGTAAGCAGCAGGTTGGCTAAGGATATATCCCGGTGCAGAATGTTATGGGAATGAAGATACTGCAGTCCTTGCACCACTTGACGGAAAATAATACAAGCTATAACAGGAAGTAATCAAAATAAGCATAAACCAAAAGAAGAAGGAAAAGAAAAGAAATAACAGGTAAATGCTTGTAAATGAAGCTGGAATACTGCTTAAAAAGTGACACCTTTAAATACATAAAATATAAACAAATAATAATAATAATTATTATTAGTTGAACCAAAAGCTGTACAAGATCAAAAGCTGTTGCTCTGTTTCGATTACATACAGGACATGATTGCTTGGCTGTCCATCTACATAAATTAAACATTCTTCCCAACTTCAAATTGTATACTTTGTAGAGAAGAGGATTCTACAATGAATATGGCTCATTTTATGAAAAGTCAAAATCTAACAGCTACAGATCTCTCACTGTATTACTGGGAAGCAAGAAGGCAAATGGAAGAACAACAATATGCTGAGCATTATGATGATGATTTGATGGCAGCCTTCAGAAATTCATGCTTTTTCTTTCTGAGGGTCATCAAAGAAAATGAATGAATATAGAAAATAACAAAGGAGCATCTTGGAAGAATCCTTAATGAGTCAAATTTTTCCAATCAGCATTTGAACATGTACTTGAAACATCTATGCAAAAATATGAAAAGTCAAAATCAAACAGCTACAGATCTCTCACTGTATTACTGGGAAGCAAGAAGGCAAATGGAAGAACTACAATATGCTGAGCATTATGATGATGATGTGATGGCAGCCTTCAGAAATTCATGCTTTTTCTTTCTGAGGGTCATCAAAGAAAATGAATGAATATAGAAAATAACAAAGGAGCATCTTGGAAGAATCCTTAATGAGTCAAATTTTTCCAATCAGCATTTGAACATGTACTTGAAACATCTATGCAAAAATATTATCCTTAAAGCATTGAAGCAGCTCAATACAAATTTTATTTACATTACTAAATGAAATATATATATGACAACAGATTGATCTATTATGATTATCTTTGATAATATAGTCACAAGACCCACTCTGAATAGCATAGGGGTATTAAATTGTACAATAGCTTGCCAAGTTATATCAAGGTAATAAAACATGCAAATAATTTCAAATTGCATCTTAAGGCATACATAATTAACAACACCTTTTATTCCATTGATGATTCTCTATGTAAATGTGAACCATGAAGCATTGACCACAAAATGTATATAGCAATAATATTTATTAATTTAGAGTAGTGTTTGTATTACATTATTTAAATTAAAGACTCAAAAGTATAAGTGTGCATAAAGCAATGTAAATATCTATTAACATGTGTACTGCAATGTTTTGTTTATATTTTGATGTGTCCAATATTGTATGTGCTTTGTACAAATCAATTTCACTAGATCAATATTGTACATCAGTACCACCACAATAGAACATGTGCAGACTGGACTTCTAGAAGATTAATAAAGTCCATTTCATGTTATGCTTAGAGACAAGAATTTTATACTCTTAATTATCATTTTTAATGTGTGGTATTATGCAATGAAAACTTCCATAATATGCACATAAATATACCCACATAAAAAGAATAAAAGATATATTGCCACAAAATTAACATTTAAGGAAATATCATATAATCCCTCCATTCAATTTTCCTAGTTTGAGGAAACCAGATGAACTATTAGCTTATCAAAATTTATCTTTAATATTGATAAGCTAGGATATATCAATAACTTTGCTTTGTTGGTCACTTTTACTTTTGGCATGATTATACAAAAACTAGGTGTTCACTATATACAGATGCCATACGAATTAACTGAATGATACTATTGGAATTGAATTTCTAAAACTGTATGCTACTATCAATTTGTATTGTACTCTCTAGCACTGAACGATATAAATGACATAGCTCAGATAGTAACCTTTACTGATGGTGTTAAAGAGAATCTATCTTTCTGCACACAAATATCTTTTGGATCTTGTAACCCTTAAGGAACAAACAACAGGAAAAGAACTACTCGAAGATGCAAAAGATACAACAGAAAAGAAGAATTTAGAGGCTGATATAAGCAGCAACAGATGGTGCTCCAGCAATGATAAGACACAAGAAGGATCTGGTCAAAGATTAAAGGAATTATTTAGAATGTTATAAATACCTGAAAGTGTGTACTTTTTAGTTTCTCTACTATGTATATTAAGCAGGGTAAATACTGTATTCCACCTGAAAATTTGATGTCAAGATTTCATTGGAAATGTATGTTTTGAGGTCCTCTGAATTAAACATAGTAAAAAATCAGTTCTAGAAAAAAGTTTGGTGTCTGTGAACAGCATTAATCAAAAAATGGGAAGTCTGTTTACTACCTCAGTCTGGATGACTTTTGCATAACTAGTAAAACATTAAGATACAGACAAAATCTTACTACATAAAAAATGTAGATCTCATTAAAGCATACAATTTCTGTCAGATACATTTTTTTTTTTTTTTTTTTGTTTGAACCCCTAGGCCTTGAATGCTCTAATACCGTCAGGGTCGAAGGGAGTAAGAGTTCAATCAGAAGACTGGATAGGAAAGAGTAAAGAGGGAATTTGGTATTGGATACAGGAAAGTTATAACAAATTCGGTCATTAGCTCATCAAGCTGTCCAGATCAAAACTGAGACCAAAAGGAAATTTATGTTGATAATGCAATACATTTATTGCAAAACTAGTCCAAGGCAAGGATTCCAAAAGATAAGTGAAGATTTGTTGCAACTATTATTTTTATATTAATATTTGTGTTATTACTTCGCTGTTACTAGCTTCTTTTTACATTTATAAGCTGACCAGTGCTGATTGATGAGTAGCCCCTCTCTTTAGTTCAGCATATGAGATTATGCTTACTAACAGCTGCACTACGGGAAGGTAGGGATGGGACTTGGGTATTTGTCCAGGTTGGTTCCTTTAAGTCTTCTTTGAGAAGAAATTAACGGATCTCCCCCCTGTGTTCAACAAATACCCTTTCACTACCTCTGAAAAATATTGAAGTGCAAGAAGACATATGATTTTATTGTCAAATGTCTAGCATTAGAGAACAACAACCCAAATCCAATTTTTCATCATGCAGATTTTAAGGTCTTCTTGCTGAAATTGCATTGGTCAAGTGACTTGTTGCATATTCCAGATCCACTGTAACCCAGCATAAAAGAATGGTGGTAACTCAATTGCAAATGAAACTAGATAGGTGAATTGATCTAAATAATTTACACCAACCTGCAGACAAACAGGATGACAGAGGGGAAACTTTTCATTACCATGTGGCCTGAATTAGTTACTTTTGAGTACTTTCATTATCATATGGGCAAATTCGTTACTAGTATACACTCTGATAAACCACTGCTGTGTTATATTACCCTTGACTACTGCAACAGGGCAGTCCTTAGGGCTGTTTGAAATCTTCATATGCTACTGTTATGGTGATATTTCAAAGAAGAAAGCTGGCACTATTAAAACAAAGATTATTTACTTAATTACCTTCTTCTTCAGTAAGAACTCTTGATGTGTTTTTTAAGCATCTTTGAAGCTCTCCATTATGGCATAACTCCAATACTAAATACACATAGTTAGTATCTTCAAAAAATGTATAAAGTTCTAATATCGCAGGATGCTTTAGACGAGAATGAATTGCCACCTCCTGTTCCACTCTACTGACCATACCAGCTGCTTTCATCAATTTCTTATCAATCTGAAACCCAAATTTAAATGATAGATATATACATAGAAATAAGTCCAGAAATCAAGAATCCTTTTTTTATGTCATTGGCTGTACTGATATATACAATATTCACATTGTGGGGTTACCTCTTTCATTCACACAATTGCTGGGACAGGGATGCACAACTTGTATATAAAGGGTGGAGGAGAGGAATTGGCAAGGTTCTTCTCAAAAGACCATTATACGTAACAAGCTGTAACTCTCTGAAAGACACATTTCTCACTGAAGCATTTAGCTAGGTAACATTAGCTGGCTTTACCATAGAATATCAATATATGCTAGAAGCTCAAATCCTAATATATATTCGAGTTCTAAATTAGTATTTTAACTGAAGAAGCCAAAATTATTTTAATATTCTCTATTTTATAAATACAGCAGAGACATTATATATATAAGTCTTCAAGATGACACATCTTGAGTGAAAGCTTAATACGTGTTACAACTTTGTTTTTATGCATGCACTGTCATTTTCAGTTCAAATAATACCCTTGCATTAGTACATCATACATATTTTAACTGTATAATGAAACATGGCATATAACAAAAGAAGAGTACTAGAATCATTTCCATCATTCACAGTAAATAAAAACAATAATTATATGTTCTGAAAATGCGAAAATTCATGGCACTAACAGCTAAGTGATATATTCATCTCAGGATGTTTATTATGAAAGCTCTCTAATCTTAATGAAAAAACTATAATCGTGTGTGCCTGACTGACAAGGAATTATATAGTGTAAAGCTCAGAGCATACACACATGAATCATATCATCCACACTAGGCATTTATTGATTTAAGCATTTTGAATTGAATGCCAAAGTACTTGGTACAGAAAATTGAGTAAAGTAAGAATGGAACTGCAACCAGACAGGAACATATTTATTTTATTTCTGCAACATGCTGTAGAGTAGTGTAAGGCAATGTTTGCTAGAGCAAAATATACATGGATTACCCTAAAATACTTTCAAACTGATTTTTGTCCTTGAAAGATAGTAATTTATAGCTTTTAAACCTGCTTCACCATTAGTATATACTTTTTATCTACATGAGCAATGCTGACATAATGAAAATATACTAAATGCCAAACGACTGACAGATGACATCATTGATATTATGTTATTGCTGTGACAAACACACACACTAAAAAAAAAAAAAAAAAAAAAAGATTAGTAGCTATAAACTCTTAACAGGAGTATAGAGACTGCTTTTCTTTTGGAGTTACTTAATATGCTATTTAAATGTTCTTACATCTTAAAATGGGTTTTTAAATGATTCAAAGAACCCGTAGGGATTCATTCTCTAACTAGGCCTTATAAATGATTAAGGAATTAATATAAAGGAAACGTCGAAGTGCATATATCTACCATTTTTATCGCCACCTCCATTCCAGTTTTCAAACATTTTGCTCGGTATACACTTGCAAAGCCACCCTTACCCAACAAATTGAGGACTTCATATTCCTGAAAAAGATTGTAGGTTTACATTATATTATCAGTTCCACATATTGTTTTAATATTCACAAGATTCAGAACTATAATTATAACTATAAACATATTATACATATGAAACTCTAACCCCAATTCGTTCCCCAAAACTATGAGATCCTCCGGGTAAGTGTGGCATTTTTGTTACTAGTAAAAATATTATTTTGGGCTACATTTTTCAAAGAGTTTAATGACAGGTTAACACAAGGTAATTCGTATAAAATGAAAACATCCACTCCATTCTATCAATTTCACCAAACTCGCATTGAATTTTATTCAGGTACGCTTTCTTGTACACAATTGTTATTTTTTCTGTATAACTAATTCTTTAATTGGTGCACATTTATGAACATGAACCAATGATTTTCGAGCATGTCAGAACGCAGAGCCTTCTAAGATCGTTAGACTGGTAAATATGAGCGAGTGGGTTAGAGGAGCTTTCACCAAGAAGGCTGTGACTAAACTCGCACAAGGTATCATATAAACCGGTTCTGGAATTTTCCTACCGCATTGCGAGCCTATGCAGCATTTAGTGAACCTCTACCGTGCTAGAAACTTCGTCGGCTTGCCGGTGAATGATTGGTCGAGTTTGAAAGCGCTGATAGAGTATAAAATTCTTCAATTTGCGTTGAGCTGTGCGAGTGTGAATTAGACGTATTTATTTTAACTGTACGGTAGTGGTCCGTAATAATATTTCGAAAGACTGATTGCAAATGGCTGCAATGTCTGTGATAGGAATTGATTTTGGGAACGAATCATGTTACATAGCTGTCGCAAGAGCTGGTGGAATAGAAACCATAGCGAATGATTATAGTTTACGTGCAACACCGTAAGTATTGTTCTGTTTGGGATGGTAGTGACAATAAACTTGCTTTTAAATTTTTATGTGTACAATGATAGTATTTCTATGTAGAATGGGAATGGTAGAGTGTGCCAAGGTTATACAAGCTACATTTGTTCCATTTTTCTATATATGGTTTTCATTGCTGGACTAGCGGCTATCACACTCTCATGGACGATGAAAGTGTATAAGGCTAAGAGATAAAGTTATGCCTCCCTCTTATGAGGCCTAATATGGTTGCAGTAAGCTTATATTGTGATGCTGTTTTACTGCGATTTTCTATTTAGACATGTAAAAGTGGGCGGAAGCCTGCCGAGCTTTTATGGGCATGGAAGCCAGTTTAATAGGAACCTGCGTTTTACGTTTTGTATTGCTTACTTGAAGTTCATTTAAAGGTTTGAATCACAGCAGTGTTATTTTATCAAGGAGACATAGAATGTAATAGACAACCAAGGTATTTCATAAAATAATTGATGGCGACTTCGTAAGTACTATGATGGAATTGAATAAATTGAGCTTCACGACTACTGCGGCGAAAAATCTGGCCATAGCGTAGTCCAGCTATATCAATAGCTGAAGGTGTTCCAGAGCACGTGCTCTTGGCAGCTTACACATTGGGTGTCCGATAACCCGTGCTTAGTTAGCAATAATCAATCGCATTAGGAGTGGAAAGCAGACAACTGAACTCGAGGGATATAATTTCATTGGAAATACTTCCATAGGTGATCAGGATTTGAAAGTGTTGAAAATATTAACATCTAGATTTGAAATCTACTAGATTGACGAGGTTTTAACTTCTTGGGATTATTGGGGTTTTTAGCTTCTCAGATCCTCCGGCTACGCCTTGTCGCTCGTTAGGCGCGGCCAAAGGCTACTCCATTCCCTATGACATCCTTCGGCTATGCTTTGCGGTTTAAGGCTTTCCACTTTGGGATACACGATATAAAATTAGAAACAAATTTATATACACACTAACCTAAACGGATTGGAACCTAACCTTGCGCTAAATTTGAAATCCACAGGCTTTGAAATTGTCATCATAAATACAAAGTCAATCAATCGCACTTAGTTTCATTCGATTTTAGAGTGGCCGAAGTTCTGTATAATAAAATTCACTGAACAGCTGTATCTGCGTGAAGCTTCTTGTCATACATCAGCACAGCGTCTAGCGACATATGCCAGTGTTGCATTCCACAACACTTCGTCTGCCACCGACAATGAAACTCAGGTTTTAGGCACTTTAGCATGTAGTATTATATATTTACATTGCAAAAGTACTACAATACTTCTTTATTTATATTCTACTCCTTCTAGGCAGCATACTTCATAAATATTAAAAAAAAAAAAAGGATCACTACGCGCATGTAATAAATTAGCTTTTAACTTAATTACGGAGCTTTTCCGATAAAAAAAAAAAATTGGTGGAAATGTAACAAGTATAAACGAAACTTAACAGTTAAACCACAATTAGTTTAATTTCTAGAGGGACCCCAAGTTCTCTATAATTACTGAAATCTCTAAATCAGAAGATGTCCTGCAGTATCCACTCACGTCATACTCATTTTTCAAAAACACACTTAGAAGACACATGATCCATTCAACTTTAGCTTAACTTACTATTTTGACTGATACAACACAGCTGCTTTCCTTAGTATATTTACAGTGTAAGTATCCGTTATCCGTTTATATCTATATCCCTGTTTAACTTTTTTGCAGATATGGAGATCATATGTCAATTTTAAAATGCAGGAGAACCGATATGGACTTCATGACGTCCTGTGCATACATGCATTTAATGCTTATTTAACCCTAATTATTTTAATTTTTTCTTTTATAATAAATTTATAAATTCTAGAATAGATAGTCTTACCTTTCTTTACAAACTCCTTTTTTGTGGCACACCAAACACCTTCGAAATGGATGCAACTTTTTTGCTGTCAGCACTATCCTTTTAGGAAAGCATTTTCCTTCAAGTCTGAGGGGTGCAGGGGCTGTTGTAGATTTCTTACCCCCTGTATGAAGAGGCCTCTGAATGTTAAAGTGCTCAATTGGGCTATGAGCTATTGGTATGCGCAAGTCCAAGTAGGTCACTGTCTTGCATGCGTTTTCTCCAAATAAGTAGACAATTGTATATGGTGATATCCAGCTGGTGCAAAAATACCTTTTTAACGTTTAACTTTTTCGTAAAGGATATGATTGCAATTCCTAATCTACTAGATGCACACAACCCATATGCATGTTCTATTTCTGGATAACATCAGGCTTGAAAATTGACATTTTGGTGTGGGCATCTATTTTTCCAGTGTCAATCATCAAAATCTTAGGGCTGCAATTGGACAATGCCATAACCACCCTCCTATCTTGCCAAATAATGTAGGTTCAAGGATGGGAGCTGACGCACCTGTATTTGTCCTCCCCTTAGTCTTTGTATTCATATTCTTCAGCAAACCAATAAGATTTGAAAAAGTTGGTTTACGAATAACACCCATGAGCGTAATTAGACAAATTAGCCTGTAAATCTCATTGTGCTAATTCTGTCCACTTCTGAATTCTACTCTTAGGCCCTAAATTGCCTTTAGAAGTCAAGTCTTCCTTCACCATACTTGCATATGCATTTGTTTCTGTAACAATGAGAGACACTTAAGTCAGCAGTAAACATTTTTGTGAAAATGTCAATTGGTTGGCTGTCAGAAGACAGCTGAGCTTGTCACTTTCTTCCTCACTGCTACCTATATCCTCGATGTCCCCCCTCCCCTCAAAATCTGAAAACTTGCTGTCAATATTAAAGTCGTGGTCATATAGCAAAAAGTACTCCACATTATCTGAAGTAATTTCTGAAACCCTTACACTGCCTACACAAGCTAGTTTGTTAGCTAAATTGCTAGTCGAAACCATGGTTAGAACTGGAGATATATATAACATTTTCAAATGTGCGTTTCTGATAGCCAAAACAAAAAACTGTGAAACTCCTACCTCAAATCTTCGATGTGTATTTATTCTAAGGCAAAAATACAACCACTGACAGAGGTTTGATTTCTTTGCAGCTCGGGGTGTTCCTTACAAACACACACACGTAATTGCATCATAGCAATAAACAATGAAATACCGTGAGGCCGAGAACATTGTACTTGGCTAGCTATATGTATATACATAACACAATCCTGACTCACAAATTAGGTGTGTTCGACGTACAGAATGACTTTTGCTACAGAGAAAAAATTAGTGATATTTAAACTCTTAGTTTCTATGATAGATGTACTACTGTGTCAAGAAAGTTCCGGAAATTTGCCAGTAAAACATACAAAATGAATTATTCATCCAATTTTATTTTATCCACCTTCAAAGTAGGCCCCTTCTGAAATTATACACTTGCCAATGAATAATCCAATCGTCAAAACATTTTTTGGAGGAACTTTTAGGGATCGATGTCAATTATCACGGCAAATTTTCCTTTCAGTCTTCTATCGACTGAAAACGGGTGCCTTGAAGTGGTAACTTGAGTTTTGGAAAGAGAAAGAAATCAGCAGGAGCCAGATCAGGTGAATACAGTGGTTCATGAAATTTGTTGAGTTTTGACCAGAAATTCGTTCACAAAAATAGCCTCGTCAGCTGGTACATTATCGTGGTGCAGAATCCTAGAGTTGTTCCACAAATCTGGCTTTTTTTGCCGTATTCTCTCAAATGCTGCATAACACTCAGATAATAGTCTTTATTTACCATCTGACTTTCTGGCAAGAACTCAAGAGTGCATGATACCACGATTATCAAAAAAAAAAAAACGTCAACGTGACCTCCAGTTTGATGTGCCTTTTTAGGTTTTGGTTCCGTTGGAAGGCGCCATTCGGAAGCTTGTTGACTGGTTTGAGTATCGAACTCGTAAACCCACATCTCGTCACCAGTTACAATGCATTTCATGAATGTGGGGTCCGAACTGGCTTGTTTTAGCATGTCTTCAGCAATACGCGATTGAGTTTTTGTAGAAAATTCAAGTCCTTCGGAACTAACCGAGCTGCAACGCGTGTCATGCCCAAACAATCGTTTAAAATGGTACAAATTGATTCACGAGATGCAGAAAGATCAGTGGCAATCTCTCTCAGACCTAAATGACTATTTTCAGACCCTTTTTCTTCACTTTAGTGATGTTCAGTTCAGTTGAAACCATTGATGGCCGACCAGAACGAGGCAAATCTTCCACCACATCTCGACCACTTTTGAATGCACTGTACCACTCATATGCCCATGTTTTTGATAAAATCGATTCAACTCTAACATTTTCAGCGATTCGACACGAAATACCATTTGCAATGCAAAATTTGAGACAGATTCTTTGTTCATTATTTGTATCCATTGTAAAATCACAAATCACCTTTGAGATGAACTAACAAAAAAAGGCGTACTGTAAACAAACTGGATGGCAGATGCTGATACCTGTGGGTATAGAGGATTTATGTATAAAACATATTTATGTACATTTACACAATTTAAGTACCTTGAATTGTGAATTACTGGCCATGCAGCATTTAAATGGCCATCACTCAAGCGGTTAATAAATAGCTCACCAATTTGCTTTGCACCATTGGGCAGAACCGTTAACCAATAAAATAATACTTTCTGGAGCATTGATATCCTTTGGTTTACCGAATAAAATACAACATTTTTCTAAGTTCGAGAAATTAGTAAAAATTTTAAACGTGTAATACTCAAGAACCAATCACTTCCTAACACACTTCAAATGGAACTATGGCTCAAAATTAAGTCTAAATGCATCCTCCTACATTTGGAAAAATGTATATATCCATTCTGAAGTTATAGTTTTTCCATAAATGTAAAGTGGCTGTAATGGCAGAATAAGTACCAAATCCAGATCATATAGTGTAGCGGAAACTAGGCTGCTGCTTGAAACTCTCAATATGAATAATATATATTATCTGCAATAGATTTTGTGAAATGTGCTGAATATATGCTCATAACTCATTCACCCATACATTAAATGTTTTGATGCATTTTTAACAAACTTCACTTTACCTTGTTCCTCATACATAACATATTTTATCTGTTTTATCACACCTGAAACATCACGGGAACATTGCTTCTACGATTCTTCTGTTCCAACATTGTTGGACCCTAAGCCACAAAGCGTAGCTGATGGTTTATAAGGAGAGAAATGGAGCAGACTGCCAGGGCAGCAGGACGACAGGTCATGGCAAATAATTTATGAAATTGAAACCACGATGAAATTCGTTCAAGTTATATTTTACCTGATATTGTATTTAATTTTTGCATCATTGTATCCAAAATTAAAAATGCTTGGCTAAAATTGATTCTCCATTTTAGAGGATACTAGCTGAAACACCCAGTGTTGCTCATGATTTGATGGTTCCATTTGCTGAATAGTATTTAGATATATTATTCCACAATAATCTCGTCTGTAAACCTAATAATGTATTATTTCTATGCTAGTACTATAAGGCTTTAGAAATTAAGACTATTTTTGGTAATTAAGATTCTATGCAACACATGATTTAAATTCAAATACACCAAAAGTATTTCATATGCTTTGACAGCTTTATTGCACTATGTGAATCACAAATGCAGAGCTGCCAGCATGTTTCACCAAAATTATTTTATGTTCAGGTTAATGTGTGTTTATACTGATTTTTGTGCCATCCAGATGCCGATCTAATGAGTTTTCCTCACTGTATTGTATTCACAATTGTGCAGTAGCATAAAGTGGTATGATTCCCAGTACATATATTTGTAATTTTTTGTATTTAAGCAAGTGCCTTTAACACGGCAGGTGCAGCATGCTAATTCGAAGAGTACAGGATAACCTCATGGCTTGCAAATGCTCCGCAGTGGATAACAGTTTATTTTTAAATGTCCTATTTGTCTGTCATTTTGTGGAATGCTAGTGAAATTGCTGCACAATCCATTTAAACAGTGAATTAGTCTAAACTCTCAGGACATGAAAGATGCTGCATTCATCCTTGAGTGTTACCAAAATATGTATTTCTAGTTTACATTGGTAAAGGCTGAAACTATCTGTAGTATTGCTTCGGAGGTCAATGAGTTATGATGTATACTTTTAATGAGCATTGTCACAAATTATTAAGCACAAAAATTGCTGTGGCCAAAAGAATTGGGTAGAGTTGCCAAAATGCTATATGTTACAGTAATAGAAAAATGTTAAATACTAAATAGGGTGGTGGTACGAGTGGTTGAACAGTACCTCTTTAGCTCCATTTTATAAGATAGTTGGAATTTTTCTTTCTCTAGCCCCGTATGTACAATGTACATAGGGATAGAGAAGTATTGCATTCCACCCAAAAATTTGATGTTGAGATTTCACCAGAAATACATGTTTTAGGACCCACCATAAAAAGCATTTTCAGGAAAAGGTCTGTGTGTGTGTGTCTGTGATAACTCAAAAACGAATAGCTAAAATACCAAACCTGGTATTTAAGTTTAGTATCTTCCAGGGATGCGACACGAAGATTTTGAGAAAAATCCCTCCAACCCAAACTACCCTTTAAATGGAACTTTTTTTGAGAAATTTGATTTTCTTAAAAATGGCTCTAATGATTTTGATTAGAATATTGCATATTAAAGATATTTACCGGACAAATAAAATGTATATCTTGAATTTTCTGGGAATAGCTTCTGAAGACCTGTTTATTCTGGATGAATTTTGCTTAATTTGCCATAACTAGTAAACCGTAAGAGATAGACAAAAACTTGCTATGCAAAAAATGTAGGATTTTTTAAAATACAGAAGTTATGTCGTATACATTTTTCTCGTGGAGCTTACTGTTTTCGAGGTACTCATTGTTAGTTTCAGTTGCGAAGTACTTTTCTCAGACGGAGGTGTCAGTTTTTCTTTTGTTCTACTCCTGGCCAAGAAAAGAAGTGATTTGTAATGACAATCTCCTAATAAAAGCTTTTAAAACATTTGACTATTGGTTTAGCCTAGTGTATTCCCTTATTTTCTTCCTACTTATACGCAACTAAGTAATAAGAACATTGTGCTAATGAGTACCTCGATTAGCAAGGTGCAGAAAGAAGAATAATCTTATGTAAGAAGTTTGTAGAAGAGCTAGAGAAAGTAATGTGAGTGTAACACATCAGATTTTTTAAGTTTTCTCCACTACATATGTGAATAGTTTGTTGGTTGACCAGTCAGCTCCAATGCTCAGGAACTCCATGTTTGCAATTTTAACACAATTTTCAAGTGAACACATGCACCATTCCTTCTTGTAAACAAGGTTAAAGATTAAGAAATGCTAAGTAACACTCTTATTGTTGAACATTTTTGCATTAAGTTATGTGACTTTTTTCATAAAGTTTTGTTCCTTTTGATACTTTAGAGATTGTGCAAGCTGGCTACTATCATGATTAAGAACTTTGTTGTTTAAAAAATGTTCAACCTCTGATAAGCAATAAGAAGCAAAATCCAGTAGTTGAACAACTGTTATCCATTGGTGTTTTTAAAGAGGTATGTTATTTGAATTGTACATATACATGTAGCAAAATTTATGAAGAATCCTAATTTGAGATTAGGATAAACATTTGTTTCCTGGGGCCAATAGTTGAACACTACTTTTGGTGTTCAAGTATTGGCACTTTAAAATGAATTATAGCTTTCCAGTAAATCACACTTATCCAAATTATTTCTTCTACAGTTAAATGAAATGGATGGATTAAATAAAAATCATACTTCTGACAAAGACAAAATATAACACTGAAAAAAGAATGGTTATTTCAAACTGAAGATGCTATGTTTACTATGTTATGTCATTAAAGAAATGATTGGAGTTGATTTAACAAAAGGAGGAAATTAAAGCAGTTAAATTCTAACAAGGTTGCAAGCCAAAGAAGCATCCAAACAGGTCCCTGCAAAACCTTAAATATGGTCAATGTAAAGAAAAAACAAAGGAAACAAACTAGATGCATTGAAGAAAGCTTCTGAAACCAGTGAATATTGATTCTCAAAAGTGGGGACTGCTTGGATGAGTTGACCTTGCTTTCATCTGAAAATGGAGAAAGTGAGAAAGAGGAGAGCATTAATGAGGAAAGAGGGAGCTGGAAAGAAGGGAATTTTGCTCTAATAAATTTACCAGAGAGTAAAAACATCCCAAAACTTGGTGTGCATCATACAGAAGGTTTTAAATGATATTTGCATTAAAACTGTGATGAAACTTTCATTTTGTTTAGAGGTGATGACACATGTGTAGTTCATTCTCAGATCAAAGAAAAACTAGGTGGAGTATATCAGTCACAGAAGAGAGGCCTTGGTACCAATTTCAGGATAGTATTCCTGATGGAGGAAATGCAGGGACTTTATGAGAAGATAGCTAAATGTTACACTCACTTTCCTGTTATGACTGGATTATATAAACATATTCAACTTCTGGTGCACTCGGTGTTCATTTTAAGGAATATCATGTTCAACTACTGGTGGAAAAATACCTCTTTCTTTTACTAAGAACACCTCTTAACAGCACTTTTGTGAACCTATTACTTGCACTTCATCTTGGAGAATAATCCTTGTACTTCCAGACACTTTTTTACTTTCTCTATATGTACCACGTACATAGTGTATAGAGAAGGTATTGCACTCCACCAAAAAATTTGATACCGAGATACTACCGGAAATATATGTTTTAGGGTCCCCTGTATCCAAAAAAAGTATTTTCAGAAAAAAGTCCGTCTGTGTGTGTCCGTGAACACGATAACTCGAAAACGAAAAGTCTGTAAAATACCAAACTTGGTATTTAAGTTTAGCATCTTCTAGGGATGTGACACAAAGATTTTGAGAAGAATCCCCCATCCGAAACTACTCAACTACTCTTTACGTGGGACTTTTTCGAAAATTTTTATTTTCTAAAAAATGGCTAACGATTTTGATTAAAATATTGTATATTAAAGATATTTACCTGACAAATAAAATGTATATTTTGAATTTTCTGGGAATAGTCTCTGAAGACTACTTTATTCTGGATCAATTGTACGTAATTTTGCATAACTGCTAAACCGTAAGAGATGGACAAAAACTTACCACACAACAAATGTAGAGCACCTTAAAACACACAATTTATGTTATACACTTTTTTTTTGTGGAGTTGAATGTTTTTGAGATATTCCTTATTTTTGGTTTCAGCTATAAAAAACCCATTCTTTTCTCATACAGGGCTTTGTGAAGTGTCCATACAAACAAAGGAACTTCAGTCATATAGCAACCAGCTTTTGACTATCAGTTTAACCTATAAAAGACCCTTTATTCATTTCTACTTACAAGGAAGCAAGTAATAAGAATATTTCTGCTAATCAGCTTGAAATAAATGGAAGCATAAGCTTTTTAACACTACTTTGTTGCATTTATATAGAGAAAGTCATGTGAATGGAACACATCAGATTTTTCTCATACAGGAATTTGTCAACTCCATACATACATACATACAAACAAAGGAACATCAGTCACATAGCAACCAGCTTTTGGCTTTCATTTTAACCTATGGTACTCCCTTATTTCGCTTCTGCTTACAATAAAGCAAGAAATAACGCTTTCTGCTATTTTTTCTGGATTAGAATGAAATAAGATAAGCTTACTAACAATAATTTGTTACAAAGTATAGAGAAAGTCATGTGAATGGAACACATCAGTTTTTTCGTATATTAATTTGGAACAGCCATTCAAAGGTCATTAACATATAAGTATGAAACATGTCTTAAGTGTTCAACTAAATGCAAAATGGCAAATTAATTATAATTTTTCAGGTGCAAAATTATCTTTTCCTTACACTTTAAAAATTAATGCTTTACAAAATGTATTATAACTCTGTGGCATCTAGAGTGCTTTGTAGTGGATAATGTCTGAGTCACTTCTTAAATGTGTTGTATAAAGCATCTATCGTTTCCTTACACCATTCCTTTAAAATAAATCATTAAAATTTATTTTGTGTACAAAACCATCCTTTTCTGGCATCTTTAAGATAAATGTAAATGTAGTTTTATTTATTGATGCGCTTTAACTGCAGTGGTTCTCAGCGTCCCATTCTATACTGGGCATGAAAGACCGCCTAATTTTGCTCAGAGGCCTCTCTATCAGGCTTGAGGTTCTTTTATGTGCTATAAATCTACGACATGGGACCCATGGCTTTACTTCCCTTCCGAAAGAAGCAATGCTAAGTATTTTTATGCCCAAAAAAATCCATCGTCCTCTGTCAGGTTTGAACCTGCGACCTTTGGGTATATGAAGTTAGCATGGTAACCATTACACCACAGAGTGACACCTTTAAGATAAATACATTACAAAACATACAGGGTGAGTCTGAATAGCATTGAATAATTTTAAGTTGAAATTTAGGGGTTATAATTGTTCTCTTACCGGGAATGTATGTCTGGTTATCAACCTAGAGGGCTATCCTGATGTAGTAAGTGATGTAGTGTTACAAAATCGACTCAACTAAATTTTAACCTAGAGGGCATTAAAGTTTTGGAATTGTCTCGTTTGGGTAGATGAATTCCACTGAAAAGGTTGTTTCACATTTTTTGGTCCAAGGCGTTAGAGTTCTGAAATAGGAGTAGGTGGTATCTTGAATCTTAATTATAAAAAGTCTCTTTAATGTCGTGAATTAATAATATGAAACTAAATTCTGTGCTCTGAAATAGATCAATCCGCATAACTGGTCTACCTGTTATTGTCATTAACATATGCAAATACTACTATAGTTGGTATATTTTCTCCACCTTTATACAAATTATTTCAAAAAAGAGAAACAGAGTTAAATGATGCATATATATATATATGTGCTTTTAAAAGACTTCATAGTTAAAATAAGAATAAAACAAGAATTGAACAAGTAAATGTGTATAAATATTTAAAAAATACCAGGCAGATCATGAATAACTTCAAATGTTATAAAGATCCTGGACATTAGTTCCTCTTCACAATTAACTGGTTTCTCAACATGTCCCCAAAGGAGTTAGATCAGGTTAGATCTGCCTTGGAACCACATTAACTGGCATACTGCTAAAGGGACATCTTCCAAACGTTCTGGCAAAGTATGTTCTAAAAACTGTAGGTAAATGTGATCTGTCAAACTGGAGGTAGTATCAGTGGCGGCTCGTGCCTAAAACAAGTAGCGTGCTGCACGGGGGAAAAAAAATGCATGCAACTCACCTAGTTTCGAAAAATGAAGTCCATACGCCGATGTTTCTTCATGCAGAATTTGTCCATCACTCTGACGTTGAAATCCCTGATATTTGTAACAAATTTCTTCTCTATGGATAGCATGGCCAGAGAGGTAAGGCGATCCTGACACATGGTGTTCCTCAGAAAGGTTTTTATCCTCTTCAAAGAGGAGAAACATCGTTCTGGTTCTGCAGTTGACATGGGAATAGTCACAACAATTCTTAAAACCTTTGTCATTTCACTAAAAGTTTTTTGCAGATTATTTTTTAGTGTCCACTGCAAGAGTGGAAGAGCACCTTCTACTTTCCTGAATTCCGGATGCTCATATAAAATGCTAAGTTCGGTTCGGAGCTTGTTTTTGTCGAGATCTTTGTATCGATCACAGACAATGCCGAGTTCTGTTTCAGGAAAAACTTGAGAAAATAATTCAAAGTTTTTTGCATCCAATAGTTTTGCAGCATCAAGATGTTCTGTGGACTCAAAGCGGCTGCGTACCTCCGATATTATTCGGTCACATACTTCCTTGGCATCTACTCCTAAGTTAGTTTCCCTACGACGTCTTTTTGTAACGTGGACGTTAGATGTCTGAATCTGGTGTGCTATATCATCCGTTCTACTTCGCACGGCATCAATTGCTTTGGCAAAAGATTGGACTGCATTTTTTGCCTTCACTGCATCCGTCTTGCTTGTAGCTGATTATACAAAATGTCTACATGTGGCATTATTTTCTGAAAAAAAGCAAGCCAGAAATTAAATTCTCCATCCTCCAAATTATGCCGCAGGCCACGAGCTTCTTGCACTGTCCTATCTGATAAAGATTGTTCTAATTCGTCAAAACAATCGATCAGAGATTCTCTGTGTTCATATACGGTGTTAACAGTCCTAGACTTGAAATTCCATCTTGTTGCAGATCCTCGAGGAACTCTTCGAGCAACAGTTGCTTCCAATGCTGCTAAACACTGTGGAGATCTTGAAAAAAATGCTGGAAAAGCTGAGAGACTGCAGAAGAATATTCTGGCGGACTGATTTTGAGAAGCTGCTTTCTCCATAACCAGATTTAATTGATGGGCGTAACAATGTACATACTGTGCGAGAGGATAGTGTTCTTTCACCTTGATCTGCACGCCTCCTGTGTTGCTGCTCATTACAGACGCACCGTCATAAGTCTGGGCGATGATTTTTTGGCGATCATCCTTAAAAAGGGTGTCCACTTCTTTCAAAATACAACCGGCAATAGAATTAGCGGTCTGATCAGATGGATTAAAAAATCCCCAAAACCGTTCATAAATAAAGCCGTTCCTTTCATATCTAAAAATTAATGCCAACTGAATTTTTTTCAGTGATATCAGTGGTTTCGTCTGCCATGATAGCAACATAGGCTGCCTCCTTCATTTCTCTTTCAATTTCTTCGTAGCACACTTCCAACATGCAATCAAGTAGTTCATTCTGGATGGTCTTAGATAATCCTTTGAACACCTTATTGCTTTCGGTATGCTCTTTCATCGCACTGTCTATACTGCCCAATAGATTTATAAGGCCTAAAAACACGCCGGGATTATCTGACGTTTCCGTCTCATCATGTCCACGCAAAGCAAGCTCAAAGGCCCCACAAAATTTGATGCAGTCTATTATCCTGGATAATATGTATCTATTTTTCTCAACCTGTTCATTATGTTTTTGTGTAGCATCTTGATATGCCCTGCTTAGCTGCGTTGCAATATTTACACCTCCAAGCATTGAGAAGTCAAGCGAGTTTTTCATATGCTTCTTGCTATTTGAATGTTTTTTTATATATTCATTAACATGACCTAGATCTTTAACACCAGTCGTAGACCACGAATCTGTACTTCCAAACAAGAGGCAAGGAAAGCAAAAGAGCGCGTTTCTGATTTCACAACCACAGATCCAGTCACTGTTGTCATATATATTTGTGTTAAACTTTCTTGTGTAAATAGAATTTTTACTTCCTTTTGCTTTCTGTTCAATTTTTAGATCAGGAGTAGGTCGCCCTAAATTTTTTATCCTGATCTTTTCATCTAATGATCGCCTTGTAATACGCTTTAATTAATTTCACTAAATTCTGATGTTTAGTGTGGCACTTAGGTGAGTGTGGCAGGGCTGTTTCGTCTGCTGCCAAAACGATTATAAGGAAAAGAACTAACACTCGTAGCGATTTCATTGATTCCGTGCTTTAGCCAAACGCAGCACGTAGCCGTGCGAAAACGATGGGACAGCGACCGTCAGGGGGGGTAAGAGGGGAAGGTTCTACGCAAGCGCAATATTCACCTACCGTGCTTGATCGCTTTGAGCACGTGGATGCATTCCATTAGCTAAACTTGAGTGTTTACCTTGCTTCGAGAGTTCGTCATTGGCAGTGCTGCCTTTCTTATTACTACCATAATGTGTTATGTTTGTTACATGGTCCTTCAGCATGTCTGTTATGTAATTTAGAAGAAAAAAAAGTAGCGTGCTGCAGCTCTTCAGCACGTAAGGACGAGCCGCCCCTGGGTAGTATATAGGATCCTGTTTGTCATTCACAATGCCAGCCTAAATGTTCACTGCAAACCGGTGTTGGTAATTTGTAATCTGATACCTGTAAGGTTTTCCTGTGCCCAAATGTGACTTGTGTGTTCAACATGCCCTCTCATGTAAAATCCTTCTCGTCCATCCACAAAGTAGTTTTTAAGAAAATCTTGGTTGATCAATGTGTTTATGAAGAGACCGTTGGACAATAGTGGTCTGGGTTGATGTTCATCTATCTCCAGTGCTTAAACTCGGGTGAAATGATATGGATGTACAGTACCTGGCCATATTATTAGATGCACCTTGATTTTTTTTACTATAATACAAGATCAGGAGACAAAAATGCAACTAATATTATTTTTATTTTTACCAGGCTATATTGAAATGTTACACTTAAACACTGATGAATTTGAAGTATAATATGCATAAGTGGATATATTTCTGAATTGTTATTAGATGTTTACAATTTTATGAAACTTTAAGTACTTAGTTGAGCCACCTTTGGGAGCTATCAATGCTTTAATTTGCCTTGGCATGTGTGAAACTTTTTGAGGTTCAGATATGCCCATTATGTTGTGAATAGAAAACACAAACTCATAAGGTTCACCTTTCAAACCACAAATTAACTGACAAATTTAAGTATGCACATGCTTATATTGCATCTTCTCCTTTGTTAGCACTATTGCAACTAATGCTTGTGAAGCTACAATTTCAACTTTTACTATACAAACTGCATAACACACATTCATTGTAGACAATAGTCCCCTAACATGGTCCAGTGAGGCTCAGTGACAGATGAGCATTGTTGTTATGCTAGTCCTCAGAATTCGGTGAACTGTGAAATGGTCTGCATGTCTAATAATATTGCCAGGTACTGTAATTGCTATTCAAGCAGAATTCTTTAACTTAAGATTGGCATGCATGTGCTATTGCTCTTGTTGATGGAGAATAATGGACCTGGTCAAGAGCCTCCTTTTGTAGAGCCACAGTTCTTACATTTTCCCAAGCAGCAACATAAACATAATGCAAGTCTGCAAGTTCTGCGTAAGTAAAGAGGAACATGTTTACAATAGGCTGTAAAAATAAATATCCTTCCCATAAGCACTCTAGTATATGCTGATACTTGAAATCTTATGCCCAGAACTACAAAGTGCAGAATAATATGCAATGGAATCCCTTACCATTTCAGTAACAAAATGCAGATTTTAGGTTGATGTTGATATAAACAAAGTTGAAAACAGAATGCAAGCAAATTTCCAAAGTGCAAAGAAAACAAAATGTAAGTGATATTCCAATCCTGAAACAAGGATCTGTTTGACAGAATTTCATCTAACCCAATGCAGCGTTTGAAAAGCTTGTCTTCGATTGTGATAAGACTTCTATGGTCATATATAGAAATATATTCCCATCAGAAAATACTCAATTATAACCCCTGAATCTCATCTTAAAATTATTTGGTCTGTTCTGTTTAACACATGGCTGATAAATACACAAATATAAATTCTTTTATATTTTATTATTAAAAGTTTCTGATTTTGAAAGGGATTAGTGAATATTACCTTCACTTCTAAAAGGAGTTATATTGTGTAACCAACGAAAACTGTTACTTAATGTGTATGCAAAAACACTTTAAAACAGCCATAGATACCACATTCAGTAGTGATAATTTCTCATGTATGCAATTGAGTGACCTCCAGGTGTATTATGGCTGCTTCGTGGTTGTTTATAGAGAACTCAGTAGGGAAGTAATGGTGTTTTGGTATGCTCTGTCATCTTGACAATCTATTAATAGTATGGGAAGCTGTTATTCTCTTGAATAAAAGATAAATAGCATTTAAGTCACCTTGTTTATTTTTAGTAACTAAGTATTTTACTAGTAAAACGTACAAAAGGGCAAAAATTAATATACAAATTATTCGAACTTTCACCATTATCTTGGAGAAAGATACAGATGGTCTTCATAGGCATAATATGAAATTAAATAATGAATCCTGTGCAATGGGACGGAATTTCAAATTTTAGCGAAACCGTGTTTCTCGCTTTGTCTGAAGGTATGTGCGAAGTTTGATACAACGGTGTAGGAGCCTCTAAAGCGCATAAAATCAAACATGCGCTGAATTTTGTATATTGTAACATATGCCTTTATTGACTCGTTTATTAGTACAAATAAAGCATTTGAATCACTTCTGCAAAAAGTTCACTCGACGTTAAACGGTTGACAGTTAAGAGCTGCACGCCGTCCATGGCGCACGCTAACACTAATCACTCACGACTCAGTCAAATTCACAACACCGCAATGCACTTCTTCCTGATTTTATGGCGAGAAAATTACGTCAAACCTTTCTGGAAATACTTTGAAGGTAGTAGAAACCGAAGCTTAGAGAAACATCGGATATCGGAAAAAATCGTGAAGTCGCGGGAAGTTTTCGCGTTCTGGAGGATCCTGTTACGTCGCCGTTGTTTACCATCGAACTGCGATGTCTCACGTTCCAGCTTCACTGCCGCATGCTATAGCGAACATGAAGGATCGCACTCGCGAACGGCATTGTCATACTGCTCCCTCCTCTGCGTCCCTTGGTCCGGGTAGGGCGATACAGCCACACCAAATCACCTTGTTGTAAGCGTGCCGGTCGTAACCAGTCTTGATCCGATCGCTCGCTAACTGGATGTTTTGATCGGCCATCTCGTGCAGATCATGAAGTCGATCTAAAAGATGTTCTATGTAGTCGATTGCTGGATCTTCTGTTCCAGGAGGACATGCCATGCATGGTAGTTGCAGTTCTCTGCCAAAGACCAAACCGGCCGCTGTCGATCCGGTAGTGTCGTTGGTTGAAGAGAGATAGGCCAGCCAGAAAAGTGGCACTCTCAAATCCCAATATCTCTGGTGATTTGCCATTTGCCACAGCCTTCCTCAGATGTTCCTCTAGGGTCTCGACTCCTATAGTTGCTCGACCATGCCGTCTGACTGGGTGAAAGAAGTCGAGCGACGTGCACTCACCGTCGCTCCAGTGTTTCCCTCATAAGATTGGGCTCAAATTGCTTATCGGATCACTGTGTAGCTCTTGGTACCCCATAGCGACAAAACCGTTCTTCCACAAGGCAGTTCGCAATGGTCCTTGACTTCTTGGTTAGGGATGGCGTACATTTCCGGACGGTGAAATAATCAATGGCAATTGGTTACGTCGATGGCTATGCGTACATGGGTGCTCCCGCGTTATACTGCTGCTTGCGATCCGGACTCTTGGTTTGCGGGCCCCAGCAACACCTCTCAGCATCTGCACATAGTCTCAAAACAAGAAATGGGCTGAAATGAAACCCAGAGTCGAGATTGTCGAATCCATCGACTCCGAACACTGGTGTCAATTCTCGCAAAGTCTAGCCTTTGCTCTGACGTCATAGAATGCACAGCACAATCCCGCTGTAAACAAGCGCAGTACCTCAGTGAACGCAAAGTTGGTCATGTCGCGCAAACGATCTGTAACATGGGACCATTTACAGGTACCAAACCTAGTCGTACGTCCGTTAACTGAGCAGCTCATATCGCATGGTAACTGAACGAAATTGTTGAAATTTGAATAATGCTCAAAATAGGCCTTTAGGCTATTGAAGCTTAAGAGTTGTGCATCTGACATTCGTCTCAGGACAAGGCAACATCCTGAAAAAACATATCCAGATAAATCACCCTGAGATTCGAAACTGGGGCCTCTTGAATTTGGTGTCTACGTACTTCTCATTAATAGTTAAACATTCAAAACACACACACACACACACACACACACACACACACACACACACACACACACACACACACACACACACACACACACACACACACACACACACACACACACACAAATAAATTTCACCGTAGGTATGAGAAGACAGGCTAAAGCCACAGTTGGATGTTAAAATAGAACGCGGCTATGAAGTCCCTGCTCTTTAAATGACTACGAGGGGAGGGGGGACAAATCAAAGGCGATTTCCAGTTAAATTCCGTACGTATTGAAAATTGTGCATCAATAATTGGGGATATAACGGGAACGGTTAACCTTACAAAGAAAAATGTGCTTGTTTTAACGAGTAATTCATTTTTTGTGTGGCAAGAATTTGCCTATCTCTTACGGTTTACCAGTTATGCAATCTAGAGTGAAGAGGCCTTCAAAGGCTATTATCAGGAATTTTAAAATATACATTTTATTTTCCATAAATATATCTTAAACATTACATTCACACAATAGTTGGCCAATTTTGAGGCTACTAATCTTAAATACCAAGTTTGGCACTAAACGACTTTGCGGTTATGAGTTTGCTGCACGCGCACACACGCACAGAGGCAGGCCTTTGTTTTTTTAAAAATGCATATTACTTTCTCTAGCACGTGTGTACATACAATGTATATATTACCTAGAGAAGGTAATGTGTTGTACCTAAAAATTCGATGTCGAAATTTCACCGGAAATGCCCTTTGAGGTCCCCTGAGTCCAAAAAAGCATTTTTAGGAAATGGTCTGCGCGTGTGTGTATGGATAACATAGCTCAAAAACGAAAATACCTCTAAATACTAAACTTGTATTTATGTTCAGTATCTTCAATGGATGGGACACGAGGATTTTCGGGAAACCCCCACGCCAAACTACCTATATATGGAAAACTTTTTGAATTTTTTTTTTTCAAAAATGGCTTTATTTTGATTAAAATGCCGTCTGCTAAAGATATTTACATCACAAATAAACTATATCTTGAATTTCTGAGAATAGCATTTAAAGACATCTTTATTCTGGATGAATTTCGCATAACTGGTAAACTGCAAGAGATAGACAAAAATTTACTACATTAATATAAATCATTTGTCATAGTTTTTTTTTTTTTTTTTTTAGTTGACCGTTTTAGTGATATTCTTTGTTTGTTTTAAATTTTAAACTAGGTAACTTTATTCAAACGGTAAGTAACCTTTGGTTTCATCTCTCTTGTTTTATTGCTGGCCATGCAAAATGAACCGTTCTTAAATTTTGTTTCACATAGCGACTAGCTTTTAAGATTTGACAATAGCTTTAGCCTAGTGTATTCCCTTATTTCCCTTCTACTTACAAGGAAGCAAGAATAAGACAAATTATTACTGCTAATGTTTATCTCGATTAGCATGATGTGCATAGAAAATATTTTGTAAGAATAGTTTACAAGTGGAACAGCAAGTGAAAATCGTTTGAATGGAACATCAGTTTTGTTTTTTTGTTTTTGTTTTTTTTTTTTATTCAGGGAGTCTCAAAACAGTATTTCCAGTGGTATCCCAGAATCTAATTTTGGTTGGAATGCAATATCCTCCCCACTTTTGTACGTAGTAGAAAAAGTAAGACACATTCAGCAGGAGTTCAATCGCGTTAAGTTATACCTACAGCAGTCTTTCACACAGTCCATTTGCAGGAACGAGTTTTTATATCTATTGCAACAACAAATGGCGTGTCGAAGAGGGAGTCGACTCCAGAACTAAGGGTATCGGTTTCTGTGCGTTAAAGTATTCGATTCTTCGGACACCATTCGCGGAACATCTCTACTCAAAACCAGTAGTACCGTTATCGGAGCTTGTTGATGGTTCGGTTGGGTCCCAAGTGTCCTCTCGTGGTCCCCGCATGTACTTCCTCGACTTTACTCTGATGGAGGATCAGCTGCTCTCTCTGGGTCTTCCCATTCACACGACTCCCTTATTCTGATCGGCACTCTGTGATTTTCAATGAGTCCCATTGGGTCCAATAGGACTTGTACACAACAGTCCTTTGTGCAATGGCTTCCCAGCTTGGCTTAGTCCCTGCCTCCACTTCTTCCAGGAGTACTCCAAATCGGCGTCCGCCAGCTGCTCCCTCCTCAGCCCTGCACTAGCCCATCCAGCTGCAGGCACCGCTGAAATAACAGGGACGGCTCCTTCCTTTCCGATATTCTGATGTAAAGTTGTATTCTTGCAGCCTCTGGACCCAACGGGATGTCTATCTCTCCAGGTTTTTGAAGCTTAAGGGCGGAGCGCTAATTTTAGCGGCTGGAACACTCTCCTGACCAAATATAAGGCCGGTGCTCTTCCGTCAGACGGGTGAGAGGTTTCGCGATGTTGGAGAAACCGCTGACCAACCGGCGGTAGTAACTGCATAGGCCCAAGAAACTTAGCACCTCTCGTTTCTCTCACCGCCCGAGCTTTCTTCGGGTCAGATGGCAGGTGTTTACACCTGCAATTTCAATTTGTGCAGGAGAAACAAGCAGTTGAGCTAGGTCTGAGCTCATTGGAGTAACTCCAATTACCCAAGCTGAATATTACCACGACCTACCAAAAATGTTGACGGTTTGGGGATCACTGCTTTAAACCATAAGAAATTGAAGATATTGCAGGTAAAATCAAACTTAGTTTAGAAAAATCAGTTGCATTAAATAGAATTAGGGAAGTGCAATTTGTTTTGAATTACTGCCAAATAAGATTCTAATGCAGAGGTTCTTCTTGCCAGTACCAAGGACAAGGCTAACCAGCACTAGAAATGTGTCCAAGAACTGATAGGATCAAATAGCTCTAGAAATACATTTTCCATTTCTCAAAAGTGATGTAGGGTGTAATTATTTTGGAATTTACATTTTAAGAAATTCAGCGAGATCTATGTTGACTTACTCAGCTGGAACAGTACCAAACCCTTCTAAACTGTGCCAACAATAAATGCACCAAACACTTTTGTGTGAGCTAGCAAATTTACTTTGTGTCATTGTTAAAGGCAAGTTGTAGATACAGAAATTTAAGTCCTGAGTGAAAGGTATTGATACAGAGTATTTTTTAAAATGTATAGCTTTCCCCATAAGGAGGCAAATAAGGCCAACGTGCAATCTGTTGCTATGACTGACTAATCTATATATACGAGGGGCATGCTGAAAGTCTTGAGCAACCCATTGTAAACATTTAAATTTCAACAATGTAACGAAACGAATTGCAGGATCGTAATCTACAGCCTTTAAGCCACATGTTGACATATTGTGACGTTATTAGCTTCTATCACGTGACCACAGACGGTGTTTGAAAAATGGCTGACATTGATGTTTCGTTTCGACAGCGTGCTGTCATTGAATTCCTTGTGAAACAAGGAAAATCTGCTCCTGAAATTCATCTCAGACTTTACGTGCGTATGGAGGTGTCTGCATGGGTGCCAGCAGTGTTAGAAGATGGATGAAACATTTCAAAGATGGAAACACGAGTCTGCAAAATGCGCCTCGTAGCGGGCGTCCTCGAACTGCCTCTACAGAACGCAACAAGGAAAGAGTTGATGAGCTCATTACAGGAGATCAGGCGTTTCACTGTGAATGAAATTGCTGAGCAACTTGGAATAGGACATAGTGCAGTGCAAGAAATGATCCACAGCTTGGGTTATCGAAAGGTCTGTGCCCATTTGGTCCCCCGTTTATTGACTGAAGACCATAAACTTCAGAGAAGAACCATTGCACAAAACCTTCTTCAGAGATTTCATAATGGAGGTGATGAATTTTTGACGTGTATTGTGACTGGAGATGAGAGCTGGTTCCATCACTATGAGCCAGAAATGAAACGTCAGAGTATGGAATGGCACCAGTTGAACTCACCATCGAAGAAGAAAGCGAAGACAGTGCAGTCTGTAGGAAAAGTTATGGGAAGTGTCTTTTGGGATGCACAAGGTTGCATTCTGGTTGACTTTCTTGAACCTGGACAAACCATAAATTCTGCCCGCTACATCAAGACACTTCTGAAGCTCCGTCGGGCTCTGCGTGATAAACGCCCTGGAAAGAGGACCATCCTTCAACAGGATAATGCGCGTCCGCATACTGCCCGTGCCACTATGTAGATCAGGGCATTAGGGTGGGAAACTCTTCCACATCCTCCCTACAGTCCCGACTTGGCACCCTCCGACTACCATCTTTTCGGTTCTGTGAAGGAGCAGATGCGTGGCCAACGCTACGAGACGCTGGAGGATATTCGGAAAGCAGTGCGTCAGGGTCTGGGGCAGCTGGAACGGAGTTCTATCACAAGGGCATTTTCAAACTTGTAGAACGATGGGAAAAATGTGTGCAAAACAATGGAGACTATGTCGAAAAGTGAAAAGTCTGTAGATTATGATGTATTTGGTTTGGCTTAAAAATAAATATTAAGATTGTAAAACAGTGTTGCTCATGACTTTCAGTATGCCCCTCGTATATATAAATCGCTGAAATATACGTATGCGTATCACTTCCCAACGACAGCATCAAATTGAACAATTCTTTTTTTGTTGTCATTGTCATGACAAGCTTTGTGGAAATGAAAATGTTAAAAAATAGTACAGGAAAGTATTTAAAATCTCAAAATGTGAATAAAAACCGTGCTAAGTGAACGCCTTTCAGTTAATGGCCGCCAGATGGCACTGGTACAAGTTTATTTGCAGCTAAATGGTCGTGGTACTGCTATATATTTCCCTTTCCATTCAATGTTAAGGCAACGCACCAGTTTATCAAGACATTGATGCAACACAGCAGTGAAATTCAAATCTTTGTGTATTAACTGTCCTTTAACTCTTATCGTTTAAAATAAAGAAGCAAGGAAGCTTTTCTGAAGGCTAACACCTAGTGTAAGTACTTATTTTATTTGCCACTAGATAGCTATAATAATATTTTTCCTCCCTATCCAATGTTAAAGTAATGCAACAGTTTATCGAGATGAAATAATGCAGCAGTGAAATTCAAATATATTTTTATTAACTGTCCTTTCCTTACACCTATCGTTTAAAATAAAGAAGCTTTCCTAGCGACGAATACCTAAAATATGTACTTATGTGCCAGATGGCCGTAGTTCCTACTACTCTATTTTTAGTCTTCAATGCTAAGGGAGTGCACCCGGTTATGGAGACAATGACGCCAGGTAAATGTGTAAATCAAATATATTTTTGTTGTAATTCTTTAAAATGAGCAAGCTATAAACACTGCACATAACCATTAACCCTTCTTGGAATCTGAAAGTGGCGGAGAAATAACGGGATCCGTTTTAGGTTTAACTTCCTATTGCAGATGTTGGTTATTTGACTTTTTTTTTTTGTAGTGTTTAGCGCCCGCTTTAACTACTTATGGCACCGCAGGCGGTATTTGTCGCTATGTGGTACATGAGCTAGCTAAAAAACATGAAGCTACCCACGTCACCATCACAGTAAAATTGCTGTGCTTTAAATACATTTGATCAAGTTATAATTTGGGTTAAATGGAGCAATTTAAAGTACACAAAGCTATCGTCAAATCAAAGCTTATCAATTGCCCAAGCAGATCTACTTGCTCTTTAGTTACGTCATTGTTAGCCTTAGAAATGACCGTTTTGACATAGAAGAAAATAAAGAGAAATCATTAATGGAAAACAGGAGTAAAGGAAAGAAAGAGATTCGGAAGAAGCATGAATGCTAATCTGAGATTTTTTCCTTAATATAATACATTACCTATGCCAGCGTATACCCGCCACACAGGGTTTAACGACCGCTTTAACTATTGTGGCACCGCAGGCACGACTCTTGATGATACACGAATGAAGATGGAGCACCGGTGGAATGCGATGGCGAGGGAAACCAGAGAAAACTGGACCCTGCACCGACTTTGTCCACCACAAATCTCGCATGTGGTCGCTTGGGATCGAACCCGAGCCGCCTAGGTGGGAGGCGAGTAGTCTAACCACTCGGCGACGGCGCGGCTACTACTATTATGCCAACGACATCATGCTTGCCCACGCTGTTAACTGCATGTCATTCTTTCCAAACTACCTCATGGGTGCTCTGACTTCGTCCGTTTCGCAGTACCAGCTATATGTGCTACATTGCGCAGATCATTGCGCTTTTCAGATGCATAGGCATTGTTGGACATTGCCAATGGGAAAATTCATGTTGACATTTCTACTGGCCTCATTTAGTTTCCATCAACTTTTTATCGCTTCACAATGTCAAAGGAAGAATAAATATCGAAAGTGTTTACAAATATTGGTGCAAATTACAAAAACTATGCTTGGTTGAGCGAACGAGCCATTTTAGCAGCAACTTATACATGTAGATGATTTGAATGTAAAAATTCAGAGTTAAATTGATGGAAAAATGCATTCATTTAAGTCGATCAATTCCATTACCAAACCAAGTGAAGTCATCAATTATCTAACTAAATTCATTGGATTTGCCAGGATTCCCGCCACACAATTTACAGCTCAAGGTTGACTCGGTGATAATTATACTACGCAATATCAATCAGCCGAAATTATGCAGCGGAACAAAACTCGCTGTTAAAAAAAAATATGAAAAATTTGATTTAAGTTACTATAACATAGGAAAGTTCAAAGGCAAGGATATAGTTATTCCAAGAATACCACTGTCAACCGAGTTGCCTTTCGAACTTAAGCGCGCCTTGCATTCGCAATGACAATAAATCCCAAGATCAATCGTTTGAAGTGTGTGTAATATACCTTGAATTGTGTTTTTCGCATGTTGCATGTTGCGAACTCGAGAGTGGGCAAACTATCGGCGCGATTTTTTGCTCTCCGGAAGGAAAATTGTACATCACAAGGCATTACAATAAAGTGTTGTCAAATGATTTAATTGTAATTTTATTTCATTGCATGGTCGTACTGTAAACGGAGATTTTGTCAGTTTTTTTTTTTTTTTTTTTTTTCCTTTAGGTACATCACCCGTGCGAAGCTGGGGCGGGCAGCTAGTTATGTTATAAATCAGTTTTAAAATTCCCTTCCTTTTTAAATTCTATTATTTTTACTTTCTTTATACGTACTATGTACATAGTGTATAGAGAAAGTATTGCACTCCACCCAAAAATTCGATACCGAGATTTCAACGGAAATATATGTTTTAGGGTCCCCTTTATAAAAAAAAAAAAAAGCATTTTCAGAAAAAGGTGTGTGTGTGTGTGTGTGTGTGTGTGTGTGTGTGTGTGTGTGTGTGTGTGTGAACACTATAACTCAAAAACGAAAAGTCTGTAAAATACCAAACTTGGTATTTAAGTTTAGTATCTTACAGGGATGCTACACAAATATTTTGAGAAAAATCCTCCCCTGCCCCTAACTACCTTTTACATGGAACTTTTTTCGAAAATTTTGATTTTCTCAAAAATGGCTCTAACGATTTTGATTCAAATATCGTATATTAAAACAATTTACTTGACAAATAAAATGTATATCTGAATTTTCTGGGAATAGCCTCTGAAGAGTACTTTATTCTGAATGAATTTTATGGAATTTTGAATAACTGCTAAACCGTAAGAGAGGGGGGGGGGGAAACTTACTGCACAAAAAATGTAGAGCACATTAAAACACACAATTTGTTATATACATTTTTTCTTGGAGTTCATTGTTTTCGAGACATTACCTGCTTTTGGTTTCTGCTTTGGAATACCTATACAGGAAATTTCAACTGCTGTCCATACAAACAAAGAAACTTCAATGACATAGCAACCAGCTTGTGTCTATCACTTTAACCTTATTTCGCTTCTACTTACAAGGAAGCAAGTAATAAGACTATTTCTGCTATTTTTTCTAATTAGCATGAAGTAAATAGAAGTATAAGCTTTTTAAGAATAATTTGTTGCAGAGATGTAGAGAAAGTCGTGTGAAATAGTACACATCAGATTTTTATAAGTATTTGTTAGTGATGCTATCAATTGTTTTGATCATTTTGCTACAGCTATTGCAACAGAATTTCATCCACAAGCTCTGTTGACCCTTCCTCCTTTGTAATGGTAGCAGTATGAACTAAATTATCCTTAAATTTTGTCAATTTCAAACAAACTACAATGGTTGACAAATGCTTCTTAATTGTATGTCTAATCCATAAATGCATACCAAATCCTGGCTACAATGATTCTTTAATTCAATACCTAGCCAGAGAAACCAGCTTAGAGCTGAAATTTTAAAGGAAGATAAGGTACTTTTTCATTCATGTTAACCTAATTATGTTGAGCACATCATCATTGCAGATCAGTCTGGCCCTCTTCTTTGCTGCAGTGACAAACTTGCTTGCTTACTTAATGCTATTACAGGGTCTTCGTTATCTCTGAGCAACACAGAAGTTGGAGATAGCAAGCAATGTTAGGGTCTTGCCAGTCTAAGTGAAATTCAGCATTGTGTAAACCTTCTTAAATATGGGACCAAAAAGAAAGTACAAAGATTTAAAGTTAATCTAATATATTATCTGAAAATTTGATGTGTTACATTTACTATGAGCACTCATTTTTCTCTCTGCTTTATTTTAATCAAGATAAGAGATATTGTAGAGATAGCTACAACACATTGCATAATGAGAGCCAACAACAGGAATAGCAACAGTCAAATGTTCTAAGATCTGGAGCTTATATGCTAACTTTAATTTTCCACTCTTTCCATGTATTTGGGAGAAACCGAAAATTGAGATGAATCTTCTAGATTAATAATATATGGTATTTTAATCAAAATTAAGCCATCTTTGAAAAAATAGATTTTAGAAAATGTTGCATATAAAGGATGGTTTGGGTTGGGAGCAGGATTTTCTTGAAAATTTGTGCAGCACCTTTGGAATGGTCAAATTTAAATACCAAGTATCAGACATTTCGTTCTTGAGTTCTGCTCTTAACACACATATACATGGACTTATTTTCTAAGAAAGTTCTACTCTGGGGCTCAGGGTGTCTCAAAGCATATAATTCCATATAAGGTTTAAATAAACATCTATGTATATAAAAATGAATCACTGAAATGTATGCATGTGTATCACTTCCAAAAACTGCATCTAATTGCACAATTCTTTTTTTATAGTGTTCGTTATTGTCATGACAAGGTTTGTGGAAAAGAAAATGTTTAAAAATAGTATGGGAAAGTATTTAAAATCTCGTAATGTGAATAAAAACCGTGCCAAGCGAACACATTTTGGTTAATAGCCATCAGATGGCAGTGGTATCATGGTTACTTGTTGGTTAATGGTCGTAGTACTGCTATAGTTTTCCCTCCCCATTCAATGTTAAGGTAACGCACCAGTTTATCGAGATGACACAATGCAGCAGTGAAATTCAAATACTTTTTTATATATTAACTGTTCTTCCTTACTCCTATTTAAAAAAAAAAAAAAAAAGCAGAAAAGAAGCTTTCCTGGCGACTAGCACCTAGAGTAAGTACTTATTTATTTGCCTCTAGATGGCCAAAGTAGTAGTTTTCCTCCTCATTCAATGTTAAGGTAGTGCAACAGTTTATCCAGATAATGACACAATGCAGAAGTGAAATTCAAATACATTTTTATGTATTAACTGTCCTTTCCTTACTCTGTCATTTAAAATGAAGAATCAAAGAAGCTTTCCTACAAATGGACACCTAGAGTAAGTACTTATTTATTTGCTGCTAGATAGCAATAATAGCATTTTTCCTCCCCATCCAATGTTAAGGTAATGCAACAGTTTGAGATGAGGCAATGCAGTCGTGAAATTCAAATACATTTTTATGTATTAACTGTTCTTTCCTTACTCCTATCGTTTAAAATAAAGAAGCTTTCCTGGCGACAAATATCTAAAATACATACTTATATGATACCAGATGGCTGTAGTACCTATTGCTCTATTTTTCTTCTTCGATGCTAAGGAAATGCACCCAGTTAGGGAGACAGTGATGCAAGATAACTTTGAAAATCAAATATATTTCTTATGTATTAACTATCGTTCCCTGGTCACAACATTTATATAAAGAAATAAGTATACTTTTGTTGTAATTCTTTTAAATGAACAAGTTATAAACAATGCACATAACCATCAACCCTTCTTGGAATCTGAAAATGGTGGAGAAATAATGGGATCTGTTTTAGGTTTTACTTCCTATTGCAGATGTTGGTTATTTGATGTTATGTGGTACATGAGCTAGCTAAAGGACATGAAGATGCCCGCATTACCATCACACAATTGCAGTGCTCTTTAATACATTTGATCAAGTAATATTTTGGGTTAAATGGAGAAATTTAATACACAAAGCTATCAAATAAAAGCTTATCAATTCCCCAATCAGATCTACTTGTTCTTTAGTTACTTCTTTGTTAGCCTTAAAAATGGCTGTTTTGACATAGAAAAAAATAAAGAAAGAGGTGGAAAACATTAGGAGTAAAGGAAAGAAAGAGATTCAGAAGAAACTTTAATGTTACTTTGTGACTTTCTCCTTAATGTAATTCATTACCTATGCCAGGTATACCTGCCACACAATGGATGCTCTGCCATTACTGTCATTATGCCACTGACATGTTGGTTGCCCATGCTGTTAACTGCATATGTCATCCTTTCCACACTACCTTATGGGTGCCCAAACTTCTTCCTTTTTGCAATAGCAACTATATTTGCTACATTGTGCAGATCTTTGCGTTTCATTGCATTTTTCAGATGCAAAGGCATTATTAGACATTGGCAATGTGAAAACTCCTGTTGACACTTCTACTGGCCTCATTTCCATTCCATCAAATTTTTGTCACTTCACAACATCAAAGGAAGGATTAATATCAACAGTGTTTCCAAATATTGGTGCAAATTACAAAAAGTATGCTTGGTTGAGTGAACGAGCCATTTTAGCTGCAACTTGTAGATGTAGATGATTTGAGTGTAAAAATTCGGGGTAAAATTAATGGACAAATGCATTCATTCAAGTCAATCAATGCCATTAGCAATCCAAATGAAGTCGACTATCTAATTAAATTCATTGGATTTGCCAGGATTCCCGCCACACAATTTACAGCTCAAGGTGATAACTATACTACGCAATATCCATCAGCTAAAATTATGCAGCAGAACAAAACTCACTGTAAAAAAAAAAATTGACAATTTTGATTTAAGTTACTGTAACATAGGAAAGTTCAAAGGCGAGGATATGCTTATTCCAAGAATGCAAGTCAACTGACTTTCCTTTTGAATTTAAGCATGCCTTGCATTCACAGTGAGAAAAAATTCCAAAATCAATCGTTAGAAATGTGTGTAATATACCTTGAATTGTGTTTTTCGCATGTTGTACATGCATGCTTGAGAGTCAGCAAAGTATAGGCACTATTTTTTTTCTCTCCGGAAGGAAAATTGTACATTACAAGGCATTATAATAAAGTGCTGTCAAATTATTTAAATGTAATTTTATTTCATTGGATGGTCGTACTGTAAACAGAAGATTTTGTCAGTTTTTTTTTTTTTTTTCCATTAGATACACCACCTGTGTGAAGCTGGGGTGGGCAGCTAGTTTTTTAATAGAATACAATAATTGCCATACTATACATGGTGGAAAAAGTAAAAATTGCTTGATCATTCTGACCGATGATTCTTCCAAAGCTGTTGGTTACTTAACGTTGTGCAACATTTCCAGAATATGGTTAATGCTAAGGTTAAGGAAGTCGGGCATTCTGATGTTTCACATTCCTTTATGGGAATATCAGGATTTTTCATTCATTATTTGTGGTAGTTGGGAATGTACAACATTAGTCATGAATTGAGTGGGAGAAATGAGAGGATTTGCCACAAAGGTTATGAAGATCAAATAATTTCATCAAGAACAGAAGGAATTTTGAGGTTAATTTCTCTTAATTTGCAGTGTTGGATAAGCCAACTAAAATATATTATAAAACAAGTGTGTCAGTTTTTTTTTCTTTTTATCATTTTGGTAGTGAAAATAAATCATAAATGGATATGAAATGAGAATTTAACTATATCACAACTTTTATAGACCTTCTTGTGATAGTGCAATCAATGCATTTTTACTTTCTCTACATGTACTATGTACATAGTGTATGGAGAAGGTATTGTAATGCACCCAAAAATTTGATACCAAGATTTCACCAGAAATACAAGGGTGGGTCTCCCTGTATCCAAAAAAAGTATTTCTGGAAATCAGTCTGTGTGTGTCTGTGGACAGCATAGCTCAAAAACTAAGACTGTTAAATACCAAACTTGATATTTAAGTTTGGTATCTGGTAAGGATGCGATACGAAGATTTTCAAGAAAATCCCCCCACCACAAACTACCCTTCATATGGAAAAATTTTCGAAAATTTTGATTTTTCTCAAAATGGATATAACGATTTTGATAAAAATGCTGTATATTAAAGGTATTTATATCCCAAATAAAATGTATATGTTGAATTGTCTGGGAATAGCTTCTGAAGACCAGTTTACTCTGGATGAATTTTACAGAATTTTGTATAACTACTAAACCGTAAGAGATATACAAAAACTTACCACACAAAAAATGTAGAGCACATTAAAACACACAATTTATGTTGCATTCATTTTTTCGTGGAGTTGATTGCTTTTTAGATATTCCTTGTTTTTGGTTTCAGCTTTTAAAACTTACCTTTTTCATACAGGAATTTGTCAACTCCTGTCCATACAAAGGAACTTCAGTTACATAGCAACCACTTTTGACTATCACTTTAACCTATGGTACTCCCTTATTTCCATCTACTTACAAGGAAGCCAGTAATAAGACTATATCTGCTAATTTTTTCTCGATTAGCATTAAGTAAATAAGAGCATTAACTTTTTAAAAATTATTTGTTGCAGAGATGTAGAGAAAGACATGTGAATGGAAGACGCCAGAGTTTTAATAATTTTGATCTTGCATTTCTTGTGAAATCTTGGTATCAAATTTTTTGGTGGAATGCAATACCATCTCTATACACTATGCACATATGTGTAGAGAAGTAAAAATGGAACATATCTGTGAGATCCACTTGAATTTGTCCTTGCCCTTGTCATTTTTGTTTGGACACACAAAATGTTCACACTGCTTTTTCCTGCAGTTTATACTTGTTTTGTTCAGAGTGAAATTTTAGTGAAGTTCCATATGAAAGACAGAATAAATATGCATAAGATACATTATAACCTTCGCTTCTAAATTCTCCCATTTGCTTTAATTTACAGATCATGTGTAGCTTTCAGTGGGAAGAACAGGATTTTGGGGGTAGCTGCGAAGAATCAGATGGTAACCAATATGAAAAACACTATTTATGATTTTAAAAGATTACTTGGACGGAAATACAATGATCCTCATGTGCAGCAGGAGATCAAACACTTACCATATACTGTTTTGCAACAACAGAATGGGGGCATTGGTATTGAGGTGAGTATTAATTTGTCTTATGGGTATGTTACACATTTTTTATTTCAGTTTTTCAGACATTGGAATTGAGTAAATTTTAGTTCTTTATAGATATATGAATGTGTTGTACATATAGACACTTGAATTTCACTTATGCCAGTTAAAATCAATACCTCTGCTATATTTTGCCACTTGTATTCAACATTTTTCAATTTGTATATTTTGAGGGGAACAAAAACTCCCTGTGACCATTGAAAAACTAAAACTTTCTTTTTATACACATATTGTAGAAAGCAATGTACCTAAAAATGTTTTTTCTACATTTTAAGATGACTTATTTTACTTCTGGATTTGAGATTCCAAATGCTTGGGAAAAATGAGATCCATCATTTATTTCAATTTCACAATGATTCAGATAGTCAAGGTAGCGACCAAATAACAAAATGATGCTTTGTAATGATTTACCAAGTTATGCAATACGTAAAAGAATGTCAGTGTTCCACAGAACCACAAGACAATTGTGCATGAATCAATGTGTAATGGATATTTTAGTGGAACTCTTTTTGAATGTTTTAGTTCATTTATTGAATAAACTGTTATGCAGTAAAGTAAACTGAAATTAATAAATGGTATCCTGTGAAGGATCATCATATCTAAATTGACACAATTCAAAACTTCTAAGAACAGTGTTGCATTGTTAAAGTATCATGCCTATTCTACAAATATGTCAAGATTGTTGTTTATACATTGTAGTAAACATCACTTGGATAACCTTAAAATTACTGTCTAAATGATGTGCAATTATTTGACTACTGTGTAATACTGTTTTGGTGAGAATTCTTGTCTTTTGTTTTATTGTAAATATGCTAAGATTTTTCTTTGTTCATGTTCCTTGCATATATTACATCTTTTGTCATGTAATTATTTATTTGCATACAGTTTTTTCTAATTTCTTGCTCTTTGATACCAAACCTAATTAACTGCAATTTTTTACATGCTATATAATCTGATATGGAGGTGTCGTACTGTTTTCAGTGACTATTATTTATATTGTATTTTTTTTATGTTGCACTTGAGCATTTGAACCCAAGTTTTCAGTATCAGAATAGCTAAGTTATAGTAAGGTGAAAGATATGGTTTTCAAAAGTAGGCAATAAATAGTATTAGTTTAGTACCTTGAGACATATATGGAATGATTTGTACATCACACAGCAATATACTGATTATTGTTAAAGATTAATTGCAAGCAAGATGTGTAAATTTTATCTACAGAAAGCTGTTACTATGCTATTTGGTAATGCAAACTGCTAATTCTTAAATCACAGCTCATACAATTGAGTGGCAGTAAATCTTGTATGTTTGTAATATAGAGTTAGTGAGGTGTTCAGAATCCATAGGTGGTGAGTGAAATCCAAAAATGAGTTGACAACCAGTGTGCTGTTGTGATTCTAAAGAAACTGCTATGAAAGTGGTATAGTAACCAGGAATATAACTAGAGTAAAGAAAAATTTAAGATGTGAATGATCCTGACATGAAATGGAGTTTTATTTATGGATGCTCTTTAACTGCTATGGTTCTGAGTGTCCCATCCTATACTCGCATGCAAGACAGTTTAATTTTGCTCAGAGGCCTCTATCATGCTTGAGATTGTTTTATGACACAGGACCAATGGCTTTACTTCCCTTCCAAAGGAAGCCATGCTAATGATTTTAACCCCCAAAAAAATCCATTGTCCTCTGCCAATTTTGAACCCGCAATCTTGGGTGAATGGAGTTAGCATGATAACCATTACACTACAAAAGTGTTAGCATTTGAAATAAATGGAAAGCATAACAGTCTAGTAATCGGAGGTTTGTGAGAGGGTCTTTGTGAAAGCCCATTGCCTGACCAAGAAATTAAAATGATCTGATAAAACAATACATAAGTGTTCTCAGATTCAATCTCGTCATGGTTATAATATATCCATTGAATATTATGTATGTGGAAGCAAGGTTCATTCAATGTTGCAGCAACCATGTTAGATGTGTATGAAGGACATTGTGATGAGATATTGTTATTTTTTTTTTTTTCCCAAGAAAAGTAATGGATGTTAATTAGCAGTGGTCTGGTAGTGAATGCTCCCTAGAGAGCTCTGCCATTCTGGAAAGTCAATGAACACCATGCCATGAGACTTTCAGTAGCCGTGACTTTTTCCTGTAGATGGGGTTATTTTGCTTTTTTGTGCTCTTCTGCATGTCGCCACCCACTGTTTGGCCTATTTCTTTGTCTTTGGCATAGTGATGAATCTGTTTCATCATAGTATTCTGAAAAGTCTGTGAAACACTCTGGAATTACACTTAAACAATCCTTCAGCACTCTTTGGAAATGTTCAAACGAATGCATTTTGACCTATTATTATTATTATTTATTGTTATTATTATTGTTATTAAGTGCTGCACCATTGAGTGGAAAGCTTTACCAAACCCAAGACATAATGTAGTGAACATAGCTTATTGAGATCTTCACAATCAGCCAACTTGTATAGTTTTAATCAGCAGTTATTGCATACTTTCAATTAGTATTGAGAGCTTTTGTCATAGTTTTAATTTGTGGTCTTTTTCGGATACTTTGAGTAATCATCTTGAATGGATCTGCACTGTGCATAAATTAGTTTCCACTTTTTTATTGTGAAAAATAAACGTGAATCTATTAATGCATGGAAAACCACATATGTAGTTCTGTTGGTGTAATCCTATAATGAAAATCTGATGTGCTTCATTCATATGACTTTCTCTAAATCTCTGTAACAAATTATTGTTAGTAAGCTTATTCTTCTATCTGCTTCATGCTAATCGAGATAAACATTAGCAAAAACAGTTTTATTACGTAGTTCCTTATAGGTAGAAGGGAAATAAGGGGATACACTAGTCTAAACGGACTGTCAAATACTTTAAAATGTGGTTACTATGGCATAGAAACTGGATTCTTTTCATGGTCAGGTGTTGACAAGTTCCTATATGAGAAAGTATTTTAAAACTGAAATCAATAACAAGGAATATGTTAAAAGGTCAACTCCAGGAAAAAAATGCATATAACATAAATAGTTAGTTTTAATGTGCTCTACATTTTTTGTGCAGTAAGTTTTTGTCTCTCTCTTATGGCTTACCAGTTATGCAAAATTCTGCTACATTCATTCAGAATATACATGTCTTTGGAGGCTATTCCTGAAAATTCAAGGTATACATTTTGTTTGTCATGTAAATATCTTTAATATTCAATACTTTAATCACAATTGTTAGGCATTTTTGACAAAAATGGAATCTATGAGTATAAAGTATATATATACCTTATTAGAATTAATAAAAAATATTGGAATACACATCTTGTGTATTTATTATTCTGACCCTTTACTATTTCCAAATTTCTGAAAATTTTCCATCTAAAGGGTAGTTGAGGTAGGGGGATTTTCAAGAAAATCTTTGTGTCACATCCTTGGAAGATGCTGAATTTAAATACCGAGTAGATACTGAATTTAAATACAAAGTTTGGCATTTAACAGACTTGGTTTTTGAGCTAACACATGCACAGTCACTCGCAGTCTCGCTCTCTTGCACTCTCTCACACTCCAAATTCAAAGACAACAATGCTACTATTTAAATAACTGTAGCATAGAAATTTACTTTTAAGCAAATTAAAAGCATGAAACTATTGAAGGGTTATATGCACAATATTCCACAAGTTTTGCAGACATTGACATTAGTTTCCCCCTCCCCCACACACATTTTAATATCAGGTGGTTGTAGTCAGGATTTGTTTTTTGTGTATTAATATCTACCCATAACTCATTTTGATGTCTAATTCATTGTTTTGCGGTTACATGTAGGAGTTTTGGATGACTGAAAAGTGTGTAAGACTGAATTTTTGATGTAATTAAATTGTCCTGTGAAAACAGCAAAGGAAATAGATGAAGATTTTTACCTACATGATGATACATGGCAGAACAAGCAGTAAAGTTGAAAAATGGAGCTCTAAAATCAGCTGAGAATCTAGAAATTTTGCATAAATTTTATAGAAAGTCAATAGCATTGAAGAGTGATTTGCTTTGTTTTGCATAATAAATTGCCCACGGAAAAACTTTGTGTGAGATGTCTGGTATATGCTCAATGCTGTGCAAAAGTAAAATATAAAGCAAGGATCTGACAACTGTTTGGAAATGTCAGAATAATCTTAATACATTTTTAATGTATTTTGTGAGCGTACAAAAGATTCATTGCTATATTCGAAATGGAACTCTAAAAACAAGATGAAAAAGGGCAAATGCATTCTCTCAGCAGGAAAGATATTTTCAGTTTTTTGTTATGCATAAGGAGTTCTCTTTATTGACTAAAAATATTTCTGGAGACACTTCACATAAAACTGCCTGGAATGACTATAAAAAGCGTTGTTTCGACATGTTGTAATGATGCCTTCAAACCATGTTATTTAAAAAAAAAAAAATTGACTGCAGCTCAATTTGAAATGGTGTTGCATCCCCCAGTTTTTATATAAATCTGACCCTCAGATTATTATCAGTTTCCAAAACTGAACTTTCAATACTGATGCAGAATTAGCAAAATAAAGAGGATATAGGATAGTAAAGGAGTGTCTGAGGGTTGCAAAGGAGCCAACTTCCTTGAGGGAATTGCAAACCTGAACATAATTTGAGCAAGTGTATTCAATTCTGTCAATAAATTACAGTAACTGGTCATATTATTAGATGCACTGCAGCTATTTCACACTAGCCTAACTGCAATGCTCATCTATCACTGTGGGCCTCGCTGGACAATGTTAATACACTATTGTTGTCTACAATGAATGTGTGTTATGCTGTTTCTGTATTGTAAGAGCCTAAATTGTTGCACAAGCATTAGTTGCAGTAGTGCTAACAAAAGGCACATTACAAGCTTGTGTTATTAATAGTTAAATTTGCCAGTTTATTTGTGGTTTGAAAGGTGACCTTTGATTTTTTTCTATTCACAACATAATGGGCAAATTTTGTGATCTGCCAGCTCAAAGTTTCAGAAGTAAAAACCTCGATTAAAGCTGGCGGTGTTTTTTTTTTTTTTTTTTTTCTTTTCTTTCTTTCTTTCTTTCTTTTAAGTAGAGAAATTTCTCAAATATTGGGGGTGTCTGAATCATCTGTAAGACATATTAAAAAGAAAATTGAATTTGGTATGGAGTTAGCCCCACAATGGAAGAATAAATGTGGGCAAAAACAGATTGTCACACCAAGAGGTGTGCATTGCTTGAAAAACAGCTGTGAAAGAAACGGTTTGCTAGTGCAAAAGAAATTAAATTAGACTAGAAGAGAGTGGAATTGCTTCATCTGAAAGAACTTTGTCATAAAGTTTTAGAAATTAAATTAAAAGGCTGTAGACATGGCAAGGAACCAAAATTAACTCCTGCTGTAGTTGCTAAATGGCTCGGCTGGCAAAGGAGCTTCAGGATAAAGATCTAAACTTATGGAAATCTGTAAACATGAAAATCTCCTTTGTAAAAATTCTTAGTGACTTAATCCATTTCAAAGCAAAGTTTATCTGGAACTAAAGGTCACATTTGAAACAATTTGTGTTGGCTGCTTTTGTTTGTTTGCTTTAATAATGGAAAGTACTTTAGAAATTCTTGCAATTAAATCAGTTTGTGCAAAGGCAAATGGTGAAATGTATCATGCAGATTGTGTTGTGTAGACTATAAAACATCCCATCAAAATCATGATATGGTCAAGTCATCAGTGGCAAAGGCACGGGACGTCTCATGTTGTTCAAAGGACAATGCGGCAGGACCAGTACATAGAGGTGTTGAGTAGGCTGCTGCCTCAAATAAGAAACTCGCAAATAGAGAATTATCCCTATTTATTCAAGATGGGTTATGTCACATTGCAAAATCAGTGATAGCTTTTCTGAGTGAGCAAAACATATCTTTGTTGCCATTGCCAGGGAATTCGTCAGATATGAACCTGATTGAAAATTTCTGGAAGCTAGTGAAGAAAGAAGTGGCGAAGGAAGTGATTACTACAAACACTAGGCTTATTGAAAAGATCAGAGAGATCTGGAATCATCAGCCACATATACAAGAGATAATTCAGGCATGTATAAATAGCATGCCAAGGCAAATTAAAGCATTGATAGCTGCCAAATGTGGCTCAACTAAGTACCAAAAGTTTCATAAAATTGTAAGCATCTGATAACAATTCAGAAATATATCCACTTATGCATATTATACTTCAAATTTATCAGTGTTTAAGAAAATGTAATATTTCAATGTAGGGTAGTAAAAATAACAATATTAGTTGCATTTTTGCCTCCTAATTTTGTATTATAATGAAAAATCAAAGTGTGCCCAATAATATGGCCAGGTACTGTATATTGCAAGACACTTTCTCTATGTACTGATTATCAGACTACCCTCATAACTTTAGCAGGTGCAAAATTCATGTATAATTCATAATAAATTTATATGCTTGGAAAGATTTTTCTAAGATTTTTTACAAACCTTGAAGCTTTATGCATGTGAATCTTACCACTGATAGTCGTACTTCACATTTTATAAATATTTAATGCTGAGAGTGGAAGAAATGCACTTTCAGGGCTGCAGCTTACTAACAGTGAATCTATAGAAAATATAATTATTTCAAAATCAAAACCTCTTAATTTTCTTGCTAGATACTTTCTCAGTTGCGATCCTTTCTGAATTTGTAAAAATTGAAATTGTTACTTTGCAGGTCAATTATTTGGATGAAAAGCATGTCTTTTCCCCTGAACAGATTACAGCTATGCTGTTTACAAAGCTTAAGGATGGTTCAGAGGCTGCCCTGAAAACCAAAGTTAATGACTGTGTTATTTCGGTAAGTACTCCAAATATTTTCTTATGGTATGATAAGTGTTGAATAGCAGAAAAATGTTCTATATAACATTACTGGGATGTCCTGTAGAGATATATAACTTTGAAATAACAAGCATTATATATCATTTACAAGATGTAAGTACAGATGCAGCATAAGTGCAAGACTTTGCAACCATATTATTCATTGTAGTCATTCATATACATATGCAATAGTTTGCAAACCTCAAGCTTGATTATTGCATCATGTATACAGAGGAAGAATTCTGCATTCCTTCCTTGGTGCATTGCCTGTTTTTCAGCAACAGAAGGTCACATTGCCAGATTTTACAGGATCTACTGTACATACATACTCTATTTGGCTGTGCCACACTCTCTCCTGTTTCCCTCAAGAGGTTATGGTAATCTCCTTTTTTGATTTAATGGATGTGCCCACCATCAATGTCTAGATTTCTTAGCTCTCATAAATTGTAAGGCATAAAGAAATAATTTAGTTCCTTTAATGTGCAGTGTTATTTTCTGCACTCTCTATGCCTGCATTATTTTCAATATTTTTGGATTAAATATTATTGTGACATTGCTGCCATGACGTCAATTGTTAGTACGTAATTTTTATAGCCTGTTATAAAAGATAGTGAATTTTCTTTTATGGTATTGTTTATTATGTTGTTCAATTTGAAACTTGTAGAGCATTTGGAATATATCTGCGTGTATGCAATTTACATATCTATAAACCCGTGCTAACTTCTTGCATTACGATTAAGACTGCATTGTGAATGGCTTTTTCTCCTGCTTGAGCTGTTGTGGTACAGCTCATGGTGAATGTGCCTTTACAGTTATTATTCCTCATCGTCTACATTAAAATCTTCCAGCTTCTCTTTGTGTGTGTGAGGGTGTGGGTGGGTGTGTGTGTATTTTGAATGGCTTTGTATAACATTAAAAATGTAGAGGTAAGTGATTAGATAGGATTTGCATTACATTGATGGAAGCACAAACCTTATATAGAAATGTGGAAAATTTTAGATATAATTGACTTCGTGCTTAGAAACATTGTCTAGAACAGTAAGATGGATACTAAGACATAGGGGTATCAAAGCTGAGATCATGGGATTAGCAATATTGACACATGATCCTGAAATTAAAAGCGGAAAGGTGTTTTAAATAATAAGAAATTTCTGTAAAATGAGGATGGGTAAAGGAATTGGAAGTATTGTGAGCACAAGTAGCTCGAGAGATAAATGAATGCTAAGGAAGATTAATAAGTATTTTTGGAGAGAAGCAAGGAGGATTATAGAAATCCAAATGCTAGTGGGTAAACAGGAATTATTTCATTAACCTGAAAACATAATTCAAATTGCGAGAGGGAAGCATACATAGAAAAGTTTAAGAAATGTAGAAAAGGGATATGCGGGGATAAGAGAATGGGACATGAAAAGTATGGTTATGAAAACTGACTCTTCTACTATATGAAGAGAAGGATGTAAGGGTTACCATAGTTTATTGTAAGGATGGGAAGATGTTTGAGGTATGGAGGTACACTAAAGATTGTAATAGACATGGAGAATCCCTATACAGAGTTAAAATTGGATGTAAGAAAAGGGGAGAAATGAGCAGCTTACAGTCTGTGGCATCATTTTCTATCTCCACTCTAATATGCTTGTGTTTAATAGATAAAATGGGGGGGGGGGGATGTAACATTAAGAAACCCTACAGTTCAGTGAGAAATTGCCACCAGCAGTTTCTAAAGTAAAGCCCCCAATATGACTACAGAAGTTAAAGGGGGTTATATAAATGAAAAAATAATAATATTCTAATCTTTGCTTCTTTCATAAAGCTCCATCTCTTATTCCTGTTTTGGGAAGAAAACACTGTACAAGCCATTGCACATTTTGTTTTAATCTCTAAAGTTTTTATAATTTATTTAATCAGAATCACTCCTGATAGTAAATTTCCTTCTGTGCTCAAAAACGTGTACCAAATCTGCCTATAATTTGTTGCAAGAAGCTGCATCTTATGTGTTGAGACACTTCTGAGGTGACTTAAATCATGAGACATGACTGCATTCTTTTGTTGTTAGACTTGCAATCTACGCATGTTTGGCATTTCTCGGATGCTTTATAAATACAGTTGCACTTATCCATCACCATTAGAAAGTAGGGGATGTTTGGCATTTCTGACATTTTTTAAAAAAAAAGATAAAACTACCTTCAAGGATTTGTATTTCTTTAACACTATAAATATAGGCTATTGTAAAAAGCATAAGCAGCAAACGGGCAGTAAAATTGACCTTTTATCTCTAAAGTATTTGCACAAGTATCTCATAGTTTAAACTATAAATTTGGTTGCTTGTTAGAATTTGTTGCGCTGTATCTAGTCACGAATTAAGGAGAAATTGAAAGCCCTGCTAAACAACCTCTTTATCTTGCCTATTTAAAATATCAGACTGAAGCATTTACACAATGCAAATCCATGCCTACTGACGTCACTGCTCTATTTTCCAACAACAGTGTGGTTTTCTTATGGAAGATATGTTTAATTTCCCTACAGTTTACTTAAAGAAGTAGAGGAAGGGTAGTATTCCACCTAAAAAGCATTTTTTAAAAAAAAAAGGGTATGGGGGGGGGCTTTCGATAACACTGATTTGGTTAAGTACCAAACTCATCTTCCAAGGATGTGACATAGATTTTCAGGAGTATCCATCTATCTCAAACTAGCCTTTATATGGAAGATTTATTATTGTCGGTTTTCTCAAAAATGTCTTAACAATTTTGATTAAAATAACCACACATGTTAAAGATATTTACATGGCAAACCTTGAGCTTTTATATTTACATATAAACCTTGAATTTTCTGCCGGTGGATTTCTCTTCATTTGGAAGGAAGTTTGTAGAATCTTGTTTAACTGCTAAATAAGCAATAGATGAGAACATATTCCACAAAAATGTAGATTTCTTTAAAACATTATTCCAGGCAACATTTTTGTAATGTTTTTGTTGTATTTTATTTAGTTTAATGTCCTTTAACCTGGTAGGTCATATTATATATAATGGATCAAATGAGGCTCTAATGAGCCAGAGTCCATAAAGCTTTGTTACTAAACATTTAATCATCTTAAAATAAGGGGGGGGGGACCTTATTCATGTAACTCACCCTAACTGAGATTGGAACTCTGGACATCTTGGATGTAAGGCAGACACACTACCATCATACTGCAGAGGTAGGCTGCAACTTTCCTGCATAAGACATGCGAGATTTCTGTTATTAATGATTTGAATTGTTCAATACTTTATCATTTGTTTGAAGTCCTTTCAATGATCAGTTGGCTGGAAACACTGTGGATCATTAAAGCCAGTATCTGTGACAAAATGTGTAATGCGCTATTTCTTCATTAGGTTTACCCGGATTGAAATTAAGGCCATAGATATTTTTGACATAATTTGAATAATAAAAAAATGTAAGTAATGTAGTGTTAAAATAGATTCCACAAACATACTTCTGTAATTTGAACATCACTATTACTAAGTTCTTCTAAAAGAATTATTCTTGCAAACATTAAGAATTTTTATTGGTGGGTGGACCTTCCTCTACCATTGATACACAGAAGGTGAAATTATTAGTTTCCACCCCAAAAAAATTGATATCAAGATTTCATCGGAAATATATAAGAGGACTGTTCAATAAAGAATGATCATAATTTTATTACGGTCATAATTTTTCGCACTAAAATTCAATCTTATTATATTCTGTTAGCTTAATGTGAAACAAACACGCCATACTAGTTTCATTGTTGGTACTCCTGGTTCCCGCCTGTGAGAACCAGGCAAGTTCAGACATGTTCAGTATCGCCTACTGCTACAATGAAGGTAACACGCAAGGAACAATATGCAGCTTTGAAATTCTGCTTTCGTCTCAACAAATCTTCAGTTGAGGCCTATACAATGTTGCAGGAGGCCTATGGAGAGTCTGTTCTTCCCTACAGCACAGCTCGAAGGTGGTTTAAAATGTTTAAAGAGGGGAGACAATCAATTTCAAAGGAAGGTGGACCCGATGCTCCAGTTACAGTCTCCTTCATCACCAACCCCAAAAAAAAGCGAAAGTGGTTGCTTCTTCTGGGAAAGTTATGGTTATCTGATTTTTTGATATTCATGGAATGGTTTATCAGCATGTTGTACCTGCACACACATCAGTAACTGGACAATACTACAGGGATGTCCTGAAAAGATTGCAAGTCTATATCAGGTGCAAAAGACCACATTTCCGTGAAGCAGGCTGGATGCTGCACCACGATAATGCGTGGCCGCATATTGCCAATGTTGTTGCTGAATATCTTGCAAAAATCAATGTGAAGTGCATCACCCTCACTGTAGTCTGGATTTAGCCCCCATGTGACTTTTATCTATTCTGTAACTTGAAGAAACGCCTTCATGGGAGGCATTATCCATTATCAGAAACAGTGGTGAAAGCTGCGGAGGTGATTTTGAAGGATCTCTCAAAAAATAGTTTGCAGCATGTCTTTGAAGACTGGCAGAAACGCTGGGTCAAGTGCATTCATGGGAGACTATTTTGAGAAGGACCATCAAAATTTTGAGGATGAGTAAAGGTACGTTGTCAAAAAAAAATTGTGATCATTCTTTATTGAACAGCCCTCATACTTTGAGGATCCCTAAATCCAAAAGATAAGATTAACTTGCTAATATGTTTGTCTTGAATTTTCTGGGAATAGTCTTTGAAGTCTAAATTTTGTTATATAATTGGGATATGAAATAAGAACTGAAGCTTTCCTGGCGACGTGTTAATTCAAAATCTTCTCGGGCTTCTAGCCAGGTGCCCAAGGAAATTTTGAATTAATTGGGATATGCTAAATTATGCACAAAAATGTAGCATAAAGAAAAATATGTCTTTAAATATCCATCATTAATGGTTTAAATTATTCAGTGCTTTCATTCTTTAACAGTCATGTGACTTTGCAGTTGTTTCTTAATAAAGCATGGAAAGAGTATGCAATTTTACAGTCAGCCAATTGCTTCCAGTTCTTAAACATTGACTTTTGCTATTCTCTTTGTATCTAGAACAAAATAGGTACTGTGACCATTTCTGCAAAGCACATAAAAAAAATAAGTTTAGGTAGATAAATAAAATAAAGTAGATAGAAAAATAATACGCTTTCATAAGAATAGTTTTTATAACCACTAATAAACATGGACATTAGAGATGTTTTATGATATTTTCATGACTGGTGAAATGCACATCTTGAGTTTTCTAGGAATTGCCTCTGCATAACTGATAACTGTAAGAGAGAAAATGTATTTCTTCTTAAAGCACTGGCTTATTTTTTTAAATAAGATGTTAACACCCTCTCTCCTGCTCATATAAAAAACTGAATTTCATAGTGACCAGCTCTTAAAAGATTGGACTACTGCTTAAGTCCAGTGTATTTCCATTGTATGTACAAGATAATATGAAATAATATAATTTCTGCAAGTGTCTGTCTTAATTAAAACAAAGTAGATAGAAGAATAAGCTTTGTAAAAATAGTTGTTCGAAGAGTGGTAGAGAAAGTCATGTTATTGTAACTTTTTTTTTTTTTTTTTTTTTTTTTTGTACCTTTTTCTTTGAAGTATATAATTGAAGACCTAGATTCCAAAACTCGCTAAGTTAAATTTTGTTGTTTTTCAGGAAATCACTTCATTTATTGTTTAGGTGTTATTGAACACATTTGTTTGTTATTACGAGTGATTTATATTTTTAATTTAATATGAATAGTGATGTTTGGTAAAGCAGACTGTTTGCAAAATATTTATAATTGTGACCAGTCAACTGACTGAGGTTAGTTTTGGAAAAATCTGTTGGACTTATGTGGTTTTCTTCCAAAACTCAGTTATGTAAACAGTACAATATTTTATATGAGAAATATAGTTTAATCTCTGTTTCATTTACATAACTTTATCTTTATTCACTGTTGTTAATAGCACAACAATTAAATGTTAACGAGTTCAATATGTAAATGCTGTTTTAAGAGTTCAAGTTGAAAACACTTTCCAGATCGATCAAGAAAAAATTTAATAAAATTTGAAAAAAATGTTTGCCATATAAATATATTAAATAGCGTATACATTTTAAAGGTTGACATTCAACAAGGAAGACATTGAACTAAAGGCCCTTTTATTCATGATAACACAAACGTTCTTTTTCAGCATAGTGTACTTCTGAATAATAAAGCCCATCTCCCTCATTGGTAACATTTTCTAGAGCTTGGTTGTAATACTGGCCAGCGTCTTCAGACAGTGAAACAAACTTCAGAATTCTCAGACATCTTTCTTCTGTGTGCTTATCTTATGTTCCTCTACTGTGCTCATGAAAGTGTAAGTATTCTTCTCAATGCTAGATTTGATCTTTTTAAACGCCTGATATTCATTAAAATCTCCCATGTAAGTATTTGTAGCAAATATTTCTTTCTTTCCCTTTTTGTACAGAAGAACTCTGTGTTCTCCAATCATGAATGGGAGCTTGGTTTTCATAGTGGTTTCTGTGCTCTTTTTATAATCTGGAATCTTCCAATTTCTTCCAAGAAGTTTGAGGGTTCCAAGTTTCTCCAATATGGTATGGTACTCTGCTGACTCCAGTATTTTTTCCTGATGTCTGCCCTCTTTTTCAGTCTCTCGAAATGCTGTCAGGGGATGGGGGAGCAAACAAATGGCCTTGAATGGGGAAAAATGTTATGTTTTATCAAAGGATTTACTTTTCTGAACTTAATGCAGTAACAAGCCCATAACAGTTGTATTCTTGTTTTGCTGGTAGCAGAGTCAGAAAACAACTTGAGTCTTCCATAATCTACCCCTTTCTGATTCTTCTTTTCAAAGAACCCTTTCTTCAAGATAGTGCAGAAAATCATTGAGGCCGGAAGCAACTTCATTTGATCCTCTCCCAGACTGGTCTTCTGTCCAAGAATGTGTAACTGTATTCTCTGTTTTGAACATTTTCATGGATACTGCGTGTTAGGTTGTATAGCCAAATCTGTTTAGCATAGAAAGTCTGAATTTCTTATCATGGGTAGTGGTTGATTCTGTTGCATATCCTGCTTCAAAATTTCATAAAACTTTTTAGCACATCCTTTGTGCAGTCGGTAACTTCCTATGAGGTTTGCTTTCTCGCCTGGTGCTGTGGAATGCTGAATGCTTATGTAAAATTCTTTGCAGAATGAACACTTTCTGATCGGTGGTTCCTGAACTCGATATTCAATCTGGTTTGAAAAATTCTATAAAACTTGCTATAAGATGCTAATGATTTAAAAAGACAGCCTCTCTCCATATTCACCAAATTTTCTTTACAAACAATGCTGGGTCCATGTAAGTAGTATACTCTTAGCCCTCCCATAATGACTTTCTGCACACTTTAGAAGTGTGATAAATTCAACAATGGAAGCTTTCGTCTCGATGTCTTTGACTTTAATGCGAGCACCGCCTCTGTCCTCTCCTCTTTCTCTCCCTAGTCTGAATCTGTTAATTCCTGTTATGACTGAGCGCACACGAACAATGACCATTACCGCACTTAACAAAATACTCTGTTAATAACCTAATTCATGGGTTCTATATGTTCCTAGGCTGACATGTATTTGGTTCTTTATCATATACAGGGTTATTCAAAAAGAAAGAACAGATTTCAAACATTTATTGCTTCCAAACTACAAAAGATAGAAACGTGATTCCAACGTTCATGGAGAGAGAAAAGTTTACAATTGAAATAGTGCAGAAGTTCCAATTGTGGCCATATTGGCGGTGTATGTCTGTAGTGAAATGGCAGTGACACACACAAGAGAATCATTTTGTGTGCTGCAATTAGCAAAACTAGTCCAGTGTTGCAGTTCAGCGAGCATTTCGCCGTCAATTTAATAAACAACCGCTGCATCATGAGCAAATTTGAGTGGCATCGAAAATTCGTAGAAGATGGTTGCATCTGCAAAGGAAAAGCACGGAACGTCTTCACACATCGGGTGTGAATGTCGAGCATATTCGTACGCTATACAAAAGAAATCCACATCATGAGCAACCTCATGTTCTAAACCATCGTCTGCACCTGAAGCCATTCAAACTGCAGTTATTCCAAGCATTGCATCCTGACGACCACAACAAAAGGTACGAATTGTGCATTGGCATGTTGGAAGATATGGAAGAAGACAATTTTGCTCAACGATTAACTATTTCCGACGAATGCACTTTTCATCTTTCTGGTAAAGTTAATCACCGTAACGTTCAAATTTGGGCAAGTGAAAATCCTAGGGCAGTTATTCAACATGAAAGAGATTCACTAAAGGTGAACGTCTTCTGTGCGATATCTGTAATCAAGGTTTGTGTCTTTCTTCTTCTCGGAGAAAACTGTGACAGGACTAACCTATCTAGACATGCTTAAAAACTGGTTATTTCCCCAACTTGAAGATTTGGATGACTTCATCTTCATGCAAGATGGTGCCCTGCCTCATTTCTCTTACCACGTCCGATGTTACTTGAATAACACATTTCCAGGACGTTGGATTGGAAGAGGAGGAGCAGAAGATCAATTTTATCACCGGTGGCCTCCCAGGTCACTCTGTGTGATTTTAATCTGGGGGGTTACGTAAAAGACTGTGTTTTCATCCCTCCTAAGCCTGACACTCTTGAAGATCTAAGACATCGAATTGTTGAAGCTGTGAACTCGATAACTGGAGACCAGCTGTGTGGTAAGAAATTAGCCACCGTTTTTACATGTCATGTAACACATGGTGCTCATATTGAATGCATATTATAAAATTGTACACTTTTCTCTTTCCATGAATGCTGGAATCATGTTTCTATCTTTTGTAGTTCGGAAGCAATAAATATTTGAACATGCAACTCATTTTCACCAAAAAACTGACTTGGTGAGTTTTGGAAATGAGCTCTTCAATGTAGAATACAAAATGCAGATGTAGAAAAAATGAATGTAAAGACTTTTTGAATTGGTTTTGTGTTCAAAATAAGACAATACATATCAAATTAGAGGCATTTACTATTTATACAAGTGTACAAAAAACAAAAACAAACAAAAAATTAGTTTTTGGCTGTTCCTTCCATTTAGTTTGAGAATATGAATGTTCTAAATGAATGTAATACCTTACATTTTGGTATAAAATTAAGATTATGGTGTTATATGGGATAAAAATTGGTATACGTTTTCATAAGCAAATCAATTACAGCCCCTCTGAATTAAACATCAGAAGAAGAAATGCAAGAGTGGGTAATTTGATATAAATAAAATTCATACCTAGATGCGGCAAAACCTACGCAGTTAAAGTTTTGGCCACCCCAAAAAACGGCCATCTTTAATTTTGATTCCCAGCAATCGACAAATCAGCAATTCTTCAGTGACAATCCGTTGCAGTCCTGTAAACAGTACGCTGTGGCCTGGGAACTGTTTCTTTACATTTTCTGTATTTGGTCTGTTCTTAGTTCTGTTCTGTGCAACTCATTTATATGAGGTTTAAATTGAGGAGGATTGTAGCATGTTGGTTAGCCTGTAAAACTGAGTTTGAAATTCTGGCTAGGCTCTTCGTTGCATATTGCACAAGGTTTTGCCAAGTAATTATTTCCAGTATGAAGACTTCAGTTTAAAGAGAGGTGTTAGTCCAAGAACAGTGTGTCAATCTCACTTAAAGTATCAGCTTCAGTGTGTGGCTGTCACTGACATGACTGCTGAGAATTAGAACTTCTATAGTTACTACTGCAACATCAAAATTTGGATACTCTTAGTTATCTGTGCCTGGAAAAAGATTTTACTGCAGGGAAGTTGGGAGGTACTTTCACATGCTTTCTCTACTCTCTATAACATGTTAACATGCTTAAAAACTATTGTTATGCAAGTTTTTTACTTTATTTGATAGTGGAGTCATAGCTTTGTAGAAATAGCAAAATTACACCAACTTGAGCTATAAACATACAATCTCAATCTAAAATTTACAAATGCTATTGGTCACATTGCATGGCAAAATTTATTTATAAAGTTCCTCCCGATTTTAAGCAACAAATGAGCAAGAAAACACAAAAACTAAAGAAGAAACTAAACAATCTGTGTTGACAACAAAACAAAACTTCAACACCTAACCTCAAAAAGAAAAATCACTACACAAAAAACACTCCATGTAACCAAGTTGTAAACATGTCCAAACATTCACCAACAATGAAATTTCATTACTTATCAAGGCCTGAAAACATGTATAACCTACTCCAACCAAGCAGAAGACCTAATAGCAGACATAGAAATAGCTTATGCAGATTTAAAAGATGATAAAACAGCCATTAAAAGTTAATGCAAAATGGCACTAAAAGATTAGTCACACCAGAAATAACTTTCCAAATAAAAAGATCATCCAGAATCTAAAATACAAACCAGTAATATATGCCAAAGCAGATAAAAGTAACACAACTATATCACTAGTATTGAAAATATGTTGCTAGATAATATTTTCACAGAAATCAAAACAGATCCTTTGAAGCAAAGCATGAAAGATTACAACCTTACCATAAAAGTAACCAAAACAATCCAAAACAGCACAAAAAACAGACTGAAACCAAACCACCCAGTTTTACCCAGACTTTATGCTCTTCCAAAAATCCATAAAAATGGTGATGCCATGTGACCAATTGTCAACAACATAGATTCTCCTACATAGTGTCTCTCAAAATGGTTAGTGTAGAAGTTCACATCATTACCATAATATCCCAGCATAAGCATAAAGAACTTGCAGCATCAAATTAACAAAATCTCCGCCCTGGTAATAAAACCGGAAGACAGCTTCGTATCCTTCAACATCATAGCAATGTACCCAAACATACCCATTCCTCAGATGTTAGAACACCTAGAAAGTTGGCTAACCCACAATAAAATAGAAAAAGAATTACATGACCACCTCAACTTATCTAAACTATGCCTTGATTGGAATTACTTCACATTCAACAGAACATGCCAACAAACTACAGGCTTACAATGGATAACCCAATTTCACCACTTCTGGCAGACCTTCACATTAGTTACTTTGAAACACGCACAACTTCAGCATTGCCACACATATGTTGACATCTTTGCCATAGTCCCCAAATGCTTCATACAGGACACACTCAAATTACTCAACATACAAAAACAATACAGTTAACAATAGAAATAGAAAAAGATAACTACCTTCCATTTCTAGATATGAAAATGATCAGAGAAAGCAACAACTGTCCTTTGGTATCTATCACAAACCTACACACTCCGACAACTATATAAAGAATTATGGCCACAATCCTTTAGCTCACAAACATGCAGTATGCCTCTAGACTTGTCTTCACACCATTAAAAAATGAAGAATACAACACAGATTACAAGCACATAATATCTACTGCTAGAGACAATGACTTCGACCAAAAATTAATAGATATAACATCAAAAAATTCAAACAATGGAAATTAATCACAAAAACCACAAAATTGAGCCCAGCCATAGATAAACCTTGCTTCAAAAAGTTAACTTGTCACCCAAAACTACACCACAAGTTTCAAAAAATATTAAAAAAAAAAACAATAGAATCACACTTGCCCCCCCCCCCCAGAATAAGTTCAGCCTACAAAAAAAAGCTCTGCAACAACCAAAAAGACCAAATTCCAGAACATGAAAGAATCAGGAATCTACACAGTAAATTGCGCAGATTGGAACAAATTTTACATTGGTAAAACAGACACCTTGAAACGAGACTTGAAAGAACATATAAGAGCAGTCAAATACAAACACACCGACAAATCAGCCGTTGCACACCACTTTTGGTCTACTAACTATGAAATAGTACCCAACATACACCTTGTAAAACCTGCCAGATATGCAGCAGAGTTTGACGTCGGGGGAAAAAAATTTTGCAAACACATGAGTATTTTTTAAAAAATGTTTTTTTCTTTGTTCAAAACATATTTCTGGCAAAAACTTGTCAAATTCTTGGATTGAATACTGTACTTTTCACTACTTAATATGATGGCTGAGAAAATTAAAATTGGAATTTGTTAAACTTAAAAAGTTTTCATAAAACACCCAATTTTCCGTAATTTCACAGCATGCTATAATAAAATTCCAAGCTGGAAGGGCTTGAAACTAAAGTAAATAGGTGCTATATCATTGTAAATCACAAATGTTCACCAGTAACATTTTACTCTTGATAAATGGTGTGTTACCTCTCTCCTATTTTCAAAATTTTTGGGTGTGTATCTAATTACACCCATTCTGTAACTTATGGTTAAAGCTTAACTTGTTAAAGCCATAACCGGTTGCAGTGTATTATTTGGAAATCTGTAATGTCATTCTCTTGTTGAGAGGAAGAGAGTAATGGTTAACGATAATGGGAGCTGAGACCCGTTAAAAAAATACTATTGCATATTCTTTATCCCGAAGCTTCAAAAGAATGAAGAGCATGCAGGAGGCACCTACCTCTCAAATTCTTAACCTAACTTTTGGTAAGTTTCATTGCGTAAAGACAATACTTATGCATATGTCAACAGTAATGATATCATGTTTGGTTTACTTCCGTATCTCTGCAGCATAATAAATTACATTACCCCCTTGTTACAGGGAATGAGCTTTTATGTTGAAGATTTTTTTTCTCACCCTCTTCCAGATTTTTTTTATCAGGTTTTTAAATTTTTCTTCCATTCATCCCTTGAAATTTTGACATGTGTCAAGTCTTATACACTGCATAGGAGAGTGAAAGTTATAACCTTATATCTAAACTAAAAATTATCAAAATTCAAGCAAAATGTGCAAAGTGATTTCTTTTGAACTAAATGGCAGAAATATAAATTTACAAAGAAAATGTGTTTTAGAATGTAGCAGAACTTTGTTCCAGTACTAATTGAGATTACTGCAGAAAATAGCGAAATACAAGTAATTTTTACTTTCTCTGCACTTCTCCACCCAAAAATTCAATACCGAGATTTCACTGGAAATATACATTTTAGGGTCCCCTGTATCCAAAAAAAAAGTATTTTCAGAAAAAAGTAGGGGTGTGTGTGGGGGGTGCGTGTGTGTAGAACACTATAACTCAAAAACTAAGTGTCTGTAAAATACCAAACTTGAGTTTAGTATCATACAAGGATGCGACATCAAGATTTTGAGAAAAATCCCCCCCACCTCAAACTACCCTTTACATGGAAAAAAATTTCGAAAATTTTGATTTTCTAAAAAAAAGGGCTAACAATTTTGATATAAAATTTTGTATATTAAAGACACTTACCTGACAAATAAAATGTATATTTTGAATTTTCTGGGAATCACCTCTGAAGACTACTTTATTCTGGATGAATTTTACAGAATTTTGCATAACTGCTAAACCATAAGAGATGAACAAAAATTTACCATACAAAAAATGTAGAGCACATTAAAACACACAATTTATGTTATATACATTTTGTTCGTGGAATTGATCGCTTTAAAGATATCCCTAGTTTTTTGTTTCAGCTTTGAAAAACTTTTCTCATGCAGGAATTTGTCAACTGTCCATACAACAAAGGAACAACACATAGCAATCAGCTTTTGACTATCACTTTAACCTATGGTACTCCCTTATTCCACTTCTACGTACAAAGAAGCAAGTAATAAAGACTACTTCTGCTAATTTTTTCTTGATTAGAATGAAGTAAATAGAAGCTTAAGCTTTACAACAATTTGATGCAGAGACAAAGAGAAAGTCATGTGAATGGAACACATCAGATTTTTAATGTTTTGCTGGCATTTCAAAGAAAGCATTGTTTGCATTGCTTCATGACAAAGCACTTAAACATCAGACCTGATAAGAATAAAGTTTTAACAGTTTTTGATTACGTAAGACCTATAAATTGGAACCATGGGTGTATTAAATGCAAATATGTCCCCAGAGTGTAGCTTGCACAACATATATGCAAGGTGATTTATAACCTGACTTTTGACAAATTATAAAAATAAGATCTGCTATGTTTGAAAAACAAAAACTTGCATCCAAAGGTTAAAATTTGTGATTAGTCCTTTCAAATGATTAAAATAGTGCAAGACAACCATCTGCATAACAGCTCAGTTTCAGAATATCAATACTGCCAAAGTTGTTCTGGACTTGTTAACCATAAGAATAACAGTAACAATCTTCTTAAACTGCAAGTTGCAGAGTAGCACCGAATGTTCTTGAACCAGTGGGTCAAATTGGATAAATGAAATTGATGAAATGATATTCAAATGAGCCTGGAGTAGATAGAGGCTAAGCTTATTTACCAGACATTAGCTTTTTAGGATAAGGAAAATCTCCAGAAAAAGTGTTACTTGGCGATTCTTCCTAACTGGGTTTTGAACTCTGCTAGAGAATGCTAACCAAACACGAGAGGTGGGCTTTTTATGGAGAAAGTTAAAAAAGTTATTTTCTATAGAATGCAGCATGTCTCGCAATCTGTAATTGGGTTTTACTTTGTAAGACCCTTATAATCTTCAAAGATTATAACTTTATATAAGAATTACCAGTTCAGTAGAGCTAATAGTCAATAAATTTAACCTCAATATGGGTGAACATTAAGTCTGTTTAATCAACCTATCAGTGCCTAAATTAGTAGGAAACTCGGGGAATGGCACATATACTGCTAGATGTCTTACAGAATTTTTTTTCACGTTTGTTTTTTATTTGTGTGTAAGTAAGTTCTGATTTTTAACATTTGTAGATTTCTTTGGTAAGAGTCTTGAGACAGTGCAAAGGGAAAAGATATGAAACAGATTGTTCCTAGGCTGCTGTGTGATGAATGACCAAAATGACCAGAGAATAAGTTTTTCTCTTGTTGGAATGTGACAAGCTGATTGGTTTGTAAAGTAAATGCAAGCAAAGAAATGGATTGATGCATATTATTTTCATACATCATCTCTTTGGAATGAAATAGTTTACTTAACAGCATTTTCTTTATAATTAAATACCAGATCTGCTAAAGCAAACTTTTGATTATAATTTAAACAAAAAACAGATTATCTATCTTTAATCTATGTTAAATATTTGCATTGTTGGAGAAAAAGAAATGTTTTTTATATATATATATATATAATATATATATTTTAATCAAAATTGAGCCTTTTTTTTTTTTTTTTTTTTTTTATATATAAAATTTTAACATTTCTAAAAATGTTCATATGAAGGGTAGTCTGAGGCTGGGGGGGGGGTTGTGTAGTATCATCCTTGTAAGATACTGAGGCTTAAACACCATGTTAGGTTTTTAAGCAACTTTTTGCCTTTGTGTCATGCTACACGCACACAAAAATTGATGATAGATTTATGTAATCTCAATGGACAATAAATTAAAATTCAGGGGTCCTCACAACTGTTTCTGGTGAATTCTTGATATCGAGGTTTTCCTTTTTGGGTGGACTAAAATGCCCTCTCTTTACATTGTGCATACATGCTAGGGAAAGTAAATAAAAACCAAGTTTTGAATATTTTGTATAAATCTGGTGGACTAGATCAAGTAAAATCAGAATTAATGATTTGAAGGATATTAATCAATTATAATTCTGATTAATATATGCTCATTCACATATTTCATAAAATGTCTTCATCTATCAAGTATCAGAATCAAATTTACTACCAAACCTGCTGAAGTGGAAGTTAAGCATAAGCTTATAATAATGCTGAGTTTTTAGAGCATGGGTGAATATTTAAAGCTGTACATTAAAAAAAAAAAAAGAATCTTGATCTACTGTACCACGACTCCCCCATACCCTAAGTACCAGGTTGTATCTATGGTAAAGAACTTCAGTACTTTGTCAGATATATGTATGCATTGTGTCCTTTAAATGCCTCATGCACTTAATCCCTTACTATTTCATATTCTTCTAGCAAAATGCCTTTCCAAACATTGAAGTTGGTTTTTCTTAATTGTTCTGATAATTTCTTGCAGCTTTTGCTTTCTTTGTAGTTATGCTGCATTTCTTAGAGGCAAGGGTGTGTTTAGAGTTACATAAGAGCAAGTAATCCTTTCAGTGAAACTATCACTCGAATCTGATGGAGTAAAGGTGTGGAGGAGTGGTCCTACTCAGCTGGTTTTTGCTGTTTGTAGATTTTGCTATTGTCGCATACATATACTCTTTTCTAATTGGCAATAAAGTAAATCAACCTCTTCTATAGATGACAGTGGGTGTGAGCAGCACACGGATGAGGTCCCTAATATTTTCAGTGCATTTTACACATTTAATAGGTTCTCATCTAATTTCATTTTACCAGCTAGCGAATAGAGAAAGCTCAAGCAGCTGTTTTATGTTGTAGCCATCATAAATGACTACAGCAAAGTGTAATATGCACAAATTTGTTCCAATCTGCTTCGTGAAATTAGGAACAAAAACCTTGTAAGCTTATTCAATCTTATTTCCTGCTTGCTGGACCAGTAAGATTTTGTTCAATAACAGTGCTCACATGGAAATGTTTACCAGCTTTTTCTTGAGGGTTAAATATCTTGCTTCTAAAGGAAATGACATTGTATTATTATACCAGAACTTAACATTTCTTAAAAAAAGGTTTGGTATGCTGTTTAATTAGGTATCATTGAATTTTGGTGATTTTCATTTTACTTAAAACATAGCTGAGTTATGAGTTTGTTTAAATCGAATTACCAAGTAATCTAAAGTTATATACTTTCTTTTTAAGGTACCATCCTTTTTTACAAATGCTGAAAGAAGAGCTCTTTTAGATGCTGCAAACATTGCAGGACTAAATGTACTGAGGTTGATGAATGAAACAACAGCTACAGCACTTGCATATGGAATTTACAAGCAGGATCTTCCTGCTCCAGAGGAAAAGCCTAGAAATGTCGTGTTTGTGGATTGTGGCCATTCCTCTCTACAGGTTTCTGCATGTTCATTCCATAAAGGAAAACTAAAGGTAAGTGCAATTAGAGCCTTGAATAACTTTCAAGACTGTAGTGTTTCAATTGAATTGGGATTTGATCGGGTGAACCAAGTCCAATTTTTTATAAAAATAAGTTATATATTCATTTTCCTTACCAGTCATAAAGCTTTAAATTAACGTAAAGAGAAGCTTGTCCTGTATTGATATTGACTTCTAAACCGTTTAAAGATTCCATTGATTTTAAAACAAATAAGTCCAGGACTAGTTTGCCTTTTTCACAGGAGACTGTGATGTTAGTTAATTGCAAAGAGCTATTGGATTCATTCAGTATTCAGACATTATGGATCTTAAAGTCAATTATTTTTAGTATTGTCATTCTTTGGCTTGATTCTTATTTAAACTAATAGTGTAATGAATATTGCAACATATTAGCTACTTGTGCTGCTTATTAGGGATATTTCTGAAAGTGAATTTCCAAGGAAGAATAAGATAAAAGGTATTATTTGAAGCAGTTCAGCACCTGGTGGCAGTAGTGTTTCAAAAAGACAACCAAACTATTGCTTCTCCTAGTAATTTTCATTGTGAGATTAGGCTGACGCTTTCAAAGTATAAACATCTAACCTATGACAGAATACACTTTGGTTTCCTTGAAACATGTTGACATTATTCAGCACTCTTTCAATTTGGCAAAAGGCAGCACTAGTCCAGACCTTTCATCTTTTAAAGTGTATGGGGGCAATGGTTGTCACAGCGATAAAAATCAAAATCTGATGCATTGCATGTACATGACTTTCCCTATGTGTTCTCCAAAAGATTATTCTTCTACCTACATCGCCTAAACATTAATAGAATTGGTATTAATGCTTAATGCTTAGTTATAAGCAGAAGGGAGAAAAGGGCATACACCAGGAAGTGATAGTCAAATCTTTTAAAAGCTGGTCAATATGTGAATGTTTCAAGTTCAGTTTGCTTTGCATTTCCAGAAAAATAGATGAAATGAAAGGTGGTCCAATTTGAGATCTGTAATTTAAAGCTGAAACTAATAACAAGGAATATTTCGGAAGTGGTAAACTCTGCAATAAACATGTACCTGACATAAATTGTTTTAACAAAATCTACATTTTGTGTAAGAGTAAGTTTTTTTCTATCTCTTACAGTTTACCAGTTATGCAATTCAGCAAAATTCATCCTGAATGAGCCAATCCAGTTTGAGAAAAACAAAATTTTCAAAAGTTTTTCCATGTAAAGGGCAGTTTTGGGGGTTGGGGGAATTTTTTTTAAAATCATAGTATTGCATCCTTGGAAGATACTGAACTTAAATAGAAGTTTGGTATTTAACAGTGTTTTTGAGCTAGGCTCTCCACACACACACACACACACACTCTCTCTCTCTCTCTCTCTCTCTCTCTCTCTCTCTCTCACACACACTCACTCACACACTCTCTCTCTCTCTCTCTCTCGACCTCAAAACCTATAAAATCTTGGTTTCCAATTTTTTTTTTTGTTGGAATACAGTATCTTCTCTATACAGTATGTACACATTATGTGTAAAAGTGAAAATGGTGGGAAAATATACTCCAAATTAACATACCATCTACTTCTATCATAAAATTTTGATGTGACCAAGATGCTCAACTTATTGATGAGAAGATACTATTGCTAAAGGTATTTTAAAAGTTGTTAATGAATTTATCTTTTAAGAGTGTATTGCGTGAATAGTTTGTTTAAAATTACAGATGTAAGATAAATGTATACTTTCATATAACATTGTCAAATCCTTTAAGGGGAGGCATCATCTGTGAAAATTGCTAAAATCCATAGTTTTTGTCACAGATATTTAAATTTTTGCAAGTATTTGTGCCAAAGGGTTTCTAATAAATGTACCAAATTTCATGTTTCTAATTAAGATAGTTTTTCCAAAAAAAATATTTGTTTTTTTTTGTGCAATTTTTATGCTATAAATGAAATGCTCCTTGCAAAACAATAATTGTTATAAATAAACTAAACTCTGGCTGTATGCTCCTTAGGACTATGTATGCAAAAGTTGGCATTTTTATTAAGCTATGCAAAATATTTTTGGAGAAAAAAATATTGAATGCAGAGATGACCTGTTTTTTCCAAATTTTTAATAATTTTAAACATCAAAATTCAATAACAATTAACCCAGTACATTCTAGAACATAAAAAATGCCAAGTTTTGTGCATCAACTATCTAAGAATATGTGTGAAAAGTTTCAAAGCAATTCATTAAGAATTGCATTGCAAGGAGCATTTTGTACAATGAAAAATGTTGAAAAACAGTTAGCAGAGAAAAATGACTTTAAAGTTTTAAATGTATAAGAACATATAATTAATGCTTCAAAATTCCCCTGAACCACATGAAGGTCCTTCAGCTAGGTGTTTAGCTTCCTCTTCTTTAAACTTTGCTACTCTTAACACTTTTTCCTGTTTTGGGGTGTGGGGAGGCCTGCCAGGTGCTCTTATCTCGCCTGTGGTTTAGGATGGGGAGGGCCCAGGTTAAATAATTGGTGAAAGGGCATGCCTGGATGATGATGGGGCAGGTAGAAGCACCCGGTGTGAGACCTGTTTTATACATTTTGAAACATATTACTATACTCACTTTTTTTTTTAGTTATTAGTGCAAATTATTATAATTTCAACTTGAAATAGGTCAAATGTTATTGGCCAAAACCAAATTTTGGATATTTTTACCAATTTTTCACCATAGTGAAGTTTAAGCTTCACACCCACTTACAGTCATCCATTTAAATCGTTACATGATGGTTTAAAGCACTGCATGGTAATAAAAATAACAGGAAATTGAACTACAAGCATCACATTGTTTAATTAGGCAAAACTGTGTATTGACCATGGGCTACAAGCCTGGAAGAAATTTTACTTCAAATTAGATAAACATTAGCATAAATCTTCTAATTACTTGCTGCTTTACAAGTTAGAAGGGGAATAAGGAAATACATGAGACTAAAGCGATAGTCTAAAAAGTTCTATGAAACAAGCTTTGCATGGTCCTGTTTCAGAAAGTTGGGTAGTTTAAAATTGAAACCGATAACCAGGAATACCTCAAATGGTCATCTCTACAAGAGAAATTTATATGACATAAACTCTATTTTTAACGGATTACATTTTTTGTGTAGTAAATTTTTTATCTCTTACGGTTTAACTTCTGCAAAATTCTGCAAAATTCGTCCACAATAAAAAGGTCTTCAGAGAGTATTCACAGAAAATTCAAAGTATACATTTTATTTATGATTTAAATATCTTTAATATGTGGCATTTGAATAAAAATTGTTAAATTCATTTCGAGAAAAACAAAATTTTCAAACATTTTTCCATGTAAAGGGTAGTTTGGTGGAGGGGTTTCTTGAAAGTCTATATTGCCTCCTTGGCAGATGATAAACAGAAATACCAAGTTGGTTGTTTTAAGTCTTTTCATTTTTGCGCTATGCTGTCCACATGCATGCACATGCAGACTTTTTCTAAAAATACTTTTTTTTTTTTTGGACATGGGGACATCAAAATATATATTTCTGGTGAAATCTCATCTTTGAATTTCTTGGTTGAATATAATACCTTCTCTAGCTACTATGTACATTATATGTACATATGTGCTAGAGAAAGTAAAAATATATGTTGCCAATTTTTTACTCAGTATAAATATATGCAAAATTGTCCTAACTTGTTGCTTCCTTCCCCCCCCCCCCCTATGCATTAAGTATGTTGATTTATTTTAATTTGAGGCCTAAATACCAATTACAAAATATATAATGTTTGAATCTCTAACCAGCTTGAAATGGAATAATTGGCAAAAGAAGCTGTATACAAAACATGACTTCAATTCACATATCTAATAACTTTCCTTGTATTTGTCATAAAGATTTCAGCTAAAAGTTTCTTCTAAATAACATTTAGCTTATCTATTTCAGGAATAATCTGATTGGTAATTTGGAACTAATGGAGGAATCCAATATCAACTAATTGATTGACATGAATTAAGTTGATTAATCTGAATTTGTAATATGAGGTAGTGATGGATTTTTTTGGGCGTAAAAATCCTTACCATGGCTTCCTTTGGAAGGGAAGTTAAGCTGTTGGTCCCATGTCATAGATTTATGGCATGTAAAAGAACCTTGAGCCTGATAAGAGGCCTCTGAGCAAAGTTAAGAGATATTTCACACCCAATATATAATGGTAGGCAGTTAACATCCATAAATAAAACTCCATTTCCATTTAAAAACTAAAGCCCAATAATGCAGGACATTTAATACCCAGTGTCTACCATTATTTAAAGTACCAAAAAAGTGGCAAATTTCATAAATCTTGCATAAAAGTAATGAATTTTAAGTTTTGGGGAGTATAAGGTAACCAATTCACATTCTAAGTTGGCACTCGTAATTATACAGCTCTTAACAAGAGCAAAATTGCCTTTATGCTGACTACTGTTATTGCACTTATTTTGCCTGCATGAATTGGCTACATTGTGAAGCAAAGGAAACAATATTAAAAGCAGTGGAAATTAGAATTTGTAAGGTCAATCTTAGTGGTGCACATTGGTGTTATGAAATTTATTGTATGACTATTAGAGTGCAGAAATAAGTGTGAGGATCAACTGTGTCTTTGTAATCAATTTCTTTAATAACATAATTAATAGGTACCTCTTAGGTTGATTAGGTCAAACCAGCAGCCTTCCCTGGAAAAAGCTGGTTCCATGACACATTGTTGGCTATTGAATTTAAATTTTGGCTGACACCATTTGATGAGCATAGACATGATGCTTACTGTACAACAAAAGTGTGTTCCATTCATATGACTCTCTACATCTCTGTAACAAATTATTGTTAAAAATCTTGTTCTTTTTTCTACATCATGCTAATCAAGATAAACATTAGCAGAAATTGTCCTTATTATTTGGTCCCTTGTAAGTAGAAGGGAAAAAATCTGTTTCATTCACATGATGTTCCTCTAGCTGTTCAGCAATTCAATCACTTATGTTATCTAAATCATGCTAATAAAGATAAACATAAGCAGAATTAGTCTTATTACTAGCTTCCTTGTAAGTAGAATGAAAATAAGAAAATGCACAGGCTAAAGTGATAGTCTCGTTCTTCAAAAGATGGTCGCTAAGTATATTACATAAATTGTGTGTTTTAATGAGATTTACATTTTTTGTAGTAACTTTTTGTATATCTCCTATGGCTATTCCAAGAAAATTAAAGATATATATGCATAAACATATCTTAAACATAAAGTATTTTAATGAAAATCTTAAGAGCCATTTTGGAGGGCAAACATTTTTTAAAACATGTTCCATGTAAAAGATAGTTTGGGGTGGGTTTTTTTTTTAAATAAAATCTTTGTGTCGCATCCTTGGAAGATACTGAAAAATCTTGGCATCAAATATTTGGGTGGAGTACAATACCTTCTCTACCCACTACGTACATTGTTTTTTGTGTTATATTTTCATTAATGTTATAAATAGCAAGTGGCTCAACTGCTCCCTTTTGAAGTGTGCAGATATCCCTTCGTGCTTAATGCAGAATATAACTAGACTATTTCAAGTTCAAACTGTCAGTGGACTGGAGCTTTACCCGTTTTGTTTACCAACAGATACATGCTCATTGTGAGGGGTAAGGCGAAGATCGCTATCGCCAGTTCTTCACTTGGGCTTTTAACTTTAAATAGCCCATTTAATTCTGTACCTCTTAACATAGGAAGGTATATCTGCACACAACAGAGTAGTTGGGCCACCTGTTTTGTAACTGATTTCTACATTCTGTAGCCTGTATATACAATGTACATAGTGGATAGAGAAGGTATTGTATTCCACACACAAATTTGATACTGAAATTTCACCAAAATACATGTTTTGAGATCCCCAGAATGTGTATGTGGGCAGCATAGCCATAAAGAAAGTCAGTTGAATACCATTTACAATATAAAACTTCATGTAAAAGGTATAAAGCCCTTGGCATTTGGAGCACCTCTTAACTTGGCATATAACAGAAGATGGTGTTACCATATACGTAAAAATTGAAGCAGACATGAATTGTCATCAAAATAAGCACCAGTAGCATTTCTAGGTTTTCCAACATTAACTTTTGAAGACTGAAATTATTTTGGTTAACACACAGCTTATGATTAAGCTGCTATTGAGTATAACAGTGTCTTATATATTTATTTACATGACTGTTCTTAGGCAGCCTCATTGAAGGAAGGGGGGGAAAAAAAAAAATTACAAAGATAAAATTGCATACAGTATAACATACTGTCTTAGCACACATTTTCAAAGTGTGACGTTAGAAAATGTTTGGGGACGTCCTGGGTTTTTTCTTTCCTTAAGCTTATAATTTTTTCGAAGACCAAACCCAGGACAAATGCTTGTTTTCTTTGCTCCAAACCCAGGTCACTAGTCTCAGATTGTTAAATTACACTATTTGCCATTGTTAAATTTACCAGTAATACTGATTAAGCCTCTATAGCAAGACCTATTGTTCACTTTCTGTAGGCAAAAAGCCTTTTCTAGCATATACATACATCATAAAAATGTAAAATAAAGAAGTCCCATAGAACTTAAGTTTGAGAGACAAGCAATTATCAATGATAAGCACATAACTGAGCAATACAAAAGCAGGAAATGTTAAAGCACAATATAACTTTTAAAATAATACAATTGAGCTCAAAATTAAATTCATAAACCATTTACAAAACATTCATCCAATAGTATACATCTTTAGTACTTTTGTGTTGAAATAACTTTTATAAGAAATTGTTAAAACTTTATCAACTCATAAAATTAACTTCAATAGAGTTTGGTGTTAAATTTTATGTTGAGTAACTCTGACTGTGGGAATCACAAGTCTACCCTTAGAAGGTGTCCAAATATTGCTCATGAGAGGGGGGTGGGAAATCCCTTTCAACTGGAGCAGATGTTGTAGGTAAACACATACAGAATTCAGTTAAGTTTAACATGTTCCTCCGGACAGATATATACGTTTTAATAAGAACAGCAAACCCAGATTGCAAATTCCCCCCCCCCTCTCTCTCTCTCTCTCTCTCTCTCTCTCTGTCTCTCTCTCTCTCTCTCTCTGTCTCTGTCTTTGCAAAAGATGGCATAAACTTGTACAGTTTTTCTCTAAGCTGAGAAACTAGTCATGATATACTAGGAAAGCTGCTGTGGCAGTTATGTTATCACTTTGCAGCTTTAACACAGTATTAATGAAATACAATGTGCCTATCAAAATGTAGATACAATTTAAAGAAATCAAGCTTAAGGCAGCGATCACCAGAGAGAAGGATTGGGAGCAGAAAACATTGCGAAAATTCTCTCAATAGCTGGTAGCAAGCTTAAAAACCTAGTACTGGTGTGAGACACTTTCTATTTCAATTTCTACAGAGTTGCAGAATTCTTTCTGCTGTGTGGATCTTGCTGGGTATATGTAAAAGTACTTGTAGACTTTTATGACAATCTCCATGTCAAGTGGAAGACCACATTACTATGTGGGCTAAACAGCCTGTGCCCAACAAAGGTCTTTCCAAGCTACTTCCAATAAAGACATTGGGTGGTATGAATAAAAATGAGACACATCTTATGAGACACCGCTTGCAGAAAACAGACGTGTCTCGCTGATTTCGTATGAATAAAAATTTCCCCTCCGAAGTGAGATGTGCTACCTGCATCTCATTTAAGTGTCGCTGTTATCTGTGTATAAACAGGTCAACAATATATTGTTGTACGAATGAAAATGGTTTATTTTAGCACTTATGAATGAATTTCTACGATTTATACTGTCAAAATGGAGAAGAAAACATTACATTTTAATCGAACTTTGCAATGACCGGTTATAAACAAGATCTAGGAAAAATTCTTGTCAGGAGTTATAATGAAATTTATTTAGGAAAATAAACAATGTGAAAAGCAGAATAAAACAAAAAAAAATATGTTCCATTCACATGACTTTCTCTTGCTGTTCCACACACAAACTATTCTTTTATCTACATCATGCTAATCAATATAAATATTAGCAGAAGTCTTATTATTTACTTCTTTGTGAGTAGAAGGGAAATAAAGTAATATACTAGGCTAAAGCATAGTCAATACCTTTAAAAACTGATCGTTATGTGAAACAGAACTTTGCTTTGCATGGCAAGCAGCAAAACTAGAGACAAAACAAAGTAGGCATCCTGTTTTAGAACAGTTAACGTACTTCAAAATTGAAACCAATAACAAGGAATATCTGGAAAACGGCCAACTTTAAAAGAAAAATGTATACTACATAAATTATGTATTTTAAAGAGATCTACATTTTTTGTGTATGAAGTTTTTGTCTATCTCTTTATCAGTCGTGCAAAATTCATCCAGAATAATTCTGGAGGCTGTTCCCAGAAAATACAAGATATATATTTTATTTCTGATGCAAATACGTTTAATATACCGTATTTTTAATCAAAATTGTTAGAGCTATTTTTGACAAAAACAAAATTTTCACGCATTTTTCCATGTAAACGGTAGTTTGGGGTGGGGGGATTTTCTTTGAAAACCCTGTTTCCCACCATTGGAAGATACAAAACGTAAATACCAAGTTTGGTGTATGCAATTTTTACTTTAATCTATTTAATTTAATAATTAATAAAGAAAAAAATCCATTCTAATGAATAAAAATTTCCTTTGAGCTCTTTTGCCTCCCCCCCCCCCCCATACCGAAATATTTCTATTTTTTTTAATCAAGGTACCTCAAAACATATTACTGCTGAAATCTCAACATCAAATTTTTTAATGGAATATAATACCTTCTTCACCTATTATGTACTTTATATGTACATACATGCTACCGAAAGTAAAAAGCAAATGCTTTACAAAGAACAAGCCTGTACACACGAAAGAATAGAAAAGAAGGTCCTTGAACTTGGTAGGAGAATCAAATCCTCTGAAAACAGTGATAGTTAGGAATAAAACATTAAGAGTATTATTTTACATATCTATTATTTGTTTAGTTACTTTGTAATAGACATGCTTCTATAAAAATTCCACTATGTTATGGAGTGCAAAAACCTATTTTTGTAGAACATAACAAGCATCATATCTCGTGTGCCATAAAAGGCAAGGATGACTAACGTGAGCAGTACTTTTATATGTATTAATTTGTAACTGTGTCAATGAAACTAATAATTTAATAACCCTCGTAATAACTTAATTGAAATAACTCAAAAAATTGTACTTATTAAAATACCTGTAGTTCCTGTTAAATTTATTATTGTTATATTGCTTTAGTTATAAAAGACTACTTATGTAATCACTTTTTATTTATTCTTGCCACAGTCTTGTACCAAGAATCTCGTAATCATATTCCTGCAAATGTTTATTATGGAGAACCATACAATAAACATAAACGAAGGAACTCTGTAGACAATATTACTTTTATTAAATTATTTTAAAACTCTTTTTCTGGCCAAAATATCTGTATAATAACACGTTCCTTGGCGAGATGCCTACATAGGGCGTTTGATGTCCATAACCCCCCATCATTAAGAAATAGCACATACATATTATTATTATATTATTATTATTATTATTATTATTATTATTATTAATACTATTATGGATAATTCTGCACACCTGTTCTGAATGGAACCATGCCACTTGTAAACACCTTTTTTGGTGATTTCGTCTACATGAAATTTCTGTTTTTTATTATTATGTTAGGGTGTAATCTAAAGCTCCAATAATTGCATCACGGAATGTATTGCACCCTTGCAAAGTTGCAGCAAACTTTCCAAAAGGCTATGGATACTGAATGCAGAGAGGCCTCTGTATCTTCTGGATGTTGCACTGAATTCCAGGGTTTACTATCTAGGGTCGAATGGTCAGCATTCTAATTTTTTACCCAAAGGTCCCGGATTCGATTTTCAGTGTGGCAAGGAATTCTTTTTTAACTAAAACCATCTTCTATGCCTACAGAGTCTCTAAGTATGCATGCACATGTGTATATGCGTGTATTTTTAATATAATGTGTGTACAAGTAAAAACGCAGTTAAGAACCTTATAGTTCAGCGAAAGATCATTTGTTGCTTCGGGGAGAAAATGTTGTACAAGCCACTGCATATTTTGCTTTAATCTTGAAGTTCCGTTATAATTTTGTTCTTCAGAATCCCCCCTGATTTAATAAAGCTTCCTTCTGCACTCAAAAAACACTAAAACTAGCACCAAATCTGCGCATAATTTGTTATAAGAAGCTGCGTCTCAAGTGTTGAGACACCTACGGAGGTGACTTAAAAAATCATGAGATGTGTCGCATGAAAGTGAGATGTGGCTACTTTTTATTCATTCCAAAACCTGAGGCGAGTCTCATTACGAAAGAACATGAGACGTTTGTCGCGACCAAGGTCACCTCCATCTTGAGAAGAGTTTTGTTGATACCAAAGTGAGATGCGTCTCAAAACTTGCAAGTTGTCTTCACTCCTTCTATTTATACCTCCAAAATTAGTGTTTTAATTATCAGCAGTGAAACAAGCCAATTTTGTACCTAGATATTTTTCAAACACTCAATGTATTCACTCAACAGTTCAGATGTTTCTCCTGGTAATTCAGCAAAATATCTATTCTTCCTCTTCAGCTCTAAAAACGTGACTACAATTGGTACTATTTTTTGGTCTTTTCTGTGGGAGCTATCAACAGTTACCATAATATAATTCACTTGTTCCAGTAATTCTAACATATTAAAAATAAATGGAGAAAACACATTCATAATGATAGCCTCTGGTTTAGTCCTGGATGATGAAAACTTTCTCTCAAAAAATTTCTTGATAAGCTGTGATGTAGTCAGACGTTCTGGAGCTCAGTGCATGCTGCGCAGAATGATCTACAAATGCTTTTTCCTTAGTGGCACAAGCAACTCTCTGGAACTCAATTCTTTACTTTTAAAATAAGCTGTGATATTTGACGAAGCAGCATGAACACCTTAGTTATGTTTACCAGTTTTCAGGTGGGCTTTTAATGTCTTCCCTACCTTAATAAAGTAGAGAAAATAAACAATTACAGTGATAGCACTGCACACGATGGTTACCATTGCCATGTGTTTTCAAAAACTTATTTGTTTTGGAGCATTTTATTTTCTTTTCCCCATGGCTATGCCAATAACCCAAAATGATTTGAAACAGTTAATGTTCCTTTTAATGTAACAAAAAACTTGGAACAATACTGTTTAACTCAATTCACACCTGGTAATTTTACTTTCTTACAGTAACACACGTGGACACAGTACAGGAAGAAGTGAGCAGCTATGCAAAGCCAAACACAACATGTACTTCCTGTTCTAGAAAGCAAATTTGCAGGATAGGAAATGGAATACACTTGTTTAAACAAAGGAACTGTGCTAGAACAGTGCTGCCAATGTCCATAATATTTACCATAATTTCTCTACCAATTTTTTCTTTGCATTACAGTAAATAATTTTACAAATTTATGGTAATTGCCGAGGTCTGTCCTATACAAGAAACTCGGACATTTTTCCACCCCGAACATTATCCAGATGGTGGTAATAAAACCAGGACTGTCTAGGTAAAACCCAGATGACTCATAACCCTAGCTTTCCATACTACGACAATGCCCACAAGGGGTAAATGGATGTAATCACTTATTGAGATGTTAATTCAGGTTTGGCAAGCACTAGGTACTTGAGGTCCCCAACCTGCAGAGATGTATTCATTGCTGTACTGGATCCACAAATTTCCTAAAAAAAAAAAAAAAATAAAAAAAAAAAAAAAAAAATTCCATCTTCCATGAGGTGGACAGAAAACTTTTCTATTGTAGCATTTGGTGAAAAGATCTTGAAAATCTCTGTACTTCTCTAAACTCTTGATGTGTTCCATTCACATGACTTTGTCTGTTTTGCAAACAAACCTATTATTCAAAATATCTCTCATCCACATCATGCTAATCAAGATAAACATAAGCAGAAATAATCATATTACTTGCTTCCTTGTAAATAAATATAAGGGAATGTACAGGCTAAAGCAATAGTAAAGTCCTTTAAAAGTCAACCACTATGTGAAAAAAATGAAATTCCATTCTCTTTGCTTACCAGCAGTAAACAAATGAGAAACAAGAATGAAGATGTCTTCCTGTTTGAGCAAAGTTAAACGACCTGAAATTGAAACAAATAATCCAGGATTTCTCAGAAGGCAAACTCAAAATAAAAAAATGCGTATAACATTGTGTATTTTAATGAGATCTACTGTTTTTGTGGTGTAAGTTTGTAAGTTTTTATCGTCTATGGTTTGCCAGTTAACAGAAAAGTCAGCCAGAATGAAGAGGTCTTCAGATGCTATTCTCAGAAAATTCAAGATATACATTTCATTTGTCATAAAAATATTTTAACCTAAGGTACTTTAATCAAAGCTATTTTTTGAGAAAATCAAAATCTTTTTGAAAAATGTTTCATGTAGGGAGGGAGGGGGATTTTGTTGAAAATCTGTGTCGCATCCTTGGAAGATATTTGATTTAAATACCAAGTTGTTGTTGTTTTTTCCTTTTTTTTTTTTTTAATCAGTCTAAAATTATGTATTTCCAGTGAAATCTCGGTATCAAATTTTTGGGTGCAATAAAATACCTTCTCTATACACTGTACATTGTATGTGTAGGTAAAAGTTGAAATATTTGCAAATCCTTAGAACAATGTGTTTGTTCACACAAACTTTTATATGCAGTATAGTTGGTTGATATTAGCCCATTCAGATGCTTCCTTTCAATCATAAAAATGTTGACATAAGTTACAGTAAAAACTGGAACTAGAGTGTCCTGTTTTGTAATAATGCATTACCAATCCAAGAGTTACAAAAGATAATTTCTCAAACTAAACACGTGGTTGTTGATCAATTGTATCCAGTCTATCATCTGGCAGTTTGTTGAAAACTTTGGATAAAATGGAGACTAGCACCTTTATTAAATATGAAGTGGTAAGTGGGAATGTACCTCTTCCATAAAATACAGGATTTTAAAGTTACTTGAACGCTAAGGGACCATTTGCAAAAATTAGTTGCCGCTAAGGGACCATTTGCAAAAATTAGTTGCCGCTAAGGGACCATTTGCAAAAATTAGTTGCAAATCCTAAAGGACCATTCACAATGGAAAACAAAGCGAGCATTTTGAGGTTCTCTGAACCAGAGAGTGCGAGTTAAGTTAAACACACAAAATTGTATGGAACTCGCCTTTTCGGAAAAATGTTTGAATAAAATACCATATATTAAAGATATGTGACGGTGTGTCTTTCTGGAAATAGCCTGTGAAATCCACTTCATTTAGGGCCAGTTGTATGAGCTCTGAATAAATCTTGGAATAGTTATTCTTGAAATGCACTATTCGCGGTATAAATATGGTGACGAGTTGTACAACGCAATTTTATTCCTTAGATATCTATTCGACTGTTAGCAGATTTAAAACTGATGTTGGCTATACGGCAAGTCATTCATGGCCAACTTGATTCATAATTTCTGCTTTATTTTGCTGAAAATTTGTATAATTTTCACAATCAGCTGTTCCTAAACTAAGTATTATTTCTTATTTTAACTACTTACGGTACTATGAAATAATTATAAATATTCACCAGCGTGTTCGGATGCAGAATTGCTATATACTTCACAAAACATACACACATACTGTGACTTCTTGTGATAGTTTAGGAGTATGGGAATGAAAACTTCATTTATTGTAAAGTGCATCTTGTACTGATACGACATCTTTCCGTTTCTGTGCTCAAAACAGCTAACATACTTAACCTGGATTCTGTAATTGTATTAAGTAAAATACTTGGTAATCAAATTTTGAAAATTGAATTTTAGCTGTTGCCAACGCTACTATCAACTTAAGATATGCATAATAGAATTGATACACCAAGATCAAATGCATAAGCAATTTGCTATACAGGTATTATTAACCAACAGAAAAATTAGTAGCTATGTCGAATAGTGCGTTAAACCGTTCCCATTACAGCTCGCACTTTGCTGATGGCAATATTTAATACAACAGTTTGAAATGGTCAACCAAACTAATAAAACTGAGAACATAATATCTTACGGAATGTATCATCTATTCAATCAAAATTGTTTCTAATGTATTAAACCCACAGCATATAATACGAAAAATTATTAATTTATTGTAAAATATATATTATATATGGAGCTCTAAAGGCGTCTTTTAATCTGGGCATCTCCTCACTTTATCAAAAAGCTTGTAATGTTATCGTTGTTAAACTTGCACCTAACCTCCAAAATCTGATTATAGCCCAGAATGTCGCTAATATTAACACGTGGCTGTGTTACATTTTGAAACATATCGCCCTCGAAGTAACCAATTCTTTGTATTTCGTCAATAAAACCTAACCTTGTTCTTTACAACGCTAAGCATTGTACTGGTGAATTGCTATATACTATTTTATAATTATCTTGGGTTGGATTAAATTTGTTTCCATAAAAATAGCGGTATTTTGTTAGCAATAGATAGGTTTTACTGTTTTATAAATGCAACTTTACTTTAACTTCTTTCTTATGCCTCGTAGCCACCAAATTATATCACTTTAATCTCATTATAGCAGTCTTCATTTATCGGACTACCCCTATAACATATTGTATTTAGCTATATGATGTCCTTAAAAACATATAAAGAAATTAATCGTTTCCCTCAGTAGGTAGTTTTTCTTGTATAACTGATAAAGTTGAGCGATAGATGAAAATATACTGTAGAAAATGTAAATCTTTTTAAAACACAGAATTTCACACCTTTTTTCTATAAGCATTATAAGAAATCGATTATTAATGAAACTAAAAAGTCAAATTTAATACTCTAGGTAGTTATCTAGGTAAACCTAAAATAACTAAACTTAACAGATCAAGTTCAACTCATTTTTTAGTTTTAATTTTTGCGTTGTTGTGGATTCCAATTCTTAATTTGGTCTGCTGGTTTGAATTATTCAGTACTTTCTCATTCTTACCAAGTACTGCAATTGTTAATTATTCCTATCAATTGCATCGAAAGAAATTTGAAGGCTAGTGTTCAGCATCCATTTCTTAAACACAGACTATCACTGTTCTATCTTTAACAAAATGTGTAATACAGCTTCTGCAAGTGTTCTTCACGATAAACTGAAGACAGAAAAGTATTCTTTCATGAGAATAGTTTATACTCATTATTATTCAATAGAGGGTAGAGAAAGATATGTGAATGTGGCCCATATTTTTTCCATGTTTGCTTTTAGAAATGATTGATTTTGTCACTCAGATTATCATTTTACCTAAATGGTAAGCATGAATAGGTGAATTACAATTCATACATTAATGCTGTATTTCTGGTCTTTTTTTTTTTTTAAATATATAGATGCTGTCGAGTGCTTCAGATCGTCATTTAGGTGGCCGTAATATTGACATGATCTTAGCTGAGCATTTCAGTAATGACTTCCAGAACCGCTATCGTATAGATCCACGCAGCAGCCCTCGTGCATATCTCCGTCTCCTCAATGAAGTAGAAAAGTTGAAAAAGCAGATGTCTGCCAATTCCACCAAACTGCCAATGAACATTGAATGCTTTATGGATGATAAAGATGTTCATGGAGACATGAAGAGGTAAATAAGCATACCTATGAAGAAGTGACAAATTATGAACTTGTTTATTTGCAAATCCCACAGGTAAACCCTTGTAACTTGAGAAAAGATTATATCTTACTTGCAGTTTATAAAGACCATGTGAAAATCTTAACTTTGGTTCTTTGGATTGAGGTCCTTGCACAAATTACTTCTCTTTTGTGTCTACTTCAAACTTTTAATTTGTTACCCTGCTTCTTTTGTCTCAAGCTTCTGTCAACATAATCTTTAACTTTTTTTTTTATTATAGGGCAGACATGGAGGAACTTTGTGCTCACTTATTCCAAAGAGTGGAGAAGACATTGCGCAGGTGCTTAGAAGATTCAAGTAAGTTTTCTGTAGTGATTATGATTTGAAAAATTTAAATATCATATGTTTTACTTCTGAGTTTTTGTAAACATCTTGTGCAATGAAGTATTTGCAAGTTTCAATATATTTAAAATGCAGTAGTATGTTGTGTGGGTTCATTTTTATGAATTTTTGAATTGAGCATATGCTCTTGTTTTTAACCCAGTATTTAAAAGGGTTGGGTTGAACTGTGCAATTTAGGAACTAGAATGAATCCCAAAGTTTATGGGACAGCCAATATAATACAGATTTTTAAAAATATTTCCTGCAGAAAAATCCAAATTGCTTATTTTGGATTTTTTCTGTGGGACTTTCATTTTAAGTAGTATAGCATTTAAACAGAAATGTTAAATTAACATAAGTTTAAGTATATGTACTGAAAAAAAATTAAGTTGGACAAAGAACTTACTGACAAGATGCAACTTTTACTGAAGAGGGGGATAGGAACAAATTATTCAATTAGTAACACTGGAAACATAACAGGTAATTTTACTTGGACATGTTTCGAAGCATGTATGCTTCCTCTTCGACACTCACCAATAATTGGACATACAAATATTGACACAGTATTTCTCTGAGTATTTGAAGTGGACAACTTTGCCACTGGTACTCTTATGTAGTTTTGAAGGGTGCAATAAAAGGAAATTCATTAATATAACTGGACACTTTATGATGTGGATTTTTTCTCAATATCTAATTCAGTTGTATACCTCACAAGTTTTGTAAGTTATGTATTGAATTATTTCATAGCTTGTTGACCAAAAGTGGTTTGCAACAGTCTTAAAATTTAGTTGAGTCGATTTTGTAACACTACATCACTTTTTTTTTTTTTTCGGAAAACATGTTTCAGAAGCCATGTGCTTCCATTGTCAATTCCTTTGGTCGACTGCTGGCATTGCTTGCTGTGGTGGTTGTCTCTGTCCCTGGTGGTGGTTTGATGAACTTTTGGATGAGTAGATCGCCTGGCGGGATTTCAAAATTGAAAACCCGGTTCTTGTTTTTCCAAATATATATGTTTTCCCAAACTTTTAATTCTGTCTTCCTTGTGATGTTTTTGAGGATTTTTGAGCTTCTATTTATAGTGTGTTTCTCTTTCCAAAAATGCCAAGCTACTGCAGATTTTTCTTCTTGTTTGAGTTTAATATTTCTGTGGTGTTCTTTTGCCCTGGTTTTTATATTTCTTTTTGTTTGGCCGATGTAGATTTTTTCACAGTCATTACAGCTGAACTGATATATTCCTGGTTTGTTTTCTTGTGGGATATCATCTTTTAATTTAGAATTTAAAATATTTTTTATAGAGTAATTGTTTTTAGGGGCTAGAATGATGTATGTCGTTTGAAGATCCTCTGGAATTTGTAGAAAGTTGTAGGGTGGTATGTAAACTTCTTGTAGATCTTGTTTTCTTTCTGGTTTTGAGTGAGTGTGCTGACTTCTTTAATTCTCTTTCTATTTTTGGCTTTATTAACTTTTTTGTACACCAGTTCTGCCCAAAATCCATTCTCTGTAGCTATGTAGTAAGTGATGTAGTGTTACAAAATCGACTCAACTAAATTTTAATTGTTAAAACACATCACTGTCTCAAAGTCCACCATATATCAGGATATATGTCTTGTCTATTTAATTGCTCGAAGCTATTCTTTGTCTTGTTACCAAATTTGTCTTAGTTTTTCCTATGCAGAGTTTGTTGCAGTCTGTGCATTCTGCTTTGTAAATGTGTTGGGATGGGGTCCTTCAGGTTGGAGCACAGTTATTTCTGAAGGCTCAAGTTATTTTGGGGTGCTAATGTGATAAATGAATTTTTTAAAGATATTTTGGAAGGTGGTGTTTAGATGTGGATAGTAATTTACTTGAAGATTCTAGTTTTTATTTGGCTTAGTTTTGTGATATTCACTTTGTTTCTGTATGAATTTTCCTATTTTTAATTTTTTATGAATTAGTTGCAAACTGAAGCCATTTTTGACTGCATTGTTCTATTCTCTCTCTTCTTTTTATGAAAACTAATGTGATAGCTTGGCAGCTTAATGCTGCATGTTTAATCTATAGGGTTGTAACTATTGTTTATATGTAGTTGTCTACTTGATGTATGTGAAATTCCAATGGTTAGGCGAGTTTGTTCTCTGTTTATCTTTGAATCTAGGAATGGTGAGAGATTGTCATCCTCTTATTTCTCTAGTGACCTGGATTGATTTCTGTTAGATGTTCTTAAGTTTCAAAGTATCGGGTATAAATCATTCAGGTACTGATGCTAGGGTATCATCTACTTATGTGTCAGATTTTAAATGTGTGGGAATGCTGTGGTTGTGTGTTTCAAAGCAGCTTATGTCAAGATCTGCCACTAATGATGTTTTAGAGGGTATCCCATCGTTAAACCAGAAGTTTGTTGGTATATTTTGTTGTTAAATGAAAAATAGTTTGAATTGGGCCTAATTCTGTCTCCCCCCCATTTTTTTAAGTTAAATGTCCTTTAACCTGGTTTGGTCATATCGGACGATGAATAAAATTGGTGAAATGATGCTCAAATGATCTCGGGGTCTATGGAGCTTAAAGTTACTCGACATTCGTTTTCTCAAGATAAGGGAAAACCCTGAAAAAAACCTTATCCGGGTAACTCATCCTAAGCAAGATTTGAACTCGCAATGTGAGACATGCTACCACCATACTACCCAGGGGGGCTGTTTCTATTTTCTAGATGCCTGTTGGAGTTAACCATTTTGTTAGGGGTTGTAGCATGCTGGGTATAAGTATGCTTGGGTATAGTGCTTTTATTTTGCATGGCTTTAGTTCTATATTTTGTGTTTTATTGACGAGGTCTGTTGTTCTTTATACTTAAGCTGACATATTTTGGCAAGGTATTACATTTTGTACTAACCATTTTGAAAGTTTGTATGAAGGTGATTCATTGAGGAAACTCAATGAAACCAACAATGCACAGGGTTCAAAACATGTCCAAGTAAAAATAATTCTTTTGTGATGCTTCCGGTGTTACTATTCCAACTCAGTAACTTCTAATTCAAATAAATATTACAGTTACCGACTTAAGCACACCAATTACATGAAAATCATTTGTCTGAAGCCAAAAGCACTGCTGCTAAAGTTACATTTCATTCTAAAAATGTGTTCCTCAAATCCCAGGTAAAATGATAATCTGAATAAAAAGAAGCTGCAAAATTTCCATTTTCTTGTTTAGTCCATTCATTCTTAAAGTTTATTTAAATAGTTTTAGTTTAAAAGTGACATAAAGACACAAATAATATATTGGCCTTTGTTGTAGAACTCCGGCATGATGAAATACATGCTGTGGAGATTGTTGGTGGCTCAAGCAGAATTCCAGCAATAAAACATCTGATAGAAGCCGTGTTTGGAAAACACCCCAGCACCACTTTGAACCAGGATGAAGCAGTTTCTCGAGGATGTGCATTACAGTGTGCTATGTTGTCACCAGCTATAAGGGTTCGAGATTTTAGTGTTACAGATATCCAAAATTATCCTATTAAGCTGGTATGGGATGCAACAATGGGTGAAGATGGGTAAGTTTAGTTAATAATTATCAAAAGGCAACTGCATGCCAATATCAGAACTTGTGAATTAATAGCATATGAAATTCATGTACCCAGTTGCTAGAAGCTGAAAAGTGCATTTTGACAATTTTGTTCAATTTGAGTAAGTGAAATCGTGTGATTTTAAACAAGGTCCTCCCTCATCAGACTCGCATTAATCCAGATCTCCAGTTTATTTGGATTGATTTCTGCTTCCTTTTACATCATAAAGATATATGCATCCTTTGATGAGTGAATAGTTGTAATGTTGGTAGTAATACAGGAAAACCATACTTTTTGTTTCTGTTTTTTAAGGAATTTGGGTAATATATTTTTTTATTACTGGAAGTGGTACACTGTGAAGCTAGCAATTAGAAATTAAAATTACTAATTTGGGTAATGTTGCTGAGTAAGGGTCTGTTTACTGAGCAATTCTGCAAATCCATATCAACTTTAGAAATTGAAAAAGCGCTGTAGAAATGAAGTGCCAAGGGAAGCAACCAGTTAATAGCTGCAAGATGGAAGTAGTAGCACAGTTCTATGTTGCCAAATGGCAGTAGTGGTGCTCTGTTTTTCTTCCCCATTCAATGTTACCGTAACGCAGTTTATCGAGCAATGATGCATCTAAATAGTGAAATTCAAATATATTTTATGCGTTAACTGCTACTATCATTTAAAATAAACATAAGCATGCTTATTGATTTGCTGCTAGATGGCCGTAGTACTGTTCTAATTTTCTTCTCCATTCAATGCTAAGTGAATGCACCTGGTTATGGAGTCAGTGACACAAGATAGCAATGAGAATCAAATATATTTTTATGTATTACATCGTTTAAATAAATAAATGTACTTGTTTCACATATAAAGTGTCTTTATGCGTCAAAATTCTTTAAAACAAACAACTTATGAACTGTGCACATTAACCAATAATCTTTCTTGGAATCTGAAAATGACAGGACCCAGATAGTATACTATTTTAGGTTAACCTACCTACTACAGATATTGGTTATTTGAGATTGTGGTACATGAACTAGCTAAAGGTGAATTCATCAAAAAATGAAGGTATTACAGTCACCGTCATACTGCAATTGCAGTGCTCTTAATACATTTGAAAGTAATATTTTGGGTTAAATTAAGAAATTTAATACACAAAGCTATCAAAAAAAAAATTTCAATTGCTTTGTTTCTTTTTACAGAAAACATAGCAGCATTAGTAGTAAATCAAAATTATTATATAATAGTTTTAAGAATAATTGTCAGCCCAACCACATCTATTTGCTCTACAATTATGTCATTGTTAGCCTTAAAAAAGGCTCTTTTGTCATAGAAGATACAGATGGAAAATAGGAGTAAAGGAAAGAAAGATTCAGAAGAAGCATGAATGTTACTTTGTGAGGGAAGAAGGTTACAGATTTAGTTTTGGAGGAAAATAGGATAGTTTTTGGCCACAGTGTGCCCTGGGGTGTACTGATGCACATAATGATGCATACATATAATGGGGATTGCCATGTTTGGCAAGCAAAGAGCATATACTCTCTTGGTGCTTTGGTGCTTGTTACAAAAAACTAGATTTGAATACACCTTCTTGTTTCCTCTTCCAAAGGGATTGCAGAAAAATAGAAAAAATTTTGCTTAGCATGCAGTTTCTAAATCCACACTCATAACAAAAATCCAGAAAGTGATTGCAAACATTGTCACAAATAGGGAGGATGAGAAAGTTTGAGATTTAGGTTTGATTTGAGAAAAACATTTAAGGGGAGAGTTTTTTAATGCAGTTTTTATAGTGACTTAAAATGTTTGTTGTTCATGGTTACTTTTTTTTCTCTTTTTAAGTTCTCTACACATACAATGTACATAGTGTATAGAGAAGGTATTGCACTCCAAAAAATTTGATACCGAGATTTCACCAAAATGTATGTTTTAGGGTCCTCTGTATCCAAAAAATGTGTTTTAAGAAAAAGGTGCAAGTGTGTGTGTGTGTGTGTGTGTGTGTGTGTGTGTGTGTGTGTGTGTGTGAACACGATAACTCAAAAACGAAAAGTTGCTAAAATACCAAAATTGGTATTTAAGTTTAATATCTTCCAGGGATGCGATACAAAGATTTTGAGAAATATCCCCCACCCCAAACTACTGTTTACATGGAGCTCTTTTCAAAAATTTTGATTTTCTAAAAAAAATGGCTCTAACGATAATTTTAATATCCTATATTAAAGATATTTACCTGACAAATAAAATGTATATTTTGAATTTTCTGGGAATAGCCTCTGAAGACTACTTTATTCTGAGCGAGTTTTATGGAATTTTGCATAACCGCTAAACCGTAAGAGATGGACATAAACTTGCCACACAAAAAACTCGGAACACATTAAAGCACACAATTTATGTTATATACATTTTTTTCATGGAGCTGATAGTTTTTGAGATATTCATTGTTTTTGATTGCAGCTTTGAAAAATTTAACTTTTCTCATACAGGGATTTGTCAACTCCTGTCCATACATACATACATACAAACAAAGGAACTGCATTCACATAGCAACCAGCTTTTGACTATCACTTTAACGTATAGTATTCCCTTATTTCACTTCTACTTCAAGGAAGCAAGTAATAAGACTGTTTCTGCTAATTTTTTCTCAATTAGCATGAAGTAAATAGAAGCATAAGCTTTTTAACAATAATTTGTTGCAGAGATGTAGAGAAAGTCATGTGAATGCAACACAGATTTTTTTTTTTTTTTTTTTTTTTTTTTTTTTTTTTTTTTTTTTTTTTTTTTTGAGAAAAAAGTACCTATTTTATTGGAAGAAAATAGGATGTGGAATTATAAGATAAGTTTTCAACTCAAGTGGAATACGTTTATAATTCAAGGCAGCTATGAGTCAGAATTTGGAGTAAAGCAGTTCCAATCAGGGGCCAGGTTTTTGTTCTTCTAAACATAACCCTTTGCTAATAACTGCATTAAAATTAATATTTTTTGTATACTAACCTTAGAGTATATTAACAGTGAAATTCATTATTTTGAAATGTTTTAATCTGCCAAAAGCCCCACATAATTCCTTCGGAGGGAAGAATAAAGTTCTCAGACATTATTTATGTAATAGGTATAAGATCTTGCAAAAATAAATTCAAGGAATGGATTCTGGAAATTGTGAAATTATTCAGATTAATAGTGTGCATTACAGCTTTATTTTTGTCATACTTGTGCTGAGTTACAATTTCTAACTAGATTTAACATTATGCCTTTTTACTTCATATAGGTCATCTCTTCATAAGTGTATGGTGTTCTTAAATCAACACATATGCCGATGCTCTGAAATGTAAGCTGCACAAATTTCATTGTAGCAGAGTAAGCCTTATGGCTAATAACTTCTTACCATGAAATGCCTCGCAGAAATAGAATAAGTAATCTATTTCTCCATTAACCCAAATAAACTGCAATTAGAGTGAAACCCCATATAAACTAATACTTGAAAATGCCTAATCTGTATATTTTCATACAAGTCACGTTGAAATTGTATAGGTGTCCTATTTTATACTAATTGCAAATTTATTTTATGTTAACTGTAGCTAAATTTTTTTTTTTTTTTTTAATATCTTGAAGTGCACTTACCCTAATGCTTTAATTTCTCAGGGTTCTAGCCAGGTAAATGTTTGGTTTGAAACCTTCGAAATATTGATATCATATCAAATATTCGTCTACCTAGAAATCTGAGAAAATTTATATTTATTATGCTATCAAGAAAGCTTCAGCTCTTTTTTTCACCTAACCTGTTCCAGACTCACTAATGCAAACCCAGTTAACAGCATAACCCTTATATAGCTGAATATTTAGAAATGTGCCACTGCTTAGCCTATACAAATTATGTATTTGTATTGTTCCTAAATGCATCTAATCTGTTATCAAGCTGCCCAAAATTGTGGACATTTATCTTGAGGGCCAGTCATGTAACTAATAAAAGCTCTAATTGTGTATTAAATCATACTGCAGGCCCAAGAAAATTACAAGAGAATGTTCATTTGAAGATCTAATGTTTAAATTCATTGGCATGTGATTACACACCAACATGTAGCCAACCACACCAAATTAACATACTGATCTGTACTTGCCTGTGTTCATAATGCAATAATTTCTGTTTAATCTACTAAAAGTTAACCCTGTTTAACTGGAGAGGGTAAATTTAGTGTTATATCACAAATTAAGACTGTTATCCACTAGGTAAAGAGTATTGTTGCCCTCCATGAAATTAGAGGAAATATTTTTGTTTGTTTTCTTATACCCTTTAATTGCAATAATAAGTGATCATATTTCAGGATTTGTTATATACAGGTGTTACAGAATTCAACCGGCACTCCTTCAGGTTGAATACATAAGCGGTACTGCTTCCGTTCAAAAGTTATCTTTTGCCCCCTAAGCCCAAAAATAGCTGTCAATGTGGTATCTTCGAAGTTACAAGCTTTGCTATTCTGAAGAAAATGATCAGTCAGCAAGGGATAGTGCACCACTGAGCTCCACTTTCACATGGTGGAAAACTGTATGAATTAGAGAGGGACATTTCATTATACAACAATAGAGCATTTTAAAGCCAGCTCGGCTTCCAGTCTAATAGTCCTGGGCAGGCCTGGGTTCGAATCTCACTCAGTCTTAAACTTATTTTTACCAAGTACATGAATGGAATATGTTTGAATGAACCTAATTTTCATTCTTAGTGTTTCATTAAAACGTTTATGGAGACACTCATGCTATTTTTCAACATATTGCATAGGAAAAATCTTTCCATTCTTCCTGTGCGTGTTTTGCAACAGTTTATTGGCATCAGGTATACAGATGTGAATATGCTTTTAAAGAAACTTTCAGACTAATAGTGTATGTGTTTCACTACTTCTGTTCCTTTGTAAATTACTTGTAATAGCACAGTCAGTTGCATGTTCTGCTTTCAATTAGATAGTGCATGGTCCAAACCACATTCAAGCTGTCTTCCCCCCCCCCCCAAACCAGCAAATCAGGTGAATTGTATAAGTTTGGGATGAATTCAATTTTCATTTCTGGTATTTTTTTATAATGTAAGTAAATTTAATGGAGTTACTCTCATGGTGTATTTGAACATGTACACAAGATACATTACTGCATTTTGCTTGAGCATGCATTGTAGCATATGCAAATGTGCCCCTAACGGCTGTATACGAATATGCCTCTGTTTTGCATTACTGCCCTGCCTACTGCTGGAACTGAGTCACTTTGCATACTCATTTTCGGAGTTAACTGATCTGCATTTTGCTTATGGAGAAGGCAAGAGAAACTTGCATTAAGCAGCATGTCTCTTTGGAGTTGCATACCCTCAACACCAACTGTATCATTCTACCTTCCAGTCTATTCACCAGTGCCTGTGGGGAACTGGACATCTGATTGTGTGCAGAGGCCTAACACCAGTGCAAGACAAATCCGTTTCACTCCAGGTTTCGAGGAAGAGGTGCTTCAAAGATTAAAAACAGTTGTTCAACCAGTGCCTGTATTGTTGCATATACTGTGGGTACAAATCATGTTGGTGTATGATGAGTGATGCAGTAAATTAGACTCCATCCCTTCCATCTTCTTAATGTACAGGCCTTGATACCAGCTGACTAAGTTCCCCGAGTGCAGTGTTAAAATTGGGTCTCTGAGCGGCATGATGAACAGCCCAACTTCTTTTCCAGAGCACTCTTTACCAATTAGTGTTGTTTCATAAGGGAAAAATAAGCATTAAACCAAAGAAACTGGCACATCTAGGATCATGTAAACCTGCATGCAAAGATTGAAAAGAAATTATTCAACATGTTTGGAGTCACCATACGGACTGATATAGTTTCAAATTACATAATTGGTCCATACCTTCTTCCACCAGTGAAATGGGAATGTATATATGTGTTCTGGAAGATGTCCATCTTGATGTAAGATGCTGGATATGGTTCCAACATGATGGAGCTCCTGTTCACTTCGACAGGGGTTTCAAAGGCCATTTAAATAACATGTTTCCAAGATGTTATATTTGACACCACTGATATTGCTTGGCCACCATGCCCCACTGATCTCGCACCTCCCGATTATTTTCTGTGGGGACTTATCAAGAGCCTCATGTTTGAAAGTCATCAACTCTGATTAGGATTTACTGACAAGGATATTGGTTGCATGTGACATAATTTGTAACACTCCAGGCATCTTTAAAAGATTAAGAGGCAGATTTGTTCAAAAATGCAGACTCTGCATGGATGTTGGAGCACACTACTTTGAAGAATTTCTTTAGTTCACCCTTTGGTCGAACGTAGGAGCTACAAATTTGCTTTTGTTACTTTTGACATTTATTTATTTATTGCATGTCCAATTTGAGGCACAAATAAGAGGCTTGGTTTTCTTTATTCTTTTGTGTGAAAGAGTATCCTTACCTTGCAGTGTGAATAATATTTCTAAATTTGGTATCTCCTTTGTTATGCCGAAGTTTCTTCCATTCTGAGGTGTGAGCAACAAGTTCAGTTTCCTCTCCTTTTCGTTTTTCTTCTGTATCATTTGCATCTGCCCAAATTAGAGGAGTGAATAGAGAAATCAATTTCCTTATTGTTTCAGTATATTTGCTTGGAATGTGCAGGTTACAGAAACACTTAACTGCTAGTTATTCATCTTTCTTGTATCTATTACATACATATTCTTTTTATTAATGAAATAATGAGTGACAAATTTGTGTAATGTGTTTTTTTTTCTCAGATTTCCTCCTTCCTGAGGTGAACACAAGTGAATAAAAGTTAATGTTGTCTTTGCTGTATACCCTTTTGCACCCATAAACAAAGATTGTGGTGTTCATTACTCTTCAAAATTTTCCTCTATTAAATTTAACAGCATTGACCAGCATATGAAATGAATAGTAGTCTGTGTCGCATAATACATCAATTGAAACACCATTATAAATTGTTCTGTTGCGATTTGAACCTCTTAGCTATCAACCATACGAATGACACTATGATCTCTAATTTTACCACGTAGCCATCTTGCACTTCACTTTGCATGACTACAATTGCCTGCAGTTAGCAGCCCCTCGGAAAAGTTTTATCAGTGGTTTACTGTGCTTTAACGATTTATCTATACAGCTGACTGAACTCTTAAGACCATTAGTGTCCAATATCAAAATGTTCACTTAATGCTCCTCTGCCATCCCCCAAGATTTGTAGGTTCAGTTCTGGAACATCCTGTATATTGTTCTATGTGTAGTTCAAATTAATTATATTGCAGTAAATCATGTATATATATTTGATTTCTTTTCAACTTTACAGTGAAATGGAAGTATTTTCTCAGAATCATCCTGTACCTTTTTCAAAAATGCTGACCTTCTTCCGCAAGGAGCCATTTTCTATCAAAGCATTCTATGCTGGCAATATTCCATATCCAGATCCTTACATAGGTAAGAACTTATATGTTCAATTTTTTGTGTGTGTGGGTGGTTGTTGGTTTTTTTTTTTTTTTTTTTTTTTTTTTATTATTATTATTATTTATAAATATTTGCAAGATTGTATGAGAATACCTTAAAATTCTATTCATATGCAATATTCTGAATTCTTCTCCTTAAAATTTTATTGCAAATGTGCAACTGTAACCTTGTCAGAATTTTTTACATCTTTATACATAATCATCTTTTAATTTTTGTAAATTTGTTTCTTGTAGGTCAGTTCACAATAAAAGAAGTTAAACCTAGTCCGGAAGGGGAAAGCATCAAAGTGAAGGTTAAAGTTCGCATAAATATCCATGGCATACTGACGGTGAGCAGTGCAACTTTAGTGGAAAAAAGAGAAACCACAGACCAGGACAGTAATGAACCAGAGAATACATCAGAGGCCATGGAGACAGACCCTCAGAAAACTGAGGAAGGTCAGCAACAAATGCAAAATGAAGCCCCGCAGCAAAATCACACCGGTGGTACTGAGGTGAGAGGTTTCATCTTAAGTCAAGGGTCTGGTAATGGGAAAAAGCAAGTGTACTTCAAAGACAAAGCATACGTAAGCAAGAAATATTACCAAATGTTCACCATAATTTGGAACAGACATTCATTCTGCAAAAGAATTATGCAGGTCTAAACCTGAATGGGAGTGAATGCTGATAACGTAGATGCATGGTTCTACTTGGTATATCCTATATTTACCATGAATTGAAGGTGTGAATCAGAATGTATGATGCAAAGAGAGATCAATAAAAACTACAATTTTCTGGCCTTTATTGGCCAAAAATGATATGTTGGGCCTCATCTTCATACATCTGAAAATTGAAGGACTTTTTAACTTCCAAGCCTAATTCCAAGCTAATGCATCTTTATAGCCTATTTACCCATTAGTGCCTAGCATTGCCATTTGGCAACACACGTAGTATATTCTTAAAAGTTGTTAGTGTCCTTTGAAAAATCAAGCTGGGGGAGTGGTATGATTATCACTCTATGAAGGTTATGTGCTTACGACAATGCAGTAGTCATTGTTATGATAAGAACTTACAGCCTATTTGAAAATTACATACTCTGTAACAAGTATATTTGTCAATATTGTTCTAAGAAACGACTTTCATTACCATGGTTGCAAACAATTCATGGCAAGCCCATTAAATTTGGCTACAAAATCTGGAGTATGAACACCAAGGATGGGTTCTTAGTGAACATTGAGATATATCAGGATAAAGGACCAAAATCCAATGCTGATGTGAGAAGTTATTTGGTAAGGTGGCTCTAAGTTGTTATGCTTGAAGTACTAAAGGAGAAGAGGAAACTAAGCTACAGCTTCATGTATAATTTTCTATTACACCACTGTTCTCATTTCTCGGGTGTGTGGTTATTCTGCAATTGGTACTATTAGAGAATCCTATAGGATTCCCCTTAAACAAGCAAATATTTTCCAAAAAAGATCGTGAGAATTATTAAACAGCATTAATGTTGTCTGCTGGATGAATAACTCGGTAGTCACAAAGATCTCATTTTTATGTGAGCACAAGGAACTGGTCAAGTAATAGATTTCCACAGTTCAGAAGTATATGATGCCAAAGCTAATTGTCAGGTACAACTACTGTATGGGAGGTACTGGTCAAATGGACCAGAATATTGCCTGCTATCGCATTGGGATACAAAGCAAAAAGTGGTATTGGCCTTTGTTTACATGGATGCTAGTTGTGGCTGTTCCAGAACAGTTGGATTTTGTGCAACAAAGAGGAAGACTAAGGATAGCTCAGCTGGCTACTGACTATTCCAAGAGCTACAAGACTGATCCTGAAGGAGCTGGCAGACTAGCACCCCACAGTTATCATAGGGTCACATTTCAGATGCTGTAGAATGTGGCAAAACTGACCACCTTTGCAGCAAATGAAAGAAAAAGGAAAAGGTGTGCTAATTAAAACTTTAAATCCAGCACGAGAACAATGTGCTTATGAAGGATTGTGCATCAAATTCTTTATTCCTTTTCATACCTTTGCAGCAAATGAAAGAAAAAGGAAAAGGTGTGCTAATGAAAACTTTAAATCCAGCACGAGAACAATGTGCTTGTGAAGGATTGTGCATCAAATTCTTTATTCCTTTTCATACTCGCGAGATGTTTTGTATCATTTATCTGATTTTACAGAGGCAGGAAGCATTGATTTTATAATGTAAAACTTGAATTTTGTCAATTTTCACATTTTTTTCAATACCTAATATCAAGTATTCAGATTGCTATAGGTTTGTAGCAGTATTAGATTAACAATAAAATAAGACTGGAAACATGTATCTTCAAAATGATAGTCAATAATGCTAGGTAATGGATGTGCCTAGCGTTACCATATGGATATGGTATATATTCTCAAAACTAAGCAACAAATGTTATTTTTCTAATCATATGCTTACTTAGACATAAGCCAACCGAAAATTAACATAAAAATTATTCTGTCGTTAATGGGATCATATTCCTTTTTTTGCCCCTATTCTAGCATTATGAGGTAAAGAATTCATGCATGTGTTTCTGCTGTTTTGAATAGTAAATTGGTAATTAATCAATGTTTGAGAATTGTTTTTGCAGTCCCTTTCTAGACATTCAGAATGAAACAGAATACTACAGGGAAATAATTTGGTATTTAAAGGGAGTGTTTATCCTAACATAAGCTCTATATATAAAATTGCTAGTTTCTGTAATTGGAATAAATGGGATACAAAAAATGGTCACTTTTTAACTTAATTGGAAGGTGGTCTGCTAGATTTACTTTTTCTATATATAGGCTGCAGGAAAGTTGACTGTCTTTAATATGAGATATGCATGCAAAACTAATAAAGCAGATTTTGAGTTTGACAGGCACTTGATACTTAATAAATGGAGATTAATATCAAACATTTATTAATAAATGGAGTTTAATATCAAATATTTGTTTTAGGATGATACAGAGAACCAACAAAGTGCTGAAAAGAAAGATGCAGCAAAGAAAAAGAAGCAATTGGTAAAAACCATAGAACTTCCAATTGAAGCATATACACATGGCTATTCCCAGGCAGACCTCAATGGTTTCATAGAGCAAGAGGTATGAAGTTACCATAATCAACCGTTTTAAGACCTAAAAAATCCTGACAGCTTATTTTTTTTACCATTGAAGCCAAATTAGAATCGTGTAAACTGAATCAAAAGCATATGCATGACCGTAATGTAAATTTCAGCTGAACAAATACATTTAAGAGCCCATTCCCTTTTTCATCTTCTGTTAATGATTGTTAATTATAATCCTATTAAAAATCATTTGAAGCAAACCCAAATTGCCTTGGCAACCTAATGTAATTGTATCACTATCATCAGCTATTAATTTTAGTGTGGGAATTTCAAAATAAATTTTTTCGGCTAAGATCCGAATAAGTCTCCCTGTTTATGAACTAAAATACTCCATATTGTTATGTGAATTTCTTGAATTAGACACTTATGTGCAAACCACTACATTTCCACTTTTTGCACAAAAAAAAAAGTGTTTACATGTATATACATTGTATTTTCCATGCATGAAACTGATGTAAAAATTATAAGGTTTTGAGCTATAAATTGAATTGCAATTCATTTTGGGAAAAACCTTGATAATTTTTGCGGTTTTTGGAGGAAGTTTATTAAATTGGATAATTTTTTTAACTCCTTATTTTATTTGTTTACCTTTTAATATGCAAAGTAAATTACACATATAGGTGCTTCCCATTATAAGTGTATGAAAAGCATATTGGGATTCAAGTTCTGACATTTCTTCATTCCTGTGAGGTGCATTTTGTGACATTTCCATGAAGCCAAGTGACCATAGATGGGTTGATTAAAATGTATGGGAACAAGTAGTTAACTTCTCACAATGCAACATTGGCTCTGAAGTTTGTTTGCTTGCTCTGTTGCACTGTGTTTTATACTAAGCAAACTAATAATCACAAGAATTGGTCCCAGCCACACCAGGATGTGGGTGGAAAAAGGAAGCAATTGAGTGCAGCTTTTCATTTTTGCAATTGCAAATGAAGAGCATGTTCTAATGCTTAGTTGCACAGAATTCATATTGCTCCTCTCTTCTCCTTATATAATACCTTGAAGACTTGCTTGTGGTTGGAATAAATATTTGTGATTGTCTTGGAAAAAATGTTGTGTTTGAAACAATGCAATGCATTTCATTAGTGAAATGAAGTTCAAATTCATTAACGTGAATCAAATTTCAGTAAGAAGCATGTTGGTTACATTACCATCTAAACCATGCGAAGCTTGATTAGATTCATAGGAAATGTTGCTTTTAAAGTTGTTGATTTTTCCTAATTTGATTTATTCATGGAACATCAAACCTCCAGTGCTGCAGATAATTGAGTCTTCCATAATATAGGTATGGGCAAATGCAGATCACAAGAGGAGGGAGGGAAGAGTAATGCTACCCTATCTTCTAAGGAAGATAACCCTAATTTTGGAATCTATCATGGTTATATAAAAACAGTTCACAATTTCTGAAAAGTCAAACAAAACACTTAAAAAAAAATTCTCAAGTTCAAGGAAATATGTAGATCTTTTTTTAGAAAAGTTGAGGATATTTTTTAAATTTGGATTCTTTGCATTCACTGAACGTTTGCATGCCCCCCCCCCCCCCAATCAACAAAATTCATAATATTTTTTCTTGGTAATTTCTTCTGGTGGAATGAAGTGGTGCAATGGTGGAATCCAATAAAAACTGGTAATGTATAAAATAATACAGATTGAGTCGACTAGACACATACTTGAAACTTTTCCCAACATGTTTCACCTTCAATTGAAAGTATCTAGGTGTGAACTAGCTGGAACTACTGTGCTTGTGTGGATCTTTCTTCTCTGGGGGGAGACATCTGATGGTGGTTTTATGAGACTTAGTAGCGAGTTAATCTTTGACTGGACGTCTAAGTTCATAAAATCACAGCTTTTTTATATAAATCTTTTCCTAAATATTTAATTCTGACGTAAGACTGACTGTTTTTAGTAGATGAATCTTTTATTTCTATGTTGTGATGGTTATTCCAAAAGTGTGCTGCCACTGCAGATTTGTTGGCTTCTTTGTTTTTGATGTTGCCGAAAGAAGTCTTGTTAATTAAATATTTGGGAGATGATTTATATAAAAAAAAAACAGTGATTTTCTTATGAACTTTGACATCCCTCTAGAAGTTAACTCACTACTAAGCCTCATAAACCCTCCATCAGACGTTTCCACCCTAGAGAAGAAAAATCCACAGAAGCACCAAAGTTTCAGCCAGTCCACACCTTGATGCTTTCGACGAAGTTCAAATGCGTCTGGAAAAGTTTTAGAAATGTCAAGCCAGAGTGTCTGGTCAATCAATCTGTATTATTTTATAAATTATTACAGTGCTTCACAGTGTTAATTCCAATTGGTTTTTAACTATTTAAAAAGTGATAAGTTTATTTACTAAAGCATTTTAGTATTTATTACCATACCTGTATACTTTGTTTAAAGTATTGGTACAAAGTTCTTGCCATTTACTAATAAACCATTTACCATAAGAATTTCTGCCTCGAACTAATTCTTAGACTAGAAATAGATGCAACATTAAAGTATAGGCTGCAGAAAGCGGCATGTGATTAATGGCCACATTTTATTTTATATTTTTAATTGTGTTTGCAATTATTTTAAATAGAGGTTATTATTTTTAGTTTAAGGTCTAAATTTTGATAGCTTATTTGAGATATTGCTACCATTACATGTTATCAAAATTACTGATTCTTGAAGTAAATTGGATTTACTTCTATGAAGTACTTGCATTTGTTTTGTATGAGAATTTCTTCACAATTTAAGACTTCAGTTAGGTTACTTAGTGGTATGCATAAAGTCTAGCATATGCTTTATCTAGCAAATGTTAGTGTAATCTTAGCTTGAAGGTAGCAACCTGGCTAGCTTTACTTGGTTTCTTGTAGAATAATCATCGTAACCCAGTACCAGGTGACTTTGTTTCATGTTAGGAAATCTTAAAAGTTGTTTTGCTGCACTATAAAATTCATGAATATCCGTCAAAAGATAAGCGCATTAAGCTGAGCAACAATACAGTGAGAGTGTATAAATATTTATGCAGGTTTGATGAATGTCAGGTTCATTTTGCATAATTTCTTGGAAGACTGTGCAGAAACACACATGCTACCTGTTTTGGTGATACAATTAGTAAATCCATTAAATCCACTTCTAACCATCAATCATAACCCCAAACCTCTCCTTATAACACTTTGGCTTCCATTATTACCTAATTTGGATCCCTGTATTTTATATAAATATGTTCTTATTGCTTTCATAGCATACTCTTCACTAATATTGCTATCTTTTGGTCATGCTGTCTTGCATTGCTAATCTGAATCCCCAAATACTCAATTTTCTTCGTTGTGATTATCTGTATCCTTCCATTTTTTCTTCCATTTTCAATTTTTGCCCTTTTGAAGATCATAATCCTATAATTTTTAATCTTTATCTTCAACCCCTAAATTTTACAAAATCATCCAATCCCCTTTAAATTCTTAATAATCCAATATCCCTTTCACCAGGGATCCTACAAAAGGGTGAATAAAATTCTTAAAAATCACTAAAAAAAATTTCTGAAGGAGGGTAAAAAGAAAGTATATAAAAAGCTTATGCATGGCGAAAGCTGTAACTAAAATTGTTAATGATTTAAGGCAGTTTTAATATTTATGTTGAATGTCCTAAAAATACTAAATAAAATGAAACTACCATATAATAAATAATCACCGTAATTTGCAAACCTCGTAATGCCACTTTTTTTGTTGTTGTAATTTTTGCATTATTGCAGCATCTGTTGAAATATTGGGATCTGTGTATTTAGTATTATGGTGCCATCTGTTCTTCAAACCTTTGAATTACACAATTAGCATAACTTGTATCTCCACTGAATATATTCTTACTTAGCAACACTCATAACTCCAATAATTTGCATACCTAGCAATTCCATTTATGCTGATTTATACATAAAAATCTGATGCGCTTCATTCACATGACTTTCTCTACATCTCCAACAAATTGTTAAAAAGCTTACGCTTCTATTTCATATTAATGGACAAAAAATTAGCAGAAATAGTATTACTACTTGCTTCCTTGTAAGTAGAAGCGAAATAAGGGATTACTATAGGTTAAAGTGATAGTCAAAAGCTGGTTGCTATGTGACTGAAGTTCCTTTGTTTGTATGGACAGGAATTGACAAATTTCTGTATGAGAAAAGTTAAGTTTTTCAAAGTTGAAACCAAAAACAAGGAATATCTCGAAAAAGATCAACTCCATGAAAAAAAAAAAGTGTATGCAACATAAATTGTGTGTTTTAATGTGCTCTACATTTTTTGAGTTTAGCAGTTATGCAAAATTAACCCAGAATAAAGTAGTCTTCAAAGGCTATTCCCAAAAAATTCAAAATATACATTTGTCCGGTAAATATCTTTAATATACAATATTTTAATCAAAGTCATTAGAGCCTTTTTTGAGAAACTCAATTTTCGAAAAAAGTTCCATGTAAAGGGTAGTTTGGGATGGGATGATTTTTCTCAAAATCTTCATGTTGCATCCTTGGAAGATACTAAACTTAAATACCAAGTATGGTATTTAACCGACTTCGTTTTTGAGTTATTGTGTTCGACACATGCACACGCATGTGCAGAATTTTTTCTGAAAATACTTTTGATATAGGGACCCTAAAACATATATTTCCAGTGAAATCTCGGTATCAAATTTTTCTCTATGCACCATGTGCATAGTGTGTGTAAGAAAGTAAAAACTCATAACTCTATGTACTCTCATGCCTTAATAGCTAATTTATTTGGCACAGTGTTTTAGTTGAAAGTTTCTCACATCGTTTTTCATTGATTTATTTACAATTCTCTTCAGGGACAAATCATGATATATTATTGCCATGCTTCATTTGGTGTGGTGTGTGATTATTTAGTGCTCAATTAATTTGTACTCTGTTGACCAGGTAAGTCTCTGATTTGAAAATATAGTATTTAAAACTAGATTCATACCACATTAGAGCAAAACATGTTTATAGGCATTAATTTCTTTCCAAGTTTTGGGTCAAAAGAATGCTTAATATGGTACTCCAAGGAAATGAACACCTAGATGAAGCAACAGAAAATATATTTGAACAATAATGAATGCTGAAATCCTCATGATGCTAGGAATTGAACAGACTAAATCAGCGTCAAACATTACAGAGAACAAAGAGAAAGGTTGGGAGCAGGAAATTGAAATAATGCATTAGAGTGAACATGATGAGGTGCTTAGGACAATTAATTTGACAGAAGAGGGATTAATCCCCACAGCAAGCAATGTTACCTACAATGGTAGGCATTATAAGAGGAAATTATGTTTAAGGAAGTCTAGGTTTTTCAGAAGAAAATGGAAAACAGGAAGGTTCCTCAGAGAACACAAATATAAGGACATGGAAAAACTCGAAATTGAACAAATCTGTTTGACAAAAGATTCACATATCCATTATTAACTGACATGGTTCTAAAAACAGAAGTAATGTTCAAGAAACTCCAGAAAATAAAAATTGTGATGATTAATAAATAAAAAACAAATAGTTTTACTTGGAAAATCAATCAAAATAAAAGTGCCAGGAAAATGAGCAAGTCTTATAAGGGGGAAAAAAAGAAAGAAAAGAATGACAAAAATGTGAGTGGACAGTGGAGCTACAGTATGGATAGAGAAGACTAGCAAATGCCCCATTGCAAATGTTCAGATAGCAATAATGTCATGAAGCGTTAACTGTTCATAGACAATGACAGAAAAATCATTTTCAAAAGCTTTTGGGGTTGGAAGGAGTAACCTATTCATATTAATTTAATGGTAATGTGCCAAACAGAAGGCAAAGGGAAAGAAAAAATGAGCAATCAAGGAAACATTTTCCTATGCATTATTTTCTCAAACTTCAGTAAGTCAAGGTGTGTGTATACAAAATTGTTTTTGCATATTTTACTAGGAGAATGGTCAGCTCCGCAATGGAAGAACTACTAGGATAAGGAAGGTAACTCATCAGGGGAGAAAGAAAAGAAGAAAGAAAAAAAAGAAAAAAAAAACTGAGGATATTATTCAAAACTAAAAGAACAAACAAGAGTCCTTTTGGGAAATGATCAAAGAAAACGGTCCCTTTTAGAATTTAGATTTCACTGCCTATAATGGGATGGATCACATTCTACAGAGTATCTACTAAAAGAAGTACTTGGAAATCCAAACTGCAGCCATGCAAAGCTGGCATAAATCCCAAGGGATATTGCTACTTACCATCAACAATTTGAAAAGACGGAACTGAGCTTGTTTCATCTTACAAAGGATGAATGCGAGTAATACCTAGTTCATTCTCAAAAGAAGAGGGAAGCTTGAGAAAAACAGAATCCCACGTTTATGCAAGTTTATATTTCAAGACCAAGCTAGCAACGCACAACTAGGAAATTTTCATCTTAAAGAACAAAGAAGAGTGTTGTTATTTATGGCGTGAAGTTGAGGGTGGGATTATTTCACATGAATTTTCCAGTGTAACGGTAGATTTCCTTTCAAGCCAGCTACCTCTCTGTGTAAACATAATTTAAAACTGATTTTATACAGTGATGGCTGCTGTTAACAAAACAGCTATCAGTTTCAAGAAGTGTAGCTATAGACAGGGTGTCCAGTGACCGGGAAAATCTGGAAACCCGGGAAAAGTCAGGGAATTTAAAATTTCTGGAAAAGTCAGGGATTTAATAAAAATATCAGGAAAATTGCTGACATTTTTGTTTCCCCAATGCTTTAAATTCGGGAAGGTTGTTTGTGGCACGGGTGCAAAATTGTATGAAACCGTTAAGAATTTCCCTTTTCATGGCAGCGAGCCTGTCAACGGTGAACTGCGCAAGTACCAGGCTCTTAGTAGTGTCACTTGTGACAACAAGTATTGTTGGCGTATAGAAGAAGAAAAACCCGAGTGAGATTTATTCCTCGAAAATCAATGCAAGAGAGAAAATTGCTGAAAGGTAAGTGGTGATTGTTTATTATGTAACATTATTTAGTATAGTGCATTGTCGTTTAAGTTCATCCTTTTCTGCCAGCTGCCGTTTTTCCGACAATGTGAACTAACAAGTTTTGTCCTCTGCCGTTAAAGAAATTGGGAAGTTGCTTTGTTTCATTTTGGTTAATCTTTCTACGTGTATTTTAGTGCAAAACAACTAAATTAACTCAAATATAATTCCAAACATTGCGTTGCATGTGTCCGCTTATAGCCTGCATCATCTTTACTGTCCTTAGCCACTAGAGAACTAGGTATGTTCCTTTGTTTCATTTTGTTGAACCCTTTTATGCGTCTTTTGAGTGCTAAACTAAAATAATTAAGCCTGTGTCTGCCTCACATTCAACAGGTCGCTCGAATCTCGCTAAGGGTGAGTTACTGAGATATGATTTTTATCAGGGTTTTCCCTTACCGCAAAAGACACATGTATGAACCAAAGCAGGTTAAAGGACTTAAGCTAAAAAAAATTGTTTAAATATATATTTATATATATGTATATATTATAAATAATCTTGTCAAACATAGCGTTCCGTGTACCTCTTAAAGCATGCATCATATTTGCAAGCTATGGTACTCATAATCAACATTTACTTTTAATCCATGTTACGTGCATACTTCTTTATTTTAGTATTACTTTTACATGCATTTTTCACATTGTGTTCTTTGTGCTTGTCCACGTAAACAGCTTGTGTTAATGGTAATTAGTATGTCCATTTCCCATGTAAGTGGTCTAGAGTTCGAATCTCGGCGGTGACTTGCTTATGCCGGGATTCGATGAACTTTGTAATGTGAACTTAACGTGACGTAACTTGAAACTCTAACACGTATTAAATGGAGCTATTTAGGATTAACTTAACATGATTTAACTTAGCACGATGTAATTTCCCGATATGTTATGTGATGGTAGATAATTGATTGGTGTGAAGCGTAGAACGAACAGTTGAAAACAACTATCACCAGGAGTCATTTCTGTTACGTTAAGTGCATCCTAATAGACGTTGAATTTAACAACATTTAACTTAACGTTACATGGGCGCCGTGGCCGAGTGGTTAGACCACCTGCCTCTCACCTAGTTCGATTCCAAGCCACAGCATGCGAGATTTGTGGTGGACAAAGCGGCGCAGGGACGGGTTTTCTCAGAGTTCTCCGGTTTCCCGCGCCATCGCATTCCACCGATGATCCATCTTCATTCCATGTATCACCAGTGTCATCGCCTGCGGTGCCACAAGTAGTAAAAGCGGGCGCTAAACAGTCATAAATAAATAATTCACGTTACATCCTTAAGTTAAGTAAAGTTCATCATAATCCCGGCATTATTTCCTTGTTTTTAACGTGAAATGGGGTGAATATCAACTGCTTTGTATGTTTCAGTGCATAAATGCCATAGAAGTTACCCTACAGTTACATGCTAAACAATATGTGCTATCACTTAACATAGGTAATGGGAAGGAACAATTTGACACTATCAAGAAATTAGGTTGTCACGGAATTTAACCCTAAATAGGTGTGTTTATACAATGTTTTACACTTTCAAGTTACATCGCATCAAGTACATTAGAATTCCAGGATAAGTTTTTTTTTGTTTTTTTTTTTAATATAGTGTTTAACGCCCGCTTTTACTGCTCTGACACCGCGCAAGCGATGACACATGGTACATGAAGATGGAGCACCGGTGGAATGTGATGGCGGGGGAAACCGGAAAAAACCACCTATTCGCCACCTTGCCCACCACAAATCACATGTCTCTTGGGATCGAACCCGGGCCGTCTAGGTGAGAGGCAAATGGTCTGACCACTCGGCCACGGTGCGGCCTGCATAAGAATTAGCCAGTCTCAAACTTGTCATAAAATGTATAGGTACGTAAAATGATTTCAGTATCACTACACAGCTTCTATTTGCTACCTTACTTTGATATTGTTTGAAAAGTCCCAATTTGATTCTCACTTATGTTAATTCCATTGCAGGGGGGGAGGATTTCATTGCAAGTTGCAATTCTGGTATACTTCTGGGAAACATTACAATGAAAAATAAAACTGGTTCCTCAGTGGCTCTACAAACCGTGCCCGTAGCCGACGCGTGTGCGCAAACAGAGCAGGCGCCGAGCATAACAATCTTGCAGTCTTCAGCATTCACAGCACCCACTGCCTCAAGTTCTATTTCTCCAGAACCTGCTCGTAAGCCGCTAGTTAGACCGACACCATCTGTCGCTGCTCCTCATGAGCGCAGTCTTAAAAAACCAAAGACTACTGATAAACCTTCCAAGTCCCGTTCTCGTTCTACGAGCTGTAGGGGATCTTCCGCATCCCGAACATCAGCGGATAGCGGCGACGAAAGTGGCTATACTCTTGTGGGTCCAAAGAGTAAGAGTGTAAAGAACAAGAAACACCCACCTTAACTTCAACTACTTCGTTTCCACCATTCGATTGCATCCCAGCTGCAAACTCATATTATGATTAATCGGTAACCTTTCATGCCTCTAACTGTGCTCCATGGCTCTCCTGACGTGGAATATCCGCGGTGTCCGTACCCATAGGGCCGAATTGCAGCTGTTACTACGGTCCTATAACCCTCTGGTTCTGTGTTTGCAAGAGACAAAGCTTCGCCCCCCACGATGCATTTGCCCTGCACCAATACCGTCCCATGCGGTGTGAGGTTACACCGGAGGACGGCTCTCCTGCTCATGGGGGTGTTATGATCCTCACGCGCAATGCAATTTGCGGTCAGCCAATCTCGCTTACTACTACCCAGCAAGCTGTTGCTATCCGACTTAACTCTTCCTGGTTTCTGCTTTACTGTATGTAATGTCTACGTTCCGCCTTCATCTATCCTCTGCACCGCTGACATCTCCAACTCTTGTCACAGCTCCCAGCACCTTTTCTTCTGCTGAGTGATGAAGTTCCCCTAGGGCCTGCGCACGAGGGACTGTTCTTGCTGACCTTTTCGGTCAGTATAGTCTCTCTGTTTTGAACACCGGTGAACCTACTTTCATTTGAGATTCTTCTGCCACGCTATCCCGCCTGGACCTTTCCATTTTCTCTGCACAGCTTGCTCACTGCTTTCAGTGGAACGTAGTATCAGACATTCATTCCAGTGATCATTGCCCTTGTGTCATTACTCTTATCACACCACATTTCCTCCTCGCGTGAGAGTTCTTGGCAGCTAAATCCAATTGGGCTCTTTTCCGCTCTGGCTGTTTTCAGCGACCGCCAGTTCGATTCCGCTTACCAGATGGTCGAGCATTTCAACTCTGTCGTGATGACCGCTGCCGAGCAGTCAACACTGCGGTTGTTTGCCTACCCTAGACGATTATCGGTTTCTAGGTGGACTGCAGAGTGCCGCGATGCCATTCGTGTTCGTAGGAGGGCTGTTAGGGTATTTCGTCACCTCCCTACGCTGGAGTATTTAATCAGTTTTAAACAAACACGCGCACGGGCACGCCGAATTATTCAGGATAGCAAAAGGGCTTCATGGAATTCGTTTGTGTCTATCTTGAATCGCACAACACCTTCATCCGTTGTGTGGGAGAAACTCCGCCGTGTTGCCGGTAAGCAGACTGGTACGTCAATACCGGGGCTACTCGTGGACACCGACACCGTAGTTGATCCGATTGCTGTTGCAGACGTCCTTGGTAGCACTTTCGCAAATATATCCAGTTCCGCAATTAGCACCCGGCGTTTCGTGCCATTAAGGCAGATGTGGAGTCTCTCTCTTTCCGGTCCTCTGACACCGAGTGCTGTAACACATTTTTTAGTATGCGAGAGCTGGATGCCTCATTAGCATCTTCTCGGCACTCGCCCCCAGGACCTGATAGTATCCACATCGCAATGCTGCAGCACCTCTCTTCTGGTGGTAAACTCTATCTCCTGAGCCTATATAACAGTGTTTTGCAAGAGGATGTGTTTCCTGCGGCTTTGCGTGAAGCCACCGTTCCCATTTTAAAACCGGGAAAGGATCGTAGACTTCTAGTTACCGTCCTATCTCCCTCACCAGTGCTGTTTGCAAGGTGATGGAGCGCATGATCAATGGACGGTTACGATGGTGGCTCGAGTCTGAGAAACTGCTCTGCAATATCCAGTGTGGCTTTCGGCGATACCGCTCCTCGACTGACCATCTCGTCCCATCTCGACTCATCCTGAATGGATTTCTATACAAGTGCCAAACTGTGGCCATTTTTTTCGACCTGGAGAAAGCTTACGACACTTGCTGGAGGACTGGTTTATTGTGTACCTTGCACAAGTGGGGCTGCCGTGGCCGCCTTCCAGTGTTCCTCCGGGAGTTCATGATGAACAGGGTGTTTGGTGTGCGTGTGGGTTCTGTTTGCTCTCGTGTTTTTAATCAGGAGAACGGAGTACCTCAAGGGTCGGTACTCAGCGTCACTCTCTTTGCTGTCGCCATCAATCCCATTGTCGAGTGTGTTCCTGCAGGTATTTCCTCCTTGTACGTGGACGATTTTGCAATTTATTGCAGCTCTCGGCGCACTTACCTTTTGGAGCGTCGCCTGCAGGCATGTCTTGATCTTCTACATGCTTGGAGTGTTGAAAATGGTTTCCGGTTTTCTTCCGAGAAGACAGTTTGTGTAAACTTCTGGCGTCGAAACGTTACGATCCGCCTTCTCTATACCTTGAGCCGGAATCGCTACCCTTCGCCGAAACGGTGAAGTTTCTGGGCCTGGTTTCGACAGAAAGCTTAGCTGGTCATCCCATATCTCTTCGCTGAAGGCTAGATGTGATCGTTCACTAAATATTTTACGTGTTTTATGTGGCACATCCTGGGGAGCAGATCGCACCATGCTGTTACAGCTCTACCGTTCCCTTGTCCGCTCTAAACTTGATTACGAGTGCATTGTGTACTCTTCGGCATGTCCTTCGTTTTTAAGTCGTTTAAACCCCGGTCACCATCGCGGGATTCGTCTGGCGCTGGGTTATTAGTTTGTCTTGCGGAGGCTGCTGAACCTTCGCTGTGCTATAGGCGCGACGTCCTTCTTTGCAGCTATGCTCTCCGCCTCTTTGCCTTGTCAGATCACCCCTCTTTCAAATTATTCTTTGACGAGTCTCTTGACCGTCAATATGCTGTCTGCGCGCAGGCCTTGCTTCTGGCAGGGGTTCGTTTTCGTATCCTTCTTCGGCTCTTTGATGTTCGCGTACCGCCTGTCTCCACTGGGGGAATGTTCATTCCCCCCAAGTTACGTTGCGACTCCCTGTTCCACCTTTGGTTCCGTGCCGAAGCCACTTACTCCGTCCTCGGTCTTCCGCTCCGCATTTTTAGCTTTGCAGGCCGAGTTTCCTAATCATTGTTTTATTTACACAGATGGTTCCAAAGAAGACCGTGGTGTGTTTTTGTTTTAATTCGCGGAGTTATACATTTAATCTTTCGGGGCAGTGTTCTATTTTTACCGCAGAACTTTTTAGTATCTACCAAGAAATTTTTATCCGGGTCAGGATTTTAGGCAGTTTGTTATATGTAGTGATTCCCTCAGTGCACTGCAGGGCTATATCCCTCCCATCCTTTGATATTCAGGACAGTCTGCACTCGCTCTGGGTTCCTGGCCACGTGGGTGTGAGCGGTAACGAACAAACGGACACAGCCGTCAAGTCGGCGATTTGATTGACATGTTTTTAGCCCCACTGTTCCTCTGGGTGATGTGGGTCTTCACCTGCGACGGGCCGTTCTTTCACACTGGTTCGCGGAATGGTCCAGCATGCGTGGCAACAAGCTGAGAGAAGTTAAATCCCTTCCTACCCCCTGGCCTACTTCTTTGCGAGCATGTCGTCGCGATGAAGATTTTAGCGCGACTGCGTATAGGGCACTGCTATTTTAGCCATCGGTATCTTTTATGTTTGGGAACCCGCACCTCAATGTGCTTCGTGTAACAAGCCTTTGACGGTGCATCATCTTTTATTGGAGTGCCGCCATTTTACTGTGCTGCGTGCCTCCCTATGTCTGCCTTCTGACCTTCCCACCTGCTGGGCGACAACCCTGGTACTTGTGAGGGACTTTTTAACTTTCTTCGCCGCTGCGGGATGTACAGTTGGGTTTAATTCTATCTCAGGTTTTTAATCTTTTTACCGACTTTTCTTTTAGGTTACCTTTTCGTTTCCTTCAGTGGCATCCTTTTTGTGTCAGTTTAATCCCTTGATTTTAGCCTGGCCTTGATAGCGCTTTTCTGCTTTCTCCCTGGTCTTAACCCTTGTGCGGTACTCTTGATTTAGTGGTTTTTCTGCGTTTTAGTTCTTAGCTCTTTTATTTATACAAGGGCGCTAATAACCCAAGCAGTTATGCACCCTAAAACCCCACTGCTATTACTACTGCTGCTGCTTAAAAACGTTATGTGAAATTGGAAAGTTCATGTTTTGCAGGTTTTTCTCAAGAGTAACATTTTGCCTGTAATTTATGGCCTTTCATTTGTACAGAGATAATTCCTCCAATCTACCATTAGCTCCATTTCCCCTGTTTTTTTATTATGATCACTGCTGAAAAATGATTGATTTTGTGCAGAAGCATCATTTCAGTTTCTAATTGGGGTGAGGGGAGGTTCCTGAAATAGTTTCTCGAGTTAAAGTGAATTTTAATGACATGTTTATCTTAAAATAAATGTGACACATTTGTATTATTAGTACATCATAAATTATAAGCATATATCCTAATTATTTTTCTAGCTTAGAAGTTTACCCTTCTGCCCCACTTCATGATGCCCCTGATTTTTTTAAAAACTTAGAAATTATTTTCACTACTGGTTTTTAAAATTGTATTAATAAACTCTTAAAATCACATTATTGATAGTCACAAGTTTCCGTTTGGGGTGTTCTATTTGATTTGAATGATCTGTTCCAAAATTATTTTTACTGTTAAGATGGTTCCTTCTTGTAATTAACAATTATTTCTTCCTTCAGGCTGTGACAGAAGGATAAGAGGCTATGGAAAAAAGAAGAGCACTCACGGAGGTAAAAATGTTAAGAGCCCAAAAAAGCTAAGCTTCTAAAAGATGCTCTCCAAGAAGCAGAAGTTTTAACTAAAGAAATTAAAAAGCTTAGTAGTATGAGTTACCATGGAATGCTGACAGTGTAAATAATGTGAATAAATGTAAATATTAGTTTACAGTGTTATGTATAATTTATGGTACCATATGATCTCCAATTACAAGTCAGTAGGCGAGTTATTAACTTATTAATTTTAACTATGAATTGTAACTGAGTAAATATTATACTTCTTTGGGCTTGTGGGTATTCCTCTTCGAGACATGTCATCCGAAGCTTTGTTTAACATCTTTAGTGGTATGGCTGAAGTACTCTTTTGCTAATATTGGTGCAACTTGATGCGATTAGCAAGAGAGTACTTCGGCTATACCTCTGAAGATAACTAATACATTTTGGACAAAACATTTAGAAAAAGAATGTCCAGTAGACCATAGACCACAAACCAGAGTACTTTTATGTCTAATTACACTGACATGAAATCTCACTTTTGTTTTAATTGCGTTTAGCTGTTTTTTTTTTTCTATCAGGGAAAATTTATCTCATGGTATGGAAAAGTCTGGGAATTTCTTGAGGATAGTTTGCTGGACACACTGTATAGAACAGAAATATCTTGGGATGGGACATGCACAGATGGAAATGGATTAAATGCATTCCACCATAGAGCAAGTTCTGCAAAACAGGAAGATAAATGGTCTGGCAGAAGCTCGAATGAATCCTTGATGCTATGTAGTGAATTTAGATCTCACCTTATTTAAGATCTTTGAGGGAAAACAGACATATTTCAATAAGATGAGGAAATCAAGTCTGTAAACTGACAGTAACAGACTTGAAACCCCGCATACTTACCTGATGGCACAATTCATTACAATTTGAATTTTTCACAAATTTTTTCACCATTTTTATGATAATTTATCTTATGACAAGCCTTAATTACACAAAATGTGAAAGAGAATTTTATTTTCTATTTGAATTTTGTATTACTGTAGGTACAGCATTATTTATGGAATTTAATTTGTTATTAACTATATTTAAGTGCTGTACTAACCTTCTAGTATTATCAAAAATAGTGCTAATTAGAAACATTATAATATTGTTAACTTGAATTTATTTATAGATGAATGTGTAGAGGTTTCAGTAAGTTAACAGTTGTAATTTAAACAAAAAAAAAAAAAAAAAAAAAAAGGAAATTTAATCTGTACTTATCTGAACTGATGCTTCCTTATATTACACATTTGAATTAATAAAAGGTATTTTAAATAGTTATAAACTGCTACCTTTACTTGAAGGAAAACCTAGTAAATCCTTGTTTTATTTAAGACTGAGAGATAGAAAAATTTGTAACTCCAATTTTTAAAATTTTATATACTTGTATCAAGCAAGTTTAAAAATGATCACATTTCTAGTACTAAAACATAAACTGTATAGTGTAAATCAAAAATGATTCACATTCCTTTAAAAATGGGGAAATTAAAATGTTTTTCGTCCTCCCTGTGAAATCTCCTTAATCCTTTCCATTCAAATGATTGCATATGGCATCGTTAAATATATTAAATAACAGCTTCTACTTTGACCAGAGATGCTATTTGTCAACATCTGTTAATTCCAGAAGGCTTCCACAGACGTCTGATAACTCTGTTTTCAGTATTTAGAGCTCAGCAGTTGGTACAGCCATTTTCTTTTGCTGGTGTTGAAGTTAAAGGCGTTGCTAATGCTGAGCATTTTGCAATTAAGAAGGTAAGTTGTATCTTATTTCTTAATGAAGCAATGATTTTCTAGTTATAAAAGGATTAGGTTATGTTACTTTCTATTACATTTAGCATAGATACTCCATCGGTGCCATTGAATTTGGCTACATTAGGCATTTTGTTAGGAAAGAGTATCTTAATAGTTGTTAATGTTTGTTATGCTGGTAATTTAATTGTGTTGAGAATAGAGCTGCAAAGCATGTGCAAATATACATTAGAATATGAATACTTAGTAATTTTACAACTGACACATTATGTATTTCTTTTTGTTCTTTTCAGATGAGTAAAAAATTAACAGAACCTGAAGCTATCCAGAAACTTTTTACTTCTTGGAGGAGATGTTTCTGATGAGAGCATTCTTTCAGATGTAGATGGAGCGACCAAAATACTTGAGTTTGAAGAAGAAATTAGGTACCATAAAACAAATAAGACTCCAAAATCTTACTGTTGAGGTTAGGAATCCTGAAGAAGTTGATATAGATGACATACCTCTTGTTGATCGCTTAGAGAGCTCTGTTACATATGCCAGCTTGCAAGGTAGGAGTGTTGATGCTATGGACACAAGGGGCTGATGGATTATTCTTCAAACCAAGATGGAGAGCTCGCAATATTGAACCTGTGGACTTGGTTTGTGATATGCAGCAATTTTCTCCTCCGCCATATAATATGATGACTCTAATGTACTTCAAGTAGTTTTGTGATGATGCTATGATTAGAAACTTTTCTGAACAGACAAATCTATACTCGGTTCTAAAAAATTGTGCTAGTATTAATACTAACCCATATGAAATTGAGCAGTTTATTGGCATACAATTTTACTCTGGCATAGTTAAAATGCCTAGAATGTTTTGGGGAATGGGTATACGTTTTCCAGTTGTAGCAGATAATATGGCGAGGAACCGTTTTGATTTACTGAGAACATATTTTCATGTCAATAACTCCAACATGCGAGGTAGAGATGACCCTGCATATGCTAAATTTTTTAATGTTAGGCCCTTTATTGATGCTGTAAGGAAAAATTTCTTTGAAAACCCAACCTCAGGAATGCAATTCAGTTTATGAAATTATAATTCCTTTCAAAGGAAGATCTTGTTAAATACATATATAAAAAATAAACCTCATAAATGGGGCATAAAGATGTTTGGAATACTCTTCTGGAATACTGTATGATTTTATAATTTATGTTGCTAAAGACACCAAAGTTGCAAATTATGGTTTGGGAATAAGTGGTCATGAAACTAGCAGAATATTTGCCAAAAAATCAAAATTACAAAATATTCAGTGATAACTAATTTTTGTTATAAATTATTTATGTCCCTTAAGCAAAGTGGGATGCTGGCAGCAGGGACTGCAAGATCTAACAGATTGCAAGGGTGTAAGCTAAAAAGTGATGTCAAGTTGAAAAATCAATGTTGGGGAAGTTATGATCATAAATCAGACACAAATCAAAACATTACAGTGGTAAAATGGTTTGATAATAAATCAGTCCATTTAATTTCTTCATACAAGGGGGTGGTTCAACCCATTCATCAAGTAAAACGTTGGTCTGTGGTGGAAAAAAATCATTTGCAGGTTCCTTGTCCTGCTCTTGTAAAGGAGTATAGTGAAGCAATGGGAGGGGTAGATTTGCATGATATGTTGGTTGAGTTGAACAGAACAGCCATAAGGGCAAAAAGATATTACCTAAGAATTGTGTTTCACCTTGATTCCTGTATGGTAAATGCATGATTGCTCTATAGTCGGCATTGCAAACAGAGGGGTGAAAGTCAATTCAAGAGTGACATAGCACAGGTATTGTTAGCTAACAAATCAAAAAAGAGGTCGACCATTGGGGGAACACGAGGTAGCCAAAAAGCGTGCTCCTAGAGCTTCGAGACCTTTGGCACATGTGAGATATGACGGAGTGGACCATTTCCCAGATTGTACCTCACAAAAGCAAAGATGCAAGCATTGCATACAACATTATTCAAAGGGAAATGCATCAAATGTAACACAGCATTATGTCTGAATGATGGAAGGAACTGCTACTTTACCATACTCCTTAAGTGCTCCTTCATATTCCTTCGATTAACTAAGTTAAAGATATTATTGAAATTATTTTTGAAAAGAAAAAATGATCAAACAATTAAATATACAAAGCACAATATGACAAACTGTGATTTTTGTAGTAATTTAGAAGTTAACAATGTTGAATGGTTTCCTAATAAAAAGATATTTAACACAATGCTTCCTTTCTTTATTACCCAATGGCATCACACAGTTTTATTGATATAAATGTAAAAAAATCAATTATAATTATGTTCATAATATTTCATACCTAAAGAACAATGACACGTATAAACTTTTTTTTTTTCTCTCTCCTGCCTTTGATATTGCAGTCTGGAAAGGGTTAAATGGAGTTACAAGGTCTGATGCTACATGCAACAGGTGGTTGTGTGCAGCTTGGTGTTGTGTTGCTCTCTATTCTTGTCAACAGGATGACGTCATCAACAGCAGGGATCTCAAAATTCATGAAAATCTTCTTTGGTGATAAAGATATTTTCCCAAATTTGTAGTTCCAAAGTTTTTTTTACACATTTAATTAACTCTATTTTTTCCTTTATGTTATGATTTTCAGACCAAAAATGATGTGCTACTGCAGATTTGTCTGCATGCTTGTACCTAATGCTTCTCAAGTGTTCTTTCATCCTAGTTTCCAAATTTTGTTTTATTTTTCCAATATAAATGTTATTGCAGTCTTGGCAGCTCATTTTATAAATTCCTGAAGTGTTCAGTGTGGTATCTTACAAAGGGTGATTCAATAAGTTTCGGATAATGTATCTATTTTGAGGGGTCAGTTTTATATTGAAGTCTTTAAAAATCCTTTCAAATTTCCAGAACATTTTTGGGTGAAAAGTAAATTTGCAAAATTTCACGGATGGTTTGTCCAATTTTTCCAGAGTGGCGATTCCATGTAGACTTTTATTTCTTTTGGTGTCTGTAGATCGATTTGTCTATGATGTTAGTATTATAATTGTTCAGTTTGGCAACCTGATGAATGTGTGTGTATTCTTTTTGGTATTCTGTTTTATTCATAGGGACATTGATAAGCCTATGAACCAGACAATGAAAGATGGCAAGTTGATGCTGTATGGAGTTGAACTGGTTCTGTTTTATGTAACTGTCAACATGTTGCTTTTTTGTATATGCCAAATTCTAAGCTTGTTTCAGTTCTCATGTTTTTCAGATCTAAGAAGGGCAACAATCAATCTTGTTACTCTTCCGTGGTGAACACTAGATTTTTCTTGTAAATTCGACAACTTTATTGCATCGTCCATTAGTTTTTTAGGAACGATGGCAAACACATCATCCACATATCTGTGCCAGGATTTGAAGATCTGTGCAGAGGCTTTAGTGATTTTGATTTCTAAATTGCTCATATATAAGTTTGCTAACATAGGAGAGAGAGGGTTGCCCATGGCCAAGCCTGCAGTTTGTTGAAAAACCTTGTTGGAAAATGAGAAGCTATTTTGTTTAATGCAAAGATCTGTCAGTGATGTATGAAGAATACATCAAACTTGATATTTAATTTCAGTATCTCCCAAGGATGCAACATGGGAATTTTCAAGAAATTCCCCCCACGCTTAACTGCCCTTTACATGGAAAAAAATTTCAAACATTTTAATTTTCTCTAAATCGACTAACTATTTTGATTAAAAGCTCTTACATGATAAATAAACTGTATATCTTAATTTTCGGGGAATAGCCTCTGAAGACCTCTTTATTCTGGATGTGTTTTTTTTTTCTTTTTCTTCCATAACTATAAACCGTTATAGATGGACAAAAACTAACTTTACAAAAAAATGTAGAGTTAACCCTTTTAGTGCCAGCTCATATGGCAAAATGCTGTCAGAAAAGTGCCAAGCATTTTAAGAGGAGAATGCAGGGTTTTAAATTATTAGTAAATAAATGACTACTAAATGACATAGGGAGCTGATTTTTTTTTTTTTTTCCCCCGCATTTTTAGTAAACCCTTTTTTCTACTGTATGGATGAGAAGTGTTTTCAATATTTTAAGAAATTAAAAATGGAAGAAAAAATTGACACTAAAGAGAAATGCTAAAATAATCAATAATTAGGCATTTCAAAAGCAAATTAAATGAAAGATTAGTCTTTACTAAAACTGCATCCATTTTGGTCTGGTGGTTTTTTTTTTAAAAAATAAATAATAAATAAATTCACATGACCTGAAACTGGGAAGAAAGAAAAAAAAAAAAATGTCAAAAACACACACATAAGCATGATGTCACTATTAATGAAAATGGCTTAAAGCAATAGGATACAAATGTAACCTAGGTTACTGTACAATTTAGCACTTGTGTATTGTGCAGCTGAATGACTGATTAATTTTGTATTCATAATCTGGTTACACCTTCATAAATCCACATTGATAAGTACACCGATTATTGGGTGCATTTTCATTGCTGATGCTACAATATATATCTTCCTCTCTTACATTGATATCAGAAATTCTTTCATCAAAGTCTAAACATTCAACATCACTTGCTTGCTTCTAATACTGCATTGCAGTAGGTACACATTTTAGTCAATAAGGAAAATATCTGGGATGCCACGTTCGATTGTGTGGTATGTTACTTTGGTGGATGCATTATTTCTGCTTGCAGTTGATATAATTTAATTCTTGATTTAAATCGCTGTATCCTGTTATCAAGTGCTGTGGAGTGTAAGGTTACCCAAAGAGTTAGTGAAATTTAGGTTCCATGTTATTAAGTGTCATAGTTTAACATAGAACTTTTGAAAAGTAATTGAAAGGGTTATTTGTGATTTTCAAATTGGAAATGTATAGAACTGTTCTTATTATGCAGATGTCCCTTTACTTGTGAAATTAAAGGGCATTAAATGAGCATTAATGAGTAGAATAACTCAATGAGCTAGAGTTGCTGATATTGCTTGTTCTATATGAGGGACCAAAATTTAAAATACTCAAAATCAGGACTTTCAATGTTCTTGATGGGTACTGCGATATACAAAAAACAAAGTGAATTTGAATCGGAGATTGAAGTCCCAAGTAATGCTTCAAATTAACTTGGTGGCTTCCATTTCTTTGAATACTCCGTTTTATTTTTGCACTTAAGATTTTTTTTTTCCTGGTATTTATTGATCCATTTCATATATTCATTTTGAAACTAGCAATACTTGCATTTACATCAGTAATAAGTGTAAACTTACATTTTGTTTTTCTTTCAAGTGCAAAATGGTGGCATCTGATCGTCAAGAAAAGGAACGAGTGGATGCACGAAATGCTTTAGAAGAATATGTGTATGAATTGCGAGGGAAACTAAGTAACGAAGAAGAATTGGGAACATTTGTTACTGATAATGACAGAAACTCCTTCTCACATCAGTTGGACAACATGGAAACTTGGCTATATGAAGAAGGAGAGGATTGTAACCGACAAGTATATGTTGATAAATTGGGAAGTCTAAAGGTAAGCATACAATTCATGCTGCTTCTATGTCCTTCAACAGGTAACTATGGGGCTATATTGTAAGTGGAAGTGGAAGATCTGGATTTTTAGCTTTGAACAAATTAATTCTTGTTGCTGCTTTCACAAACACCTTTTTGCCATTTGAATTTAATTCGTTCACTTTGATATGATGTACATATCTTCACGGGTTCTGTGCAAACCATGTACTGTAAAAGTTTAATATATAATGTGTGGGAAGCTTATAGAAAGGGCTTTGGCTGCCATTTTCATGTATGGAGCAGCTTCCATAAGTAAGAGTAAAACTGTCAAATTTCAACCCATTCGACCATAACAATTGCAGAGATTCATTATTAAGCTGCTGCTGTTACATGATTCTATGAATATTTCTCCACATTCTAATATAAAACACCACCGGAAAATATTTAATCATTTTCTAGCACACCTACCACATCATTTCCCATTTTCCTACCACTAGTGTGTGGTGATTCATGTGTGTGTCGAATGTTTAGAATTTGATACTAAAATCATTGTTCTTCTTGCTTCCCTGTGTTAAGAGACTAGATGTTTGAGAATTTCACATAGATGGTCAATGTTAATTAAATTGTCTTCACCACATAAAAAGCACTATGGGGAAGACCTTAATCCAATTTTGAAAAAATGTCTGCTCAGGTAATCATGGTCCCTTCAATCGTGTCCTATGATTAATCTGAACATTGCAACGTATTAATTTCTAGATGGATCTGGAATTATTTTAAGTTTATCCAATTTTCAGAGGAAGTAAGATATGTCATAATTGGTTGTGAAAGTATTTTTAATTAACCTTTTAACCGTTTCATAGCTCATTATGTTTCATTGTTTGAACAATTTTGGAACCCTTTTTGACCAACATCTGCCCGCTCATTCCCAGAAATTCCACAGTGGGATGGAATCTATTGGAAAATCTATTGTTTATTTAAATTTTGGAGATGGTTAAGCATATTGTGAACTTCATATTTTTTTGCATTTTAGGGCAGTAGTTGAAATAATGGCCTGAATAGCTACTTCGAAATCTGATAAGAAAACTTTTATTGGAAAGCTTATTTGTCAAGGCGAATAAATTTTGTAAGGGAGTATAAGTTGCATCAACTTCTCCATCAAAGTTTGTGAAATAATTTCCAACATACTTTTAGAAAGAAAGAATTTACAGGTAGCTCCTGCTCTTATCTTTTTGGTTGTAAAGAGAGCCATCTGTATAGATGAGCCCATTCTTCGTCTGGGTATCTTACATTTATGGTTTCAAGGGCACATAGTAAATCTGGGAGAGATGGTACAATCCTTATAATTCAACAATCGACCATCAGAATGTGCATTAAAACAAATGTTCAATAACATAGGTCAAAGATTGAGTTTTTTTGTTGTTTTTCTAGTAGCTATAACTAGATATTCCATGCAACTATATTGCACATATAGTAAAAACTTGCTCCACTCATAGTTTAAGCTCTTGGTGACTAAATTAGAGGCATATATTCAATGTAATTTTGTATATTTGTGTGACGTAGGATTTCAATAGAGTATATAGTGCACTTTTTTGGCCATGTTGATCAATCTGTGCAAAAGGTAGACTTGTGCCATCTATCCCTCTAAGTGGTTATAGATGGTGCGCAGCAGCCTGGGAGAAAAGGTGAATGTCTTCAAGCATTCAAATACAGAATTTAATAAAGTTACATATATCATTGTATAATTATAGTTTTGATTGAGCATATTTGGAAATTTTGGAAGTTTCTGGTCAAAATGGCGCAATTTTGTTTTGTTTAACCAGCCATGCTTTATAACAAAGCTTTCTTCAGTCCACTGAAACAGTGTATTTCAATCAAGAAACACAAGTTGCAACGTAAAAGGAAGGAAAGCATAGTCTGACCAGACCAAAAGAGGGAAATCTTTGGGTAACAATCTGCCTTCTTAGATTAAGTAGTAAAGTTTCAGAAAATTTTATACCTACTCAATCCATACCTTGCAGAATTTATGCATTGCAAATGCCATTCCTGATGATTATCACTTTCATATACAGCATCTACACCTGAAACTCATTATAAACACTGATTTGCCTTTGACTTCTTTTAAAAGTTTTACTCTAAAATTCATCAAATGGATTCCTCTTCCAAAGCTGCCTGCCAAAAACTGAAGATGAAACAATTTGAATTGCTACCATAGTGTAGTCTTACTATGTTGCCATATTGATTGGTACTGAATCCACTTGAAAACCTGGAGAGAACCAGGTTAATCCTTACGGAAAGGAAGAGAAGAAAAGGAGAAAAAATAGGAAGAGAGCTGAATATACACTAGTGCAAAAATAAATAAAAGCTGACCAATTCTGACAAACCAACTGAAAATGAAGTGGTCCTCTATCCAGATGAAAATAAATGTTTTGGTTATTGGGAAAATTATTTTACTATAATAAAGATGATTGGATGAAATGTGTAAAGTGTATGAATTGATACATGAAAATGTACATAAGAATGGGTCTTAACATAGGTGGGAAAGGTGTAGTAGCCTGGTGAATGAATCAAAATAAGACAGATTTGTTTTCTGAATAAAATTAAGTTGAATCAGTTAATTAAAATGAATTAAACTGTGCATGTCTATCCCATACCAAGCAGTAAGAGATGGTGGTGCATTGTTATATTTTCCAAACTCATGGCTTATATTAGGTTATTAAATACTCTTAGCAGTAAAACATTATTATAAGTGATTGTTTCAGGAATTTTTGTCGACAAAATCAAATTTTTTTTTTTTTATCGCCAAAGAAAATCTTTTTGACAAATAAATGTAAAAAGTGTGCCATCTCTCAGAATTACTCTATGCTTTAGCCTATAGATGAATTTCCTTTCTAAAATCTGCAATTAAAGGTTTTATTCTAGTTCAGTGATGTTCACTGGGTTTTTAAGAGGCATGAGAAGTTCTATTACGAATGGGTAATGTAGTTCATTTCTTGGTATGAAGCCTAATCGAACTGAAGGTAAATGTGTGGTGTTTCACCAATTTTTTTATTCTCTGGAAGTTTCCAGAGTTTTTTATATGTTAAAAGGGCTTCATTTTCCAAATGTCCATGTAAATGCTCGTAAGGTCCAGTTATTAACCTAAGAGCTTGATTTTATGTGTGTTCAAGTGTCATAGACGTTGATGTTACCAATACTACCACAGTATTTAACTGGCCTTATATATGAATTATGTTTGTTCAACCCCGTTTAGTTGCTGCAACTCTTTTTAATATCTCAAAACTGTTTGTTGCTATATCTTTAATTTTTTTCAATTTGTTTTTTCCAGCTTAATTTTTTATCAAACAATATTCCAAGATATTGAGCATTGGGTATAATAAAGGTGGTTGCTTTTTAGGGAAAAGAGCTGAAATTAAAACATTAATGGGAATGCATAGTTAAGTAACTAATCAATCGAGAGTAAAAACATAGATTACACTTAAACTTCAATCTTGAAATAAAGTAATTTATTTTGGACATGTTTCGGTGGTTGTTGCCATCATTTTCAACAGATATTCACTGATGAATTTGTGGTAGTGGCTGTAGAGGTCTCTCTTCTGGATAGATGAATTTTGAAATAAGTCCATTTGTGGTACAGTCAAATATTATTTTATTTTATTACTTTCCTCAATTGAGGGCTGCCATGTAGACAAAGTATAACTACACAATTAACATTTTTAAAAATAATTTACAATGCTAAAAATAAATTGTATAACTGAAGTACAAGTAACATATAAAATTAGAAATGATAAACTTCAAATCTAATACAAATAGCACATTAGACAGCATCTAGGGACATTTGGTTTCTTTTACGTTGACGGTTGCCAAACCAGTACACGACATTCCAACTAGTTGCTGATTGACTGCAAACAAAGTTAAATTGTTGTTCCACAGAATAGAGCTTCAGTTTATGAATTGTTGCTGCAGTTAAGGTGAGTTATCCAGGTTTTGAGTTTTGCTAAAAAATTGAAATTTTTATATGCATGATAACTTTGTACAAGTTAGCTCATATGCATGTAACTCAAATAGGATATAAAGGAATATGCCTTTAGTGTTGTAATGAAGACCTAATCATGACTTTTTACCTAAATCATGTTAATTTTGAGATGCATATACTTTTATAATAAAAGCCACACGGCCCAATCTTGGGACGGTGTCGCAAGTTAGGATACAAAACTGATTCAAAATAATTTATAGTTTTTGTTTACATTTTTGTTTTATTTTCAGGTTTTGGTGAAAGAGAAAGCTTTGGTAAGATATGGTCTCAAAAGACTGTCATACTTTCAATGAAAATGCAATACCAAAGACAGCTGAAATGGAATAAGCTACTGAAGAGCTGAAAAAATGTGGAGCTCAAAAGTCCTCAATCCAGAGGAAGGTAAAAAATGTACAGCAAAATCCTTATGGCTGACTCTTCATTTTGATTGAAAACAGTGAAACAATTATTTCTCAGTGTTTAGGCTTAACAGCGAAGTGTGGATTTCCATTCACTATCTTTGACATCAGATATGTGGTGAAGTTTCTTGATACTGGTAGAATCTCGATTCAAAAAAAATTTTCCCAGTTTTAAATGGCAAATGGGGTTTTTAGCACAGCAAACTGATGAGCTGAAGACTCAAACGTCCACTAACATAAAATCTGCCAGGGTGGCAATTACAGCGGAGGATATAGATAAATATTTTGATGGACTGGCTATTTCCTTGAAAGAAGTGCCAGTTGAGGCAATTGTAAATTTTAACGTGACAAGTATGCAAGATAATCCAAAAACAGAGGAGCAGTAAGGAAGGACCAGTTTCCCTGATTATTAAAGAAATCACTGGATATATTTGAGACAGACAATTCAGCCAATCTGAGAGCTGGTTTCCCAGTGGATAAGGAAGAGTTTCTAAAATGTTTGCTTAAAAAGTCAATGCCAAATAAAGCAAATGGAGCACAAACATGTGCAGTAATATGGTCTGTATCTTCTGAAGATTTTCCAAGATCAACATGGGGAAAAAGAAACTGTCATAAAGCTGAGGAAGAAAAAGATTACTCGCTCCAAGAAAAAGTATAAGTGAGAAAAATGTAGTACAGATACCTCAAAGGCCAAAAGAAAAAAAAAAGGCGGCCACAAAGAAGTTGTAAATGCAACAAGAAAATAAACAATATTAGGACAAATGATTCTTTAGAAGCAGAAAGTGACTGCAGCATGTCACTCCATGACAGCAATTCTTTAGCTGGTGAAGATGATTTATGTACATATATGATGATCTGTCCCAGCCATTGGAAATAGAAACTCAGCTTGAACAAAGAATGGTGTGTGAAGATACTGAGTACAATGAAATGAAGTACAGTGGGGTTGCAAGTGGATATGTCAATGAGGCTGACTTTGTAATGGTTAAGTTCTTCTACAATGAAGGAAAGAGAACTGAATATGTAAAGGTAAGATCCTGGACAAGAAAAACAGTAAATACTTTCCAAATGTTGAAGAAAAAAACAGACTTCAAAGAACCTAAAGAGTTGTGAAGCCTGTCAGTGAGCTGAGGGAACTTCATACCTTTGAATTAATTTTAGTACAGCAAAGTATAAAAACCAATTGAATCCAAAGTCTAAATAAGTTTAAATAATATTGTTTTTTACTGAGATGACTCATATTAAGCTGTTCCAGAAATGTCAATAAACCCTTTTTGAATTTTTTGTACAGTAATTTATTTTAGCATATAAATGAAACCTTTTAAAAAAAATATATGGTGCTCCAAGTAAATTACAAGTTGTCCTTATATGGGACAAAATATAGAAATGCATAGTGTCCCAAGATAGGGAGAGGACATCCCTAACTTGGGGCGTCACATTTTTATTATAATACAGCAGGAAATGGATAACAAATATTTACTGATTCAAAGTACTAAGGCCCTTCATATAAAATGTGTGCTCATATAATACAGAAAGTGTTTTATTAACATATAAATTTTATCTCAAAGTTGAAAAGTGTCCCAAGTTGGGGCATTTGACCATCGTGTGGTGGCAGTGTATCTGCCTTATATTCAAGTGGTCCTGAGTTCGAATCTTGGTTATGGTGAGTTGTCGAGATAAGGCCCTCCCTCCCAGAATTCTCTTATCCTGAGAAGACAAATGTTGAGTAAATCTAAGCTCAAAGCACCCTGAGCTCATTTGAGCATCTTTTCATTCATTTCATTCCATTCATTGTCTAATTATGATAAAGTAAAATGCTGCTAAAAAGAAAGGGGAAAAAAAAAAAAAATGCAAAAGGATACTGCTCAGTTTACGAGATTTGGGAGAACATTTTAACTTGATATGTTGTCTGTTTGGGAGCAAAAAGTCAAATCTTCAGCATTTACTTTAAGGTTAGGATTTCAGTGGGCCTTTGCTGCACCACTTTTCCAGTGACAGTTTTCTCACACAATGGAGAGACTGCTATGAGGGGTTACTACAACAAACATCTCAATTGAGTGAACCATTAATTTGTTTTTTGCTTCTGGTGGGAAGTTTACCAATGATTCTCTTCTATACAATGTCATTCTTAGAAGTAAAATGCATGCTGTGTTTATAAACCTTTCCTATAACTGGCTGAGAGAGAATATTTTTTCATTATGCTGTTAAAGCAAATATCAGATTTTGATTAAACACTTCAACACTTCTTGTTTGGAAAAAATGTTATGTAAATGCACAAAAAAAAAAAAAATAATGGATTTTCAAAATTTGAATGTTTAGCATTTGAAAAAATCTGTTTCATTTTTCTAAGATCCTTCTGTTAGCATATGTTTGCCAAATTAGTCCTACATCACCACTTTCCTCTCCTATAGTAATGAGAGAAACTACAAGCAGAAATGTCTTCTTAACTTCCGGAGAAGGCCGCGTTATCTTGCATGGGAATACAAGATAACGCGGCCTTCTCCGGAAGCTAAGAAGACACATCAAGACACAGGTCGTGGAAACCTACGCATCCATTTACAAGCAGAAATGCTTTGTTTTTAAAAAAAAACCCACAATTTAACGAGTGTGGTTAAGTGCTCTTGAGAAAAGCAGCTTTACTGTATTAGTCTGCAGCCAACTTGATAAACTAATATTCTAGTTGCTCTTATGTGTATGTTGCATGCCCAGAAATGCATGCAATATATTGAGTTAGTTTATTAGTTCTATAGTAATTTGGCTGTGTATTTGTTTTTACTGTTACTGCAACTAAAATGACTTTGTATTCTTTTTCTTTTAAGTGAACATTGTAATTGGGAAAACCTGTCATGTTCACACAGGAAATAAATAACTTGGCTATATTTTCAGAGTATTGGTGAACCAATCAAAGCAAGGAGATTAGAATATGAATTACGTCCTGCAGTTTTAGAGGAGTTGGCTCAAACTCTGCAGCTGACAAGGAAGGCTGTTGATCTATACAGAACTGGAGATGAGCGGTACTCACACCTAACTGAGGCAGACATCCAAAAGGTTCAATCTACAGCAGAACAGACTCACAAGTGGCTGGAAGAGAAAAGGGCTGCATTGGCAGGCACTCAACGAACTCAAAATCCACCAATTACAGTACAGCAGATTAGGCAAGAAAAACAGGTAAGCTTGGAAATCTACTCCAAATTCCTGTGTTTTATTTTTCGTACTTTCAGGTTTGCATTAAAACCTAGATTTATCATTCCCAGAACAATACATGTTTGTTTATCTGAATGTGATGATCCAAAATGTTACAGTTGACAAAACCCGCATTTTTCAATTTTAAGAATAGAAACAGTAATATGCTGTATATAGCCTCTACCAGGGCCTGAAATTTAAAGCATAGGGAGATAGCTTTTGGCTATTGAAGTGCAGAAAAATGCAGCAAGCAGTTTGAAACGTTCAATGTTTTTGTAGCATCATTCACAGCAGTTTGTGCTTTGCCTGCATTCACGAGTTGTTGGTTGTTGTTGTTTTTTGTGGCATGGTGTGAAAGTGATATGAGCCTAAAATGAAAGCTGTAATTTATCATTGCAAAATGCTTTATTTCTCAAAATATTCTCCTTTATGATCAATACATATTTGGATGCATTCAAACCATTTGTCAGCATTTTTTCCAAAACATTGAGACACCTCCAAAACATTGTTTTTGAATGCACCAATAGCTTCTTCTGCCAATGAAAATTGCTATCCATGCATTTTATTCTTGATGTGCAGGAACAAAAAGAAGGCATTGGACAGCAAAAAGGAATATACAGCAGATGAGTTGCCAATTCAATTTTTCAAGTGTTCAAATAGTCCTGTTAGACAAAATGTCTGAGCGCTAGCATTGTCTTGATGAACAATCTGATTGCACTTGTTGTTTCCCTTATTTCACCAAAGACCCCTGGCAAACAAATGGTTGTGTACCATTCAGAATTGACCATTTTAAGTTCCTCTAAAGGTGTTGTAAAGATCAATTTTTCTGGGGGGGGGGGGGGAACAGGGGGCTATTGTTTGAAAGTGCAAACAACTTTTGTTGGATTTGGTTCGTTTTGAAATATCCACACAGTTGACTGCTGTGTACAATCAGACTTATGTGCATATATCCATGGAATAGTCACCTTTACAATCTTGTTCAATATTTTGATGCCCCACCTTTGTGTTTTTTGAGCATTTTGTGCACCAATCGACACAAGCATCCTTTTGAGATTGTGTCAAATTATGTAGGAGAGCCCCGTGAAACTAATGCCTGACTTTTGCAGCAGAATAATTTTTGTTCTCTTTGGTACACTTTCACCTGTTGTCTCTAGCATCTACAGATGAAGTTTCAGTTGATTTTATGACTCGTAGAAATTCACTGGAATTGCATTTAAAGTGCTGTCTAGAACAAACCTTTGAATGTTGCACTGTTCATATTAACACAATAAACCAGCTAATTATATTAGCGATATGTAGAGCTCCTACAGGAAATCTTGACAACTTTCTAGTAATGTAGATATTATTTTAAAGTTTCTTTCAGACCAAAGATTAAATTTATTTTGTGTGGAACTTGAACATAGATTTCTTGATGGCAATCAAAAGCTGCAAATTTATTCACTATTAAGATCATAGTAAATTTTACAATTATAATTCAAAATAATTCCTAAACAGCTATTGACAATATTTTCATAGATAAGTTTAAAAAGAGTACAATGAAATACAATCCTTTGTTAATGGACTTTCAGACCATGATGGACAATTAATCAAAAGTATTATATTCCCAATTCCAGAAAAAGCAAACTGCAAAACCAGCTTATGAATTAAAGCAAGCATAGTGTGTTTTAAAGTCAAACTATCTGAGGAATCATAGGAAGAAATGTATAAATAAAATATTATAAATGACAAGTTAACTCCTCCTTAAACACTTTCGTAAAAATTCATAGCTCCATGTAAAGAATATTAAATGTGTTCTAAAAATGACTGGCTAACACAATGTATAAGAATATCATATAGAATTAAGAGAACTTAATTTAGCAACTAGAGAAAGTGATAGATGTAAACACTATAAAATGTTCAAACTTGCAAATATGCATAGAAGCTTGTGACAGCGATGAGATTAAATAAAAAACAAAAGAATTTGAGTCTGTTTTTGTAACACAAACATCACTTATTTTTACTTACTGGGGACCGGTTTCGGGTAACAGTTGTTCCCATTTTCAACAGTCGGAATTAAGGGTTGAAAATGGGAACAACAGTTACCCGAAACCGGTCCCCAGTAAGTAAAAATAAGTGGTGATTGTGTTACAAAAACTGACTCAAATTCTTTTATTTTTTACTATAAAATGTATTGCAGAATTCTAAAAAGGGGTTATAAATGCAGCTGAAAACTTTATGAAAAACAAATAGTCTCTCAGAATAAGCCTAGCACCATATGGAGTATTAATAAAGAGACTGGTAAATATCACTTGAAAAATGAAATAAAAGAAGTACGCCTAGTGACCACAAAAGATCCCGGGAGATAGTAAAGAAATAAAATACCTCAAAAGCAAGAATTCGTCAGGATATGATTAAATTGGCACAAAAATATTAAAGGTATGTGCTGACATTGTTTGAAAACTTTTGTCATATATGTAACATATCCTTCTTAACAAGAACGTTCCCAGACAGATTAAGATATTCAGTTGTTAAACCATTATACAAGAAAGGGCAAATCTCAGTATTGTCAAACTATAGAAATCTTTGAAAAATTATGTTTAGATGAATTCATATTTATCTGGATAAATATATCATTTTAGCAAAAGAGCAGTTTGCATTCAGGAAGAGCATACCAAGCAGTGATACCATTTCCAAGTTAACTAATTAAGTTCTTAAATCCTTGGATGCAAATTTGATAAAATAGGAATATCCTGTGATCTATCAAAGGTATTTGACTGTGTTAATCATGAAATACTTCTGTCAAAATTGTCACACTATGGTATTAGGGGCAAAGGGTATCAATGGATTACATCTTACTTATAGAACAGAAAGCAAAAGGTTATAATTAATACTTCAAATAATAGCAATGCATATTCTGAATGGCCTGAAATGAAGCATGGCATCCCACAAGATTCTATTCTGGGTTGTTTATTATTTTTAGTGTATATAAATGATCTGCCTGCAGTAATAAACAGTGCCTATCCAGTTCTTTTTGTGGATTACATGAGTATTATAATTAAAAGAACACAATGTCGGTCAGCTCCCAGATTTGTCATATAAAATCAACACACTAAATCGATTTCAAGGTAACCAAATACAAACTTTGAAAAAACTACCTACATTAATTTTTGCTTAATGCATAAAAACATCGCAGACCTAGGGATAGAATATGAAAATCAGATTGCAGAACCCGTAATACAAAATTTCTAGGTCTTATGATCGATCGCAACATGAATTGGAAACAACATTGATTATATCTTACCCAAACTGAGCTCTGTATGTTTTGCAATCCTATCTTTAATTCAGCTTATAAAACGTCAGATATGACAAGATTTCCAAGAAATGAACATCAGCTGCGAGACGAAATTTCGACATAATCGCTCCAGTCAGATAATCGCAATTGATTGAAATTGACTAATTTCGGCCATAAATAAGAGCATACTAAAATCAGCAAATCATATTTTCATTCATTGATGACCTATGGAATAATATTTTGGGGCAAATCAATAAATGCTAAAAGTGTTCATTATTCAAAAAAAGGGAATAATAATGGCAGGGGTAAGATAATCAACTCGCTGCAAACCACTTTCCAAAATATTTGGAATTTTACCATTAGCCTAATATATTCTAGCCATATTGTCATTTGTAATAACCGAGAAAAGTTTACAAAAAATTGCAGATATTCATAACAGAGAGACCATACCTAGATAGGACTTATATACACAAATAATTTGCAGTCATTCCAAAAAGGAGTTTACTACAAAGGAATAGCTTTGTTTAATTCATTTCCCTCTCCTATTAAATTGTAAATGAACAAAAACAAGTTTAGATCAGAATTAAAAGGATATTACTCACACCTATACAGAGGAGGATTTAATTCAATCAAAAAATAGTGGTAATAACATAGCATTGAATTTATGTAAATCTTGAAATGATCCTAGAGTTTGGGCATGGAGTCTAATCTCAAAATAGGATCTACAGATTGCTATGTTATGTGTATCACAAATCTTTACAGTGGTGAAGTTTACAGAGTTTGCCATTCTTTCATTTTTTATGACAAGTGTTTAGGACTTTACAAAAGAATACATTATAATACACACTATTAAGTTAAATGACAGATGAATCAAGCTAAATCAGATTGTGGGCATTACTAAGCTCTCGTAGGTCCATACCTGAAACAAAATTTGCACAAGCATTTCCACTTGAATGCTCAACTAGAAGTCATCCAAATGAACATCTAACAAGAATGCTTGGGTATGTTCAAACAAACCCATACTGAGTGCTTTTTGCGAGAATGTCAGCAAACTGGGTTTACCATCACACACAAAGATAAAACTCCAAAGGAAGTGTGTTCCTTCAGCATGAAAGGTGACTCCTATTGATCAGCAATGCTCAGGCTTTGGTGTCAGTAAAGTACCTGGAAAAGGGCAACACTTTCAATGTGTTACACAGTTTTTCTGTAATTAATTGAAGAATGCAATGAGGGCCAAATGTCCTCATTTGGCAGTTCTTTTCCACCAAGAACAGTGTACTGACACACACTTGAGCAATTCTAAAGTTGCATGAACTTGTTCTTTGAAGTGCAGTTTTGGCTGCCATCCCAAATGTGAAAAAAAGAAAAATAATTCACTGAGCAAGGTTTACCTTGGATGTAGATATCATGTTAGATTCTTGTTGGACAATTCATTTTATACTGAAGGTTTAAATAAGGAAGATAAAAGTATTGTTAGTTCAGATGTATACAGTTGAAAGTTGATCATGCTGAAAGAAAAAGAAGAAAAAAAAAGGGGGGGGGGGAAAGTTACAGTAAAAATAAAATTGCTTTTTTCAAGCCAAGAAATTTCTGAACAACTCGTACATTAGAATAACTTCATAGTGGAACAAACCAATTGAAAGTGTACTTAATTGTATAGTAGCAGAAAATGGTAAATATTTGAGCCAGCTGAAATCAGTGTGCAAAGTTACAAAATTTTGAAAGCCAGGTTGGATATGGAATGATTTGAACCATTTCATTCACCATTCAAGATAAAGGATGTCAAAAAAAAAAAAAAAGGAGGGGGTATATTTTGATTCTTAAAGTAACAAAAAGAAATCTTGATTTACGTCCACATTTTAGCATTTCATCTGATGTAGAAATTAAAGCTCTGGGAACCACATTCAACGGGACTGAATTTGTATACAATCCAGCAGAAATTGTAAAGAAATTACAAAAATATTAATGAATTAGAATTTTGGATACTGTTGTAAATATTGTGCTATTATAAAGTAAAATTGCACATAAGGCTGTGTCAATGAACTCTCTGCAGACAGCTTGATTAGTGGACTTTTCACATAAAACGAGAAGCAGTATTACATCTAATATAAATAAAAAGTGCTAAGCCAGTGTGGTGAGCTTAACTTGAGTGTCCTAAAATAGTGGGTGTGAATATTGAATACCCTACATTAAAAGAAAATTAAGCAAATCCCAGAATAAAGCTGTAGGTCATATGGTTTCTTTTAATGGCATTTGTTGATACATTTTTTATTGGAGGAATTCAAACTGAGCTTATTTTATTTATGAAAGCTGTTAAACTACTATGGTTCTTAGTGTCAATCTATATTGTACATGAAAGACAGGACATTTTGCTCAGAGGTCTTTTATCTGGCTTGAGGTTCTTTGGCGTGTCATATATGGCACAGAACAGCCAGCTTAATATATTACCCTCTACTGTTTAAATCTGTGACCTCAGGAACTAGAGGCTCATGGTACCCCAGACCTCAGATGACATTGGAGGAATTGAAATAAACCTGGGAACGAATAAATTGTTTGGCAAGCATGGAGGAGAAATTCACAAGGAAAGTGAGATGTTGGAAAAGAAAAACACATTTTGAATGCAAGAATGACAATTGGAAATATTAGGGTACAAAGGATGGAAGAAAAGTTTCAAGGCATGCATTGGCTTAAAGTTATGACAAATTTGGCTGCATTTATTAGTAAAAGGAAAAAAATAGAAAAATTAGTTTTCAATATTACGTGTAGGAGGATGGGGAAGAGGGCATATAAATGGGAGTAAAAAGATCTATATATGTCTGTGTGTTTGTATAAGATATACATGCATGATGTCCCCGAATGTATACTGAGAATTCAACCACATAAATTGGCAGGATTTTAGATGGGTCCTAGATAAACTTTGAGATGGGCAACATGTTGTCCCTTTTGCCAAATGTCAAAATTTTGGCATGTTTTCTGTATTGCATATCAATGGCCACAAATGTGTGTGTCCTATTTTCATTCAGAATGCCTCATTTGTATGCCAGTAGACAAAGGAATGCAATTTTGGTGCACAATCAATATATTTAAAATTATTGGACTTGCAAATTAGGCAAAATTGCCTTTTCTTTGAAGGTGTCAAAAGTTCCGGGAATTTGCTAATAAAACACAAAAAAATGAATTATTCATCCAATTTTATTTTATTGCCTTCAAAGTAGGCCCATTCAGAAATTATACATTTATGCCAACGAATAATCCAATCATCAAAGCATTTTTTGTAGGCACTGTTAGGAATCGATGTCAATTGTCGCTGCGAATTTTCCTTATGTCTTCTATCGACTGAAAACAGGCGCCTCAAAGTGGTAACTTGAGTTTTGAAAAGAGAAAGAAATCAGCAGGAGCCAGATCAGGTGAATACGGTGGTTGTTCGATGAAATTTGTTGAGTTTTTGGCCAGAAATTTGTTCACAAAAATAGCCTTGTGAGCTGGTGCGTTATCGTGGTGCAGAATCCATGAGCTGTCGTTCCACAAATCTGGCCTTTTCCACCGTATTTGTTCTCTCAAACGCTGCATAACGCTCAGATAATGGTCTTTATTTACCATCTGACTTTCTGGCAAGAACTCTTGAGTGCACGACACTACGATAATCGAAAAAAAACTGTCAACATGACCTTCAGTTTTGATAGATTTTGACGTGCCCTTTTAGGTTTTGGTTCAGTTGGAAGGTGCCATTCAGAAACTTGACTGGTTTGAGTGTCAAGCTCGTAAACCCACGTCATCACCAGTTACAATGCGTTTCATGAATTTGGGGTCAGAACTGGCTCGTTCTAGCATGTCTTCAGCAATCCTTACGCGATTGAGTTTTTGTAGAAAATTCAAGTCTTTCAGAACTAACCGAGCTGCAATGCGTGCCATGCCCAAACAATCTTTTAAAATGGTACAAATCGATTCGTGAGACACAAAGACCTAAATGACAATTTTCAGACATCATTTTCTCCACTTTACCAATGTTCAGTTCAGTTGAAACCATTGATGTCCGACCAGAGTGAGGCAAATCTTCCACCACATTTCGACCTCTTTGAATGCACTGTACCACTAATATGCACAAGTTTTTGATAATGTTGATTTATCGTAAGCCTTCTGTAACATTTTCAGCGATTCGGCACACGAAATACCATTTGCAATGCAAAATTTAAGACAGATTCTTTGTTCAATATTTGTATCCATCATAAAATTGCAAATCAACTTTTAGATGAACTAACAAAATGGCGTACTGTAAACAAACTAGATGACAATCAAACTCCGCGTGGGTATAGAGGAAAGTTGTACCAACTTAGTGACAACAATAATTTCGAATCCACTTTTAAACAGGATTTTTAAATGATCAATTCCTGGTACTTTCTTGACAGAAGGGATGTTGCCGAAAGTTGGGTTAGCTAAAGTGCTCCACTATAGCATACTGGTGGGTGATTTGGTGTAGTGTTTTGTCATCCAATCTCACAATAGTAGGATTGCTTTGCTCTCTGAAGTTTCCATTCTTTTAATTATCTTATTTTGGTCAAAGAGGTGCACAATTTAAGCAGCTCTAAGAGACGTACATTTCTGAAGTCAAGACAATACTCTTCAGTACAAAATTACTTTAAAAATATTGAAAATCTTCTTGGCATTTAATATGAAATGCAGTAATTTTTTGTCAAGGAACCTGCAAAGATTAGCAATAAAAGCATTAGGTTTGTAGAAAACATAAATGTTATATACTTTGAAATTTAACTGAACTATGATTTAGAGGTGGAATAACGACATCTTGGCTATTGCTAGGATTTGAACAGCTTATTTTGATTTTATCTATTTATAGGTATTATCCCATTTTAACTATTTGAGCCTAACTGTGCTTCTAAAAGTCTTATCTAAAGTCTGTATGTGACTGCTTTAGAGCTATGAATTGTCAAACATTGTGTTATATTGTAAAAGTATACAGTTTATGTGAAAGGAAATAAATTGTTAAGAGATGGAAAGTGGATGTCATACAAACTAGCATCCAAAGATGATATAAGCTGTGAACCTCTGAGCTTATATACTTTTTGATGCCATGTTGTACCATTGTGCATGCTTAAGAGCCTCTCTTACTAGATGAATCAGATAATTACTGACATGAACTTCAGCTGCTTGTGATGAACATTTGTAGAATTTTTGCCAGGGTGTGAGGTTCATTTCTTTGCAGTGCAATCTCTGCAGGGATGTTGCAGGTTGTCACATCGAACAGTTTCTCTGGTGACCCTTTGTAATTTGTTTTGGTTATTGTATTTTTTCTCGAAATCTCTTTCTATTTGCATTTCATGCAGAGATGAAAAGGTGGAAAGCATTTTACTAAGTACATAGTACTTAATTAGTTTTATGTGGGTAGTTGTTTTATACAGAGAGTTTTTTATTTTTATTTCATTTGACACAATATTGTTTCATAAATTGTGAACTGTACTTACAATTGTAATGTATACATCATAACCTGTCAATGTGTGATATACAATATTTTAGAAACTCCAAGTAGTATGGAGAAATGTACCCCTTCAGGTGTTAAATGCAAATGTTGTTTACATTACATAGTTAATTTGTCAGCAAATAAATCATTGCATAATGAAGCAAACTATGAATGGCTCATTATAAAATGCAAACAAAGGATACAACAAAACAAAAATAAAGGTACATATGAGGCTTGAACCTCTCAGTATCTTAACCCGATGCCCATACATTAACCATAGCACTAAATAATGCTGTTTGATTGGTGGCATGCTAACTCTTGATACATTTTATGCTATAGTAAAGAATATAGAAGCCAAAGCCCATAGGCTCCCTATGTCAAACTGTTTATCTTGGAACCCTCTACAATCCTGCCAATTTGCATGGTTGAATTCTGGGATATTCTTTATAACATATCAAACTTGGTCATTGTTCAAAAATTGGCAAGACTGGACAATATTTTCTGCAAAAGCTTAGCAAGTGTTTCCACATTGCAATTTACCATTGTGTAATATCTTCAGCGCATTATTGTGCAAATGGAGATAAAGATCTCTAACCAGTCCTTGCACCAATTGACAGTAAGCATCAAGAAGATGCTACAACTTTGTGTATTGATATAGATTGTTTGACACCTGTTCTTTACCATATGCTTCTTTTGATATCACAAACTGCTGTTACAAAAAGTTATTTGAGGGAAAATTAATGCTAACTAAAGAAGGGTAATTAAGGTGTTCCTTAATTGTTTGAGAGGAATTTTCCCTCTTATTTAAGTGAAAATTTTGCACCATTATTGATACCTAATGTTTTTGCTTTGCATTTCAGAATTTTGAAAATGCTGTAAACCCAGTGCTGAACAAACCTAAACCAAAGGCAGATCCACCATCACAGTCAAACTGCAAAGAAAATTGTACTACAGAAAACAAAGATGGACAGGGTGATCATAGTCCAAAGCAGGATAGACAAAATGGAAATCCAGATGAAAAAATGGATGTAGAATAAATTATCTGTGTAATTATAACTAATTTGCTAGCATAACACAGTGCACAGCTGTGAGTCCCATTTAAGTATTGAGGGTGAACAGGACTTGCAGAAATCTATAGTGTTGCAGTGCTATATTTAATACATTTAACCGCAGGTTGGTTAAAAATGCTGTACGCTTTATGTGAAATCAAGTGTTCACGCAAGGTATACAAAAAAAAGCATATACTGCACACGGATATAAATTTTTGGGAATATCAAACAGACACATTTACTGCATATTTGCTGTTTGAAAAGAAAGCATAGAGAACATCCACAGAAATTAAAATGCATTGTATGCCCTTTCAGTGGCATTAGTTATTCCAGATAACTGCTTTCATTCCGTTAAGGAAATGTTTCCTTTTTAAAATTTAGTAGAATTTGTTATATTGTGGTATATTAGGCATTCTTTGTGTACATATGTTTTGTTAGGAAACAAATAAAGAATGCTTCACAGTTAAAAAGTTCCAATTGCTTTGTTGCACATAATATACATAACAAAAGCAAAAATAGTGGAGCCAAAATTTCAATAACTTGTAAATAATTGGCTAAGTCTCCACAGATGTGATAAAACCTTTTTATAATTTATTCAACTACATACTAAATAACTTCTGGCTTTGCTAAAAAGAATAAAAATTAGTGGTCTAATTGTTTTAAGCAGTGTACCACATTTAACACTAAACTCAAATGCTGCAATTTGGAGTACATTAATATATTGTTGGATGTTGCCTTAGAACAAGCAGCATTTCAACATCTATGTGCTATAAATTGTTACTTAATATATTTTAAGTTTCTTGCTATTTGTTATGTGATGTCTGAATTAGTTCTGTGTAAATGCCCAGTTTGTGGCATTGTGTGCATTTTCTTTCTTTCTTTTCCCCCCATTAATCTCAAAGTTTTTTTATTGTATCACGCATTCATTACATAAGTTTCTCATAAGAACATTTTGTGTTTTTTATTAGTAGAATTCCTGAACCATATCTCCCATTCCTGTACAGCTGTAAACATCAATTATGACCTAGGGGAGAGGAAAGGCTCATTGGAGCTAAGGTTACTCTGTATTGAAATTAATTTCTACAAATTGCAACCAAATTAGTTGAAACGGTTATAAGAGATTTGTTCAACATAGAACAAAAAATCATGTTTTGTCCTATGTATCTTAACTAGAAAGCAAATTTTCCAAAGATGCAGATAGCATGTTCTGCTTAAAACACTGGAAAAGTTAAGTTATAACTTTTTATATATATGTTTTTGCACTCTTGATTAAATTATGTGTAACAGCAAAACCTTTCTTGATAAAAAGTAATGAGATACCTTATAAGTTGATCCAAAATTGTGTTGAAGCAGAAAAACTGAGCTTCTGCCATCTTCAAGGAATATATATTGAGAACTGAAGAAATTGAACAAAATGTGCATCACAAACATTTTAAAGTGGCAGAAATGCAGGGGGAAAAAAGACCGAAATTTTAAAACTGAGTACAACTGAACTTGGGGATGCATGTCCATTTAAATGTTGCATTTGGGCATGTAGTTGCACCCAAGAACAAAAGTGTGATTGGAAGCTTATTCTAAAGTGATTATTTTTACCGAGTATTTTGAAAATGTGATATTTCTTGAAATTTTGGAAAAATTCAGTCTCTTAATATCTGTGAGAACAATCAATTTCTTACACATAACTTGTAGGTTCTGTACGAATATATGCTTAATATAAAGAAAATTAATTTTTATACCGTTCTCAATGTGCATTTTACAATTAAATGGATATCTTAAATTTTGTTTTCACTAGAGCTTTAATTGCAAACTGGTTTTTGGGTTTGGCTCACTATTTATGTTTACATATTCTGTAGTTTTGTACTTTGGTCACAATGCAATTTAAGATATTGAAGTAACCAATTTTTACCCCTGTTGAACAGATAGGCTGAGTGCAAGAAATACAGATTGCATAAATTGAATTAAGTTGTGCAAGACTTGTATCTGTTTTACTCATCTACATTACCTTCTCTGAAAATACCATTTCATATTTAAATAAGACCCACTGTAATTAAATAGGCCACTGTCACAGGGAAATTTCCATCATAATCATCAATATCTCAAAACTTTTTCTCTATCGTAAGCCCATGCTCCAAATACTGCTGCTGCGGTGTAAGCGTCTTTCAACTTTAAGCACCCCAGATCAGACTGGAAAATACTGGGTCGAAGCAGTGGAACTCGGGAGATGTATATCCCATGCTTGCAGGCTGATATTTGGGATGCAGAAAATGACTGGTTAACATTTTGCAGGGACAAAAGCTAAACAGAATGACATGTTATTGCAGTGATTAAAACACAAGTTTGCTTGATACCATGTGTAGCAAATAGCATCATTTGGATGATCTTCACATATTCTTATACTTGATTGTAAAGAGAATTTAACAGGTATAATGAATATGCATATCAATTTGTTGAGTTGGTTTTGTTAACACTACATCACATTGTTATTATGATGGACTAGTTTTGAAAGCCTATGCTTTCATTTTCAACCTCACGGGTCCAACTACCATTGCTGGCTGTGTTTGCTTGTGCTCTCTTCTCTGATGGCGAAATGATGAACTTCTTAACTCAACAAATTAATATGTATATAAGTTGACCGTCACTGTTACTAAATTCCTCCAAACATCAAGGTATAATGAACTCAAGGAGGTGGAGGGGGTGCATTATATCTTTGGTTGCAAACCATGATAATCGTATCCTGAAACTGCAGTGAACAAATTTTAGTAATGACTACATTTTCAAAATTATGTCTTGCTCACAAACTGTAAAATCAATGTTCTGATGAGCTGTCAAAATTTGATAGATGATAGAATTTCCACTGCCAGAAGAAAAACTTAAAGAATGTAGTTTTCACAGGTGCCAGGAGTAATCTGAAGTTCAATGGTTTTTATGGAAGGAATATCTAGAAGAGAGATGTTATTGTAAGTTATCTGTGAACAAAAGTAGAGCACAATTATTCCTGGAGGAATGGAAAAAGACCTCATTAACACATAAAAATAGAAAAATCGGCAGTTGCCCATCATTTTTGGACATCAGGACACAAAATCACAGCGAATATAATACTGTTAAAATCAGCTTATAAACCCAAAGAATTGGATGTCTGGGAGAAGATGTACATCATGAAGAAAAAGAGCCATTTCATGAATTTTGATTTGCCACCATACAACAACCTGTGGAAGTTCATAGATCCAGCAACAGATACCTCCACAATTAATACACCACCACCCCCACCATTGATGCCAACGAAGAAAGATTTTAGTCAGAATTAAGGGTTGGAAATGGGAACAAGTGTTACCTGAAACCGGTCCCCAGTGTAAAAATAACTGAGGTTTGTGTTACAAAAACCGACTCAAATTATTTTTTACCTTTATTACTATTAAATAAAAATAATTTGAGTCAGCCTTTGTAACACAAAACATCTCTTAGTAATTACTTACTGGGACCTGTTTCGGGAACACTTATTCCCCTTTTCTACTCTTAATTTCAACTGAATCCTGCTTATGCTTCATTGATATCAATGATGCGGGTGGTGCTGCTGCTTCACTTTCAGAAGCATCTGGTACTGGATCTATGAACTTAAGGTTGCTGTATGGATGTAAATCAAAATTATAACGTGGTTCTTTTTCTTCAGGATTTAAATCTTTTCCCAGACATCTAACAGAGAGAGAGTTGTGTGTGTGTGTGCGCGCGCGCGGCATTTTTTTTTATAAACTGAATCTAACATTTTGTTAGGTGTGATTTCTAATCAAGACACATCAGGATTCAATCAGAATTACTAAGCAATATTTTGTTACAAAAACACTCAAATAATTTTCATTTAATATTAATTGCATCACTGTGTCAAGCTTCTTTACATATTTGCAAAGTTCTAAAATAATAGGGAAAAAAAAAACAAATTTTGTTAGTGTTAATGAAAAAATAATTTGTGATAACTTCACTTACTTTTGTAATTCAATTCAGGAGGCCATGTTTTTATTATCCAAACTTTATTGCATCTCGGCTTGTTTCTTGTTTATTTATGCTGTGTCAATTGCTGCCGCTAGATGAATTGTTATGGGATTGCCATCTACTGGAGTTAAAACAAATTTGGTGACCAAATAAATTGGCAGTATATGAAAATGTATTACTTATTATTATTTATTTATCTATATCAGTTTTAAAAGTTGGAGGGAATGCTTTATGGCCAGTACTTCACTGTAGCACATGGAAAAACTGTAGATTATATGGCAGATATAACAATTGCCAATCAGGAGCAAAATCAAGTAAAATCTTGAAAGAATTTGAATGAAAAAGATGTAATCTATACTGAAGGTGATGAAGATAACAGGATTGTAATTTTAGATAAAATGTATTGCATTAATATAGTGGTACTTCTGAAGATTACAAAAGAATTGATAACACCCATTAAAATTGTGCATTTTTACTTTTATTAAAACTCTTAATGAAGTGAAAATTAAACCAAATAAAAATTTGATGTGTTCCATTCACATGACTTTCTCTACATCTCTGAAACAAATTATTGTTAAAAAGCTTATGCTTATATTTACTTCATGCTAATCGAGAAGAAATTAGCAGAAATACTCATTCCTTGCTTCCTTGTAAGTAGATAGGAAATAAAGGAGTACCATAGGCTAAAGTGATAGTCAAAGCTGGTTGCTATGCAAGTTCCTTTGTTTCTATGGATAGAGAGATATTTTCTGTATGAGAAAAGTAAGTTTTTTAAAGCCAAAACCAAAAACAAGGAATATGTTAAAAAAAAAAAATGTATATAACCTAAGTTGTGTGCTTTAACGTGCTCTACATTTTTGGTGGCAAGTTTTTGTCCATCTCTTACAGTTTAGCAGTTATGAAAAATTCCATAAAATTCAACCAGAATAAAGTAGTCTTCAGAGGCTATTCCCAGAAAATTATAGATATACATTTTATTTATCAGGCAAATATCTTAATATACGATATTTTAATCAAAATCGTTAGCCATTTTTGAGAAAATTAAAATTTCCAAAAAAAAGTTCCATGTAAAGGGTAGTTTGGGGTGGGGGGAATTTTTCTCAAAACCTTTGTGTCACATTCCTGGAAGATACTAAACCTAAGTACCAAGTTTGGTATTTTACAGACTTTTCGTTTTTAAGTTATCTTGTTCACAGACACAGACCTTTTTTGAAAATACTTTTTTTTTTAAATTATTATTTTTTTTATATTTTTATATACAGGGGACCCTAAAGCATATATTTTCAGTGAAATCTCAGTATCGAATTTTTGGGTGGAGTTCAATATACCTTCTCTATACTCTATGTATTTAGTACATGTAGAGAAAGTAAGAATACATTTTACACTGCCCAAAATTCATAAACCTGAATATAAAATGAGGCTTTATAATTAAAAAAGTTGAAGTTGAAATATCAGAATTACTGTTAGTGTTTTTACTCTTTTACACTGTTAAAAATATACTCGTCATCAACATGGTATAATATTGGCTCCTCGAAATAAATACAATGTAAAAAATTTGTTAATTTTTTCTTTTTTTAAAAAATAAGATAAAATTTAAAAAAAATAATTGGCATTTATCAATTAAATTGTAACCCATGTTTACATTTGTAGAGCTAAATATAAATTGGAAACTAGACTTAGGAGCACTTGGGAAATATTAAATATATACAAATTTATAAATCAGCTGTTGGAGATCATTTTTGATGGCTTAACAATTATTTAAATAAATCCAGGCTATTAAAATTCTAAAATGGACCCATAGATTTAATGGCTTAGGAGAAAAAATTTATTCTGAAGAACAGAAATTGCATGCTGAATTTTCACATAACTTCAATTGATTCTATCACCCAATTTATTTTAATTCCAGTAGATGACAGTATTTCAGCAAATAATCAATCACCTAGCAGCAATAACTGTAACAACACAAATTAACAAGAAGAAAGAAGCATGTTCTATGTGTATTATTTTGTTGAGGTGGCAGAAAGGTATTGTCTTCCTAGTTATATAGTTGTAACCTGGGAAAATTCCTGAGTAATATTCATTTTTATCACTCTTTGGCTAGTTAAATGAAAATGTAAGTGAATTTATAAGTGTTATGCCAGAAGTATAAGGAGAGAAAGATGAAGTTCAATGCTAGCAATGAAAATACTGCTCGTTTAGTATTAAACGCTTCATTTTTAGAGATAATGTACAAAATAAGTCCAAAATTTAGGTTGAACTACATCTACTTCAGTAAAAATGCTGTACATTTTTTTCATGCTTAGTATACTGCAGGACAAATGGTTCATCTCCTGTTTGATTCTGATGGAACTGTACACCAAGGACTTTTTTGTAACCTTAGTGATGATAAAGATGTTTCGAGTAATGTCATTTTCATTTTACAAAGAAATAATGTGCAGAATTGATATTGCATTGAAAAATACTTGAAATCTGAGTTTTCTGCAGAGGATTTTGTCATCTTTTAACAATAATGATAATGAAAAGAGATTTAGAACTTCATAACAATGTTCATGTAACTTTGGTGATTGCAGAACTGTCATTGAGCCAGTTGTTGGGGTCTTCAGTAGTTAAAGAAGTTTCATTCGGCCAGTTGTTGGAAACTTTGGTAGCTGTAGAATCTTTATTATACAAGTTTTTGTCTACGTCACTTTCTTCCTTTTCTCTGAGGGCTTCTAGTATGGCTTTGTTGACAGTCCTTGTTAGAGGAAATTTTGTGGCACCAGTATGAGAGCAGAAGCCACGGAAGTCATCTGTGTCAATAGACCATACCATGATGCCAGCAAGTTCGTTATCCAATGCAAGTTTGACCTGTAAAATTTAAAACAGTGTTAATTTTGTGCAGTATAAGGTTAAGTTGATATATTTCACAATTCAAATATTAGCTTCCACTTGTTCCATTAATATGAATTCACCGTATAGGATTTAACATGAGAAATAAAATCTAAATTTTGAGGAGAATAGCCTATGAAGACCTCTTTGTTCTGGATGAATTTTGCCTACCTGGTAAACTGTAAGAAATAGACAAAACCTTATGGGTAGAAAAAATGTAGATCTCGTTAAAACACACAATTTGTCATATTCTTTTATGAAATTGCTTGTTAAATGTTTAAATTTTAAGCTACTTAAAACTTTTGTTTCACCTAGTGACCAGCTTCTAAAATATTTGGTCATTGCTTAGGCTTAATGTATTCCATCATTTTGCTTCTACTTACAAGAAAACTAGAATTAAGACCACTTCAGCTAATGTTTATCTCAATTAGCATGATGTTGATAAAAATAGTTTGTTTGCAGAATGGGTTTCTCTACATCATGTGAATGGAGCACATCAGATTTTTATTTGCTCTAGCCCCATATGTACAATGTACATAGGGATAGAGAAGGCATTGTAATCCACCCAAAAATTTGATTTCACCGGAAATATATCTGGAACAATTCTGCAGTCTTCTGGATGAGATAAGAGATTTTCTGGAAAATTTTGTCAAGAACTTGAGATACCATGGCTCCTAGAATAAGGTTTCTTGACAATTATCACCTCAAAATTAAATGAGTTAAATCTCAAATTTCAAGGAAAAAAATCATCCATCTCAGCCATGATAGATGCTTTTTGGAGAAAACAACTTGTAGATTGCATGTTTAAAAAGAAATTCCCCATCACACATTCTAACTTTAAAATAAGTTATGGAAACTAAAGGATCAGTCATTGTGACGTTCTATCTTTTGTCCAGCAAATTGAAATTCTAGTCACAGAATTTAGTAACAGATTAAGCCAGTGATTATGTTTTTCTGTAACTCATTCACTTCAGTTGACATTTCTGAACTTGGAGGTAGGATATATGAGATCTTTGGATATTGTAATCTGAAGAATTAGAAATCAAAATTTTAAATCTTCAAGAAAATGTATCTTTGAAATCAAATTTAAGCGATTTCTGGGCTCTGATGAACAGGAATAAATATCCTATCATTGGTGCTTTGAAAATTTATTCTTTTTTTGACTTGACATATCTTTGCAAAGTCACTTTTTTGTCTAAGAGTATCGTCAAGAATAAGTGCTGATCCAGTTTGACAGACTCGCATCTAGATGATGTATTAAGAGCAACTTGTTCCAGCTACACTTACAGCAAATGTGCACTGCCAAACTACAGATTATGTAAGTTGTAAACCTAAGCAATTTTAATTGTAATTCTTTAAAACACTTTTACACCGATACATGATGTAGTAGCAACAATAGCATTGGCAGTAGTAAGTAGTAATCATCGTCTTTATTATTGTCAATGAAGCTTGATACAGCTATCTGACATGATCATATTACGAAGTTTTACATATAATTATGCAAAGATATACATTTTACATATATAGCCATCTTTTTTAAACAAAGAAGTTAAGTATAAATACAACAAATAATAGTATGATTATAAACAATTACATGCAATTGCGATTAATATAAAATGTCAATATTACAATATTATCCTCTACAGTTCACAGAGGTGTATAGGCACTTGGAGATTAGGAATTCTTTCAATTGGTTTTAAAAGTGCTGCCTGTAATTTTAATTTCAGAGGGTAATTTACTAAACATTAATGAGCCAATAATGTAGGGATGGCTATCAATTTTGTTTTTATCGGTTGATATTCTGTGAATGTCATTTCTACTTAATTTTTTTGTAGTCCAAAAAGGAGGTTTTCAACTACGAATGTGACTTTATATACAAAAAGCGAGTAAATAGTCCATGTATATTTTAGATTCAAAGATTGGTCTACAAGAATTGGTATGGTTCATATACATTATTCAAATTAATTTCTTTTGTAAGAATAAATATTCTGTTTAGTGTGTTTTGGGTGCACATACTTGAATGTCCTAATTTAATTTAAAGATCAATCCATAATATATCATTCCCATGATCCGTTCATCCACATAATTTCTAATTATGAAATATAGTGGTTGTGATAGTGGTGGCACCTGCACCTCATTATGCATGAGTTAAATGTGCCCAAGCACATGAGAAAGTTGGATAGCATTGACCTAGAGAGAAGGAGAGGACCGCATTCTTGATAGACCAAGTGCTTTGGCAAATTACAGTTATGCCCTCAGTCTCTGCAACATACCAGCCATTTACATCACCTCATGGAATCAGTGATGAGAGGATTGACTTACAATCCCGCTTGCTATATCTGGAGGACGTCATTGTTGTTGCCAACAACTTTGGGCAACTCTTCTGCAAGGAGATGAACCAGTTGGGTAACATAGTCACACTATTTGGGGTGCCACAGACTGCGGAAGGTTCAGGCAGTAAGAGAATGACCCTGCCCAAGATAAATGGGAGTTACAAAGTTCCCTGCTCATATGCAGCTACTATAGCTGATTTATCAGAAGTGTCTACATCATCACAAAATCCCTTACTTGTCTGACAGAAGAACACCAGCTTATATGTCACAAGAGGTCAAGAGCACATTCCAGGTGCTTAAGTCAGCACTCTACATTGACTTGTCCTAGATTTCCGCAACTTAGCAGTGATTTTATTGTGGACGTGGTACCTGAGAGACACCAAGTTCAGGATGGCTAGGAGCTGGTAATAGCTTACTATTTCAAGATGCTCTTAAAGGTAAAAAGGAATACTGCATTACCACTGGGTCCTACTGAGAATCTTCTCATAGTAATGAAGCCAATGGAACACTTCCATGAGTATTTTATGATCAACTATTTCACATGAGGACTTGCCACTATTCCTTCCAGGAACTGTTGAGCTTCAAAAACCTGGAGGGCCAGAAAACACATTGGATCCAAAGGCTCAAAAAATACAACTTCATCACTGAAAAGGGAGGAGTTTCTCCAATGTAGTTGCCAAGTGAAAAAGACTACATCTTGAGGAGTGTGGCCACTGCACTAAAGTGGAGAATGAGTGTGCAGCAGCTCTCCATATGATTTAGGTGATGCCTGCAGATGAATATGAAAATGTAGGCCAGAAGAGGAAGCAGCTGGCAAATGCCAACTTGAAGTTATTCCTGAGAGAAGTGGTGGCAGGGTCTAGACCATCTGTCATGATACAGGCATCCAGGAGTAGTGAATATGAATCCTACTGGGCCCAATGGGTCTCACTGAAACCAAGGAATGTGCACTGTTAAGAGTTTAGGAGTCACCTAATGGAAAGACCCAAGAGAATAGTTGAACCTTCCTCGGAGTAAGGCAATGCAAGTCCTGGAGAAATTTACATATGGGGACTTTAGGAGGACATTTGGGATCTACTGAACAATTGACAAGCTCTGGCTAAAGTACTATTGATTAAGTCTATGGAAGATGCTAAGAGGTAGTGCAGCCAATGCCATGTATGTGTGGCAAGATGTGGACCACAGACCAGGAGTTGCAGCAGCATAACATGGGGGCATCCTTTGAACATATATCCATTTACATAGCTGGACCATTCTCAACAGGAATAACAAGTATGTGTTGGTGGTCATGGGGCCAAGACTATCAAGAACTGCCTGGTAGAAGAATTGTTCTCCCACTTTAGGGTATCATTGGAGCTACACAGTGATCAGCGTACCAACTTTGAGTCATACTTGATGGGGGGAAACACTGGAGCAAATTGGAGTGCACAAGATGCACAGAATGCCTTCCCATCTGCAGTCAGATGGCATGGTTGAGCAATATATCATGACTCTAGAAGAACATATGAGGAAAGTTATGGTCTATCAACAGAGAGACTGGGATGTCAGGGTACCACTTTTCTTGCTGGCCTACACTCTTCAGCCCACGACACCTCTGGGATGACACTAGCCAGTTTGGTCTTTGGTAGGATGCTGCATCTATTATGCAACTTATGTTTGCGAGTTCCTTTGGGGCAGAAACAGGATCTCATACACCTACTTCACAACATGCTTCATACCAGGTAGCTAGCAACTGGAGGAAGACCCATTATGAGATTTCCAGCAGAGTGGTCTGGTGTGGATATATGCCATACCAGGTAGCTAGCAACTGGAGGAAGACCCATTATGAGATTTCCAGCAGAGTGGTCTGGTGTGGATATATGCCATACCAGGTAGCTAGCAACTGGAGGAAGACCCATTATGAGATTTCCAGCAGAGTGGTCTGGTGTGGATATATGCCATACCCAAACAAGGAACACTGGCCCATGCTTCAACAACCATAGCAAGGGGTAAAGAAGATAATTATATAATAAGTGAGTTGGTAAATGGTTACACTACATCACTGAAAATTCACTTACTTGAGATGCATTTCGGGAACAGGATATTGTTCTCATTATCAACAATTCTCCAACTGATCATGCCGCTTTTGTTTCTGTCCAGGGGAGGTTGTAGATTGCTGGTGCTCTCTGGTGATGGGGTGATGAATCTCCCAAGGGTGGTTGGTGGCAGTAATTCGAAATTCATTAAGTGGTCTTTGTGTTTCTGTATATGAATCTTTTCTCAGGTTTCTAATTTGTAGCTGTTCTTCTTCTTCTTCTTTTTTTTTGATTACCAGGTGTGATGTCATGATTTGAGTTCCAGAAATGATGTGCTACTGCTGATTTGTCTAACTGTTTTTGGTGTTAACATCTCATATGTTCTTTTAGTCTTCTTGTTACCAGATTTCTCTTGGTTCTGTCAATGTATACAAGATTACAGTTGTTGCAATCTATTTGGTATAATCCAGCTATCTTTACTCTAGGGATAGGATCCTTTATTTTGTTGCACAGCAGTTTTTGTATACTATGATGATTCTGAGGAGCTAAGGTGATGTTTTGCTTTTTGAAATTTATGGTGTACCCAAGGGTGGTAAGTGAATTTTCTGTATGTTTGTGGTTCTTATGGATTTTGAAGTGTTGTTATTTCTTGAATATATTTCTGTCTTTCAAATTTCTTAATATGCTTATCTATTAGAGTTTTTTGGTAACCATTTTGACAGCTAGTTTATGAGAAATACAAAATAAATACCAGCACATCATATAACTAGCCATCAAAAACAGTTACCAAAAAACCCTAATAGATAAGAAGATCAAGTATTTGAAAGATTAAAATATATTCAAGAAATAACAACACTTCAAAATCCACAAGAACCACAAACATACAAAAAGTTCACCTACCACCCTTGGGCACACCATAAATATCTAAAAATCTTCAAAAAACAAAACATCAGCTTAATACCTCAGAATCACCATAGTCTACAAAAACTGCTGTGCAACAAAAGACCCTATCTCTACAGAAAAGTTAGCCTGAATATACCAAATACATTGCAACGACTGTAATATAGTAGACATAGGCAAAACCAAGAGAAATCTGGAAACAAGACTAAAAGAACATATGAGATGTTTATACCACAAACAGACAAATCAGCAGTAACACATCATTTCTGGACCTCAAATCAGGACATCAAACCTGGTATAAAACTTTTAAAACCAATTAAAAACAGCTACGAATTAGAAACCTGGGAAAAGATTCATATACAAAAACACAAAGACCATGTAATGAATTTCGAATTACCGCCACCAACCACCCTTGGAAAATGGAAATGGCGTGTTATTTATGGACGCTCTTTATCTGCTATGGTTCTCAGCATCCATTCTAAATTGGGCGTGAAAGACCGCATAATTTTGCTCAGAGGCCTCTCTATCAGGCTTGAGGTTCTTTCACGTGCCGTAAATCTACGATACGGGACCCACGGCTTTACTTCCCTTCCGAAGGAAGCCATGCTAAGGATTTTTACACCCATAAAAATCCATCGTCAACCACCCTTGGAGATTCATCACCCCGTCACCAGAGAGCACCAGCAATCTACAGCCTCCCCTGGACAGGAAACAAAAGCAGCACGATCAGTTGGAGAATTGTTGATAATGGGAACAATACCTCATTTCTGAAGTGCATCCAAGTAAGTGAATTTTTACCAATGTAGTGTTACCATTTACCAATTCACTTATTATATGACAGTGCATCACAGTTACTAGCTTCTATTCCCTTAAATTAGTGAAAATTAATTATGTCATCTACTGCACCCAGAGACTGTCCCATGGGAAGAGGCAGGTGGTTTGGATTGTCTAGCCTGCTATGATGGAATGACCAGCCCTGATTAGGGAGTGGTGTGACTATGTGCCCATACATGCATGCCTATTCCTTGACAGTTTGAATTGTTGCCGGTGCATGGTCTGCTGTTTTACATAGCTGTGACACATATGCATAAATTTAATGTGTGTATGCGGATATTTTACATAAAATTGCTACATTGTCACACTTGCATGTAAAGTCACAGCAATAACAGCCCCAAGAAGAAAGAAAAAATAATTGTGTGCACCTTTCCCAGCTCTGGAAGTTTCTTGCTAAGTAATCAAGAGGTATCAAAGGAAGTCAGGGTCAGTAAAGTTAGTTTCAACAGCGACTTTTGAGAATGCAGTTGGATTGAAAACAGCCAAAGCAGTCATCGACTGAGTATAAGAGTATTGAAGTTACATAAAATAAAATTATACTGTAGCTATTGGAAATACATGCAATTGTTGTTTTAAAGCATTAAAGTAAAGATAATTTAAAATACTGTTTAAGTTTACAATAAAATAAATAGTTTTTATTTTGTTTCTATGCTGAGTATCAATGAAATCTACCTGGTCCATTTTAGAGATCTCCCTTGTTAAAACTTCTATGGAAAGTGTTCACATGATGTATCAATTTTTTCCTGTGATAGAACATTTCCTTTTTGTTTATCAATCCTATTGTCCTAAACTTTATTAGTGGGACATGTAATAGTTTCTGCTTATGAAATTGGAATACCAGGAAGTTTCTCCTGAAACCTCACATTTCAATATGATTTGATTTTTACTTATGTATGGTACATAAATATTCTTTGTTCAAGGGTGAATTACTTGGTTAATAACAGTGGACTAATACAAATATTCTAATGTAGCTCACACACAATACTGTCTTAAATAAACTTTTAACTTTTGAAACACATAATGAACAAACTCTAGTCTCAACAGCTCAAATTAACACAATTACTTGGTAGATAACAGTGTACTAATAGAGAGTCTTAAACTTATGCTTTTGGAATGCATAATGAAGAAACTCTAGTCTCTACAGCTAAAATTAACACAATCAAGGCAATCTTGTAACTTTGTTATTTAGAAAGTGACTACAATTATTTGTTAAGCTTAAAAAGCTGTTCTAAACAAGTCTCAGTATTTGGCATTCTGTAACCTATTTGTTACCCCAATGATTATTTCCTCATGGTGTATTAACCAACTGGAATGACTAATCAAACATTTTTGTGGTCTGTGATACTTTTATTTTCTCACAATAAGCTATGTCAAAATACAGACTGCCAAACATTTTTGTTACCTTTCCCTGACAAGACTGAGAGCAAGTGTGATAGGAAGGCTTTGTACTAAAAATATAAAATCATTTTTTTTATTTTGCACCCATTGCTCAGAATAAGAAGTGACCCAAAAGGAATCAGATATATGGAAAACTTGCAGCAACTGAACAGTGTGGCAGTGATCCTGTAAAATTAGTTTCACTTTTAGGTTAGGTGAGACTGGCAGAATAATTACCAGCATAGAGTTGGGTTTTCATATTAATTTAATACATTTAGTTTATGTCAATCATAATTATTGCATTGTTTTCTTTATGAATTTGTTCGCAATTCTTTTTACTTTCACGTACTATGTATATAGTATATAGAGAAGGTATTGTACTGCACCCAAAAATTTGATACCGAGATTTCAATGAAAATACATGTTTTGACAACCCCTGAATAAAAAAAAAAACTTTTTAGAAAAATGTACATGTGCGTCTGTGGGCAGGATAGCTCAAAAGTGAAAAGACCGTTAAATACCAAACTTGGTATTTAAGTTTGGTATCTTCCAAGGATGCAACACAAAGATTTTCAAGAAAAACCCCCATCCTCAACTACCCTTTATATGGAACTTTTTCAAAAAGTTTTATTTTCTCAAAAATAGCTAACAATTTTGATCAAAATACCTTATGTTTAAGATATTTTTACAACAAATGAAATGTAGATCTTGAATTTTCTGGGAAAAGCCTCTGAAGACCTCTTCATTCTGGATGATTTTTGTATAACTGATAAACTGTAAGAGATATACAAAAACTTACTATATCAAAAATGTAGATCTCATTAAAATACACAATTTATGTTATATACATTTTTTGTAGGGTTAACCTTTTTCGAGATATTCTGGATTATTGGTTTCAATTTTAGCCACTTAAAAATGTTTTCAAACAGGAAGACATCTTTCTTCTCGTTTCTCATTTGTTCACTCCTGGCAAGCAAAGAGATTGGCATTTCAATTGCTCCATGTAGCAACCAGCTGTTAAAGAAAGACTATTGCTTTAGCCTGTGTATTTTTTTATTTCCCTTCTACTTACAAGGAGCTCGTAATAAGATTAATTCAGCAGGTGTTTACCTTGATAGTATGCTGTAGATAGAATAATAAGCTTTTTAACATTACTTTGTTACCAAGATAAGTCATGTGAATGGAACAAATCACATTTTATATTTAATACAGCTGTTATTTTGACTTTTCTGAAAGTTTAATGTATCTATACCATTAAACATAATTAAACAGGTACAATGCTGTCAATTGTCAGGAGCATACTAACACTGCCAGTGTGCTGGAATTCCATCCTACAAGAGTTGTTTTACATGTCAGTAAATTTACTGACATCGGGCTGTTGCTTTTAAGCATAGTTAGAAACCAACAGTCTGGGCTGGGTTTGAACCTGAAACCTTGGTATCAGAAGGCTAGTGCCTAACCAACTGAACCGCCTTGACCAACTCTGACCTATATGCAACTCTTCATTTTTATAGCTGTCAAATTACAACAGAAATTTTCAGAAAGCAACATTCTAGCATGTGTCAATTGTGCTGAAACATTCCAAGGTTTCTAGTTACTGCCACCTCACATGCCAAGGTGGGGCAGCAAGGCACAGTGACACTACTCCCTCCTCAGGGCTGGTCATCTGTCCAGCAACATCGTAGTGGGCTAGATGATCCCTTGTGGCAGCCTCTGGTTACAATATACATCATTTATCCTTTTCACCACAAATACACCCTTTCTGTAGTTATTGAAGCTAGGGGCAGCATCCCTTGGCCTTGGTGGAGTGATAGTCATACCAGATCACTCTGCTGGAAATCTCAACTGTTGGGATGCTGATCGTAACTGGTCTTTATCCAGTCGCTCACTACCTGGATATTTTGATGGGCCATCTCTTGCATATTATGAAGTTAGTCTATGAGGTGTTCTATGTAGCTGGCTGCTGATGTTCTGCTCCATGAGGATTCCCAAACATCAAATTGCATGGAAGAACATGGTGCACTGTCACAGACGAAACTGGCTGGTGTCAACCCAGTGGTGTTGTGGGTTGAAGAGCAGTAGGCCAGCAAGAAAGATTATACCCTGACATCCCAGTCTCTCTGATGATTATTCTTCAAGAGTTTTGATGTACTAATCAACCATACCATCTGACTATTGGTTGAGAGGTGTTGTACATATCTAGTGCATTCAGAGTTGCTCCAGTGTTTCCCTCATTAGGGTAGGCTCAAAATTGGTGCCCTGATCACTGTGTAGCTTCAACAGCACCCTATAGTGATAAAGCAGTTCACAAAGGTCGACCTCCTGGTTAGGAATGACATACACCTTCAATCACTTGGTGAAGTAATCCATGGCAACCAACAGATACATGTAAATTGCCAAAGCCCTAGGCCTGTGGAGAAAACAGTCTCCTTGTCTCGGGGATCTAGGGCTATTTGCCAGCATTCCAATTTCATCTCCAAAGTCATGAACCACTGGCATCAATAAACATGTCCACAATGTTGTCAATTTAGGGTAAGGGGAAACAGACCTTTTTGGTCAGCATTCAGTTTTCTGTGTTCCATGCAGAAGTGTAGCTCACTGTTCTTCTTAATCTTCTTCACCAAGACTACAGGGAAGCACCAAGGCCTGTGGCACTCTTCAATGATTCTCCTTGATTTCATGTCCTCCATCATGCCCTATACTTCTACTTGCTTCACCAGAGGAACATGTTTTGGTGGTTTCTAGATAGGTTAGGCATTTTCAGTGTCGATGATATGGAGAACTCAGTCAATGCAAACATAATTGCATTCCCTTCACTGAAGAGTGACTGCTATCATCTCAATAATGCCAGACACTCCAGTTGAGGTGGGCAGCCACCCAGTTTAGTCCTACAACCAGGGCCCCAGGTCCTGCAATAATGCTGGCTAGTCAGATCTGTTGCTCGCAGGTGACTTGCATTTTCCTAACTCTCCTTTCCGGCCTGGATGTCCTAAGTGGTGTCTGTTGGGTTCAGCAGCCTTAGGGGCCCTTCCTCCTGAGAGAGCAACAATGCCCGGGCTGCACATAATCTGTCCATTGATGTCTTCTGGTTCAATACCAGGTTCCTTGACCATTGGACTTCAGGTGTGCCTTCACCATCACCTTGCTTCTTGGGGGCACAAATAGATTGTCCTTCAGGATCACCCAACAGATCCCCAGATCTTCATGGGGGCTCCAGAGCAACATCTCATTTTGGAACATTTGCAAAACCCTACAGCAGATGTCAATTGTTGCCTCTTGACTCCTCAGGAATCCATTTCAATATATAACCTCAGCCAACCTCTTGACGAACACTTACAGTGCTACATCTCATTGCCAACTCCAGCAGGCCCTCCTTCTCCACAGGCAAGATGTTGCCCAATGCCATCACTAGTCTGTGTCCATGTCGGGAACTCCTTCACTACCTCAGGTCTGATAGTCATGACTCCACCTTGTCTACTAGTATCTGGCACAGTTTTCCTTGTATTCAGCTGTATGTGATGAGGATGTTGTCCACTCTTCTGCCAAACGCACAAAGGGGTGGTGAAGATGGCCCTAGCTATGCCAGTCCTTACTCTTTGTTACACCTGCTCTTCAGCTTGTTGTGGATAATCCTTCACTAGGTGATCTGGGTCACCACATCCCCAGAACATACCATTTGAAGGTTGTCATCATCTCTGGGTTCCTCTGTCAGCAAATTACTCCTGATCTTTGAGTTGGGCACAGCTGTTATCTTTGCCGCCTCCATTCTGAGTGCTGCCATTGACCTCACGAATCATCTTATAACCACCAAACATCAGGGTGAATTGGATTGGTTAATGAGGGGTGAATTGAGTAAAATTAAACAAAGAGCCTTCCTCCCAAAAAAAGAATTTTCGCCCAAAATTCAAACTTTTAAGAAACGGCTGTATCTTTGCGCCCCATCGACGAAGAAGTAGATTGCTTCCTGGGACACATAACTAGGTGGTAGGTTCATCAGCTGTTTGATCGCCAGCATCATCTCCCCTGGCTGTTGCAGCCTCGAATTGAGGTAGGCTGCAGCCAAGCGATGGTTACCATAGCAGTTCTGGGCACCTCCAAAATGTCTCCAGACATGCCAACATCAGGATTATATTCAGTACATCTGCCACCCATCCCTGGAGACTTGCTGTCAGTTGTTCAGCTTCCTTGTCTGCTGACCATCAGTTGTGGGTGGCAACGGCAGCGAACTGTTGACAGAAGATTCAAATGTTCCAATTTATTTGGGTGGTTTGATAAGCATAGTGATTGTGTTGAATCCTGGCATCTTGGCCTTCAAGTCCATCAGGCATCCTTTGTACCATGACAATCAGTTCCTTGGTGCTGCTGTCAGCTGTTCCCTCCAAGTCACTAAAGCATTGGTCGTGGTCTTTCATTGTTGCACCAAGCTCTTCCACCTTTTCCCCAAGATCTTTAACTTTTTCCCTGTGTTCATCCATGCCCTTATTCATGCAGGCCAGTCATTTTTTGATTTTGTTTGATACCTCCATTTTCATCTTCTCCATTGTACAATTCATTTTATATCTCAACTTCTGTATATCGGATTCCATTTTCTCCTACATGATCTTCTCCATTCTGAATTTCATTTCATCCATTCCAGATTTCATTTTATCTTCTATCTTCTCATTCACCTGTGGTGCCATATATATAGTAAACGCAGATGTTAAACACTATCATTAAAAATATAATCTCATTCCGAATTTCACTTCTTCCATCTTCCCCATGCTCAATTCCATTCCAGTTTTCATTTTTTCCTCCATTTCTGCCTGCATCTTCTCCATTCCTAATTTCATATTCTTAATTTCTGCCAGTAACATTTTCATGATCACCTCCATCTTGGCATTAATCCCAGTTCTGACACCTGTGTAAATAAATCTCTTTATATTGGAGTAAAAACATAGATTACACTCAAACTTCACTCTTGAAATAAAGTAACTTACTTCGGACATGTTTCGAAGATTACTCCGTTGAAAATGGTGGCAAAAGCAACCGAAACATGTCCGAAGTAAGTTACTTTATTGCAAGAGTGAAGTTTGAGTGTAATCTATGTTTGTATTCCTATTTAATTAGTTACTTGACTGTGCATTCCCATTAATGTTTTAAATCTCTTTAAGTCTCAAATTTGGTTACAAATAATTGTTTAATTCAATTCTGGACAACAATTCTGCAGTACAATGATCTTGACTCTTCAAATGCATAGACTGTTGACTGCTCTCTCACACCATTGCATGCTAGAACTTCCAGTCAAAGACTGACTGAGGTAGTGTGCAATTCTTCTTTTTTATAGCCACAGAAATTGCCAGAAAATGGAACATTCTAGCATGTGTCTTGTGTCGATATGTTGCATTCCAAGGCTTCCAGTTACTTCTACCACACATCTCAAGGCTTCTGTCAACATGAATGCATGTGTGGCAATTATGGGCTGGCAAGGTACAGTTATAACATTATTTTAGAAATTTGAAAAGCAGAAGATCGTAGTGAAGAAAGGTGGGGGGAATGATGTTGTTGTAAATATCTTTGGATTAGTTTTCATATGCAAATGTATTAACTATAAGTTAAAATCAAATTAAAAAAAAAAAATAAAAGAATTTGAGTCGGTTTTTGCAACACAAACATCACTTATTTTTGCTTACTGGGGACCGGTTTCGGGTAACAGTTGTTCCCATTTTCAACCCTTAATTCCGACTAAATCTTTCTTCGTTGACGATGATGGGGGTGGTGGTGTATTAACTGCGGATGCATCTGTTGCTGGATCTATGAACTTCCAGAGGTTGCTGTAAGGTGGCAAATCAAAATTCATGATATGGCTCTGTTTCTTCATGATGTAAATCAGACATACGTTTTTTAAATCTTTGTCAACAACTTCAGGTCACGCCAAATTTCGTCAGAAGATGACGTAAAATATGATAACAACAGTAAATATCAAAGACTCGCAGATAAAAAGGTAGTAGAAACCGAAAAGAACAAGCACTATGCGAGATTACATAGTTTAGAACTTCAACTGTATGAGCTATACTTAGCGTTACCACAAAAGTTAGGCCACGCTCTTTGGGATAATTTGCGCGCAAATTTCCTGCCGATCTTAAGCGGAAAAATGAGCAGGAAAACGCTTACGCTAAAGAAAAAATTAGATCATCTGTGCAAAAAGCAGAATAAAAATAGACCAATCAGACACAAGAGACCGCCTGAAAACCATGTTATAAACTTATCTAAAAACGAAACTTTCAACAAATCTCAGTTAGCCATTCTCAACAAAGGCCTAAAAAGTGTGTAGATTATTGTAAAAAAACAGAAAACTTAGTAGCAGATATAGAAATAGCCACAAGCCACCTAAAAGAAATTGACCCAAAAGCAATTAAGAAGCAATGTGAACCAATTTTGAACCAAGTACATACAAGAATAAAAAGAAAAAATCCTCAACAAAAAATCATAAAATCCTTAACTCAAAAACCAGTTGTTTACACAAAATCAGATAAAGGCAACCAAATAGTAATACTGGACCAAGAAGACTACAACCAAAGAATAGAATCCTTGCTAAACAATCCGGAATATCGAGAAACATCCAATCCACTAAATAAAAGTATAAAGATTTTACAAGAAACTTTAGCAAATTGCAAAACCATAACAGAAAAAGAGAAATCCAAATTAAAGCCAGATTTACCAACCTTACCCAGACTGTATGCCCTACCAAAAACACACAAACCTGGCAACAAAATGAGACCCATAGTAGATAATATCAATGCACCCACATATAAACTCTCCAAATGGCTCACACAAAAATTCAACTCCTTCCCAAAATTCAATAGTAAAAGTGTATCAAATTCATTGGACCTGATTAGTCACCTGAAAGATTTCAGTGTTTCACCTAAGGATAAGATAAGTATCCTTTGATGTCACCTCCCTATTCCCCAGCATACCCATAGACGAACTACAAAAACCTCTGAAAACCTGGCTACAAAGCATAAACATACCAACAGAAGAAATAGAAGATCTTGTCCAGTTAACCAATTTATGTATAAAACAGAACCACTTCACATTCCAGAATAAATGCTACCAACAAACAACAGGACTTGCAATGGGGAATCCTCTATCACCATTCCTAGCCGACCTATACATGAGTAATTTTGAAATACATATCACTGACTCATTCCCACATATATACAAAAAATGGTATAGGTATGTAGATGACATCATTGTCATAGTTCCAGAAAAACTTGTAAACGATGCACTCAAACTTCTTAACTTGCAAAGTAAGTCCATTCAGTTCACTATTGAGACCGAACAGGAAGGAGTCCTGCCATTCCTAGACATTAGAATAATAAGAACAAAAGAACATAGCCTGACATTTGGAATATATAGGAAATCCACCAATACAGATAACCACATAACGTTTGATAGCTACAACCCTACAACACACAAATATGCAGTCCTGAACAGTTTAACATACAGACTAGTACACATTCCCATGGAGAAGAATGAATACCAAAAAGAATACCAACAGATACTCCAAACAGCTACCAACAACGGTTTCCAAAAAAGTGCAGTAGACAAAAGAATACATAAATACAAAAAACTGAATCGCATAACACACACAACCACCCTACAGAACCCCAGTGACCAACCTCAATTCAGAAAATTCACCTATCATCCTTGGGCACATAAACTTCAGAAAATATTCAAGAATTATAACATCACCTTAGCTCCAAAAAACAACTACAGCATTCAGAAACTGCTGTGCAGAAATTTAAAAGATCCTATCCCTGCAAGCAAAAAACCGGGAATTTATGAAATTAAATGCTCAGACTGTAATCTGGTGTATATCGGAAGGACAAAGAGAAGTTTGGAGACCAGAGTAAAGGAACACATGAGAAACCTAAAATATAAACAAATAGAAAAATCAGCATTTGCCTTTCATTTTTGGACATCAGGACATGAAATCACACCAAATATAAAACTATTAAAACCAGCTTATAAACCCACAGAATTAGATGTCTGGGAGAAGATCTACATCATGAAGAAAAAGAGCCATATCATGAATTTTGATTTGCCACCTTACAGCAACCTCTGGAAGTTCATAGATCCAGCAACAGATGCCTCTACAGTTAATACACCACCACCCCCATCGTTGTCAACGAAGAAAGATTTAGTCGGAATTAAGGGTTGAAAATGGGAACAACTGTTACCCGAAACCGGTCCCCAGTAAGTAAAAATAAGTGATGTTTGTGTTACGAAAACCGACTCAAATTCTTTTATTTTTTATTTAATCACATCACTGTTACAAACTTCTATGCATATTTGCAAGTTTTGAATAAAATAAAATTATTTACTTCACATCAAAACTGACTGCCTTCTGTTGTGCTCTTCCTGGCAGCATCAGTAAGCATTGCATTTTCAATGGTTATGAGCAGGTGGTAAATAGCTTTCCACTAGCAGCTTCTTTAAGCAAATTGTAAAAATGATTCTCAGAACTGAAACATCTCAGAGTCCTCAAAATTGCTCAATTCATAGTCTAAATCTAAAATGGAGTAGATATATTCATGAATGATGCAAATTAAACACAGCATTAATCACTATTTAATTCTAAAATTTCTAAATTAATAGCTTACTTTTTATTATGAAACAAGATTAAACAATATTTATTTTGCCAGTAAAATTCTCTTAAAAATAAGTAGGCGGCATCATTTACTAATACTATCACACATAATATTATTAAACCAAGCAAAATCCATTACATTTATTTTATTTTTTTTAGTACTTATAATACATAAATAAGTATTTAATAGATAAAATGTTATTTTTTTTTATCATACAATTTTTTTAATCATACAATCTTACAACAGCATTAAAATGACTTTGTGAATTGTTCCATAACAAATGATTTAGCATTTCAGGATCTTGGCATTAACAAATATTTATTCTTAACAAAACTATGTTCTGTTAGGACATACTGCTATTATGCTGTAAAAAAATACTGTAGTCCTTGCAGTGAAAGCAAAATACAGTCTATGCCGACTCTAAATGGTACAAATAGAAAAGCTATAAAAGGGTGACTAAAGACCAGAGGCAGAAAGATAGAGTTTGACAGTTTTTTAATGCACCTGGAGTGAAGTTCATCAGAGATTTTTATTTAAAATGCTAGAAAAAATGTATTATGGTAAAATAAAGGTCATAAAACCTACAAAGGAGACAATGATAATATATTATAAGAACAGCTGGGAATTAATAAACATACCTTTTCTGTAATGCTTTTGGGATCATCAAATGAAATGAATTGGAGTTTGTCTTTGTTGTAAGCATATGGAGTTTTTGTAACATCATCTTGTTGAACCTTCCATGTTGATTGCCATTCTCCCAACATTTTACACACCTACAACAATTAGGTTATTTTCTATCAGTAACAACATTACACTTAGGCAGAATTTTTTGAAATGGTGGAAGGGGGAGATGAGAATGTCACATGGCTGCACTGACAATTATGACAAAGTGCCAACACAGGTATGAGCAACCTGTTTCCATCTTTGCTCTTTCCACTGTCTCAAAATACTATAGCCAAAGAATACTTTAAACAGGTTAAGTGGTAGGTATGCCAAAAAATACATTCATTGCAAAATAAGAAAAGTAAGAATGTAAAAAAAAAAAAAAAAAAAGTTTTCATGTTAAAGTGAATGTGATTCACAAATATAGAGAGAGAATAGATAGAAAATGCCCTATCTTTATGCATTGTGGTTGGTGAAGCATGCTTTTGTCAAACCACCATATTTTGATTCTATATTTCTGGGATGAGTACGGCTTTTGTGGGTTAAATGTGCATCCAAAAATTAGATTTTGTGGTGTTAAATGTCAATTAAACAGTACATTTGGACTGTAGGTATAATGGTAAATGCATGTGTGGTGTTTGTTGTGGTTTCTTGTATAGCAGAAGAAAAACACAAGGAAAAGAAAATGTTTCAATACACAGGTTAATGTACTTATTTAAGTGATTTTTCAGCTGTATACTTGGTGAAATATTTTATACATTAACTGAACGATTCTATATTGTTTGTGAATTGTAGATTTCCAACTCAGAAAGACCTTAGAGAAGTGTGGGTGAAGGCAATTTGCAGATAAAATTGGCAACTTATTCCAGCTTCTGGTGTGTGCTCACAACACTCTACATCCAACGATTTGTACTTAACAAGGCAAATCAGGAGACTAAGAGAAGGCGCTATTCCTTCTTATCCCTCTTATTTGCAGAAGTAATCTGCCAAATAGACCCCCAATAGTGGAAGTACCCCAATTGTTTGTGAAACAGCAACTGAAAAGGCCACTCAGCAAACTGATACTGACAATAGTGTTGTACTGCAAAGCCCAAGAAAGAGAAAATTAATGTTGAAGAACAAAACTGCTAAGTTGTGTAAAGCATGTAAAAGAATAAAATTGCTAAAGCAGAGGGTTAGGAGACAGGAAAGACATATTTGCATCGATAGGGAAGTAATTGCTTCTTTAATAAAAAAAAGAATTAATTAACATTCTACTAAAGCTTTAAACCAAAGCTGTAATATATAGTAAAGCCTTTTGTTACATTAACTGTAGTTTTAGACTAAGAAATAAGAACAAAACTAAGTTATGACCTTGCCGCAATGTTTACTGCAATAATACCAATCTATTAATAATAACTTCTGACAGGCCAAAAAATTGATTGTATTATATATTCCTTCAACTAGAGATCTCTCCCCTTCCATTCCTTTGTTCTTTAATTCAAAAGCTTGGAAAAACAATTAATTTGATAGATGTTGTGTATAGTGAATATGTTAGTATGTAGAATCAGAAGGTGGCGGCTGGTCACAAAACGTGCTTCAGCAAAATGCTAGGCATTTCTGTGTGCATACAGAACTAACAGTATGCAGACAATTAGTGTATTTAGTGCATGCATGCAATATAAATATAAGATTACTACTGCAGTGGATACACGGATGTTTTGTGAAAAGTGTTATATTGGGTAGGAGTTAGGAAATTGTATTCAAGAAAGCATGTTTATATTGTGTGTTAAAGTGTCTACATCAGCAACAATTGCATTAGAGCAGTCACAGAAAGTAATTTCATTTTCATATGATGTCTTAATGCACCCCTGCTCTGTCAATAAAATTTAAGAGAATTCAGTTCTTATTTTAAAATTTAAGAGATTTCAATCACATGTACAGGCAGAAGGTATTCTGGCCCTACTCTCTCACTTATACTTCATGCATTGAACATAGTTTATATACTCATTTATATGAGTGTCACTCTGAAAGTTTTGAGAATTGGCAACAAAAAATTATGGTAGGCCAATACAGATATCTCTAGCTTTAGATTGAACATGTATAAGTCTGGATACTCCAACAATGTGCATCAACAGCACTGCTGTGTATAGGCATGCAGGTTTGCTATTCTAGACCCTGTAGCAGGACCTACCACATGTATATAGAATTTAATATCAAGCCATATCCATGTATATAAATTAATACAAAAGCAGAATTGCATAAAATATTGTAATACTAAGGATAGCAATGTTAAAACCATCAAGAATATTTAGTCGTAGAAATATGTATTAAACCAAATTGTAACCTACGTAATTAAGGAACCCTAAGCCTCAAGTTACCTAATTCCAGGTAATAGTCCAGGATTAGGCTTAGTTACTAAAATTAGAAAGAGAAAGATATAGGAAAAAAAGAGACAAGAGTAGTGATTTGTCTTCTGAGAAAAAGAGGTAGTTGGAAAAATAGAAGGAGAGAGGTATACGATAGAGAGAAATGGAAGCATTGGGTTTTTCCAGATGCATCATGGGGATGCAATAACAAAACTTGGAACAAAATATTTTCATAGTGTGTAATGTGATGCAGCTAAGGGACCAATTAAAGGTGGTGTTATATTTTAAGGTGCGAAGGTTGGCATCATTCAGTCAGTATAAAAACAGAGCATGCCTCTATCCGTGTTTGTTCTTCAATGTGATCAGAACGTACATGAAGTGACGAAGGCACATCCGCATGCTTAAGGGGTGGGCAAACAATGTGAATGTAGTTGTTACAAGTGGAGGGAATATCAGAATGAAATGAAATGGCGTTTTATTTATGGACGATCTTTAACTGCTGCGGTTCGTAGCATTCCATTTCTAAATTGGGTGTGAAAGACCGCTTAATTTTGCTCAGAGGCCTCCCTGTCAGGTTTGAGGTTCTTTTATGTGCCATAAATCTACGACACGGGACCAACAGCTTTACTTCCCTTCCGAAGGATTTTTATGCCCAAAAAAATCCATCCTCTGCCGGGCTTGAACCCACAACCTTGGGTATATGAAGTTAGCATGGTAACCATTACACCACAGAAGGTGTCGGTGAGAATATCAATAATAATGTAAATATATTGTAAGGAAGAAAGCTAGCCGCTGATTAAGGTTTTAAAGTATCTTCATAAAGGAATAAATTCAAATATTACGGGAAATGCAGTGTTTGAGATAATTAGCTAGGCAATATTAGGATTAGAGTATTCATTAGCTGCTGAGCCAAGAATTCCAGAGATCACATCACCGCTTTCTAGATCTTTCAGCATCAGAAGGATGTATTTTCCTCAATACAACACTAGGATGACTCTCAAGTGAAAGCATTTCCATACTATGTTTTTCTACAACTTTAAAGTCAGTTTAGCGGAGAGAGAATACTTTGAAAGATTACATCATATGTTTGGGAATCTTCTCCCTTTACAAACCACCATTTATCAATGGTTTCCAGATTTTAGAAGAGAAAGAGATTCCCTCGAAGATGAAAACGTGCAGGATGGCCAGCTTCAGCAACAATGGATGAAAATGTGGTGAAAGCAGACCTCATATCTTGGGAAGATGATAGAAGCCCTGAAAATTAGATCAGCAGCAGTGAGGGCAATCCTTAAAGAAAATCTCCACATCAGGAAGTTCTTCAGTTATTGGATCTCCCACCATCTCACAAATGAGCAGAAAGGCACCAGGAAGTGGGGTAAGATCCAAAACATTTAGCATTGTAACAGGCAATGAAAGCTGAATGGTTGTATAAAATACAGTTGAACTTGTTTTATATGTAACCCAGTTGTAAGTAATTCACATTTATAAGTAAATTTTTGTAGGTCCCGGCAAAATGTAATTTAGAAACCTGTTAACAGAATCTTATTTATATGTAACGCATTTATATGTATTAAATTTCAGTGAAATACAACTGAGTTTTACGTAATTATAATGAGCATACAGCATTATCTTAAAAGAAACTCGAGTGTTTTCCTTATCTTTGTTGACAAAGATGCACACTGAGCGGCCTGCTTTCGACCTTGAAAACAAGAGACAGTAATACATTTGCTGGTAGAGCGTGACAATGCAGCAACAAACAAAAGTAAAGAATAAAATGTTCAATATCTGGTGTTCATTGTCAAACAGCAGTTTGTCTTTCAGTTCTCAGTTGCTTTTAATCAGCCATGGAGAACAAAAAAAAGAAATGTTATACTCTAGATCAGAAAGTGAAGTTCATACGAGAGCAGGAGCTTAATCCACACAAAACTAAAACCGAAATTGCTTCAGACTTAGGAATTGCTTACTCCAATCTATGTGCAGTCATCAGTAACAAATATTGTTATTTTGGATGAGTTTTTAAAATTGGGTGCCAAATCAATAAAATGCAGCTGTCAGCAGGAAGGGAGATACGCTGATTTGGAAATGGCACTTTTCACATGGTTCCAGTAGAAACAGGCTGCAGCTCTACCAATCGTGTTGAAAGCAAAAGCGATAGATTTAGCTGAAATAATTAATATCGCGGCTGATTTCAAGGCTTCATCTGGATGGTAGTAAGGATTTAAAGGCCACCATGGAATCACAGGGAAAACAATCTGCGGCGAGTGGATGACATCACGGTTCAACACTGGAAGAAAGGTTCTACCAGAAATCATTAAGGATTATCAGCCTCAAAACATCTACAACTGTAATGAGATTGGCCTATTCTACAATCTCCTTCCCAGCAAGACATTAGCTGAAAAAGGTGCCTCCTGCCATGGAGGGGGGAAAAATAAAATTTGCATAACAGTTCTTCTTGTCACCAATGCAATCGGATCAGACAAACTTCCCCCGCTTGTGATAGGAAAATCCAAGAATCTGAGGTGTTTTAAGGATGTGAAAACAAAACCTATGGAATATGAATCCAATAGGAATTCTTGGATGACTATGATTTAAATGGAGCAGTGGTTAAAAGAAACTGGACATTAAAATCAAAAAGAAACAGAAGAAGATGCTTTTTATGGATCAATGTATAGCACATCCACTTCAAATAATTTTGGAAAATGTTTGAGTGGAATTTTTTCCTCCTACAGCCACTTGATTTGGATATCATTGCAAATTTTCAAAGTTCATTATAAAAAAATGCTGGTTCAACATTTAATAACACTGACTAATGCAGGAAATGAAAATCTCGCTATTAACTTACTACAAGCCATGGAATTTATTTTGGCTGCCTGGAAGCAGCTGTCATTCTCCTCAATCAAACACTGCTTCATTAAATCTGGTGTCTTACAGGAAGAGGCTGTCTCTGCTGATGGTGATGATATTGGTAGTGATGCTAGCTCTACTGGAGGGTACAAATTTTGATACCTTTGTGCATTTTGATGACAATCTAGCTGGGGGAGAACTACAAGATGAGATTATTGCTGATGTGTGCCAAAAACATGATGGTGCTTGTCAAGAAAATGGACCAGCTGCAAGCGGCACTGACAGTAATGCGGATGAAGACTCAAATCTTGAAATATTTAAGGTAAGTGAAGTGTTAAGTGCAATAAATGTGTGTAGGCATTACATCAGTGCTAAAAGTGGTAGTGAAAAAGCTCTAAATTCATTAATAAGTTTGCAAACTGAAGTTTATGCACTTAGTGCAAGAAAAGTGAAACAAGCTAAATTAACTGATTTCTTTAAAGCAGGACCAAGTTCCAAATAATGTTTTCTTCGTATGTATCTTTGTTGTTTGTAAAATTTTGCACATGTAGACCCACTGTATTGCCTTTTTTTTTTTTTTTTTAAATATTTTGATGCATTATCAAAATCTTAGTTGTAAGTAATTCTGAGTTACTTCCCTCATTCCCTTGATACATGCATAAATCAGGTTCAACTATACTAATATGACCCAGAAACCATGCAACATATAGTAATCATCAGTACAGGTCTTCCTAGGAGAAGATACATAATAAAAGTGAGGTGACCTTGAAATATGGCAAGAAAATTATACATTCTTTTCTCTTAGCTACTAGTTATATTGTGACAATTTAGCTCAACTATTAAAGCACCAATGCAATGGCCAAGATTAAGCAATTTCAACCAATCACGGTCATTTGACTGAAGCGATATTGTCGAAACATCTTACCGCAGCTGATGTTCATTTCTTTGAAATCTTGTCACACATAACGTTCATTTGTATAATCTCCTGTCTTGGTTATTCATAACAAGGTGACAATCCAGTCAGCGATGACATTGCATGATGGTGGAAAGTTTTCAGAACTAAAAAAGTATTACAATCATAACCTGATAAAATCCCATTTCTATATATTATAAATTATTAATAGTCTATTTTGCTGAATTGTTTTATCAAATACAACTCACTCGTGGTATTACTTATGATAATTCTACTTGAGGGACAAAAGATTATAAGTTACAGATGGTGCACCATAAAATGTCTGCACAAGTCTTAAATGAACTGAGAACAAAGAGCTCAAAGACTGGTCTATGTGGAATTTTGTTGCACATGACAAAGTCTCTGCCCACACTACGCGAGAAAGAACTCAATTTCTGAAAGAATCAGGAGTCAAAAACTTATCCCATCTTCTCTATAGCCCAGATCTGGCTCCATGCGTCCTTTTCCTATTCCCCAAAATAAAAGAAAAAATTTCAGATGAAAATTTGAATCACCTGAAACTACTGTAGTTGCTTATGAAGAATATATTTGCACTCTCTCCAAAGAATGACATTCAGCATTTGAAAAATGGTTTGAAAGTCGTTTAGAATGCTTTTCAGAGATACAATAATCAGGCTACATTTTTTAAATGTTGTGTTCATTCTCTAAACTTTCAGAGTAGCCCTTGTGTAAACAAGATTAACTTTGCAGTTGTATATTTATGATTGCCTTGTGCCTAAATCAACACCCATTTACCAAACTGAGCAATGGGGTCAAAATGTGCCAGCTTAGAATTAGGATGTTTTAAATTACCATTACTGCAACATTTTTGTGAGTCTAATTCATGCAGTTTTAGTAGAGTATGTCATTCCTTCTAAATCATAGGTGACCAAGAGAGTGGTGTATTGTGAATAAGCAACAAGGATAAGGAATGAACATGAGGGGAACATTTTAAGTTTATATAATACATACTGAGTTGAATTTATATGTTCTTAGACATTTTTTGTAGCATTTGTAGCAAATACAACACATTAAAATCTGTCAGATGGTACATAAAAGTTTTTAAACATCTGAAAAACTTTTAAGTGCCAAAGTTGTAGGTGGTATTTGAAGTTAATTTTAAAATTGGTTCCAAATAGATTTTAAAAAGAATGCTTAAAAACCAAAGTTCCTCAAGGACTCTGAACTCATTATCTGCCAAGGTTACAAAATTGTGCATGAAATATCATATCAACAGCTTTTGCAATCTGCTAAATTTCTGGACCAAGAGCAACTCTAAGTGTATAGGAAAAGCTGGTGTAGCAAAACTAACACATCGATTATAATAATGAATTATTACAGGTGCACTTAGATAAATGAATTTGTGTGCAAGGATATACTTATGTCAGTTTTCAATGAAGGTCCTCACGAGGTTTACCTAAAACAAACATAAAACAAAATTGTTGTTTGTGTTCTTCTCAAGGTCTATACTCTTTACAGGGCGAAGTATGCTAAGAGACATTGACACAGTGTCTGCCCAACTTTATGTGTTTATAATAATTAACATTTTAAATTAGATGCATACTTTATGAATATGCAAGTCAAGAAGTTATTTTCTTTTTAATTTATTATAGTCGCTTCAAAAATTACGTCATATCGCGACTGAACACTGAGTTGTACAATGAAGTAGAATTATGAAATGTTACATTAAATCTTACAGTGGTTAATTAACAATAACAAACTTGGCAGCAATTTAAATATCATTAATAATTTTGCACATTTTCATGAAGTTGATGACTTTCCTACGGCAATGTTGGTCACCCAAGGCCAGCTGTAGGTTTCCAGGAACTCCACAGTTAAGTCGTTCAGCAGTATATCTCGGGCAAGCTGTGATCAGATGATGAACAGTGAGAGCAGAGTTACATAGAGTACATGTGGGAGCAGGTTCATGAGACAGGAGGTAGGAATGGGTTAGCGCAGTGTGACCAATACATAGTCGAGTTACTAGTATCTGGTCTCACCGGGTAAGAGTCATAATAGATGTAGCCAGATTAGGTACTGGGCAGGTATCATGTAGTTTACTGGTGGATGTTGTAGTCCAGTCTGTCTTCCACTGCTGTAGGATACTGCGTCTTAGATGTGATAAGTAGTCTTTATGAGGAAGCTTGAGATCTGATAAAGCACATGGATGCTTTGTAGCTTCCTTAGCGGCAGTGTCAGCAAGATCGTTACCTGGTGAGATGGTATCCATGCAAAGATAAGTTGTTTGCCAGATGATATTAAGTCATTGTATAATAGGTGAATCTCATTTACCAAAGTATGGCGAGGAGATCGCTGTTGTGGGGCCATTAGGGCACTTAGGGAATCAGTGAAAATAATGTAGGAGTTCAAGTCTTTGTTCTTTGATATATAGTCTAGGGCAAAGTGGATGGCAAAAAGTTCGCAAGAGAAAATGGTGAGAGCTTGTGACAGACTATAGAGCATGATGTGATTAGATACAACCACCGCACAGCCATTATTGTCACATCGTGAACCATCTGTGTAAATTGGTTCGTAGTTGGGATATGTTTCACACAATTTTTTGAATAAACTGGCATAGAAAGTTCTTTGGATGCCATTTTTAGCATATTTTGTGGGAGTGGTGTCGATTACAGGAGTTTTAAGCCTCCATGGTATAACATTTATGCTGAAGGAACGGGGAATCAGTGAGGGAATTGTCAATTTAAACTCTTCGATGTACATAGCTATTCTTTGAGAGAAGGGTTGTAGCGGGTACCGTCTAGAGTGGCCATTGTCTTGTGGTGAAATATGAGAGTCTATATCAGAGCCAGGTCTGATAGAAGTCTTGATGGCATAGGACAGACTTTACGTCGGAGAGAAAGAGGTGGTTCACCAGCAGCAATTTGCAGCCTCTCTAGAGGACTGGTATGGAAAGCTCCAAGTGCAATCCTCAGAGCTGAGTTCTGAATGATGTTGAGTGTTTTAAGACTAGAATGACTAGCGGAGTTATTGACAACAGAAGCGTAGTCCAACTTGGATAGGATTGTCATTTTGTATGTGCGAAGTAGAACAGTGAGATCAGCTCCCCATGTTTTGGCAGATAAAGCTTTTAAAAGGTTCAGGCGCCGAATACAATCGGCTTTGAGGAGCTTAATATGATGGACCCAGGTCAGCTTGCGGTCAAAGTACATACCCAGTATTCTGAGTATTCTGGGAGATGATAGCTGGATATGTGTAGTATAGGGGCTTGGGTAGGTTTCCTCCCCCTAGAGAAAACAATACTTTGACATTTTTCAGGAGAAAAATTAAGGCCGGTGTTTTGACTCCATTTTTGGAGCTTGTCTAGGGTTGACTGTAGTAGTTCTTGTGTAGTGTCGATATTCTTCCCTTTACAATAAATAGTCAAGTCATCGGCAAATAAAGCTGCCCATTCTGGAGGTTGAAGGCATGAAAAAACTGTGTTAATAGCCACTAAGAAGAGTGTTACACTCAATACCGATCCTTGTGGTATGCCATTGTTTAGAACAATACTTTGTGACAAAACACCATTAGCTCTTACACGCATTTGTCAATCCTGTAGAAAGTTAACAATAAATGCAAGCATATTTCCTTTGATGTTGGCTTTAAGGAGTGTTTGTAGGATGTGGACATGCCCCACTGTATCGTAGGCTTTAGCAATGTCGAGACTTACAGTGAGCATGTGTTGGTGGTTAGTAAAGGTGTCACAAATTTCAGATTCTAGTAGTGTCAAGGCATCAAGCATTGAGTGATACTGGCGGAAGCCACATTGTAAATCATTAAAGAATCTGGTACACTCCAGAAACCATCGCAATCTTCTGTTAATGATCTTCTCCATAAGTTGGCATATAATGCATGTCAGTGAAATAGGGCGATAGTTTCCAGGGAGCGAATGATCCTTATTGGGCTTTGGTATGGGAACCACTATGGATGAACGCCATTGACTGGGAAAGCACTGTGTTGTCCAGATGTAATTAAATAGTTGAAGTATATATAGTAAGCCATTCTGGGGTAGTTTCTTAATTAGCACATAAAGAATGTTGTCAGGTCCAGCGCTTTTACTCGTGCAGTGATTTAATTCAGTTAACATTTCATCCATTGTTAAGTCTTTGTTGAATGGTTGAGTAGTATCGGAGAAAGCTAATGAAAGCATTGAAATAGGGTGGTAATTGGAAGTTAAAGGGATTGCAGCGATAGGTTCGATACCACTGGGTATAGTAGAGAATGCAGATGCAAGAGTATCTGCAATAGTTTGAGATTCGGTAATGACATCATCAAAGGGTGTTGTTCGAAGATGAGATATCACAGATGTCCGATGTGTGCCACAAATTGCTTGGAGTTTATGCCACATTTCGGCTTGGGGAGTTTTGTTAGTAAGGGATGATACGAAGGCCAGCCAAGACTCCCATTTACTGTGTTTAATTTCACAACGCACAGCTGCACGAAGACGGAATTCAGATTTTGTATCTGCGGTAGGATTTCGCTTGTATTTATAATAGGCCCTATGTTTTAGCTTAATAGCTTCTTGGCACTTTTCATTCCACCATGGAACTGCCCGATGATATGCACCAGTTCTAGTGGTAGGTATAGCATTCTCTGCAGTCTTAATTATAGCGGTAATAACTTTAGACACAATTTCATCGATGCCTATTTGTGGAAACAATTCTGCAGGTGGAAGGTGTTGCAAAGCATTTTCGAAAAGCTCTTTGTATAGGTCCCAATTGGCTTTGTTAAATTTCCAAGAAGGACGTCTCGTTTGTAACAGAGGAGCAAAGTTTTGTGTAGTGATGGTGACTGGGAAGTGGTTACTACCCTGAGGTGATGAGTAAACGAACCATTGGAATAAAGGTGCTATGCTGGAAGAACACTGAGATCAATGCAGCTGTAGGTGTTGTGGTAAATATTATAAAGAGTTGGTGTTGGAACATTTAGGAGCATTAAATCTGAAGTATGTAGCAGGGTTTCAAACATTTTACCACGTTGGTCAAGTTTATCACTACCCCATACTGGATTGTGGCTGTTAAAGTCACCTAGTAACATAAATGGCTTAGGTAGTTGAGCGATCAGTGCGGAAAGCATAGAGAGATCAACAGTAATGCTGTTTGGGAGATAAAGATTGCAGATGCATAGCTCTGTTAAAAGAACTGAGATAGCTATTGCTTCCAGTGGAGTATTGAGAGGTATTTCTTTGTGCGGTAAGATGTCTTTAACATACATGGCAACACTTCCACTAGCTCATCAAGCTTTTGTGAGGTTGCGATGATAGCCAGAATATTTTCTGAGAGGGGCTATATAATTTCCATTGTAGTTAGTTTCTTCTAAACAAACAATAAGAGGATTGTGAGAAATTATATTAATCAGTCCATGTATGTTCATTTTTGTAAGAAGGTATTTTGTAGCAAATGTGCGCTTCTTGAGACATGACATAGGGTTGTCTGTTGGTTTCTCTGGCTTAAAGCATGTGGCCTCCAACAAATTGCTGGTGCATGCAACTGTTCTCTGCAATGAGACTTTTCTGACATTTTTCTCAGTTTGTTCATATGTTGCATGGTCCAGAGCTATAGGAATTTTATTTTATCAGTGTGCTCAGGGGCTTGTGATATAGGAGGTTCAGGATTCTCTACCAAAAGAAAAACTATGACAACTGTACTTTTAAAACAAATATTTCATATTTAAGAAGTAAAAGATGATTTCATTTGAGTTAAATGTGTCATTCAACTTCACATGAAAAATAAGGAAACTGCTTTAGGCAATTTTGTCCCCCCAACCCTAAGCAGATACAATGCTGCTGGGTGCACTAAATAGCTTGGTGTGGTGTGCTGTTAATGCTGTAGTGGATTAACACTTATGAGGTGGTTATGAAATAAGTATGAACAAAACAATTCTATCTTAATTGACTTTTTATTAAAAGAGGTTTTCATCTTTGTTTTATAAAATAAAATGAGGCATAAAAGTCTAAAACCAAATCCCAATTTAAATATGAGTCAGAAGGATAGTAATATGAACAGCAAATTCAAAACTCAATGATAATCAAAATGACATTGTTGATCTTTACCATAAATAGAAATAAACTCCGTTGTTTTGCTTGTGTTATGTTTGGAGATAAGCTGATATCTCAACAGTAAAAGATTTTGAACATAAAGCATGTAAGCTCCATAGAATAGAAAATGCTCTGTCAGAATGTTCACGAATGCTGCTATCCAGCATAATGAAAAAGAAGTTGCTAACAGCCTTCAATGTGGTTGGTCATATCAGACAATGAATGAAATTGGTGAAATGATAAGGGAAAACCCTGAAGTAAACCTTATCCAGGTATCCAGGTATATTCAAACTTACAACCTCTTGAATCTGATACAGACATGCCACCCCAGTACTATGGTGGAGGGCTAGGTCACACCTTATTCATGCAAATATTTACTTAGGTTAAAAAACAAGAACTCACTTCATGGTTATTGTGAAGACAAAGATTCAAGATCAGGGAAAATCATTTAGAACTTTCAGATTCACTGGCTGAAGATAAACAATAGCTAAAAGATATTTACAGTCCAGATCCAATTCAAGGACACTTCTAGCAATATAGAATGATTTGACACAGCACATTAGTGGCATGCTAAAAGAAAGAATAACCAATGAAGTAGATTTCAAAAGTTCCTCAGTTCAGGGAGAGGATTAGAAGTTTGTGCAGAGAAGAAATATATAGATATATTATTGTATATTATATTAAGATAAAATACATATGTATTAAGATGAGTTTAAAATGTTTAATATTTATAACATGCTTTACAGATGTAGGACAAAATACATTTAAGTAGTTGTAGTTATATATTGCACAAGAGGTAATTTAGTAAGATCTGTTAATATAAAAATAATAGTTGCAACAAATCTTCACTTATCTTTTGGAATCCTTGCTTGGACTAGTTTCGCAATGATTTCATTGCATTATCAACATATCCTTTTGGTCTCTTTTTTGATGTTGTTTATTTACACTGTTATGGTTACTGCTACTAGGTGGATTGTGTACTAATGCATTGCTAACTACTGGAATCAAAACAAATTTGGTAAGAGTGTCAATTGGAGGTATATCAAAATTCATTGCATGATTTCTATACTTTCATATATAAATATTTTCTCCCAAACCATTAAATCTATGGGCCCATTTAAGTGTTTTAATAATTTAACATCTGGATTTATTTCATGATTAAATTTCCAAAAATGTTCTGCTACAGCTGATTTATCAATTTGTTTGTATCTAATATTCCTAAAGTGTTCTTTTACTCTGGTTTCCAAATGACGTTTAGTCTTACCAATATAAACAAGGTCACAATTTAAACAGTTTAATTGATAAATGCCAGATATTTTTATTTTTTGAAATTTCATCCTTTTTAGAAAAGCCTAACAAATTTTTTATACTGTATTTATTTTGAGGAACCAATATTATGCCATGCTCTTTGAAAATATTTGTGAATTTTTTATTTGCCCAAGGGTGATAAGTAAATTTTTTAAAAATGTAATTATCTTTTATTTTCTTAAGCGTAGAAATATCTTTAATAGCTTTTTGATATTTAAACTTCTCAATTTTTTTATTTATAAAATCAGTATTAAAACCATTAATTAAAGCAGTGTTAATAATGTGTTTATATTCTTTATAGAATTCATCTTTATTAAGGGGTAAATTAATTAACCTATAAATTAAACTATTAAAAACAGCAAATTTATGTGAAAAAGGGTTAAAGCCATTATTTTTTATATAATTATTAATTAATTTATATAATTTATATATTTATCAGTGTGGGTTTGCTTTCTGTATATTCCAAAATTCAATCTATTGTCTTTTTTTATTATTTTTAGATCCAGGAAAGGGAGATAGCCATCACTTTCAGTTTCTAATGTGAATTTTATATCCTTATCTTGTAAATCATGCAATGAATTTTGATATACCTCCAATTGACACTCTTACCAAATTTGTTTTGATTCCAGTAGTTAGCAATGCATTAGTACACAATCCACCTAGTAGCAGTAACCATAACAGTGTAAATAAACAACATCAAAAAAGAGACCAAAAGGATATGTTGATAATGCAATGAAATCATTGCGAAACTAGTCCAAGCAAGGATTCCAAAAGATAAGTGAAGGTTTGTTGCAACTATTATTTTTATATTAATATTTGTGTTATTCTTCACTGTTACTAGCTTCTTTTTACATTTAATTAGTAAGATCTGATATATGTTAGGATGCATAACTGTTAAAAGTGTATGCTTCAACCCCGGTTTACATTCTATTAATTGTTTAGCGCTCTAAAAGAATAACTATTTGATTGAAGGTATTTTTCTAACACTTTTTAGCTTACAAAGCGGCGGTGGCTGTTGTTATTTGAATCCATATACCAGTTTACATAGGTGTAGACCAGTTCTTGAATACAATTTCAATATTAATATGTACAATTATTTACAAATTACACATTGACAATAATACAGATTTACAAACCTTCAATCGAGTACATAGTTTTCATTATTAGATATTCTTTTAGTTTATTTTTAAATACATTTCCTTTGAGAATTTTTAAATGTTCAGGTAATTTGTTGTAATAATGGGCCCCAGCAACATATGGATCTTTCATTATTGATTTAGTATTATAGGTACTTTAGTGGAGATCTACCTTATGTCTTGTGTCATGATTATGCAGTTCCTTATTTATGATATATTTATCCAGTCTTGAATAAGTAAGCAGTATGATTCAATATAAATATAATGAATAGACCGTGAAGAACTTCTTATTTCTGAAAATTTCCCTATAACTTTCTTTGCTTTTTAACTTATAGATTATTCTTAAACAACTCTTTTGTAGAATTAGTAACCTCTTCAAGTGAGAGTCTGACTAGATCCCCATACTTCTATACCATATGTGTTGTGTGGAAAGATTACCCCATAGTACACAGTAATTAATACATTATTGTCAACATATTTTGATAAATGACTAATTAAGTATATATCTTTTAGATACTTTTTTGCAGACATTATCTATATATTGTTTCCAATCTAGATGTTTATCTATGCATATCTCAAGAAAAAGATGGTTACTTATCTCTGTAATTTTACTTCATCTATATTTAACTGAAGGGCTTATTTCCAAAGTGACGTATCTCCAATTTTAAAAGAATATGAGCTGAGCATACCAGAGCATTAAGAATACCTTCTGCAAAGGTGTAAGTTGTATTAAATGTTCAAAACGACGTAAATGCCAGCGTCAGGAGCCTTTGAAAGTTGATGTTATTTCAAATGTGACGCATCTCCCAGCTGTGTTTATTTCCAAAACATCTCATCTCCTCATAGTTAATAGGAACGCTTCAAGTTACTTATAAAAAAACTAGGTACTTCTGATGGTCATCCTGCAATGTCATTTTATATTGCAGTCGTGTAGAAGTCAGTTATGATAACAGTGATGCTTAGGCCCATATTATTATTTCTAGTGATAGTAAAATGATGGACATTGGCTGTTATATTAATTGTGTTTGTTTTTAAGGTTTATAAACTGAAAATTTGAATAATTTAAGAATTATCTCATTAGTATGGTATTAAACTAACATTTTGAAGGCTTTTGGTTTACCATTTAGATGTTATGATGTTTGAATGATGATAAACATAAGACTCACAGCTTTTATTTTACCAATAATACATATCAACTTCTTTATATTGCAGTGGACATCTATATAAAGCTTTAGTTTACTGCCAATATGACTTAACACCCTGTCATGTGATCCCAGTTCCACCATTCCTACCACTCTGTGATTTTTTTCACATATATAGATACATTTGCAAGTATTACTGAATTCCACATGCCAAAAATTAGGCTTCTACCTTAATATGACAAGAAATTATATGAAATTTGTCTTTTGTGGAAAATGTGATTTCATGGAGATAAGTCACTTTGGAAACAAACCCTTCAATTGGAATTGTTGAATATTACTCTGGTGTTACAGTTCAAATTTGATCACAGCCGTTTTATTTAGATTTGTAGAGAGATTTAAACAGTTATAATATTCAAAAACCTGTTTAGCTGTAGTGCTGGCTGAGTCCCTCTGTTCCGATTCAGATTTGTCCCAACATATAGCAGAACTATCATCAGCATAGGTGATAATTTTACTGTTTACAGGATCACTAACATCATTTATATACACAAGGAACAGGAAAGGCCATAGCTTCAATATGCTGGTCTACATTTACACAACAAACTACCCAACATATAAAGAATATTGAATCCCGCTAAAATTCAAAAAAGTTTTGTTTAAATTCTTAATGGACAATAGCATTTATAGTGTAGATGAATTTATACATCACGAACTGGTGTAAATTGTACAATCTGTAAATATTGTCTTTATGACTCAATTCTGTATATTATTTCCTTTTATACTCAAAATTTGTTTTTTTAGTCGCCCTCCGTGGTGTAATGGTTACCATGCTAACTTCATATACCCAAGGTCGCAGGTTCAAACCCGGTGGAGGACGATGGATTTTTTCGGGCGTAAAAATCCTTAGCATGGCTTCTTTCGGAAGGGAAGTAAAGCTGTGGGTCCTGTGTCGTAGATTTACAGCACGTAAAAGAACCTCAAGCCTGATAAGAGAGGCCTCTGAGCAAAATTAAGCGCTCTTTCACGCCCAATATAGAATAGTTTCTAAGAACCAAAGCAGTTAAAGAGCATCCATAAATAACAGGCCATTTCATTTTTTTTAAAATTTGTTAAATCTTATATTTCTGTATTTTAATCTTGTATGCATCTTGATAAAATTTTGTTTTTTCTTGTAACTTAAATTGACGTGTCCTATAACATGTATCGTGTTTCTATGGATGAAAATAAATACAATACAATACAGTACCGAGCCTTGGGGCACTACATAATGTACTATTCCCTGTTCTGATTTAATTTTATTAGCTTCACCATCAGTTTTGTAATTTATTACTGTATATTGTGTTCTTTTTTAGAGAAATGAAGCTAAAGTTTATTTGCTACCCCACGTACCCCATAATGCTGCAGTTTTTGCAGTAATATGTTGTGCTTAACACAATCGAATGCCTTAGAAAGGTCCAAAAACAATCCTGCAACATTACTCTGTCTAATCTGCTAATTACTTCATGCACGAAATCAGCACAGCAGCAGTTACAGTTGATTTGCCAGTTTGGAATCCGTGTTGATGAGGGTTTAAGATATTATTAGCAGTAAAAAATTTATACAGCCTCCCTAGTATTATTTTCTCATATAGTTTGCCCTATGTAGATGTTATTACAATTGGTCGATAGTTTTGAATTTCCCTTTTGTCACCTTTTTTGTGTATTGGTCTTACAATACTCAACTTTAAACAGTCCAGAAACATCCCATTATACATGGTTTCATCGATAAGTATGTAATAATTTCACCTATCCCATCTTTACAAGATTTTAGAAGAGAAGGGGTTATCCTATCCCATCCATGTGATTGCTTATTCTTTAATTTGTTTATTTCCCTAATTATTTCTTCCTTGGAGGTGCTAAAAGATACATTGATTTCACTATAGGGCTCTTACTAATTGAAAGTGTATCACTGTTATTGATGATTTTGCAATTCCCGACACTTAAGAAAATTCTTCTTAAGCTTATTTGCAATGACACCTGGATCGCTCTCATATATTCCCATGTTGTATAGTTTCATATTGTCATCTTCAGCTTTGTCATTCCTTGTACTGTTAATAATATTGCATGTTGTTTTGGCCATACTGTCTGATTTAATTATGCGCTCCAAGTATTCATTTGATTTTAGATCCCTCAGTTTGTTTTGATAGAGTTTTGTATTGTTATAGCGGATTTTATAATGCTCATATCCAATGTATTTATATCAGAAGTGCATATCTTCAACTTTTTCCTTCAATTTGAATGCTTCACTTTTTAGTTGTGTACGTTTTCTGCAATTTAAAGACACTGTTTTTGTAATACGAGGACAGCAGTCATTAAAATATATATTAAATATTTTATAATATTTGTTCCATTTTCGATTGATTTCATGAGAGTTATATACTGATTCCCATGTTTCATTTTGTAAAGTTTCAACCAGTTTGTTTATCCTATCTTTTGTAAAAGATCTAAATGATTTGGTTATAAATAGCTGTATCATACTGCAGCTATTATGTATATCAATGCACTGTGCATAGTGGCCTGATATATGCCCATCTACTATAAAAGTGGATATAAATCTATCCTACATATTAGTTATTATGTGGCCAATTGTCATAGAAGACATTGGTGTTACTCTTGTTGGTGCAAAAATAGTATCCCTTAACCCATACCCAATCAGTAAGTCAATAAACTTGTTGTAGCTTTTATCATCAGTTTTTAGATTTACGTTTAGGTCACCCAATATTACCATATTAGAATTATTGCTAATAAATACTTTTAACATACCAATTAATTCTGCAATGAATTTGTCTACATATGTGTTTGGTGACCTATATATTCCTAATATATGTAAGTCACAGATGAGAAATTTAACTCTGACAGCTACTACCTCAAGTACCATTTTCTGCTTAAATTTGCTATGTATATTTATTTGTTTACATTTAATAATATCCCTTGCATAAATGACCACACCACCCCCCTTATGTGCCTTTCTAAAGTATGAGTCTACTATATGGAAATTACTAATTTTGCACAGTTTTAGCTGATCCTCATTTAGTCCATGTTCAGTCACAACAATTATGTCTGTATCCAAATAATTAGTAAATTGATCTACAGTTTCTGGCTTATTGCTAATGTACTGCACATTTTGATGTGTTATTCTGAAAGTACCCTTGAACTTATTATTTAAATTAGACACTGTGTTACCTGTTAGTACATGCCCCAAATCATTCTGGGACTGTGTAGCAACCAAATACGATTGGATGCAGTTTATTTGACACTGAGTTTGTACATCAACTGTAGCCCTGTTTTCACTTGAACACACACTTTGAGCATCACTATTTTCCAGTATGCTGATTCCATCATCTGGTTTTAATGTTTTAACACTGGCTGATTCACTTCCACCACTTATACTTCTTTTTAACCCCACGATGTTACACTGATTGCTGTCCATTTCACCACTAGATTGTTTACACTCAGATGCACTAAAGAACCTTGTTTCCCTATTTTCCAAGACTAGTTTTTTGAACTCATCTTGTTTATCACTCGATTTAGTAATCTTCTAAATTTCTCAGCTCCCCTCCTATTCAGATGTAGTCCATCTCTTCTTAAGTCTGGATCCCTTATCCAGACATTTCCGTCGAGGAAGATGCAGGGGTACAACCTGCATACTGACTCAAATGTTGAGTTCACCACATTCGTGTATCACAAATCCATGGCTTATCTCGGAATGGCATTAATGTAAATCTTCATGCGAGGGCATTGTTTAGTCATTCTAACTACACGTTCCATTTCATTTCCCAGTTCCCTTGGATTTCTTGAACAATGGAGGTTATTTGTTCCCGAATGCAAAATTATGATGTCCAGGTCATCCATATTTTCTAGCAGCTTCTTTTCAAGGTGACGCACCAGAGATCCTAGATAACTGTATACTGTCAAATCCTCGTCAATGTACCTGTGCATATTGCGGATTGTGGAGTCCCCCAATATTATGGCCGTCTTTTTTTCATATCAGCTTTCTGATGAGTGATAGTCTAGATCTTGAGTTTGTTTATTCAATTCCACATCCAGTAGGGGTTCTTCATTTGATTCAGATTGGTCACATGTTGACACCACGTTAATTTGGAAGTTATGTTCTGATACAGTTTGCAGTGCTTGATACCTATTGCTTGTTGAGATGCTGTTCTTCTGATTTTTCTGAGGAATTCTTTCACTTTGTTGCCTTTGTCGCTTACTCTTAACTGTGGACCATCGTTCTCCATTCATTTTTCGATTTACTTGCAGACACTCTATGTTGCATCTGTTGTTCACTATCTTTAGTAATATTTTTGTTCAATAGTATATTTTGTTGTTGAAGTTTGTGAATTTCTTCTTTCAGCTTATATGACACAGTATTTGCAGTATCTAGGTCCTTTTTTAGAATTTCAATTATCATTTTTAAGGATGCTGCACTTTCCATGTCAGCAAATGGTTGCCTAGGCTTTACATTCGTCTTTTTCCCGTTTTCTGTATATAACTTGATTGAATTTTTTTCTGTTTCTGAAACCTCAACTATAATTTCATTACTTCACTCACGAACATCATTAGAAAAATTGTTATTACTACTGTACGAATTAAATGTAGCACAGGTGCATATATACGCTTCCACATACATGGCAGACATCTTTTATTATACTTCAGACAGTTTATGCTTTATTTCTTTTTTGGGAAGGAGGGGGAAATGGGTAAATGTTTAATAAAAGGTCACATTGGCTATTATGAATTTGCATAAATCTAACCATAAACTACACAAACACATCATATTGAAACGGTAACATTCAGAAGCATAACCAATTACGGATATATTAAGTATTTATATAATATTTGTTTGTTCCCATGTATCATGTATAAACATCTGTTTCAAGAAGTCTTTGGAAATGCAGGATTTGACAAACAAAGGGTTGAAGCCAGGCAGAATCTCTTTGTTTAAGCTAAGGAAAAGTTTACAACGTCGACTAACGGATCTCCACTACCCCCAAAATTGCATTGTAACATTTTAAGCATTCAGGAAAGAGGTGTATGCTTGCTACCTGGACAGAAGGCAGGATGACAGAGGAGAGTTGGGAGGTGAGGTGCTAAGAGTCCGGTTGGTTATGCGAAGTGTGAAAGAGTGAATGTGCTAGTGTTGCACAGTAGTAACATGAGTTCGAATCTTAGAAATATTGTAAGCTCAGTGCTTGTCCCAATAACTATGCTACACAATGACAAACTCTATTTTCAGGTGGCAGTTCTGTGTTATGTGTTATTTTAAGTGTATTTAACGTGTATTCTTATTTGGTTCCCCACTGGGTGAGTCGAAAAACATGCTCTACCATTGACTCCGAACCAAACTTCCTGAGTAGCCGAGGGCAACAAGTGTATCAGTGGTGGACTGTAATGTCAATCAGATACGTCACTCTGAGGACTTGCGATCTTGAGTGCACACATACACACACGCATGCACGCACACACACACACATAGTATGTCCCAATATCTATATAAACATATAGTTCAATAATGCATGACATGTTGGTTCATAGCTTTGAGTAAGTCTCTAAAACATGTACCAGTTAAATTATGGAAAATAAATTGACATTGAGCACTCATATGGCTTTGTTTATTGTCAGGCATGTTTCAAGAACTTTTTGACCCAATTTTTGGCTTCTGATCGACTAATTGGTGGCTCTGCAACCTTCTTCCTTCCTGGGTACCTGTAATGTCATCTTGTGTGGGGTTGGTAAATTTATAGATTAAACAATAGTAGTTTGAGCAGCAGCCAAAACTGGGGACATGTAAGTCCTGAAAACATGTTCTGCCAGCAATTTGATAAATGGAGCAATTTGATTGCTTAACATTGCTTCACAAGGTGCAAGATCCAATGACTTTTAAATATATTACATATTTTAAAATTGGTATTAACTCATTTACATAAAAGTAATTTATTTCACACTAAATGAGCAAAACTTTCCAAATTCAAAATACCCGCTTTGGTTTAGCACAGAAAATATTTGTATATGTGCATACCAGGTGGCCCAACTTCTCTGTATTTGATGTGTGTAGATATCCCTTTGTGCATTAAAAGAGTTGCAGAACTCAATCAGGATATTTCAAGTTAAAACTTGTCAGTGAGAAACTGGTATGAGTGATCTTCGTTTTATTCCTCTCATCATTTCCGCTGATAAGCAATGCTGACTGATTTTAACTTGAAATAGCCCCATTTAATAAGCGATGGTATATCTGCACATGTCAAATATGGGGTAGTTGGGCCACCTGGTATAGGGCTTACAAATTGCAAATTCTCACATAACTCCTTTAGTATAATTCTTGAACTTACCTCATAGTAAGCCAAGAAACCATCTTCTCCAACATAAAAACTTTTAAGACTGATGCCTTTTTTAGCAGGGACTCCAAAGTGAATATCACCTTTGTAACCATCCATTATCAAAAAAAGGCGTCCATACAGAGGAATACCTAGAACCAGCTTTTCTGGTGGTACTCCCTTTCTTAACAGGGAACCAATACCATGAAACTGGAAATATTGAACCATACAAAGGAAATACTAAAAATCCTCTTAAGTAAAGAATACAAGAAAGAAATGAGTCCTTGTTAGTTGAAGTGCTGAAGTGATTATATACTACTTTTAGATGTTCTACTTCATATTTTTAGGCCTAGGAAACTGATCTAATTTTTGATATGTACAATGTACTGCAAAATGATACCCATTTGTGTATTAACTCAACAAGAGTATTAATTTTGTATGTAATTGTTTACTTTATCTACTATGTGCTTAGTAGGCGGAGAAGGTAGTGTATTTGACACATGTTAACTGAAATACATGTTTTGAAATCCTCTGAATCTAAAAAAGTATTTTTGAGAAAAAAAATCATATATTTTTGTATTTGTGATTAATATTAAACTTGGTATTTTGTTCACTATCTTATGGAGATGCGACACAAAGATCTTCAAGAAAACAATCTAAAACTACCCTTTATGTACAAGACATTTCAAAATATTATTTTCTCAAAAATAGTACTAACAATTTTTACTTTCTCTACAGTACTATGCACATAAGTGTATAGAGAAGGTATTGCACTTCACCCAAAAATTTGATACTGAGATTTCACCGAAAATATATGTTTTATGGTCCCCTGTTTCCAAAAAAACATTTGCAGAAAAAGGTTGTGTGTGTGCATGCAACAGAGGGAGGTACGGAGGATGGAAGGGAGAGAGAGAGAAAACTCAAAAGCCAAAACCCACCATTAAATTTAATATCCTCCAGGTATGCGACACAAAGATTTTGAGAAAAATCCCAAACTACCCTTTACATGAAAAAATGTCAAAAATTTTGATTTTCTCAAAAATTGCTCTAACAATTTTGATTAAAATTCTGTATATTAAAGAATTGGCAAATTAAAATGTGTATCTTAAATTTCTGGGAATATCCTCTTAAAGACCTCATTATTCTGAATAAATTTTGCTGAATTTTGCATAACTAGTAAACCATAAGAAATAGGCAAAAACTTACTACACAAAAAATGTAGATCATGTTAGAACACAATTTATTCATGTATGTTTTTTTTTTGATATTCCTCATGTCGAGATATTCCTTGTTATTTGTTTCAGATTCAAAATATTTAAACTTTTCTCACACGGAAAGTTGTAACGCGTGGCCCTACATAGAAATGGATTTTAACCACATGGCAACCAGCTTTTAAAGTATTTTACTATCGTTTTAGCGTAGTGTATGCCCTTGTTTTACTTCTACTTGCAAGGAAGCAAGTAATTAAGACAATTTCTGCTAATGTTTACTCGATTATCATAAAGTAGACAGAAAAATATGCTTTTTAACAATAATTTGTTACGGTAAAAATGGAAATGGCGTGTTATTTATGGACGCTCTTTAACAGCTGTGGTTCTCAGCATCCTATTCTAAATTGGGTGTGAAAGACTGCTTAATTTTGCTCAGAGGCCTCTCTATCAGGCTTGAGGTTCTTTTACGTGCCGTAAATCTACGACACGGGACCAACAGCTTTACTTCCCTTCTGAAGGAAGTCATGTTAAGGATTTTTACACCCGAAAAAATCCATCATCCTCCGCTGGGTTGAACCCCCGACCTTGGGCATATGAAGTTAGCATGGTAACCATTACACCACGGAGGGCAACTAATTTGTTGCAGTGATGTAGAGAAAGTCATGTGAATGGAACACATCAGATTTTTTTAAAACTATACTTTTAAGATATTTACATATCTAATAAAATGTACGAGGGTAATCCCAAAAGTAAGGTCTCCAAAGTGATGGGACTGCAGGGTAACTATTTGTGAAGATGTTGGCAATACTTATTTTTTCCTTCCTCCCTCCACTCTCTACAGAAACCACTGTACATCCTCTATCAGCCTCAGTTTTAGCTTGGCAGCCAGTTATAATGGAGCTCCCCTTAGCCACTACCGCAGGTGCAAAGTTTGCGCACAGTAATTCTCTTTTTTAGTGCAATCAAAATTCATGGACAGTTGTTGGAAGAGTATGAAGAGTCCTGTATGGATGTCAAAAATGTCTACAAGTGGTGTAGAGAATTTGCAGATGGTCGTACGGAAATTCATGATGAGGAAAGAAGCGGAAGACCATCCATTTCTGACAAAACAATCACAAAGGTTGAACAAATTGTGATTAAAGATCGGCAGATCACTCGCAATGAGCTCTGCATTGTTGTTCCTGAGATTTCTCGAAACACCATTCATCGAACTTTGATTGATGAGTTGAAATTTCGGAAGGTGTGCGCAAGATGGGTCCCAAGAATGCTGACCGATCACAAATGCCAACGCACTGAAGCTTCCCACCAATTTCTTCAATGCTATGCAGATGAAAAGGACAACCTTTGGGATTCAATTGTCTGATGCCTTTTTTATTGCCTTCTATTGGCTTCTTTTAATATTTTTATTGCCTTCATGCTGCATTTTCCGGCCTAGTTTTTTTATAGCTTCGTTTCTTTGTTTTTAGAAATGGATAATTTGATTTTAGCCCTTTTAGCTCTAGTTTTATCTTGATTTTATGTATGGCTGTTGGCACAGTTTGTTTTTTGAGGGTGCTTATGACCACGAAGTTGAATGCCCTTAAGCCCCACTTATCATCATCATTGTTTTGGATTCAATAGTCAGGGGTGATGAAACCTGGACTTTCCACTTCACACCTGAGACCAAACAACAATCACAGTCTGTCGATAAAGTCATGGCAACTGTGTTTTGGGATCGAAAGGGGTTTTGTTGGTCAAGTTTATGGATTCTGGGACAACAATAAATGCTGACAGGTATTGTCAGACATTAAACTCAGGCAGGCAATTCAGAACCGAAGAAGAGGAATGTTGAGCAAGGGCATAAGCCTTCTCCATGATGATGATGCTCGCCCCCATACTGCCCATCAAACCATGAATCTACTACAACAGTTTGGATCAGACATCATCACCCATTCATCCTAAAGTCCAGACTTAGCACCCAGTGACTATCATTGTTTCCCAAGTTGAAAGAACACTTGGCTGGAAGGCGCTTCCGGTGACAACAATGAAGTGAAAAATGAGGTCCATCACTTCTTCAAGAGCATGGTGGCAATCTGGTAAGACATGGGCATACAAAAACTGCCACAGTGTCTACAAAAATGCATCGATAGAAATGGCAACTATGTGGAAAAATAGAAAAATGTTCAAGCTTCAAAACTATGTACCATTTGTTGTCAATAAACGTTTCTATGTATTTTAAAAAAAATTGGAGACCTTACTTTTGGGATTACCCTCGTTTATCTTGAATTTTTTTTTAATAGCCTACAAAGTCTTCTTGATCTGGAAGGAATGTTCTATTATTTTATGTAACTGGTAAACCATAAAATATAGATAGAAACACAATACAAACAACATGAAGAACTCTCTAAAACTTATTTAAAAAAATTGTTCCTTAGCCATTTCTGTGATATCCATTATACTGTCGCCATTCAGTTGTTATTTGCACTGTCTTGGAAAGATTATGTAATTTCTAGGTCAGCATATAGTGGCTTGCTGTTAAAAATCTGACTCTTGTTTAAATTTCCTCTATTCATTTTGTACTTTACAACAAAATGTACAGTGAAACTATTTCTGCAAAGCCATCAATGTTCATATGAGGTAGACAGAAAATTAAGTTTTTATAGGAGTAGTTTGTAGAAGCTATATAAAATTAAATGATAGTTGATAGAAATAGTCACGTGAATGTAGCACATCATAATCTGTTTTCCAAAATCATTTTTTCTTAATTGGTGAACTGTTCATTGCATTTTCATAAATAATTATCTTAGATCCTGTAACAGGCAGCATCTACTCAAGGAACTAGCACGCTTAGGATGCTGTTGTTTATTTCAATGCAGCAACATATGTGTTACCAGTGTATGGTGTTAATTTGTAAGTTTTGGAATTACAACTTCACAAAGTGTCAGTAGCTCATCTAAGCCTTACCAATCATCTCCATTAGAGAAGAACTATTTCTCTTTATAGACAAAGTTGTGCCCTAAAGATTTAGTGCGCGGTATAGTTGTAGAGACAATTAAAGAGTACACATGTTACTCATAGCAGCGATTAGAATGATTATAAAGGAGTAGAATCTAATAGGATCCTGCAGAAATTTAAAGAAATTATTATTACTAAAAATAATGACTTCATAACCTGAGTAAGTCTGATGTACATCTTAAATTTAAAATATCACTATTGCTAGACAACTTAAGGTATTTTAAAATGGCAAATTTGCTTGCTTGTTTATATAGATGGCCAGAGAATTATGCCTTGAGCATATACTAGAATGTGAAGTTATTAATTTATATTCTTTCACTGTTATGCAGAAATTTAGATTTTGTAAACAACACTGAAGAACAATAAATGGAGAAACCTAAGAAATGTATTTTTTTTTTTACTCCTTGGCATTAGGTGAATGAGAGAAAGTCATTTTGTCCCTGCAGGACTACAGACTCCTCTTGTGAGGAAGATTTTGTTAAGAACACATTGGGGGGGGGGGGGGGATCTAATCCACAAAGCAGAATTATTGTCTCACTTTGTTTTGTCGTTCTGAGTGGCTTAGTTGGTTAGGTGCCTTCTGATCCCAAGGTTGAAGGTCCAATCCCAGACTGATGGTTTTTAAATGTGCTTAAAAGTGACAGGCCCCATGTCAGTAGAACTCCTACAGAACAAAACTCCAGCATATCAGCAGTGTTGATATAGTTCTGACAACTGATAGCATCATTAACAAATAATTAATCTTAACATTTTATTTTTAAGATATTTATTATCTATATCCATTCATTAGGTCACTCCCACACTACACTCATTTTTCTTTCCTTACAATAGAAATAGATGTTCTCATTCATTGCTTGCTGTTGGTTCCTTAAGTACTGCAATTCCTTGTTGTTCTCATCCAGTGGGCTCCTACTTCTTTCTGGAAAGTGTTGGCCCATCTTGTTGCAGGCCTTCCTCAGCATCTTTTTGATATGATGTGACCATATTTTAGTTATGTAATCCCACTGGTGTTCTGAAACTTCCTATGTGACCTCCACATTTCCATTTCAAGTTGGAGGCACATTGAGAAGCATCTTCCAAACTGTATTTCCCTTATTTTAGTGCTCTGTATTTTCTCTTTGAGGAATATTCCTAACACTTGTATCTCCATCTTCCTTTGGCACCTCTGAATGTATTTCTTATGTGTTTCTGCTAAGTTCCAGGCTTCACATCCATATCCTGATGGAAAAATACAGGAGTCTAGTGTTTTGATTCTGATTTTGTGGTTCAGTTTCTTGTCAGCAGTGCTGTGGCCAAGTGGTTATACCACTCACTTTTCATCAACCACTGGGTTCAATTCCAGGGACTGCATGTAGGATTTGTGGTAAAAAAAAGGCAGCATCTGGATGGGTTTTCTCCAGGTTCTGCAACTTGCCTTGCCACAAATTTTCTTTTGTGTTGGTAGGGATTTTGTACATAAGGCCTTTGATGTGTCACCATAGGAAATATATGGGGGTGCGAGATCAGGAAAATACTGTGTATTACCTCAGCCCAGATACTACACTACACTCAGATAATGAACATATCTTGGTTATATAAATCAAAGAAAATTATGGCAGAAAAGCCAGCTTGCAGAATCACTGGCACCAGATTGACTCAGCTGGCAAAGTTTTTATTTTAAAGCTTTCTTTATTGCAAGGTTGCCCAAAAGACAAAGCTTAACAAGTACAAACATTAACAAGAACACCATAAATGGTTGAATAGAGCAATAAGACATAGTACAATATGCAATAAACAGTGTCAAAATTTGAGTTATAATGTTATAAATGAAGTAGAGTAAAAACATGAGATAATCATTAAATAAGAACATCACTGATAATGAAAACTTTAAAGATGATCCCTAAAGAGAGCTAATATGCCGTTCAAAGCAGATATACCAACTGATTTAATATCTATGGTGTGTATGCAAGTATTAGGAAGTAATATCAGAAAAGGCAGCCCTAAACATGAATATTATGTTTAATCTTCTGGAACAGATATATCATAGAATCCAACAAAAGAAGTAGATTTAATTATAAGAAAGCAATTTTACATCAGAGTAATACAAGACTAACATGAGTGAACAACAAGTGTGGTTCAGAAGTTCTCATAACAGCCGGTCCCCGTGGCCACGCTCGCTAAAGCGTCTCGCTTTGGTGCTTCGTGGGCAGGGGATCGTGGGTTCGAGTCCTGCCTTGCGCATGGGTGTTATATGTTTGTGCAATGTGTACATGTTTGTAAAAGAAACAGTAAAACCAGTAAACCAGTAATCAGTAAAACCTACGGGGGAAAAGTAAATAGGGATACAGTACCAGAGTCCTGATCAGACTCCGTTACTGTTTTTAAAAAAAAATAACTCAGAGATAGCAGTGGCAGTATCAAATAGCAGAGATAATTCTCATGTACACTTCTTTAGATGGGACAATGTGTAATTTAAAACATGTACTTTTATTTGTTTAGTTATTATACTGTTGCAGATTAAATGTACAAAATATAACATTGTGCAGTGAATAATTACTTTGCATTAAAAGATTCTTGACCATCATTTTCTATCACATGCGTGCTAGGATTTTTTTTAACCTGGCCATTCTTCCAAAATTGATAAACATCAAAATGTCTAGTTAGTGCTGTGACTGAAGAAAACATCATGAAATTGCACAATGCTGGGCTAAATGACAGATAGATCAAGGTCAAATGTTTATGTCTGTTAAAGATGAAATTCTTTTCTACTAGGACAATATACTGATGCACATTTCAATTGTGATCATAAATTTGCATGATTTGCACTTTGAATTACTACCACTTGCACTATATTCACTATATTTGTCTTTCAGTGACTTTGTCAATGGTGACTATATTGAAATATTAAAAAAATAAAAAATTAATTGGGTTAAAAATCTTATATTTTGTTTCTAAGGCCTAGAACTTTTCAAACAACCTCCATATAATACACTTTCTTCTGCAGAAACCTTAATCTCTGGAACCAGATTTTTTCCTAAGTTCAAAACATTTTTGGGAATTGGAGAATTCCATCTGAATAGGAAGACAAAGGTATGAAGGATGCTAATTTTGAACCTTGAAGAAAGCATTTTTATTTAACGGGATCAAGAAATATCTTGATCCCATTAAATAAAAATAGCTTCTTTTTACATTTATAAGTTTATTTGTTTTGAAGCATTCCTTAGTTTCAGTACATTTTAGGCTATTGCTTATGATGGATGTGATGGAATATAATAATTATAGGTTTAATCTGTATTTTAATAATACTAAACATGAAATTAAGCTATATTTGAAATTACAAGAAAAAAGAAGACATATTTTTGCAGATATACGTTTCTTAAACCTGTGTTTAAAATGTAAAGTAACTCCTATTTTTGTTAGAAAAACTGTTAAATTTGACAATAATGGTATTCATCAAAAAGCAGCAGAGAAGAAAGTAATTGAAGTTGAAAGAAGTTTGCATTTTAAAAACTTAAATAACATTGAATTGAAATTATATAATTTGCATCTTAAACTTATAAATGTTTTAGGTAATTCAATTTGGCTAAATTTGGAATATAAATTGTTTGAAAATTTGAACTTTAGCATGAAAAATAAAACAAATAAACTGAAAAATAAGTTAAATAAATTATGCTTAAAACAAAATAAATTGAAACCAACTAAAGGGAACAACCCTAAAGATAATGTAATTAACCTTTCAAATTGTAATTTCAATGTGAAGGAAATTAATTTTTTGAATAAAGGTTTAAAAACCTGTGTAGATTTTTCAAAAAATATAGATGATTATGTAGCAGATATAGAAATTGCTAGTCAGGATTTAAATGAAAATAATAAATTATTGGTTAAAGAAAAATGTAGTAAAATATTACAGAATTTGAATAAAAATCACCCTAAAGTAAATCACAATAAACAAATTATTAAAGCATTAAAAGAAAAAGATGTAATTTATACTAAAGCTGATAAAGGTAACAGCATTGTAATTTTAAATAAAATTGATTACATTAACAGAATGGAACTCTTACTTCAAGGTGAACATTAAAAAAGCATTGATATTAACCCTTTAAAATCCTGCATTTCAATTTATAATAAGACCCTTAATGAAATTAAAAGTATTACAAATAAAGAAAAGCAAATTATAAAAATTAGTAATCCAATTTTACCTAGAATATATGCTCTTCCCAAAATTCATAAACCTGGAAATAAAATGAGACCTATTGTAAATTGCATAAATTCACCTACTTACAGCCTAGCTAAATGGTTAAATAAAACATTCACTAATTTTGAAAATTTTGAGAGTTTTAAGTATTAAAAATTCTTTTGAGCTAGTTGAAAGGATCAGCAATATTACATTATCTACTAATGATAAACTTGTTTCTTTTGATGTAACTGCTTTGTTTCCAAGCATTCCTAGAGAAAAACTTTTGACATTTTTAAAAGAATGGTTAAGTTCTATAGAACTGAATGAAGATTTAATAAATGATTTTGTTATCCTTACTAATCTTTGTTTGGATCAAAATTTTTTCAGCTTTAATGACAAATTCTATCAACAAACTTCTGGTTTAGCAATGGGTAGTCCACTTTCACCTTTTCTTGCTGATCTTTTCATGAGCTATTTTGAAATACAGGTCACTAAAGCATTCCCTCTAATTTTTAAAACTTGGTATAGATATGTAGATGATATATTTGCTATTGTTCCTGATAAACATGTAAATGATGATTTAAAACTTTTAAATTTACAAGATAAGGCTATAAAATTCACATTAGAAACTGAAAGTGATGGCTATCTCCCTTTCCTGGATCTAAAAATAATAAAAAAAGACAATAGATTGAATTTTGGAATATACAGAAAGCAAACCCACACTGATAATTATATAAAAAATAATGGCTTTAACCCTTTTTCACATAAATTTGCTGTTTTTAATAGTTTAATTTATAGGTTAATTAATTTACCCCTTAATAAAGATGAATTCAATAAAGAATATAAACACATTATTAACACTGCTTTAATTAATGGTTTTAATACTGATTTTATAAATAAAAAAATTGAGAAGTTTAAATATCAAAAAGCTATTAAAGATATTTCTACGCTTAAGAAAATAAAAGATAATTACATTTTTAAAAAATTTACTTATCACCCTTGGGCAAATAAAAAATTCACAAATATTTTCAAAGAGCATGGCATAATATTGGTTCCTCAAAATAAATACAGTATAAAAAATTTGTTAGGCTTTTCTAAAAAGGATGAAATTTCAAAAAATAAAAAAATCTGGCATTTATCAATTAAACTGTTTAAATTGTGACCTGGTTTATATTGGTAAGACTAAACGTCATTTGGAAACCAGAGTAAAAGAACACTTTAGGAATATTAAATACAAACAAATTGATAAATCAGCTGTAGCAGAACATTTTTGGAAATTTAATCATGAAATAAATCCAGATGTTAAATTATTAAAACACTTAAATGGGCCCATAGATTTAATGGTTTGGGAGAAAATATTTATATTAAAGTATAGAAATCATGCAATGAATTTTGATATACCTCCAATTGACACTCTTACCAAATTTGTTTTGATTCCAGTAGTTAGCAATGCATTAGTACACAATCCACCTAGTAACAGTAACCATAACAGTGTAAATAAACAACATCAAAAAAGAGACCAAAAGGATATGTTGATAATGCAATGAAATCGTTGCGAAACTAGTCCAGGCAAGGATTCCAAAAGATAAGTGAAGATTTGTTGCAACTATTATTTTTATATTAATATATTGAAATATGTTTGGGAAAAATATGTTGCAATTTCAAAAGACCTTATTGAAAAATAAAATACACTTAAATAAAGACATTAAAAAATATAATAAAACAAGGATTTTATTGCTAGCCTAACCAATCATCATTGTTTACATAATTAATTATAACTTAAAAGTGCATTTGTATGTAATGAGAAACCAGGGACATATAAATTATTGATCTTAATGATGTCCTTACCACATTCCTGGTATCATCTGGATCTAGAGGAAACAGTGGAGCATTTGGTCCAGTTTTATCTTCAAGATGAGTATGATATGCATAGCACATAGCAAACAAATAGTGTACATGCTTGCTTATTTCAGGAATATCATAAGAATCTTCAAGTACATCTGTTGTCATTCCCAATGGCATTGTGAGAAGTAGATTATATTTTTCAAATTCCTCACGCAATTCCTGGAAATAAAATTTATCTTAAGTTTTAACTTTTGTTGCTGCATTAATTTATGTACATGAAAAAGTTTATGGTTAGTCATATAGGTTTACAAAACAAAACACACATATAATAAAACTTAGGCAACATTTGTGTGTCTGTTCTTATAGGGTAGGTTCAGCAACTGTGAATACTTGATTTGATAAGAATTACATTTTCATTTATTTGGAAGATGCTACTTCTTTTGGAGTTTCAGTTGTGTTTTTAACAGGGAGGAGAATGGTTGATTATTTATCACGAAAACACTTGAAGGACAGGAGGGGAAAGTACACAACAAAATGTTAAAAATTTAAATCTGATCATTTATTCTCCATTACATACTATGCACCATCTTATCCTTTAATCAATTTTTCAAATGCTGAATGCCAAGGTTCTTTGGAGAGAATGCAAATACACTTTTAATAAGCAGCTTCTGTGGCTTCAAGTGACCCACATCATTTCAGAGATTTAATTGAAAGCGAACCAAGTAGAAATACTCAGTAATAGTGACATATTTGTATGATTAATTATTGCAACTTTCAATGCAAGTACTTTCTCTAAACAGGAGAAGGGGACAACCAGATTTGTTAAATGTATTAATTCATGTTATATGAGAATATATGTTCATTATAGTTAACCAGTAGAAAGAGGTTTATGCAAACGCTATAAAGAGGAGAGCTAAGACTCAACTCAGTTATATAAATATATTTGCTTTAGCTTCATTTCAACCTCTAGTAAGAGATATGTCAATTAAGGATGGATTTATGACGACAGGCAATGTTCAATAATTCAATTCATATTAACTTCATATTTTGTTAAATATATATACACAATATTTTAAAGTTATTCTTTTGTGTTATTTCATGTTAAACCTTTTCACATCCTGAATAAGAAAACTAACACATTTCCTCTGGTATGAGGAGCACGTTATCGCCCTGAGAACAGTGGGCATTATAGCAGTATACCATCTGGCAGTAACATTTTTTTTCCTCAAGAAGAACAGTCACAAATGTGGCCACTAGCTGAGAAGAAGAAACAGATCATCTCCTTGCAACTCGAGCTTTAATTTTGCTGGAGGAAAGACCCAGACTGTTTAGTTTCTGCATAATATGAGCAAATCCAGAATTCAACACCTCTTACACGTTAAATATGTTTTGGATTCCATTGAATTTTTTAATCATTTTTGGTACCTATGTACATGTGCTTGCTTCTGCTCTGTGAGGTATGATGACCTCAGGAAGCTCTGCAGTCACAGGATCCAAGTTTTTCTTTCAGAATTGTTTTTACTACTGCCAATATTTAGGACTTCTTCAACCTGACCACATGTGCAATGGTGATCTTCCTGCAATATGTTTTCACCACATTTTCATCCATTGCTGCTGTAGCTAGCCATCCTGCTTGGTCTCCATGTTCGAGGGAATCCCTTCCTCTTCTTAACTCTGTGTACAATTGATAAATGGTGGACTGTAAAGGGCAGAAATGCCCAAATGCACGATGCAGTCTTTCAGGGCATTCATTCTCTTTCCCATAAACCAACTTTAATGTCTTAGAAAAGCTTAGTACAGAAATGCCTTTGCTTGAGATCCATCCTAGCATATGGTGTAGCCAATACCTGCTATACTCATACATACACATGCGGAAATGACAATTTACATTATTGGAGCGCACCCAAACTATACATGTTGCTATGTGAACTTCAATCTGAAGTTACGAAAAGCTGCTTTGGCTTACTACAACTCATTGTAATCCATTCTCAAAAATTTTGGAATGACCCTCATAATCTTAAGTTCAAAGTCAAACTTGCAATTTCCGAAACGCTTCTCACTTTCCTATGAATAAAACTTGACGACTCGAGATGAAGGTGACCTTGATTGCAATATCTCACTCGCTTACAAAATGAGATGTGTCTCGGGTTTTGGAATGAATAAAAAGTAACCGTGAATCACTTTCGTGAGATGCATCTCATGATTTTTAAATCACTTCAGTAGTTTTCTCAACAGGCGAGACACAGCTTCTTGTAACAAATTATAGTCCTATTTGGTATCAGTTTTGTTGCTTTTTCGGCTCAGAAGGGAGTTTTATTAAACCAGGAGGTTTTCTGAAGAATTAAATTATAACAAACTTAAAGATTAAAACAAAATGTGCAGTGGCTTGTACAACATTTTCTTCACGAAGCAACAAGAACAAGAGGTGGAGCTTAACACAAAGGAGCAACGATTAGCATATTATTGTCATTTTTTCATTTATATATCCCACTTTAGCTTCTGTGGTCATACAGGGGGATTTACTTTAGAAACAACTAAGATTTCTTAACATCGTTTTTTTCAGTTTTATACTATTTAAAAAAAAAACACACACTCACATGTGCACGCACACACACACATGCACGCGCGTGCACACACACGAGTACTTAGAGACTCTGTGGGGATAAAAGATGACTTAGGTTAAAAAAAAATTCCCTGGGACCTTTGGAAAGAAGCCAGAATGCTGACCATTCAACCATAGGGAGTAAACCCTGGGTTTCAGTGTGACATAGCAGAAGATACAGAGATCTCTAAGAATTCCAAAACTTTTTGGAAAGTTGGTCTGCTATAACTGCACAAGGGTACGAGCATTTGATTGGATCAATTTTAAATAACTAAAGCAATATGGCAACGGTGTGACATATTCCCTGATGCAATTGGAGCTTTGGATTATATCCATATCATAATCAAGAAATCAAAATTTCATGTAGACAAAATCATTACCAGATAATGCATTGTTTACCTTTCTCTAACAAGTATGTACGAGGGCCGTTTTTTTTTTCAACCTATAAAAGACAAGTTCATAGAAAACAATTATTTTATTACTAAACGTTTTGTACACTTATGGTTACTTTTCAACATAATCACCGAAAAGATTAAGACATTTATCATACCTGTGCACAAGCTTTGCAATACCAGCTTCAAAAACTGTTGCCACCAGTGATGCAGCCCAGAACCACTATCAATGCAGCTGTTTATTGTGAAATTTTACGTTTGCAGACAGCCATTAAAAAAAAAAAACAAACGAAGAGGAATGCTGACTTCAGAAATTGTGTTGATCCATGACAACGCTCGTCCACACACTGCTGGCACAGCCCATTGGCTCCTTGAACAATTTCAATGGGACATTTTCAATCATGCACCGTACATTCCTGACCTGGCACTCAGCGACTTTCACCTTTTCCCTAAACTGAAGTCATGGCTAGGAGGGCAGCACTTTTAAATCAACGAAGATCTTCAAAACAACGTCAATACACATTTGAAATCATTGCTGGCAACATTTTTTGAAGCGGGTATTGCAAAGCTTGTGCACTGATACGATAAATGTCTCAATCCTTTCGGTGATTATGTTGAAAAGTAATCATAAGTGTACAATACTTTTAGTAATAAAATAATTGTTTTCTATGAACTTGTCTTTTATTTAAAGCCTATTGGAGGTTGAAAAAAAAATGGCCCTCGTACATATAATGTACATAGTAGCTAGAGAAGGTATTGTATTCCACCCAAAGATTTGATTTCAATATTTCACTGGAAATATATTTTTAAGGTCCCCTGAGTTAAAAAAAAACATTTTAGTAAAAGGTCCATATGTGTGGAGGTGCAGCATAATTTAAAGACCAAACTTGGTATTTATATTTAGTATCTCCCAAGGATGTGACATGAAGATATTCAAGAAAATCCCTCACTTAAACTACCCATTACATGGAAAAATATTTGAAAATTTTGTTATTCTCAAAATTGAATCCAACGGTTTTGACTAAAATACTGTATATTAAAAATATTTACATCACAAATAAAATGTATATGTTTTATTTTCTGGGAATAGCCTCTGAAGAACTCTCTATTGTGGATGAATTTTGCAGAACTGATAAACCATAAGAGATAGATAAAAACATACTACAAAAAAATGTAGAACTCATTAAAACACATAATTTATGTAATACACATTTTCTTGTAGAGTTGATCATTTTCGAGATATTCCTGTTATTGGTTTCAATTTTAACCTGTGTTAAATATTATCCAACAAGAAGCCTCCTTTCGTTTTGTTTCTCTAGTTTTACTATCGACCATGCATAGCGAACCGAAGTTATATTGTTTCACATAGCAGCCAGCTTTCAGAAGATTTGACCATCGGTTTATCCTAATAGCTATATTACTTTGTTTCCCTTCTACTCACAAAGAAGCAGGCTAAAAGACCAATTCTCTTAATGTTTTTCCTGATTAGCATTATCTAGATAAAAGAATAGTTTGTATGTGGAACAGTTAAAAAAAGGTATGTGAGTGTAACACATCAATTTTTTTTTCTGCCTTTTACATCACTTATTTTCCTAAGTCTTGTTTAATTCATGACATTGTATATTTCTAATTTTCTGAAAATTACAAGTTTATTAAATAGTTTTTTAAAATTCTGAGAAACACAATTGAAAAGTAATGCTTCCTCCTCCATTTTGACAGGTATGCAAATTGTATAAATTCAATCTAAAATACTGAAATATGCCTTCCCATCCATATAACAATACTTTGTTGATCTGTTTACACGCAGATAGTACCAGCACAAGTATGAGACGCAGGTAGCGCATCTCACTTCGGAGGAGAAATTTTTATTCATACAAAATTAACGAGACACTTCTCAAGACTACCTGTGTCTCATATTTTCTGCTAGCAGTATCTAAGAAGCGTCTCACTTTTATTCATACCACCCATTGAACTCTCATTACTTGTTCCTAATTGCTGATAATTTCCAAACAATACTGATGATGACAGTGGTAGCTTGTTTGAGTTACAACCATCACTTTCTATTTTATATTAAGCATAATCATATGTTAGGAATGTGGTCTGTTGTATCTGTGAATATTGCCATTGCATCTATTTAGTATTTAATAATTATTTAATAATATACTGAAGTGCTTGTAAATGAATTTTAAAGTATCATAAAAGAAGGTAAATGACTAGTGTTTAACATAATCGTCAAATGTACAGAGTTTCAAGTTAACAAGTAAATGTGTAATTTCATGCAACTTTAAAATGATGATGATGATGATGATTTTTTTTTTTTTTTTTTTTTTTTTTTTTTTTTTGTAGCTTAACGTCCTTTAACCTGGTTGGTCATATCGGATGATTAAAATGACATTATGCATGGTTCAAGCATGAATATTATGGGAGTATGCATTTCAGCTGCCAATTTCAAAGTCTGACATTTACTGTGCAATTAGCCACTTGTTAAGACAGCTATTAAAAAAATGTCCTTTCACACAAAAAAGTAAAATTATTAGCCACCTTTGAATATAACCGCACAATCAAAGTTTGTCATTTCAGTATAAATATTTGTGAAAATGACCTTTGGAATGTGAGGTGTTAAATAAGTAAAGTTTTTTGCTGATTGTTTTTTTTTTCTTTCTTTCTTTCTTTCTTTCTTTCTTATGTAAAAACAGTGTGGAGTGACAGTGATTATATTGAACAATATTTAGAGACCCAATAAATGGCATAAAGATTCAGCTAATCACTTAATGTGAAGAACTACATCTATTTAGGAGGGAGCAAGAATAAAATTTCTCTCTATGGACAATTTCTCACTGAAATGCATCTAAATATACTTAAAATATTAGTATTTTTTTTCATAATCATCTTTTTAATTTGGCATGAGGAATTTTGGTTCTAATCATTGAGTCTATGTTGATCATTTTTCTTATGTTTAAATCAGTTACATCCCTGTACCAACAAACCAGGGGTGGTAAGAAGAAAGGCCTAAAGCAAAGATTTAAGTTATCTGGTCCTATTTAACTTGTATACAGATGATGTATTATTAGAAATGGAGAGGAATAACAATTTTATGGCAGTAATGAATAATAACCAGGTTTCTGGATTACTTTTTGCATGATCTAGTGGTAGGCGCAATTACAATAATTAATGACTTGAAACAGTCTTTGCAAAGCAACTGAATAGTGCTTAAAAGTGAAACGAGATAAGATACAGATTGTTATGTTCAGAAAAGGGGAAAAATTAAGTAAATATAAAAAATGGAAGAACGAAAATAAAGAGTATATGATAGTGAGAGAATGTAATTATCTAGGAATTAAAACAGACAGTGACTGTAAATGGTGCAGGAAAAAAAATCTGATGTGTTCCATTCACATGACTTTCTCTACATCTCTGCAACAAATTGTTTTATTTACTTCATCAAATCGAGAAAAAATTAGCAGAAATAGTCTTATTACTTGCTTCCTTGTTAGTAGAAGTGAAATAAGGGGGTACCATAGGTTAAAATCATAGTCAAAATCTGGTTGCTATGTGACTGAAGTTCCTTTGTTTGTATGGATAAGAGTTCACAAAGTCCTGTATGAGAAAAGTATACGTTTTTTATAGCTGAAACCAAAAACAAGGAATATCTCAAAAACAATCAACTCCACGAAAAAAATGTATGTAACATAAATTGTGTGTTTTAAAGTGCTCTACATTTGTTGTGTGTTAATTTTTGTCCATCTCTTACAATTTAGCAGTTATGCAAAATTCTATAAAATTGACCCAGAATAAAGTAGTCTTCAGAGGCTATTCCCAGAAAATTCAAAATATACATTTTATTTGTCAGATAAATATCTTTAATATATGATATTTTAATCAAAATCATTAGAGCCATTTTCTAGGAAATTTTCGAAAAAAGTTCCATGTAAAGGGTAGTTTGGGGTGGGGGGATTTTTCTCAAAATATTCATGTCGCATCCCTGGAAGATACTAAACTTAAATACCAAGCTTGGTATTTTACGGACTTTTTGTTTTTGAGTTATCATGTTCACAGACACACAGACACACTGACACACACACACACACACACACACACACACACACACACACACACATACCTTTTTCTGAAAAAACTTTTTTTGGATACAGGGGACCCTAAAACATATATTTCCGGTGAAATCTCGGTATCAAATTTTTTGGTGGAGTGCAATACCTTCTCTATACACTATGTACATAGTACGTATAGAGAAAGTAAAAATTGCATTGCAAAAGGAAAAGAGCTCTATTAGCTATCAAGCTGCAAATATAGAGTATCTAATATAAATATGAAATGGTTAGAACTAATTTATAATACAATATTTACAGCAGAAAAGTTTTATGGCACAGATATATAGGAATTAGAAGGATGGGAAATCACAGATGAGGTGCAGAAGATGTTCTGCAGAGAAATGCTTAGGTTACCAAATGAAATTGTTAGGCAGGTAGCACAAATAGAACTTGGCAGTGTGTTAAGTAAGGGCAAAAATATGGAAAGGGCATTGAAATATTAGCATGGAATCTTGAATTTAGAAAAAAGAAATTTGTTAAAACAATGTCTAGATTATCAAGAGCAAAGATTAAAGAAGTGATTGTCTTACAAATAACTTGGAAAGTAATGGATTAGGAGAGATATGGAGAAGAGAAAATAATTTCTGGAAGAGTTGAGGATATAGAAACATAAATATTTAGTGAGATAGCCAAAAAGAGATGTGTAATCTTCTATAAACCAATGAAAGGTTCATGGGAAAGGAAAAAATACATAGACATGAAAATAAAGAGTGAGAAGACAAAAGAACGTGAGTATTGAGGCTAAGAGGTTTAAGGAAGGGTATTCCACAAAATCAATGCCCTATGTATGGTGGAAATGAAGATGTGGAACATATAATATCCAAATGTAAAGGAACTAAAATTTGAAGAACATCAATAAGAAATTATTTAAGTTAGATAAAAATATTGCTCTAATTGAAAGGTTTCATAAAGGCAATAAGAAAGTAAAGAATAAATGGATATGGACAATAATCAAAGTCAAATAAAAAAATATGAGTGCTGTAATAAACTTGAATTAAGGAATTAAATATATTGTAAACATGACTATGACTGGAAAAAGAGCAAGGGCTAAATACCAGTCATATTTACCTGTATACAGCTTAGCATAAATAAATAAAATAAACAACTTTCTCTAGTTGATAGTTGATTGAGGAAATACTCTGTTTAAAAAAGGAGTGAACATTTCCAAATAAATAAACAAACAAATAAATTTATCTAGTATTGACAGTTTATTGCAGAAATACTCTGTTAAAAAATCTGATGTGTTCCATTCACATGACTTTCTCTACATCTCTGCAAAAATATTATTGTTAAAAAGCTTATGCTTCAATTTACTCATGCTAATCAAGAAAAAATTAGCAGAAATAGTCTTATTACTTGTTTCCTTGCAAGTAGAAGCAAGATAAACGAGTACAATAGGTTAAAGTGAAAGTCAAGAGCTGGTTGCTATGTCACTGTAGTTCCTTTGTTTATATGGGCAGGAGTTGACAAATTTCTGTATGAGAAAAGTATAGGTTTTTTAAAGCTGAAACCAATAATAAGGAATATCTCAGAAACGATCAACTCCACGAAAACAATGTATATAACATACACTACATTTTCTGTTAAGTTAGCTTTTGTCTATCTCTTATGCACAATTCCGTAAAATTCATCCAGCGTAAAGTAGTCTTCAGAAGCTATTCCCAGAAAATTCAAGATGTACATTTATATTTGTCAGGTAAATATCTTTAATATACAATATTTTAGTCAAAATCGTTGGTCATTTCTGAGAAAATAAAAATTTTTGAAAAAAGTTCCATGTAAAGTTTAGTTGGAGGTTTTGTTTAAAATCTTTGTGTCACATCCTTGGAAGATACCAAACTTAAATACCAAGTTTGGTATTTAATGGTCTTTTCGTTTTTGAGCTATGCTATCCAAAAGCACACACAGACAGACCTCTGTACCAACAGTTAGTCACCTCTTTGTTTTCCTCTGTGATACCATAACTAGATCAGTTAATTTAGCCATGTGAGAATAAAAAGACCCCATGAAATTAATCCTGAGGAAGTCGCAGATAAATGGTGCTTCTTGTTGCACCAGATCAATGTTCTAAAGAGGTAAATAATTATTTTATTATATTGCTTTTATGTTTTTCTTCTACAAAGAATGTGTGGTGTATATGGCAAGTGGGGCATAACATCAATATTTAAAGGTTGTCCACACACTTGTATGGTATTGACAATGAGAAGAATTTAGAAGTTATAGCAAAATTCTCCATTCAAGTTCAGTACAGTTATTTGCAGATTAACCTACTGCCTCAGATCATGATTGACTTGATTACTGCTTGGTCTGATCATCTCAAAACTATGTAAGATAATACCACACAATAGAAAAGGAAATAAAATTCAATGTTTTATATTATTTATACTATTTATTTAAAGTTACTTTAATGACAGAACTATCATATAAATTCTTTTACTTTACTTTATTCATGTGATTCTACACATAATTTCAAGTATACATATTACCAAATACCAGCTGGGAGATGAAAGAGGACCTGTATGTAAGAGCAATAATTTCATGCAGCAATAATATTCAGGTAATTATCAAACTGTACCAAAATTATTTATTAATAGGTACACTAAAAATAGCAAGTGAATGGTTTACATAATAAAAATAATCACCTTGAGAAGAATGACTAAGTTTTGATGATCCTCAAATTGTGCCTGTCCATCATTACGCCATGATACTACAGGATATAACCAGTGGAGATCTAGTCCATCAAACCCATAGTTCCTGAAAAAGTAACACAATAATAAACAAATATATATATTTTTTCATTTTCATTTAGTGCTTGAAAGAAACCTTTTGGTATAAGCTATTTTCTCTTTTGAAGGTCTTTCAATAAATGACTACTTAGTAAACAATATTTGGATGACTGAGTTATTACAAATAAAAAATTTAAAAAAAAAAAAAAAAAGAAACCCTTAAGCCAAAAAACATTACTTATTAAATCATAAATATCCTTTGTATTGTTGGTCTTTGTGTTGTGTAATGAGAATATTCTCCCACACTGTGAGTGCTGCCGGGTCATTACACAACACAAAGTCCAACTGATGAATTTTGAAATACCGCCACACGATTATGAACTTCTATTGAGAACACCAGATGTCTCCATCGTAACAGAGCACAAATTCCAGCCATCAGTCGGACCTCAACTGAAGAAGAGGGCAAACGCCCTTGAAACATATGTTTTGAACAAATTTCATTTAAGTGAGGTGAGTGACTCATTTTCAACTGTTATACTTAAACAACTTCACTTGTCTCAAACTTCTGAGTTATTTAATTTTTAATGATTTTTCTATACCTTTTACATCAATAACAATGTTTATTTACAAATGATTTCATTTATAATGGCCTTATGTATCATTAGTCGATCTGGGTAGCTCGGTTGGTAAGGCACTAGCCTTCTGAACTGAAGGTCACAGGCTCAAATGGTTTTTAAGTCTGCTTAATAGCAACAGCCCCATGTCAATAGATTAACTGGCATGTTAAAGAACTACTGCAGGATGAAATTCCAGCACTACGGCAGTGCTGTATGATCCTGATCATTAATAAACAAAAATATACATTATGACCTTAGATGTTAAAGGGGCAATATAAATGAAACAATGAAAACAAATATACATGATGCAGAAACAAATTCAACTATTAATATCACAGGTCAACTTTTGGTAATTCATGCAGTGAAAAAGTAAAAAAAATTGTAATGATAAAGAAAGGATGGAAAATAAGGAAAGTATCACAGTTTTATTTCTCAACAACTTAGAGTGGATAAAAGAAGTATTGCCATCTGAAAAATTGAATATTGGGATTTCACTAGAAACACACATTTTAAGATCCTTGAACCCGAAAATTAAGTTTTAGGAAAATGCTCATCTGTGTGCCTGTGTGTATGGGGACAGCACAACCCCTCAAAAATTCTAATGTGTTCCATTCACATGACTTTCTCTGCATCTCCGTAACAAATTCTTGTTAAAAAGCTTATTCTTCTATCTGCTTCATGCTAATGAGATAAAATTAGCAGAAATAGTTTCATTACTTACTGAGGTTTAATGTTATTACATGTCAGAAAGTACACTGCAATAGCTTTTTCTTTTGATATTTGTACCATTCATTAAAAGCACTACATCAACTTGTTAAATATTGGTAATATTACTTTAAGATCATTTATGTACATTAAGAACAGCAGAGGCCCTCATTCTGATCTTTAAGGCTCACCTAACATAACCTCTTTTGTATTTGAGCAATAATTACTTACTTTTGATTGTTTTTTATTTGAAGCTCCACTGGCTTTTTCCATAGGTTAAATATGATTAAATTTATTTTACAATGTTTCCTCTAATTACATATTTGTGCAACTTGAATATTAAGGTATTTTATTGTAATACATTATGTACTTTTAAGTGTATAAAAATATTCCTACTATTGGTGTATTTCTCTCAACTGCTTGCTGAATCTGATCTAATAATTTTGCTATGGGTGCTTATTCTCTCTAAATCCATATAGTATATCTGAGAGGATGTTGTATTTTTCCAAGAAATATATTAAGTAATCTATTAGAGAGACTGGCACAAAAGTCACTATATATGTAATATTTAACTTATGTAATTTATAATAATTTTATCATGATACAGTCCTACCAACAAGTTATATTTTGTATTTAGCCTTATACAATTAAATGTTCAGTGCAATCAGAAATAAACTGCCTGAGCTAGAAGACATTTGATATCCATTCACAAACACTTGAAGGCAATTTGTTTCACAGAACATTGTCTTAATAAAGATGAAGACCCCTTGTATAGTATTCAGGTTACATTTTTGCAAATGTATATTGTTGTTTCAATAAAAAAAATCTGATGTGTTCCATCCACATGACTTTCTCTATATCTCTGTAACAAATTATTCTTAATAAGCTTATTCTTTTATTTATTTCATGCTAATCGAGAAAAATTAGCAGAAATAGTCATATTTCTTGCTTTATTGTAAGTAGATGCGAAATAAGGGAGTACCATAGGTTAAAGTGAAAGCCAAAAGCTGCTATGTGACTGAAGTTTGTTTGTTTGTATGGACACGAGTTGGCAAATTCCTGTATGAGAAAAGTATTAGTTTTTCAAAGCTGAAACCAAAAACAAGGAATATCTCAAAAATGATCAACTCCACGAAAAAAATGTATATAGCATAAATTGTGTGCTTTAACAGGCTCTACATTTTTTTATGTGTTAAGTTTTTGTCTATCTCTTACGGTTTAGTAGTTATGCAAAATTCATCCAGAATAAAGTAGTCTTCAGAGGCCATTCCCAGAAAATTCAAGATATACACTTTATTTGTCAGGTAAATATCTTTAATATACAATATTTCAATCAAAATTGTTAGAGCCATTTTTTAGAAAATAAAAATTTTCGAAAAAAGTTCCATGTAAAGGGTAGTTGGGAGTGGGGGGATTTTCTTGAAAATATTCGTGTCGCATCCTTGAAAGATACCAAGCATAAATACCAAGTTTGGTTTTTAACAGACTTTTCATTTTTGAGCTATGCTGCCCACAGACACACACAGAGACATTTTTCTAAAACCTCTTTTTTTTTGATTCAGGAGGTCTCAAAACATGTACTTTCGGTGAAATCTCTGTATCAAATTTTTGGGTGCATTACAATACCTTCTCTATACACTATATACATAGCATGTATAGAGAAAGTAAAAATGGAGGTATTGGTATCCTGGTTACAAATAATATACATTTTAAAAGCAGAACACATCCAGCACATCCAAATGATGAAACAAATTTGAATATGCTGTCACAAACTAAATGTAGCCAGTATAAAAGCCCAATGAGGCAATCAGTAGCTTTGTCCAGAAACTTCACATGCTACTGTCCACATTCTCATGCGAGAAGAAACATATTGCTATTTAATAATAGCAATGAACTGTAAGTGACACACTGTGAAACTCAGTTAATTGCACTATGAGTCGTTTTGCACAAGGCTTGTTACTTATACAGCAGAAGGATCTTTCCTACATCGTATGCAGCTACTGATGTAGGACATGTCCAGTTTCTGCTGCCTAAGTAACAATTTTGATGAAGCTTTGTGCAAAACTATTCATAGTTCATTAATATTGCTATTTGCAAATATCTTAATATTGATTTCCTTACAAAAAACAAAACAAAAAAATTGAGTCGGTTTTTGAAACACAAACATCACTTACTCAGAGTGGAACATTTGTTTCCCATTTTCCACCCTTAATTCCAACTAAATCTTGCTTCATTGGTGGTGTATCACATGTGGAGGCATCTGTTGCTGTATCTATGAACTTCCAGAGGTTGCTGTACGGTGGTAAATCAAAATTCATGATATAGCTCTTTTTCTTCATGATATAGATCTTCTCCCAGACATCTAATTCTGTGGGTTTATATACTGGTTTTAACAGTTTTATATTTGGTGTGATTTTGTGTCGTGATGTCCAAAAATGATAGGCAACTGCTGATTTTTCTATTTGCTTGTATTTTAGGTTTCTCATGTATTTCTTTAATCTAGTCTCCAAACTTCTTTTTGTTCTTCCTATATATGCTAGATTACAGTCTCAGCATTCAATTTCATAAATTCCCAGTTTTTGTTTGCAGGGATAGGATCTTTTAAATTTCTGCACAGTAGTTTCTGAATGGTGTAGTTATTTTTTGGAGCTAAGGTGATGTTAAAATTCCTGAAGACTTTCTGAAGTTTGTTGTGTGCCCAAGGATAATAGGTGAATTTTCTGAACTGAGGTTGGTCACTGAGGTTCTGTAGGGTGGTGTGGGTGTTATGCGATTCAGTTTTTTTGTATTTGTGTATACTGTTGTCTACTGCACTTTTTTGGAAATCATTGTTGGTAGCTGTTTGGAGTATCTGTTGGAATTCTTTTTGGTATTCACTATTCTCCATGAGAATGTGTACTAATCTATACGTTAAACTGTTCAGGACTGCATATTTGTGTGTTGTGGGGTTGTAGCTATCAAACTTTTTATAGTTATCTGTATTTGTGGATTTTCTATATATTTCAAATGTCAGGTTATGTTTTTCTGTTCTTATTATTTTGATGTCTAGGAATGGTAGGACTCCTTCCTGTTCGGTCTCTATAGTGAACTGAATGTTTTCGATTTGGCTCAAACTTACTATGACGACATACAGGATGAATTCGACAATGAATGCATTCACCTATGATGCTATATGAGTGAGGAAAATTTTGATAAAGAATATAAGAACTGAAGCTTTCCTGGCAACGTATTAATTCAAAATCTTCTCGGGCTTCTAACCAGGTAAAAACTTGGCTTGACACCAACGTTTCGAAGAAGTGCATCTTCCTCATCTTCAGGGTGAACTGATGGATTGAGCTTGCGGAGACTGGTATTTATAAGAGCTGGAATGAAGCTAACATCTGATAGGTTCGCGTGATATTATGGCCTGGTATTTAAGATGACTGAGACATGGGCACGGACTTCGTAGAAAACTATTTATAGCAGTTATACTGCTAATGTTTTGTCTTTGAGCACGCACCTGCTAGAAAATAAGCCTTGGAAGACTGCAGGTAGAGGATTAGGTGTTAAGGCTCTTTAACATCGGTGTCCATGCTGAACATAGTTGTAGGCCAGAATCGCGAATTAGATTATTTGTTTCAGATGAGATGGCTCAAGCTTCTTTTACTCTCCTTTCCCAGTAGTTCAAACACTTTGCCACTATCTTGGTGTTGGTAAAGTTAGGTCTGTGGCTTTGTTCTATACAGTGTTCAGCCAGTCCAGATTTTTCAGGGTGCATAAGCCTTATTGATCTTTGGTGTTCAGAAATGCATGTGGCAATAGTGCGTCCTGTTTGGCCAATGTATGCTGCGCTCCATTCGCAAGGAATGTGGTAGACACCAGGTACTCTTAGAGCTAAATTATCTTTAACTGGCCTGACCAAATTTTTGATTTTAGGTGGTGGCATATGGATGGTTTTGACATATTTGTATAGTAGTCTACTAATCTTTCCCGAAAAATTGCCGGTAAACAGTATATAGGCTATGGCCGCTGGCTTGTCTTTTTGTTGAGTGATCTTGCTAGGGTTTCTTTTTCGCTCTTTTCAGCGCAGATGTCCTTGGCTGAATATCCATTTTGTTGGAGTGTGAATTTTAGGTGTTGAAATTCCGTTTGCAGATTATCTGGGTCTGATACAGAAACTGCTCTATGTGCCAATGTGTTGAGAATGCCCATTTGTTGTGACTTATGGTGGAAGCTGTTTGCATTGAGCTAAAGATCCGTGTGTGTAGGTTTTCGGTAGACGGCATGACCAAGAGTTCCGTCCGCTTTTCTGGTAACCAGAATGTCCAGAAAGGGGAGGGAAGCGTTTTTCTCAACTTCCATTCTGAACTGTATTTGTGATCTGAGGCTATTTAAGTGTGCAAGAAAATCTGGAAGAGTGTGCAGTCCATGTGGCCAAATTACAAATGTATCATCTACATACCTGAAAAAATGTGTAGGCTTTAATGGGGCTGTGTTAAGTATTACATGCTCCAGAAACTCCATATAGAAGTTGGCAATAGCTGGTGACAGAGGAGAGCCCATGGCAACACCGTCTGTCTGCTCGTAGTAGGTGTTGTCATACAGAAAATAAGTGGAAGTAAGTATGTGACTAAACAGTGCAGAATACCAGGTGGAAAGTGTTCTGACAGTAGTTGTATTGTTTCCGCAAGGGGAACTCTGGTGAAGAGAGATACCACATCGAAACTAACTAACAGGTCTGATGGCTTCACTTTGATGCTGTCAAGAACTTCAGTGAAGTGAATAGAGTTCTTCACATGGTGTACACACTTACCTACTATTGGTTGCAGCAGATTTGCCAGATGACGAGCTAGGCGATAGGTAGGGCTGCCAGTAGCGTCCACTATGGGCCTTAGAGGTATCCCAGACTTATGGATCTTCGGGAGACCATATAATCTGGGAGGTATGGAGGCAGATGGTGAGACCATCTTCTGAACATCAGGAGGAAGGCTGGATTTCTTAATTAGCTGGATGGTGCGTCTTTCTACAGAGTTGGTAGGATCCTTGTTAATGGTTTTGTATGCAGGTTCGTCCAGCAGTTGTTGAACCTTTTCTTGGTACTGCACGGAAGAGAGGAGTACCATGGCGTTCCCTTTGTCAGCTGGTAAAACAACCAAGTTGTCGTTTTTTCGAAGGGAATGTACTTTCTTCTCGGCTGATGTTTGAAGTAGGTAGGGTTGCCTTTTTGTAAGCTCTTGCTACCTCACGGCGTATTTCTTCTGCACTAGCTGATAGAAGTTGACAAATGGCGGCTTCAATAGAACTGATGGTGTCTGCCACTGATATTTGCCTAGGCGTGAGAGCGAAGTTGAGCCCTTTAGCTAGAACGGAGGGGGTAGGTTCATCTAGCTGGAGATTGGTAAGGTTGTAGATGATGCAATTGGTGTCCAATGGTGGTACAGGTTCATTTTGCTTAGATAGACTTGCAAATTTCTTGGTTTGCAGCTTAGTAAAACGCAGTAGAGTAGCATTGCCTTGTGCAAAAGAGGAGTGGTCAACTCTGTTCCAATCTAGAGGTGAATAGAAATTTCATTGCTGTGTCTATACAAAACACTCCAATAAAAAGGCCTCTTGGATGTTTATCCTAACATTGGTGTAATGCTAAGTATATTTCTATGTACACCTATGGCAATTTGTTCGGCAGAGAGATCATTTTCAGTGCTCAAGAGAGTTAAAAAGTATCTTCATTTAACAACACATCAAGAGAAACTAAATGCTATGTCAATTCTTTGCTTCGAATTTAATGTGCTTCATCAGGTCAACTTCAATAAAACTTGTCAATGTTTCCTCTATGAAGATAGTACAAAGAAAATCATTATAATTTATGTACAAGATGCATGCATTTCCAAACAATTTTTTTTTTTCTGAATTGTAACTTCATTTAATGTTGTTTCATTTAAAACTAATTTAAACTCATAGGGAACTGTATGAGCTGCTTATATTGTTTGGGGAAAATTGGGCAAAAAATTTTAGCACTGCCTATACCCCCGCCGCTGAATTCTTGCACTTGACAGTTAGGAGTTAAGTTGGTACACCCGAAAATAACAAATGAGAAGCTTTACCCATTTGACTTTCTCGACAAATCACAAAGCAGCATTCTCGTCGGTCGGTCAGAGAACGGAAATGGATCTAGATACCGCGCCATTGCAATATTCGGCTATTTCCAACCCCCTGCTCAGTTTGTGAACTTCTAACATGTGCATTGAGCTGTTCTATACAAGCTATGAATTATTCGTTGTTATTTATATTTGTTGTTAGTGTTGTTGGTGTTTGTAAGAGGGAATTGTAGAGGTGGATATACATTTACGGAAGGGTGGACAAGGCTTCATGGAAGAAGAAAGTGAATCATGTGCACAAAATTCGAGAAGCACAAGAATTAGACGGAATCAACAGTGAATGTAAACCACTAATGGTATATCTTGGTGACGACGATGTTGATGATGACAATGATGATTATGCTTCCAAGAATGATGTTGACGGAAACTTGGATGGAATTGAGCCATTAAAATTCTAAGCTCACCGGCTTAGGAAATCACTTTGTTGTACCTTTCTCTGATTGTAACAAGCTATTTTGCATTAATTTGTTCAATATTGTCATAAATACGTAATGTATGGTACATGCATTATAGTATCACTGTTACTTTCAATTAACATCAATAATAACAAATTAGTTTCAGTATTCATCAGCATTCATTTACTGTGTACACTTTATATTTGTCTTTACACACGATCGAGACATTTGCAATCAGCTGTTGTTTATTAGTTACTCTGGCATAACCAACCTTATGCGAAACCACCCGAACTGTCAAATGCAAGGATCCAATGGGGCAGCAAAATCCCTAAATCCAACCCTGATTAGAAGGTGCACATTCAAATCCTGCTGCTATTGAATCCAGTCTTCCCCAGGGATCCATATTAGGACCAGATCTGTTTTTGATTTAAATCAATGATCTTCCTCCTCCCTCAGATGTGGATGTTGGCATAGCCCCCCTTGGAGTTACCTGTTAGGTGTATGCAAAGAGAAAAGGTACCCACATGTTCATATGTGTATAGTTTTTTGTTTGGTAAATATTTTACTACACACATTAAATAAATTCAAGCTGTCCTGCCCCATCTTATCAGAACATCCTCGAGGGTGTTTGACAACCCCAGGAATGTGTGATGAGGTGATGTGAGAAGTGAAACACCCTTGCATTTTTTGGTAAAGTGGCTGCAAAAATCACCTTTCCAGTTTCTGACAGAGTAACCTTTTTCTGTCCCCTGTTTTGAGAAAGCTTAAAATCAGATTTATACACCAAACACTCCCACATTGCCAATAATTTGACCTGCTGCTTATCATAACATGAAATGGTGAAAAACTGACAACATTGCAATGCCATTTCATCAGGTCCCTACCCAAAAGTGTGAACTTGCCCCAAAACAGCAGCTCATAATTAGTGCCATAAATTTGTCAAACTACCCCAGCTCTAGAATCAGAGGCCAATGTGGAAACTTAAGCTATTCTTTGGTTTTCAGTTCTTTTCCCTCTTTGCCATCGCCACTGTTTTTTTTATACCGCAGTTGTGGCTTAGAGTTTGGTTTGCCAGCAATTAGTGGCAGACCGGTGATTGTTAGTCAGTACTGTTGACATCAGCAAGAGTTGTAGATGGTCTGATAGTGTGGTATGGTAAAATGACCAGTAAAAAGAGAAAGAAGAGCATATAAATATTTCTTCATTTTTTACTAATAAATCTACTAGAAGCAAAACAAATTACGGTTTCCAAGGTGGTAGTTCAAATGTTTTAGTTAGCATATCCTCAGCATCAAAGCAGAGTGTAAATAGACACAGCACAAAGAGGTAAAAACGAATTGTTGTAAAAATGATACTGGACTGTACCTATGTGAAAACCAATTCTTCGCTTTCCAATGAAGAAAAATATTGTGTGTTGTGTAACCCAAAGACTCCTTCTAGCAAGTACAATTTTTCTGTGGTGCAAACATTAAGTGACTTTCCCTGGCTTTCATACAGCAACAAAGACAATGTTGTATACTGATGTTTCTGTGTGTTGTTTGGACTAAAGAAGTGGTAAAGGTAACCAGATACTAGGTTTTACATGCTATAAGATTGCAGTTGCAAAATACAAGGTTCATGCAAACTGTGAGTTCACTTGTTGCAGTTGATGTAAATCTAATGTAAGTTTTTTAATATCTCATTTTTTAAACTACACACACCAAAATTTATAACAGTGATGACGATGATAATAATGATATATCATTTTAATACTTTAATAACAATAATATATTATCATCATCATCATTGCTGTTGTTTTTCTTGATCCGTAATTTATCCATGGGATCAAATTGTATTGTACAACATTATGAGAGTTTCTTTGGCCTCACATTAGTAGTGTTCTGGATTACCACTTTTCTCACTTATTGTCAACCAGTAGCATATTCTTTGTGGATAATACAAACATCATTTTCAGAAGTAGTGAAGAAAGGCTTATCAGGCAGAAATTAATTATATCATCACAGAATAGCAGAAATGGATGGCAAATAATAAGCTACATATAAATATAAGTAAAACTGTGTCTCTTAAAATTTAAGAATTTAATACAATTAACAATTAGGAGTTCATAATTATATTCAAATTTCAATATTTAATACACTGGTTAGTGAAAGCCATTGTAGCAAGATTTTAGGGAGGGTTATTGATTCCCAGCTCAGTTGGACAGAGCATGTCAACTTTCTAACTAACAAATTAAGTTGCATATGCTATGCTAGGCTGCTAACTAAAGTGTGCAATCAAGATTCTTAAAACAGTATATATTCGTTATGTACATTCAATATTGACTTACAGAATCCCCTTCTGGGGATTTTCTAACATCTGTGTTAAGGTGTTTAAAGGATTAGGGTTTGTGGCAATCATACCCAGAAAAAAAAAATTGAAATATTTCTTCTTTTAAAGCAACTGCAGAGAACATGAAAAATTCATGGTTAAAATCCCACTATGATACTGAATTATCAGTCATTTTTCTCTGAAATAAACCTAAGCCTATACAGCTTGAGTGAAAGAGCATTACTTACTACTGATTGATTTTATAGTTGGTTAATTATGCGGCCTAGAACTTAAATTATTTTCAAACTTCAAATCACTATTGACAAAAACTGAGATGCCTGGGGTTTACCAGCAAAAATTCCACTGAGATGAATTTAATATTATACCAACTGTTGCCATGATACATATATTGGTTATATCAACCACGGACAGCAGAAGATCATAGTCCAAATCCTGGGAGTATGGTATCTCAAAAACTGAGATGCCTGGGATTTACCAGAAAAAATTTTACTAAGATGAGGAATTTAATGTCATACCAGCTGTTGGCATGGCACTTCAATTACAACCATATGGAAAGCAGAAGATCATTGTTCAAATCCTAGTCATGGCATTGAATTTTTCTGTCTGATTATACCTTTCAAATATTCCTTCAGTGCTTATGAAGGACACTATTGGTTGGTTATCAAAATGGAGTGACCTAAGATTTTGGGATTAAACATACTACAATTTTTAAAATAATATTGAGTATTTCTGAATTATTTGAAAAACAAATGGATAGTTTCCTCAAATACCTACAGGAAATGAACACAAGAAGAAAATGGTTGGATAAGTTTCAAATTCCTATTGTATTTGCACATTGGACTGCATTCACATCAGATAAAGAAGCCAAGAGAGTACATTGATGACTATGTCAGTTGTAGTGTTTCATTTCTTTAAGTCCAAAAATTGGGGCTTCATGGAATTAGTGCCACAATCTTACTTTTAAAATTGCACATGCAATATCTTTACCAAAACAGCAATCTAGTTTAAAAGTAAATGCTTGCACACAAATGAATAAAAAAAAAAAAAAATACTCTAAATTAAATTTGGCATTTTCTTCTTTTATTCATTTTTATTTACTTTAAACTTGCAGCAAATATTTACTGACATGTAGGCTCTTGCTTTACTAGTTTTTATTCATTCACCCATTATATAAATTAATTCATACTTATAGTATAGTATTTATTTCTGAGTAAAGGCACACTCATAACATTTGGAACTACACTCTATCTTTAATTATTATAGTTGATCTCATGCTATTAAATTGGCACACTAAAATCATTAAATAATGAAAAATTTACTTACTGGAATTTTATCTTTCTTAGTATCATCCATGTATTTATCCTGTTGTATTATCAATTTATGTTTTGTTGAATGTATTATCCTGCATAGTAGGCTGAGATGTGCGTGCGTGTGTGTGTGTGTGTGTGTGTGTGTGTGTGTGTGTGTGAGAGAGAGAGAGAGAGAGAGAGAGAGAGAGAGAGAGAGAGAGAGAGAAAAAAAAAATAAAGTCAGCTTACCTTAGATATTCAGATACACTAGCAACAAAAATTTTTCTTGCAGCAGATGATCTAGCCATTTTAGAGTATTTAAGACCCCCTTCCTCCCATCCTCCTATTGAAAGCATCACCTTCAATCTTGGGTATTTTTTCTTCAGAGATGTCATTTTCCTGTATGAACCTACATCATATATATTTTATTCATATTAGCATGCTTCAGTGCACATTTTTGTACTTTTTATAAATGTATTTAAATGAATATGCATAAGTGTGTCATTTTAGTGTAAATCTAATGTAAATAAAACTAACAGCACCTACAGAAAAGTGCAAATGAGCTGCTGTTCATCAGCATTTAACAGAAGAGAAACATTTTTGTATAAAGAGATTAGATACTTCTTACCCTAGCTATGTTTTCAACAAAGGTTTACAGAAGTACACATTTGCTATACACACAATACCAGGTAGGAAGGACAAACTGGACATGTTTTGAGAAAAGTGCATATAAATACACTTGGATACATTACTATTTTGCATTTTGCATAAAATGCTTCAACAACTGTGCTGTCATTAGCATGAGATAATCCTTAGCTGTGTTCTGGATAATTCCTTAGAACAAAACTGCAATCCCATTTAGGGGTCCATTTGTATTCCAACAATCTTTCAATTTGGGAAGGCATTATTATTTAGATATATTGTAATAGTTATTAAATACCTTTCTTATTTGAAATATTCATTGAAGAAAATTTCAGAGTTGAACAAAATCAACAAAATTATGTTGGAGCCAACTATTATTTATGTAATATTTTAGGCATGCTTGCTAATGGTAGAATATGTCATTTGGTATAGTTTTGTTTCTTTGTCTCTGTCCATCCATAAACTATCCATCTGTATGATGAAATAACTTGCATATATAGAGATGAAATTTATATACTATATAAAAGGGGTATAATTGTCATCCATGTAAGCAGGGGTTCAAAGTACAGCATAGGCCAATGTTTACAGTATAATGAATGAAGGTACCAGTCCCAGCAATATCATTAAAATTTAAGAAAAAAAATATTGTTTATGTTAAGTTTGCCCTTCCTTTTTGTAATTTCTTCTTATTTAATTTCATAAAGAGAATGATAAATAAAACTAGCTTTACTTAACTGAAGTATTGTTGATTTGAGTTTTGATACTATGTTTACCATTGGGCAAGATTCAAGGATTTTGTTCCAATATTCTGTTACTTTTGGAGGATTAACTCCATGGCACGACAGCTCACGGGGAACCTTGGCCTACCGCCTGGCCGCTGCGTCCCCCATCTCGGTCCACTACAGACGTCATGGATGGGGTGCAGTATTGGAGGGTGAGACGTGGTCAGCGCCTCGAGTCCCTCCCGGCCGGTTAATGCGGTCCTCATGACCTGGAGCCGCTACTTCTCCATCAAGTAGCTCCTCAATTGGCCCCCCAGGGACCTTACGAGGCTGAGTGCACCCCGGGCCAGGTCTCCCAGCGGGGGAAAAATCCCCACGCCGGTACTGGGAATCGAACCCAGGTCTCCCGCTTGGTAAGCAGCTGCGCTACCACCGCGCTAAGGAGACGACCTTTTGGAGGATTAATGACATTAAATATTTGAGGATTTTATATAACTTTTGTTTTAATAATTGTTCATGGATTATGTTCTTCAGGTTTGTATATGTATCTACAAGAGCCATCCAGAAAGTAATGAACGATTTGACATAACTAAATAATAACACAAGATGCAAACACAAAACTTTATTTAAAAAGTTACAGTAGCTCACTGTACTTCTCAACATAATTGTTATTGCTATCAAGGTCCTGGTTTTACAATGCTGATGTTATACTCTTTCCCCATAGATCTGAACCAAGTTGTCACCGCCACCTTGAGGTCTTCATCGGTTGGGAAAGCTCTTTTCTACAGAAAAAGTAGTGATGTATAGTGTCCAATTTGAAAAACAGGTTTTTCTGAATTCTTTTATCAACATTGCTTTCAACTCCTCCACAATGATAGATGAGCTTCCACCGCAGTCTTTGTTGTACACACCGCTTCTTCCTTGATTGCTCATAAATTATGTGCTATTTCCTCACTGAAGTCTCATCCTTGCATTATTACCATACACTTGCATTATTTGCCTATACAATTTGATTGGCCAAACATTTTGTGCATCAAAAAATGAATTTGGTGGTAGAAATGTATAACATGAAATTGAAAAGCCTGTACAATGAGACAATAAATATCTCCGCAGAGTGAAGATTAGTTAGAAATAGAGTAAGGTACTGTAACTTTGTACATCAAGTTTTGTGTTGATATCTTATGTCATTATCTAGTTATTACAAATCGTTTGTTACTTTCTGGATTGCCCTCGTGTTAGTGCAGTACACTAAGCGCTTATTTACACCAGAAATGTTAGGTTCATTTTTAATAAACTTAATGGAAATAGATTGGTCATAAATATACAACAGTGGTAACATAGAAAACAACTTTACTTATTTTAACCAAATAATTACGCTTTACTTTAGTATAAACTGCCCAGAAAAAATTATTAGTAGAAAACCAAAATCTCAAACAAGGACACCAAATTGATTTACACCTGAACTGACCAAAATGCGTAACATACTACTAATTCTTAATGACAAATCCAGACTTAGCATAGATACAGAAAATAGGGATAGGTATAAAAACTTCAAGAAACTATATAGAAAATGCATCCATCGCAACAGCAAAAATTACAGCAAATGACAATCTAATTCTATCTGCTACAAACAAATGTAAAACAGCATGGTCCATAATTAAGGGTGCTATTAACACTCTTAAAACAAAATGTGAAATACCGATAAAATCAAATGACTTTAACGAATATTTCATAAATTTTTCTAAAAACATAAGTGACAAAAACTTTATGACTGCAAATACTACTAATAATCAGAACCATGCAATTTTCCACTAGTTAGCATAGTACCAAATAACTTTAAATGGCAGCAAGTCTCACCAGACACGGTTATCAAAGTTGCCAAAGGTCTAAGTACATCCCATAGCCAGGACATATATGGTTTTTCCAATGAATTGTTAAAGAAAATAATTGACAAAATAGCTGTACCATTGACTTTCCTGATCAATCAGATATTAGTTCAGGGTATATTTCCCACTTGTCTTAAGGTTTCAAAAGTCATACCTATCTTTAAAAAAAGGTGACAAAACCAGTCTGTCAAACTATCGTCCCATTACAATGGTACCTATACTGAGTAAAGTTATTGAATCCTGCATCTTGACCCAACTTTATAAATATTTTACAATAAATAATATTCTAGATGACAAGCAGTTCGGTTTCAGAAAAGAACATTCTACCGAAAAAGCAGTAGAATGCTTAATCACAGAAAGTTTTTAAAGTTTTGAAAATAAAGAGGTAACAGGGGCTACTTTGATAGATCTAACAAAAGCATTTGACTGTATCTCACATAATATTCTCTTTGACAAACTTGCCTATTATGGAATAGGAGGGAATGAATTAAAATTATTAATGTCAATTTGGAGCAAAGAAAGCAAATGGTATTTGTAAATAATGAGACATCTAATCTAGAAACCATAATAGCAGGAGTCCCACAAGGGTCTGTGCTGGGACCCTTCTTTTTTCTAATATATGTAAATGATTTAAAATTTAACATTTCTGGTACTTCTATCCTATATGCAGATGATACCACTTTACTGAATAGCAACAAAGATATGAATATTCTAAAACAACAAATGAACTCCTCTATGGAAAGTACAAAAATTTGGTTCTCCCTAAATAATTTAACTATGAATGTAGAAAAAACTAACAACACATTATTTACATTACAACACAATGAGGTTAAGAATTCAGTAAATTTGTTAGGAATACATTTGGACACCAGATTAACATGGGATACACACACATTTCAACTTTGCAAAAAGCTTGCACGAATATGGTATTTGTTACGCAAATTGAAGAAGTGTGTAAGTCGAGATACACTACTTACTTCATACTATGCTTTCTTTCATCCTCTCTTGTTATATGGGGTTAGGCTATGGGGAAATTGTGCGACATCAAAACGCGCATTTATCTGGCAAAAGAAAGTTATTAGACTAATGGTAGGATTAGGGCCACAGGAAACATGTAGGCCTAGCTTCATGAGTTTTAAGATAATGACACTACCTTCATTATACATATTCAGTAATATTATGCATGTCAAAGAAAATATTAATGATTTTGTAGGTCGATCATCTGTACATAGTTATAACACCCGATGTAAATATGATTTAGATACACCACATAACCGATTAACAAAGAGTATCAATAGCCACTGCTACCAACAGCTAAAACTTTTTAATAAACTCCCACCAAATATAAGAGACCTACCACATAACAGTTTTACCTTAATAGTAAAAAAATGGCTTAAGAAAACAGCATTCTACTCTGTAGATGAATTTATGGAGTGTAATATCCATAACTCAGATTTTATTTGATTACATGTATGTAGAAGATTAGTCCTAACACTTTTAAGTTTTCTAGAATTAAGTAATATTTATAATTTTCATATCAATAATTGTAAAACTGTACCATAATACTTACACTGCTTGTATATGTCTGTACATATGTTTTTGACGAAACCTATTGCTTTTGTAAAGTCTAAACTCAATTCAACAATACTTCCATTGAGTATTATGACATTTTTACTGTATTTATTGCTTCTACTTACCAAGTATACAAATTTATTCAGCTTTTACCATGACAAAATTTAAATAATGACATAACTGCTAATTAGTGGGTCCTTCTAGGACCAAGACAAAACGAATATGTACCACAGCATTACCTGACAGGTTAATGAATGTGCCATGTAAGTGCTATCAGTGGGACCTTTCAGGACTCAATCTAGCACCAAGACAAAACACCTTGCCTACCAGAGCATTTCTGGTGGACTTTAAAGAACATGTCACAATTGCAGATTTGACTTAGCATGGGTTCATGTGCATCTAAATTATTGCATTACAGTGGAATGGAGTGCACAGTCAAGCATCATGTTTTCATGATTGAAAGCTATTTTCGATTGTTCCTTTCGAAAATCAATTGATGCATTATGATGCTGCCCACTGTATTCAAGGATTGAATTTCAGCCATTTTTGCAAAGCCTTAGAAAAAGGGTAATGTCAGTAATGCCTTTAGTTGAAGTGCACGTATGAGTTATGCTTTTTTGTTACAAAAGGGAATTGTTATTCTGTTTTGTTTCTATTTATTGCATTGTGATTTATTTTCTCCTTTTATATGCATAAATGGGGGGGGGGCCCTTATGTTTATAAATATTCCTTTTAATTCACATAAGTGAGGGCTGGGGTTCAAATGCCTGATGATGCCAGTTTTGGATATATTTTTATCTGAATTGTTTTCAACTCTGAGAAGGTGAATATTGAGTGACTTAGTATTGTGAATGAATGTTTAAATATGTTTACAATTTGGACATATATTTTATTTGTTTTATCTTGGTATCAGAGTAAAGCTTAACTACAAGTGTGATGGGTACAAAGCTGTTTATATTATATCATAAATTCCTTCTTTTGAAGTCTTGTAAGATTGCAGCAGTGGATGAGAAGAGGAAGTTAGAACACAAATATACAAAAAGAAAAGAAAGAAACACAGGGGAAAGAAATTAAACAATTGTATGGGACAAATAGCAGCTCAGAGAGGCACTGTCACTTCCATTTGCATAATAGCTCGCATTCAGCTCACGAAAGCCAGTTACAATTATGATATATCTTAGAAGTAGTGTAGTGTGTAAGTGTGAGTGCACCGGAAGGGATTCCACACTTCAGTCAGTGACAGGTTTTTTTGTGTCAGACCCCAGGAGGATAGGATAAGATGAGAGTAATTACAGAGGTCAGCCAGAACTGGATGGCAGGAGGATGCTTTCTAACAGTTTTCAAGTCGGTACTTCATCTCAATGCAGGAAGCATACCTCAGGTATGACTAAACACCCCTGAGTCTACAGATAACTACTAAGGTCATCCTGAGCCCAGAGCTGAATTTCCAAAGTGCAGTCATCTCCATCACTGCAGTCCTTGCAGACACTTACAAATTTGAAGAAAGACCAGTTAGATGAAATGGAGAAGAAATGAAGGGACAAGAAGTTCGGGGGAATGAATAAACCTCCCCAGCATTCACCTAGTGACCTGGAAAAACCCACAAAAAACCCATGGATCAGAGAAGTCAGCCACAGGGAACTAATTCCATGACCTGAATGCCAATTCCAGATGAAATGCCTAAGCCACCTGGCTGGCATCTTAGAGGAACTCATGCTCAGAACACAAAAGGTGCTGATATATGCATGACAACATGTAGAAGTAACTCACATTCAGAAGAAACTGACTAACCTGTGCCAATCTTTCCTGATCTTCAGTAAAACTTTGCACACTTGTCAGCAGGTCCACAGAACTATCCAGCTGCAATAGAGATTTGCTCTAAAACTGTGACATCATCACTTCAAATTTTGTTGTGGTAAACACTGAATAAATTTGCTTTTTCTGTATAATAATAATGATGGTGGTGGTGGTGGTGGTGATGGTGGTGGTGGTGGTGGTGGTGGTGGTGGTGATGATGATGATGATGATGATGATGATGATGATGATGATGATGATGATGATGATGATGATTGGACTGCATGTTAACTAACCTTAGCTAAGAATATGCTTACTAATTTTATTTGATTGGAAATGGATTTAGTACCTAAGATAATCTAAATTAGAGTAATTACCTTTGCCTCCATTTTCTTCCAAATCATAATCAGGTATTTTGCTTTGAATTTTATTGGTTTTAATGTCCAATTGTGCAAATGCATATATAAGGTGAGTGCAAAGAGTGGGGTCAATTTTGATTACATCAAATGCTCCATCTCCTTGTCTTTTGGATGCCCAACTTGCAAAATAGCATGCTACAACTTTTCCATGTCCTGGTATTCCAGCATCTATAAAAGAATGTAGGTATGTCTTACAAGTACAATATCAAGATTATATTTTAATGTAGACTTTATATACTCTTAGAAAAGTTCTGTACTAGCTATTTACATAATATCAGGGCATCTCAAATCCATAGACACATAGGAACCGCTTTTCAATATGACTGATAAATAACTGGATAGATATTAGCAACATAGCTAGGTTGCCTATGTGGGATTCCAACATGATTTAGCAATCAAGTAACTTGGAATCTTGAGAAGATAACAGCTAGAATGGGCATAACCAACTTGCTTACTGTGTGGTGCAATATATCAAAATTATATTGTCGTGGAATGAAACTATTACAGTGAAAGCTTCCACGCCATCAAACTATTTCAATCCTGAATGGAAGTTCCATACTTCCTCATGGAGTTATTACAAAAACTGTAAACTTTGACTTTTAGCATACTTTAACACACTGCATATCAAAGACTATTCAGTTCCAGTCAGGATACCCTTATTTACACATATGTACAGCATCTATGATTGTAATATTTGGTTTGACTAATATAATATTTGAAGCCTTATTTCAACTATAGGGCATAACAGAAGTCCTCAAGGAATCTGTAAACTAAAATATGTCAGAAAGCAAGAAAAAATTTCTACTGAGAAAAACTGAAAGCATAAAAAATTTACTTGACAAATACACCCATTTTACACTTTATGTTATTTAAATCTGAGTCCTCTTTGTAATATGTTTGTATAATCAAGCTTTATTTTATTATTATATATTGCTCAACATATCTATTATTAAAACTACATGAAATGCTAATTTTCATAAACAAAATACTGTTTTTATTATAATGAAAAGAATACATCTGTGTGTGCGTGCATGCTTGCGTGTGTGCGTGTGCATATTCTTATTTAAATGGTAAATAAAACTATACACTCTTGAATGAGATGGACCTGTATGAAGTATATATGATACCTTGCTGGCAAAGAGAGTAACTTTGAGCATAATGAACACAATATTAGCATGGCATACTTACAAGTTTTATAGCGCCTGAGCTAGCACATTAAAAGATAGAAGGTTACTGCCTGACTTGACAGTCACTACAGCACAACTGTTTTGAGGCTATCATCATCATTGTGACGCTGACCTCTGCCTTTTGTTTTAAATTTTGCGGTACAGTATTTTTAAGTCTCACAATATGCTTCAGAATTTATTGTGGCACCACAAGGCAAAAAGTAACAACCAACATGTCCCAAAACATGGTATATATGATTTTCCAGGCTGAAATTTTCTGCTTACACCTCATTTTCATGGGCAATATTTAATGTTGCCATTCCATTGATTGATGTTTTATTTCTGGTGTAGCACAGGCCATCCATGTTTCGTCGCCAGTCACCTTCAGTATTATAATGCTCAAGAAAAGTCAAGGCCCTGCCTAAATGCTTGATTTTATGCTCCTCAGTCAACAGTTTTGGTACTCAACATTAGCACATTTTTTATAGTGTATGCATTGATAATAATTTCATAGATAACAGTTCTTGAAACTTGAGGAAACGCCTCTAATAACCAATAAATCATGAAGCGCCTGTTCTCTTCTCTTTCACTTTTGACTTTCTACACAAAATCGTCAGAGTTTACTGAAGGTTTCCCATCTAGTCACAAACATTTTTTCGGCCATCTTACCCATTTACATATCATTCCAGCACTCATAATGTTTTGTCTGTACACTTCACAAAGCTGAGAGTAAATGTCAACTGCTTTCATGCCTTTAGCAGTAAGAAAACTAATAACACTGCATACTTCACAGTTGCCGGGATTCTCAATCAGTGGAGGCATTCTAAACACGCAAATGTAAATGTAAATTATTGGCTGTTGCTGCAATGGCATCTGTGGCTTTCCAACAGATGTAAACGCGCACCTTGTACTTATGCTGCACCTCCAATCAGTTATTTTTTATAACTTTGCTGCCAATATTCCAAACAAATCCATTGACCAAATACCCTGTGTAGTAGTTTATTATGCTTGCAAATAGACGTGAACATTGTCAATATGATGTGCAATGGCATGAACTGATGCTGAGGTTGGCCAGGAATTTGCAACCACATAACCAGCATCAGTCTGTCCTGCACCATGATAGTGTGAATATTGCTCCTCGTGATGCATAGCAGAGACAAAAATAGAGTAAACAATACCACCAGTAAATTAAAAGCAAGTCTCTTGCAAAAGCAAACGCCAGAAGTGATTGCTAATGCATATTGATTCATAATTGAGAAGGCTGCAGAGGGGACCCCCTATTAAATTCAAGTTTGCACAGAAACATAGAGGCAGCCACCATTTTGCAGTTTAGTTCGGTCCATAAAATTAAAGCTGAATTAGATCGTATTCAGTTAGGCAAATGTGGGTCTTTCTCAACACCTTGTAAAGAAATATCCAGCACATTCTTACAAAATATTATTAATTTATCTACACCATGCTAATCGAAATGAATATTAACAGAATGGTCTTATGACTTGCTTCCTAGTAAGTAGAAGGGAAATAAAGGAATATATTAAGCTACAGCAATTGTCAAATCTTTTAAAAATTATCACTATATGAAACAATGAAATTCAGCTATTATAGCGCTGCTAGCAGTAAAACAAGAGAGATATGAAACAAAAGACGTTTTCCCATTTGAGACAAATTTACACAGTTTAAAATTGTAACCAATAACAGAAATATAGTGGAAGCATTAACTCTACACAAAAAAATGTATAACCTAAACTGTGTGTTTTAATGAGGTGTATATTTCTTGTGTAGTAAGTTTTTTTCTATCTTGTGGTTTACAAATTGCACAATGCACTTTTATTTTGTTTGCTTTTTTGGATTCAGGGAGTCTGAAAACACGTATTTCCAGTTAATATCGGTACCCAATTTTTGAGCAGAGTACAGTACCTACACTATATTCTATGTATATTGAACATAGGTGCTAGAGAAAGTAATTTTAGAGTAAATTATTAAGACTTTGACAGTACAAATGCACACATTTGTTGGATATCTTCGGTACACACAAACCAATGTCTAGTTTTGAGTTTTGTGATGTGTCATCCCGGCTTCCCTCTGCTGTCTTCTTGCATTGCTATCGCTTGAAGACCCCACCTCTTTCCCCCCACCCTTTGTACTGTGCAACTAGAGTGTCCACATCTATTTGCAAGCATAATACCAATAGTTGTATGTTGGCCTTGTACTCATGCTACACTGCCTGTCAATGAGTTTTAATAACTGTTATCAACATTCCAAACAAATCCAGTAGCCCACAACATAGTATGTGAGCATCACAGGGGCAGTTGGCTGAGTACATTCTGATGTAAGAGTAGTTCATTTTGGTATGGCATATTAAAATGCCTCTGGCCTTCCTTTATTTGACTCTAGCTATTCCCTTCCATTGACTGCCTGCATAGGAAGATAAAATTGCATATATCTTAAAGGGGCTAAGGCATCTAAAAGTTTGAGTTTTAAACTCTTGATAATCTGAGAAAAAATGTTCAACATTCAGAATTTAATCAATCACATACCTTTTAAACTTCTGGCCTGCTGTTTGCATGAATGTGTGCAAATGCATATACATCAATCCCTTCCATGTAATATGAAATACTTATGTACTTTTATGCCATTTTATTGATTGAAACCAATGAAATATTAGGCATTAAAATTAAAAGTAGCCATAGTTTGTTGAACAGTTTCACTAATTTAAAACACAGCAAGTAAAACAGTAAATTACAAAATATGTAATATGCAAAATTAAGATCCATAACACTAAATGTTTTAAAATACTGGGATAGAGAGGGAACCACTTATGTGGGAAAAAAAAAAAAATATTTTTATTTCTTTTACCTAAATTTCCTTAAATTGTTTTAGAACAAAATCAAATTTAACGAAATCTACAAAAGTATTTTAACTTCTGTATACTAAAAAAAAAAGAGAAGGTGATCACAGGATTGCTGGTGCTGATGAATATGTCATAATTTTAGAGTTGACTTCTTTTACACAAAATTCAGAACTTTGTTTCTTAATACTGTTTAATGCAACATTTTTTCAATTATTATGTAAAATAATTTAAGAATCTATTTTGAAGCTAAGAATTTCTGTCATAAGATTTTATTTTCTTCATAGCTGAAAAATTGAAGCATTTGTATGAGGGTCACTCTGAAAGTTTTGAGAATGTAAGCAATAACATTTTTAAAATTTGGATCTGATCAGTGTTTCTTTTCAAAGTATTCTCCATTGTATTCCATATAACATCTCATCCTTTGCAACCATCTTTCAAATGCTGAACACCATTCTACTTTGGTGGGAGTGCAAATATGTCCATTTTTTTACATAAACTAACACAATTTCAAGTGATTCAAATAGTTGACTTTTTATTTATTTTTATTTTGGAGAATATAAAAAAGGTGCATGGGACTAGATCTGGACAGTAGGGAGGATGGGACAAGTAACTGACTCCACACTCCTGCAAAAATTTAGGTGTTTCTTATGCAGTATAAGCAGAGGCATTGTCATGGCACAACAAAATTCCATGCAGACCAGTATTTGAATGCTTTATTCTCACTTTATTGAAGACTTGCGGCAGACATTTCTTGGTGTACTATCTGGCAGTGACAGTCTTTTGTCCCTCAAATGGAATTGTCATAATATAGCCACTTCTTGAGAAGAAAGAACAATCATTTTCTTGCCAACTTTGCTTGCCTCACTTTTGTTGGGGATCCTCTCCTGAGAAGAACCAGACCGCTGACTGTTGTTTGGTTTCTGGATGATGTTGGTACATCCAGTTTCATTACCTGTACATTGTTAAATGGGATCTTCCACCACAAAATGTTCTATCTTTCCTGGCACCATTGCACATGTGCCTGTTTCTACTCATTTTTGCGGTGGTGGTGGATTAGATCTTCCTGACATTAGATTTTCTTTAAGGAATGTCCTCACTGCTGTCAATCCAATATTCATAGCTTCTGGAATCTGATAAATTGAATAATCATCTTCCCACATGTGCTCTGCTTTCACATTTTCATCTGTTGTTGCCGAAGCTGGCCATCCTGTGCAATCTTTGAGAGAATCTCTTCCTCTTATAAACTCAACCATCAATAAATGGTAGATTGCAAAGGGCAAGATCCTAAATGCACCATGCAGTCTTTCAAGATATTCTTCCCTAAACCAAGTGTGAAAATATTTGAGATCTATCCTAATATCCCGCATATGATACCTGCACACATATAAACAGCAGTTGCTGACATTGCATATTACTGGAGCATGTCCTGACTTGCATATGTTATTATTTCAACTTCAATCTAAAGCTAGGATGAACTGCTCTGGCTTACCACAACTTCTTGTTGCCGATTTTCAAAACTTTCAGAGTTTCACTCATAGCAATTCACGTATGTAGTGATTGTTAGATTTGTGAATACAAGAACTCACTAACATGTCAAATCTTCTAATGTGTATATGTGATCTAAAGGATACAAAGTAAAACTTATATCCATCAAATCCCAAATCAGGGAAGCTTTTCTTGTACTGCTCATTGTTTTTCTGGTTAAGAAGTTCTAGAAATCAAAGTATGACCAAGTTGTAGAATCTATCATCTAGTCTTTAAACTATAATGTCCATAATTTTACAGTACAAACACTGGTAGAATGTTTTTATATCACATTCTTCAGTATTTGCTGTAATTTTTAGGTTGGGTCATATTACTACAGTTGTTTTCTTTTCCCAAACTCCTGAAAATTCTTTGCATTGCCCTTCTTTGCAATATTGAAATTCTTTGGCTTTCATATCAATACTTTAGAAAAGACCAGCTAACCCATTCAAGATTAAAAAGAGAATATGGTATATTAAAATAGCTGAGACACCCTGAGATAATACTAAATTTAACATTGCAGTGCATGAAAGTTGTTGGTGGGATAGTTTCTTTTACTTTTTTCTGAAGACCATTAGTTGGCCAAAGCAACTTGGCCATCTGCATCAACAAACCGAAATACCAATGACAGCTGAAAGAAACTAGTACATCCAGGTGATTACAAAAAAATTGGTTTTCATTTTTCTTATTTCTAGTGGAACTCTGGAGAGGGAAGCAATCAAATCATTCTGAATTAAGTTTAATGAACTTGTTAACAGGAGGAACTCATTAATGATCTTTTACTCTGCATTGTATTTGTTTATTAAGTCAATAATTCCTCATAGTTTCCTTTGTTTGTTAATTCCTGCATTTCATTGTATATTATTAAATGCTTACTGCTGTTTCTAAATAAATAAACAACATCAATAATCTACTTTGGAATCCATTCTTCTTAACTCGTTCATTATGCTGATTGCCTATAATTCTTTTCAGTTTGTCCAACATGAGATCAGTTTTAGCTTTTTTGAATTTTGTTTACAAAATTACAGCATGAAGATGGCTTTGCAATAAGCAATCCTTTTAATAGTTAATTTCTGTAGCTCCTAAGTGGAGCATAGGGCATCATTACAATGCTTACTTCACCAGATTGAGCAAAATTTTGACTTTCGGATACAAAATGGCAGAATTTTGCCCAGAAAAACTTCTTCTTCTTTCAAGGTATGGAGTTCTTTTACCCAAGGTCGCAGGTTCAAACCCGGCGAAGGACAATGGATTTTTTCGGGCATAAAAATCCTTAGCATGGCTTCCTTCGGAAGGGAAGTAAAGCTGTGGGTCCGTGTCATAGATTTACAGCACGTAAAAGAACCTCAAGCCTGATAGAGAGGCCTCGGAGCAAAATTAAGCAGTCTTTCACACCCAGAATAGAATGAGATGCTGGGAATAACAGCAGTTAAAGAGCATCCATAAATAAAACAGCATTTCATTTTACATGCAATTAACCTTAAACGGGACCACTGGCTTCACTTCCCTTCCAAAGGAAGTCATTCCTAAGGATTTTTGCATCCAAAAAACTCCATTATCTACCGTTAGGTTTGAACCTGCAATCTTGGGTTTCGGAGGATAGCATGGTAACCGCTGCACCATGGAATTAATATATATATATTTCCTATGTATATTTCCAATATCACTGTACTCTCATTATTCCACACTTATTTTTCATTGAAAATGAGAAGGCAAGACCAGCAGAATAGTTTGTGAAGTTTAGGGCAATCAGTAAGTCATTCATGATTGATGTAAATATTATCCTTCAATTTCCTATGCAGGGTTTCACACACAAAGTTATTTTTAATTCAGATGTGGAGCTTTCAATAATTATTTGTTTTTTTCTCTTTGAAATTAAAGGAAAACAAGTCTTGGTTTAAAATGCTTTCTGCAATGCAGACACATGTTGCACTGCATTCTGTCAGGTTGTTTGTTCAAGATCCATATCGATATCATACATAAAATGCTGAATTGCTTACCTTTGCAAGCTTAAAAATTATTATTATATTTCAAACATATGTGTAAAATGTTAATAAAACATTCAATAGTAAGCACTCTGAACCTGTACAGTTACTAATAATGAATTGCACATTTGAATACCACTTTTAGACCAATGGTGTATATTGTAGGTAGGTAGCTAATACCCATAGCAAGTTCATAGACTGAGGCCCAAAAGAGAAGGGAAAAAAAAAAAAAAAAAAAAAAAAAAACAAAGTAGCAAGCAGTGAAGGAAAATAGCAAGCAAAGAAGTTTTATTAAGGGGAAGGGGATTACAGTGGCAGTCAAGCCATTATGAAGCAGTAATGTTGCGTTAAGGGACTAAATCACTGATGCATGTGCCTTAGAACATCCATAGACTTATGTTTTTTTCTTTTCACAAGTTAGCCAACTTAAAACATTTCTGTCCTTGTCACAGCAAGTAACATTCAGGCCCTGATAAGACATATTAAACCCAAACTGGTTACAGCTTTTATTGTTCTGAATAGAATGCCAATTAAACATGCTAAATTTAATATATGCAGAAATATATCTCACTGTCATAGACTTATGCAACAGTGCTTTAAAAAGTTAAAGTAATGAAATAGACAACATAACCATATTACTCAAGAGCTCTTTAAATTCTGTAACCTTTTTCAATTAACATAATAACTTTTGGTTTGTTGCTCTTGTTCATTTTGTATTAGTAGCCTTAACAAAGCAGCATTTTCCAGTTAGTCAGATTAAATTTTCACTACTGCTCCTCTTTCAGTTCTCACCTACAGAAGCATTTGGCTTTTATTCATAGGTTAATGTTTGTGTGCCAGAACTTCTCCAAACCAATAAGAGACCAGCCCAACTGACATGGACATTAAATGATAAGGAGATATTATTTATTGACTGTAAAGCACTATAGGAAACTAGCACATTAATTTGCACTTAAATGTTTCCATGCTTGCCAATTCAGTCACAAGTATGAAAGATGCCACTTAAACATTTTCTAATGTTACAGCTCATGTCAGCAGTTTTACTAGCACATAAAAAAAATTACAGAGGGAAAAATTCTGGCACCCAATCAATGATGATATAACTCTGGGAGTTGCTAATTTTGTTAAATAAAAAGAAACATTATCATTATAATATCATTATTATGTCATATCATCCCAACATAAATACTTCAATTTGCCTACTTTACTGCATTAATGAATTATTCAATTAGTAAAATATTGGATTTCTTAATCAAAAATGGCCGTGCCATGGCCGAGTGGTCAGACCAATCGCCTCTCACCAAGATGGCCCGGGTTCGATCCCAAGCGACCGCATGTGAGATTTGTGGTGGACGAAGTGGCGCAGGGGCAGGTTTTCTCTGGTTTCCCCCACCATTACATTCCACCAGGGCTCCATCTTCATGTATCATCATTCCTTTTGTTTCATTTAACTGCTTGTTTTCATTCTGCAAATTTGGATGTTTACAATGCCTTTTCATATTTAACTGTCACAAGTGCAAGTGCAGCTCCTGTACATTAATAATATTTATTAATACAAATTATACAATCTGTTCATTATAATTTTCAGCTTTAGAATTGATACCAATTTAGAAAATCCATATTTAAATTTATAAATATGTAAAATGTTTCTAATTAGTTACATCAAAAATGAAGAAAAGTTGTGATGATTGGTCATTCATGAAACTGATGGTCAGCAAAGCTGTTTCTTTCAGTCTGTCTATAGTTCCAATATGCAATCCAACCATTACATCATACTGCTACCATCAAAAAATGGATTTGTTTAAGAGAGCTTAATTAAAAGCTCTTCAAATTTATATGAAATCAAAATAATATTATATTGGAAAAATTCAAAGTTCACAGCATGACATATATATATATATATATACACACATTGGGTATTATTTTATATGGCAACCCACTCTTGCTATCTCTAACAACATGCGAGAGAGCTGTGAGTTGCCAGGGAAACTATGCGGGCAGAAGCGGACTAAAATCCTTCCCTTAAAATAGATGCTAGAAATGTTGATGTTCTGCTCTCAAACAAGCATCACATCTCTTAAAAATGTTCACTCTCTTGCTGGAACTCAACAGCATGAATTTTTGTGATTTCTTGAATGATATTATCTCATAGAGCATGCGAGGATTGGAACGATATGTTGTCTTTTAAGCCCCATAAATAAAAATCACAGGTCGTTAGGTCAGGAGAATGAGGGGGCCACAAATCAACACTAATAATTCTGTCATTAACCACCTCTCTTATTGTATTTAACGATTCACAGCCATGTGTGCTATTGCAGAATGTTGCTGGAATTAACCATATGATTTCTCTTCTTCTGTCAAGCAATCGAAAAATGGTTTGAGAATTAGCCTCTGATATCACTCTGCATTATGTTTCTTCAAAGAAAATGGGGCCTATTATTTTCAGCACTTTTCGCATACAAACACCAATTTTCTGATCATAATGAGGCATTTCATCCAATAGCGTAGGTTTTTCTGAAGCCCAGTATCAACTGTTGTGAGTATTTGCATGCTCATTTAACGAAACCAAGATTCGTCAAAGAAAAACAAAAGCTGTGGGTCAATGAAACCTCATTCTACAGATTGGAAAAAAACAGTTGCAATAAATCACACGTTTACTGGGGTCATTTGCTTTTAATACTTGCACTCGTGTGTAGCCATAGGATGTGTAGTATTTCTAGCAGAAGATGGAGATACACCTATTTGCTATGCTAATTTGACCAGCAATTTTCAAGGCAAATGCTCCAAAGTGGCACTGATTCCATCCAGTTTATTTTCTGCTAACACTCACCTTCTCCTAGAATGAATCCAAAGCTTCAAATTTATTCATGACCCCATGTATAGATTTTCTAGCAGGTGGTACAGAATTTGTAAACTTATCAGTAAACTCCCTGTGCACACCGTGAGCAGATTCATGCTTAAAGTAAACTTTACAAATAAACATGCAATCTTCCATTGTTAAGTGACCCACCATGTTTACTGCAGCAATAGAAACACCTAATTGACAATGATTGACTGCTCGTGCGCCTGACTCAGCAATGCAGAAATGGCAACAATGCTTTTTCGAGAGGAAAGTCCTGGCAGATGGTGCGGGAGTAGAAAAGGAGAGAAAGGCAGCGAATGGGTTACCATATAATATAATGATCTCCCCTCTCTCTCTCCCCCTGCCTCCCTCTCTCTCTATCCCTTTTTAGACTTACATTTATAAAATCTTTTGTGATATTTTGTAGTTTTAAAACTAGAAACTGTGTATCTAGGCAAATGAAATTAGGAAACTATCTCGAAAATTATAAAAATTGCTCAAATATCATTGCAGGAAAAAATATGGGACTGTTATCATTAGTTAAATACATTACACTGTTCAGCTTTTGAGAAAAACACAATTAAAAGATACAATTGGCAGCAAATAACATAATGAAGTTAGTTGTGAAGAAGATGAAGAAAAGAACAATAACAATATTGAGTTGCTTTTAGAACATAAATTTTTTAGTTTTTATTTCATACTTCATGTTATGTATGGAACTACACTTACCATAGATAGTTAGATTAATTTGGGTAAGTTGCTCGAATTTTGCTGTTGTGTTATAGGCACGTAGAACATAGATTCCTGCATGATTATGGTTAACATCATAAAGTCTAACAACTGTTCTACGACCATTGTCCCATAACCTGTATTTGGTAAGTTGAGTTCTTTTCAGCTTATTGCCTTTAGGATCTGTCCATTCAAAAACAAGTGGATATGATGTTTTGGATTGCACCTCCCACTGTGCATCAATACCAGCAGGCACTTGTAAAATACCTGAAGAACCTATTAGTTCCAGTTGAGAAGAATTATCAGGTCCTGCAAAAAAAAACAAAAAAAAAAACAAGAGCCTTAGTAACAGAAATTATGATTTCCTTGTAACTTGTAACTTAAATGCAATCAAAGATACCAGACAATACATACTTTTTTTTTTTTTTTTTACACTGCCCAGGCGGGCAATACATACTTTTGATGCAATGTAAATGATCACGTTTAGGTATGTTTGGTAATGGTACCTGCATAACTTTTTTTATCTGTTCTTCTCTTTTAACTCAAAAACTGCTATATTTTATAGTGTTAAATTTTGGAGTAGGGTGGAAGGATAGAATAGGGTAGAAGGGTAGAAGGAAATTTTAAGCTGTTAAAAAACCTCCAAAGAACAAAAAAGACCTAACAACTGTTGATCTATATCAATCATTTATCTAAAATTATGTTTTATGATGCAATGCATTAATCCACCAATGAAGCCATGTGAAGATTGTGCAACAGGCTCTTATAATAATGAGGTAAACTGGTCCAATTCTTTTCAATAATAGTTCTATTCGATAAACTACCAAGTATATGAATAATTTTCTCTCAGTTGTTATAGAGGATTACTTATTTATTTATTTATTTATTTATTTATATATTTTATTTATATTTTTCATTTGCATTGATAAATGCATTATTGAGAAATGCTACACTCAAATGTGTGTAGTAGTAATATAAACAAATGACAAGTTTGATATTAATGCAATTAAAATAATGCAAAAAATTGAAACATGTGTATAAAACAAAGTTTTTAACAAATTTCTTCTGAAAGTGCATATTCACAGTTTATACATGTTTGTTGTGAATGTATAAAGTAATAAGTATTGTTAAACATCCAAAAAGATCACTAAGTATTGTCATTCACTGCCAAAGTGTCAAGAAAAATGTTCATCACACATCAGCATCAATTTTCAAACTCATCATCTCTGCTCTCAATAAAATGTTATAAACATGTTTCTTTATGTAGAAATTATACCATACAAGCTGTAAGTTAGTCCTTGGTTATTATAAAAAGAGGAAATACTCACCATATTTTTTTTTCTGCACGGTCCCTCTTTTATGACAAACCAGACATGCTATAAAAGCCTATGGCACTCCTTCATTCAGTCTTCAACTTTACTTGCAAGAATTGCAACACCACTGATGCCTTCTTACCTTCATATCACCGCAGGTAATTAGGGAACATAATAAGAGTTTTAAAATGAGTGACCTACTAGAGGAAGGAAATGCAAAGGTTTTCCATACCCATGTTAGATACGGACAGTAGAAAAAGTGCCAACAAAAAAGCTTGTGAATTTTAAAGTAATATAAAATTTTGTATTAAATTTCACAGTGGTTTAAGCCGCAGATTTTTTTTGAAAATTTAAGAAAATGATTAAATTTGACTGCAACAGTGAATTAAATAATATATATGTAACTCACCAGACTTATTAAAACCTGAATCAGGCTTTTTAGTGGTATACAAGGGATGATCAGAAATTAAGGTTACAAAGCCCATATTTTTGGCATTTCATCTTTCACTGCAAACTTTATTTCTACAGACATACTGCAGCATATTCAATTCAAGTTTCATATGGATTCTTCTGTTAAGAGACTTCTGCAGACTTAGTGTAAACTTCAGCTCTATTCAGCAACATATTTTACCTTCAGGAATCTTTCTGCCAAACTGTGTTCTATATTATCTTATGATCTTCCTTACTCCTTCAATAACCATTTAAATAATGACAACAATGCAGAGGTAAATACAATAATTAAAGCAGTTGATTGCTCTTTCACATTTATACATCCTCTTTCACTTGTTCATTTTCGGAGTCTGTATAGTAGGATGAATTATTAGCTTCATCACAATCAATGTCCAAGTAACCACCATTTACTTCTCCCTCACTTATAATACTTCTATATGTCAAGTCCCAGATCACATTGAACACTTCAATGGCTGCTTATTTTCACCTCTTCTATTTCGTGAAATTCAGCTGTCTTACATTCTGATGTAGTACCGTATCATTCTAATAGTTATGAAACAATTTTCTTCTTATGAAATACAAAGCTCTTTTATGAGGGATTTTGTTATTGATTAAAGATGTAGAGACTTGAATGGGACAGCATCATTGTTTACTCATGGATGTTTAAACTTACCACGTCAGAAAGAAACGTTTTTTCATATCTGACTCATTAAACCTTAAATGTATGCTATGAATTACCGAACCTGTTATAGGAATGACTTTTTTTGTTTTATACATAAAAGCCATTTCTCCTAAATGCTTGGGAGTTTGTCCTTGTTCGGAAGAGAATCAATAGCCAATACTTTTATTTTACCTGGAAGCATTAGTATAGCCAAAAATTACTGTTGCAGCAAATAAACACCAAAATTAGGAATAATTTTACACCAGGAAATATCTTGTATGGACACCAAAGATTCACCCAGTCATCAGTAATATTACAGTATATTTAGACATTAGAAGACTCACTCACAGTCATAATAATTGATAATACTAAACTCTCCTGAATACATTTGTCGCCACCATAACACACAGTAAAACTTAACTGCCAGTTGTCTGATCACAAAGTAATGCCATTGTAGTGAACAATTACTGCTTTAGTGCAGAACAGTTTCACTTTACGAGTTGTGATCTTCAAGACTGTTATGAGCTGCACATCCTTTACACTATAAGAAAAATAATTTTTAGTACAATACTCCTTTAAGTGTTAATGCATAGGAGATCCACATAAGAAGAATACTATTGGAATCCCTAAAAAAAGAAAACAATAAAAAATAAAAAAGAAAAATCACACAGAAAATTGAAATTTTAATCAAGAGAATCTTTAAGTTTTGAGAAACAGTTTTAAAACCAAGTTTGTATTTTGTGATGTGCCCAGTGTGAAACAGTAAGAATTTATTTTATTTAATTTAAATTTGCTAATGTTTATGATAATGTATGAAAATATAAATCCTTACCAAAGTAAATTATCAGCACTGCAATAATAACAATCATACACAAGCTCAGCACCAAGGTTGCTGAGATAAGCTGAAGTCTGCTGAAACGGGATATCACCCATTTCCATGAAAATAGATTTCCCAGTGTCTGGTTCTGATCTTGTGCTGTATTTGTTGTTTCTGTGGAAATAATGCAACATGTAATTTGTCAAAAATTTAAATTGTTACTACATAATACTTTCTTTCTTATAAATTATAAAATGTGTGCTGCTAATTAGTAATTATGAAAAACAAAGTTTAAGAAAGTAATGAAAATGTGATGATTCAGAAGCTTACAATTATAAACTTAACTGTATAAAAGTCTTTCATAAAGCTCAATTTTATTAATTTTGCCCTCAGCATAGTTTCAATCTTTTATAAAATATAATTTTATTCATTTTACCCTCAGCATTTAAGGATTCTACGAATATTAATGTCCTAGTCAACGCAAAGTCAAGTATTGTAACTTTTCCTTGATAGAGAAATACTAAACAGCCATGATTAAAAATACATTTTTTATTTCCAATTCCAACACAAATTTTTTGTTTAGTTTAAATAATTATTTTGATGAAGAAGCACGTGAGAAAGTGATCATCACTTTATAAAAATAGGACAGAATGTTTTTAAAGGTTAATTCCAAAGAGTCTTGGGAATAACAAATATACTTTCCTTGAGTATCTAATTCTCATCTGCATATAATGGGCACTTTGTATGAAAGGTGAATTTGTTATTCAAAGCTACCAAAAATGTTTAAGTACATCTAATAATTTTATGAATGAGGGAAAAATATATTTCTTGAATTCAAATAAAAAAGCACAGTTTAAAAATACTCTTAGCCCATTTTGTATTAGCAATTTAAGCATATCTGTCTGCTATATTGCAACCAATAAAGCCCACCCTACACCCTATAAAATGCCAAATTATTCCATTATTTATTAAGATGTTTGAATAACCCAAAAACATGTATTTGTTGAACTTGTAATCAATAGGTACAAAATGTAAGCATTTATTACAGTTGTACTGGCAAATATATATTAAACTTAGGTAGTTAATTTGGACATAATATGCAGAGAAGCTTCCTGATATTTTACTTCTGTTTGGACTGTACTTTATGCAAGTTACAGTCTAATGACCAAAATAGAGACAAGATTTCCTGATGTATCATTCATCATTGTTTACTGACTGAGATGTACCTTCTTCAATCATAAAGATTGCCTTACTAAACACAAAATAAAAGTAAACTTGTGATGATTCATTACTGATGATAGTACTTTTCATAAACTTGATCTGATGGGCTCACTACTTATCCCTCTCTCCTCTGTTGGTAGATGTGAAAATTTGGTAATGAGATTTTGGCCCACTTTGGGCAATGTTTGTTTCATGGATCATAAACTGCTTGATAGGCTTTTGGCTTCTTATGACCATTGCTTACATATTTTTAACTTGAATAAAAAGAAACCTATTTCTTTGCTGTATATTATAATAAGTAAATTGCAAGACAATCAGCAGGAGCAAAAACTGTATTGTGTGCATAGATCATAAAATTACCTACTTGAAACATTATCCTAAGGAGGGTAAAACACCTTCACAGCACATTTCATTTGTTACAGTAGCTGTATAACAAATAATATTATCCTCAAGGTAACTGCAAAACAATTGTTTGTTTACATTAGCATAGCTCTAATTTGTGCACAGAACCATTTCATCTTAAAAAGATGAAGGGCATCTGTGTATGGCAGAATGGTTCTGTCCATAACAGCATAGGGGTTAATGAATCTGTTATATTGCTGTTTTTAAGCTGAGAGATTTCCTTGTACCTCCAAAAGCATATTGAATCTGCAATAATACTGAAGAAAAAAATAATAAAATCCTAATGTACAATACAAACGCAAAAAATAATGGATAATAAAATATTCATACACATATTTAGGAGAAACCTTCCATTCAATTAGCTATTTTAGCATTATTTTGTAAACATTTTTGTGTATAAATAATATACATCTTTCACACTTTTTGATAAAGCAATTTTTAAATGTGTTTTATGTTTCCAAAACCAAATTCTCCATATTTAAATACACAATGTCCTGAAATAGAATTTCTAATTTTTGCTTATTATTCAAGTCATATAATCAAGGATATTCTTATTCCCAACTACTTATCTCAGCCATTCTGCTTTATAATATTTTGTTTTATTTCTTTTTATTTGGTATATAAATTAAAATTTTATATTACATGTTATTATATTACTTTTAGGTTTGAATGCAGAAAATTATCAAACTGAGAAAATGAACTTCACCACTTCCAACCATACATCTCCAAAGTTACTTTTAAAATGCTGTAAATGTAAAACTATTCCCAAATTCAAGTGAATGATAATAATTTGAAAGTAAATGAAAACTGCTAATAAATAATGTAAAAATGAAAATTTTAAATTTTTTACCAAAGATGTTCATAGTAAGTCATACAAGACAATGAATGAAATTGGTGAAATGAAGCTCAAGTGAGCCCGGGTCCATGGAGCTTTCCACAATAAGGGAAAATCCTGTACAAAAATCCTATCCAGATAACTCACCCTAACCAACATTCGAACTTGGGACCTCTTGAATGTGAGGCAGACATGCTCCCCCACACCAAGAGATGGGCTAGTATATTTTGATCTTATACAAAACCTTAAAATGTGGCTATTTTATCAGTTCAAATTAATACCACAAAGTAAAGAAGAGAGAAATAGAAATAAAGTGAGGAGGAAATATTCTAAAATCAATAGCAGCTGAAGACCACAAGAACTAGAATATAATCATTATTATATAGTGGCATAATATAATTTGTACTATAATATTAGAATTTTGATCTAAAAAGCACTAAGTTAAATCATGTTTAACATACTTTTTTGAGATAAAATATTGGGTTCCATGAAATCCATTCTGCCTGGTGATAAACCATTTTGGCCAGCATTTCTGCTAAAGGCAGAACCTGACTGCAGGGGGCCTGCTTTCAATATTTCATCCAAGTTCTCCACAGAGTGCACTGTAATGTGCTGCTTGATTGTGACTGGACCATTGTACTGAAAATGAGGTCCTACTTTGATGTCTGAAGAATTTTCAACAGCAATAGATAATGGAGCTATTTGCGGCTGCACTGGGGTGATAGAATTTGCAGGTTCCTCTTCCACTTCACTCTGATCTGAACTTGAACTTGATGACATTTTGCGCCATACAGTGCTACAGCTCTGCTACAGGATCTGTGATATTCCCATTAGCTATGATCCTTTCCACAGGCATTTTGTTTGAGATGCTGATTGTTTTGTCATAGGTACTGAAAATGTCAGAAAACAAAAAAGCATTTATTAGCACATTAATGTGGAAACTTGGTTGTTGTACATATCTTTAGTGTTAGGAACTAGCTTGTTTAACAGTTCAATTGAAAATGGCATTGACAAATGGCAGAAATTGGAATGTTATGAATTTGGAATAAAAAAAAGGGATAACATATATTTATTTGGCTATCAAAATTCTAAAGGAAGAAGAATGGATCAAAGTCTAGTATTTAAAACTAAGAATAGTTGGTTAAACTTACGAAAAAGAAATTGTCCTTCATAAACTAAAGTATTGTTTCAGCAAGAAATTGAGAATTTTGACATTTTAGAAATTGAGAATATTTTACATGAAATAATAAATAAAACAAGAGAGACAAATAAAACAAGAAAATCCCCCAACCACAAACCACCCTTTACATGGAAAAATGTTTGAAAATTTTGTTTTTTTCAAGAATGGCTCTAACAATTTTGATTAAAATGCTGTATTTTAAAGATATTTACATCACAAATAAAATTTATATTTTGAATTTTCTGCGAAGAGAATCTGAAAACCTCTTTAGTCTGAATGAATTTTGCAGAATTTTGAGTATGTTTAAACCGTAAAAGCTAGAACAAAAGCTTACTCCTCAGAAAATGTAGATCTTGTTAAAACACATAATTTATGTCATATAAGTTTTTTATTAAGAGTTGACTGTTTCTGAGATATCCTTTGTTATTTGTTTCATTTTTAAACTATTTAAACTTTTCTGAAACAGGAAATGATGTTTTGTTTCATCATTCTTGTTTTACTGCAGGCCATGCACAGCTGATTGAACTTCAATTGTTTCACATACAACCAGTTTTTAAAAGGTCTGTCTATCAATTTAGCTTATTCTTTCAATATTCTATCAATTTAATGTATTCTCTTATGTCCCTTCAAGTTACAAGGAAACTAGTAGTAAGACAATTTCTGTTTATCTTGATTAGCATGTCATAGATAAAAGAATACTCTTTTATAAGGAAAACTGTTTGTGTAACAGATAGAGGAATTCATGTAAATGGAACGTATCAGATTTTTTTCAACTATACCATTATACAATGTACGTGAATACTTATAGAGTGAAGATTTATGGATAACTGTGTATTTCATACATGAATCAATGAAATTGTATAAAATTAATTATGGAATTCGTAACTGATAAAAGATTCTATCAGAGGATCATGCACCATGTTTGCATGGGTATCAGATGTTGCTATACCATATGCTGAAATGGATCTCAAGTGAGAACATTTCCTGCTATGATCTTCTATGACTAAAGTAGGTTTAGGAGGAGAGAGAATGCCTTGAAAGACTGCATCATGCATTCTGCCATTTATCAATGGTATGCAGTTTAGAAAAAGAAGGGATTCCCTCAAAGATGCAGACCTAGCAGGACAACAATGGATGTAAATGTGGTGAAAGCAGAGTGCATGTTGCAGGAAGATCATTGTTGCACATATGGTCAGATTCAGAAAACCCTAAATATTGGATTGGCAGCATTGAAAACAATACTGAAAGAAATACTTGATGTCAGGAAGTTCTGCAGCCCCTGAATGTCCCACCATTCACAAATGAACAGAACAAGTAGCACGTGTGCAATGATGCCCGGAAATTAATAAGAAATTCAATGGAGGAAGATCCAAAAACATATTTAATATTATAACAGGTGATGAAAGCTGAATTTACAGTATGATCCAGAAGCTAAACAACAGTCATCGGTCTAGGTCTTCCCAGGAGAAGATCCCTCTACAAAAGTGAGGCAAATAAGAAGTGTTGGCAAGCAGATTTGTACCTTCTTCTCAGCAAGTGGCCACATTGTGACAATTCCACTCGAGCGACAAAATTCTTCTGTTACTGTCAGATGGTACACCACAAAATGTCAACCACAAATGTTCAATGAACTGAGAAAAAAGCACTCTAAGCCTGGTATGTTTAGAATTTTGTTGCACCATGACAATGCCTCTGCCTTCACTGCACAAAAAGCAATCAAATTTCTGCATCAATCAGGAGTCAGATATTTGTTCCATCAGTCCAGATGTTGTACAGTCCAGATCTGGGCCAATGCAACTTTTTTCTGTTCCCCAAATAATAGAAAGAATTGGTGTGATTTGAGTCACCATAAGCTGCTTATGAAGAATGTATTTGCATTCTCTCCAAAGAAGAATGGCATCCAGCATTTGAAAAGTAGTTTAAAAGGATGAGACATTGTATAGAATGAAGAAAAAATGTTAATTATGAACGCTCTTTAACTACTGTGGTTATGAGCGTCCCATTCTAAATTGGATGTGAAAGACCGCTTAATTTTGCTCAGAGGCCTCTCAATCAGGCTTGAGGTTCTTTTACGTGCCGTAAATCTATGACACGGGACCCACGGCTTTACTTCCCTTCCGAAGGAAGCCATGCTAAGGATTTTTACACCCGAAAAAATCCATCATCCTCCGCCAGGTTTGAACCCATGACCTTGGGTATAAGAAGTCAGCATGGTAACCACTACACTAGAATGAAGAATGTTTTGAAAAGAATGCAATGATCAGATCTACATTTTTAATATTTTACTGCACCTATTCTCAAAACCTTTGAAGTGATCCTTGTATATAAGGAATTCCACACCTATATCATATATAGGTATGGAAGTGCCATCATTTTTAATTCTTTGAAGTAAAATCTACAATGTTCATTGCTGCATCTATTTACAATGAGAATTTTAATTCTCTTTTGCAATTTGAACACATTTTCAATTCTCTTTGAGCTATCCCATATATAATGCCATATTTTGGAAACAAAAAAGTAAGCAAAGTAATCTATTTCAGTAATATTTCTATTACCTAAGTTTTAAACACTTTGAATGCTATGCAAAGCTTGTTTAACTGTCAGATTTTCAGTGTGCAAAGCCAGTCTCAAATTTTCATTTATACATGATCATAAAAGTGTTGCACTCATTCAGCCATAAATTATTTCATACATTCTTATGTAATTCAGAACTTTGAGAAGCACCAACAGTTTAGCAATATGTTGCAATTTTTTTCAACTTAGAGTACTTTACAGAATACTTTCAAGATGACTCCATTCACCAAAATCAGGATTAAAATCAGTTGATCTTGAACCACTAGGGGAGAGCTTCACATAAATTAGATGCAGTCACAGCTGCAGAAACAAGTACCAATGAAGCACCATGTCTTTATTTGTGTACAAATTAGAATTGTTATGTGTAGGAAAAATCCATTCACTGGCACATCCTTATCATACATTCCCAATTGTCTCACTCTTAATTAATTCTCTAACCTACTTTTACTAAGAAATGTTTGCTTTTCCTTCTGTTTATGCCATCATTTATAATAAATTTGAATTTGGCATAAAAGCTGCAGAAACTTTAAACATATGAGGTAAAGTGATGCTTTATATATATATATATAAAGCATCTATCCACTGCACAAGAGATCTGAGGGTTGCCACCAAAGTCACACTAAAATATGTATCTTAAGATAAATTACGGAAACGTTGACCTTCTGCTCACATACGAGCGGCACCATTTGCGATAATATTCTCAATCACTCACCTAAGCTTGGCAGCAGGTATCCTTGTGATTCCTTGCATGATGTTATCACTAAGTTTCTGTAGATTACACAGGGATTTCTGCTGCTGAGCTTAGGTGAATGAGCAAGAACATCTTTAACTTGTTATACAGCCTGTTTGGGAACAGATGGTCAATATTTTCAGCATTTATTTAAGTTAAGGACTCCAGTACGCCTTTGCTAGCACCATTTTCCCGGCGAACCTCAGTTTTCTTGCACAGTGCAAAGAGGCTGTGAGAGGGGTTATCTTATAATTTAACATACCTATATATGTATGTGTGTTTGTGGTGTTTAATTTGAATAAAAATACATTATACATGGAATATAACATATTTCTGCAAAAACAGTACCTATATAATGCAGGTATAAGTATACACATGACACATGTGTTGATTGCTGTGCAGCAGTTGTCCTCATTACATTAGTGTGAAATTTGTAAATCTTGCAGTGAACTGAATATACTGTTGTTCCTAATTAAAGGAACAGGACTTTTTAACTAAAATAACAGTGATAAGAGATAATACAACAATCCCTAAAACTTCAGTGTTAGGTGCAATTTTAACATGACACATCACTACAATAGTCAAGACAAGGCAAATTGAATGTAATCTGCACTTTGTCTTCGAAGATGTGGTGTGAAAAATGTTTGAAATGCTACTCAGTTGCTCATTGAGTTATGTAGGAAGAAGCAATAAAGTGGAATATAAAGGAGTCAAGTGTGAATCCACTGTTGGAGTGTTCCGGTTCCTATGTAGAGCTTCAGTGATGTTCCAAGGTGTGGCCGCGCCATGGCCGAGTGGTTAGACCACTCAACTCTCACCTAGACGGCCGAGGTTTGATCCCAAGCGACTGCATGTGAGATTTGTGGTGGACAAAGCGGCGCTGGGGCGGGTTTTCTCCTGGTTTCCCCTACCATCACATTCCACCGGTGTTCCATCATCATTCATGTGTCACTGCCTGTGGTGCCATAAGTAGTTAAAGCGGGCGTTAAACACTACCAAAAAAAAAAAAAAATGCTCCAAGGTGTAACTGCTATAAGGCAGAGAATCGGATTCTGGATTTTCAGTATGAGTCTCAAACTGAACTAACTGTACAACTGTAATCCCAAATCCATTGTATAAGTGAAGTGAAGTAATAATGGTGATGATCATTAAAGCAGATAGGTATTTTAAATGAAAAATGTTGTATGGTAGTTTTTTTACAATGTTGTTAATATGCTCTCTGCAGTTGACTGTGCTGTCCAGCATTAATCCAAGAAGTGATGTGGATTGTTCAGTGCAAATAAGTTTGCACTTGAAAGAAGTTTTGAGATCTTGGTTTTTAGTCTTTAAAATGAACTATTTTACTTTAGACTTGAGGGGCTTCATTTTAATATTTTCCATTTCTTGTACCAGATGCCCAACAGGCTAACAAACAACTGAGGTTATCAACTGATGATTTTCATGAACCTTTGTTTCGAGTATTGATTTATCTGCAAATTAGAATCTTGTAGAAGATTGTGTCTGTATGTTAGGTATAAGAATACCCTTCCTTGAGGAACACCTGTTTGTATAGCATGTATTGGATACTAATGGAGAAAGTAATGTTGGAGTGAACTATTCTGTACAAGGTATCTGCAAGTAGTGCTTTTATTTTATAACCTTATTGAATGCCTTCTCACTATCCAGAAACAGCCCAAGTCAAATGGATTTTACTTTGTAAGCATCTAGAATTACATCCATGATGCAGTTGCTGAATTCAAGAATGTGCTAATCAGAAGCAAATTGGGTATTGCAGATTTAATGATTTATGGCTAAAGTGTCAATAACCATGACTATGGCTTTATTTTGTTTGTGTACATAATCTTAATACATGCATATTTACAATAAGAAAATAGCCCAGAAAGAGCATGCTATTTATTTGTGTTAGATACACACAATGGCATAGCTAGGTTCTCAAAGACCCCACTGCAAAAGCTCCAAGTAGGGCCAAGACTGCAATTTCCAAACATGAATTCAGGAGTTTTAAATCTTATTTACATAGGCACTATACAAATCAGATTTAAGCATGTTACCAACTATTTATGATTTTACAAATGTCAAGAGTAGGTAATGGTATCAAATAATGAAATGTTAATTGTTTATTTTAGTTTTCTACGAGGGTGGTCTGAAAAGTTTCCAACCTAATAAAGGTACAAGACATTTTTTCAGAATTCTTTTTTTTATTTTTCAACATAGTCTCCTTGTAACTCTAAACACTTCTCCCAGCGAAGCTCCCATCTCTGTAACCCGTCCAAATAGTACTCAGCATTTTTCTCTGCAAAATAATTGCCTCTTCATTTGATAAAAATATCTGTCCTCCAAGCGCAATTTTCAGATGAGGGAACAAAAAGCTTGGGGCTAGATCTGGTGAGCAAGGTGGATGGTCAAACGGTTCAAACTGTAATTCGTGGATTTTGCCATTGCAACTGCTGAGGTGTGAGATGGTGTATTGTCTTGGTGTTCTGCAAATGTGGCCGTTTTTCCGCAAGTTCTGCCTTCAGCTTGTCAAGTAATGATAGGTAGTAGGCTCCTGTAATGCTTCTTCCTTTTTGAAGATAATCGATTAAAATAACTCCATGACTATCCCAAAAAACAGTCGCCATCACTTTCCCAGCCGAAAAAACAGTTTTTGCAGCCAGTTCCCCCTTTGCAGTCCACTGTTTGGAATGTATTTTTGCTTCAGGTGTATAATGGTGTATCCAAGTTTCATCTACAGCAATTAATCGGCACCAAAACTCAGATTTATTGCGCCCAATGTTCATTCGAACACAAGTTTGGTCAAACGTGAGCAAACGCGGCACCCAACGCGCAGGCAGCTTTCTCATTTCTAAATGTTGATATAACATGTGACAAACATGTTCCTTTGACATGTTCATAGCCTCTGCTATCTCTCTCACTTTAATTTGGCGGTCATCTAGCACCATTTGGTGAACTTTGGCGATGGTTTCGTCAGTAGTTGCAGTTTTTGGACATCCCAAACATTCATCATCTCCCAAGCTCTTACAGCCATGTTTAAATTCAGCTCCCCAAAATTTCACTGTGATAAATGATGGTGCAGAGTCCCCATACACAGAATCCAACTCATCCTTGATTTGCGTAGGCGTATTGCCTTTCAAAAACAAATATTTAATGACAGCTCGATAGTTGATTTTGTCCATTTTCATAAAAACACTCGCATCACCTCACTCAAACGACTATTACATAACAACTGAGCGTGCAAAATGGCTGAAACTTTGGTGAATAGCTGTCAACAGATGAACAGCGCAATTCACAAGCTTTTATTTATGAGTGCTGCAATCTTCATGTTGAGGTCAGAAACTTTTCACCCTCGTATGTAGCCAAAAAGTATGGCACTCACTTATTGTTACAATAAGATGAACAAGACCGAAATAGGGGCTATTTTGGATTTAAGATCTTAAAAAACTAAATTTACTATATGCTTTTCAAAATAAAAAAAGTAGTGCAACCATTGAAAAATTACTTGAACTTTAACTTTTCATAAAATTAAAACAATAAATAGTAATTATTCAACTATGCCACTAGTGGCATTAGTGTAAAAAACATAAAGCTTCATGGTCAAGTGGTCACTTCTCATCCAAAGGTCCCAGGTTTGATTCCGGGCTGGGGCAGGAAATTTTTTTTAAAACCACAGAGTCTAGAAGTATGTGAGAGTGAATGTGTATGTGTGTGTGTCTGAGTGAGTGCATGCGTGCGTGGATGCGTGTGTGTGTGTGTGTGCGTGAGGAAAATAAGATGATTTAAACCAAATGTAAAGAATGTACAGATAAGTAGTTTCTAATGGAAAGCCCGCAATATGACCTCAGATGTTAAAGGTGGCTATATAAATTAGACAAATAAAAAAAAAATTATACAGACAATTCAAAATAATAAAAACAAAGACCAAAATGTACCAAAGTTTAAAATTCTCGATATCAGGAAAATAAATTACTTGTTCAACAGTAAAATCAAGATTAAACTAGAGATGTGAAGATGTTGCTTCTTGATAGTATATTGACATAGAAATCAACATCTTTATCAACATTAGTCCATTATTTTCTATTGACATTTCACTGGCATGAATGTATCTTGTCAACTTCCTTACTGCCTCATCAATGTCTTGTGGAGACTTCAGTGATTTCATCTGAAGTTGTTGTATAGTAATATCAGTTGAGTGGTATATATATTTTACAGCTTGAAGAGTATGACTTCTAAGGGAATGTTTAAAGCCCAAGGTAATGATTACAAGGAAATGGTCTGAGCTGATTTTAGGTGACAATGATTATATTTGCCATATTTTTATTTATAAAGACATTTGGATAATAACTTGCTTAAACTAGGTATACAAAGTCGGATAAGAGTTGCTGCAGCTTCAAGGAGTATGCCTTCATTGATTGGCCAAAATAGTAACTTTATAAAAAAAATTGATATTGGTTGAAAGTGTTATAAAACAAAAGCTAATTTTGGATGTGTATCATGGAAAAATGGAACTGTATGTTTTCAGTTACTTACCTTTGACCTATAGCTGCAGACCGTGTTTGTTTGATTGAAGTTATTATTGCTTAATAAAAAAAAAAAAAGAAAAAAAAAATATGTATGAAACAAAATACATCCACAGTTACAAATCAGTTTGAAATGGGGTCCAACACTGCAGAATTCAGCAGCTAAGACTGCAATATGAGTAATATTTTTTTTATACAAAATGTTGACCATTGAGCAGGAAATAAAAATTAAATGATGCTTATATTTTTAATTGTTGTATTTTTGAGCTGAAATGCTGAACAGGCACTTCATTTCAGTCAAAAAGATATAGTTTTACCTCAGTGTGTAATGATGATAATTTTATGAACAACAAATAGATGGTAAAGCATTAGTATGTGTATATATGCATGTATGTTTATACTCTGCGAAATGAAATATAAAACATACCAGGCTTAACATTATTTTCTCTTTCTGTGAAAGTTCACAAGCTTTTATGCACATCTTTTACTTATACTTCAAGTTTTATTACTAGAAGTAGCTTTTATTATCACATCATATTTCAAAACATCACATTACAACTAAGTTGCAGAGGAGAGGAGACATTGGAGGAAATAAGAGAGAAGGAAAGAGGGAAAAGAATGGGAAAGGGAAGATGGAGAGGGAGAGCAAGACTAAGATGCAAGAGGAAGAAAGCAATCAGAGAAAGACAGTGAAAAATGGAGAGGAGAGAGCAATAATATGAGCAGAGCTACAGGTATAATCTAATATGTTTTCATAAAAAAATTCAGATGTTCTAAACTTTTAAAAGGTTTTGTTTTACAAGCAGCAAAATGAAAATATGATACCTATTTCACTACAATTAACACCATAGCAAGTAAGCCAAGACTTCCTTTTCAGCTTATTTTAGCCAGTTTTTCACTTTCTCTACTTCATACATAGTAAACAGTAGAGAAGGTATTGTCTTCCACCCAAAAATATAATACTTAGATTTCACAGGAAATACATGTTCTGGGGTCCCTGTACCAAAAGAAAGAGGTATTTTTAGAAAAAGGTCTTTGTGCTTGTGCATATGTGAACAAAATATCTTAAAAACGAAAAGTCAGATAAAACATATCAACGCATGCACCATGAAGATAGTCAAAAAAGTCCTCCCACTTCAAACTACACTTTACATGGAAAAATTATTGAAAAATTTTGATTTTCTTAAAAATGGCTCTAATGGTTTTCATTAAACTACTGTATATTAAAGATAGTCACATGATAAATAAAATCTTGTATATTCTGAATTTTTTGGGAATAACCTCTGCTGTCCCATTCATTCTGAACAACTTTTGCATAAGTAGTATACCATAAGAGATAGACAAAAGTTTACTATACAAAACATGCAGATTTCGTTAAAACACAACATTTTTTTCATGTAAATCTTTTTTTTTTTTGGTAGAGTTAATGATTTCCGAGATATTCCATGTTATTCATTTCAATGTTAAAATACTTATACTTTTCTCAAACAGCAAAATGTCATCCCTTTATCTTTTGTTTTACTTTTGGACATGCAAAGAGAACCAAACTTCGAAGTCAATCTTGTAGTCAGCTTTTAAAACATTTGACTATCAATTTAGCCTAGTGCATTCCCTTATTTCCCTTCTGCTTATTAGGAACTAAGTAATAACTGCTAATATTTATCTCAGTTGGCATGAAGTAAAGAGAAGAATAATCTTTTGTAAGAATAGTTTGTTTGCAGAAGAGAGAAAAATCATGTGAATGGCGTGTATAGGATTTTTTTTTTTTTATCATTATTCTTAATTTGTTATGGAAGAGGCATTCTGAATTATTATTCTTAATTTGTTATGGAAGAGCATTCTGAATGGCTTTACATTCACAGAAAATATAAATGGTGTGTTATTTATCGATGCTCTTTAACTACTGTGGTTCTCAGCATCCCATTCTAAATTGGGCATGAAAGACCGCTTAATTTTGCTCAGAGAGGCTTGAGGTTCTTTTACGTGCCGACATTCACAGAACTTCTAACAGTTAAGTAGATATTTTTCTGCCTGGAACTCTGTTTTAAGATAGTTTATTCTTTAAGTAGACTGCATTATGTAATCGCAAGCAATAGTTCCTGGAGAATCTGTGTTGAATTTTTATAAATCATGAAAAATGTAATATGGTTGGCAAGTATGAATCCATTAAATCCAAATCACTACCTGATTTTTATTGTTTATTTATTTATTTAATTATTATAGCTTAACTGGAGAGGTTGTATTGGGCAATGAATTAAATGATGCTCAAAGGGTACCTACATAGAGCTTGGGGTTACCTAACATTCATTTTTCAAGGATAACGGAAAGTCATAGAAAAAACTTTATTCAGATAACTCACTTTGTTTCAAACTCAGGACCTCTTGAATGCAAGAAGACATGATAACCACACTTCATGAAGTTGTGCTATTTATTTTTATTTTGCACAATTTAGCATACATCATAACACATATTTGTTAACCTTGAAACCATTAAAGACTTATAAAGTTTAATTTATTGTGCCTAATTTTAACTTCATAGTGAAATAGATTTCATTTCCTATGGAAAACTCAGTTAAATAAGCATGTATTTTATTATAGAAAAAGTGTGGTAAATAATTTCCAATACCTACATATTACAGGCATACTTGCACAATTTTTTTTTAAAAGCATTGAAAGATTTTTAAAGAGAATTTAATTTACACATGACACTTTCAGTTCAGTCTTGTTAATAAAATCTGATGTGTTCTGTTCACATAACTGTCTCTATTAGTTCTGCAAACAAAATAGTATTACAAAAGCTTAATCTTTTATGTACTAAGGTTAATCAAGACAAACATCACCAGAAATGATTTTATTACTTAGCTCCTTATAAGTAGAAGGGAAATAAGAGAATACATTAGGCTAAAGCAACAGTCAACTCTTTTAAAAGCTGTTGTTTGCATTTGTCATTGAAATTTGGTTCTCTTTCCACGGGGAAGATTAAAACAAAAGAGATATGACATGAAAGATAAATTCCCATTTAACAAATAACAAGGAATATCTATCTAGGAAATGGTCAACTCTTTCAAATAAATATATATGACATAATTTGTGTGTTTTAATGAGATCTACATTTTTTATGGAAAACCATGGGACAATTTATGTAATAACACGACCAGAATCACTACATTACCAAGAAAATCCTCTGTAGCAACTTTTAGACTCCTAACAGGCCATGACTGTCTCAATAAACATTTATTGAGGATTGGTATAATGACATCTCCTCTGTGTCCTTTCTGTACACTTAAATAAGATATGGATGGAAACCATCTACTGTGCTGCCCAACCTTGAGTCGACATGGTAATATGACATCAAAATACTGGAATGCAAGAGAGCAAATGGCTTCACTGCCAACTGCTCAACATTAGATACCAACCAACCAACCAACATTTTTCATATGGGAAGTTTTTGCATATCTCTTAGGGTTTCAGTTACACAATAGTCATTCAGAAGCTATTCCCAGAAACTCAAGATATACATTTCATTTGTAATAAAAATATCTAAAACATATTACTTTAATCAAAATTGATAAAAATTGTTCTATGTAAAGAGTAGTGATTCCTAAAAATCTTTTATATTGGAAGATATTGGACCTAAATACCAGTTTGGTATTTAACCAACTTTTCATTTCACAAGAGGCAGATGTACTCTCACAAAACCTTTTCTAAAACTGAATTACTTTTTTTTGGATTCTGGGGTCTTTAAAACATGTATTTCTGGTCTATGTATCAATTTTTTGGTGGAAAACAATACCTTCTTTATCTACTATGTGCAAATGATGTGCTCCACTCACATGAGTTTCTCCATCTGTTGTGCAAACAAACTATTCTTACTAAAGATTCTTTTTTTATCTGCAACATAATAATCAAGGTTAGCATTACCATTCCTTTTAAGTAGAAAGGTAATAAGGGAATACACTGGGCTAAAGTGACGGTCAAATCTTTTAAAAGCTGTGGCTATGTAAACATCATTGAAGTTGGTCCTCTTTCCATGGCAGGAGTAAAACAAAAGAAATAGGAAACAGATGAGGACTTTCCATTTGCGAAAAAAAAACAGAAACCAATAACAGAGAATATCTCAGAAATAGTTAGCTCTGCAAAAAAACTGTTATGACATATATTATGGCTTTAATGAAGTGTACATATTGTGTGTAGTGGATTTTTGTCTATCTATTATGGTTTACCAGTTATGCAAAACTCGTTAGAACAAAGCGGATATCAGGGTAATTGCCAAGAAATTTAGGATGTACATTTTATATCTTTAATATATTACATTTTAATCAAAATTACTAGAAACATCTTTTAGAAATCAAAAAATTTGAAAAATATTTCAGGTAAAGGATAGAATTTTCGTGTTGGATCCTTAAACAATACTGAACTTAAATACAAAGTTTGGACCTTTTTTCTAAAAATTCTTTTTAGAAACCTGTATTTCCAGTGAAATCTTGGTATTACATTTTTGGGTGGAATACAATACCTTCTTTCTGTACATTGTATATACATTTAGAGGAAGTAAAACAGAGTTTATTATGAATGTATGTAAACATACTCTTTCTCTTGGATCAATCTTTTTAATTAACAATATTAAATCACTCAAAACAGCAGCATAAAATAGGCTCAATCTTTTTAATTAACAATTTTAAATCATTCAAAACAGCTGCATAAAATAGTTATCTATTTTAAGGGACTGAATATTCTGATCAAAAATGTAAACACAATAAACATTTCTCAATATAAACACAAAAACAGCATTGATATTTTAAAATATAACAATTAAGGTGAAATCAACAACTTAAAATCTAGGAAATATGTATAACTTAAATGGCTGTTTAAAATATAACTTTTCAAATTAAATTGTAAACTAACAAAAAATATGATTTCAGAGTTGCTATCTCTCACAGAGGCCTTTACAGACACTATCACCGTGACTCAAGCTGTGCCTTAATAAACAATATGCTGAATAAAACATTAAAATTGACTAGTGAATACATCAAATGTTGAACTACAGGTATAAACTGTTTTTGGATTAGAATTTAACTAGAAACAAAAGTTATTAAATGTTAACTATAATAAAAACACTTTTCATTAAAGCATTTATTTGCTTTGTTTCAGTTCTTTTATTACCATACTTGGTAAATTTTATGCAACCTGTGCCTGGTTACCCTTTCCTCAAAAATATTCTGTGGATGCCCTTCACACTAAGTGTTTCAAAACCAGGATAACAGAAAACAGGTGACCAAAATAACCTATCCATAATACATATTGTAATAGTAATTTTATTTGGGAAAATATTTTAATGTAGCGAAACTTAACTGGTAATGCTATTTTCCTTTCCTTTGTCCATTGAATAAATTGTTATGCTTTAATATGTCTGCAGTACAGGTAGGTATTGTAATCTCCTACAAAGAGAGAAAAAGGAAGCATGAAAGAAATCTATGTTGATAGGTACATTCTACAAAGAAAATTCATACCCAAAGAACAAAAATCCCTTAACTAGAATATAAGTCATATTTTTATATTATTTTTTTTACTTTTTATATACATTATTTCTAGGTAAATAAATGCACTTAAAAGTTATTCAGGAAACATTTTGTTTTCAACATCTTAATTAATATCAAATATATCTCTGATTTCAATTGACAGTTTCTAGATTACTTTGTTGTAATTGGATGGCAAATGTATGTTAAGGTTGCAGATGAGATAGCAGGACCTGACTTTCTAAACTTGTAAAGTTTTTAACATTATGCTTATTTATGTCATAAATATAATTCCTTTCTTAGTTTATATCTACAATAGCAAAGCACAAAATATTTGATTTTATAAAATTAGATAAGAAAGCATTCTGTAGGTTCGTTTAGGCCAGGAATCCACTGAATATAGAACTTGTCAAGAAATATACCTACATGTATACATATGTTTATATACTATGGAAAAAAAACAATGTATAAAGCTCGTGCTTAAAGATTGAGTTACAAAAACAGCAGAATAGACATATAATCACTCCATTTGTATTTGAGGCCTCTACTATACTTAATGTGCTCTATAAATCACATGAACTTCCTTTTTTTTTTTTTTCAATCACATAAAAACAAAGAGTATCAACATTAGTGTTAAAATGTATAAATAAATATAATTTCATTATATGTAACACTGATGTAATGTCAGATGATAGTTTTCTAATTATCAACATAATAGTTACTACTAGTAGTTATATAAAACTAAAATATGATTACTGTATTATGTAATCTTCATAAATGTCAACAAATTACAATACATATTTACAAATATGTTATAGAATTTCCATTTACAATTATGCACTAGAGTGTAAAATATCAAAGCATTAGGCTTTACAGACCTTGTGTCATTACTAAATACTAACAAATTCATTTGACACATTCATGCAAGTCAAAGTATACATCAGTTTAATTTGAATATAAAACACACCCACACTAATATACACAAAATGCAATACATTATAATATGTATAAATACAATGATTGTTGATAGTATTGTCAGACAGATATGTCACTTAAATATTTGTCTACAGAGTAAAATGATTTATTGCAAAGGACTCCTTAAAAGAGGCCTTAAAAGCCCTGAAATTCCCAACATTTTCTTTGAGATTACTAGGAAGAGCATTAAATATCTCGATTATTTCATAATATACACCTTTCTGAGAGCAACGAAGATTGGCATTGGGACAATGAATATATCCCTTTTGTCTAGTACAAAAATATAACTATATACCTACAATACTAAATAAAAATATAACTATATACCTACATAAAGTTGTTTCTACTTCAAACATTCATTCACAATCATTTCCTATAATAATAAGTTTTTTTAGGCCAGTGCAGGATTCTATAAATGCATCAGTTTCAGGAAACTAAATGTGATGAGACAATTTAACTATAATACTTTCTGTCTACTTATGAAATCAAGCAAATAGTGTCAGTACATGGAGTAACATTTCACAGTGTGACAAATTAAAATAGATACTGCATTGATGTGCCATTTACTAAAAATGACACAGATAAAAGATGATGGGACACCTACTGATCAAAATTGTCTATATTTATGGTCTATTATTTAGGAGGCATATTTTATGCATGAAATTACAGCAGACCACACAGAAAACAGCCATTACTTATTTGGATATTACTATGCCACCATGGGAAAGATTAAGGGGGGGAAAAGGTACAAAAGAAAACAATGAAACATAAGTCATTTCTGAAAGAAGAAAATGTAAATTTTATTTTGCTTCTATTGTTGATATAGCTAAATGAAAAAATAGAAATATCAAGCATAATCATATATATAGGTATCAATAACTAATGACAAGAAACTCTAAAGAAGGCCTTTCTTCAACAATGGGTACTACTTTGGAAGGAGTTTTGAGCAACCACAATCATTTTTAACATTTGAAATATTGATTGTGCCTTTTGGGGAAAGGAAATAAAACCACGCACTAATACGATAGTGACGTGGACACGCAAAAACGTGAGAATGCCACTATTTGCTTACGCTAATCTTTTAGTGCCATAGCCTAACTCAAGTTACATCAAAGATATTTTACAGCTACAAAGAGGTAAGTCTGGGAGATGAACAACGAAATAAGCAAACGTTTAATTCCCTAATAGGTTATACTTTGCTACTTAATGAATAAAAATGTGCTCAAAGATCGGAAACATTAAATTTACTTATAGTTAGATCAGTCTTACAGCCTTCGGTAGAGTATAGCACCGAGGCTAAAAAAAAGTTGCGAATGGAGAGAAGATAAGAAGACGGGACGTATAACCTGATGGTGAATACGAAGAGACTAAACTACTAATTTTCTACGTATAATGCAAATTATTTCAAATTTGTGATATTAAATAAACATTTTTCGTCTTTTAGATTAAGTATAATAGTCCTAATATAAAACGGCTCTTAGCAAATATGATGGAATGATTTCACATGGAATTGTCAAAAAGTGATTTCTTAAAAGTTACTTTTGATAAAGTTTTGATACAACTACTTGTTTGTCATATAATGCATACCATGATAGCTGAGTTTGTTAATACATCCACAACAAGCTTTTTTAATGAAACTGTATCCGGATGTTTTTCAAACGATGGAAAGATTGTTATATATTCATTTTCCTGAATTTTACTTTTACGGTCCTTTAATTAAATTGTTAGAGATTGAGAAACTAGTCTCATGTATATTATAAATGTTTAAATTACCTACGTCCTGCACTTTGGAAGGAAGAAAAACACATCACTAAGAGAAAACCATTACATTACTGACTTGGATCATCGACTTCCTTACAGGAAAATCCGGATTTATTTCATCTGAGTTTGTCCAAATGTAAATTACCTATCTACCTATTTTCTATTATAAGTAATAGTTTTACGCAAAAGTCGATGTTTCATTAATGTAGGACTTTAGTAACTGTAATAGCTAATTCCTAAAAGTTTGGTAATTAGAGACTGGGGATTATTTCAAATTAACGTTTCAACATTTTAATGCGCATTCTGCTCTGAGCAGGGCGTTTCGTGAGACGACATCTACAGAGTTGTAAGAGCAGCCCAAAATAGTCGATTCATCTGCAACTCTGCCAACATTAAACCAACCTGGCCCGAAAAATTTGTGACAAATTAATATCAGCGGAGGTATAATACAGTTTTAATATTAAATAGGTACGTACTTTTACAGTTTGGTTTATTTTTCTTGTGTTCTTAATGCGTAATCTAATGAAGTTAGCTAACTGTAGCATACTTTTAGCTTTTACGTCGTTGGTATTCTTGTGTGAACATTATGCGCGGAACAGCTCTGATGTATGATTAAATACAATTTTTGCATAACTGCACTGGCTTCGAAATAAAAATATTTTGTTATATGCCTTGTCAACATTAACAAGAAAATGCTCATTATTACGCCACGCTATCTTCCCATTTTTACCTTCGATTCTTTATCGTTATTTTATGTCACGTTCAACCAAACGAATATCCGCCTCTCCTTATAACATTTATTCCTGCCCCACTTTTAAAGATTTGCAATTCACTTCTTAATAAATTGCGTTATATCTGAGTTTTTAAGGGCAAGACAATAATTAAAAACATAACAAATAATATTTTATTTATTGTTATCATAGGGCAAGGAAATAAAAAATGTAATACTTTGATTTAAAATGTTAAGTTCAATAAAAATGGTAATGCATGTGCAAGGAAAATAGAAATACCTCGACACTCTTCATTAATGAGCATCATAACTTAAAATCATAATGCGAAATAATAGGTGAATAAATGCTGATACATTTCTTATGAAAAAAAAAATCTTTCTTGGTGTTGAGGTTAACAGGGATAGTTACCTACTCTATACACGAGTAACAAGGGAATTTACCTGCTCTACACACGAGTCACACCGACAGTTTGTTTACTTTTGTATGCCGTTGCTGTGTCATGCTGCCAATCATAGCGGAACACCACAAATCTACTCTACCGCGTCGACCAAATTCATCGTGTAATCACAGAATAGAGAGTATACAGAAAGGAAACTCGAGGGCGGCTCCTTTGATGTGCTTGAAGCCAAACTCTGCGCTAGACGCCATATTGGGACCTAGTAAACGTTAAGCGAACGCTGTTTATTACATACCGTTTTAAGCAGATTAAAACGATTAAAATAAAAAAGCCCGAACATTTGTAATAACAATCTCATGTGTGGCATACATATGACCTTCTCTGCCTGCTCTCTTACAAACTATTTACACAGCTGCTTATTCTTCTGTTTCTTGTTAATAGAGATACCTTTTAATTGCGCATTTCGTTATAGGTATAAACGATAGTCAAATATTTTCGATGCCAGCAGCTATGTGATGCTTTGAAATCCCATTGTATTTGCAAGAACTTGAAAAAAGAAAAGAAAAAAAATATGAGCGGTAATTTCCACGAAAGAAAATGTGTGTGTATTTGAAAAATTGTGATCAATGTCAGGGGGAATTGCGAAAATGGTTAACACCTTAAAAAATTTACATCACAAATTGTGGGCTTTAACAGAATCTCCATTCTGTGTGTCGTAAAGTTTTACCTATCTCTTACGGTTTTGATTAAAATGTCATGTTTAAGATATTTTTAAAACAAACGAAATGTATAACTTGTATTTTCTGGGAATAGCCTCTGATGACCTCTTTATTCTAGATTATTTGTATATAACTTTTCTATAACTGGTAAACCGTAAGAGATAGATAAAAAACATACTACAAAAAATCTAATGTTTTCCATTCACATAACTTTCTCTAGCTGTTCCACAAACAATTTTTTCTTATAAAAGATTGCTCTTTCATCTTCGCCATGCGAATCAAGATAAACATTAGCAGAAATTATATATTACATTCTTCTTTGTAAATAGAAGGGAATTAAGGGAATACATTAAGTCAAAGTGATGGTGGTTATGTGAAACAATTGATGTTCGGTTCGCTTTTATGGTCCCGTTGGAGAAAAGTTAACTAGTTTAAAATTGAAACCAATAACAAGGAATATCACAGAAACCGTCAGCTCTACATAAAAAACGTATTTGGCATAAATTGTGTGTTTTAACGAGATTTACATTTTATGTAGTAATTTTTTTGTCTATATCTTACGGTTTAACCGTTATGTAAAATTCTACAAACCCCAACCAGAATAAAGAGTTCTTCAGAGGCTATTCCCAGAGAATTCAAAATATACATTTTATTTGTATAAAATAAAATATACTATTATAATAAAAATCGTTAGAGCCATTTTTGAGAAAATCAAAATTTTCCAAAAATGTTCTATGTAAAGGGTAGTTGGGGGTGTGGAGATTTTCTTGAAAATGTTCGTGTCGCATCCTTGGAAGATACTAAGCTTAAATACCATAGTCACCAGCTTTTATAAGATTTGACTAACGCTTTGGCCTGTGTATTCTCATATTTCTCTTCTTCTCACAAAGAAGCAAGTACTAAGACAAATTCGGGTAAATTTTATTTTGACTAGCAGGATATAGATAAAAGAATCATCTTTTGTAAGAAAATGTTTGTGGAATAGCTAGAAAAATTCATACAAATGAAACACATCAGATTTTTGTGACTGTTTTGTTTGCTGGTTAGGAAAATAAACAGATAAGAGTAAATAACCAAGTGGTTCAATGGGCTGCCAAGCATTATTTAATAAAATAATAAATACGCTTAATACTTTGAATCAGAATGGACAGTAAATATGATTAGACAGAATGAATCAGTCCTATCATAGAAAGAAAGAAAGAAAGAAAGAAAGAAAGAAAGAGAAAAAACAACAACAAAAACAAAACAAAACTGAAGTTTGATGCAAACAATTGATAAACCACATTACCAACTTTACAGGAAACATTCCATGTTTCTTTGCCATATTAATTGTATTTGAATTATTTTTGCGTTAGAGTCTGAACACCAAATATTCTAACTTGTACAGTGTATAATATAACCATTGAGTAGAGTATAATTCCAGTAGCTAAAATATACAATTAATAACATTAACACAACGTACATTACGAAGTGTATAGCTTCAACAACATAGGTGTTTACTCGGTCCAAGTATGGCGGAATTCGCGCATGCGCACTTAATTTTGGCGCACGGATTACAGCGGAGTTTCCTTTTTGTATATTCTCTATTCTGTGATGTAATTGCATTTCCTTCGCGGAGCAGGTTGGCAATCCAGACCGCGCGCGCGTGTGTACTTGAATGAATAGGGCGGGAATTGTCTAAGCAGTGTATTCTTGTACTAAGCGATTTTAGCTACCTGCGGACAATTCGAAGCGATGATGCCACTTTTGGCTATCGTTGGAGTTCAATCTTTCTGAATTGGTTTCAAATGAAGACGGAATGGGTTAGTTCAGCCCTAACACTGAAGTCTTTGGTTTATGTATAAAAAATAAAAAGGAAAAATAAATAAACAAAAAATTCCTCCATTTATCAGAATATTTTCGAGGTATTCCTGCTAATCCTAAAAGGTGTTGGGAGAAAAGGGTTAAATTAACACCTACAAATACCTATTGTGAAAAATTGCGAGGACTTATTTTCTTACCGCGTAAGTAAAGAAAACGAAACCAAGACTTTGCCACCAGATTTATATCAAATTGATAATGCTAAAATGCTGTATTCAAAACTGCAACATAATACCTAGCTGTGTTTGACCACTGGACATAGCGAAACGTTTCATATGTAATAAACAAAGCTCTGATGTGCTCCGTTCACATGACTTTCTCTGCAAACTATTCTTACGAAAGCATATTAATGTATTTCCTTCTTGTTAATGCAGATCAACTTTCAGTTTGAATGTTCATATTTCATTGGAAAACTACAAGCGATAGATTATTAAATAGCTTACCGTTATATGATGGTTTTAAAACAACCCAAGAAAAACTAAAAGGGTGTTCAACTACTAAGTCATCCGCGATGTAGTATGAAGGGCATACTATACAGACATTTCAGGTATACAGTCATTTCAATATTAGCCAATCCTCCGCAAAGTTTCGCCCTTATCATCTTCAACTGCAGCCAGATCTTGGATGGAGAGTGTTGTTCACTAGGTGGATCATACGACAAACGGAACAAGATCCACACTTTTTGCTGGCAACTATGTTATTTACAGACGAAGCAGATTTCCACAAGACATTCATCGCCTGCGGTGGCACAAGTAGTAAAAGCAGGCGTTAAACACACACACACACACACACACACTCACTCACTCACAGTAATGTAAATCACCACAACATGTATTAGTGCAGCACTGTAAACCCACATTGGATGCGAGAGGCGGCCTTACAAGTCCGATGGGGTTTCAACGTTTGGGTTGATATATTCGGTGATCTAATAAGCCCGCATTTTATTATGGCTCATTCGCTGGGAACCACTATATCCATTTCCTATAGCACCAAATTCCTTCTCTAATGGATGAGGAGCGGTTGCAGAACCGACTAACTTTGTGGTACCAACATGATGGGGCGCCAGTTCATTCGACTCGTGTAACGGCTGATCTCGATGCCTCTTACCTTGAGCGATGGTGTACCAGTAGCCAATGAGCCCCAATAGCTCAGCTTGCCGTGGTATTACACCGGCCCGGGTTAGGTTGGCGATGACGGATAGACTGAGATCTTGCATCCGCCGGCATGGTGACCCATTCGAACACCTATATCAACCACGTGATGGGAAGTGTGAATTATAAAGATTACCTGTGTGATGGTCCGACAAGATCACTGTTAAATTACTACTCTGGGAACCAGAGGTTCAAAAGAATGGGTCTTTAAATGCTATCTACAGTGCACTGCATTTTGTAAACTCTCTGAACAATTTACTGGTTTTATATTGTATGAAAGAATAGCTTTCCTTATTAAAATATTATTTAAGGATGCTCTGTATTTGTAAGTTATAATTACAATACTGTATGCACTAAGGCCTATTCTAACAAGAAACAATTTGTGCTTTAATGACATTCTCATAATTAAACTAATTAAGTAAAAACGACACTTCCATGCCAAACTATCAGTTCTAGTTAAATTTACTAAAGATAGAAGTGTCTTCAAGTATTTCAACCTGGAACCTTCACCATTGAATGTGAACGCTCACACTATTGCGCTACGAGAGCTAGTCATAGTGGTGCAAATTGATTGGACGCGATGAGGTGAACAATGTTTATAATGCAGCAGTACCGGCTACACGGGAATCTACCCCCGCAGATGAGGACAGTTTCAAATTCACTCATCCACGGCAAGTGATTGTCTAAAGGAGAGGCAGGAGGAATTACCTTGAATAAGGTGAGTTGCAGTGAACTACCAAACCACAGTTTCAAAGAAGAACCTACTATTCTTCAGGAATTGCTATTTTTTTATATTTATTATATTTTATTTTTATTTCTTTACAACATTTATTCTACAAAACATAAACCCTTTGGGATTGCTTCTCACGGCCAAAATATCGAGAGATCTTGAATGGAAGAAATACCTATAAAATCAAATAAACTTAAAAAATATTAAAAGATTCTCGCACTATAACTAATTAAAGTTGTCCCCAGTAATTTACCATAGGATTATCATTTGGCAAAATTGATATCCATTCTCAAAATAAACTTAAAACGGGCATATGAATTACACGTGTTGTCTACACCAGGAGGTAACTAAATAACCGGATTAAAGTGCTAATTCTACCAGAAAATTACTAAATTGCCATAAAATGCTCTAGAAGAGCTAAGTTAATCAAGATGTAAGCAAGTTCTCGTGGCCAAGTTAATACTACACAGAGTTATTATGAAAAATAAATCTTTGGCGTAAATCACTAGATTATGTGACTTTTTGTGGTTGAATTTTCGAAAGTGAAATTCAGCTTGTACTGGACTTAAGTTCTCCTGTTACATTTGACAAAAGTACAATCAATTCCAAAAACTAAACTGAAACCAGGGTTTTGAATTAGGCTTAATGAAATGAGGGAGAAGTATTTCACCGAAACTGATACACAAACACAGTCAAATGGGAATCACGTGAAATACACCCAATTCAGCCTTATACAAGTGGAAAACAACAAATTTTACAACTGACACTTATTAAATATATTTACATATTTCTTCTGAAACAAAAACATTTTAAGCCAATGTCACTTAAAACCAGGCCTGTCGGAAACCAAAGTTAAGGAGGAGTAAAGTCAGCAAAAATCTGCCCCAAAATAATAATCCTATGCCAATATTTATGCCATTCTTAATTTCCCCATCAAAGTCACCAAGCAGATAGCAACCCGGAACGAAGAGACAACTTAAACCCGTAAATCTACACGGCGCGGAACCGACCACACTGGTCTTTCTACCTGCACTCGGCCAGATCCACCGACCCTCTATGCCAAGCCGTCAGGAGCCAGGTGCACTGTTCTCGGGCGGGGGTAAATTGTCAATATCCGCTGTTCTTGTGGAATTACCCTGCGATATAGTAGGTGTAGTCAGTGTGCAAGCCTTCGTGTCCGTGTAAAAATGGTTTGACCTAGGTGTTCCCTTTGTGTGATAAGCGCGGGCTGGTTTACCTCCCGGGGTGGGGACCAGGCCCGATGCTGCTTAACGCTTGCGGACTGTCAAGGAAAGCTAGCGCTGAGAACGGAGAGGACTGAGGCAGTAGGTAGGGGTATGTCAATTATGCGGCTGGTCACCCAACCAAGTCATGACTAGATCCAAGCTGCTTATCTTGGTGGGATTAGATTTTTCTGAAGGGAGAGGCGACAGAAAATACCATCTCTGGGCATCCTTGGGAAGCCTGTAGCTGACGCGTCTTCTAGGCAGCATGTGGTCATATCCACCGAGAGAATTCACCAGGCGATTGGGGTGAGGAGCAAGTTTAGTGTATATTGTGCGAGCTCTTTCTAGCACAACATCCACTATGTAAGGAATTCCGGTGTGGGAATGGAGGATGTGGGACGGGCATCAACGGTCTGTGCCATATATCATCCTCAGTGCCCTGTTCTGCACGGTCTGCAGTCTGCGGATGGTGGAACGAGCAACCGAACCCCAGACTTCGCAGCCGAAAAGCATTAGAGGCGCGATACAGGCGTAGTTTTAGGTATGAAGGCATGGTTGAGCGGAATATGGAATACCCTGCTGAAGGGCGGCGTAGCCCATCTCGACCTTCCCCCTGACATGGGGAGTGAATGTGAAGCCGCGGTCGAGGAGGTCTCCGAGGTATTTGGCGGTGCGGACCCAGGGGATCTGTCTCCGCCGATACCTCAGAGACCTCTCCGGCCGCCAGCGACTGAATTTAGCCAGCTCTTCTGTGGATTGATGGCCATCCTCCATTTTTCATTCCATCTGCCGATGGCCTGGAGCTGTCTTTGAAGCGGGGGGTAGCAGAAGCAGGCATTCTTGTTTCGTGCCATTATGAGGACATCGTCGGCACACTGGCACGTACCCCCCAGGGGGCTACTACGGTAGGTACGGGTTTGGCGCACCCGGAGTCCGCAGTCAACCTTGACTCCCTCAGTGGGCAACCTCTGAGTGGTGAGTCACTAGGTCAAAATGCCCACCCACATGTAGGCCGTGCGTGGAGACCCGTGTCGGTGGAAAGGAATATCCTGATTGGTTGAGGGTTGCGTATCCGAGCCTGGGCCTTCTGTCTTTTCAGTGACAAGGGAGGGTACGCAACTTAAACACCACTTTGGTTTCTGCTTCACCTAAACGGGAGGCTAGGGACTAGCCCACCCCTAGTCAATCGGCCAGGACTAGGTATTATACCGAACTCCAGGGTGAGAGGGACGGCCATCCTGCTATATCCCCTGTGTAGCCCTGTCAACCCAGTGGGGTGACACCTTGCTGGAATCCGTGGTGGGTGGGGAGCACCTGGGGATGAAAATAAAATTTTACTTTCATGGCAAAATCAAAAAAAAATCCATTAAATATGGTACTGAATTTGGAAAAGAAGTAGTCGAGTGTTGTGGTCCTCGCTACTTGTTTGTCAATAGAACAGAGGAAGGAAGAAAGTTCTCTAGCGTAAGCCCTTTTGTTATTCAAAAGGGTGTTGATAACATTGCTGGTCCTGTAAAATCTTCTATAAGAGCTCGTAAAGGCACGCTCCTGGTAGAAGCAGAATCAGCATCCCAGGCTGCAAAAATACTAAAGGCCAAAATGTTAGCTAGCTATCCAGTAAAGGTCGATATACACAAAAACTTGCATTCCTCACGCGGTGTGGTACACACGCGTGCATTGGACGAATTCACCTGTGAGGAAATTCAAGGAAATCTTTCTCCCCAAGGCGTAACATGTGTATCGGGTTCAAAGAAAAGCAAATGGAGAATTCTTGCCTACCCGTACCCTGTTTATAACCTTTGATCGGGTAGATCTCCCACAAAGGATAATGGCAGGGTGTGAATCCATTGAGGTAAGACCGTATATACCGAACCCGCTCAGATGTTATAAATGTCAGCGCTTTGGCCACACCAGCGAATTCTGCAACGGCGAGTCTAGTGTAAACTGTGGCAAAATCTCGCACGACGGAGAATGCACGTCAGCTCCAACGTGTGTTAACTGTAACGGTGAACATCCATGAAGTTCCCGTAGTTGTCCCCGTTTTGCAGAGGAAAAGACGGTCCAGGAGATTCGGGTTAAAGAGGTGTCCTTCTTGGAAGCCTGGAAACTCCTGCGAATCCGCCAACCCTCTGTCCCGAAGTATGGTACCTATAGCTCAGTTGTAGCTAAATCGGTACAAAGTCGGGAAATCGCAACTCAAACCTGCGATATAAACGGGGTCACGATTGCAGAAAAGATTCTCACAGCCATCTCACTTCCTAGACCTTCGACTTCAACATCTAAGTCAGTAGTAACATCTGAAACTGTAAAAAGCGCTAAAATTAAATCGCCGCCATAGCAATCGACCTCGACCAACAAGCCTGGCAAGCTAATAATATATAAAGAACCAGAAAGAAAGTTTAAGAACACCTATGAGAGAACTGACTTCCTCAAACAAAGTGTAAATCCTATTCCCAAAGCAACAAAGGGAAACAAGAGTCCACGGAGGTCCTCTTGTGAGGATTCGTCTGGGAAGGACTCAGGTCGGCGACTATCATCTTCGCCGGTCTCCATTTCCATCTCCTTATATTGGAAAGGGGTCCTCCCAAGTGGAGGAGATGGAGGAAGGTGATACTGCCCTCACTGCCAGAAGGACAGTGACAAAGAGGCAGGACCATCCTCCCGTAGAAGGTGTCTTCCCGACACCTAAAAAGAATAAACTCAACCGACCTCCGCAGCCTTTAAAATAGAAACAACCACAATGTAACTTATCCCCTTATAAAGAACATGGCTATTCTACAATGGAACTTACGTGGAATAAGAACACATCGACCTGAGCTTGAACTGCTGCTTAAACAGAACGATCCTTTGGTCGTAAGTTTGCAAGAGACTAAGCTCCGTCCACAAGACGGCTTCAAAATCAAACGGTACACCCCTGTAAGGTGTGATCTATCATCGGAAGAGGGTGTACCTGCGCACGAAGGCACTATGATGCTCATCAGAGATGACATATTCGCGCAGTCTGTATCATTACAGTCCGACATCCAGTCAGTAGCTGTAAGAATTAAACTCACATACCAGACTCACCATTTGTAATATATACCTTCCTCCGAGTGACGGCCTCTCGCTCACTGATTTAGGGGATCTTGTTTCTCAACTACCAATACCTTTTCTATTGGTAGGTGATGTAAATGCCCACCATCCACTTTAAGGCTCACCTCGGACTTGTGCGAGAGGTAAGTTAATTGCTGATTTCTTGAATAATTCTAACCTAATTCTCCTGAACACCGGAGAACCTACATTTCTTTCTGATGCTTTCAACAGTTTTACAAACTTGGATTTAGCAGTTTGTTCACCACCATTTGCATCTTCCTTACAGTGGAATGTCATCTCTGATCTACATTCTAGTGACCACTTGCCACAAGATACATGTTCCACACGTTTACCTAGATGGCGCATAGATCAAGTCAACTGGAACCTTTACTCCCGGTTGGCTTTATTACAACGAGCACGATTCTGTGAATGTCTTAGTGGAGCACCTCACGAAAAATATTGTTGATGCTGCCGAGCAGTCTATTCCACGGTCGACGACCCTAACCAGTCGTCGATTTCCGGTACCTTGGTGGACTGATGAATGCCGAAATGCCATTCGTGCTCGCAGGCGTGCTCTCAGGATTTTCCAACATCGCCCAACACTGGATGACCTGATTGAGTATAAAAAGATGCGTGCCAAATCTAGGCAGGTCGTTAAGGATAGCAAAAGACATCATGGAGCAAGTTTGTAGCGTCATTCAATCGACATACACCTTCCTCTATCGTATGGGATAAGTTAAGGCGCGTGGACGGAAAAATGACTCATACGCCAATCGCTGGTCTTAAAACAGCTGTAGGACATGTTGTTGATAAGTTTGACGTGGCCAACACTTTTGGCATTACTTTCGCTCAAGTGTCTAGTTCAGAAAATTATTCGCCTGCTTTTCTTCCCGTTAAGGCTCAGGTGGAATCGCAAGGTTTCAGCTTTCGTTCTAAAAATCTTGAAGATTACAATCGACTCTTCACCATGAAGGAGTTAGGCCATGCACTATCATCTTCGCGAAACTCTGCACCAGGTCCTGATGGAATACACGTCCAAATGTTGCAACATCTCTCTCCTGAAGGTAAGGCCTTCCTACTCGAGGTCTATAATCGTGTTTGGGTTGACGCCACTTTTCCAGAAAAGTGGCGATAGGCCACCATCGTACCTATTTTGAAAGCTGGAAAGGACCGTTTTCTTACATCCAGCTGCCGTCCAATTTCCCTCACCAGTTGCGTTTGCAAGGTGATGTAACGCATGATCAATGGACGGTTGATATGGTGGCTGGAAACTCATAACCTACTGACCAACACCCAGTGCGGATTTCGACCACGTCTTTCAGAAGCTCAGCATCTTATCTCGATTTCGACGCAGATAATGAATGGATTCATGAAGAACTGTCAAACCGTTGGGGGTGTTCTTAGACCTCGAAAAGGCTTATGATACGTGTTGGCGGGCAGGAATTATACGTTCCCTTTACAACTGGAACATACGTGGACGCCTTCCGTTATTTATTCAGGAGTTTATGAGGGACCGCGTTTTCCGAGTAAGGGTCAGCTCGGTTTTATCAAATATTTTTGTTCAAGAGAACGGAGTGCCACAGGGATCGGTACTAAGCGTCACGCAGTTTGCTATAGCAATTAATTCTATCTCGAAATGTATTCTCCCAGGAGTATCGTTCTGCTTATTCGTGGACGACTTTGCCATCTATTGTACTTCTCAGCGCACACCTTTTTTGGAATGCCGTCTGCAGCGGTGTTTAGACAACCTCTCAGATTGGAGCTCTAAAAATGGCTTTCGCTTCTCTGCTGAGAAATCACTCTGCGTGAACTTGTGGCGCCGCAGGAGGGGATTACCACCTTCGCTGCGGTTTGGCACAGTTTTACTACCATTCGCGGATGAGACGAGATTCCTTGGGTTGATATTTGTCAGAAAACTCTGCTGGTCGCCACATATAGCACAGCTGAAAGCGCGCTGTAACCGTTCTCTGAATATACTACGGATACTAAGTGGCAAGTCTTGGGGAGCGGATCGAACAGTCTTGCTGCTACTTTATCACTCACTGATTCGAGCCAAGTTAGATTACGGATGCATTGTTTATTCTTCGGCAAGACCATCTGTGCTTAGAAGATTAGACACTGTCCATAATCAGGGTATACGTCTGGCTGTTGGAGCTTTTCCAACTGGTCCAGTAGCCGGCCTTTATGCTGAATCGGCGGAACCACCTCTGCAGTGTAGACGAGATATTCTGTTAACAAATTATGGCTGTGGGCTAAAGTGAATGCCTTCGCATCCAACGTTCACTCCTTTTTTTTTAACACCGTGCTGGACGAACGTTATAGAAATATCTCAATTAGTCCACGGCCCCCAGGAGTTCGCTTCCGACTGCTTCTTCATAAGCACGATATCGTAATGCCTAGAATGTTTCCCAAGGGGGAAAGGGTGCACCCACCTTGGTTACTTACAACATCCCACGTAAACCTCGGGATGACGGCATACCGAAAGTCTACAATGCCTTTTTCTAGTATCCGTAGATGTTTTTTAGAATTTTTGTCAAACTACAATGACCGAACTTTTATATATACTGACGGAAGTAAGGGTACCGTTGGTGTTGGGTGTGCCTTTGTTTATGTTACCGAACAATATACATTCGGTTTTCATAGTGGCACATATATTTATAGTGCGGAACTATACGCAATATATCGAGCCATTCTGCACTTTGGCCGTCGAAATTTAAGTGACTGCCTTATATTGAGTGATTCCCTGAGTGCACTTCAGAGCCTTGGTGATCTCTACAACTATCATCCTATCGTGCAGCGTATCCAGGATGCCCTCCACGTTTTATATACTTCCGGGGTTAATTTGGAGTGTTCATGGATTCCTAGTCACATTGGCTTGTCGGGGAATGAACTGGCAGATTTTGCAGCAAAGATGGGAACCACCGAGCCCAGTACAACCATTTCTTGTGTAACATCGGAAAACTTTAAGCTTGTTGTGCGCAGGGCGATACTTTCGAGCTGGCACGAAGAGTGGTCAGCTCTCCGTGGAAACAAGCTTAGAGTAGTGAAAGATATTCCAACAAACTGGGTAACTTCCTCTCGTCATTCTCGACGGGAGGAAGTAATTTTGGCTCGTTTGCGTATTGGCCACTGCAATTTTACACATAGTTTTCTTTTTAAGTGTGAATCTCTTCCATTGTGTCCACTTTGTGGAGAAGATTTGTCTGTTCGTCATGTGTTGCTAGATTGTGTTAATCTAGCACATATTCGGGAATCAGTGCAACTGTCGGTCAGTTTTGCAGAAGTCCTGGCGGACGATAGTCGAGCGGTAGCTAAGATTTTTATATTTTTATCGATGATACCCTTCAAATGTCTGATTTAGTTGTTTTTTATCCTTGTTTTTGTATTAGTTTTGATTTTTTGTTTTCTCAAATCGGCAATCTGTGGCTTTTTCTATGATTATCTTTTTACATTAATTTTTAGATTAACCTTTCGTTCATATTTAAAATATTTTTATTGAGCTTTATCTCTGGCTTTTGCCATGATTTGTTTAATAAGGGCGCTGATGGCCTTGTAGTTGAGCGCACATAAACACTAATCATCATCATCATCATCATCATCACACTGGCACGTAACAGTACCGGATTCTGTGGGAAAGTCAGACATGTAGGCGGCAAAGAGTAACGTCGAGAGTCCTCCGGTACTCTTGCTGCTTTGGGTCTAACTGTGGAATGCCTCCCCTCCACCCTCACTTGGAAAGTGCTGTCCCGAGGGCAGCTGCTAAGCAGGTGAAGGTAGGGGGGGAGGAATCTCTGCGTTCTTGAGTTTGTACAAGAACCCCTGGTGCCACGTTGAGGCAAGGACCTTTTCCACGTCCAAGAGTACCACGACTGCTTTGAAGTTGTCCTGGAAGCCCAGGGTAGCCTTCTCAGCCAGTCGCAGCAACTGCAAGGTTATGGAATGTCCACGTCGAAAACTAAACTGATGATCCGGGAGTAGGGCCTTTCCTCAAGAGAGGGGTGAGGTAGGGTAGGTGTTACCGCTCGAATACTTTCGAGACAATCGGGAGAAAGCTGATAGATCTGTAGCTTGACGGGAAGACCGGGTCCTTACCGGGCTTCAGAATGCAGACTGCCCTCGCCTCCTTTCAACACGTTGGAAAGTGGCGGAGGTGTAGGCATGCATTGTAAATCCTCGTCAGATAGATTACGGCCTTTCGGGAAAGGAGCTGGAGCATGGGTGCCGTGACTCTGTAATGCCCAGGAGCTTTGCTGGGTTTTAGGCTTTTGAGTTGTGAGGTCACCTCTTTCGGGATGGATATACAGATGTGGATCTCTTCATGGGGTGGCGGTGGCTCCTCAAGAGGTAGTTGACCGTCGGCTCAATGAGTTCAGTAACATCTTCATCCTGAGGGTCTTCCCGGGTTTTGAACTGGGACTCCATATCGTCTGCAAAATCCGTGACTTTGTCATGGGGCTCAAAGGAGAGTCCCCTCGAGTGCCATGGATGGGATGTTGAAATCGACTTCTGTCTTTCCTGAGGTACCGGATGATCCTCCAAAGTTGCTTCTCTTCCAGGTTTACGTTGGCCATTGTATGTTCCCAGGCCGCTTTGCGGTGCGCGCGAAGCAGGCTCCTTGCCAGTGTTTTGAACCGCTGGTACACTGCTTGGATCCTGGGATGGCGGGATCGCTGTCATAGCTTCCGTACAATTGCCTTGGTTTTCAGCAGCTATCAGAGTTCATTTGGTATGTTTCAGGCTGGGTTTGTCAGATGGGATGAGTTAGGTATGTGTCCATACCACATTCAGGGTTTGTTAGCAAAAAGCCGTGGCTCCCGCTTCCAGGGCATCGATAGAATCGATGCGAGGTCGCGGATCCTCGTTTTGGGTTAGGTCCAGGACGTCTGCATCCCAGTCGATCTCATGTATCCAGTCTGGCTTTAACAGAGCTGATATGGCCACGGTTGTATCCATCACGACGGGGTCGTGGTCGGAATCCAACTCGTTTACCGCCAAGATGTCTAGATGAAATGGAATGTTCTTGGTGATCATGATGTCAAGAACATCCGGTCTCCGCGAGCCGGATGGCACGTGGGCTTTCTCGATCCGTGTGCGACGAGGCTGGGGTTACCGCTGATGAGCTGGTAGAGATTGTGGCCGCTGGGGTTGTTAATGTAGCTATGCCAGTGAGCATGTTTCGCTTTGAGATGTTTACCACTGGTTGAAGTTCATTAGGGTGGTGTAGTCCGCTTCATGGGAGCGGTGATTAGGTGGGTGAGCAGCACCCCTCCCTTTTCACGCACGGAGGATGGAAGAACCCAACCAATCAGAACACAACACCCAGGAACCCCCTAAAGAATGGCTAGGATAAGGAGCCATAGATGGAAGAGGAAAATAAAAATAACAAGACTCCTCGCATAATTTCTGGAGAGAAAAAATGGTTAACGGAAGATAATACAATAATATGAGACTATACAACAGAATAGCCTGTAAAATGCTGGGACTGTATAACCTCTCAATCCAACGGCTGAGAAGAATGCGAGACGTTATAGCCGAATAGGCTGTATAACCTCAATCCGTAGGCTGAGAAGGATGTAAGTCGTTATAGCAGAATAGGCTGTAAAATACTCGGACTGTATAACCTCTCAATCCGCAGGCTGAGAAGAATGTGAGACGTTACAACAGAATAGGTTGTAAAATGCTGGGACTGTATAACTTCTCAATCCGCAGGCTGAGAAGACCCACCCGGTATATTTCATGTACCTACCTCCCAGACTGACTGCAACAAAAACATTGCATTGGCCAATACAGGATGCAGTAACACATTGCTGCATTATCTACCACTCAAAACTAATATTGAAAATGATTCTTTCAAGACGTATTTATTCCAAATGTAACCAAAGCCTAAGCGAACTGCTGCAGCGTATTCTAAAGTGAGAAAATTTAGCCGGTCAGCGATTCAAATCCAGCCGTCCTCCTCCTTTTTCATCAGGTTCGTTTTCGAGCCTTCACAACTAACAAATACTAAGAATGTACCCTAAATTTTGACCTGAAACTTTCATTCAGGTTTGCTTTCCCAAAACCAATTTTACCTGTATGCAATATTAAATGCATAGTAACAGCTTAATAGTTTGAAAAGTTTCATTCCCAGAATAGTCTAGCGCTTTCAACATGGATTCTAAAGGTTACTATGACGTATATGCTGTCAACTTTAACTGAATACAGAATTAGGTCCAGAAGGACGCATAAGCATTATTGCTTTCAATGCAAGTGTATTATTTGTGAGAACCCCAGCAACCCAACCTCCTGGGGGAATATAGTTTAGCATTGTAACAAATGTCTTTATTGACGTAAAATTGTTTACAAATGAAGCCTGTGAAGACGGGTGGTGTAAAGTGTCACTCGTTTTTTTTTTGTTTGTTTTTTTTTTTTTTTTCCTTGCTTGTCGTCTTGGTGTGGATATTCCTTCACTAGTTGAACTGGCTTGTCACACCCACAGTACACACCACCTGAAGGTCGTCGTCGCCTTTGGGCTGTCTTTCTCCCTGTCTTAAAGATTACTCCTGGTCATCGAGGTGGGCGCATCTGCGGTCTTGGTCGCCTCCATTTTAAGTGCTGCTGTTAGCGCCTCGAGGATCGTCTTATAATCACCGAGCATCAGGAGCTGTTGTATCTCGGCGTCACGCCACCGTCGACAAAGGAGTAGGTAGCTTCCTGGGGTACGTAGCCAGGCGGTAGATTCACCAGGACTTTGTTTACAAGTTGTTCCATGGTATGGAATACCTATCTCTATACTTGCATCTTGTATCTTATGTCACTAACAAAATGCGGAGCGTGAGACGGAGTATTTTGGCAAAGGAATGTCCACATATTTATTTTCAGATACAATCCAGCTTATTACACAGTGCGTTGGCAACCATAAATATAGCCAATATTGCTGTACTCACCACGTTTCTACAGCTCCTCAATCCCGCTCTTTGTACCATCATCTTCGTCCTCAAAACCAGCATCGCTATTAATATTGTCGACAATACTGACGTTAGCAACAATTTGCTAGTGCTAATGTGCATAAACACTAAAGAATGCCGCATTAAAACTAGCGCTAGGGTACTGCACTCCTTTGTGCATAAAAGCGTTTATGATTTCTGCGCATACATATTGGCGCAACTTAATTTTTGTTCTTCTTTGGGATTAACTGGAATATAGCTAACTGTCGGTTTTCCACCATAACATTTGGAAATAAAACAGATATATCCCGTGAAATAAGAACAAGAGATTTTGTGGTGAACGTGGCTTTGTAGCGAGAAACATAGGCATTCTATGGCAGAAAGTTTGAGGACTTTCTCTGGACACTTCCCTACAATCTAGGACACATAAAGCATTTTACCAAGGCTCACAAAAGATACAGGCCACGGCGCGCGCTGCCCTGCGATGAGGTAGTCCTAGCTTTTGGATGAAATTGTAGTGACAAACATTACTATTGATTCACAAATGCGTTCAATGTTTCTTTATTATTATTATTATTATTATTATTATTATTATTCACTCATTTTAAATCTGCATATGCACTTTAAGTATTTACATAAGCATTATATTGTGGTAACCTAAGCAGTGATACTAACGATGTTTTAATTTACTGTAAATAAAACAAATTTTTTTGTAATTTTTTTACCTTTTTATACATATAATCTCCTCTACCTATTCTATAACACAATATTCTTATAAAAGCTTATTCTTCTAATCTGTCATGACACTCAAGATAAGCATTAGCAGAAATGGTTTATTATTAAATTCCTTGTAAGTAGACGATTATAAGGCAATACGGTGAGCCAAAACCACAGTAAAATCTTTTAAAAGCTCGTCGTTATTTGATGACATTAAATTCGGTTTTCTTTGCATGTTGTAAAAAATAGAAAAATGAACGACGCTTTCCCGTTTGAGAAAACCTTGATCAATGAAGTACTTACCCCAATAACAAGGAATATCTCTAAAATAGCTAACGTTAAAAAACAATAGTGTTAATAATAACATTAATAAAATAATAATAATAATAATAATAATAATAATAATAATAATAATAATAATAATAATAATAATAATAATAATAATAATAATAATAATGCCGATAATTAATAGTGATAATAAGCCCAATAATTAATAATGATAACGATAATAATAATAATGATAATAATAATAATAATAATAATAATAATAATAATCCGACATAAAAAGACATGTGTAGTAAGATTTTGTCTACTCTTACGGTTTACTAGTTATGCAAAAGCCGTGTGGGATGAAGATGGTTGCAGAGGCTAGTTTGGTACTTAACCGACTTTCCGTTTTTGAGTTATGCTGTTCAAAGACACACACGCGCGTTGACCGTAGAAAATGTTTTTATGCTGCTAGATGCACATTCGGTGAAATCTCGGTATCCAAATTTTGGATGGGATGCAGTACCTACTCTGTACATTGTTTTTGCGTGCTAGAGAAAATAAGGATCTGATGTGCTGCATTCACTTAAGTTTATTTATTTATTGATTAATGTCGCTTTAACACAAAGTCATATCGCGACTACAATTACAGAAAATAAACAATATTAATACAAATTAGTCACAGTAGTTACATCTTATTGTACAATTGAATAGTATTCAGAAATTGTAAAACATGTGTCTAGTTCTGAGAGTCATCTAAGTTGAAAGTCAGTAAGAACACCACATTGAGTCCTTTGAGCAGGTATCTCGGGCAGGCTGTAATTATATGACGAACTGTGAGAACAGTATCACACAGAGTACATCTAGCAGGTGGTTCGTGCGACAGGATGTAGGAATGAGTAAGGGTGGTGTATCCGATGCACAAGCGGGTGATTAGTACCTGGTTTCTTATGGTAAGTATCAGAAGAGAAGAATCAATATTGTGTGTGGGCAGATTTGATGCAATTTACTTTTAGATGTGGCTGTCCAATGTGTTCTCCATTGCTGTAAAATAGTACGCCTAAGATGCATGAGATAATCTTCATAAGGAATCTTGATATCTGTGATGGTTGGAGGATGATTTGTTGCTTCCTTCGCAGCAGAATCAGCCATCTCATTTCCCGCTATACCACAGTGGGATGGTATCCAAGCAAAGACTAGTCGCTTGCCAGAAGCTACCAAAGCATCGTAGAGTTCTTGGATTTCCTGTACAAGAGTGTGGAGGGGTGAATGTCGTTGTATAGCTTGTAGAACGCTTAGAGAATCTGTTAAGATAATGAAGGATTGATTTCTGCTCTTCGATACGTAATCCAGGCAAACCGAATTGCAAACGGCTCACAAGAGAAGACAGAGAGTATGTGAGGCAAATTGTAGAACATGGTATGAGTAGCAAAAACCACTGCACACCCATTTTTATTATTACTTTCTCTTGCCCCGTATGTACAATGTACATAGGGATAGAGAAGTACTGCATTCCACCCAAAAATTCGATGTCGAGATTTCACCGGAAATACATGTTTTAGGACCCCCTGAATCCAAAAAAATAATTTCCAGAAAAAGGTCCGTGTGTGCTTGTCCGTGTGTCTGTGAACACGATAACTCAAAAACGAAAAATAGCTAAAATACCAAACTTGGTATTTAAGTTCAGTATCTTCCAGGGATGCGACACGAAGATTTTGAGAAAAATCCCCCCCACCCCAAACTACCCTTTACATGGAACTTTTTTAAAAAAAATTTGATTTTCTTAAAAATGGCTCTAACGATTTTGATTAAGATACCGTATATTAAAGATATTTACCTGACAAATAAAATTTATATCTTGAATTTTCTGGGAATAGCTTCTAAAGACCTGTTTATTCTGGATGAATTTTGCTTAATTTGGCATAACTAATTAACCGTAAGAGTAGACAAAAACTTACTATTCAAAAAAGCGTAGGCCTTGTTAACATACACAATTTACGTCATAATAATTTTTTTCGTTGAGCTTACCGTTTTCGAGGTATTCATTGTTATTAGTTTCAGCTGTGAAGTACTTAAACCTTTCTCAGACGGGAGTGTCCGTTTTTCTTTTGTTCTACTTCTGGCCAAGAAAAGAAGCAATTTGTAATGACAATCTCATAACGACAGCTTTTAAAACATTTGACTATCGATTTAGCATAGTGCATTCCCTTATTTTCTTCCTACTTATAAGGAACTAAGTAATAAGAACATTGTGCTGAATACCTCGATTAACAAGGTACAGAAAGAAGAAGAATCTTATGTAAGAAGTTTGTAGAACGGCTAGAGAAAGTCATGTGAGTGTAACACATCACATTTTCCCATTTGGAACCATCGGTATATATTGGCTGAAAGTCGGGAAAGGTTCCCTGTAGTTCACCGAATAGTACTGTATATAGATGTCTATCTGTATCGGATTTGGCGTACTTAGTCAAAGAGGTGTTGATTACAGGAGTCTGTAGTTTCCATGGTATAACATTTACGTTAAGTGTACGCGGGATCAAGGGAGGAGTCTGTATATTGAACTCTTCTAGCTATGCTTTAATTCTCCGCCCGAAGGCCGTTTCGTAGTGTGTATTATTACGGAAGGGAGTCGGAGAAATTGTCTCAGAATTTGGGCGGATGGCAGTTTTAATTACAAAGACAGCCTTAAGAACCTGCGTCGAAGAGAAAGAGGAAGTTCATTGGCCACTATTTGCAAACTCTCCACAGAACTAGAATGCAAGACACTCAGTACAATCCGCAATGCTGATGACTGAACTATATCTAATATTTTAAGGCTGGAATGACTAGCAGAATTGTAAACTATGGCGCCATAATCGAGCTTGGAAAGAATAATACTTCTATAGGTGCGAACTAGAACACTGAAATCAGCTCCCCACGTTTTGGCAGATAATGCTTTTAAAATATTTAGGTGTCTCATACAGTCAACCTTAAGCGTTTTGAAGTGAGCGAACCAAATCAACCTACGATCAAATGTCATGCCAAGTATGCGAATGGTGTCAACGAGTGGCAGTGAATGTTGATTGATGTGTAGAGCAGGAGTCGTAAAGGCTTTTCTTAGTCTGAGAACACTATACATTGACTCTTCAGGGAAGAAAACATTAGGCCTGCGTCGTGACTCCACCGTTGAAGGTTGTCCAAAGTAGATTGTATTAGTTCTTGTGTTGTTGCAATACTTCTGCCTTTACAGAACATTGTAAGATCATCCGCAAATAAGGTCGCTTTCACTGGAGACTGAAGACACGCAAAAACGTCGTTATAGGCCACTAAGAAAAGCGTAACGCTTAACACCGATCTCCGTGGTATGCCATTTTCTAGACATATGCTCTGGGACAAGGTGGCATTGGTCTCACTCGCATTCGTCCATTTAGAAGAAAGTTGTAAATGAATGCTTGCATGTGTCTTTAACATTAGCTTCTAGAAGTTTTTGGATGATGGGGAGGTGCCAAACCGTATCATAAGTTTTAGTGATATCAAGGCTGACAGTAATCATGAGTTGGCGTTTGGCCAATGCATCGTGTATTTCAGATTCAAGAAGAGACAGAGTATCGAGAGTGGAATGGTATTGACGAAAACCACTCTGGAGGTCATTAAAGAAATTACTAGATTCCAAGAACCACGCAGTCTTCTGTTGATTACATTCTCCAGTAGTTTACACATGGTGCATGTAAGTGAAATTGGACGATAGTTACTAGGAAGTGATGTGCCTTTATTTGGTTTTGGTATAGGAACCAAAATGGATTCACGCCACTGATTGGGAAAGCGTTGTGCCGTCCAGATGTGTTTGAAGACGTGAAGTAAGTATTGCAAGCCACTCTCTGGCAGTTGCTTGAGCAGATTGTAATGAATATTGTCTGGTCCAGGGCTTTTGCTTGTGCATTGATATAATTCGGCCAGCAATTCATCCATTGTTAAGACATTGTTGAATGGATGGGTATTATCAGAAAAGGAAGAGAAAAGACGCATCGGAGAAGAACTAGGAGAAGATGAGACATGATGGAGAGGGTTTTAGAGGCATTGCATATAGCAGAAAAAGTAGACGCAAGAGTATTAGCGAAAGCCTGTGGTTCGGTAATAGCGTCGGCAGAGGTTCGTAGTTCGGAGATGAGAGATTAGATGTTGTTTATGCAGGTCACCTATAGCTTGGAGTTTTTTCCACATTTCAGACTGGGGAGTTTTATTAGTAAGGGAGGAAACAAACTTCAACCAAGATTCCCTTTTGCTGCGTTTGATTTCACGACGCGCCGCAGCACGTACATGCTGAAATTCTAATTTGTTGGTCGGAGTTTGATGACGTTTGTATTTGTAGTAGGCTTTGTTCTTCAACCAAACAGCCATTTGACAATTAGTATTCCACCAAGGAACTGTTCGATGATGTATTACTGTTCCTGTGGTAGGAATGGAACTCTCAGTTGTCTTAGTCACAGTCTCAGAAAACTTAGCAACAATTTCGTTAATATTTGTGGGAAAGCATCTTGTTGCGGTAAATCCCTTGCAGCAGTCTCAAATAAGTCTTTAAAACGTTTCCAGTCAGCCTTGTCGAGTTTCCAAGTAGAAGGTCGTTTTCTCAGAGGATGAGTGTAATTAGTGGAATTGACAGTGATTGGGAAGCGGTCACTGCCCTGAGGAGTTGTATAAATTGACCAGTGGAATAAAGATGCTATGCTGGGAGAACATATCGTAAGATCAATGCTAGTGAAGGTGTCATGATATATATCATAATGGGTAGGGTTTGGAGAGTTCAAGAGCGTTAAATCAAACGATTGAAGTAGATTCTCTAGCAGTCTTCCACGATAATCAAGCTTAGCATCACCCCATAGAGGATCATGTCTGTTAAAATAGCTCAGTAATAAGAAGGGTTTAGGCAGCTGTATGATCAAGTCAGAAAGTTGTGGTCAGTCAACAATGATGCTGTTTGGGAGGTAAATATTGCAAATGCAAATCTCTGTTTTATAAAATATGGAGACAGCTACGGCCTCCAGTAAAGTGTTAAGAGGGATTTCTTTTTGTGGTAAAGTATCCTAAACATATGTAACCACACCACCACTGGTGCGTCCTGCCTCAATACGGTTCCTGTGGTAGCCAGTGTAGCGTTTAAGTGGGGCTATGTAATCTGCAGTGAAGTTGCTTTATTGTACACACACTACAAGAGGATTATGAGAATGCAAAATAGGTTGTAGATACTCAAGATGAGACTGAAAACCGTTTATATTCCATTGAAGTAAGGTTAGAATACTGAGAACCATCACCCGCTGCAGGAGTAGCTTTTGGTACATCAGGACGCCTGGCTATTGCCACCATTAATTTCTTTTCAAGGCGGTTTGTTCGATTTTTACTTTCTCTATACGAACTATGTACATAGTGTATAGAGAAGGTATTGCACTCCACCAAAAATGCGATATCGAGATTTAACCGGATATATATGTTTTAGGGTCCCCTATATCCAAAAAAAGTATTTTCAGAAAAAGGTCCGTGTGTCTGTGAACACGATAACTCAAAAACGAAAAATTGGTAAAATACCAAACTTGCTATTTATGTTAAGTATCTTCCAGGGAGCGACACGAAGATTTCGAGAAAAAAAACCCTCACCCCAAACTATCCTTTACATGGAACTTTTTTCGAAACTTTTGATTTTATAAAAAATGGCTCCAACGATTGTGATTAAAATATCGTAAATTAAAGATATTAACCTGACAAATAAAATGTATATTTTGAATTTTCTGGGAATAGCCTCTGAAGGCTACTTTATACAGAATGGATTTTTCGGAATTTTGCATAACTGCTAAACCGTAAGAGATGGACAAAAACTTACCACACAAAATATGTAGAGCAAATTAAAACACTCAATTTATGTTGTATACCTTTTTTTTCTCGTGGAGTTGATCGTTTTTGAGATACTTCTTATATTTGGTTTCAGCTTTGAAAAACTTAACTTTTCTCATACAGGAATTTGTCAACTCCTGTCCATACAAACAAAGGAATTTCAGTCACACGGCAATCAGCTTTTGACCGTCAATTTAATATATGGTACTCCCCTATTTCGCTTCTACTTACAAGGAAGCAAGTAATAACACTATTTCTGCTAATTTTTCCTGTTTCCATGAAGTAAACAGAAGCATAATCATTTTAATAATATATTTTTTCAGAGATGTAGAGAAAGTCATGTGAATGGGACACATCCGATTTTTTATACCAGCATTAGTAAGATGGGGATGGATCTTGTAAATTGTCTGTGCTATACCTTGCAGATTCGAAGTATAGGTTAGTGCAACTTTGGAAACGTCACTGAATTATTACTATATCTTGGTTCCACCGCTTAAACTACCACTAAATCTATTTAGGTATTAGTTTTCTCAATTTTACTCACCGAAACATTGTATTACTAACGTTTAAGTTTCATCAAAGCACGCGATTTCCATTAAAATATACCAAAAGTATTCGTTTGCTTTACTTTCTTACAACAATTTCAATTGTTTCACTAGACAACAGTCAGGTGGTGTCTAAATCGTTCATAGTTGACGTTCATGTTGCAAAATTAAGAACTACCAATATTTGAAAACTGCTTATCACTAGCCATTAAAAGGTTGTGGAACCATCGTTGGTGGTTTGTTATTAGATCACTAGAGTCGCTTTATAATTGATTTTAAGGCATGAGCTGTCTTTTTTTACATCATGACCATGATTTGCAACATTTTTACAAAAAATACCGCGATGTGCCAACCTACCGATTCTAAAAGTGATTCTGTGTTTTTAGAGTTCTGAATCCATTATTGTTGTGTAAATACGTGATTTTCGTGTAACTTGTTTTTAGTAGTTTTCATTGGTATCACCAAAACTACGAAAGAAGCGAGCATGCTCTGTAATAGGTTTTGGTTAGTGTGTAAAGAAACTGATTTTCCTGTACTTTGATTTCAATAATTTCCTCTGGTTTCACCAAAGCATGCGAGCGAAGGGGTGTGTGTGTGTGTGTGTGTGTGTGTGTGTGTGTGTGTGTGTGTGTGTGTGTGTGTGTGTGTGTGTGTGTGTGTGTGTGTGTGTGTGTGTGTGTGTGTGTGTGTGTGTGTGTGTGTGTGTGTGTGTGTGTGTGTGTGTGTGTGTGTGTGTGTGTGTGTGTGTGTGTGTGTGTGTGTGTGTGTGTGTGTGTGTGTGTGTGTGTGTGTGTGTGTGTGTGTGTGTGTGTGTGTGTGTGTGTGTGTGTGTGTGTGTGTGTGTGTGTGTGTGTGTGTGTGTGTGTGTGTGTGTGTGTGTGTGTGTGTGTGTGTGTGTGTGTGTGTGTGTGTGTGTGTGTGTGTGTGTGTGTGTGTGTGTGTGTGTGTGTGTGTGTGTGTGTGTGTGTGTGTGTGTGTGTGTGTGTGTGTGTGTGTGTGTGTGTGTGTGTGTGTGTGTGTGTGTGTGTGTGTGTGTGTGTGTGTGTGTGTGTGTGTGTGTGTGTGTGTGTGTGTGTGTGTGTGTGTGTGTGTGTGTGTGTGTGTGTGTGTGTGTGTGTGTGTGTGTGTGTGTGTGTGTGTGTGTGTGTGTGTGTGTGTGTGTGTGTGTGTGTGTGTGTGTGTGTGTGTGTGTGTGTGTGTGTGTGTGTGTGTGTGTGTGTGTGTGTGTGTGTGTGTGTGTGTGTGTGTGTGTGTGTGTGTGTGTGTGTGTGTGTGTGTGTGTGTGTGTGTGTGTGTGTGTGTGTGTGTGTGTGTGTGTGTGTGTGTGTGTGTGTGTGTGTGTGTGTGTGTGTGTGTGTGTGTGTGTGTGTGTGTGTGTGTGTGTGTGTGTGTGTGTGTGTGTGTGTGTGTGTGTGTGTGTGTGTGTGTGTGTGTGTGTGTGTGTGTGTGTGTGTGTGTGTGTGTGTGTGTGTGTGTGTGTGTGTGTGTGTGTGTGTGTGTGTGTGTGTGTGTGTGTGTGTGTGTGTGTGTGTGTGTGTGTGTGTGTGTGTGTGTGTGTGTGTGTGTGTGTGTGTGTGTGTGTGTGTGTGTGTGTGTGTGTGTGTGTGTGTGTGTGTGTGTGTGTGTGTGTGTGTGTGTGTGTGTGTGTGTGTGTGTGTGTGTGTGTGTGTGTGTGTGTGTGTGTGTGTGTGTGTGTGTGTGTGTGTGTGTGTGTGTGTGTGTGTGTGTGTGTGTGTGTGTGTGTGTGTGTGTGTGTGTGTGTGTGTGTGTGTGTGTGTGTGTGTGTGTGTGTGTGTGTGTGTGTGTGTGTGTGTGTGTGTGTGTGTGTGTGTGTGTGTGTGTGTGTGTGTGTGTGTGTGTGTGTGTGTGTGTGTGTGTGTGTGTGTGTGTGTGTGTGTGTGTGTGTGTGTGTGTGTGTGTGTGTGTGTGTGTGTGTGTGTGTGTGTGTGTGTGTGTGTGTGTGTGTGTGTGTGTGTGTGTGTGTGTGTGTGTGTGTGTGTGTGTGTGTGTGTGTGTGTGTGTGTGTGTGTACGCGTGTGCGCTTGTACGCGTGTGCGCGTTGGTGCGTGGGTGGGTGGGTGGGTGTGTGCGTGCGTGCGTAAATATACTGATTTTCGTATACTTTGGTTTTAATAATTGTCACTGGTGGCACCAAAGCATGCGAGCGGAGCGAACATGCGCTATCTTAGGTTTAGGTCGTGCATTAAACAAACTACTTAGTTTTCGTCTACTTTGGTTTTAATCATTTCGATTGTTCCATCCAAAGCATGTGAGCGAAGGAAGCATTAGGTGTGTTAGGTTTGGATTAATGTGTATCAATAAACTGACTTTCCTGTATTTGGTTTTAATAATTTCCACCGGTTTAACCAACTGAGCCTTAGCGCTCCATTGTTAATGTGTGAGTGTTAGTGACTTTTGAGCTTCACTTTTTTTTCTTTCTTGTTTGGTGACTCTATCTACGTTGGTAGCATACACATTTCATTGTTTCTAGACCATAAATACTTACTTCCCGCCTAGTAACAGCTGTTAAATCTTCCCCCACCATGATAATTTTCGTGAATTTTGCTATTTAAGAGAGAGTATTTACAGGGTGTGAACGGTGGGATATTCCAATTCTAGATGAAAACACATTAGCTCCTTGATCCTCTGAAGTGGATTATAAGGTTAGTTTCAATTCTTAAAGATATATTTATAATATGGTACTCTCGTATAGCTTTACCGTCACTGACACCAATGGTATTTTCATAAAAGTTGCAGAGCTGTGGAAAAGTGAAAATAAATTCACTTAGTTGATTGTCCAGTAGTGGTTTGATCGACAGAGGAGAGTCAGCAATTGTGGATGAATTATCAGAGGGTTTAGCATTCTTGGTTACAGGAGTAGACTTGCATCAGATGAATCGTCTTGTGAGTGCCCATCGGTGATCCTCTGAAGTGCGGGCCGCTACACTGCTGGAAGATGACAGCGGGAGCCTTGTGCGAACACAAATATCCATAGGTCTTCGTGATTTACAGAAAAGCTCTCAGGTAGTTTTTGAAAGTCATCAGGTGAAACATACAGCTGACGTCGAAAGCTTAATACATGGGAATAGCCTGGAGTATTAAGCCCAGCACGAATGTGACTAATAGCAGAAGAAGATGTAATGCCATAGCTAATCAAGGATTGTTCCAGAACAGAGTTGGGTATAACAGGGCAGACGTTGGATAGTATAACATGACGTTGTTTGGTCAAAAGGGGGCACAGCCCCAATGTTACATTGCTTTCAGGGATAGTTGAGTGCCACGCACTAATTGATTCAGCTATCTGCTTGTTTGATAAGTAGATGCATACTCGGTTATTTCAAATTCTAGAAACAATAGGAATGTGTGAAGGATCTGTGATTTCACAATGGCATAGATATATTCTTTAAGAGGAATGCCATCATGTGCCTCGATTACAATAGCCTGATCCTTTGTCGGTCCAATTTGAGCAATCGTAGAATAGCTTTTGGTTGTGTTGGTCATTTGAGAATTCATTTTTAGGTTACCTTGTTGCATTTGCGTTGCAGTAGGATTCCAAGTGGCCGAGTCAATTCTGGTCCGGGAACGTTAACTCTCACACTGTTAGACTATGCTCCTTTGACTTGTAGAAAAACCCAGTCTGATATAACTTTGTTTATATCCAAAAATGTATTATTATATTGCACTAAAGCACAGAGAAAACAAACTCGGTCCCCTTTTTCTTTTGTTCTCCCACTTAAGTTTCTCTACCTATGCTGCAACAAACTATTCATTCAACATTAGCAGAAATGGTTTTAATACGATATATATTTCCTTGTACAAAAGGAATAAGCCAAAGCTATTCAAACATTTTAAAAGCCGGTCTTTATGTGATGGTATGGAAATTCCGTTCCGTTAGCATGCTAAGAATGGATATATATATACGAATAACGACCTTTTAGTTTAGAAAAATGTGGAAACTTTAACATATAACAAGCAATATATTGTAAATGGTTAGCTACAAAACAAAAATATATTTAACATAAATTGTGTATTTTGACGAGATGTACATTTTCGTGTAGTAGATTTTTGTTTATCTCTGACGGTTTACCAACTATGCAAAAATAATTTAGAATAAAGAGAAGTTCTGAGGCTGTTCCCAGGAAATTCAGGCTATACGTTACGTTTCTAATATAAATATTTTAATATAGGTACGACATTTTAATCAAAATCGTTGGAGGGCTAAATACCTAACTTGGTATTTAAGTTTGGTATATTCTAAGGATGCAACACGAAAGAAACCCCCCCCCCAACTACCGATAATGAAAAAAAATCGAATTTTTTTATTTTATCAAAAATGGCTCTAACGATTTTGATTAAAATCTCTTATATTTTAGATATTTATATGTCAAATAAAATGTATATCTTGAATTTTCTGGAAATAGCCTCTGAAGACCTCTTTATTCTGGATGAGTTTTATCGAATTTTGCATAGCTGGTTAACCGTAAGAGATAGACAAAAGCTTATTGTACAAAAATGTAGATCACGATAATACATAGGATTTATGTCATATACTTTTCTTTCGTGGAGTTGGCCGTTTTCGGGATATTCCTTGTTTATTGATTTCAGTTCTCATACGGGAACTTGTCAACTCCTGGCCACGCAAAGAAACGGATTTCAATCCCATAGCAACCACATTTTAAAACATTTGACTGTCGGTTTAGCCTGTGTATCCCTTTATTTCCCGTCGCCCTCTGGAAATTATTAATACAATTAAGGATATAGAAGTTAAAATTTGAATTATTTATTCTAAATATTATAGACTTTTTGATTGGAAATCAAAGGTACTTTGTTATACCGTAATGATTACCATGCTAACTTCATATACCCAAGATTGCGGGTTCACATTCGGCGGAGGACAATGGATTTTTTCGGGTGTAAAAATCCGTAGCATGGCTTCCTTCGGAAGTGAAGTAAAGCCGTTGGTCCCGTGTCGTAGATTTACGGTACGTAAAAGAACTCAAGCCTGATAGAGAGGCCTCTGAGCTGAGAACCACAGTAGTTAAAAAGCGTCCATAGATAACACGCCATTTACATTTTGGTTATTTCCCTTCTGCATATAAGGTACTAAATAATAAAACCGTTTCTACTAATGTTTTATCTCAATTAGCATGACGTAGATAGAAGAATGGGCTTATTAACAATAATTAAAAAACAATAACAATAATAATTTGTTACAGAGATATAGAGAAAGTCATGTGGATGGAGCACTTCAGAATTTTTTTTCTTCCAATTTCCAGGGTGACAGTTTTAGTTTTACTTAAATATGAATGCGATGTTCATTTCTTTGAACCAAGACTAGCCATTACTAACTATACTGACTTATTGCTTTTAAATAAACCCTTCTATTAAGAGATTAACCGTATATCGTGAATAACATGAAAGAACGGTTAGAAAAAGATTTTCTTTTATCGATTTAGTAGAAGATAGGATCAGTATGAAAGGCTGATGCACCTGCGATATATTTTTACTTACTCATAGCACGAATGTACACCGTGGACACAAAACATGAGTCTTCCCCAGATACTTGTGTCGATCGAAGAGCTTCGAGTATCTTTAAAAGCTGTGTTCAAAATACACACGAAAAAATCTGATGTGTTCCATTCACATGACTTTCTCTACATCTCTGCAACAAACTATTGTTAAAAAGCACATGCTTCTATGTACTTCATTCTAATCGAGAAAAAATTAGTAGAAATAGTCTTATTACTTACTTGCTTCCTTGTAAGTAGAAGGGAAATAAGGGAGCACCATAGGTTAAAGTGATAGTCAAAAGCTGTTTGCTATGTGACTGAAGTTCCTTTGTATGGACAGGAGTTGACAAATCCCTGTATGAGAAAAGTATAAGTTCTTCAAAGTGAAACTAAAAACAAGGAGTATCTAAAAAACGATCAACTTCCCGAAAAAATGTATACTACATATATTGTGTGTTTTAACATGCTCTACATTTTTTGTGTGATAAGCTTTTCTCCATCTCTTATAGTTTAACAGTTATGCAAAATTCCGTAAAATTCATTCAGAATAAAGTACTGTTCACAGGCTATTAGCAGAAAATTCAAGATATACATTTATTTGTCAAAGATATACCTTTGATATACGATATTTTAATCAAAATTGTTAAAGCCATTTTTGAGCAAATCAAAATGTTTCAAAAAAAGTTCCATGTAAAGGGTAGTTGTGGATGGGGGAATTTTCTTAGAAGTCTTGGTGTCGCATCCTTGGGAAATACAAAACTTAAATGCCAAGTTTGGTATTTAACGGTATTTTCATTTTTAGCTATGCTGTCCACAGACACACACACGCACACATGGACCTCTTTTCAAAAATGTTTTTCTGGTTTCAGGGTGACCCAAAACATGTATTTCCGGTAAAATCTCGGTATGGAAATTTTGGGTGCATTGCAATACCTTCTCTATACACTATGTACATAGTACGTGTAGAGAAAGTAAAAGTTGTACAGTGGTCTATGACTGACAGCGTAATGTTTTAACTTATGAGTACTGAAATGTCCCTCGTCCCTCGCGCTTTCATAATCCGGAACTCCTCAAGCATCTAGAGACACATATAGAAAATTTAAAGCAGAAATATGTTAATTCTGAGGTTATATTAATGGGAGATTTTAAGTTTAGGCTTGGTGAAAATGACGTTAATGGAGGGAATAGCTGGATGAATAGCGATATATTGGAGAAACCTGAGAAGATTAGATAGTTGATAAAGAGTATGAGAGATTTATAGAATTCTGTAAATTGAATAACTTTGATATTTTCAATGGGAATTATGGTCAAGATGTGGATAGGGAATATGCATTTCTCAGTAAAAATCGGCAAAGTGTGATTCATTATGTATTATGGCCAACTGACTTGGGGTATATTTTAAGGTACTACATTTAAGTTCTAACAATGAAATTTTCCATTGATAGTGGACATAAAAATATATATACAGAGAAAATGGTTATAGTTCATGTATGAGAGGCAAAGTGTAACATAGAAGAAAACAATATTTGCCAATGGAAAGAAGAGTATTGCAATAAATTTAGGCAGCCATTAAATTCCAATTATGGCCAGATATGTCAGTGTGAATAAGTTTTATGACAAAAGAACAAGAAATTGAACATATGAATATTCTAAATATATAATGATAAGAGCTGGGGATGAATTGTAAATGAAAAAGAGGGTCTACAAAAGAGATGAGGACTGGCTTGAAGAAGAATCTAGAGTAACTAAAAGCAAATCAAACAGTGCTCATAAAGTGGAGGGATTTAGGATAATTGGAATTAAAGCATGATATATGCAAGGGAGGGGTTGATATAATTCATTACTTGAATAAAAGGAAATAAGCTGGAGGGAAAAAAATGAAAATAATTTGATACGGATCCTAAATGAAAATAATGTAAATGAAAGGCTATAAAATCAATTTATAATATTTATCTAAAAAACCTAGCATACAACTAGGAGAATTGAAGGAATATTTTACAGAACTGTATGGAGGGGAAAGAGTAAAAATGAGATAGGAAACCGGGAAATAATTATGTAGATATACTGGATAATGTAATAAGAAGTGAAAAAATAATTCAGCAGGTGAAATTAATGGAGAGAGAAGAGAGAGAGAGAGAGAGAGAGAGAGAGAGAGAGAGAGAGAGAGAGAGAGAGAGAGCGACTGGAATGCATGTCATCCCGACAGAGTTCCTTAAAAAAGGGTGCACTGAAATAAATAGAGTTAAGGTTTAACCAATTAAAATGAAGGGTTATATACCGGAAAGGTGGAGGAAAGTAATTAAACATCCAATACACAAAGGCAAGGGTAGTGTTGACAAACCAAACAACTACAGAGGCATTGCAATACTATCAAATGTAGGAAAATTATCATTGGTATTATGGCAAGTAGGATACTAACATGGGTTAAAAAATATAATATTCCCTCGGAATTTCAGATGGTCTTTAGAACAGGGAGAACAGCTAGTACTTTATTTATTATAAAAACATTGGTAAATAAATACTTGAAAGACAAGAGAGGAAAGTTATATATGTCTCTTGTGGAGTTAGACAAAGCATACGATCGGATAGAGCTACATTTGCTGTGGTATAAATTGTTGAGTGAAGGGGTGAGTAAAGGAATGGTGCACACTCTTAGAAAGAGAATACCTTTTTTATAAGACTGGAGGAAGAGGTTATAACAAGAGAAATCCAGCAAGAGAAAGGCCTCAGGCAAGGATGTAAGTTAAGTCCGGTCCTATTTAATTTATATAGATGATATATTAATGGAAATTGGGAAGAATAAAAACTCTATTCCAATAATTAATAATATCCAGATTCCAGAATTGCTGTTTACAGATGAGCTAGTTGTAGGTGCAATCGTGTAGTCGTTTAAAGTAATCCTTGCAGGAATTAAATTATTATTATTATTATTATTATTACTACCACCACCACCGCCGCCACCGCCGCTGCCGCTGCCGCCGCCGCCGCCGCCGCCATCGCTACCGCTACTGCTACCACCGCCACTACCGCTACTGCCGCTACTGCCGCTGCTGCTGCTGCTACTACTACTACTACTACTACTACTACTACTACTACTACTACTACTACTACTACTACTACTACTACTACTACTACTACTACCACTACTACTACTACTACCACTACCACCACCACCACCACCACCGCCACCGCCGCCGCCACCGCCACCGCCACCGCCCCCGCCTCCGCCTCCGCCGCCGCCACCGCCGCTACCGCCGCCACCGCCACCGCCGCTACCGCCGCTATCACACCGCTACCGCCGCTACCACCCCGCTACCGCCGCTACCACCCCGCTACCGCCGCTACCGCCGCCACCGCCGCCGCCGCCGCCGCCACCGCCGCTACCGCCGCTACCACCCCGCTACCGCCGCTACCGCCGCTACCACCGCTACCACCCCGCTACCGCCGCTACTACCCCGCTACTACCGCTACCACCCCGCTACCGCCGCTACCGCCGCTACTACCGCTACCGCCGCTACTACCGCTACCGCCGCTACCGCCGCTACCACCCCGCTACCGCCGCTACCACCCCGCTACCGCCGCTACCGCCGCTACCACCGCTACTACCGCTACCACCCCGCTACCGCCGCTACCGCCGCTACCGCCGCTACCACCGCTACCGCCACCACCGCCACCACCACCACCACCACCACCACCACCATTATAAGAATAGAGTTTGAAAGTGAACCAGGACAAGACACAGATTATAGTGTTCAAAAAAAAAGGGAAGAAATAGAGCAAGTATGAAAAATGGAAGAATGAAAATATAAAAGAGTATAGGGTAGTGAGAGAATGTATTTATCTAGGAGTTAAAATAGACAGAGGTGGTAATTGGGGAAAACAATAAAAAAAATTGCATTGGCAAAAGGAAAAGGAGCTTTATCAGCTATCAGAAGTTGCAAATACCATGTTCCTAATATAAATATTTAGATGATTAGAAAAGGTGTAAATATTGTGGTTGAGGCAAAAATGCTATATGGGATAGAAGTATGGGGATTAGAAGGAGGGAATTCATAAAAGAGGTGCATAGGATATTTTGTAAATAAATGCTTGGGCTGCCAAATGCAACCGTTAGGCAGGTAGCACAAGTAGAGCTGGGTAAGGAAAAGCTTATAGAAAGGGCATTGACATTTTGGTATAGAATATGTAACTTGGAAAGAAGGATTTTGTTAAAACAGTGTTTAGTATATCAAGAAAAAAGTTTAAAGAATGGTAGACTATCTCAGAAATAACTTAGAAAGTAGTGGGTTAGGGTTTTTATCATCCGTATGTTGGTTTATCTGAGAAACAGTGAACTTTTTCCGTCCATTAAAATTCCCTTTCCATTGCTATAATAGTTATTCAGTAGCTTTCAATTCAGGTTATAAAATTTATATTTTGTGTATTCGTAATCAACTAGCAATTTTAAGATATAATTTAATTTGCATGGACTCTTTTCTCAGGCACTTAGTTCCAGTAGCTGCTACTGAATAAAAATATAAGTTTTGAATTCAATAATAACGTTTTATTTCACTCTTAAACTTTGAGTAACGAAAATTCATTTAATTTAACACATTGATAATATAATAAATTACAATACACACTATCAATATAACTTATAAGTCGATGTAGTTTCTCAATAGCGTGTTTAATTTGCACGCTGGATTCTCTAATTATTCATTTCAATTCCTTTACAAATCATTTTCATATTTCACAATTTACAGGTTAATTATGTTTACTAATTTTACATATAACTTCTTAAGTAAATGCATTTCTTTAAGAGATTAGTTATTCTCTAAATTTACGCGATATACCATCGTGGCATTCAACGTTATTGCACTTATGTCCATTTTCTTCTTCTTGTTTTTATCGTCTCTAAGCACAATTTTTCAAACAAAGACAGGAGACAATATAATCTTAATTCTTTTGTTCTTTCCTTAAGGAAACAAGCTAATAAACATTCATATATTCGTTCATTGTTGATACGTAATTCTTCCTTTTTAACCACTAATACTACAAATTACAGGTAATTACATAAAATTGCACGGTTACACAATAACTTTCCGTTGCAGGGGAAATGTGGAGAAGAAGAGAAAATAAAGTGTATAATTTCTGGAAATCGGCAAGGAAAAGATCTGAGGGTATAGAAATACAAAAAGTATTTAGTGAGATAGCTGAAAAGAGATCTTTACTTTTTTTTATATGCCAATGAAAGACTCATGGGGAAGGGAAAAGGATATAGATATGACAAACAAAGAGGAGTGAGAAAATCGAAATGGCGTGTTATTTATGGACGCTCTTTAACTGCTGTGGTTCTTAGCGTCCCATTCTATTATGGCCGTGAAAGACCGCTTAATTTTGCTCAGAGGCCTCTCTATCAGGCTTGAGGTTCTTTTACATGCCGTAAATCTACGACACGGGACCAACGGCTTTACTTCCCTTCCGAACGAAGCCATGCTAAAGATTTTTACATCCCGAAAAAAATCCATCGTTCTCCGCCGGGTTTGAACTCGCGATCTTGAGCATATGAAGTTAGCACGGTAACCATTTAACCACGGAGGAGTGAGAAGGCATTGTTTTCATGAAAGCAGTAATTAAAGGGTTTAAGGAAGGGTATTCCACAAAATCAACGTCCTATTTGTGGCAGGAATTAAGACATGAAACATATATTATTTACATGTAAAGGGGCTGAAGTTTGGAGAAAAGAGTATATCAATACAAATCTGATGTGTACCATTCACATGACTTTCTCTACATCTCTGCAGCAAATTACTCTTAGAAAGCTTATACTTCTATTTACTTCATGTTAATCAGGAAAAAAAAAAAAAAAAAAAAAAAAAAAAAAAAAAAAAAAACAGAAATAGTCTTAATAATTGGTTCCTTGTAAGTAGAAGCGAAATAAGAGTGTGCCATAGTTTAAAGTGATAGTCAAAAGCTGGTTGCTATGTCACTGTAGTTCCTTTGTTTGTATGGGCAGCAGTTGACAACTTCCTATATGAGAAAAGCTTAAGTTTTCATAGCAGAAACCAAAAGTAAGGAATGACTAAAAAACGATGGACTCCACGAAAAAAATGTATATAACATAAATTGTGTGTGTTAACATGCTCTAGATTTTTCGTTAGTAAGTTTTTGCCCATCTCTTACGGTTTAGCAGTTATGCAAAATTCCGCAAAATTCATCCAGAATAAAGTAGTCTTCAGAGGCTATTCCCAAAAAATTCAATGTATACATTTTATTTGTCAGATAAATATCTTTAATATACGGACTTTTAATCAAAATCGTTAGAGCCATTTTTGAGAAACTAAAAATTTTCGAAAAAAGTTTCATGTAAAGGGTAGAAGGGGGTGTGGTTTTTTCTCAAAATCTTCGTGTCGCAGACACATGGATACACACATGGACACACACACACACACACGGACCTTTTTCCGAAAATGCCTCTTTTAATAAAGGGGACCCTAAAACATATATTTCTGGTGAAATCTCGGTATGGAATTTTTGTAATACCTTCTCTATACACTATGTACATTGTGCATATAGAGAAAGTAAAAATCTAATGTGTTCCATTCATATGACTTTCTCTATATTTCTGCAACAAGTTATTGTTAACAAGCTTATGCTTCTATTTACTTCATACTAATCGAGAAAAAATCAGCAGAAATAGTCATATTACTTGCTTCCTTGTAAGTAGGAGCGAAATGAGGGAGTACAATTGTTTAAAGTGATAGTCAATAGTTGGTTGCTATGTGACTGAAGTTCCTTTGTTTGTATGGACTGGAATTGTTAAACTCCTGTATGAGAAAATTAGGTTTTTTAGAGCTGAAACGAAAAAAAAAAAAACAAGGAGTATCTAAAAAACGATCAACTCCACGAAAAAATGTATATGAGATAAATTGTGTGTTTTAAAATGCTCTACATTTTTTGTATCGTAGGTTTTTGTCCATCTCTTACGGTTAAGCAGTTATGTAAAATTCCGTAAAATTCATCCAGAATAATGCAGTCTTCAGAGGCTATTCCCAGAAAATTAAAGATATACATTTTATTTGTCTTGTAAATATCTTCAATACACGAAATTTTAATCAAAATCGTTAGAGCCATTTTTGAGAAAATCAACATTTTCGAAAAAAAGCTCCATTTAAAGGGTAGTTTGGGGTGGGGGGATTTTTTCCTTCAAAATCTTCGTGTCGCATCCCTGGAAGATACAAAACTTAAATACCAACTTTGGTATTTTACCGACTTTTCGTTTTTGAGCTATCGTGTTCACAGACACACGAACACACACACACGCGCGGACCTTTTTCTGAAAATGCTTTTTTACTTTCTCTATTGGCACTATGTACATAGTGCATAGAGAATGTGTTGCACTCCATCAAAAAATTCGATACCGAGATTTCAATGGCAATATATGTTTCAGGGTCCCCTTTATCTAAAAAAAAAAAAGCATTTTCGGAAAAAGGTCCGTGTGTCCGTGTATCTGTGAACACGATAACTCAAAAACGAAAAGCAGGTAAAATACCAAACTTGGTATATAAGTTTAGCATCTTCCAGGGATGCGACACGGAGATTTTGAGAAAAATCTCCCCACCCCCAACTACCCTTTACATGGAGCTTTTTTCGAAAATTTTGATTTTTTCAAAAATGGCTCTAACGATTTTGGTTAAAATTTCGTATATTAAAGATATTTACCTGACAAATAAAATGTATAGCTTGAATTTTCTGGGAATAGCCTCTGAAGAGTAGTTTATTCTGGATGAATTTTACTAAATTTTGAATAATTGCTAAACCGTAAGAGATGGACAACATTTTACTAAACAGAAATGTAGAGCACGTTAAAACACACAATTTATGTTATATACATTTTTTTCGTGGAGTTCGTCGTTTTTGTGACATTCCTTATTTTTGGTTTCTGCTCTGAAAAACTTATACATTTCTCATACAGGAATTTGTCAACTGCTGTCCATACAAACAAAGGAACTTCAGTAACATAGCAACCAGCTTTTGATTATCACTTTAGCCTATGGTACTCCCTTATTTCACCCTTACTTACAAGGAAGCAAGTAATATGACTATTTCTGCTAAATTTTTCTGATTAGCATGAAGTAAGTAGAAGTATAAGCTTTTTAAGGATAATTTGTTGCAGAAATGTGGAGAAAATCATGTGAATGGTACACATAAGATTTTTTACTTTCTCTATACGTACTATGTACATAGTGTATAGAGAAGGTGTTGCACTGCACCAAAAAATTCGATACCGAGATTTCACCAGAAATATATGTTTTAGGTTCCCCTGTATCAAAAAAAAGTTTTTTCAGAAAAAGGTTCGTGTGTCATTGTGTCCATGTGTCTTTGAACACGATAACACGAAAACGAAAAGTCAGTAAAATACCAAACTTGGTATTTAGGTTTTGTATCTCTCAGGGATGCGACACGAAGATTTTGAGAAAAATCTCCCCACCCCAAACTACCCTTTACATAGAACTTTTTTCGAAATTTTTGATTTTTCTAAAAATGGCTCTAACGATTTTGATTAAAATATCGTATGTTAAAAATATTTACCTGACAAATAAAATGTATATTTTGAATTTTCTGGGAATAGCCTCTCAAGACTAAGTATTTTACCGAATTTTGCATAACTGCTAAACCGTAAGAGATTGACAAAAATTTACCACACAACAAATGTAGAGCACTTTAAAACACACAATTTAAGTTCTGTACATTTTTTTTCGTGGAGGTGATTGTTTTTGAGATATTCCTTGTTTTTGGTTTCAGCTATAAAAAAATTATTCTTTTCTCACACAGGACTTTATGAACCCGTGTCCATACAAACAAAGGAACTTCAGTCACATAGCAACCAGCCTTTGACTATCACTTTAACTTATGGTACTTCCTTATTTCGCTTCTACTTACAAGGAAGCAAGTAATAAGTCTATTTCTACTAATATTTTCTCGGTTAGCAGGAAGTAAATAGAAGCATAAGCTTTTTAAAAATAATTTGTTGCAGAGATATACAGAAAGTCATGTGAATGTAACACATCAGATTTTTTCTTTTATACTGACCATGTTTCTTTGGCATGTCAACAACTGAAGCCTTGCAAAGCCAAATTTTCAAATTTGAGTTTTGTACAGCTAAGTAGGCTATGAAGCAGCGCCAATGCACACTTAACCTATGTTCTAAACCAGTTTTTACTTTTTCTATACGCACTATGTACATAGTGTATAGAGAAGGTATTGCATTCCACCCAAAAATTCGATACCGAGATCTCACCGGAAATGTTTTAGGGTCCCCTTTATCTAAAAAAAGCAATTTCAGAAAAAGGTCCGCGCGCGCGCGTGTGTGTGCGTGTGTGTGTTGGTGTCCGTGTGTCAGTGTGTCCGTGGGTCTGTGAACACGATAACTCAAAAACGAAAATTCGGTAAAATATCAAAATATCAACTTGGTTTAAGTTTAGTATCTTCCAGGGATGCGACACGAAGATTTTGAGAAAAATCCCAACACCCTTTACATGGAACTTTTTTCGAAAATTTCAATTTTCTCAAAAATGGCTCTAACGATTTTGATTAACATTTCGGATATTAAAGATATTTACCTGACAAATAAAATGTACATCTTGAATTTTCTGGGAAATGCATCTGAAGATTAGTTTATTCTGGATGAATTTTACTGAATTTTGAATAACTGCTAAACCGTAAGAGATGGACAAAAACTTACTACACAAAAAATGTAGAACACGTTAAAACACACAATTTATGTGATATACATGTTTTTCGTGGAGTTCGTCGTTTTTAAGACATTCCTTATTTTTGGTTTCTGCTATGAAAAACTTATGCTTTTCTCATACAGGAATTTGTCAACTGCGGTCCATACAAACAAAGCAACTTCAGTGACATAGCAACCAGCTTTTGATTATCATTTTAACCTATGGTACTCCCTTATTTCGCTTCTACTTACAAGGAAGCAAGTAATATGGCTATTTCTGCTATTTTTTTACTGATTAGCTTGAAGTAAATAGAAGTATAAGCTTTTAAGAATAATTTGTGGCAGAGATGTAGAGAAAGTCATGTGAATGGAACACATCAGATTTTTAGTTATTCCTGTCGCCAACAGATGACATACATCATATGTCAAGACCCCTTTTCACTTCTAAAGGAATTATGGAGCATTCTTCTTGCACAGATGATTATGTTGAGTGAAAGGTGGATTAGAGGTAGAGTTACTGGTAAAGAGAAGAAGAGGGGGGAATACCACTTTCAAGGACAGAAGAGGTGGTGTGAAGATATTCAAGTGTACTGTTAAAGACAGAAATCAAGTAAAAGATCATACTCAGTCTATATCAACAGTACCAAGTCACTATGCTAGGCATAAGTCTACAAAAGAGTATCTCAGTTCCGACTTGAATATTAATAGAGTTTACAAGGAATTCAAAACAACGCACCCTGGGTTATGTAACATACAAGTTCTATCGTAAAGTTTTTCATACTGACTCCTAAAATCTCACCTTTCGAAAACCTAAGGTGGAATCTTGCAAAACATGTGATTTGCTAAAGGTAAAGTGTTCTGATAAGACTGAAGCGAGAAGAGCAACTGGAATTGCATCACAGAACGCTTTCAATGCCATGAAAAATGATACAATTTCCAACTCATTGTCTGCCAGTGATACATGTATCTTAAGCATAGATTTGCAGTTTTCCAGGTACCAAGTTAACACACACTCTAACACGTGTGCCGTCTATAACTTTGGTACTCACATTCAAAATGCTTTAGATACTGTGATGTGTCTTTGGCATGAAGGCGAGTCATCACGAGGAGGGAATGAGGTTGCTTCATGTTTACTGCGTGCAATCAACGAGGAACTTACCACATCAAAGAAGAAGACGGTGATTTGGAATGATAATTGCTGCGGTCAGCGTGAAAACCCTGTGATGATCTTTCTATACCTTATTTTTGGTTGCCATGGGAATGTTCGATAAGATAAGATGCTCGATACATTTCTAGTGGTGGGTCACAGCTTTGGTTCTGCAGATTGTGATTCTGCCTTAATCGAACATCGTTGGAGGGTTACAGAGCGTAACAATCAAGTTCTGGAACATGTTGCTACAGCCATTGAAGAAAATGAAATGGCGTGTTATTTACGGACGCTCTTTAACTACTGTGGTTCTCAGCGTCCCATTCTACACTGGGCGTGAAAGACTGCTTAATTTTGCTCAGAGGCCTTTCTATCAGGCTTAAGGTTGTTTTACATGCCGTAAATCTACGACACGAGACCAACGGCTTTACTTCCCTTCCGAAGGAAGCCATGCTAAGGATTTTTACGCCCTAAAAAATCCATCGTCCTCCACCATTGAAGAAGCGAGACCATCTCGGCCATTTAAGATTTTGTACATGGGAGGAAAATTCTTTGACATTGATGAAAGCAGCGTCTCTGACAATCAATGCATTTACACTAAAAAAATCTCTAAGGCTGCTTGGATTGTAGTAGAAAAATCTGTTTGTGAAAATCAGAGATAGCTTCAATTACCTCTCTGATTTCAGAGCCTTCAAAGTTCTGAAGTCGGGAGTCACAATGGAATGCTTAGCTAAAATAAAATCTCATGTCCTTCCGGAAACAGTTGCTCTGTTTGCTATGAAACAAGAAGACTTGAGGAAAACGCTTCCTTGCGTTGACCAAGAAAACGAGCATCTTTTCGAGATCTTTTGGCCTACCTGTTGTGTGCTTAATGTCATCATTGATAGTGGCCTAATAGTATTAATAGCACTGATATTATTAATTTTGCTTTATTTATAAAACGTGTCCAAACCTAGGCAAAGATAGCAATGTACTTACCTCTGTTTAATATTCATTTTAGGTGTCACGTAGTCTCTTTCCAGTTATGTCAATTTCAAAACTATTTTATTATCTGTATGAGTAACTATAATCTAAGCAAATATATGTAAACAGCCAAGCATAAACGTAAGAATGTTTATAATTTGTTTCCGTATTGAATATCCAATGCATAATACAGGTTTTACTTATTTCTCAAAAATATAAATTTGTCACTTAGCTTCTTTCGGTTTGTAAGGCCTCAACTACTATTACACACACCATAATAAATAACTCTTTAAGTACTAGAAATACAATGGCAAAACATCTATATAACATAATTAAGCTTGAAAATTATTTATATTTTCCATTTCCTTTTCTTATACCTATTACTATTGGATTTTTTTTTCAAACACTATTTAACAATTTTTCATATAATCATTTTAATTATTTCCACTACAAAATTTTAATTAATCTTTATTGCTTTATCTCTTGAGTATATATACACACCAAACATATATTTTGTTTACATTTCCCGTGCCCTCTTATGTTACAGAACTATTAATAAATTATTAAGAGGATATATCACAATTGTTTTTCTTCTCCTTCATTCATTCTCACCTTTTACTGATATGGCTTTAATATCATGTTGTATGATTAAATGACTCGTTTAGTAGGTTCTGATTAAAGTTTATGTATTGTACCAGTTGCTCTATTGTCGATGACACAATACCCTGAGATAATTTGAAATTACTTATATCTCTCTTTCCAGTAAATTCGAATTTGATCTTCTGTCATAAATTTAGTTATATACCTTCCATCCAGCGTTAGACGTATTCTCCGGTCTTTCTTTACATTCCAACAAATAGAATTTATAACCTGAGAATTACTTGATTCTATAATTCCATTTTCCAACATCTTATCTATTAATTTATGTGCCCCCCCTCTTAGAGCTATTGGTAAATTGTCATACGTATGTCGATATGATGGTGCTTCACTAATTTGAAATGTATGTTGGTAATTGTTACATATACCTGGTATGTCGCTAAATACATCTTTATCTCCGGTTGAAATCTTACTTAAAGTTTCTCTTTGTGAGTCATTTATACCCTCCGTTTTAAGACATCTCTGTCACATTTCGTCCGAAATTTTCAGGTTGCCTACATTTTCTGTCCTTTTAACAACTTTCAGCCTGCCTGCCATAAATCTGTCATTAGTTCCCCTGTTTCCTACAGATGCAAAAGTGTGGAGTTCCGTTAGTTTCCTTTCATGGACTACAATAATTGCCCAGGGGCGGCTCGCGACCCACGAAATCGTGGCGCTAAGAAAAACTTTAGAAACTGTGAAACGTTAATTTTTCTGAGTTCGAAGGTTTGCTCGTCTGTAGACAGGCAATTATAAAGTTTCGAGTTATGTAAGAAAATTTCCTGTGGTATCATATTAACTAGAAAATAAGATGATATGAAATGGAAAATATTAATACCTGAATTCGAATTAAAAAAAAACGTGATAGAAGCGTCAGACTTCGAAAAAAAATCGATTATCGCAGTTTGCAAAGTCGCGATAACGAAAAAAGAAAATATTTCAATTGTACCTTATTTTTTGTAGACCAGGTCGATTCTCCTGTCGTTCAAAGCTGCAAATCTGTCAATGAAATCATCTAAAAAATTAGGCTTTTCTTTCAGCACGCAGAGAAGATATCTATGAATAGAAAAATTGGCCAGAAAAGATAACCGTTATTGCGAAATTCTGTTCCTCAAGTAAGTTTTTATCCTTTTCAGGCATGAGAAAGTTCTTTGCCCAGATACATTAGTGGATGACAGAGATACTACAAGCGTACACAACCTATAAACTTCCTGGAATATATCTTGAACACCATTTTACCGCATGAATTCTAAAGCCTTTAAAACATTAATATCACTATAGTCGATATCTGCATAAAACAGTTCCTTAAACTTACTCTTTAAACTTAGTACCATCTACCAGAGTTGAAAATGTTAGTTTTTGCAAATCTTGAAATCTAGTATTTATTTGCCATACGATATGATCAATTGTTTCATAAAACAGATACTTGTATTTCAGAAAAAGATACTCATCGGTTACTTTGGCACTGAGTCTTTTATGGTCCGAATTGCTCTTCATTTTTGCATCACGAAATATGTTAGTACAGTACTCTCCTCAATTCTTTTTCTGGTTATCAAATCACAAGCTTTTTTAACTTTAGTTGCACAATAGTTTATGTGCAAAGACTTCTTTTGTGACACATCATACAGAACACCAGCTAAAATGAATAATATATCATAAAAAACAAGAGCTAAGAAATTAAATTAAAAATCTTTAATTTCGCATAAGAAACCATTCATTAATAGATGTGCTGTCACGCGCAGGATTGTTTACTATCCTTAAAAATCTTGAAAGTGCTAATTGAATCACTTAAAATGTCACGAAATTAGTGGAAAAATTGTAAAATATCTTATGAATACTCTGAAACTAGCTTTCCTAGAGTACTAAACACCCTCCAAATGGCATGGAATGTTATTAAAAGTATTCGAAACAAGTGTGTCAACACTAAAATCGCCTTAAAGATTCCGAGAAATGCATGTGAAAACACTACAAACACTGAAAAAATTGTCTCAAAATATGCTAAAATGCCTATAAAAGAGCTACACATCATTAGAAAACGCTGCAAATCAACACCATTTTGCCGCAAAGCATGCGGAAAAGCGTTTAAAAAAGCCTTAAATACCTGTTTTAGAGCTCCAAATACCCTCAAAATTGCATGAAATGAGTTGAAAAAGATCTAAAATGCCTAATGCATACCTAAAACTAGCTGTCCTAGAGTCCTAAACATCCTCCAAATTGCGTGAAAAGCCATTAAAAGCATTTGAAACAACTGTTCTAGCACTCAAAAACCTCCAAAAATTGTTAAAAGTGATCTGCAAGCACTCAAAAAGCAGAAAAAAAAATTACAAAATAATGAAAAAAAAAAAAAAAAAAAAAAAAAAAAAAGGTCCTCATGCATCATCCACAATATATAGGGAAGTGCTAAAAAAATCGTTAAAACATGTCAAAATTCTGGGAATACTAAAAAAATGAATGTAAAACATAGAAAATGAGCTTTAAAAAATCCAATACGCTGAGGTCCCCGCCTCCTCCTGGTATGTCTCCTTGAATTTCTCTCTCTCTCTCTCTCTCTCTCTCTCTCTCTCTCTCTCTCTCTCTCTCTCTCTCTCTCTCTCTCTCTCTCCATGTATACGCATTAGATCCTGGCACATTGAAGTCTGAATTTAATATTTTCCCCCCAACTTCATTAAACATTCATCTATGTGGTTTGCTCGCTGTTATTCAAGAGTGAAATTATGATATATTAATGTCTTAAAATATAATTGAAATTTTGGTATACTTTTAAGGCAGTAAAAAAATATTAAACTAGTAAATATCCTGGAAATCAAACATTTGATATGCATTAAAACTCTAAATACCCTATTAAGGGGAATAATCAAGCCCAAAATAAAACAAAAAAATTACAATTTTATTTTTTATTTATCTATTTGCATTTTATAAAAAATTGAATTGATATTTGTTAAATTAACATTTTTACTATTATAAATTAATTAAAAAAATATCTACTAGTATTTATTTGGGTTTTATAGTAGTAACTACTTTAAATATGAATTATTCAAAACAAATTTTTTCAAAGATAAATGCTCCGTTTCCACTGAAACTATAGGGTGTATCCGCATAAAAAGTTTACCGCATAGTACGAACATTGCCATTATTATGTGTAGTTGGTTTAGTTGAAGTTTCTGGAATAGTTTATTTTTTAAAACCTAAGTTGTCAGAATGTTATTGAAAAGTTTGGAGTTTTAAAAAGAAACTCAGAGGCTCACGCATTTTACATCTACTTCAAAATCATAATACGTTTCTACTTGAAACTTCGGCAAAACTGAAGGGAGCGAGGTACTGAAGTAACAAATAGCACATGGATAACACTGCCAAACACAAAACTTGAATTTTAGTAGAAACAGTACCCCAAATTGTAACGTGTAAAGTAATTATGTAATATGATATTCTTGTTTCTGTGGCCAATTCCGATACGAGATTCATTCTATCAAATTCGAGTCAAATGATTTAATTAAAAGTAAAATACAAACATTATTTTTAATCACACGTGCGTCATAATAAAAATTGGTAGATCTCATTGGAATAGACACTACTTGACTATAAATGTTGCAAGCAGTAGGACAGGAAGAGGCCGGAGTGAACTTGGCGCCTATGCTCACGAGAGGGCGCCCGGTAGAGAAGAATGAGGTTAGAGGATACACCGGGCGTCTACAGACGGAGGCAGACAGCCGCAAAAACGCACGAAGTTTCCTAACATTTGCAAGCTCGAGACCCTTCAACTTCTGGCGCTGCTCAACAACGATCCGTCGACCAGGCTTCCCTCTAATGTCCACGAGGAGCAATCTTTCTTTTGGGCAAGCAACCGCGCCACTTGTCTGGCTTTTCCATATACCGCGAACCCAGAAACGCACCTTAAAGATGAAAAGCAACGACAGGGAAAACCACTAAAACCAAAGGACAGAGAGAAGAGACCAACAGAGCTAGGGATGAACGATGTGAAATAGAATGATATGGAGGGATAACAAATTCTGGAGAACTTTCCCAACAGTTGCCTACCAATCGGGAAAAACCACGAAAGAACCGAAGGTCAGAGTGATTAGACTAAACGGAGTGAAAGAAGGATTAAATGATAATGGAGAAACAAAGCGGGACAGGAAATTCAGGGAATGTAATGAACTTTCCAAGCATTCGCAAAAAACACAAAGACAGTAAGGATGGCCGATGGCAATCAAGCCCACAATAAACATTACAGAAGACTATAATAAAGAACAAGGCTTTGCATTAAAACAATTCTAATCATACATATGAAGCCTGCTGTGATTTTATAATTAACTGTGTAGTTAGTATACACAATTTTCCATGTAAAAGTATTACGTATCATCAATTAAATTAATTCAAAAGGTCAAATAATTAAAACATTTCCTTTCATCTGAATATCTAACATTATTGCTGCAATGAGTAACTTTTATGCTTAAAGCTGCAATAGACCCTATAATCGGAATAGAATAGAACCCATGTACATTATTCAGGACTGACAGGCACATTGGCAGACAATGCTAGGAAGACTTTAAACCACTATCCACCCTAAAAAAAAACACTAGACTAGTCCTGATCCTTCTCATTCATAAGCTAGTACATGTTAACTCTTGGTTTTGAAAAAGTATTACTTGTGACTTGTGTATAATCCCTAGGTTTAACAGAGAGCAACAAATGCAATCCCTTAGCCTGGGCATCTCTCTCACATCAGACTGTATGTTAAGTCTAAAGCTTCCCCATCTTAAGAAATGTGGAGCTGAATTTTTAGTTTGTGAAAAATTGCAGTCTTGAAAAAACATATAACCTAAATATAAGATTTCAGCAGAGAAAAACAGAAACTCTGTTTACTTTCTCTAGCCAATGTACATGTTACATAGTGGATAGAGAGGGTATTGTATTTCACCCAAAAATAAATCACTTTAGGCTACAATACACCAAACTTTAAGTGCAATTTCTAGTTGCTTTTTCAAAAATGCATATTATGATGCATTTGAAAAGCCCTGTTTTACAATACATTTCCTTTAAACCTACTTGTGTTTTGTACTACACAAGCCTTCAAAAAACCTTCTTTTTCAGTCTATATAATCAAAAAACTCTCCGAGAAAATCATTCAAATAAAAGATAGTAAAATCCTTTTGAAGAGGTTACAACGAAAACCAAGTGATGAAATATGTAAATAAATAAATGCAAGACACAATCCAAATCATAATTTATGGAAAAATAAATAAGAACATATAACTATTAAGAAATTAAAAATATTTATACCTAATTGATCTTGAGGGTTGCTATGATCATCCTAACAGGTATCATGCAGCTACTATTGGAAGAAGAAGAAATATTAGCACATTAAAACAATAAAACATATCAATATTTACATAAAAGCTTTATCCAACATAACCACCCACATAGCCACTCACCCACTTTACCAACTAACCTACCTACCTACCTACCTACACTCACAGATGTAAACAAACACATGCTCATATCAACAACACACACACACAACACACCAACACACACACACAAAACAGAGGTTGGGGGCAAATGCTTAGAATTTCAAGAATAACATTTATTACTTACAATCCCTCACTGTGTACCTACAAAGACCCAATAGAGGATTTATACAGTGTTGAATGATTAGTTGCTTTTAATATGACATCAGTTTCAGTTATGTTATGCTATTCATAGGTACTAGTATGCAAGCATGCATGAGCATGCGCGCGCACACACACACATTCATGCATGCACACATACACACACACATACACACATATTGCTGGTAACATTGAATTACTAAATATAGTAGATGTTGCACAAATTTCACACCTCAAATAACAAACTGGATTGCACAATAAGACTACAAGAACTTCAGGTTCCACTACTACTTGATGACAAAAGATCTATTGTTGGTTTAGGGACAATATGACTATGAGAGGTTGTTGAAAAGAGAAGCATAGTGAATCTTAAAAACCTGACCACAGATGCTCACTTTTAAAGTTATTTGCTTCTTCTTCTTGCTACTAACATCTTCATCTGGGCTAAAGTTTTCTTTTTGACAGAAGAAGGCATCCCACATCAGGGCCCTATGGGCAGCCCCAAGATTCTTCAACCCTAAGCTGGTGATCAATGTCCAACTTCACAGGTGAATCTGGGGTTGTTTCAGGTTCTGCAACTTCCTTTTGAGTATGCCACAATTTCCTTTCATCTCTTCACCACCAGCTAAAGGTAAACTATATATTCAATTGTTTGGATTAAAAATTACAATAGGAACCCAAGCAGCACAGTTTTTGAAAACCCTTATTACCAGTGATGCAATACCCTGATCAGCAGCTACTGAGAAACAATTTGCTGCATTAGTTTTCACCCCCCCCCCCCCGTTTCAGTCTCCCCATCATCCTACAACCCCCAGCTCATCTAGCAAGTGGCCAAACACATTATGGGTGAATACACTTATTAACACTCACTCATAGGTTACCATCAGCATGCCAACATTTGAATGGTCCTTACTGGACTTGACATCTGTGGCAATAGTATAAGTGGCTGGACTTGTTTGGGTTACCTTTTTGAGTGTGTTTCTGCTATGGCTTTGCACTTAAGTAATATAATTATTTTGTTTGGTTGGGAGATAATATGATTTTGATTTTTTGCAGTGAGTGTACCTTACTAAAACGTGCAAGTTCAGGTTTGATAAGTTGTAGCAATTTTTCTGAACGCCTATTACTGGTGATATTTTGGTGACGTAATTGTTGGCAATATTTGTGCCATATTTGTTGTCTGAGGAATTCTGATTATCTTCTGTTTGTTTTTACTTTGCATGTGTTTATTACTAATAAAAATATTTTTTTATAAGTAGCTGAATATTGGTTCATAAATGTTGCAAGTGACTGCTGAATTTGACTAATTTTCTATGAAAATATTTATAGTGAGTAAAATTATCTTCTTTTATATGAATTTCATTGCATACAAGGGATACATGTATGTATATAACAGCTAGAGTGTTTTATACAGAGTGAATCACTATTATGTCCCTATTTTTATTTTCCTCCTATTCTATCACTAACGAAGTAAGATCAATATCTCTACCATTATATTATGTTCTATTCAATGCCATTATGTATTGGTTGTTTGTTGCTACTCTAACAAGAATTAAATGAAGATGGTGCATAGCATACACATTTTTTGACTGCACAGAGATTGCAGCTGTGGTTGAAGCATGGCAGTCACCTGTAATAGTGCAAAGATGGTGGAGGCTTGCAACTCTGGACATGAAAACAATTAAAAGACTGCAAAAAATTTTGCAAACAGGTTCAATTACTCACCACAAGGATGCTGGACCCCAAAGAGAGGTGTTACTGAAGAGGTTAAAGCTGATGCTGCTGTGGCATTTGCAGAAAGTCCCAAGAAGTCCCTGAGACAATATCATAGGGATTTTGGTTTATTGTATGGTTCGGTCCAATGGATAATGAGGGAGATCGACTGGAGACCATGAAACCACACTTTGCAGTCAGTGGAAGACTGTGATGTTTGGATGGAGTTTCCTGAATTTGCATTACAATGGAAGGAAAAAGAACCAGGTATCCTGATTGACTTTCTGGATTAGGTGAGTTCGTGTTCCATGTGGGTGGGTTCTTACTTTGCCATAACTACCATTACTGAGGTGCTAGTAACTACAGTCCTGGAGTTATAATTGAAAAATTGCTGTTACATCCTTTGTTAAGTGTGTTGTGTGGTCATGATGATGCCCTTATTGATTCTTACATTTTCCGTGAAACAATAAATGCACAGAAGTATGTGTATATGCTAAAAACTTTTGTTTATCCCACTGTTTTAACTTGGGATGTTATGGACAATGTGCACTTTATGCATGATGGGGCACCTCCACATTTTGCATTGATTTTGCAAGAATGGCTTGACAACACTTTTGCAGGCCAAGTTATTGGACATAGCAGAAACGTTGAGTGGCCACTGAGAAGTCCAGATTTGATCCCATTGTATTTTTCCCTCTGAAGATGTTTGAAAGCAAAAGTGTATGCCAGAAAACTGCACGACTTGGATACTTTGGAAATAGTCATTAGGGAAGTGTGTGTGCGGGTCCAAACAATATGTTGCAACATTCTTTACAGAATGTTGCAAACCCCAACTGTTACTAATGCTGGTGTCTAAGTTGATAAATGAAATGGCAAGGACCATAGTAAGTACATAATAGAATCGAAAGCAACCATGTAACATGAATGATGGTGAAATAAAATAGGGATGTGATACTGGATCATCCTCTATACTTATATTTGTAAACACACAGGGTGCTTCTGTAAACTTCTGTGGGTCATAAATAAAAACCATTAGCATAAAATGTTTGTTTTCTTTATTTTAACAGATGTACAGTACAGCTTAAGATAAAATAATCAGGTACTTATAATTTTGGAAAGATAGAATCAGATTGTAAAATTCCATGCCATAGCCAGGATTTAAACTACAGATTCCAATCTTCAATTCCAATCTCTGTTCAGTGCTCTAACCAACTGAGCTACCATGGCAACACATCAATATAACATTGAATTCACCAAATTTTATTGTAAACCACAAGGGGTTCTAAATTCATTTTGAGATGACATACCCCAATGGCAGCTTTATCGTAAGTACCGTATTTTCGGGTCTCTTTTTAAGTTTAACATTATGAATAAATTAGCATTCACTAAATAATGTAAAATGCGTTAAACTGTTGATAGAGAGTATTTAAATGCTGCCCTTTCCAAAATTATTCCAAATATTTTCTCATTAATGAATAGCAGGACAAAGAATTAAAATTGTACTTTTTGCCTCCAGGAAACATAATTCCTAATTTTGGGTGTTTGGGTTTCATAATTTTAGGTTGGAAATAAGCTCTAAAATGTAATGAGTTAGTAACATAGCCTTTATCTGCACAACGTGCTCACCTTTAAAATAAAGAGTGCTATGCAATCAGACACAACAAGAAAAATGTTCAGTCTTTGTGCTTTTAGATATAGAAATCATATTTAAATTTTTTCCAAGCGTCATCTTCAACATCAGCTCAAAGCTGATGACTCCAACAAAAGAAACTGCACTTAAACCAGGTCTCCTCAGAGGTATCATTTACCACTGTAAATTGCAGTAAATGTACTCCTCATCCTCTTCATTCAGAGATGAGTCTTTCAACAAGATTTCATCAAGACTCGATTCAGAGTCTTTCTCACCAGGATCCTACCATTTCAAGACTCTCTGGTTCTTTCTTCTCTCCTTTCCCTATAGATTCAAATTCTATCAAATGCCATATCCGTTTGTATAAACTGATGCCAAATTTTGGGACCTGAAACTGAGCAATTACCAATTACCTGTCATTAGGGCCATCCACTACTTTTATTTAGATATATCCTAGCCCTTAAGTGAGTGATGAATAACATGTTTTGTCAGCTATATAAAAATCATCTTCTTCAAGCTTCTGTTTCATATGAAATACTTTTAAATTGCATCTTACCTATCTTAAGGAATGACTTCCAAATGAACTCTGAAAAATTTGTACATTGACCAAAATATAATAATGAATGTGGATAACACATGTAAATAGGGCTGACATCAAACTCACAATGGCTTATTAGAATGATGTTCATTACTGGTCTTTGAAGCCAACAGCAGAGTGCAGCATCAAGCAAGGGAGATACTCAGCTACCTGGAATTAGAAAACTAGGCAAAATTTGGGTACTTTAACCTTCTTTAAGTTCTGGGCTACATAGTTAACCACTTTTGGGTGAATCAATGTTGAGATTTACCTACTGTGCACACATGTTTCCTTGGGCACTCAGCTCCCTAATCTTCATCCGGAACATTTTGCACAATTTCAGAAGAAGAACAAGGTGACCATATTGAGCTATGTACTCAACACACCCTGATATCTAGTGGTTTCAGTGCTAAGATTTCATTCTGTCTGTAGATTCCAGAGTTCAAGCACATTCACATGCACTGTGTTTCATTTAATAATTCAGCTAGTTCATAGTAAATTAAATAACCTATTCACCATTATGGCTGAGAGCCTCAAAGAAAGAAACCTTCTTTGGTTGACAACACTGAAGAGAGACAGATAGGTGAGCCCTCTCTTCCTCCCCCTGTCCCTCGCTTTCCCAAAAAACCAGCAACCATGAAAAGGTGTGTGCATAGTATGCCTGGTTTCAGTACACATCATTTATGATTTTGAAGACTGTTCTTTATTTAAGAATCATTTAATTCTCATTTTTGCATTTCTCCAAACCAGGTTTATTTTGACAATTGTCATACTGTCAAAATTCACATAAAATTTTTCACCCTTCAAGTAACTGATGATTCATTAAAATTGACAGGTTCACTTTGGTTGAAATGTTCAAGAGTTGCAAAGGTAATTTTAGGTTTACTGCTGCTCACATTATCTCATTGTAAAGATCTGAGATAATTTTGATGCTGAAACAGATCATTAATCCTGATGCAGCAGCTGTTTTTCATTATATGTTTCTGTGTCAACAAAGCTTTTAAAATGATAATACCGGCCCTAAGGGTGCCTAAATTAACAATCTGTCAATATATCAAGAAATATTCAGAAGCAATAATTTGCTTCCTTGAGATATCTGTTTGTGACTTTGCCATAATGTAATAAAGTTCATTCTGTTATTCAGCACTTGTGCATGATAAATAACTTCCCTGGTTAATAAGATCTATCAGCTGTACTCATACAGCAATTCTATCTTCTGGTAGTCATAATGTTAAGATCTTTTGCAACATCAAATCATGTTTTTCCATTAAGTGCAGACAGATTGTGAAGCTCACCAGCTAATTAGAAATATAGTAGCTCGCTGGTCAGGATAAGTTCAAGAAGTTTTATTTTTAACAATTCAGAATAAGAATGTTGTTTGAAGTGGGAAAGACCAAAGAGGGATATTTACTGGTTGATAATGATAGAGTCTTACACAATTCCTTGTAATGCCATTCTTAAATCCCAGAAATTGCAACAGAAGAATACATGTAGGCCAGAATTCTAAATATTGTCTTTCAGAAATAATTATAAATGAATGTTCTTATAAGTTTAAAATAGCCTACATAAGTGAGAAAAGCTACTAAGTTAATATTTGTTATATTTTCATATGTGTGTGTGGAATATATCTGAATGTGAGGGTTTGCTTATTCACGTAATCTTCCTAATCTGGAGACAGTTATTGCAAAATCTAATATAAATAAAAAGTTGTATAACGGGAGTTATTTTCATGTGTATAAAAGCATGAAAGGAAGCATATTTGTATTGTAAATTAAATGTAAAATAATTGTAAAAGATTAGACAAAATAAGCTAGCTTTCATTGTATAAGAGATGAGATATTGTTTCATATAAAAAAAAAAAAAAAAAAAAAAAGCCATGCTAAGATTGATGCCATGTAAGTGAGTGTAAATTATAACAGATGTTACCTCAAATTAGGTTGCAAAAGGTTATTTAACTATAAAATTGTGTTTAAATAAGGAGCAAACATCACAATTGTGTAATATATAAGCATATATTCACATGATTAAGTATGAAGCCGAGATATACTCTGAAGTTAAAGAAATTGTGTAAATTGTGTTTCAAGCCAATTGCATTAGCAACAGATTTTAATCCAATAAATATTACAGAAAAGAAATCTTGCCTTATAATTTCAGAAGATTTAGCTTTCCTACCATTACATGTTCTAAATAGAGCTCTTGCAGAAATAAATATCAGTTAAAAACAGTATTCTTCATAAAGCTAACCAAGGTAATACTACTTCTGAATTCATTAAAAAAACACATTATTGGAGAGTGATTGTAGCTGAAATTGGCCAGCTTTATCGCCAAACCACAAGTAAGCCACCAAACTCTCACCCGGTGGAGGACGATGGATTTTTTCGGGTGTAAAAATCCTTAGCATGGCTTCCTTTAGAAGGGAAGTAAAGCCATTGGTCCTGTGTCAAAGATATATTTCAAGCCTGATAGAGAGACCTTTGAGCAAAATTAAGCGATCTTTCATGCCCAGTATAGAATGGGACGCTGAGAACCACAGTCCATAAATAAAACACCATTTAATTTAATTTTTAAACTCTCACCTACTGCAATACTCAACCCCAAATAACCCCTTCATACATAATGCTACAACTTGGGACTGACCATGAAGACTGTTCTCACTTCTGGCAATTCAGATAGTTTTGACGACTTTCACAGCTTCTGTTTTCTTTACTATCTTGAAAGAAGACTGATTCCTTGATGACCATGGCTGTTGGATGAAAGAAACCAAAGATCATGATTGTACACTTCTAGTTCTGTAGTTTCTCTTTGGACTTCCATGATGGGTTTTCCTAACACTAAAACTGCATTCCTGTTATCATGTGTGTTTTAACTGGAAAAGGACCATGGTTGATATGGCAGTAGTCCAGATACCGTCAGGCTTATACCAGTATAAGCAAAATCACTATTGGTACTCTCTGGCCGTGCATTACTTGAACCCTGACTCTTTGCAGCAGCTGTGAAGATACTTCATCTAATGAAGGTATTACTTGAGCCTCATCTCCAGGTTTAGACATACTCACTTTATCTTGGCTTTATTTTATTTAGCTCTTCCTTGTATGTATGTAAAACATTTTTAATAGACTTCTTATTTTCTATTGTCTCTTTCTTACAGTATTAACAAATGAGGCTTTCTTGTCATTAGAAAGCTTGAATCCTTGTTTCTTCATTGACTAAAAATGCTCCATTTTGTTGCAAAACTGTACAGTATGTGAATTTCAGTTCTATGGTGATATATTTAGTATAAATAATAAATGGCAGCAAATGGTATTGTGACTATGCCTTGCGTCCATAACCACTGAACATATGTGTACTGCATAAGTCAGAGCTGATTGTTGCCATCGATTTTTGAACCTGCGTTTGAGGACATGTGAGCTGTTGGCAAGATCTTTTGTCATCGCAGCTGGGATTGTTATACATGTGCGAGTTGGCAAGTTCTTTAACGTTGAAGTCGGGCATTGTTATACCTGAATGGGTGGTCTGCACATGTGACAGCTTTTGGAAGTTTGCTACCATGTGACCAACAAGTATAAAAAAGGGCACAAGCTCTGCAGTTCAGTTCAGTTTCAATTGGAAGGGTATTGCGCGCAGCAGTTGAGTCAGTTTCTGATGGGAAATTCACAGTAGCAGGCAGTAGTAGCTGCGGCAACAAACTTCAGAAGGAAACTACATGACACAATTGTTGAGGAAGCATCAAAGAAATGCATTTATTTGTAAACAAATTTTTATTTGTGATCAGTGTAAGAAATGAGTTGTTTGTTGGAGAAATAAAAGTGTTTTTGTTACACTGGTATCAGTTGCGGAATCTTTACTCTGGTGCCAGCCGGAGGAGATAATGCAAACATTATTACCAAAATTAAGAAGTTAAACGCAAAAATGCAACTCAGAATGGATGAAATGAAGCTGGAAATGATATCAGGAGGCAGGGAAAAAAATGAAAACAATGCAACTCAGCATGAAGAAAATGGACACGAAAATGAAATCTGGAATGGATGAAATAAAATAAGGGATGGAGAAAATAATGGAAGAGAAGATGGAATCCAGGACAGAAGATCAGAACCACCTTAAGCCTATGAATTGCATGATGGAGAAGATGGAGGGGAAAAGGAGAACCTGATGAACGAGATATCGAATAAAAAATGACGAACAACTGGCCGGCATTAAAAAGGACGTAGAAGAGCTAGGCTAGGCGGAAGGATGAAGCTTCTTGGGTAATGCGTTAATGCCCTGGAGGGGGTCGAAGAACGAATGGACGCCTTGGAAGAGCTTGGTAGAACGATGAAAGTACACAATCAACAACTTAATGCCCTGGAGGGAAGATTTAATGGAAGCTCCAAAGAACTGAACACGAAGGTGGAAAAGATGCTTCACAGAAGGCTGAAAGACTTAAAGGTCGAGAAGGCACTACACGAAACAGCATTGCACGCGTCAAGCCACCCAGGTTTGAAAGAACATCCACCTACGAAGTCTTTCGCCAATAGTTCGCCGCCGACATCACTCTCAACCGATGGCCAGCAGAAGAGGAAACCGCACAACTGATAGCGATAAAAGTATTGAGTGCGATTCCGACGTTGACGATGTCCGAAGAGATTCGTGAAGCCGCCAAGAACCGTTTCGGAAATCATCGCCTGGCTGCAGCCTACCACAGTCAGCTTAAATCGAGGGGAGACGTTGCAGAATTTCCTCCTAGCGATTGAGCAGCTAATGAACAAGGCCCTGGTGAAGTTACCATGAAGTTACGTGTCCCAGGAAGCCGCATACTCCTTTGTCGACGAGATGCGTGGCACCAAGATAGGATTGCGCCTTATGCTCAGCGATTACAAGACCATCCACGAGGCGTTAACGGCAGCACTAAGGATGGAGACAGCCAAGACAACAGCAGACTTTGCGACTCGGCCGAGACACAATGTTGCTCAGAAGCCCCAATGAACTTCCAGGGATCTGCAGGGTAATCCTGAGGGACGACGTAGTTGTGCCCGCAAGAAGTGAGCCGGTGGTGAAGACGCACCAAGAAGGCCAACAGTCAAGGAAACTTGAAATTGGACTGTAAAACACCATAAACAGATTATGCGATGCTCCGGCATTCTGGCCTTTTCGGGAGGAAATGCCCATAAGGCCATTGGACACACACTAGGACATTCACCCAGGCACGGAATTAAGGCTTTGCGAGCCAGCAGTGAGTGTATCGCCATGCGAGGGGACCGATCAGCCAGTGCCGTCGCAGGACTGAAATTCTTGCTGATGAGGATGGGCGAACATCTGACCGCTTCACAACTGGAGAGAGTCTGGCATCTACTTAGCGATATCAGGAACGACAATTATGGCTGCACTGACCGATTACAGCTTAACACCGACACCGGAGGGACCCGAGCTCTCCGCAATCTGGCAAAATGGCTGGAAAACATGAGTTCTAAAGGAATCATTGAAGAGTCCGACAGCCATGGTCTTCCCCTGTAGCCTTGGTGAAGAATAAGAACAATTAACTTGCTTCTGTGTGGAACAGGAGCTGAATACCGTCAACAGAAAAGTCTGTACCCCTTACCCCGGATTGACGACACTTTGGACACACTTGCTTATACCCAGTGGTTCTCGATTTTGGACTTGAAAAGCTCTTCAAGACAAACGAACAATTGCGTTATCCGACGAGAGCTCCTGGTAGTAGTATAGGCGCTGGAGTACTTCCACAAGTATCTGCACGGTCGGTCATTTGACCTGAGGACTGACCACTCCATCCTCATCTGGCTGTTGAGCTTCAAAGACCTGGAGGGCCAGAGAGATCATTGGGTCTAGAGGCTCCAAGAGAACAACTTAACATCAGAACATTGGGAAGCAAGGAGCCACAACAATGTAGATGCCACGCCACGATTTACCTGTCCAGAGGAGTGCAACCACTGCACCAAGGTTGAGGAAAAGGAGCATGCCGCAGCTGTTTGTGTCATTTCACCAGTGCCTGAAGTTGTATGGGAGCATCTGGAGGATGCTGACTGGGACCACTCCTGAGAAAAGTGGAGGCAGAGACTAGATCAAGCTGGGAGACATCACACCTAGGAGCAGTATGCACAAGTCCTACTGGGCCCAAAGGGACTCATTGAAGGCCAAGGAAGGGGTACTATCCAAAGTATGGGAGTCACCTGTTAAGAAGACCCATAGACAGCAGCTGATCCATCTTGGACCAAGGTTGCGGAAGTCCTGGAGCAAGTACATGAGGGAACTTCGTGGTGGCATTTGCGCCCAACAACAGTAGTAGTGGCTGAGACTACCAACAGATGCTGAGAGGTTGTGCCGCCGATGCCGTGTGTGTGGCGGCCCTCATGCCAAGGTTGCATGCATCAGTATAACGTGAGAGCTCCTTTTGAATGCATAGCTATTGCTATAACTAGGCTGTGTCAGACAGGGTTACAAGTATGTGTGGTTGCCATGGAATTACTTTACCAAGTAGCTGGAGGTGTATGCTGTCCCTAACCAGGAGGCCAAGACCATTCTGAAATGCCTATGGGGTACTGTTGAAGCAGTGGTCAGGACACGAACTTTGAGACCAACCTGATGAGAGAAACACTGGAGAGACTTGGAGTGCACAAGACTTACATAACATCTCTCCACACAGGCCGCGCCGTGGCCGAGTGGTTAGACCACTCGACTCTCACCTAGACGGCCGGGGTTCGATCCCAAGCGACCGCATGTGAGATTTGTGGTGGACAAAACGGCGCTGGGGCGGGTTTTCTCCGGGTACTCCGGTTTCCCCCGCCATTGCATTCCACCGGTGCTCCATCGTCATTCATGTATCATCAGTGTCACCGCCTGCGGTGCCATTAGTAGTTAAAGCGGGCGTTAAACACTACCAAAAAAAAAAAAAAAAAAATCTCTCCACACACAGTCAGATGGCATTGTTTAGCGGTATATCAATACTCTAAAAGAATATTTGAGGAAGGTTGTGGCCAATCACCAGAGAGACTGGGTCATGAAGGTGCCACTTTTCTTGTTGGCCTACCGCTCTTCAATCCATGACACCTTCAGGTTGACACCAACCAGTTTTGTCTTTGGTAGGAAGCTGCATCTACCAAGCAACCTAATGTTGGAAGTCTTTTTGGAGCAGAACAGCCAGCAGGTCTCCATAGAGAACATGGAGAATTTCATAGACTGGTTTCACGACATGCATGAGATGGCGCGTCAACACATCCAGATAGCGAGAAACTGAATGAAGAGTCATTATGATCAGCTGGCCAATGGCCAAGGTTTCCAGCAAGGTGATTTTGTGTGGCTTATTGCCCTACCTGGACCAAAGGATGCTACTCCAAGCTTCAACGGTCATTGTAAGGGTCATACCTTATGTAAAGAGTATTAAAGATGTCGTCTACCTCATCCAGAGGCTACCCTATGAGAAGAGGCTGATGATATACCTGGATCATCTAGCCCATTAAGACCTAGGCGAGACAACAAGGTTTTGCACAACCAGCTCTAAGGAGGGAAATGGAGTTTTATTTATGGATACTGTTTAACTACTGTGGTTCTCAGTGTCTCATTCTAGATTGGACATGAACAGCCACTTAATTTTCTTTGGAGGCCTCTTTGTCAGGCTTGATGTTCTTTTATGTGCATAAATCTACAACATGGGACCAACAGCTTTACTTTCCTTCTGAAGGATGTCAAGCTAAGAATTTTTTCGCCTGAAAACATCTTATGCCCTCCACCGGATTTGAACCTGCAACATTGGGAACCTGAGGATGGAACAGTATGACTGTGCCTTGCAGCAGTAATCATTGAACATGCGTGAACAACTTGCTTTATAAGTAACAGCCAATTGTTGGCATACATTGCTACACCTACATTAGTGGGCATGTGTGTGCCGTTGGCAAGTTGTTTTTTTATATGAAACTGCAATTGTTACTCCTGTGTGAGTCAACACTGTGTTGTTGGCAAGTTCTTTGATGTTGAATCCATTCATTTTACATCTGAGTGAATTTGTGACACTTGTGGTTTTCACGTATGACTGTTTCTGAAAATTTCCTGCTAGTGGCCGACAATTATGAAAAAGGGGAACAAGCCCCTTCAGTTCAGTTTTAACTGGGAGTGCATAGTTTATTATGGGAAATTCATAGCTAGCTGTAGTAGCTGCCGCTGTGAACTTTGGAAGGTACTTACACAGCAGAACTGTTAGAGAACCATCGAAGAATTGTAGTTATTTGTAATCAGAGGAAGAATTAAAGAGTTGTTTTTTGGAGAAATAAAACAGAATTTTTATTACAATAGAGCCAACATTAAAGCATGAAGTTATCAATTGGATATACAAATAAAGTATTTCCATAACCTACAAAAAATTTTGAAATGCAGAAGCAGGTACTCACATCAAAGTAAATGTGTCATTTCAATATGAACACCGATGGTGGTATACAGAAAATTTAGATGATGTATCAAAATTAAACAAGATGTTTAGTTTGACATTTTTGGATGAAGTTTGGTAAAATTGGCTACCAAAGCATTCACAATATTGTAAGTCATCATTGGAAAATGTCATCTGAATATGAATCTGATCTTTCCTTGTTGTTTACTGGAAAAAATGTAAATCAATTTGGGGAATTTAATATTATACCAGTAAATTGCCATTTTAGCTCAATTGGTTAGAGCAGCCAAATAGAGATAGGAAGGTTTACATTTTAAATCAATGCTAAGTATTATCATTACTTATAATTTTTTTTTTCACAGAGGAATTCATTATAAAAAGTATGCCTTTAAATATACTGTTAAACTTAATTTTAGAGATGAGAAAGATGAAAAAATTCATCTATTTCATGTTCCTCATATACTCTGGTAGCTTTCCATATTGCTTTGTTGATGACTCTCATAAGAGGAAACTTTGTGTCTGCATGGCCTGAGCAGTTACCATGGAAGTCATCTGTATCAATTGACCATGCCATAATACCAGCAAGATTGGACTCCATAGCAAATTTCACCTGTAGGATTCCAAAACATAATAGTTATTGTTCAGTAATGTAGACAACCAATGAGTGAAAGCCAAGCCTTAGATTGTTTTGTAGGGTAATTTTGTTTCAGAGATAAAATAAAAAACAAAAGAGTTCTTGGCTCCTTAAACTTTAGTTCATGACTTAGCTTTATGTAAGTTTGAAATGGTTTATAATAACAGCAATGGGAACTCTTGTTCCCTAGCAAATGAAAAAAACTTTCAACACAGGATTTTATCGTGTTTTAAAGGATATCAAGGTAATATTTAAACATTTCAAAATTGTGTTACACAAAACTGGAAATACATAATAAAAAAAAAATGATTACATTGTATAATACAATTGTTGCCCAGAACATTGTTATAATACCTATACTTTTAATTTTTCTCTACAGCATACTCTTTTAACATTCGTTTTGAGATACAAGCAAAATAAATGGATGATCTATCTACCATCAACAATGTTCATGTATGTATTAACAGGTACGCTAGTTTCCCAAATGCCATGCTGTTGTCTTACTTGATGTTGATGCAGTAGTATAACATTTTTTATTCATATGACTTAATGTAGCTATCACAGTTAGGGAAGAGTAATTAGATTTGATAGAACTCAGCCAGGAAGCTTGATCCCATCAGGATCTGCATACAAAGCAAGTGTAGGAGCTGCCATTCCTTGATTGTTTTCAGAATAATCTATCTGCATCAAGGATAAACTGAGATATATGTGTACAAACACACCTTATATGCAATACTTTTAGTATCATCATATGAAAGGAACTGGTATTGCTGTAAGTTGTAGGCATACGGAGTTTGTGAAACTTCATCCTCTACAATCTTCCAATCTGAATGAAAATCACCTAGTACTTTGCAGATCTGCAATAAATACAAGTTAGAAATTATTGATGTGAAACTGTTTTTCTTACATAATGTCTTAACTATGTGAGGTGATTTTGTTTACTGTCGTAGAGCATATTGTCGTTGCAGGTTGAAAAACTGCTATGTGACATTCTGGGCAAAATTTAGTTATAAAGTACAAAATGAGCAAAAAACATTCCTTAAAACCTGATATGCAAATATTCATTTTTTTTTTTTTTTTTGGTCAAAATTACATAGAATGAATAGAAATCACTAAGTGGAATACCGTTACAATTGAATCTTTAATATTCTATGTGAATAACACAGCACATGTTTTTAAAATATCTCTTAGATGGATAGATGAGTTTATTTGCCAGAATAAAATGCATTGTGTAGCAACGTCAATTACAAATAATGTCAAAAACAATTGGCAGTATCATAAAATTCATCCAGACAATAAAATGGATTTAAAATCAAAGTGTGCTTCATTGTCCTCTTAAAAGATTCAATGGAGAGAGCTTTAGTGCTGTTACTAAGTTTGTTAATTAGATTTAATGATATTATCTCAAAGGAATTTTGTATCTTACTATATTTACATCTATTTATGTAAATATTGGAACTAGTTCTGGTGTGATGAAGATGAATTTCGGAACATAGATTGTATTTATGACTACTTTTCTTAGCAAATAAGGGGCAGTGGAACACAAACAATGAAGTCAAAGTTAAAACACCCAACTTAACAAACAAAGGTTTACAATGTTCTGGGGGCTACACCACATAAAATTTGAATTGCCTTTTTCTATAATAAAAGTATCTTTCTAGCTAAAGCACGGTTGCCCCAAAATAAAATACCATAACTCAAATGGCTATGGATTTGTCCATAATAAATTGATAATAAAACATTGGAACGCACATGATTTTTTAAAATACGTAACATAAATATACCTCTGCTTACTTTGTTGGCGATATAATTAATATGTGAACGCCAACCTAGACCAGGTTCGAAATGAATACCTAGAAATTTTGTACTAGTTTCCGTTAAAAAAGCAGGACAACTAATATTAAAAGTGAGGTCAATTGTTTTGTTCTCATTGGAACAAAGACTATTGTATTTGCACCATTTATCAATTTTTTCAGTAAGTGCATCAAGTTTATCATGCAGACTGGCATCATAATTGACAGAGATACTTACTGCCAAAACGTCCACATAAAAATATGTTTCTAGGAAATCATCTCAGATATTAAAAGGAGGTCGTTAATATAAATTATAAAAAATAAAGGGTCGAGTACAGAACCTTGTGGGACACCATGCTTAACTAATTTAAAATCAGAGTAACTACCATTTATATAGACAGACTGATATCTATTACAAAAATAAGATTTGATAATATTCAAGCTGTTCTTGTCAAAACCAAAAAATTCCAATTTCTTACAACAACATTTCATGAGATAAAGTGTCAAAAGCTTTTGTTAAATCGAAAAATCTACTATGAACCAAATCACCATTATCAAGACATTTAAACATTTTGTCATAAATGCAATTAGAGCATCAATTGTGCTGCGAGAAGATCTAAAGCCAAACTGACAATTGGTAAATAACGAATTTTCATCAAATTAGTGTGTGATTTGTTTATTTAAAATAATTTCAAAAACCTTTAATATAATTGGCAATATACTAATAGGCCCATAGTTTGAGCACTCAGATGTAAACCCCCTTTTTATAAATAGGAATTACTTTGGCAATTTTAAAAATGTCTGGAAATTCACATGAATCAATATAATATTAAATAGATCAGTAAAAGGTTCACAAATTAATTGCGCTGCCAATTTTAATATTTTAGAATTCAAGCCATTAATATCCAGGCATGCACTGTTGTTAAGTTTTAAAATGGTAAGATAGACATGCTCAACACTAACACGACTGAACCAGAAGGTTCTCGTTGTTCTAGGTAACTTATCCAAAAAGTTAAAAGCAACATGATTAATATGAGGTAAACTGGAAATAATATCTTCAACTTTATCAATAAAAAATGAATTAAAACAGTCTGGAGAAAAATTAAGAGGTACCTTGTGAGATTTGGAACTGATATTTAAAAACATTGATGCAACTGACCAAATACATTTAGTTTTACTCTCTGTTATTGATTAAATTGAAATAGTAATTGATTTTAGTTGTTTTAAGAGCATATTTGTACTGCTTTTTTAATTCATTGAATGTATGTTTCAGTTGAGAGAGCCCAAAATACTCAAAGAGATCATAATAATAAAGACATTTTTGTTATAAAATCCTGAGTTCATCTGTATACCATTTATTGTGTTCATTTGACCGTTTAGGTTTACCCTGAGTTAAAGGAAAAGATTTATTAATAACATCTAAAAGCATTTTAAGAAAATACTCAGGTTTATCTGCAGGACACCTGCTATACAAATAAATCCAATTTATGGATTCGAATTGGTTAATAAAATGGCATTGATTATAATCGTTAACTGGCCTTAAAAGATTTAAATTAGGTTTAGAACTATCATCATTTTTTATGATTTTGCCAGAATTAAAATAAAATAAAATTGCATGATGGTCAGATAAAACAGTATTAATTATCTTTGAGAAGCATCTGTCACTATGGATAGATGTGATAATTATTCAGATAAGTTCCAATAGAAGCACTTAAACCAGGTCTAGTCACTTCATTAATAGTTGAACGTAATCCAAAACGTCAAGTAAGTTTGGAAATTCAATAATGTCATTTGAAACAGTAGGAAAATCAAAATTAAAATCACCAGTCACAACCACATGTACATTGGAATTATACTTGTGATATACTAAGTTTAAAAATTCATAAAATGTACTAAAAATTCATCAACTTGAATCATCAGGAAAATCCTATGCCTGGAACTTCAAGGCAGGATAAGATTTCAACAGCATGTTTATTGGTCACACCCCAGGCCATAAGCCCATTTCCAAAGGCACCTGAAAAGAAGAATTCATCTGCTGGAAGGAAAAGAGGCAAAACACGAATCTTGACAGACACTCCAGAAAAACAGGAGCTTATGGAACAAAGTAGGAAGAAGGAAAAGGGAACTACAAAGAAGTTACCTCTCCAGAAAGCAGTCAGAGCAAAAAAACAGCTTGTTTTGGAAAGTGATTAGTCTGAGGAAGAGATGGAAATTGAGTTGAATGATAGTGATGATGAGCCAGATATATTTGAAATGCTTGCTGAAGATGTCAAAAAAGATGACTATGTAGTAGTCAAATTAAAGACTTTACAAAAGGAAATTCCATTTCGTCACTTTGTCGCCATAATCAACTCTGCCAACAGCGAGAAAAAAACTGCAGTAGTGTCTTACATGAAGAAGTCACACAAAAATAAGAAACATTTCTTTATGCCAAATAACACTGAAAAAGGTTGTATTGAATTTAGTGACATTGTGTGTAAGTTACCCAAGCCACCAAGCGCTGTAATAATATTCTAGCCTTTCCTGTCTCTCTGTGTCATTACAATGTGCAGTAAAAATGTAAAAGTGCTTGTATAATAATGAAATTGATGTGTTGCTTAAGTTCAATAAATGTTTAATATTAGTAATTTAACTTTATACATTTGTGTTCATAGTACCCCCAACATTGCTCACTCTGCCCCTGCATGGGGCACAGTGGCCACAAGGCACACATTGTTACTTTTTTTATGTTTATCAAAAAACTGTTAGTATAAACTCAAAAACAAAAAATTACATTAGATTCTAATTTAATTACTTATCTAGTGTAAGTTATTTTAAATTTCTGTTGCAGTTATTACAGCTGCAAAAAAATGTGAAATGATCTATGTGTCCACTGTGCCCCACCTTCCCTTATAGCATATTAATTCCATTCTCACAAACAGATTTAAAAGTAGACCAACTTGAATTACGAGTTATTAGGTCCCTTCCAATGGGGCGGGTCTCTTCTGAAAAAAAACTTAGTAACTAACATACCAAGAGGCCAGACTGCAATGTCCATTGCCTTATCTATATTACTTGCATCAATAATAACCTTGAAAGATGCATATGAATCAGGATATTAAGATTTAAGGGGCTTGCAAGTTGCTTCAGGAAAATTTTCTTTCACATAGTTTTCTAACTGCACAGCTGTCATAGTATTACCACTGGTACACATAGTAGACTTTTAACTGGCAAATCCCATGAATTTATGCATGTACCTATTCATGCGTGACCTTCACTAGCAATGAAATGAAATTTGTGCATATCTTACATTTACTCACAACACTGCATTAGTTGTTAATGGTGTCTAGCAGAGGAAACTTTGGAACTTTGAATAAAAACCAGGAAGATGCTGTTTTAACAAATAAGTAAACTATTGGAGAGGATTGACCACATTAAATGTAGTTTATGTGTATCTTTGTGTGCACTAGTTATTAATTTGTCAACATGAATTTCCAGATGACTATCTAGCTTACCGCATGAACGCCGGTTCAGTTTCCCATCAGAGGACAACTTATTCTGTTACTAGGACCTTTCTGTTATCAATGTTCCCACAGGAGATTCTGATGTTTCCCTTCACATAAAGATAACTGTACATCATTCCAGACAATAATCAGTGATATTACAGAAGTTAATGCTCTGTTTAACAGTGACATAGAACAATTTGATAAACCAACATTAGTTCCTACTCCACACAGTAATGTGCATTCTACCTGTGGAAATGAAGTTGTACATGATGGCCATCTATCTGGTTTGGCTCTTTCAAATGACAGTGAGGTTAACATGGTGATAGAAGTTAACTGTGATAAAACATAAAGCTCAAAGGAAGACAAAGAAGAAGGATCTAAAGAAAATGAACAAAACTGTGAAGAGCAAGTATCATGTAAAAATAATGTTAATAATGTAAACAGAAAGTTAAAACTACATGGTAAAAAATACCAAGGGAGGGAATACAAAGGAAATAAGTATTATGATATTGTTGAAAGTTACAAGTACAAAATTCTTCTGGTAACATACTTATGTTGACAATGGATGTCCAAAGTCTATTGTTATGTCCCAAGATGCTTGTTTCAAAGCAACAAGGAGTTTTAGATTTACAATTTGCATGTACATAAAAAAAAAAAAAAGATGCTCATTTGTATTTCATGCATGAAGGAGAAGGAAAAGTTTCAGAAAATGAATTCACAAGCTGCATAATGGACTACTTAAAAAGGGAAATTGGTACTGCAAGAAACCTTTTACTAATATTAGTCAGCTGTAGATCAAAAGCAATTAATAAGAGAAAGTAGTTTTATATTGGTGAAATTGATGAAAATCAGAGGAGAAAAGTAGAATTAAACAATGTGGGAGTTTAGCTCATGGGATGAAAAGAAAGCATATGTGTATGGATTAGTGAATTTTCTTACAACTATTAGGAGGAGATTAATCAAAAAAGGTTAGGAGTTGCCAAAAAATGCTACGACTGTTATTTGCCTACAGAAGCTGGAAGAAAGTCAGAGCTTCCAAGAACTTTTTCCTTGCAACAACAAGGCTAACAAAGGATGTCTTTAATGAGTGGATAAAACATTTCTATTTGTGTAACAATAGTGATAAAGCAAAAGAAGAAACAAGAAAATGGGAAAATTCAGCCCAACATGATGACACAAACAGTTCAAAGAAACTTAAGTCATGTTCCATGAAATGGTGGTTGTGAATAATTCCTTAGATGCCAAACCACAACTGTTGATCCTCTAGTAATCAAGTTTATGTGGAACCTGTTAAATCTGTTAACAATATGCATAAGAGTTATACGATATGATGTGAAGAGAATGGGACAAAATATGTACAAAGGAAGAGGCTCTCTGAAATCCTGGAGTTCTATGTTCATGCCAGATAAGATCAGTGTCATGTGTGAATGGCATTTAGAAAAGGGAGTCTAACAGAGGATGAGTCTAACATCAAAAAGAAAGAAGAAGCTTGTGAAGCTAAGGAAAAAGCTAAATCTTACATGACAGAAACTACACTTATGAACACAATGGATGTCCAAAGTCTAATGTTATGCCCTTAATCTACATGTTTCAAAGCAATAAGATGCTTTAGATACACAATTTCAGCATCTACGTAAAAAAACAAAAAAGATGTACATTTGCATTTTTGGCATGGAGAAGAAGGAAAAAGTTTCAGAAAATAAATTGGCAAGCTACATAATGGACTGCTTAGAAAGGGAAACTGGTACTGCAAGCAAACTTTTCTAATATTACACCTGTCCAGATCAGAATAAAAAATAAATACCTTATCAGAGTTTTGTTTCACCTAAACTCAACATCAAAACAGAGCAGATTATTTTGAAGAAGGGGCACACAATGATGGAGGTTGACAGTGCCCATTCTACTGTGGATCGTCTCTTCACTCCACTAATCTATTCACTTGCACATTACATATCCAAAATAGAAGCAGCCAGAAAAAATAAGCCATATAAAATACACTATTTGGATCACACATTTTTCAAAGATTATGGACACGTATCTGCCAACTACATTTCAATTCATCCTGGAAGGAATAAAGGAGATCCCACAGTCATTGATATATGAGGACTACTCTATGAAGAAGGTGAGGTTTTCTACAAGATTAATCATTCTTATGAATGGCAGATTCTTCCTCAAAGAAGACAGAAAGGAAACCACAAAAGCATGAAGCTGATGTACAATGAACCATAGAAGATGGTAAGTCTAAACATGACAGTTTGCAGGGTTTGAAAAGATTCATTAGACTATTACTATTTTTACAACTGTCTGAAATATTAAATTCAAGATTCATTCAGCTCTTATCAAAGTTCATGATTGTCTATATAGTAAAAAATGGTAGTGTTGTTTTAATTTAAAAGCTATTTGTGAATTTCTAACCTTAATTTAAGAATAGATGTCCAAGTAGAACAAATTCTGAAGCTGTTCCTACACTACCACCATGATTATTTTAAAATGCTCTGGGATGTCTTCAGTTTGTTTATAGCTAAACATTCCTAATGAATAAAGTTGACTGATGATTATTGTACAATATTGTTTTTCATCTCACTTTAAATTTAACTATTGTATCACTTGCAATATTAAACTCTGTAAAACTACCTAATTACAACTTTTAAGACTGACTAGCAACAGAATGTTTATAGATCACATAAAACTTATATACCATTATGTGATTATAAAGGCGCAAAAATAATCAGATACTATATTGAATATACAAATATGCAATAAAATGGTGTTTTTGCACATAGTTTTAACAATACCTAGTGAGCTGTTTACTCGTTTTTTTCTCTTTTTTACCCCTTGATGGCATCTCTTCTCTCTCTCTCTCTCTCTCTCTCTCTCTCTCTCTCTCTCTCTCTCTCGCCTGATTGGTGCACGTCACCAGCCCAAGCTGGCATGTGGTTCTGGATGGGTTGGGGAGAGTTGGATTTGGGATTGGCAGAGAGACAGAGAAAATCAGAGCATGGTGTACAGCTTTGAGTTGAGGGGCTGCAGAGTTGCTAATCAGTGAATGGCATGGTTAACACACTACAGGGAAGTCATTTTCTCTGATTACTTTTGCCTTAGGGTTAAATGTTTGCTCCCTCCCTTTGAAACTGGGTGACATACATTTTTGCTGTGACACCCTTTTCAGCCATTTTACTTGTTGGGCAAGAAGAATAAGTATGGGGATTACAAGTGTGCAATTTTAGGAAAGAGTGTTTTTGATATTCTTTTGGATTTTGTCTTGTCTTCATGTAGGATTTTTGCTGCTGAATTGGGTGTGTACTCATTAAGGCATAGTGAAACACAAACTCCCTGGTTCTCCAATTTAATAAAATTTTTACCTTCGGTTTTCGTGTTGCTAAATTGTGAGCATGCTATTACAGTAATCAGTTTTGTTATGCTATCTTGTTTTGTCTCAATTATAACAAATTTCTTTTCCATGTTATTTATAGATTTGTGTGCTTCCTCCATTGAAATATGTTAGCTGTGCTTAGGTTTGAGTATTAAATAATTTTGTCAATCTTGTTAAGAGAACAATTAAATTTTATAACATATTTAATACCCACTGTCTAGTACAAATACAAGAAATTCCCTGCTAAGCTAATTAACCATTTGCTTGTTGGCAAAGTAGATTTGCTTTTGTCTAAGCTCTAACAAGTTCAGACTGTAGGGTTCTTGTTAAGAGTCCAGTTTCCTCTCACAATATTTCTACAGTAACTTTTACAGATTTTCAAAATCCACTTCTCAGATTTAAAGCAGATTGTGTGTTAGTTTTTTTTTTTTTTTTTTTTTTTTTGAGAACAGAAGGACTTAGCTAAGTGGAATTTACTGAGAAGGCAGTTAACTTTTACAATAATTTTTACAATATATTTAATACTTTTCACTTTCATTTGAGAATTCACAAATTTAATTCAAATTGTGTATTAGATTTTTGAAATTTGCAGCAACTGAAAGATTTAGCTGTGTGGAATTTGTTGAGAAGACAATTAATGTTTACAGTAATCTTTACAATATATTTAATACTCACATCTCAGTTTCTTTTTAGAATTCGCAAATTTAATTCAAACTGTGTATTAGATTTTTTAAATTTGTAACAGCAGAAAGATTTAGCTGTATAGAATTTGATGAGAAGGCAGTTAATTTTTACAATGCCTTCACAATATATCTAATACCCACTTCATAGTCTCTTTTGGGAATTCAGAAATTTAAATCAAATTGTCTGTTAGTTTCTTTGAATTTGTTTGGAAAGAAGGACCTAATTGTGTGGAATTTGCTAAGAAGACAGTTAACTTTTACAATAACCTTCAACATATATTTAATACTCACCTCACTGAAGTGATGTATGATTTGTGTAGAATATATCACTTCTCAGTTTCTTTTGAGGATTCTCAAATTGAAATAAAACTTTCTGTTAGTTTTTTTAAATTTAAAGGAGCAGAAGTACTTAACTGGAAAGACAGTTGACTTTTACAATAATCTTCACAGTTAATTTAATACTCACTTTTTTTTTATTTTAATAATTCTCATATTTAAATTAAGCTGCATGTTAGATTTTTGAAGTTCGTAATAACAGAGGACTTAGCTGTGGAATTTGCTAAGAGGATAATTACATTTTATAAGAACACTCACCTCCTGCATTGCCATAAGTAGTTAAAGCGGGCGTTAAACACTACAAAAAAAAAAAAAATAACAGTCACAATACTTTTCATTACTTTCTTCCTTTCAAGAGAATCCTCAGCTTTATTATACTGTGGTTGTCAGTTAAGTTTTCAAAGTTTTGTCAAATTAATGTGTTTTGAATATTTGGAGCAGAGAAAAAGTTGTTACATGTACATTGTCTAATGTTGGGGATTTTACTTCCTGTTACCAACTAATATCATTAATAAAGACCTGGAACACCAGGGTACAGTTGTTGCAGTTAATTTAATCCTGTATTCCTGAGACTTCCCTTATCTTGGGGACAGGGCAAATAATGTTCAGCTGCACCAGCATAAACAATACAACTTCACATTTTTATGCAGTTTGCACTATTATTGACAACTTGGTTAAAATTGGAAATGTTTTTTGCTTCTCCTGAAAATTTAATATTTTTGTACATAGGAGTTCTTCAAAGTGCAATGACAACATCATACAGAGTGAATAAGTGGATAAATTCAGTGGTTGGTTGACTTTGGATGCCAACCAAATAGAAGCAATTTAATTTGCTATGCTCAGTGTCACAAATTTAATTAGTGTAGGATGTGCTATCAACATTAATAATAATTAGTCAATAAAATAGACCAGTGTAATTGAGTCTATGAAAACAGCATGTGTATTCATTCATACCTAAAAAGAGTTATAATGTTACTGTTTCTGTTCACTGCTGTTGCTAAAGAGTAGAACAGAATTTGAACAAGTGCTCATTAGTAAGTAAACCAACACATTTTACATTAAGATAATAGTAGGATATAGATACTCTAGTGTAAAATATACCATAATCAATTCTTTCTAAGGATATATAACATTTAAAACAGTTTGCAAACATATCAGATAATGGAAGTTACTTAATTATAAGATAAATTTGATATACAAATTTACAAAAACAACTTCTCAATATCTGCATTACAATAATACATCATGTAAATAAAATAATAAAGATTAGTAATATGTATGATTAATCTTATCTCTTTTGACAAAACACTTTACCTGCACTTTAATGCAAAGAGGAGCAAGCATTGTGATGACCACTGCTGTTTATTCTGGTCTTGGATGAATTAATGAGAAACCTGTGTATTGTGATATACAATGGATATTAAATGAGAAATTAGAAAGTTTGAAATATGCTATGATGCTTGTATGTCTGCAGGCCCATGGATACTCTGACATAAATAGAAAGTTGCAGAAATTAAGTAAAATTGTAACCTCAGCTGGTTTTGTAATAAATAAACATAAAACAAAAGAAATAAGAACCTACAATGGTTTGAATTCTGGTCTTGTGTTGGTACAGGAAATAATTGGAGAAACAGAGGAATTTTCAAATGTGGGCAATGTGATGTCACCTCAGTTGCCCTCCGTGGTGTAGTGGTTACCATGCTAACTTCATATACGCAAGGTTGCGGGTTCAAACCTGGTGGAGGACGATGATTTTTTCAGGCGTAAAAATCCTTAGCATGGGTTCCTTCGGAAGGGAAGTAAAGCCGTTGGTCCTGTGTCATTGATTTATGGCACGTAAAAGAACCTCAAGCCTGATAGAGAAGCCTCTGAGCAAAGTTAAGCAGTCTTTCATGCCCAGTATTGAGTGGGATGCTGAGAACCACAGCGGTTAAAGAGCATCCATTAATAAAATGTCATTTCATTTTGCAAGGCACCTCAGAAGAGGATATTGATGAAAAAATTATTAAGAAGGCACTAGAAGCCTTCTTAAAATCTATTCAGTGATCTAAACCAATATATGCTACATTCTTCCAAAATATTTCTCCAACAAAGGAGAACTTTTTCATTTTCACTATGAAAGCTGAAAATCTACATTTTTTGTACAATAAATTTTTGTCTATCTCTTACGGTTTACCAGTTATGCAAAATTCATCTAGAATGAAATGATCTTCAGAGGCTATTCTCAGAAAATTCAAGATATGCATTTTATATGCCATGTAAATACCTTTAGTATACAGTGTTTTAATCAAAATTGTTAGAGCTATTTCAAAGACATTAAAATTTTTGAAATTTTTTTCACGAAAAGGGTAATTTTGGGTGGGGGCATTTCCTCCAAAATCTTCATGTTGCATCTTTGAAAGATACTAAACTTAACTATCAAGTTTGGCATTTTACTGACTTTTCGTTTTTAAGTTAATGGTGTTCACAAACACATGGACACATGCACAGACCTTTTTCTAAAATGCTTATTTGGGATACAGTGGATCCTAAGTGGCCCAGCAGATCCTGGTGAAATCTCGGTATAAATTTTTTGGGTGGAGTGCAATATCTTCTCTATCTACATAGAAGGTACTATACAGAGAAAGTAAAAATGTTTTATTTAGGTACATTGAATATTTGGATGGAAATACCTTCTCTGTCTATGTACTATAAAGAGATCATATTTTTGTCAATGTTTTCAGGAACAGTGTTTTCTAAAAATGCTGTAGGTTACATTCTTGCAGAAAATAGTCTTATCTTAAAATTAAATAAAAAAAAAAATAATAATAATAATAATAATAATTACGATAACAGCACTTCACCAAAGTCTCAACCTCCTAAGGCCCTAAGCCTCAAGTGTCAGTTTTGTCATATTTATGTTAATGTGCATTAAAGAAAATTCTTTATGTATATAATGTACTGATGTACTATAATTTTAAGAATAATATAAATTCTGAAATCTGAATTGGAATAATACATTTTTTTACTGTTCCTTATTTACACTGAAGAACTTGTCACAATGGCATGGTACTTTTCTGAAGACTATATTTTCTTCAGGATCCCAGGGTTTGAAGCAAGTAAAAGCTTCACACTATAAGTTAATGTTTGTTTTCACTGTGCTCACATTAAACCAAGCTTTCTCTTCCAACCAGATGTAATTCATGTTCAAAAATACCCTTTCTATGGATGCATTACTGCCAGGTAAGCACCTAAAAAATTCAATAATTGTCTTCAGGTTATCATGGGGTACATTGTTTTCTTTCAAGTGCATGAGCAATATGCTCCACATGGTGACTAGCCTCTGAACCATTCACATTCTTTTTTTGATGCATAACCTCGCAAATAATTAAATTCATCAAATAGTTCATCACAATTAGTTACAATTTCTTGACACTTCAATAATATCTGTTCAACAGAATTATTAAAATTTTCCCTTAAGAACACATAATCCAATTGTGTGACAAATCCTCATTGTGCTTATTCCAACAATGTAAATAAAATAAAGCAGTGTCACAAAATTCTTTAGATATTTTGAAATAACTTTCATTTTCCATTTCATAATTTTTTACTAGATCAGTTAGCAAATTCCTTATCATGTGCGCAATAAACCATTCATCATATCACAATTCTAATTTTATTAAGAGGTGTTGCACATCTAGTGTAGATTCTGTTGCACATTTTTCATCACCTTCAATCACTTTAATTGTTTCATGGAAGAGTGCAGCAGAGAATGAGCAAAGCAAAGCCATAGCTCTGTCTCACTGTTTCAGTATTTAGGACTCTGTGATTCTGATATTAAAAAAGATTGCAGTGATGGATACAGTTTTACTGTACTTTCTCCTTTATAAAAATGAAATCTGTGAGTATAAAAATACACTAAGTGTATTCTTAATGAAACCAATGTTTTGTTCTTAAAAGTTTGAATTTTGGGCAAAAATTCTTTTTTAGGGAGGAAGGGCCTTTGTTTTATTTTACTTAAGTTATGACAACCACCTTACTTTAGCATTAAGTATTTGCTTGAACTCTTGTCCTATGAAATCTTTTATACATTCAATATGCACTGTATAGATGTGAAAATACCCAAATATTTTCGAAACAAGCACTTCGATATTATAGGCATAGAATCAAATGATGTTTTTGCGCAATTATGTATGATATGCCCATTGCAGCCAAGACTCATTATATATTTTCTATTTAACTCAGACTTAATTTTAGTTATTACATTCTCTTTACCCTGTCTCAACAGCCCTCCAAAGTTAGAGTTTGTATTGTCTGTTGATAGACCTACCACCTTTTTGCCTAAGTCAAAATTATCAATTGCTTTCAATACTTGTGCAGATATTATATTGGAAGTTTCTTCTGGTATTTCAATGAAAGTAATAAAGTTGTTCTTAATTGGGGTTTCTGATCATAAGCTTGATATTAATAGGGAGTAGTTTCATTTATGATTAGATGTATCATAAGACACAATTACAAAGTTGACATATTTAAAATTATCTTTTAGTTCATTGGTAGCCCATGGAGCAAAAACATGGGTACTTATGGATTCACACTCTGTTCTTGTACAGCTAAATTGTTTCGTTGCAAAATTTTTTTCTGTAGTGTTGTCATGCTATCCATACTACGAAAGTGATATGAGTAAGTGACAGTGTGATATGAGTACGTTGCTTTGTAAAGAGCTAAGTTGTATTCACTTTTATATGGTTCTGGTTTATGAAAGTAATTTGATACATTTCCCGACTGAGATTTACGTTGCACAGTCTTGTGTTTTTTTGCATTTAGATGGTCAGTTATTGATGTCCTGCCACCGCTACCTATTGAAAAGTTTGAACTACACACAGTACATTTCAATAGTGTTCCATCCTCTAAACTAACTTGTATAATATATGGAAATTCTGCTTTTAATGTATCATTGAAATGACACGTTTTCTTGAAAACATTTTGCAACGTTCTAATTTCTCTCTCAGACCTCATAAACAAACTAAATTGGCAGACAACAGACAGCTGACACACTGACTACTAAAATAGCATTAATCAGTATTTACAAATTTTGTTCATTATTCATTGACCATGTTGAGGACTGACCAGATGATAACTGCTACCACTGCACTAATTAATACAAAACAATATTATAAAATATAAAGGAAAATGAACTTTACGAATATCAGCATGTTTAGAAATTAAATTCATACTATAATTATTAATATTATATCCAGTATATTAAATTATGTATTACTGATATTGGAGACAAAATCGGGGATAGATATAGCCCAGGATATTCATCTTATTTTGGGTACTGTCCCCAAAAATCAGGGGCGAAAGGTCACCTTAATGTACTATGCACAGGCAGAGAAAGTAATAATAGTTTGTGGGCTCAGGGGAGAGAGAATAAAGAGTTAAATACAAATTAAATATTACAACATAAAATTTTTGGGAGAAAGAGGAAGATGAGAAATAAACCCTTGGTCAACAAGAGGGGTCGAATCTGTTCCATTCCTTCATGAAACCAATTAGTAAAAGAAAGCATCAAAACTGAAATTTTTGTTTGCTTATGTTTCTTTTTCTTCCTATAGTTTCTTACACTTTGGAACTGCTTGTCCAGTAACCTGAAGTACCTAAAACCTGCAATAATTACATTCACACTACAATTTCCTTTGCAATAAGTGGATTTTGCAAACTATTAATGAACTGAACAGAATAAGAAATCAGCCCACCTGGGTAGTGTGGTGGTAGCGTGTCTACCTCACATTCAACAGGTCGCAAGTTCTAATCTCGCTTAGATTGAGTTACCCAGATAAGACGAATGTCAAGTAATTTTAAGTTCCATGGACCCTGATATCATTTGAGCATCATTTCAACAATTTCATTCATCATCTGATATGACTAACCAAGTTAAAGGACGTTAGGTTGCAATAAAAAAAGAAATATAAAAAAGCTGGAGGCTGGCTATCAGGTGCATGGGTTTCTCCTTTGCTGACCATCATTTATGGACAGTGGCATATCTAGTATCTGGCTCTGGCGTATCAAGAATATTCGTTACAGTTGAAGTTTCCTGGAGTATAGAATAATCCTCCCTCCTCTTTATGCCAATATTTAAAAAAACTGCAATATCAATAGCACTCTGGATTTAGGGGTAACATGCCTAGCCTCTAGTTCCCAAGATTGCGAGTTCAAATCGGGCGGAGGTGATGGATTTCTTTCGGGCATAAAAATCCTTAACAAAGCTTCCTTTGCAAGGGAAGTAAAGACATTGGTCCCGTGTTGTAGATTTATGGCACGTAAAACCTCAAAACTGATAAAACGGCCTGAATGGGATGCTGAGAACTGTAGCATTAAAGAACTCCATAAATAAAACTTATTTTCCTTTTTACATAATCAATACAGACTTATTTTTATTTTTGGATTTTTATTTAACTTTAGATGATGTTGCAGATTGTCCAGGGCAAATTAAAGAAATGAAAGAGTTTCAGTAGTAGACTTATTTGTGATCTAGTCGAGTATATTCCTGTATTACACCACTTAATATTTTTGTTTAAAATTTGATTAATTATTCAACCCGTATTTTATGTTTAGCTTGTATTTTTAGTATCTCTTTCACATACAATATACATAATAGGTAGGAAAGGTTTTCCAATCCATCCAGTAATTCAATGGGGATATTGTTTTGACATGTGAAGCCCAGAAAAAGTGTTTTAGAATAAGACTGTGTGTGAGTGTGTGTGTGTAGTGTGTAGCGTGTAGTGTGTATTGTGTGCATGCGTGTGCGTGCGTGTGTGTGTGTGTGCATGTTGCGTGTGTGTGTGTGTGTGTGTGCATGCGTGCATGCTTTGTTTTACTCTTTAAAAAGGAATATATAGTACTGATACAGGTGCAAGTCTACCATTTTTTTCCATTAAAATACAGGACGCCTGAAAAAGTTGTGATTAACTGATCAATACTTTCTTAACATTATTATCTATTAACATAACATTAGAATGAAGGAAATATATTGAATAAATACACCATAAAATATCAGAGTTCCTACTATTTGAAATCGAAAATTTCGATTGCAAATTTTATGGTGAACTCTATAACTAAGTTTTGTCTCTTCGAGGAAAGAATATGTATGCTGTAAAATTCATAGGAAGGTACATTTCCATTTAGGCATAATAGCTTAGTTCTCGCAAATCAAATAACACAGCTCATCAACTGCAAACACTACACTACTTCGTTTGTCTTTACTGTTCACAGAATGCACTAAATAATGACAACAATAAGTTGTCAGCATCTCTCACAACAAGAAATGGCAACAATTGCAGTTAGGTTTTTTAATGTAGGAACTTCAGAAGGCAATGTCAAGAAAATACGGGATCTATTCGCGTGCCAACAAAAATTCTAGATGCGGAACATACCAATAAAAAAGGGGAACTGTTTCGTTTTTATGGGACGAATGGCAGGCTTATACTAATATTGTCAGCTGTACACTTTTTTCCACATCAAATAAATTGAATAATGAACAAACAAAAGATAAATTAATTAGCGTAACGGACCAACGAACCAGTGGGAAAGAGCACAAGTAACCATTCACTATTGTGATACACATTACACTGAACCTACAGGCAGAGAGGTTATAGGAATGCATGCCGTGCCGGCAGTCCCTGGTTGCAGAGTCTTGGAAAGTGACTAACCTGCAGAAAAGCTACAAGTAATCTTCTGTTATAGTCTTACTTATATTAAGTCAAATATATTTCTTTATTTCTGTGGTATAACGGAAAGCTGTTTATGACGGAGACTTTCAATGAATGTGTCACTTCTAAGTTAAAGAAAATGGAAGAATTTGTACATAGTTTTTTTTTGTTTGTTTTTTATGGTGAGGGGGTCCGGTACCGTTCATCCCCTCCCCCCATTCTGTAAATATGCCCCTGTTTATGGATGGCGATGGCAGCAAACTGTTGGCAGATGACTTCGACAGTTGAAGTCCCATCGTACTTGGATGGCATGACATATGAAGGGCTTATTTCCAAAGTGATGTCTCTCAATGAAATCACATTTTTCACAAAACATAAATTTTGTATAATTCCTTGTCATATTAAGATAGAACCTAATTTTTGTCATGTGCAATTCTGTAATACTTGCAATTTTATCTATATATGTGAGAAAAATCACAGTCGTAGAAATGGTAGAACTGGGATTGCATGATAGGGATTTAAGTTAAATTGGCAGTAGACTAAAGTTTCATATGGATTAAATAACTCAGAATTTTGAGATAAGTGAGGTAGTTCAAGTATAATAGCTGAAAATGACTCAGAATAGTTACACTCACCTCATTTAAAATGAAGTTTTCAAGACATATGTTTCAAGGGCATTTGCATTACGGAGCATAGAGCAGAAATCCCAGCCATTAGTCAGACCTCAACTGAGGAAGAGGGCAAATGCCCTTGAAACATATGTCTTGAAAACTTCATTTTAAGTGAGGTGAGTGTCACTATTTCGACTCATTTTCAACTATTATATTTCATGTGGATATCTATTGCAATAAATGAAGAAGTTGGTATGTATTATTGATCAAATAAAAGTGTTAAAGCCATCAGTATTATGTTCATTATCTTTCAAACATTATAACATCTAAATGTTAAACCAAAAACCTCCAAAATGTTACTTTAATACCAGATGAGATATTTGATTCACACTCTGTAAAAATCTGATGTGTACCATTCACATGACTTTCTCTATATCCCTGCAACAAGTTATTCTTAAGAAGCTTATACTTCTATTAACTTTGTGCTAATCAGTAAAACATTAGCAGAAGTAGCCATATTACTTGCTTCCTTGTAAGTAGAGGTGAAATAAGGGAGTACCATAGGCTAAAGTGATAATCAAAAGCTGGTTGCTATGTTACTGAAGTTCCTTTGTTTGTATGGACAGCAGTTTGATAAATTCCTGTATGAGAAATGTATAAGTTTTTCAGAGCAGAAACCAAAAATAAGGAATGTCACAAAAACAACGAACTCCACGAAAAAAATGTATATAAAATAAATTGTGTGTTTTAACGTGCTCTACATTTTTTGTGTAGTAAGTTTTTGTTCATCTCTTACGGTTTAGCAGTTATTCAAAATTTAGTAAAATTCATCCAGAATAAACTACTCTTCAGAGGCTATTCCCAGAAAATTCAAGATATACATTTTATTTTTCAGGTAAATATCTTTAATAAACGAAATTTTAATCAAAATCGTTAGAGCCATTTTTGAGAAAATCAAAATTTTCGAAAAAAGTTCCATGTAAAGGGTAGTTGGGAGTGGGGGGATTTTTCTCAAAATCTTTGTGTCGCATCCCTGGAAGATACTAAACTTAAATACCAAGTTTGGTATTTTACCTACTTTTTGTTTTTGAGTTATCGTGTTCACAGACACACGGACACAGGGACACACACACACACACACACACACACACACACACACACACACACATACACACACACACAGACCTTTTTTCGAAAATGCTTTTTTTAGATAAAGGGGACCCTAAAACATATATTTCCAGTGAATTCTCGGTATTGAATTTTTTGGTGGAGTGCAATACATTCTCTATACACTATGTACCTATAGAGAAAGTAAAAATAGTCAACATCAAACTTTCTATTTTAACTGGAATAATATAACAGGCTAATAATCATTTTTAATTGTTACTGACTTTCTGTACTTATATTATTCTTCAATTATTCATTTATAAACCTAAAAAACAAACATAAAAATGTTAATATTTAGTGCATCCAGAAAGTAAGTCCCAATTGTGTCCAAAGATGGCACCACTGGTTGGAAAGGAATGCGCGTGCGCAGGAGAAGAGAGGAAGTATATGGTAACATTGTCGTAAAGTTTCAGTTTTGTGACGACAGTGGTTACCGCTCTGTGCTAGGAGAAAATGGCTGTTCCGATATTGTCTCCTGCCACATGCAAGGTTCGTGCAGTCATCCAATTTTTGCATGCCCAAAAGCAATCTCCAGAAGAGATCCATCGTCAATTGTGTCATGTGTATGAACAGGATATTATATGTGACAGTATGCTAAGACGATGGTGTAGGCAATTTATGAAAGGAAGAACCAATATTTGCGACAAAGACTGTAATGTGGAATATGTTTTTTCATGCTTACACAATTTTTTGCTCTTTTCAGCAAAAAATTGTATCTATGGATTCAATGGAAAAAAAAATACATTTTTAACAGAAGTGAAACTAACCAAATTCATGAACCTACATGAAGTTCATAAAATTTTAGTCCCTTATAAAAATAACAAATGGGTCATTATGTCTTTAGCAAACAATGTAATTATTAAAACATAATTACATATCCCCTTGTAAGGATTCAGGTGATTCAGCAGCAAAAATATGTTATTGTTTCATGGAGATTAAATTGACTCAAGTTACTGTTTGTTTCAATCAATTAGGATTTCAGCTAGGTCTATGAACAACCAATTTCTTGTTATAAATGTAAAAAGAAGCTAGTAACAGTGAAGTAACACAAATATTAATCTAATAATAAATAGTTGTAACAAATCTTCACTTATCATTTGGAATCCTTGGACTAGTTTTGCAATAAATGTATCTATTGCATCCTCAGCATAAATTTCCTTTTAGGTCTCAGTTTTGGTCTGGTTTTTGACAACCACAACTATTAACTATAATAATAATAATTATTATATAATTATTAGATTAAAATCTCTTGTTATTGAATTTTGAAGATAAAGTCATTAATAACTCCATGGCACGACAGCTCACGGGGAGCCTTGGCCTACCGCCCGGCCGCTGCGTCCCCCATCTCGGTCCACTACAGACGTCATGGATGGGGTGCAGTATTGGAGGGTGAGACGTGGTCAGCGCCTCGAGCCCCTCCCGGCCGGTTAATGCGGTCCTCACGACCTGGAGCCGCTACTTCTCCATCAAGTAGCTTCTCAATTGGCCCCCCAGGGACCTCACGAGGCTGAGTGCACCCCGGTCCAGGTCTCCCAGCGGGGGAAAAATCCCCACGCCGGTACTGGGGATCGAACCCAGGTCTCCCGCTTGGTAGGCAGCTGCGCTACCACCGCGCTAAGGAGACGACCAAAGTCATTAATGCTATGGTAAATTCTCATGTACAAAATAAACAAATGAATAAATAAATAAATAAGTGTGTGTGTGTTTGTATGTGCATGCTCAAGGTTTAACAATAAAGCCGATCTCCAATATTTTGAGGTCCAGTTAAGATATGGTTTAAGTTGTTCATAGGGTAATAAACTATTTAAACTCATTTCTTCTTTCTTATTCCACAACAGACAATTTGGTGATGGCAGAAATTCAATTTTGTGTAGATGTTTCTGAGACGATCATGCCCAATGGTAAGACTAAACATGCCGAAGGCTGTGTTTTGAGATAGTCAGGCCTTTTATGAATTTCTCTCCTTTGGAATTTAATATAAGTGTAGTTAATTTACAGTTGTAATCATTATTTACTTTCTTTTAAACAATATGTTTAACAGATCCAAAATTTTAGTGACACTTTTGGTTATACTTTATTTTTAATGTTTATTAAGTCAGAGGGAACCAATGGCAAGAGCATTCTTTTATACTTAATAAAGGTTGAAAAAGAATGAAGCAATGGCCATATCGTAACAAAATGGTGTCCTCAATAAAAATGACTGCTAATAGCTCAAATGAAAATGGAGATAAAAGGCAATACATACCAGTCATCAGAACTCAAATTTAATTTTAGTAAAAGAGTTTGTAGTAATCTACATAGAGATTCTTTCGAACTAAATGTGTGACCTTTCAACCCAAAATACCGACTCATATTATTTTTCAATTTAATGCCCTTTAAGCATATATTGGTTGGTCATATTGGATGATGAATGAAATTGGTGAAACGATGCTCAAATGATCTTGGGGTCCATGGAGGTTAAAGTTACTTTACATTTGTCTTCTCAATATAAGGGAAAACCCCAAAAAAATCTTATCTGTGTAACTCACCCTACGCAAGATTGAACTCATGACCTGTTGAATGTGAGGCAGACACGCTATCAACACACTACCCAGAAGGGATACTCCTATTTTGAATTTATACAGTATATATTATGTATAACATTTGGATATTGTGAATGTTAATTTGGCTCCTGTGAATGAACTTACCTCATAGTAACCCCAGTAACCAGGTTCTCCAATATACAAACTTGGGAGAGTCTGACCTATTTTAGTTGGAACTCTAAAGCCAATATCATCTGTATCATTACTGACCAGCAGGAAAAGGCGACCATACAAAGGAACACCCAAAACCAGTTTTTCTGGTGGTGCTCCTTTACTTCGCAGGAAATCAATGCCACTTTGCTGAAAATATTGGAAAATGAAAAGAAATGAATGAAAAAATAGAGAGAAAATCTTATGTGCTACTTTCACATCACTTTGTATACCTATTCTTCTACAAACTATTCTTATCAAAGCTGATTCTTTTATCTATTACATGCTAATCAAGATAAACATTAGCAGAAGTAGTTTTACTACATATTTTTTGTAAGTACAATGGAAATAAGGAAACACACTTTGAAAAAAAAAAAAAAAATTAAACACCTTCCAATTTAAAAAAAAAGTTTTGGAAAATTTAAAGCAATAACAAGGAATATCTATGAAAAAGTTGACTCCACAAATATGTATTTGACATGAGTATGCTTTAACAAGATCTTCATTTTTTGTGTTATACAATTTTGTCTATGTTGTACAGTTTACCAGTTAAGAAAAATCATCCAGAAAACAAAGACTTTAGATACTATTTCTAGAAAATTCAAGATATACATTTCATTTGTCAATAAAATATCTTAAAAATCTGGTACTTTAATGATAATTATAAGAGGCATTTTTGAGAGAATCAAAATTTTCATAAAATGTTTCATGCAAAGAGTAGTTTGAGTTATAGGTATTTGTTTTTGAGCTATGCATGCAAGCACCCACGCAAGCACGTGCGCACGCAAGCACACACACACACACACACACACATCTAGATGGCTCAGTTGGTGAGGCACTGGCCTTTTGATCCCAAGGACATAGGTTCAGATCCACCCATGACTGATGGTTTCTAAGTGTACTTAAAGGTGACAGTCCCATAGATTTACTGGCATGTAAAAGAACTCCTGTGGGACAACATTTTGGTTTATAGGCACTACTGATATGATCTTGACAGTATTAATAAACAGATACTTACTAACTGTTTTGTTAATTCTTTTGTACACAAGCATGCACATGTGTGTGTACACTCACACACAAACAAACATGCATCTATGGGCCATCTAAAAATAAGTTTTTGGATTCAGTGGCATCTAAAAGTTTATTTCCAGTGAAATCTCAATATCAGATGTTTGGATGAATATAATAGTTTCTCTATCTACTATGTATGTGTTAGAGAAAGTAAAAAGAATTAAACAGAATTATTTATTAAATGAAAAGTATATGCAATATATTACTCAAACTCTCACTTTAAAAGAGTAATTTAATGTTTTTACAATATATGGTGGACTTTGTGACAGTGATGTGTTTTATCAATTGAAATTATTTAAATGGTTGTTAACTAGATATTTGTTCCACATAAGCTGAGTATAGGACAAGAGTTGGAAAGACTGAAAAATTACATGCCACAGCCAGGATTTTAACACAGATCTTCCAGATTCCATCTGTCTTTTGTTCTGTCTCTCTCTCTCTTCCTCCCTCCTTTTTTATTTATTTATTTCCATTTGTGTAGCCTGCTTTAATTTCTATGGCCATATTAGCCTTTTGACTTTAGAAACACTCATCCTGTTGGTGACTCAACTTAAGATATTTAAGAACCATTGCTTTAAAAGTCAATAAATGCAGAATCTTGAATTACTCAGGAAATTAATTTTTCATTTTCAGCTACAGAAAGACCTTGAATTTCATATTTTCTTGAATATTAAATCTTATGTTTTAAGTAAAAGGTCATAGTAAGGTATATCAAAACAAATTTTGCTCTATGTATTGTTATAGGATGACTTATTCAGATTTTTTCAAAAGTTGATAAATGCATGTATACTACTTCTTCTCCACCTGCTTACCTTTCTCTAATGGAGGACTTACAAGATAATGCCTGAGGTCAGATGCCTGCTGAGGAGCAGACAGTCTATGAATCAGAGAGTATCCTGGGGTGGGGATCAGCCCAGAGCCTGGTGCAATGTGAGGAAGTAGATATATGAAATACAATACCCTCTCTACTTACTATGTACGCTGTCACATTTGCTAGCAAAAGTAAAATTAAATAACTCAGAAGTTTGAGACAAGTGAAGTAGTTCAAGTATAACAGTTGAAAATGAGTTGGAATAGTGACACTCACCTCACTTAAAATGAATTTTTTTTTTCAAAACATGTGTTTCAAGGGCGTTTGCACTCTTCTTCAGCTGAAGTCGGACTAATGGTTGGGATTTGTGGTCTGTTACGGTGGAGACATCTGGTGTTCTCAGCGGTTCATAATCATGTGGTGGTATTTCAAAATTCATCAGTTGGTCTTTGTGTTGTATAATGAGAATATTCTCCCAAACTGTGAGTGGTGCTGGGTTGTTTACAGGTTTTAGCAACTTTATGTCATTTTCTATTTTATGATGTGATGTCCAAAAATGGTTGGACCTCAACTGAAGAAGAGGGAAAACGCCCTTGAACATATGTTTTGAAAAAATTATTCATTTTAAGTGAGGTGAGTGTCACTATTCCGACTCATTTTCAACTATTATAAAAGTAAAATTGTTTTAATTATGAGTTGCAGTTTCGTTTTTGTTCTTTATTTGTATGCAATGCCTTATTTATTTTTAGAATAATTTCTCAATGCTAATAAGCATTACAGTTTATTATTCTCTGCTTTGTTGTTTATTATATACAAATAATTTATTTAACATTTATTTTTTAATTAGTTTTGTTAACTTTATTGAGAATAAATATAATAACAAAAGCATAACACAAAATTAATGATATGTTAATATACAGTGATTTAATTATTCTTAATTGTACACAATACATCTGGTGCCCATTCAGCATTAAGAGAAAAAAGGAGCTGCAATAGAAGCAATTCTGGCCATGATAGCAACACTTCGCATGGGAGATGCATGATATTGGCCACATCACCTCCCTGTAGCAGTTGGAGGGTATACCACCTCTGCTGTGCATAAGTGGGCATGAAGTTGGAGTCTCAGGCTTGTAAGAGTTATAGGATTGCTGCTGCTACTGCCGCCGCCCCCAGGGGCTCATGTCAAATGAATATGGGTTTGGCAAACCCGGGGTGCCCAAGCTACCCTGCACCTCTCTGCTCCTGTTCTTGGGTGTGGGCTTTGTCCTCTCCTTCTCCACCTTTCCTTTCTGCTATCCTTTTCTTTTTCTTTGCTAAATATCTGAATTTGTCAACCTGGCTATGGAACTGGGCAATCTATTTTAATCTCAATACCATGGATAGGTTTTTAAGTACAGAAATGTTACGGAGCAGGAGGTTGGATCGCCACCTCCGGTTGGTGTTTTGGGTAAGCAGGCCCAACTATGCTGAAACTATTGATGTTGGAAACTATTACTGCAACCTAACAGAAACGATATGCTCCCGAGAGTAAGAAAGGAAACAAAGAGGAAAAGTTAGACATTTTTAAGAAAAGACCATTGATTTGCGCTTACCAACTCAAATGAGACAAGGCTCAACAGATAGTCTTAATCTCGAGATGGTTTCTGTTCTGTATAGTGACCCAAGAGTACTAACTACACCTGAGCAGAACAAGGAAAAAATGACCAGGGAAACCAAGAGAAAAAGAGTCAAGATTCTTGAAAAAAAATACCCAGGAAAATAATCAGTTTATAGCCAAAATGGAAATAGAGCAAAAAATGCTGAAAGAGCTGACAGAAAATTACAAACAAAATAGAGATATTACACAAAACAATATTGGAAATCCCTAATACAAAAAAGGAAATAAAGAAAGCAATTAGTAACCTATACAAAAAGGTTACCAATAGCTAATACTATGGTTACAGAACTGCTAGATGAATACAAAGTAGTAACAGAGGTTGGAGTGAGTGTAGTGCCAATCAATATGGTGAGTGTAAGAACACAAACTGTGAGTAATAAAGAGGTTGTAAATGAAAGAACAAGGGCAAGAATAGAAATTCTGCTAGAAAAAGACTTAGATGAGAAAGAATCTTTAGATGTGATTGGACAAGATAGACCAGAAGAGATATATATAAGAATTGCAGTATGTATAATGTAGAAAGGGCAAGTTAGGAAGAAGATCAAATTATTATAACAGATCTAATGGATAGGAATGAAAACATTTTTGTAAACGTTTAACTATGAATCCATGTGTAAGAAAAATGCTGGGCAAGGAGACTATAGAACCAGGAAAAATGATTTGTAGTATGACAAAAAATAGCTTTTTAATAGAGGACAAGAATATTGCAAAGGATAGTATGGAAAGGTATACTTTCCTAATTGTAACAGATAACAGTATAGAAACTGCTATAGAGAAGAGTAAATTAAAAGCTAATTTTGTAAAATCACTAGAAATAGCAAAACAAAGGAAAAGAGTACATTTATTTTTGGAAGTGACAAACAAATTAGATAAACCTGGAATCAGGAAAGTAATGGAATACGTTTGCAGAAAGAATAAGATAACCATCCCAATGAGATTAAAATAGGTGGGGAGAAACAGTAGGATAGAAAAACTGGAAGGATATGGAATGGAGACTGTCAAGAGGGGAAGAAGAAAAAAAGAAGACACTCTAATTGTTGTACCTCGGGCAGAAATATCAATGTGGATATTATTAAGAATATGAAGGAAGAAGTAAGCACAGAAGGGATAACAATAGAATGTATAAACACAATAAGCAATGGAAACATACAGCTGAAGATTAAAGGAAAAGAGAAAAACAACAGGCAGGAATTTCGAGAAATGCTAAAAAAAGGTAAATTGAATAATAAGACTGAAATTAATTTGAAGGCAGAAACGCAAACGTAATGCTCTTAGATATAGATGAAACTGTAGAAGAGGATGTGATTGGTCGCACTGTGGCCGAGTGGTTAGACCACTCACCTCTCACCTAGACGGCCTGGGTTCGATCCCAAGTAATCCGCATGTGAGATTTGTGGCAGGGGCAGGTTTTCTCTGGGTTCTCTGGTTTCCCCCGCCATCACATTCCACCGGTGCTCCATCTTCATTTCATGTATCACCAGTGTCATCGCCTGTGGTGCCACAAATAGTAAAGGTAGGCATTAAACACTACCAAAAAAAAAAGAGGATGAGATTAGAGAAGTAATAAAAAAAGAAATCAACAGACAGATGAATACTCTGCAAGTAAGAATGGACAAGAAAGCAAATAGAAACGGAGTAAAGTATGCATTTGTAACAGTACATTTGGATTCACCAAACCTTCTATTGGCAAGGAGGAGAATAGGGAAAGGATGGGAAAGATGGAGAGTGAAGAAAGTTATCACCCTACCCAGATGCTATAATTGTTGTAAAACAGAACGTATAGCCAGAGAATGCAGAGCAGTGCAAATTACAGGTAATTGCTATAACTCTGGGAAAACTGGCCAACAGAAGAAGGAATGCACAAATGCACAGTTTTGCTATTTGTGCAAAATAGAAGGTCACAAATCTGAGTCTATGAGGTGTTCCATATATAGTGAGCTAATTCAAGCAAAGGAGAATAGGAGGAGGATTAACAGCTATGATGAAGCTGGTTCAAATAAAACTGATAGCTGCAAAAGGGCAACGGGCCTTCTAAGGCATAAATGTGATTCAGAACTCATAGATATTGCTCTGGCTGCTGAACCCAATAAAAATATGACAAAGAATAGCACGAAATGTGTTGTTGCCACTGGAAGGGATATATCGAATAATGAGAATCAGAGGTGGTGATGGATTTGTATGGATAGAAGGTGATAATCTCATAATATATTCCTGATACATATCCCCAGCATGAAATTTAGAAGATTTTCAAGAATATCTGTTTGCAATACACCATGCTGTGCAGCAGCACATAAAAGAAGAATAATAGTAGGGAGCGATTTTAATGCCAAGGCACTCTGCTGGGGCTCACCAAGGGAAGATAGAAAAAGGAGCCTATTGGCAGAATGGCCCAGCAAAAATGATTTTATAATACTAAATGATGGGGAAGTACCTACTTTCGAGAAGAAGGGAGGATCATCGTACATGGATATAACCATGTGTACACAAAATGTTGGAAACAATATATATATGAAGGCATTTTTTTTTATCCTCTGATAGGCTATAAATTCAAAGAAAACAATTACTTTTATTACTAAAAGTCTTGCACACTTATGTTACTTTTCAACATAATCACCAAAAAGATTGAGACATTTTTTGTACTGTGCACAAGCTTTGCAATACCCACTTCAAAAAATGTTGCCGCCAAGATTTCAAATGAGCATTGACATTGTTTTGAAGATCTTCATTGGTTTGAAAGTGCTGCCCTCCTAGCCACATCTTCAGTTCAGGGAAAAAGTGAAAGTTGCTGGGTGCTAGGTCAGGACTGTATGGCGGATGATCGAAAATGTCCTATTGAAATTGCTCAAGGAGCCGATGGGTTGTGCCAGCAGTGTGTGGACGAGCATTGTCATGGATCAACACAATTCCTGAAGTTAGCATTCCTCTTCATTTGTTTTGAATGGTTCTCTGCAAATGTCATAAAGTACAAAGATCTTCAAAACAACATCAATGCTCATTTGAAATCATTGGCGGCAACATTTTTTGAAGTGGGTATTGCAAAGCTTGTGCATAGGTACAATAAATGTCTCAATCTTTTTGGTGATTATGTTGAAAAGTAACCATAAGTGAACAAAACGTTTAGTAATAAAATAATTGTTTTCTATGAACTTTTCTTTTATTTATAGCCTATCAGATGTTGAAAAAAACGGCTCTTGTGTGTGTGTGTGTGTATATGTGTGTGTGTGTGTGTGTGTGTATATATATATATAGTGTGTGCACAAAGTCTGTATACCCCTGTACTAAAAATTATGTGAGTAAATATGTTTTTTTGAGGTTGGTATATATTCATATTATTCTCCTGTCAGATACCCATTGTTGATGACTTCGATTGTGTGATTGTTGTCGCTCTTATGACAACAAATCAACAAATCTTATGAATCAAATTAATTGATGCTGAGATATTGAGAAAGAATGGCTGATACAAGTGATTACACAATTGAGGAATGCTTAGTGTCTGCTGTGTGGGTTCATGAGCATCAAATTAATGGCAAATCAATGAAAAATGTCATGGACGATTTTGTTGCATGGTTTGTGAAAGCAGCACTGACAAAGAAGATGTTGTTAGCATGGGAACAGAACATTTTTAATGGGCAGTGTTCGAGACGTGACGAGAAGTGGAAGCTTTACCCAATATACCCACCTTTAACAAAGTTGTCTATTGGTGATAAATTTGGATGTTTAATTTGAGTTTTGTTATTCATGGACTTACTCAAGATAAGGAAAATGTGTATATTTACATTTAGACTGAAAACCAGTCACCTAGAGGTTCCAACAAGTTTGTTCTGCACTAATAGACTCCATTAAAGTTCTAGAAATAGGTTTCAACCAAATCCTCACAAACTAAGCCAACTGAGGTTGTTTTTGGATGCCAGAACAAGAACAGAACTATTATAGGCAGTTTGTTGCATTATGTCAATAATAATGAAAGTTCATTCTTCTCTACTGTAGAGCATTATTTCCCTACTCGTGGTCACAGTTTCATGCCGCCCGACCATGAAACTGTGTTTCATGTTTCATGCTGCATGGAACATGAGTTCCGAAAAAAGGAAGTTATTGAAAGTCCAAAAGAATACTTGTAAATTTATGAAAAATATGGTATTGTAAAAGTGTTAGGAAAAGATTGGGATGTATTTGATTATAAGCTATGTACAACCAACAGTCTAAAAAAACATTTCCTTTCCTAATAGGAGAGCAAAGAGTTTTTGTATTTCCAAGAGTAAACAAAAAGTAGGTTCAAAACTTGCAAATATGCATAGAAGCTTGTGACAGTGATGTGATTAAATAAAAAATAAAAGAATTTGAGTCGGTTTTTGTAACACAAACATCACTTATTTTTACTTACTGGGGACTGGTTTCGGGTAACAGTTGTTCCCATTTTCAACCCTTAATTCTGACTAAATCTTTCTTCGTTGGTGACGATGAGGGTGGTGGTGTATTAACTGTGGAGGCATCTGTTGCTGGATCTATGAACTTCCAGAGGCTGCTGTAAGGTGGCAAATCAAAATTCATGATATGGCTCTTTTTCTTCATGATGTAGATCTTCTCCCAGACATCTAATTCTGCAGAATTTTGATTTGCCACCTTACAGCAACCTCTGGAAGTTCATAGATCCAGCAACAGATGCCTCCACAGTTAATACACCACCACCCCCATTGTCACCAATGAAGAAAGATTTAGTCGGAATTAAGGATTGAAAATAGGAACAACTGTTACCCGAAACCGGTCCCCAGTAAGTAAAAATAAGTGATGTTTGTGTTACAAAAACCGACTCAAATTCTTTTATTTTTTATTAAAAAGTAGGTTGCAAATGTGTGCCATTAAAAAAAGAAGCACTACTTTTCTTTCAAAAGTTCAATAAAAAAACTGCATAAGTAAAGAAAAGCATGAAGATGTTTGCAATCTCTTAAAGTTTGTCAGTCATTATCCAGAAGTCTGCAAATTTTATGAAGAAGCACTAAAAGATCCAATGGGAAAGGGTGACAGCAGTGAACAAGTATATGATGAGCAGGAGCTTTTTTTGTAAAATGTAGAACAGTCTATGAAGATTCATTGAAAGATCTGACTGAAGATGGTGTTAAAAATGAAGTTACTTATAGGCCTATATGGTAAAAAACAGCCCTTTTTATGATGTTTGTTAATGAGTAGCTGTTATTTTTTCAATTTACCTTAAAAAAATTATGTTATATCAAATACAAAATATTTCACATAATGAAGTTTTTACAATTTTTTAAAATAATAAACAGTTAAATTCAATAAAACTATATTTTTTTTGACTATCCTAACCAAACATATTTGTAAGGTGTTTTCGAAAAACTGCTAAGTCAGTTGATTTAGTATCATTTTGAAAAATATTTTCATTATAATTTATTTCAAATGACGTATCAAATTATACAAAAAAAAAAAATCTGATGTATTCCATTCACATGACTTTCTTTACATCTCTGCAACAAATTAATGTTAAAAAGCATATGCTTCTATTTACTTCATGCAAATCGAGAAAAAATTAGCAGAAATAGTCTTATTACTTGCTTCCTTGTAAGTAGAAGTGAAATAAGGGGAGTACCATAGGTTAAAGTGATAGTCAAAAGCTGGTTGCTATGTGACTGAAGTTCCTTTGTTTGTATGAACAGGAGTTGACAAATTCTTATATGAGAAAAGTATAAGTTTTTTAAAGGTGAAATCAAAAAACAAGGAATAACTCATAAGCAATCAACTCCACGAAAAAAATGTATGTAACATAAATTGTGTGTTTTAGCATGCTCTACATTTTCTCTCTGGCAAGTTTTTGTCCATCTCTTATGGTTTAGCTGTTATGCAAAATTCTGCAAAAGTCATCCATAATAAAGTAGTCTTCAGAGGATATTCCCAGAAAATTCAAGATATACATTGTATTTGTCAGGTAAATATCTTTAATATACAAAATTTTAAGCAAAATCATTTTAGCCATTTTTGAAAAAATTTAATATTTTCGAAAAAGTTCCATGTAAAGGGTAGTTTGGGGTGGGGGGATTTTTCTCAAAATCTTCATGTCACATCCCTGGAAGATACTAAACTTAAATACCAACTTTGGTATTTTACTGACTTTTCGTTTTTGAGTTATCGTGTTCACAGACACACACACACACACACACACACACACAAATGGACCTTTTTCTGAAAATGCTTTTTTTGTATATAGGGGACCCTAAAACATATATTTCCGGTGAAATCTCAGCATCAAATTTTTGGGTGGAGTGCAATACCTTCTCTCTACACTATGTACATAGTACATATAGAGAAAGTAACAAATAGCGTAAATAGTTACCTGAGAACCTTAAAACAATGTAAAAATGTTTCTACATTTACCTATCTACACAGTTTTTTTACATTTTGTGAAAAGTTTAAAAAAATTACTTAGCACTCTTTGGAATCCACCTCTTCAGTTCAAAAGGAAAAATAGATATAGAAATGAATCATAGAATAAATAAGGCAAACTAAATCTATTACCAAATCAAACACTAACAGGCAAAAAGGAAATTAACAATGATATAAAAAGTAAATATTTAACATAGTTTATCTTCCAACACTTCTTTATGGCTCAGAAAGCTTTTCCATGTATTGTCAAAACATAAAAGTAGAATTAGAAATACAGCAATGAAGTAATTACGGAAATATATAGGGAAAATCAGAAGGGACAGGATAAGAAATTGTCAAATAAGAAATATCCATAATCAAGAACCAATAATAAAAAAAAGATAGAGACAAATGTTTTAAGATGGTTTGGACACATAAATAGGATGGTTGAGAGCAGGAAACTGAAACAGGTATGGGAAGCTAGAGGGGAATTAAGGAGAGTGAGAGGGCAACCAAGAATAGAATGGAGTGATTATGTAGAGAAAATAGTGAATAAGAAAGGAAAGATTTTGAGGGAAGTTAAACAATTAACTAGGGATAGGACAAAATATAGGAAATGGACAATGATGGCTGAGGAAACCCGACGCTCAAAAGGGCATAAGGGAGAGGAAAAGAATGAAGAAGTTTCTATGCCGTCCATGATATCTCAATTACAGAATTCATAGTTGTGAACTTCACTACTATCACAAATATCTCCTGCATATTTATCTCCATTACTGAAAAGCATCTGCTATTTCCCATTCCTCTCAGTCTTATCTTAAACTTTTGCTTCAGAATATTGCCATGTGTGTCATTGGCGAGTTTAACTTATATTATTTAGTAATATTTTATTAATTAGTTTATGATACTACAAATTTAATTGGGATATCTTTTTTACATATTTGTAGAATACAAGCTTTATTATAAGACAAGTAAATAAAAGGATAGACGTGACTAGCCTCTTCCAATGGCACTTCCAGTGGGTTTTTCAGTGATACAAACTTCCTCTGGGCTTGGTGCAAATTTACACATTGTGACTGGAACTTTTTCTCTTTGGTGCCACACCAGATATTCTAGAACATTTAAACATTTGATGCTGATTGACTGAAACTACCCATTACTAGAACATTGGAGATATTAGGAGTAGGGCTACCATGTTGGAAAGACCTTCTGGGGCACTGTTAACTTATTTAAGGGATTGTAGACCCAACTGCCAGGTCCTGACCATCGGGGAACCTCTGCTCTGCTGTGTGCATTTTGTGACAACGCTCCAGGCTCAACCACCATGACTACTTCATCTCTCACCTCACCCAGACACACTACTGACATATCTCTTAAGGTAACGCTTTATATTAATAACCCCAGTAATCAAAATAGTATTGGCCAGGGTTAATGGATTCAATTGGAATTCCCCACCTTTGTAAACCAAACATTCACAACCAACAAATTAATTAATCTTTCTCAATATTTTAGCTTAAGTTAGGTTCCTTTGTTAAATAAATATTGTTTTGCCACCTGTCTTCCTTTCACTATCCTCAAGCAGCTAATCCCCACATTGCAAAACCTTGTTTGTGACAATATCCACCACCTCAAATAGGATCAACTCCTCTTCTTTCTGCAGCCTCCACAAAAATGAAATTAAACTTCCGCCCTTCATTCCTTCCTTTAAGGTCCTCCTCCTCCCTCTTTTAAGTACACAATTTCTTGAATCTCTTGCCTAATCTCTTGAGACACTTCATTCAGTTTATTGTCCAGGCATTCTTCTAATACATCCATCCTGCTAAAACTTTTTTCCAATACATTGGGCAGGATTCATCTCATTGCCACCAAGAACTAACGACATTGCTACCACACTGCCAACAATTAGCTTGTTCTTAATTCCTTTATTTCCCCTTCTGGTATCCTACAAACTGCCTGATACTTTTGTTCTGTACACTCCCATATCCACTCCCACTGTGCCTTAGCTCCTTTTGCAGATACGGAACTCTCTCATCTAACACATCCTTCCTCCACCATTGCTAACTCAGTATTCCATATAGCCTACATAACATCACCTAGCAATAAGAAATGCATAAATAGAAAGGAGGCAGATTGACACCTAGAGAAGTGGCAACATTTTACTAATTTATAAATTGTTTTCTGCATTAATATAACAAAATTGGAATCGGAAGCAAAAACATTTAAATCCTTGTTCTTATTGTTTGCCTCTTTCTGTTTGATACTTACTATGTTCAACTTATCACCTGGATATAGAGGATATAGAGGAGCATTTGGTCCAGTTTTATCTTCCCAATGACCATGATATGCATAGCACAGAGCAAACAAATAGTGCACATGCTTACTTATTCCAGCAATATCATATGAATCTTGAAGTATTTCTGTTGCCATCCCCAATGGCAATGTGAGAAGTAGACCATATTTGTCAAATTCCTCACGCATTTCCTGGAAATAGAAAGCATCTAAGATTTACATGTTATATTTTTTGTAATTGTCACTGTAAATGTTGTTATATGGGAGTGCTACATTTATATATTAATAAATAGGGGCAATTTATGAGTAGATATTAATTTTTTTCTATAAACCTTTAATGCAAAGCTAAAATGAGAAATAAATATCAATCTTCATATTTAAATCAGCTATGTTTTAAAATGCAACATGGGAGGGATCTACAAATTGCAATGGAGCAAGCACTTCAACAATGTTAAGCAAAGTCTGGCATGAAAGAAATGAGCGGTGAAATGATGACAGTGAATTCATTAGAGATGGTGCAGTCAGAAATTGAGACCAGAATGGAAACTACAGTGGAGAAGATGAAAAAATCAACTCAGAATGGAGAAGATGGAAAGTGAAAATGGAACTCTCTAACAAAATTGATTAGCACCTATTTGGTGTGAAGAAGGATGCAAAGGAGCTGGGAGGAAAGGTAGAAGTGCTAGCAGGAACAAGCCTTAACCATCACGTTGATGCCCTATAAGTCCTCAGAGAACCTGGAGAGGAAAGCCAACATCAGCGCCAAGGAAGTGAATGTAATGAGAGAAGAAATACCAGAAGCAGAAGTCTTGAATATAACTCTGACATCTGTGTCGTCCTGAGATATCTGGGAGGCCCTCGAGAACCACTTTGTGGACCATTGCTTGGCCCAGCTTATTACAGTCAGCTCAAGACGAAGCAGCACGAAGCAGGACAGATGCTATAGGAGTTTGCCTTGGCCATCGAGCAATTAACAATCAAGACTCTGTTGGACCTTCCATACAGTTACTTCTCCCGAGAAGCCACCTACTCTTTTGTTGATGGGATGCATGACACCGAGATACGAGAGCGTCTGATGTTCGATGAATACAAGACCATTCATGAAGCACTAACAGCTGTGTTGAGGATGTAAGTGGTCCAAGTAGCAAAAGTCCCTACCCAGGAATAGAAGTATTCGGTACTTCAGCAGGGCCAGAGATTCAGCCCAAGGACATGGGTGAAGGTCTCTCAGCAGGTTATGTTGTGAGTGTAGCCAACCAGGGAATGTCCACACCAAGATGACGTACAGACGCCTCCTGCAGGTAGGCAGGAGAGCATGGGTCTGAGGAGGAAGCAGTCTGCAGCTGGGGTAACAACTGTCCCAACCAAGAAGATCAGAGTACTTGGTGCAGGGAGAAAGGGGTTCAATCCAAAGACAACAAGCAGCAGTTGCTTATAGTAATATGTGCTGGGGATGTAGCTACCGGACACCTGGTGAAGGACTGTACGCAACTGAGACGATGACATTGAATGGTGTATGTTAGGGATGTTGCCATCCAGGGGACATAGTGAAACACTGTCTGCAATCTAGAAGGCAGCAGGCGGGATACGAAGAATACCTGTCATGGCGAGGTGTGCACCAGAATCGTCATCGGGTTTATTTCGTGATGCTGATGCCTTAGAGGGATGGAAGACAGCCTCATCGTGGATAATTGAATATTGTGCCGGAAACTAGAGGACACTAGGGCAGCTATGACCCTAATCTGACCTGATTAGGTCATAGCTGAGGGCTTGCCAACCAGTGAATCAGTCTAATGAGATAGTGATGGCATCAGGTGAAACCTTGCCAGTGGAGGAGATTTTGCTGGAGTTAATTCTAGGATAGAGCGCCATTAGACTGTGAGTATTCTCCCGAGGGTGGCTGCGGAGGTACTCTCAGGAGCCACGATGTGACGGTTGACATCGGCAGAAGGGTTCTATGACTCTGCAAAGACCAAGTGGTGCTTCGGAGTGCCAAAGGATATCCTAAAGTCCGCAGGCTGAACCTGAAGGAGGGTGTGATCTTGCTAAGAGGTGCAGTGGGGCGCGTCTAGTGGACCAACTATCGAAGAACCTTGCAAACTATTTGTTTCATCAACATACCCAGGGAGCAAGTGATAAGGTGGAGAACCTTTACGACCGACAAGCCAGCAGGGAAAGTTACCTGTTGGAAGTTTAGGTGTGATCGTAATGCTGAATCCAGACCAAGGGGCGTAGAGCCAGGACCATAGCATTTGGTGGAGAAACTCAACAGAGTAGTCGACTATACCTGAAGGGCAGATGTTGGTAGTGTACCAAGATCGTCTATAGTCCATTAGGACAATGCTGGATGGGAAGACCAGCTCTGAGGAAGTAGCAGTGTAATGGCAGGAGATGAACCTGAGCAACTGCTGCTGGTCTGCTCTAACAACAGAGAAAATGGACACAATAGTCAAACAAACAAAATAGTCAAAATTTACATTACAGTACACTACAAAGTTTAACTCAAATGACAAAACAGTTTTAATAATACCAATGATCTGCTAATTAAAGTAAGTAAATGCTTTGAAAATGGTTGAAATAAATTTTCAGCTATAATTACTGTGGAAGTGATAGGTTAGTTCTGTTGATTGAATGAAAACAGAAAAAAAGGAAAATGCATCACAAAATGTTTCTCACAAAGTGGTACAAATTGATTCCCCAGGTGATAAATATCATTTATATGCAGTAGAAATTTCAGACTTTTGTCAAGGTTATAGAAGCATTTATGTTGCATATATTACAACTCCTAAGTAAATAAAAAACTGAACATTTTGAAGTATTTTGAAGAAGATGTTACTAAATTATCATTTCGGTCATTGTCCTTGATCAAGTGTTTCATACGTTATCATATAAATAAACAGAATAAAATTTTTTTATGTTTAACGGTACTATTATGTATCTGCATATTTCAATGATGGAATTTCTTCAGAACACCACAAAATGTCAATAATATTTTTCTGCTTTAGGATTGTTTTATGAATTACTACTGTCCTCTAGATTTTAAATCTCACATTCGTGAATTGCATTTTGCGGCAAAAGGACTTGTATCCTGCTGGCAACTTGTAAGCTTTGGCAATGAGAAGCAATAAGTAGTGATGTTTCTCCATGTGTCGTGTTCTTCCATATAAGGTAAGAGTAAAACTTTATATTTCGTACAATATTATGAAAAACCTGTAGCGTATTTTAATTGCTCATCATTCCGGTCACGCAATTTTCTTAATGTTTCCTACAAATTAAACGTTTTTCCACGATTTATAAATACATACCAGAATATAACCTCCACTCTGTTTCCCGCCTTTTGTTAAAATGTAGCAAACAAAGGTTACCAACATGCTCAAACGTCATTTCGGTTACATGACCTAGCTACCTGTGACCAAAATGACCAATTTTTCAATCATGTGACCGGATTTACGAAGCAAATCGTTGTGATGCATGAAATTAATTTAAATTCATAAATATTCCACTTAAATGCTATCTGGGATCAGAGATTCAAGACAATGATGCTTAACAACAGAGATCAAAGATTTCCGTTTTTCTTTTAGAATTGTAAAATTTTGGAATCAAGAAAAATGGTGAAGGCAGTGGTTGTAAAAAGTAGAGAGAAAGAGAAAGAATCAGCAAAGTACCAATACCAGGAAGAGTTGGCTGCTGAGCAACAGAGAAGAAGAAGTGCAAGAACGAGTGAAGAAGGTCGGGAGAAGAAGAGGCAGAAAGACAAAGAACTGTATAAAAGAAAGAAGAAAGAAGGGATATTGAAAGGTGTTAAAAAATTATCTCCCAGAGAACAGAGGAGTAAGAGAAAAGCATGGAAAACAGCAAGAAAGAAATACAGGCTAAAGAAGAATACTGTGCAGATTCCCCAACATTCGGATGATGATGCAACGCCTCCTTCATATTGAATCTTTTCAAAAAGAATGTGGAAGATGGCAAGTCAATTGTAGATGGTCCAAAGCATATCAAGTTATAAAGAATCAGGAAAAATAAATAAAAGAATTGAAAAGAAAACCAGAAAAATATAAGAAGAGGTTAAAGAGAGAGAAGAAAAAAGATATGACAATATCACCTTTGCCTAACGACAAAGTTCAGCGGGTAATTGAAAAACAAAAGGTTGGAAAAAGAATAAAGAAGCAATTGTTTATTGGCTATGTCTTGGAAAAACAGCTAAAACACCAAACCGATTCCACAAAACCACAAACTAAAGGGAGACAATTAATTAACAAGGCTATAGGAAATGAAGTAATAAGGAAGTATAGAGGCCAAAGACAATGAAAACACATTTTTTCTTACAGAATCAATTCATTACTTAAAGTCAGAAATGGCAATATTGTTGTCAGTTATACAAGGAAAAAGAAACATCTCATTTCTAAAGATATTAAGACCAACATTGTTAAATTCTTCGAAGATGATAATATCAGCCACATTACTCCAGGGAAGAAGGACTATGTTAAGCAGAATGGAGTAATAAAACAAAGAAGAATTTTACAGGACACTATAAAAAATTGCTTTACTAAGTTTCTGCCAAAAAGTTAGTCTATGCATGTGTCATATGCAACTTTATGCCAACTAAGCCAGTTTTGGGTTACACCCCTTAAACCTAAAGATAGAGAAACATGCTTATGTATTAAAGGTTAGTAACTTTGAATTTTTAATTCATGCTCTGAAAGCTAAGAATATCATTAAATCAAGTTCAACTGATGATACAATAAATAAAACAGTGTGCTCGAATCAAAGTGAAAACTGTATGATGAGCAGATGTGATGGCTGTATCAATAATAAAGTTGACTATCAATGTGATGAAGATAGTAAAATAACGTATTCAAAATGGGAATACATTTTCGAAGATAGGAATATTAAAGGACAACCAAGGAAAATAAAAAAAATGGTGAAACAAAGTAAATCTTGATGTATCTTCTTAGCTTCTGGAGAAGGCTGCGTTATCTTGCATGGGAATGCCGACATTTCGCTCATCTTGACGTGAGCTTCTTCTCGGCTCTTGTGCAGTGGTTGCTTATTTGCTCTTGCCTATATAGTGGCATTGCGGTGGAGGTTGCCCCATCCTCTCGCTTCTGGTTGGCTAGTTGCCCGCCAATCCTTAAAAGCTACGACATCAGAACTCGCTACAACTCAACAAAAAAACTCAGATCGTTCCTACGACCAGCCAAAAATACCCGCTCCTAAACCCAGGCATATACAGAGTTAGATGCAGCTGTGGGAATGCCTACATTGGCCAAACAGGACGGTCCATAATAACGCGCAGAAAAGAACACATACGCAGTCTAAAACTCAACCAACCCGAAAAATCTGCACTAGCTGAACACGTAATAACAACCGGCCACCACATCGACTTTGACAACACAGAACTCATAGCCACCTGCAGCAATTTTCACCACAGAATGACCTGTGAAAGCATAGAGATTTTCAAAGAAAATAACATCAACAGGGACGGCAGAAAACATCTCCATAACATCTGGAAAACTCTGCTCACAAGGAGAGCCATAGGCTGGCCTCCAGCCAATGAGAGGCAAGGGGCAGAGACATGCGGCATTCTAGAAACCTCGGCAGCATTTACTAAATGAAGATCCAAATCACAATCTAGAACAACAAATAAGACAAAAAGGAAACAAAAACCTGGAAAAAGAAAGCGCAAAGCAACTCCAACACCACCAGGAAAGAGCAGCGCCAGCACTCATGCCAATTGGTGGGCAACTAGCCAACCAGAAGCAAGAGGACGGGGCAACCTCCACTAAACTGCCACTATATAAACGAGAGCAAATAAGCAACCACTGCACAAGAGCCCAGAAGAAGCTCACGGCAAGATGAGCGAAACGTCGGCATTCCCATGCAAGATAACGCGGCCTTCTCCGGAAGCTAAGAAGACACATCAAGTCACAGGTCATGGAAGCCTATGCATACAAAGTAAATCTTGCCAAGTAAGCGAACTGATAAAATAATTTCAAGAAGCACTTACTGACATGAAAAAGCATACATTTTATGTGACTCATCACGCTCAGACATTTAAGCAAAGGAAAAATAAATTGAATAAAAATGAGCTTATTTTCCACCTTGACTTCTCAGAAAACTATATAGCGAAATATTCTGAGGAAATACAGTCAGTACATTTTGGGGCTTCCAAACAGCATTCAACTTCTTTCTGCACTGTTTTGGATGTTTTAGATCACCAAGCTCATGGGATATGGGCTCATTTAGAGCCCAATTTACATAAAGCTGCAACAAGCAGAATTGACTTCTTTTCAGATAGACCATGTTTACAATACAGAAACAAAAATAATATAGCTATGATGAGCACAGTCTTACCTGATATATTTCCATGCTAAGTAAATTACATGCAACTATTCAGAGGATGGTTATGGTCACTGTGGATGGTGTTGGAGGTATGTTGAAATGCAGTGCCGATGTCTTTGTACCTCACGGCAGAGATGTCTGTAATGCATCTGATTTTGTTAACATTATCAAGGAATCAAGTTCAGTAGATGTCATTATGTACCAGATGCTAATTTTGAGAAAATGGAGAACACTTTATTGAATTACAACATGCCTTCTATTCCCGGCATTCTAAAGATTAACCAGATAACATGGGATGGAGCCATATTGAATATGAGAAGACTTTCTTGCTTCACATGCACTTCTAGTGAAGTTTATGATCATTTTCATTTCTCCGCAATTCCTCTTGTTGGACTAGGCCAAACAGAACAGTCATCTGATTCTGGCTCCATCCAGTGTCCAAGTACACCAAAACGACTTCATGTGCAAGATAATTACAGCTCTGAAGACGAAGAAGCAGCAGCAGCTTCAACTGGTATAATAGAAATGAAAAGTTTGCCAGAAATAAAGATGGGAATTTTCGTCATTGTAAGTTTTGAAACTAAAAGATTTGATCAGAAATATCTTGACCAATACATATAAGATCCCGAAGATGAAGAAGTTGAAATTGCTTTTTTGAAGCAGAGTAATAAAGAAAAGTCGTTGTATGATGTTAATGAAAGAGGTGTTTCTTTCTTTGTAAAAACCAGTCAAATTGTAAGTGTAATTCAGGATTTAAAAAAGGAAAATAAAGGCAGAAGAAAATATTTAAAAGTAAATAGTGACATTGAAGCTCTTTTAAATTAACTTTCAGATAAATAAATAATGTTCTTGGCTCTATAATTATTTTTGCTTTGAAGCTCTTGTAATATTAGCTTAAAAATGCCTGTAATGTTTCAGTTTGTTTATTATCATTTTATTTTCTGTCAGAAAGATTATAATATGTTTTTAATTTCAATTAATTGATTTTGCCTGAATTTTATTACTTCAATGAAGATGTAAAATTATTGGAACTAGAATAAATTTAAAGCATCTATAAAGAAGTACATTATTACTGTTATTGATACTACTCCAGTCATTCTCTATGTACTCCGGTTTTCCCCGCCATCACATTCCACTGGTGCTCCATTGTCATTCATGTATTATCAGTGTCACCACCTGCGGTGCCATAAGTAGTTAAAGCGGGCGTTAAACACTACCAAAAAAAAAAAAAAAAACCTACATTGGCGTCATTTTGGTCACAATTGAAATATATAACAAAACACAGGGATCATTTAAAAATTAATTACCAAATTGGTTAAGAAATCTCTTTAAGTGGTATATTTTCTAATAAATCTAAATTTATGTCTGATAAACCTTGTCTTTCAAGTATAAAAAAAACTTTAGGGAAGTGAATTGCAATTAAAATAAATTTATTCTTAAACCAGTTCGGTTTTATGTTCAAAAACATAACTGATTTTATAATCAGTGTTTTTATTCTACAGTTTAAACACATTATTATCAGAATCTCATATTATTTGGATGTTTGTATTGATTGCTATATTTTTCTTGTGCTTAGAAAAAATTTGATCTAAATGATGTAAACCTCCACCTGGTTTCAATTAAGATAGCATAATTCTAAAACAAATTAAATTTCAGCTTGGCCACTAAGATCAGGTATACAAAACACTAACAGCATACTTCTGAAGTGAAAATATAAATAATTTATCAGAGTTCAATATTGAGAAGTAGGTATTCTGAAATTATACCACTTGGTGAGAATGACCCATAAGTAGCTCAATATTGCAAAAATAAAAACATTTCTTAATACCAATGTAGCAAAAGAACTATTGCTAATACCATCTGTATTGAACAGCTCAAAACAACAAAGAGTATAGTGTATTATAGACTGTAGAAACTAGTTAGGTACCTAGTGAAGAATCTGATTAATGAAGAACAACTAAATATTGTTTTTACAATCTAACATTAATATATTCAGAGAATGAATGGCTTACTAGAATAAAATAAAAATGGTTACCTTTAGAAGTATTACTAAGTTCTCACGGTCTTCAAATTGTGCAACTCCATCATTGCGCCATGATATAACAGGGTACACCCAATGGAGATCTAATCCATCAAAATTGTATTTTCTGAAAGAGCAATGAAGAATCAACACACACAGTCTATTTCAAAATGAATGTATATGAAGTTACTATTTAAGTACTTTTTCATTTCAACATTTAAAGTGTAGCCACACTAGAAAAACTAAATTACATTTCCAACATACCTCCTTAATTTAGCTTTTCACTTGGAAAATTACAACCTTTTTCTTTATACATCTTTATACAAAATTCAGTTACATTTTCATTACATTATATGGGTTACAGCAGGTGCGAGAAGGAACGTTTCTGCAGCAGGAGTGTAAAATACTGCTTGGCCCAGCTAGCTCAGTCAGAAGAGCATAATACTTAATCTCAGGATTGTGGGTTCGAGCCCCACACAGGAGTGGGAAGGAAAAGGATTCTGCAGCAGGAGTGGAAAGATGCTGCTCGGCCAGTCCTGTTCAGTTGGTTGAGCTTTTCTTGAGCACTCTTGCACTCAGAGCATGTTAATTGTGCAGGAACTTCTCTACAGAAAGGATAATGTTCTCTGTTTCTTTCAAACTACTTTGCTTTTATTGACATCTTTCCAACATCAAAATAGTATAAATGTAAATGATAGCCTTCTTTCTTTTTAAGCAAACTAAATCATCTATAATTATTAACGATTGTAGTTCCGACGCAATTTTCTGTTATCGTCAAAATATTGTATATTTTCCTTTCACATAATATACTTTCTTTCTCACTTGGACGGAGATATTTTGGACAATAGTTCCAATAACTCCAGGAATATACTAATTGTCTTGTCAAAGAGTGCAAATACTCTATTCTCCGATACAATATCAAATCGAAGTACAAATTTTTTCATATAATTAATTTTCTTCCCTGACGAGGTCAGAAGGAGAAGTTATCTTGTCTAATTGCAGTGACCTCCTACCCTGATGAAGTCAGAAGGTGAAATGATGTAGGTTTAAAATTTTACTTAGTTACTGCAAACATTTTTGTTGTTAAAACTGACTGACAAGAAAACAAAAGCGAATTGAAATTCTATGTTCTCAAAAAGTAACCATGGAGTAATAAAATAAAAACACAATAGTGACGGAAAAAAGATGGTTCTTCCAAAGAGGCTATCAATATTACAAACAAAACATGGATAAACATGGCTATTGCTCCGCAATACTAGATATTGCTTCAGGGTGAATACTCTGACATGAGCAAATATGAATAAGAAAACTAGGAAAAGTAAAGTATAGTTTTTGTTATATTTGCTCTTGTTATTCAATGCCCTGATGTAAGTTGAAGTCAAAAATAATCATTTGTAATTTTCTAATTAAAAAGGGCCATGGGACCATTGTTACCAAAATGGGGACTGAAGTTATATACTACATAATCATGTGACATTTTTGTATAAAAGCACTTAAAGAACCACATTTCCACATTAGTTATTGCTATTTTTATATACCCTGATATTAATTGAAGTGAAAAAAATTATGTGTAATTTTCTAATTTAAAAAAAAATATATAATGCCGAGGGACCATTATTACCAAAATGTGAACTGTAGTTGCATAATATATAATCATGTGACATTTTTGTATAAAGCACTTAAATAGCCATATCTAGTTACTATCCCCTAATGGGATGATGCTGGATGATGGCCATTATATTAAAGTCTACTAATGGAAAAAGAAACAACAATAAATATAGCAAAGGAACACTGTCTGAACCAAAACTTCTAATAGTAGCTCTCTAGCTCTGAAACCCTAAAAAAGCCACATTTGTTTGCCACTGCCTCTGCAATTTTCATTAGAACACTTTCTTTATCATATGGCAGCTCATCTTGTGTTTTGGGCCACTTCTATGGTTCAGTTTTGAACCATTTTGCCACTTCACTTCACTATAATGCAATCATCACCATCGTCGTCATCGTACTGATAATAATATTAATAATAATAATAATAATAATAATAATAATAATAATAATAATAATAATAAAAAATTAAATAATAATAAATAATAATAATAATAATAATAATAATAATAATAATATCATCATTGTCACCACCACCATAATCAGCATCATCATAATATCTCTTCTTCTTCTTCTTCTTCTTCTTCTTCTTCTTCTTCTTCTTCTTCTTCTTCTACTACATAAGTATAAATATCTGAAGACAGTATTAAATATTTTTAATGGGATCTAAATTACATTAGTTATTGGCAACAATAAATTAAATGGAATTATAGAAATAGTTTACTGCAAAAAAAGAACTTGTTAAGGTATATTTTGAACAAAAGGATACATGAGTATTAAGAACTTCCCTCTGTACCATAGAACTTTATGCTTATTCACAATGCCAACAAATGTATTTTGTAATAGGTTTCTTCCACAAATTATATTTAATTCCTCTCTATGCTTCTCTATGGATGATGCTGGAACAACAGACATACAGAAGCCGTTGGCTGTTGTCATTATTACAGAAAGAAGCTTCTCAGGTGTAGTAATATCATTACTATGAGCAACATTACTTGCGGACCTCTTCAAACTCCCCCTACCATCAGCTGGTCCTTTCCCCATGGCCTACAATTGAGAAATTCTAAAACCAGTGTTGAATTTTAGGAAACCACTGTGGTAATATTCTGCCATGTAACGCAAATTGAATTTGTTTGATATTGTGATATTGGTCCATCTGACAAAAAATGTACAATTTCTATACTTCTAGATACTATACTGCGAGCCCAAATAAATATAGGTTCCATTTGGGTCATAGTGGCATTTGCCCCATGTTCAAGGTTGGTGGAGATAGTTGCAAAAGTATGCTTGTTTAATTCTTTTTTGTCGGAAGTATAAAATTCCAATGTGAATTGAAATTTGTTTTCGAGAAGCACCAAAATTAAGAGAGTGAATTTCTTCATTCATTTTGTTCTGTAATTTTTGGAGAAATCTATACTGAAAAGTATTTCGTGTTCATCCATGTTCTCTTTCAGATATTTGTTTATTTCATGTTGCCTGTAAATCATAAAAATGTGGCGCTTATATTGAGGAGTATTAGAAAAAAATCTTCACACAACACTTTTAATGGAACTGATAAGGTTTCCTTAGTGATTGTTCTGAACACTGCAGCTTCTTTCTTAGTCTCCTTTGGTTGCCTACAAGGTGTAGTGGTTAAATGCTAGCATAATATATCCAAGGTCGTGGGTTCAAACCTAACAATGGATTTTTGAGTGTAATAATCCTTAGCATAGCTTCTTTCGGAAGGGAAGCTAAGACATTGGTCCCGTGTCTTAGATTTTCGGCACATAAAAGAACCTCAAGCCTAATAAAGAGGTTTCTGAGCAAAATTAAGCTGTCTTTCATGCCCAATATAGAATGGGACACTGAGAACCACAGTAGTTAAAGATAATCCATAAATAAACCTCCATTTCCTTTCTTAACCTCCTTTGTCTCTTTCTTTTTCAGCTGCTTTTGATAATTTACTACATCTTCACATTTTTCTTGGTCTACCTCTATTACTAATTTATTGAGGCACTGTTTATAAGTGTTGTACATGTAATCCATATTTTTAGGTTCACAGGTTCCCAGGCCACTAATGAAAACAGCATTTAAAACAAATGTTTTTACCTTATTTCTCAACACAATCTCCAGAAAAGCTAATAAATTTGTCATATCGGTGTTCTAATTTAATTAAACCATCTCTGTTGTGCGATTTATCAAGGTCCTCAAAATAGCTGTTTACTGCCTCAATGACCTCCTTGTTGTTGTGAAATCTTCGTCTTCTAACAAATTTTTTGAGGTTTGGGAACAGGTGCTAAATCTGACAAATAGGGTGGATGTTCAAGCAATTCCAACTTTAATTCACACATTTTACCCATTGTAATGACTGAATGATGAGCCAGAGCATTGTGTTTGTTGAAGAAACAAGATTTTTTTTTTTTTTTTTTGCCGAATGAGGTCTTTTTTTTTTTCACCTCATCGCTCAAACATTGCAGTAAGCTTGCATAGTAGTCACCAGTGATACTTTTACCTTTTTCCAAGTAATCAATAAAAATAATTTCCTGGCATCCCAGAAAACAACTCACCATAACCTTGTTAGCTGACAAAATTAATTGCCGTTTTGGAGTTGGTTCACCTGGCGCAATCCACTGTTTTGACTGTGATTTACTTTCTGGAGTGTAGTGATGTAAAAAAATTTCATTCATGGTAATAAGCCATCTCAAAAATTCACTGGGATTTTTATGGAAGAGCTCCACATTTTTAACAGAGACTGTTTTTCTTTACAACTTTTGATCAGGTGTCAACAAATGTGGCACCCATCTTGCACAGACCTTGTGAAATATTACCTACACGTTCTTTTGATATGTTTACAGCCTCTGTTATCTCAAACAACCTTAATCTGCGGTCTTCCAGTACTAAATGATGAATTTTTTCAATGATCTCTGGAGTTGTCACTCCACAGGGCGTCCATAGCGAGGCTCATCACTAATGCTCGTTCATCCCATTTTTAATTCTGCAACCGACCTTTTAATCATTGAATATGAAGGGGTAGAGTGTTTTAATGTACTGTCCATTTCCTTGATTTCTTTATGCATTAAACCTCTCAAATGGAAGTATTTCATCATTGCCCGTTTTTCCAAATCCTCCATTTTTGTGAAAACTCTAAAGTTGTCTTGTTTAAAATGCTGTCATTCGAAAACTAAACAAGCTATTGACCTGTAACTGTGGATACAAGCTAGTCTAGAGTTAAACTATATGATGCTATCATCTAACTGGCCTAGTGGTGCCATATCTGTGTGACGCCTGGGACTTATCAGCCAACTCTATTATGACACAAACACAACCTCATAAACTTGTGGTTGAGAATCCCCCTTGTAAGTATATTTTTACTGGCTATAAATGTCTACATACTATTGAATCTGACAAGGATTGTGCAAAGCATTAGAAGCTCAGATTACTCAGAAACTAAGCATACCTCACTGTCATATTTGCAGTTATTCCCACATACTGACCACAAAGTTTAATAACTTCAAAATTACAAAAGATATAACAATTTGTTACTGATAGCAGTATTGCTCCTCTAGCCACTTATTGCAATATTCTTTAAAAAGAACATAAGACTAACTCCTTCCCTCTTATACATAACAGATCTCTCTACAAATTCCAAAATACTTTTATATATTTCATTATCATCCTTTGTATAGTAATTGTATACTAGTAATTAGCAGTAAACATAAAACTATTCTCTCACCTGAGATATTCAGATACACTATTAATGAATGCTTTTCTTAAAGTAGGTGAATTAGCCATCTTAGAGTATTTGAGAGCTCCATCACCCCAACCTCCAACTCCAAGTAACACCTTCAATTTTGGATGTTTGGTTTTCAGAGCAACCATTTTCTTGTATGAAGCTATGAAAGCATTAATAAATATTATCATAATACTATTAATAAATGATAAAATATTATTAGTTTTCAATAATTTAATGTTTTAGATAAAACATTGGTAAAACATGTAAACAAAAATAACCTCTAATTTTAAAGCTTCAAAGGATTATATACTTAATATAACCATTAAATAACTTTTAAATGGTTGAAGGAAAGAAAGAAAACTAAACTGTTTCAAGATACTATAGCTGAAATAAACAAATTACAGCTATTTGGAATATGTGGAACTTTTAATTGAACTAATTAATAATGATATGTTTAAATAACACATCTCAGAAAGTAAAAATTACCCATACAGACTGAAAGCAAATAAGATGTATCCCAGAGCTCTGTACTAAGGCCAACCTTTGTATGATGTTTTTAAAGTTTTCCTTTAAATTGAAACCATAAGCACTATTGATCATGAGCTCATTTTGGTAATACATTATGCATTCATTCATCATTCCATGTATCTTGCCTAGTTAAGGAAATGGGTTATTAAAATTTGGTTAAAAATTTCAAAACATAATAAACATTTAAAATCTTTTAAAGCTTAATTATTTTTACTCCTAATTTCTAACCCTATAATTTATTTAAGGCTTAATACTATGGAATATTTATGGTATAATGCTATTTAAATACTATACATTGATACTATACTATACTGATACATTGTTTGATGGCTGAAATTTTAAATTGCTTTTTTTCTAATATGTTTTTTTCAGCCATTTTTAATATTGAAAATGCAATTTTCATGCTCTTTTACATCAATGTTTACAGCTAATATACTAATGGTAAATTAAATATCCATTTGTGCTTTTTGAATGAATTAAAAAAATAATCAAGAAAAAATAATTGAGTGTTTACAGTGAGAAAGCATTGTTATCCTTAAACATTGTCTGTGTTTCTAATTTGGACCTAAGAGAAAAAAGAATAGCTGGAAGCCAAAGTGATACAATGAACATTTAACTAATTTTGAGATAACTTAGTTATGTTCAAAAGAAATAAGAAACTGATTAATGGAGCAATTTCCCTGTTTGATTTCTAAATTAAAAATCTGATGTGTTCCATTCACATGACTTCCTCTACATCTTTGCAACAAACTATTGTTAAAAAGCTTATGCTTCTATTTACTTCATGCTAATCTATAAAAAAAAAATAGCAGAAATAGTCTTCTTACTTGCTTCCTTGTAAGTAGAAGGGAAATAAGGGAGTACCGTAGGTTAAAGTGATAGTCAAAAGCTGGTTGTTATGTGACTGAAGTTCCTTTGTTTCTTTGGACAGAGTTGGCAAATTTCTGTATCTATCTCTTATGGTTTAGGAGCTATGGAAAATTCCATAAATTTCATCCAAAATAAAGTAAGCTTCCAAGGTTATTCCCAGAAAATTGAAGATATACATTTTATTTGTCAGGTAAATATCTTTAATATACAATATTTTAACCAAAATCGTTAGCCATTTTTAAGAAAATGAAAATTTTTGATAAAAGTTCCCTGTTAAGGGTAGTTTGGGGTAGGGGGATTTTTCTCAAAATCTTTGTGTCGCATCCCTGGAAGATACTAAACCTAAATACCAAGTTTGGTATTTTACTGACTTTTTGTTTTTGAGTTATTGTGTTCACAGATACATGGACCTTTTTCTGAAAATACCTTTTTTGGATACAGGAGGCCCTAAAACATATATTTCCGGTGAAATCTCAGGATCGAATTTTTGGGTGGAGTGCAATATCTTCTCTATACACTATGTACATAGTACGTAAAAATTGCTTATTGTCACTATGTAAGCAGTTATTCATGTTCACAATAGAGTGCAAGTGTGAAGCCTAGATATGGAGGAAATGTCAACAATCATTACTGCAGCACTTTGTTTCATTTCATAAAGCTTTAAATTAGAATTCACAAGTGATGCAATCACAAGTGGTTAAACATTTGTTTCACAAAGTAAATATTGATATTTGTGATAATAATGTAAAGTGAAAAAACTTTAAGCTGGTAATCTCAGAGCAATGCCAAGCAGCACCGTGGCTGAGTGGTTAAACATCTCGCCTCCCATCTAGGCAGCCTGAGTTCGATCCCAAGCACCTGCATGTGGGATTTGTGGTGGACAAAGCGGCATCTGGGCAGGTTTTCTCTGAGTCCTCTTGTTTCCCCTGACACTCATTCTACCTATTGCTCCACCACCACTGGATCCAGGTTCTCCATTCTATGGTTTCATAAGCTCCCCAACATTTCAGCATCCACTTGTAAGTCCTAAGGAACTGATAGTCTTAACAAAACAAAATCTTTCTTTTTATGGGTGGTTTAATAAGTTCCTGAAGTTGTATAAATTTTGAGGTGTCAGCTCTATATTGTGATCTTGAAACAGATTTTTACTTTCTCTACATGCACTATGTGCATAGTGTATAGAGAAGGTATTGTACTCCACCCAAAAATTTGATACCGAGATTTCACCGGAAATATATGTTTGAGGGTCCCTTATATCCAAAAAAAGCATTTTCACAAAAAGGTCCCTGTGTGTGTGTGAACACGACTCAAAAACAAAAAGTCGGTAAAATACCAAACTTGGTATTTTAGTTTAGTATCTTCCAAGAATGAGACACAAAGATTTTGAGAAGAATTCCCCCAGCTTAAACTACCCTTTACATGGAACTTTTTTAAAAAATATTGATTTTCTCAAAAATGGCTCTAACGATTTTGATTAAAATATTGTAAATTTAAGATATTTATCTGCCAAATAAAATGTATATTTTGAATTTTCTGGGAATAGCCTCTGAAGACTACTTTATTCTGGGTGAATTTTATGGAATTTTGCATAACTGCTAAACCTTAAGAGATGGAGAAAAACTTACTACACAAAAAATGTAGAGCACATTAAAACACACAGTTTATGCTGTACACATTTTTTCGTGCAGTTGATCGTTTTTGAGATATTCCTTGTTTTTGGCTTCAGCTTTGAAAAACTTAACTTTTCTCATACGGGAATATGTCAACTGCTGTCCATACAAACAAAGGAACTGCAGTCACATAGCAACCAGCTTTTAACTATCACTTTAACCTATGGTGCTCCCTTATTTCGCTTCTACTTAAAGGAACAAGTTATAAGACTAGTTCTGCTAATTTTTTCTCAATTAGCATGAAGTAAATAGAAACATAAGCTTTTTAAGAATAATTTGTTGTAGAGATGTAGAGAAAGTCATGTGAATGGAACACATCAAATTTTTGAATTTGTTGTGCATCTGTGGATGCAATGTGAATTTACTATATTTTAGATTTGAGTTGGCTCCCATGCTTAGTGTAGTAACATTTTAAATCTTTGTTTTGTTTCTAGTATTTTAATATTGGTTTGTCTACTAATTCTGTTTTAAAATCATTTTAATATTAGTTTTTCTACTAATTCTGTTTCAAAATCATTTTCTGTTGCAACCTTTTTTAAGTGCTGGTATTCTCGTTCATATTCTCCTTTTTCTAGTGGTGTGCTTATTAATCCATGTGTCAGGCTGTGACACCCATTAAAGGACACCATACCAAACAAATCAAAATCTGGTATTTACCAAATAAAATATGAAGACTGACAGACTACATTGGACAGACTAAGAGAAACTTTCAAACTAGATGCCCTAGATGAGAAAGGATACATATTAGGAAAAATGTACATACAATTATGAATTTTGAAATACCACCAGCAGACGGCATGCTAAGATTACCTCTCTAAGGAAACCAGATGGCAGCGTGAATAAAATTATGACAGGAACTTCCTCTTCTTTGCCAGTCGAACACCTGCTGATGATAAGGATGAACATCTTCGAAATGCATCCAGGAAAAAACTAAGTGCAACTTTAGTATCCATAATTGACTCAAATTACTTTCATAATAATTTAAAGGTTTTATTGTATAAATCACTCCACATACTCTGCCATTTGTGAAAATTGCAAGACCAAGACATGAATACAATGAATTTAATGCCACAGATTAGATACATGATAAGTAACAAATGATACACTTTTCAAATCTATACACGGCCTTTAAGCCCTCATATTCCATATTTGGTGTGGCCTCCATGCCCTGCAATTAGAGCTGCTATATGCCATTGCATTGAATCAAAAAGGTTTTGAATAAGTTTCTGAGGAATTTCCTTCCACACAGTTTGTATTCAAGCCCAAAAATCTGTGGCACTAGTTACTGGAGGACCATGACACATCAGGTGCCGACCAACCATATCCCAGACATCTTTGACGGGTGACATGTCAGGTGAATGTACAGGCCAGGAAAACAATGGTAGTCATCACTCTTCGAAGAAGGCTTGCATAATCCTCACAATATGTGACTGAGCATTGTCTTGCTGAAGATACCTGAGTACCTCAGGCTCTACCACCACCTGTAGGTACCGGTTTCTGTTCAAAGTGCCCTCAATTTGTTGGAGGCGAGATCGGTTGTTGTAACCAATGTCGCCCGAAACCATCACACCTGGTTGCCACTCAACAATGCAGCCCTCCAGGTTGCACTCACCACAGTACTGCGAGACATGTATGTGGCCATCACTGTAGGGCATGCTGAAGCGGGACTCGTCTGAAAAGATACATTTTTTCACTCAGCACTCTTGTGAGGTTGTTAATATGTCCATTGCAGTTGGAGGAGCTCGTGGTTTCTGTACAATGGAAGCTGATGTAATGGTATGTTAGCAACCAGTCCAACCTGCAGCATACAGTGATGAACTGTTGATGCAGACAAGTTCATACTCGTTGCAGTGCTCCAGCATCGAGCCAACACTGTGGATGAAGCTGTATGATTATGGCCATATAGACAAGATGGTGGTCATCTTCTGTAATCCAGTATCCGCTTTTCACTGTATATGACCTTCATTTATCCACTGCTTCCACACATGCATCACTGTCCTAACAGCATGCCTTGCATGAGCTGAAATGTCATGGTATGACAAACCCACTTCCCAGAGGCTGATCATTCTGCCCTGTTAGAACTCACTCACATGCCAATATGGCTCCCTTTGACATCGATGGAGCACACTGGCACTCATTTTATTGTTTCCATCTTGTTTGTGAGTGCTACACTGACTAAACTTGGTGCAACAATGACCTTGTTGGACCAACATGACAGGGCTCTGCTCGGCCTATGTGTACACCGTCTCTCTCTAACCTAATGACTCTTGCTTGCATACTCTTCTACACTTTCACCAATTTTGGAGTCATTCAGGAAATACTTTCTTGGTGTTGCACTTTTCACAAACGGCAGTGTACATATATTGTGATTCTGTACAGCAGTGTTTCCCAACCTTTTGAAGTTCACGGCACCCTTGGGAATAACATTAAACACCAGGGGCACCCTTCCTTGAATTAAAAGAAAATTAAGCTTAATATGTCAATTTATTGAGATTTATATAATAATAACATACACCATAACATAATACAGTAAACTTTACTACAATCACTGAGTCAAAATACATCAATAAATTTTGTTCGATTAATGATTAATGTGAAACTTGTGATTGATGCTTAGAGCACAGATATGTGATGTTGGGTCTTACAGTTGACAGTGAAACACGCAAATCATCCTCAAGGTTATTCAGTCTATTTCTTGCTTTGCATTTTATTGTCACCATAGCAGAGAAGGCTTGCTCGCATAGATAGGATGTTGAAAAGGGCAAAAGTGCGTTAATTGCTTTCTTCATTAGGTTAGGGTACTCCTCTCTCCGTTGAAGCCAAAAACTAGGCACCGATGCCTCACTCTTGGTGAACTTACCTTTGAGTGTGGAATCAGCGCAAAGATCAATAAATTCATCTCGTTCGCAAGCAGTGAAATCTATTTCCTCTGCACTATCTACGAAATCAAATGCTGAGACAACCCAGTTGAGATTCGTAGTGGAAATAGTTGGAAAGTACACATCTATTGCATCTTGCAATCTTGATAAGTGATCACAAATGCGGTCTTTCAGTTTACCCAGAGCTTTATCTCCTGCCACATTAAGAAGAGATGGAAAGTCCGACAAATCTCCTTTTTGAACTGCAGACTTCCAAGAACTAAATTTTCTTTTAAAACCTTTCATTTTATTGGTTGAGGAGATTATTGTTTCATGTCGACTCTGCATCGAAACATTCAGTTCATTCAGCTTATGAAAAATATCTGCCAGATACGACAGTTCAAAACACCAAGAATCACTTAGTAAGAGCTCATGAAATGTGTCTTGATTTTCATCCTTAAAAAAAGTTCTTAGCTGTTCTTTAAGTTCGAGAAACCGGTTCAATACACGACCCTGCGACAACCACCTTACTTCTGTGTGAAGTAACAAAGAGGTATGAGCTGCATCCGTTGCGCAACATAACTGTTCAAAAATTCTGCACTTTAAAGGTCGAGACTTCATATAGTTCACCATTTTCACAACTTGGTTAAACACTTCAGCAAAATCTTCATTACACGCTTTCACGACTAATGCCTCTCTATGCAGAAAACAGTGAGTTATAATAATGGATGAATTATCATTGAGAGCTCTGGCAGTAAAACCTTTAATTTTCCCAGACATAGATGGTGCACCATCTGTACATATACCACAACAGTCTTTCCATGAAAGATCATGGTCATTGAGATAGGAATTAATAGAAACGAAAATATCATGGCCTGTGGTTGTAGTCTCCAGCGATCTACAGAACAGACACTGTTCACTAATATCTTTTTCATCAATATATCTGATAAAACCAAGGAGTTGTGGTTTGTCACCAATATCGAGACTCTCATCTACTTACAAAGCAAATGTTCTATAAGTTTTTATTTTCTCCGTGACTTGTTCGTTGATATTGCATGACATTTCAGATATCCTGCAGCTGATTGTGTTGTTGGACAGAGGAACTTTCAAAATTTGATTAGCTGCTCCTTCGCCAAGTATTGTTGAAACTATAACTTGACATGCAGGGCCTATGATTTCCTCTCCAAGAGTATGAGGTTTCTTTTCTTTAGCTATCAGTTCTACTACTTTAAATGAGGCTTGAAGAGCAGTATCACCTATGGTCATTCTCTTTACCATTCGCACAGCTGTTTTCTTCTCCCCTTCTAATATATGTGAAAAATACATTACACTTTTCTGTGACACACTAGGATGCTTTGTTGTAAGATGCCGCTTCAGTTTGCTAGGTACCATGGCCTCGTTGCTAAGTGTTTCGCCACAAACTAAACACACAGGGATAGGGTTTTCCTCGTTATTCCACTTAAATCCATACGCTAAGTAACTGTCCTGGTATGTTCTTTTCTTTCGTTTGTCTTCTTCTTTATGTGGTGAATTCGACGGTCCGGGAGAAACTGTAAGATTTGGCTTCTTAAAGCAAGCAGTAGGAGCCAACTGTTCACTTTCACTGTCCTGGCATTTACGTTTAATAATGAACTTATCCATAGCTAAACACTGTGAATCAACGCGAGGAAGACAACTGAAAGCGCCAAGTGGCATACACTTTTATATATTCATCTGTCGAAGTCTCGGGAATGTGCGTGAGGAAGCGAGTAGTCTCGGGAATGTTCGGCAGGGTATAGCTGTAATGCCATCTGTGGGATACTAGTATAACTGAATTATTGAAATGAATCGACCACTATCACCATCTGCCGTGCATGAGAGTAATTGATTTGACTTATTTTATTTCAAGACCTTACAAGACATAAGGCTTCAGTAGAAGGTATTTTTTTTTTTGTTTATCTCAATATCTCGCGGCACACCGTAGCCAATCACATGGCACCCTAGGGTGCTGGGGCACACCGGTTGGGAACCGTTGCTGTAGAGTGTTGATCCAAAAGGGGAAAAAGCAATTGTAAATAGAACACAGCAGAGAGAAGTGCATGCATGCACACACATGCATACACACACACACACACACACACACACACACACACACACACACACATGGCCGCGGTGTGTCTGAGTGGTTAGACCACCTAGATGGCCAGGGTTCGATCCCAAGCGACCGCATGTGAGCTTTGGGGTGGACAAAGCAGGGCTGGGGCAGGTTTTCTCCGGGTTTCTCTGGTTTCCCCCGCCATCGTATTCCACCGGTGCTCCATCTTCATTGATGTATCATCAGTGTCACTGCCTGCGGTGCCATAAGTAGTTAAAGCGGGCATTAAACACTACCAAAAAAAAATACCACACACACACAAACGCACATACACTCACTTACTCACTCATCTCTTTGAAAGTAAGGCTGAGAAAAACAGCATATGAGAAATTATAATTCAAGAATATTTGAAAAATGCTGAAATGCCTATAACTGTGTTCATATTACATATAGCTTTAATTTACATATTTGTTTTAAATACTTGACTAAAATGTTTGTATTATATACACTTCAGGTGTATCCATTTTAAATAAATTATTCAGGGTATACCCTCATATCTGAATAAAAAGAATGGAAGTAATATTTTATAAAATGCAAGCCTTGAATCAATCTTCTAAAATAATCACCAATTGTGCAAATTATAATCTTCTTGTCAATGTAGGCATATTATAAAGCCTGAACTCCTGAACTGAACTCCTAGAGATTCCTTTCTTCATAGTTGAACTCATTTATTAAATTGGCAAACTTTTAGAACTGATACAAAAAGATATTATTACATATAATTTGGCAATATTACACTTTTAGGCCATTATAATAAATTTGTTAAACATAGTTCTATCACATAATAGGAACTGGTGAAACTTGTATTGGTATGAAAAATCATTTGAAATTCCTGGTAGAAATTGTGACTTTGATTGGTAACTTGTTATAATCTACTGCTTTATGTACTAGATTAGTAATTGACATCTTAAAGAATCAATGAATGAATTATTGTTTTATGAAAGGGGGTGATTACAACAATCATTTGATATTTTAAATAAATGCTTAAGATGGATATATCAACATAAAAAAAATTATCTAGTCAGTTTCATGATGGTTTTTAGTTCAAGCTGAGAACTTTTCAAACAACCTTATTATAACAAAATTACACATAAATTTGTGTTAAGAAACAAAGCATAAAAGAATATTGTAAGATTTCAGATTTTAATCTATTCTACAAAACATCTGAATGCAGATCATAACAGAATCTTTCACCTTTGATTTGGGACTATGCAATATGAGGGTCAAAATTCTTCCATGAAGATACAACTGGGTTACAATAGGTATTAAGAAATCAAGCAAGAGACTAGTTTCTTAGCAAATTAAATAAGCACAGAGAAAATTCAGAAAGTTTTAGAGCTATAAACGATACAAACAGATATATAGTAAAGTAACACAATGAAAGATACTCAACAGTACTCAAACAATAAGACTAAGACCATGTGGTCACTTATCAAACGGGAAACTAAGTGAGTAGAACAAACTACAATTAATATTCATATAATACATGAGTGCACAATGATTAATGAATCAGAGCAAATAGCTAATATCTTCAATAACTATTATTCAAATGTAGCTAAGGATATGTTAACAAGCAATGTACCAAACCAAAATGTAGGAACTCTAGCACACAGAACCCATGACAGTATTTTTTTAATGCCAGCATCGGAAACAGAGCTAGTAAATATAATTGCCAATATGAAAAACAAAGCGTCATGCGGTATAGATGAAATATTAGATAAAATTGTTAAGAAACATTTTCAGTTTATTGTAAAACCATTATCCACATCATAAATATGTTGTGTCAACAGGAATTTCTTCTGGTGCACTAAAAATAGCAAAGGTAAAACCATTATATAAGAAGTGTGCATGAAGTCGCGAATTACAGGCCAGTCTCACTTCTCTTAGTATTCTCAAAAAATTTTGAAAAAGTAATGCACCGACAATTGATATCTTTCCTAACAAAAAATGATACAATAATAATGAAAATTCAACATGGCTTCCTGAAAAGGAAATCCACAGTCACAGCAATAACAGATTTTGTAAAATATACATATGAATCCTTAGACAACAAGGAAAAAATGTTGGTATATTTTTGGATCTCTCAAAGGCTTTTGATACAGTTGACCATAATATCTTATTTAAACAAATGTAGGTGTTGCTCATGAGTGGTTCAAATCCTACCTAATGCACCACCAACAGGTAGTAGAAATAACAAATGTTGATGAACAAATATGCAAATTTAATATCTCACACTCGTACAAAAGAAATGTAGCATATGGTGTTCCCCAAGGCTCAATTGTCGGGCCAGTCCTGTTTTTTATATACATTAATGACCTAGGGCGTTCTGTCATAAACTTTAAGATCACTTTTTTGCAGACGATACTAGCATATTTGTTATTGGTTCAAAACCATGCTCTTTGGATGATAATATAAAACAGACAATAAATCAACTAACCAAGTGGTTGAAGTAAAACAGATTAACAATAAATACAGTAAAGACAGTGGCTATTTCATTTCAAAATATACATAGAATCCAAAATGATGATCCTACTATATCTCTAATTGAAACATGCATCAGTTACTCAGAAAACATAAAGTTCCTTGGTATATGGCAGGATAAAAACTGGAAATGGAACATCCACATAAGGGCAATCTCACAGAGGCTCAGCAAGTTGTGTTTTCCTCTTTTCATACTATCAAAAGTCATGAATAAAAAAAGTGTTTTTATCTCTGTACTATGCATTTTTACTGTATCATATCATATGATATAATACTATGGGGAAACTGTGAAAATGCCAATATTATATTCTGGTTACAAAAAACAGCTATCCCCACAATATTAAAGGTTAACAAAAGGACTAGTTGCAGAGCACTTTTCAAATAAATAAATGTATTACCTCTACCTTGCTTGTATATCTAGGAATCAGTTACCTTTGTTAAATCATTCATTTATACACACAAATTCACAAATGCATGCCCACGATACTAGAGGAAAGAAGCAAATAAGTAAGTATAATTCCCCTCAATACAAGCTTATTTGGTAGAAGTTTAATGTATACTGGACTTTGCCTTTATAATGGCCTACTGGAACTCTTAAAAAGCATATCTGCAACACATAATTTTGAATTAACTGTCAAAAAGTTCTTTCTTGTTAGAACATTGTTTTTACAGCCTATAGGGATTCTTTGAAAGTGCCAAATATAAATAAATCAACTTGTATAACAAAATGCATTCTTAACAACTTTGTATACATATGAATTTTGTAACACTTTTGAAACATAGTTTGTATATCGTTTTTCTTGCTTCTAATCTTGTTGTATATATCCATGAATGTGAAACCTAGTTTAAGTTTTTGATGTGTCCTACATCATGTACTATGATCAAACATGAAAAATTTTTATTCTATTCTATTCAATAAATCATTTACACTTTAACCCTAGACAGATAGTCTATTTGACATGCATGAAAGGTAAACCTTTGTAATTTTTACCACTCAAATAAAATATACATTGCAGAAAGTTTATTTATATTGTAGAAATATTAAGTACCTGTCTAATAGTTGTAGCACTCCAATATACATACTAAATACAGTTAACATACAATGCAGACCTGTGTTCTTTGCAAAATGTTTATCTATGTACTGTGATTGTATGCTGTGGCCATTTTTCACTTCTTAGCTGAACATATTGAGCAGACACTGTTTAGCAAATTACTGAGAGCATGCAAAATGCTTTCAATACTCAAATTGCTCTTTGTTCATGACATTGAAGAACAAGATAATGATGAAGAAAAAGTAGAAGATTATGATGAAATATAAATGCTACATCACTGATATCATCATCACCATGCTAAATAGAATATAGGAGATATTACCTTTATTTCTGATTTCATGTGTATCATAGTAAGCTCTACTATGAATTGTATTGCTGCTGTCATTCATTACAGCAAATGCATATATGAGATGAGTGCAAACAGTAGGGTCAATTTTGTCTAAACCAAATGCTCCTTCTTCTTGTCTTTCTGATGCCCATGTAGCAACATAGCATGCTACAACTTTTCCATGTGCTGGAATTCCACTATCTATAAATACATTTAAGAGCAACAAAACAAAACATGTTTAATGGATATAGCACTATAATTGAACGTTAAGTTTTATAGAATTTAAACTTCTAAAATGTGCTTTAAGGTATATTTAATGTACAAGATGAGCCATAAAGCAGTAATTGCTGACCAGCTAATGTGTATGTAAGAAAATAAATTATTTATATATATATATATATATATATATATATATATATATATATATATATATATATATACTGGAATTATGATACTTGAATTTTTATATGTTATTGTGTTGTTATACCATTTTATTTCCAAATATAAATGTACCTATGTCTTAACAGTCAGATACATGACAAGTCCCATTAAGGATTAAAAATCAAAATCACTATTAGTTTAAAGGTGAAGTATTTTTCACAATAGAGTTCTGATCATCTTCTGCAACTGGGTAAGTCACATTTGATGTTTTCCAACATTTAAAAAGTGAAGGTGAGTGTAAATAAGGGGACATAAAAACTCCATCATGAAACATTTCATGTCCTATAACATGGACTTAACATTAGCAGCAGAGATAACCCTTCCAAAACCCCAGAGAGAAAAAGATTGCAAGTATGGCAGGAAAACTGATTGGAAAGTTTCTTACTTCAGAGAGTAACAAAGAAAGAGCTCTGACACATTAAAAGTTTAGCAGCAACTAATTCCAGCCATCTTAGACAACCATCTGTTCAAGTGGTTGTCCATGTCTAAATGCTAGCTTTAATAATTGATGTCTTTTAATACATTCCTTGAGCCACCTCCCTTCACATCAGCAGGTCAGTACAGCCAAGGAGGATTTAAACGCTCAATTGTTACTACCAGGGCTGCAAAGTCAGGCTTTAGTAACTGTAGTAATAATATTAGTTCATTTATTGCATTACTTGAGACCTTGGCCCCATTATTAAAACATATGCAAGTAGGAACATATGCAACTAAACTATTACGATAGGGTGAGCAGATCTTTGGATTTCCCTGTATTTGATGAATGTCCACCCAACTGTTTACAATAAAGTCAAAACATCCAGCTTTCTGCCTTTCAGCAACATGATTCACCAAATGTTAAAATACAATAAGATGATATCCAAGGTCAACAAAAATTAAAATTATTTGTTTTTTAATGATACTTGATTGCCAGGATGATATCAGCAGCTCTGGTGTGTGTGAATTTTGTCCAACAGGAATTCTTTTACATGTGAGTAAATCTACTGAAATGAGGCTGTCGCGTTTAGGTACACTTAAAAATTACAGTTTAAGTTTGAAGCTGTGACTTTGGGATCAGAAGGCCAGGTCTAACCAATTGAAGCATCAACTGACTCCGAAGTCAATGTTTATGTTTCCATCACTATAAAAATTACATACTCTAAAGGGAATTTTGCGTTCATAGAAATATGTGTGATAACCCTGCTTCTGTGATTACTGCCACAACACTTGCAGCAGAAACTAACATTCAGTTTACGCTTCTTACTCTAACTATTACTATCAGGTTTGGAAAATATATGGCTTGGATTCAAAACATGAATCATCATTATTCTATGCTTATTCTTTAACTGTATTTGTTTATACATATTGCTGGAAAGTATATAAAATTATCTCTGCTTTGTTTCACACTATTTGTATATAATGTCTTTTTATGTTCAATGTTCATATCCAATGTTTATGTATATATGTAACTGCATTATACGTTTTCTTGACATGTTCAATGTTCATAAGTCTTTATGGCTACTGGTGAACTTACTGAATGCAATCCAATCCAATCAGGTGCAATCAGGTGCAGTCAGAATGAGCATTGACTCTCACTATTTTTCAAGGCAGTTTCAACTTTAATGAGTATCATAATTTCAAGGGTAATTTGGTTTTGCAACTACTTTATTACTGTGTTTCTAACTAACTGCAATGGTAATACTTTTGAGGCAGGGGTAAGATTTTCTGGAAACATAAGTTCATTGAAATTTATGAAGTTTGGAAAAAATAAAATAAACAGAATAAAATAACGTTTTAGAGCAACCTTTAATAATTAATATTTTTGCTAAATTTCTAGAAGTAGAATGCTCAATAAAGTTTGCCCATTTTATGTTAATTTAATTTTATAAATTATATTCAATATAAAATATGATACAGTTTATTATGCTGATACAACGGAATAGTTTCCAATACAATTTGTAAGGTACATTATGGCTTTGAAGTTAAGTTTTCTTATTACCTCTGTTGTTTATCACTTTAAACGCTTTGTTTAAAAATGTCAGCATCCCTTCTATCTCTTAAAATAAAAATTTATACAATTAAAGTTTAGAGGTTGTAACTGTGCCCTGTCCCAGTCCTCCTCTGAGCACATCTTTCCCAATTCGTAGAAAGTAATTAAGGCTGAAAAGTTAAATGTGATTCAACTTTTTACCTAACACATGTTAGTGTGACCATTAACAATTTCTATAAGTTTAATCATGGGTGATGTTTACCATGATGCATGAGAGAATGTTGTATTATCTTCAATGCGCAATGAAGCAGCAGCAGCAAACAATAATTAATAATTACCACTGCCACCACCACCACCACCAATAATAATAATAATAATAATAATAATAATAATAATAATAATACTAACAATTAATAATAATAATAATAATGATGATGATGATCAGGATGATGATGATTTATGATGATCATAATAATATTATTAATAATAATAATAATAATAATAATAATAATAATAATAATAATAATAATAATAATAATAATAATAATAATAATAATAATAATGTATTAGTGTTGATTTGTTTAGGTCCTTTGCTCAGTACACATCAAAAAATCCGATGTGTTCCATTCACATGACTTTCTCTACATCTCTGTAACAAATTAATGTTCTATTTATTTCATGCTAATCGAGAAAAAAATAGCGGAAATGGTCTTATTACTTGCTTCCTTGTAAGTAGAAGCAAAATAAGGGAGTACCTTAGGTTAAGGTGATAGTCAAAAGCTGGTTGCTATGTGACTGAAGTTCCTTTGTTTGTATGGACAGGAGTTGACAAATTCTCGTATGAAAAAAGTATAAGTTTTTTAAAGCTTAAAAAAATAACACGGAATATCTCAAAAACTACCAACTCCACGAAAAAATGTATTTGACATAAATTGCATGTTTTAAGCTGCTCTACATTTTTTGTGAGGTAACTTTTTATCCGTCTCTTACTGTTTAGCAGTTATGCAAAATTCCGTAAAATTCATCCAGAATAAAGTAGTCTTCAGAGGCTATTCCCAGAAAATTCAAGATACAGGTATTTGGCAGGTAAATATCTTTAATATACGGTGCTTTAATCAAAGTCGTCAGACCCATTTTTGAGAAAATCAAAACGTTCAAAAAAAGTTCCATTTAAAAGGTAGTTGGGGTGAGTGGATTTTTCTCAAATTCTTCATGTCGCATCTCTGGAAGATACTAAACTTAAATACCAAGTTTGGTATTTTACCAACTTTTCGTTTTTGAGTTATTGTGTTCACACGCATGCGCACACACACACACACACACACACACACACACACACAGACACACACGCATGCACGCACGCACGCAGACACACACACACACACACAGAGTCCTTTTTCTGAAAATACTTTTTTTGGATACAGGGGACCCTAAAACATATATTTCTGGTGAAATCTGTGTATCAAATTTTGGGTGGAGTGCAATACCTTCTCTATACACAATGTACATAGTAAATACAGAGAAAGTAAAAATTAAATGTAACATTTTTAACTCATTTATTTTATGATTCTCTTTGCAATACTTACTGTAAACTGATAAATTTACTTTCAGTAATTGCTCATATTTTGCTGTTGTGTTGTAGGCACGAAGAACATACACTCCTGAATCACTGAGAGTGACATTATACAACCTAAGTACTGTCTTATTACCACTGCTCCATATTCTGTGTTTTCCTGATATCTGTGGAGTGGATGCCAACGTGTTGCCTCTGGGATCTGTCCATTCAAAAATAAGTGAGTGGGGTATGTTTGATTTTACCTTCCACTGCACATCTTGTTCAGAGGATGCTATTAGAGTATCTGAAGAGTCTATTAACTCCAGATCCACAGAGTTATCTGCACCTAGAAAAACAGATAATTTTTGACACATGAGTTATTATTTCCTGAATTACACTTCACAAATATGACAGTGAAGGATGTATAATGGTTTCTCAGTGAACATGTCCCCATGCACATTCCCTCTCTGTCATGCTGTCTTTACATTTGTAACAACTCTGAGCTTTATAGTTAAATTTATGGAAATTGAGTTACTTTCCAGATTCCTATCTCTTCCAGCAGTATTCTGCCAAAATATCTAGGTATTAGTTATTGTAAATATATACATTGTATTTTCTTAACTACTTGCCTATCTGTAATGAAAATCTATACATATTCCTCCATAATTTTTAATTCTACTTCAATTTATGATATAAACTATATATGTAGAATTGGCTACTTAGTACTTTATTAATGAATTTCCATTCTTAAATGTTGCACTAAAAGAATTTATTAATCAAAATGTTTAAGTTATTTATGCTACAAGCATTAGTTGTAACTTGTCACAATATGCATAACATTGACTAGGTACCTGTAAGCAGCTCTCAAAATGATTGATCCAACAAAAATACAGAAAAAAATTAATTAAATGAAAAGTAACAGATGGTAATTGGAGAAGGAAGCTGTGGAGAAGATAAAGAAGACAGATATTCATGAATAATTTATTATCATTGCCTGTTTCTCTCTCATATAAGATGTGCCCAGAAAGTAAGTGGCTACCATTTTTTTCTACCGCCACTACAACACTAGTGTCGCAGCTCCAAGCATGTACACTCATCTCTCTGGTTTATTTTCTATTCACTGATCCCATCAACTTTAAAGTGCATTTCATAATATGGTTTTTCAAGGAATGTTAAGCAAGCTGAGATTCATTGTCAACTTGCAGAGATTTATGGCGAAAATATAATGCTAAATGGAATGGTGAGAAAGTGGGTCAGGCAATGATGGACCATCCAATGTTCATGACAAAGTATGGAGTGGGTGGCTTTCTGTTATTGCTGATGTTTTGGTTGAACAAGTGAATGAGGTAATTCGTGAAAATAGACAGTTCACAATTAGAATGCTTTTGTGATGTGTTTCCACAATACACAGTGTTCAGCAGTGGCAGCTTTCTTTAAAGAGGGCATACAAAAGTTGGTTCTCTGCTATGACAAATACCTGAAGAATAGTGGCATATATGTTAAAAATAGGTTAAGTATTGCTCTTTCATGTACAAGTAAATGTTGTGAAAACAAATATTTTATGCCATTTTTTTCCAAACTGGTACTTACTTTCTGAAAATGCCTCATACTTTTGTAAAACCATGCTCTCTGCAGCTGAACAACATGACTCTCATACACTAAAAACCTCCAAAGTAAAGATAATTGAACAGAAGATATTTTCTTCCAACCATTCATATTAGCTCAAAGATAACAAAAATGGTTTGAATACACATTTTATTCAAGTTACTTGCAAATGTAAATGAAGCCAGGAGAACATTTAGATTTTTGAAAAGAGTGCACAAGGGCAGATCCAGCGGAGAGGGCCTCCTCCTCACCAAGCAAAACATTAACTCTTAAATGGTGATGTGACATCTCTCAGAGGTAGCTAATTTTATGAATTAGTGCGTATCGATCAGTAAGCATAGCTATCTGATGATGTTTATAGTATCTTCTTATTTTAGTTTACCAAACATTTCACCAACTTGCATCAACTTCCATTTTGTTATTAATGGGCTAGGAGAAGCCAAAGTTTTCAAGGCATCTCTAAGACCTCACATCACTGGTTACATGATTTTTTTGGCAGTCCCTACTATGACAGTTATCATTGATTATGATGACTCATGGTGTTGGATCTTTACATTACTTAAGGCTAAACTACCCTGATTTCATTTCCAACCTTTTGAATGGCCAAATAAAGGCATCAATGATAATGAAAATCATACGTACAGTGAGTTTGTAATAATTGACAGTGATCATTATACAGCCACAGAAACCTAAAATGTGCATCAAATGAGGACACAGAAAATAAAAATTACAGCATAGAAGAAACTGTACAGATCAGGAGAAATCTGATATACCAGAAAAATATATTTATATGATAAAAGCTGCTATAAATGGACATTACAAAATGGGTAAATGTCAATGGGTAAAGTGCAAGGAAATATCATCTTAAGGACTGTCCTGAAATGTAGTATGTTGTTTAACTTGCTATTGAAACACAAAAAATTTGTTGATTACACCCAGCATCAAAGAAAATATCTTCCTAAGGCTGTACAAAGTGCAACATATCAGGGTGCACCAATGGAAATGGAAATGGAGTTTTATTTGTGGATGTTCTTTAACTGCTATAATTCTCAGTTTCCCATTCTGTACTGGGCATGAAAGAACGCTTAATTTTGTTCAGAGACCTCTTTATCAGGCTTGAGGTTCTTTTATGTGCTTAAATCTAAACACAGGACCAATGACTTTACTTCACTTCCGAAGGAAGTCATTCTAAGGATTTTTATGCCCAAAGGTTTGAACTGCAACTTTGGGTATATGAGCTAGCATGGTAACTATTACACCTCAGAGGGGACTGGGTGCACCAGCAACACCTGCTTAAACTTGTTTTGGATAACTAGCTTGAGAAGGAGTAAAAAAAACAAAAACTTTTTGCAAAAACTTAGGCAATATAACATAAGCATACATGGATTTACATTTTTGAAATTAGTGTTTGTTACTAAATCTCAAAACAGTACATTTTTACATAAAAGACAATGTAGAGTGTGAACGTAAACAAATGAGTTGATGTGTTTACTTTTTATTGTAGGTGCATTAAAATGTTGTGTGCTACTTAATCTTTACAAATTTATGAATTGTTAACAGCACAATATGTCAAATTATTGCTTAAAGAGTGCCTCTTCAAATAAAGTAGCATGAATTCAAATAAAAAATTATATTCTGCATTTTTAAAGGGCATACACAGCATATGTCTCTGAGATGCCTTATCACCAGTTGCATGACAAGTTAAGAGTCGCCAGTTAAGAGTTAATTAAAAATACAGGCTAAACATAATACCTTTCAAATAAAAGTTAAATGAGTGGATGCAATATTAGTAAAACCATTATAAACTTAAACATTATTCCGCCTGATGTACCCAGAAAAAATCTGGTCTTGCGGAGCACTGCATCCAAGAAGGACACAGACCGAGACTGGGCGACACAACCACCATGTTTAAGTCTTCAAGCTATTGGGACCGCTCCTTCAAAGAAGCCATAGCTATTAAATACGAAGAAAATAACATCAACAGAGACAGCGGCTTGCAGGTGAATGGCATTTGGAGTTCGGTGCTCAGCAAACACTTGCAAAGATTTGTGAAACTGTCAAAAGCTAGCCCTAGTTTTAATACAAGCTCACATCTGGCAACGGGCCAATCAGAGCAGTCCGTCCCGGCAACGGAGACCATTGGTCGCTAGTCAACGCCTCCCATGCCGGACCCGGGCCAATCACAGAGCGGCATCTGGCCGGTCCCCCCACCGGACTACTATATATAAGGCGTACCCGGAGTCTCTACATCATTCCCTGAAGATGAGAGCGACGTTAGCTCTTGAAAGCTTGGAAATTATTCCAGAATTCACCTGGCTGATAGCCCGAGAAAAGTTATTTTTAAATATTATTAATTTGTGTAATATGATAAATACATACTAAATACTCTAGTCTGCTACCCTAACCTGGAACATTTTTATAGGCTTACTCAGGTCTACTAAGCCTTGGGGGTTAGTGTGGGCAGAATGACATGCATGTGCAATAGCTGAGCAACAATTAAAAGAATGTTGTGCTACTCATTACTGTATCGCATATAACAGTAAAGTTACTAAATCAATGTCTCTACTAAATGGAAACTTCTAACATGGGACATATAAGTAATTAATAAACCAAATGATTCATCGATTTCACAACTACTGTTCAAAGCCAGCTCACCTCTTTTTAACGTCGCCCTCCGTGGTGTAATGGTTACCATGCTGACTTCATATACCCAAGGTTACGGTCAAACCCAGCGGAGGACGATGGATTTTTTTCGGGTGTAAAAATCCTTAGCATGGCTTCCTTCGGAAGGGAAGTAAAGCCGTTGGTCCCATGTTGTAGATTTATGGCACGTAAATGAACCTCAAGCCTGATAGAGAGACCTCTGAGCAAAATAAAGCGGTCTTTCACGCCCAATTTAGAATGGGACGTTGAGAACCATAATAGTTAAAGAGCATCCATAAATTATATGCTATTTAATTTACCTCTTTTAACCAATTTCTTTGTACTCTGACAAACTCTCCTACATTGCTACATAATGCTTCAAAGCCAGAAAAGTCACTCTCTCAACATTTCAACATCAGTGCTTGTGCTTTCAAGACCCTATTTTTATGCCTCTCAGAAGAAAGGTCTGGAGATCTTGAAGGCTCAATAAGATCCGATCCACTTATGAAGAAAACTACCATTTAGTGAGTCACATTTATTGTGACTAATGTGATGTAGAGCACAATGGGAGGTCTGCTGTTCAAATCCTGCCAGGACCATCCTCCCTGACTGATTTTTTCGCAGGTTTCTGCAGTTGTCATAACTAGCAAATGCTGGGGAGGTACTCTACACGGCTGGAACATTTCTGTCCAAATTTCTTTTCCCACTGATCATATATATACTAGCTGCCCGCCCTGGCTTCACACAGGTGGTGTACCTAACGAAAAAAACTCACACAAAATCTTCCGTTTACTGTACGACCATGCAATGAAATAAAATTAAAATTAAATAACTTGACAGCATTTTATTATAATGCCTTGTAATGTACAATTTTCCTTCCGGAGAGAAAAGAATAGTGCCGATAGTTTGCCGACTCTCGAGCACGCAATGTACAACATGCAAAAAACAGAATTCAAGTATATTATACACACTTCTAACGATTGATCTTGGGATTTATTGTCATTGCAAATGCAAGGCATGCTTAAATTCAAAATGAAAGTCGGTTGACATTAGTGGTATTCTTGCAATAAGTATATCCTCGCCTTGGAGCTTTCCTATGTTATAGTAACTTAAATAAAAATTTCATAATTTTTTTAACAGTGAGTTTTGTTCTGCTGCATAATTTGGTCTGATTGATATTGCATAGTATAATTATCATTGAGTCAACCTTGAACTGTAAATTGTGTAGCGGGAATCCTGGCAAATCCAATGAATTTAGGAATTCAGTTAGATAATCCAGGACTTCATTTGGATTGGTAATGGAATTGATCAACTTAAACAAATGCATTTTTCCATCAATTTTACTCTGCACTTTTACATTCAAATCATCTACATTCTTATTAGTTTCTGCTTAAATGGCTCATTTGCTCAACCAAGCATAGTTTTTGTAATTTGCACCAATATTTGGGAACACTATCGATATTAATTCTTCCTTTGACGTTGTGAAGTGACAAAAATTTGATAGAAATGATATGAGGCCAGTAGAAGTGTTAACAGGAATTTTCCCATTGCCAATGTCTAATAATGTCTTTGTATCTGAAAAGCGCAATGAAGCGCAATATCTGCGCAATTAGCATATATAATAGGTATTGTGAAAACGACGAAGTCAGAGCATCCATAAGATAGTGTGGAAAGTAATGGCAGCACCATAGTGTGGCGCTGAAATAGTAATCAATTACATTAAGGAGAAAGTCACAAGGAACATTCATGCTTCTTCCAAATCTCTTTCTTTCCTTTACTCCTAATGTTTTCCACCTCTTTCTTTTTCTTCTATGTCAAAACAGTCATTTCTAAGGCTAAAATGACATAACTAAAGAGCAAGTAGATGTGGTTGGGCAGTAGATAAACCTTTTTTTGATGATAGCTTTTGTGTATTAAATTTCTCCATTTAACCCAAAATATTACTTGATTAAATGTATTAAGAGTACTGCAATTGCAGTGCGATGATGACGCGGATATCTTCATATTATCTAGCTAGCTCATGTACCACATAAGGTCAAATAACCAACATCTGCAATAGGAAGTTATCCTACAGCGATCTCAATACTTCTCTGCTATTTTCAGATTCCAAGAAGGGTTAATGGTTATGTGTATTATTTGTCGACCAAAGGAATTGACAATGGAAGCACATGGCTTCTGAAACATGTTTTCCGAAATAAAAAAGTAAGTGATGTAGTGTTACAAAATCGACTCAACTAAATTTTAATTGTTAAAACACATCACTGTCTCAAAGTCCACCATATATCAGGATTATTTATAACTTGTTCATTTTAAAGATATACAACAAAAATATACTTATTTCTTTATTTAAACAATATGATCAAGTGAACGATAGTTAATACATAAGAAATATATTTGATTTTCACAGTTATCTTGCATCATTGTCTCCATAACCAAGTGCATTCCCTTTGCATTGAAGAAGAAAAATAGAGCAGTAGGTACTAAGGCAATCTGGTGGCAAATAATAAGTACATATTTTAGGTGTTCTTCGCCAGGAAATCTTCTTTATTTTCAACAATAGGAGTAAGGAAAGGACAGTTAATAAATAAAAATGTGTTTGAATTTCACTGCTGCATTGTTTTATCTCGATAAACTTTTCATTACCTTAACATTGGATGGGGAGGAAAAATACTACTATGGCCATCTAGTGGTAAATAAATAAGTACTTACTCTAGCTGTTAGTCGCCAGAAAAGCTTCTTTGCTAATTTATTTTAAACAATAGGAGTAATGAAAGGATAATTAATATATAAAAAATGTATTTGAATTTCATTGCTACATTGGGTCATTGTGTCGATAAACTGGTGCGTTACCTTAACATTGAATGGGGAGGAAAAGCTACTACGACAATTTAGCTACAAATAACCATGGTACCACTGCCATCTGGTGGCTATTAACCAAAATGTGTTCGCTTGCCATGGTATTTATTCATATTATGAGATTTTAAATACTTTCCCGTACTATTTTTGAACATTTTATTTTCCACAAACCTTGTCGTGACAATAACAAACATAACAAAGAATGAATTGTTCAATTTGATGCAGTTGTTTGGAAGTGATACATGTACACAAATTTCAGCGGTTCATTTTTATATCTCCTCCATGGCACGACAGCTCATGGGGAACCTTGGCCTACCGCCCGGCCGCTGCATCCCCCATCTCGGTCCACTACAGACGTCCTGGATGGGGTGCAGTATTGGAGGGTGAGACGTGGTCAGCGCCTCGAGTCACCCCCGGCCGGTTAATGCAGTCCTCATGACCTGGAGCCGCTACTTCTCCATCAAGTAGCTCCTCAATTGGCCCCCCAGGGACCTTACGAGGCTGAGTGCACCCCGGGAAAGGTCTCCCAGTGGGGGAAAAATCCCCACGCCGGTACTGGGGATCAAACCCAGGTCTCCTGCTTGGTAAGCAGCAACGCTACCACCGCGCTAAGGAGACGACCTCATTTTTATATATATAGATAAAACATTGGTAGCCACAGTGGCACTATCTGTGATGTAAAAGCATGCATTAAATACTTTGATGATGATGACGACACTTTTAAAGATAAGCAAAAAGGTTATAAAATAAGAACTGAAGCTTTCCTGGCGACGTGTTAATTCCAAATCTTCTCGGGCTTCTAGCCAGGTAAAAACTTGGCTTGACACCAACGTTTCGAAGAAGTGCATCTTCCTCGTCTTCAGGGTGAACTGATCAGTTCACCCTGAAGACGAGGAAGATGCACTTCTTCGAAACGTTGGTGTCAAGCCAAGTTTTTACCTGGCTAGAAGCCCGAGAAGATTTGGAATTAAAAAGGTTATACTTCATAGCCACCTAGATAAGCAGTTTTAAATATGTTTGCTTGTGCTTATCTATTAAGAAAATGTTTTAGCTTACTTATTTAATCTTTTTAATTAAAACAGCACATTTTATCAAAATTTTTGATTTTAGAACTGCTCCCAGCTGTTATTTACCGTTGATTTCCTTATTTTATTTTTAATCAGTTAATAAAAATTAACTTCAGTGAAATGCGTAAGAAAGTAATACTAGGGTATAGTCAAGATGTTATGAAATAATACTGCAAGGTGAAAAACTTGCTGAGAATGGCCAGATGAGTCCATTAGTATCTATCAGAATGATGTCATTAGAATGGACGGTCAGTCCCCGAGTTCCAAACTGTTGTAATTGCTTGCTGTTGTAATTAGAGATTGCTATCTACAAAAACATTCCAATCAGCATTCTTACACATATGCGTAAACAAGCTTGAAACATATTGTCAGTGATGATGGCAGTGTTTTAATCTTATTTTTTTTTGTGTGTGAGAAGAGTGTTTCTGTGACGAAAACATATGAGGTTGTTCAGCACAATAATACTGTGGAACATAAGGAGAGGTTTACGAATAAATTTAAGTTAAACCAGCAACTAATTAAAAGCAATGTTGGTGAATGATCGAGTTCATTTTTTAGAGACGTGTTTAGCATTAGTTCTGACAATTCGCTCTGGTAATTGAACAATGTGCAACTTCATATATTTTTAGAAAAATGCACAAACAAAAGGATACCAGAAATATCTACATTGTGCAAAAACCATATGCAATAGTGTTTTCAAGACATAATTGGTAATATTTGGAATACACTGAAGCACAAAAACATATGGATTTCTATTGACTAAAGCACAGATTCATTAGGAAGTACAGTGTATGGTGCTGTAGTTGGTACTATGAAAGAAGCAGCAGCATTTCCTTGTTATATACAAATACTCCATCTAGCAAACCATTCCACTGCTGCTAAATTTTTCAATCATGCTTAGCTTTATTGTGGCCAGCAGGGATACACTCTGACAATATATTGTTATTTCTGAATAAAGCTGCTCCATATATCATTAAAGCATGAACTGGATTAAAAGTTCTTTTACCTAAGTTAGCACACCTGATGGCCTTGCTCACGGTTTACATCATATTGCCGAAATTTATCAGAAATCAGTATAAAGATGTGGATCTTCTTCCTTCTGATGTAAAGAAAATGTTTGTCAAGCCATCAATTAGAATTAAAGAATTCGGTGAACTCCTTCCAAATTTGTCTTTATCTTATCAGCCAGTTTTAACTCAGGGAACATGGTTATATGAAACATTTCTCATGTGCATGTACTCATTTTTTCTTATTTTGGTGCTTATTTTTCACCATTTTTCCTGCTTATTTGCTTGCTTATTTTACTATTTTATTATGCCTAGAAATCCAGGCTTTAATGATGTTGTTTTGTGGTGGTGGTGGTGGCGGCTGCAGTGGGGGTGGTGGTGGTGGTAGTAAATATAAATGGCATGCTATTTATGGACGCTCTTTAACAGTGGTTCTCAGCATGCCATTCTAAACTGGGCATGAAAGACTGCTTAATTCTGCTCAGAGGCCTCTCTATAAGGCTTGAGGTTCTTTTATGTGCAGTAAATCTATGACACGGGACCAACGGCTTTATTTTTCTTCTGAAGTAAGTCATGCTAATGATTTTTATACCCAGAAAAATCCATCATTCTTCAGCAGCAGTGGTGGTGGTGGTAGTGGTGGTGGTGGTGGTGGTGGTGGTGGTGGTGGTGGTGGTGGTGGTAGTAAGTCATCATCATTTCAGAATTCTTGGCAAATTTTGGATAGGTAATTTTTGGTTGTATAACCTGCTGGTGGTTGCAACCTTCTGGGCAGTTTCATCATTAATTAATGGGATATCATGGTCCATATGATTACAAAAGGCTCTTAGCATCTTATACGTATACCTTTTATCATAATTATCCTGGGATTCTGTTGTCAGTTTTCTGTGAATTTTAGCAAAGTTTACAGCAACTATTCAAGAGAAATCAAACCACTTGTGAAGCTGACATAAAGTGTTAGTGCACTATGGAATCAGTGATATTTTAGCACAACAGAGACTTGCTTATTGAAAGCTAGGAACATTTTACCTTATTCACCAATTTTGCATATACCAGTGGTTTGCCAGTTGCTACTCATCTGTAGTGTATGAGATCATCCTTTCATGGGTCTATTTAGGTTAAGGAGAATGTGGATACCAAAATTTGTAGTCACTCTTTAGGTGCCTAACCTACCTTGAACTGCAGGCTGCGACATGGCCGAGTGGTTAGACCACTTGCCTCTCACCTAGATGGCCGGGGTTCGATCCCAAGCAACTGCATGTGAGATTTGTGGTGGACAAAGCAGTGCTGGGGCAGGTTTTCTCCAGGTACTCCGGTTTCCCCTGCCAACACTCCATCATCATTCATGTATCATCAGTGTCGCCACCTGCGGTGCTATAAGTAGTTAAAGCGGGCGTTAAACACTACCAAAAAAAAATACCTTGAACTGCTCACAATTTACAGTATTTCACAGTCATGTTGCTTCTAATGCAAGGTGAAATTTTCAATTTTGTTTTAAGTGATTATCCAAACCAATATTTTCTGTGGGTAAACTGTTACCTAAATGTGTAGATTATTCTATTCGTCTTATAAATAGCAAAATATTATCTTGATAGAATAAGGAATTTAATTTTGAATAAGACGTGACTGTTTTGTGAAAGTGATGATCAAGGGACAAAATTATATTACACATAATGCCATATATTATAATGTATTAGTAAGAATCTACTAAGTTTTATTTCATCCAGTATATGAATGTTAGAAGTTTTCTCTGCATGATTTCATACTTTACTATGGAAAACTGAGGTTGGAACATAGGAGTAAGTACTGATTTTGTTAAATAGTAATTTTGTTTATTGTAGTAAGATTATAAAACCAGAAGACTAAAAGTTTTAATTTTTTTGTTTGCTGCAGGCATTATTATTTTCAAAGTAATTAATTAAAAATAAGACCATACCAGCATAAACGACCAACACTACAATAATAATGACTGCCACCAGACACATCACCATTATTATTGATATTATTTGAAGCTTGCTGAAATGTGTTGTCAGCCACTTCCATGATAATGGTTTTCCTGGTGACTGGCTTGACACTTGTTTGTCTTGGGCTCTGTCAGCTACTTCTGTGAAAATAGCAACACATCATGTCATTCTTATTGCACTTATAAGGGAATTTATTTCTTTGAACTAGCTGTTTTGTTTCAAAGTTGTATAGCTGAAAGTGAAAGTTCCACAATGAATACTCACAGTCTTATGCATGAAGAGCAAAAAAGCATTTAACTTAAATTAAACCTTAAACAACAGAGTGTTCTGAAGCATATATTTGTAATTATTCTTTCTGTTTCTGTAAATACTAATAACCGTATTTGGTCAGATATTATTTTAACTTGAAAGGGTTGATGTATACTTGAGAACAGAAAAAGAGGCCCAGATCTCAATACTGTTTTTTTTTTCTTCTATATGAATTCACATTTACCTAATACCTAGCTTATCATAAGGATTTATGACCAGCTCAATACCAACAAACAAATATGAACCAATGAGTGATGCTGTACTCAGCATAAAACAAAGAAGGGATTAGAAATAATCTCTCTAGCGAATGCAATTCACTCCTCAAAACCCAACCTCTGTGGTCCTCATCCCAAGGGTAAGGAATTAGGGGAATGTCTGATGAAGTGAATTTTTGTGAGGACTTTATGTGCCCCAAGGTTGCTACAATAGCCATAAAGGCCCTTAGGATCCTTGAAAACTGGCAAAAGTGATTCTTGTCATGTTGCTGCCTAATACTAGGGTCGGCTAATAAGTCCTGGGCCTCTCGATGAAAACAAATATTTTTCCTTTATTTCTCAACATAATCTCCAGAAAGGTTAATAAATTTGTAGCATCTAATTTAATTAAACCATCTCTGTAGTGTGATTTATCAAGGTCCTTAAAATAGCTGCTTACCGCATCAATGACCTTTTCGTTGCTGTGAAATCATCGTCCTCCAAGGAATTTTTTATTAGTGACTACCATCGTTTGGGAACAGGAGGTAGCCACTAGGTGCTAGATCTGGCAAATAGGGTGGATGTTCAAGTAATTTGAACTTTAATTCGCACATTTTTCCCATTGCAATGACTGAACGATGGGCCGGAGCATTGCTTTATTTTTCAACACAGTCTTCAGAAAGGTTAATACATTTGTAATATCTAATTTAATTAAACCATCTCTGTAGTGCAATTTATCAAAGTCCTCAGAATAGCTGTTTACCGTATCAATGAACTCTTCGTTGCTGTGAAATCATCGTCCTCCAAGAAATTTTTGACCAGTGATTACCACCTGTGTGGGAACAGGTGTTAGATCTGGTGAATAGGGTGGATGTTCAAGCAATTCAAACTTTAATTTGCATATTTTTCCCATTGCAATGACTGAACAATGAGCCGGACCATTGTCATGATGAAACAAGATTTTTTTTTGCAAAAGGTCTTTTTCTTTTCACCTCATCACTCAAACATTGCAGTAAGCTTGTGTAGTAGTCAAAGTGACACTTTTACCCTTTTCCAAGCAATCAATAAAAATAATTCCCTGTACCTCAGAAAACACTTGCCATAACCTTGTTAGGTGACAAAATTGACTTTGCCTTTTTTGGAGGTGGTTCACCTGACACAATCTACTGTTTTGACTGTGATTTACTTTCTAGAGTGCAGTGATGTATCCAAGTTTCATCCATGATAATAAGCGTCTCAAAAATTCACTGGGATTCTTACGGTAGAGCTCCAGATTCTTAACAGAAACAGTTTTTCTTTGCAACTTTTGATCAGGTGTCAACAAACACAGCACTCATCTTGCACAGACCTTATGAAAGCCCAAAACATTACTTAAAATATTACCTTCACCTTGTTTTGATATGTTTACAGCCTCTGCTATCTCTAATAACTTTAATCTGCGGTCTTCCAGTACTAAACAATGATTTTTTTAATGATCTCTGGAGATATCTCTTCTACAGAGTGTCCAGTGCGAGGCTCATCACTGGTGCTTGTACATCCCATTTTAAACTCTGCAACCCATGTTTTAATCATTGAATATGAAGGGGCAGAGTCTTTCAATGTACCATTTCCTCCTTGATTTCTTTAGGCATTAAGCCTTTCAAATGGAAATATTTAATCACTGCTCATTTTTGCAAATCCTCCATTTTCGTGAAAATTCTAAAGTTGTCTTATTTAAAATGCTGTCATTTAAAAACTAAACAAGCTATAGAACTGAACTATGGATACAAGCTAGTCTAGAGTTAAACTATATAATGCTACCATCTAACTGGCCTAGTGGCGCCATATCTGTGTGAGGCATGGGACTTATCAACTGATCCTCGTAGGACAGAAGTGGATTCTTCAAAGACAGGGAAGTAAACAAAACAGACAAGGCTGGAGGTCTAAAGGAGGAATCCCCTTCACCACTCTCTTTGAGTCATACCTGTTTAAAAGAAATGAGAATGATGATGATGATAATGATGATGGTGATGATGATGAGAGGGAGGAATGGGGGAGGGGTGAGGAGGAGGGGGAGAATGAGATTGAAAGCCTAAAGGCTTTTTTTGTGTTTCCTTAAATGTTATATGCTTAGTTCAATCTTAGTAAACTGAGTTATTTCCCTTGCAAGTTCAGATCCTTATCTAAGGTGCTAAGCCATTTTAAGGAATGTCTCCTTTCTAGAACCTCACACTCCAGAACAAGATGTGCTGCTGTTTCATCCAATGTTTTACAAAGACAACATATTGTTCATCATGGAACTTCACTATTGTGCTAAGATGTTTCCTCAATATGTGTTCAATGAGGAAGATAATGACTTTCCATGAGAGTTGCCTACTCAATTTAACGAGGCAGACATTTACATTTTTATTAGATTATTTGATTAAGGTCCTATAAGTTTTAGTCCTAGGGATAGGAAACCGTCTGTGGAGGATTACTCTCTTCACATAATTGAGGAGTTCAGATGAATAAGGGCATATACATCCTTATGCCCTTTTTCAGACAATTGTATTTTATAAATAAGCAGGTTTCATTGCACGAGTTCACCCAAGTTTATTTCATTCCCTCCATCATAGATGTCTCCAAAAGGCTACAAAGCATTTATCTCATATACCCTTATTCCAAAGATTAGGTTTGCTCTTGCCTTTGCAATAATCCTACTCAAATTTGGCAGAATTATATTGTTATACATATATTGTTACTCAACAATGAATACTGTTCCTTGTACTACATTTTTGTCATTTCAGAAAAAAAAAACAGCTATGGCTAGGGATAGGCCAAGTAAAAGTAACATAAGTAAAAAGAAAGTTGTGAACTTGAAGACTGAAAATGCAAAGAAAGAGGGGAAAAAAGGAACAGTGGTGAATCGTATACTTCTAACAAGGGTGAAGAGATCAAGGGTAAGTGTTTCATTAAAGTAAACAAATGCTATTTAGTAAACTGCTGCAAAGAAATATCTGCAGATACTGAGTTATGTGTTTTTAAATGATTTTTGGGCATAGATGTGAAAGCACCACAAGATCAGTATTTGATGTCATGTATACAGAAAGCAAATTTGAAGAAGATATCTGTGTAGGTATGTAAGGCATGTTTAAATACATGGAAATACTGTATTGATTTGGATAATGGCTAGAAGACTAACACATGTCGATCTGGCCAATTTAATGTCTTGCAGATATCAGAAGAACGATTACACACAGTTCAAAATTGCCTTCTCTCAGGAAAATCCCTTGATGATATGAGCGGTAAACATAAAAACGGCCCTCATAAAATGAAATCTAACATCTGGGACCTAGCAAAGGAGCATTTGAATGCTATCTCACATAATCCCACTATTGCCATTCAAAGTTAAGTTTTAAGTACTTTGAAAATCCAAGTCTGACTATAAACGCTTTATTTGTCATGTTTCAAAATTTTCAAAAGTAAAACAGGAGAAGAGCTTAAAATTACCTATAGAAGATATCATACATTTTTTAGGGAATGCTGTGAATATTCTTTTGGCGTACCCTGAAATAATGTCTGTGATTATTGCACCAAACCCAATTGCTGCTGAAATTAAATGAAAATGATGCTTATAAACCTGATTTTATGTTACATAAAAGGAGAGTTGAAGCACATCAAACCCTTAAAAAGGAAGTTATAACAAAAAGCATGAAGAGTAGGTTCTACACAATCTGACACTTCCAAAACATACATTGAACTGTACATCTCAATTTGCAAATGACTCCTGTGGTTCTATGTTTTCAACATCCTGTGTTCATTGCAATGATCTGCCTAACTACATTATGCTTTTTAGAAACTGAAGGGAAAAAGAACCCTGAATCTGTTATTTCTTTTGTATATGTAACATTAATCGACATTATGAAAACTCGTGTAGTAAAAATTATTGTTATGCTCTCTGCTGCCAGTGGCCAGAATAAGAACTTCAAATTTATGTCATTTTGCTCATGGTTTGCTAAAGTACACAGTGTGAAAGTGTTGCATATATTCCCAATAAGAGGCCACAGCTATAGTAAGTGTGACAGAAACTTTGGATTGTATACAATCCAACTGAAAAAATGGACAAAATACAATAGCAATTGAATATTTAGAGATCATCATCCTTTGTCAACAAACTCCACAATCTTTTAAGGTCCTGTGGGACAAAACAATTTTTAAAGAATGGTCTCGGGTTCTTCTACCACTTTTCCTTAAGAAACCATCAGCAAAAGGAGTTCCCTTTCAGATCCCATCCTATCATCAAATATTCTACAATCCTTTAGCAGTTGTCTCAGCTTCTAAAACCTACTCATCTTTATCCAGTTTTATTCCATTTAATTTCAGGAAATCACAAAATGAAGCAAGAAAAATGGCAAATATTGTGCCTCAAGTAATGAAAAATATTCCTCTAAAACTGGCTAAAGCTCAAGGCATTAAGGACCTTCTTCCATACTTGGATGAAAATGCACGCACCTGGTTTGATTTGATCCTATTTGATACCTCAGCGACTGAGTTATTTTCCGTGATTCACTGTCATGATGAGGACAGGGGGAGAAGGAAGAGGAGGTGGATATGGATGAAGACTGATTAGTAGCATTGCATCATTGTAAAGTAAATTGCTTTGCTGTTTTCTGATCAACAGTATGATAATAATAGTCTTGTCTTAATAACATTGTAGCCAAAAGCTCTTTTTATTTTAATTTCATTATTAACAAATAAACATTAATAATAAACCTACCGTATTTTCTTAAGTCCTTCATCTTTAAAAGTATTGCTGTAATATTTGGGAAGTAGAATAGAGAATTGATAGTGAAGCTTGCATTATAAATTAGTTCATCAGAATAAGAGCATATGCACGACTTTACATATACACTCATGTTAATATTATATACTTTTGGAATGAGGTTTCTACCCATGAACTGCATTGTTAAAATACTGTTCTTTAAACATTAATACTTATAACTTGTCTGGTGTTTTTATTCTGAAAGCTAAAAGTACTCAAATTTTATAATTGATTTTACTCAAAACACACATTTTGTTGTGCGCCTTCATTCCTGTGAACTCCTCAATTACTGTCATTTTAGCTATTTTGAAGTTGATTCCACAGAAGGTTGTGGATCTATGTATGGAGTATAAACCCTGTTCCTAGCTAGAGAAAAAGCTTTTTCATTACTTTCAATACTTGTATTGCCATGTATTCATTATAGTTTAACTTTGCTGGTGGATGAGAAATTAAGCAACTTTTGGTGTATCTCCCAGACCAGTTTTGATTTAAATTGGTATGAGTTGAAGGCATGCAATGCTGCTTGGCTGACAGAGTTAATAAGACTCTACGTGTTCCTACTTCCTTCACAGCACAGGCATGGTGACTACATTCTGCCTAAAACTTAGATTCATATAACCATAAGTCTTTGTGGTAGCCTCAAATACGCCTGCTCCAGAGTTGGCTTAGATTTGTTATAGTTGGTAATGGCTAATTATTTTATATTGGTTGTTGACATAGATAACTATAAACGAATAGATGGTTAACTCAATGTTAAAAATTTGGATTCGCATTCCACTTCCAGCGATCGACGCGACTCCAAGTGTTCTCACACGGCAGGGCACAGAAACTTATCCGACTATGGTAGCTCAATCACCAAAGTAGCATCCTGCCCCACCCACTCGCCAAACCAAGGATTTCAGCCAGTTTTCTCGAGTTGACAGCCAGATCAGAAATCTTTCGAGCAGTTCTAGCTTTTTCTCAAGAAGTCTATGTACCGCTCTAAAGGTTCTGATCTGACTGCAGCCTCAAGAAAAACTTTATTTGCCGTTATTATTTCATTGTTTACTTGAGAATTCTTGGTTTGTTTGCCAGTTACTTTTCATTCTAATATGCAATGTATATATACAACTGTCATCAGTGGTGAGTAGAGCCTATTTAACAAATAGACATTCCTGCATATTTATTGTTTTTTTCCTTTCCTTATTTGTTTATCTTTAAAAATGGAGAGTGCATGGAAGGAAAATTTACCAAAATAAATTACACTGTAGAGCGGAATGTGCCACTCGACTCTCACCTAGGGTTCGATCCCAAGCGACCGCATGTGAGATTTGTGGTGGACAAAACGGCGCTGGGGCGGGTTTTCTCCGGGCACTCCGTTTTCCCCCGCCATCGCATTCCACCGGTGCTCCATCATCATTCATGTATCATCAGTGTCACTGCCTGCGATGCTATTAGTAGTTAAAGCGGGCGTTAAACACTACCAAAAAAAAAACACTGTAGTGTAATGATAAAACAATATACAATACTACTTTAAAGCTATGCATGAAAAAAACCCAGGGAAAATTATATAACTTTAGGAACTGACTGTCTCCAAGGTCGAGTGGTCAGCGAGCTGACTCCTCAACCAGAGGTCCCAGGTTTGATTCCGGCTGAGGCGGGCAATTTTTCTTTAACCGAAATCATTCCCTATCCCCAGATTCTGAAAGTGTGTGTGTGTGTGTGTGTGTGTGTGTGTGTGTGTTTGTGAGTGTGTGTTTGAAGATAATAAAATGTTTAAAAAAGTAAACGTTTATGAACCTACAATCAACGAGTTGTTTCATAAGTTAAAGTCTCCGATATTACCACAGGCATTAAATGGGGCTACATAAATGAGACAATTAAAAGAAAAAAACTTACAGATATCATGTGAAATATAACACATTTAGCTGCTCACAGCACAAATAACATCAAAAGAACAGTTTCAAAGCAAATTAAAATCAATACAACCACTTGTGCTTTATATTTGCAGATATCTTTATATTAATAAGATAAGTTTAAACATTTAATATTATGAATCATACACTATCATTTTATCATATGGATTGTGGAATTCAAATGTCTGTAAATTTAATTCGAAAATCTGTGTTTATGTAGGGTGCTTATCAATTCCTGACTTGAATATTAAATTATCACATTAACTGTTGAAATGATTATGGTGTTACATTTTAAACAATCATTAGCAACTTTTGCTAAATGCAAAGTAAAACCACTACAAATTTATAAACCATAAATTGGTATTTATTTTACTAGAATTTATGAAATAATATAGCTACAATTAAAAAGTATATTTATTAACACTCCTAGCAGATTAACAGGCATGTTACGTGCAAATACATGAATTGTGAACCGAAATAATAATATTCAGGGCATATTTAATTACTACTTCTGTTGCATCTGTAGCAATTAAAAATCTTCTGTTGGAGTGTGAAGCTCTAGAATAAAAGATACCTTATCTTTGAAATGTCTAAGCATTCCTCAAATGGGTATGAACTTGTATGGCAAATAATTAGGTCACTGAACGGCCTGAACTAAACTTCTAACAAGCTAGGGAGCCACAAAAGCATATTTTAAGCTGAGGTGATTAGTTTGTTAAAAATAATAGAGATGCTCACAAACAAAGTTACACCTCATACATATAATAATAAATAACTACAGCAAAATACAAGAACATGGAGCAGTGTGAGAAGAAAATGAATAAAGGTGGCAAATAAACATTTATGAAAATGCTACATATTATGAGGTACTAGGTATTCTGAACTATTCATTTTTCTGCAGTGAAAAATTAAACACTAATCTACAATTTTTTTTTTATTTTATTAAACATTAAGTGCTAATGTCAATATTTCCTGAAAATCTTTGGTTCTGAAACCAAAATTGCAAATGTATGAAAAAAAAAAATTAAACCACATAAAGGTTCACGCTGTCACTTCTATTTTGATTAAAAACAAATTGAGATACTTGAAATCATATTACATTGTGATAAGACTCCAAAGAACCATTGCAGAGAAAAAATATGTGCTAAACTTAACATTCATTTTTCATCATGGATATTATGCATCAGATTAATGGCATAAATCACACAGAGCCTGAAAAATTAATTATATGATCTTCAAATATGTAAAAAGGATAATAATTCAATCTTTTCTATGCAACATGTAACGGGTTTTAATTAAGTGGTATTCGTTTTTTCCTAACAGAGTAAACACATCTAGATTTTAAAGCTATATGAATATGAAACAGTTATCATGTTATAAACAGTAATTTATTAAAAATAGATACATCTATTCAATGTAATATTTAGGTATATACCTCTTTATTCTATAACTTTTACATAATAATTGCCTTCATTAAATAATGCACCATATTGCTAGTGCCCTTCCACGGTTTTTTTCTCTCATACATACATGATAGTAACCAGGGAGGGGTTTAGGAATTAAAGCATCCTTTCAAAAAAAAAAAGTAATAATAATAATAATAATAATAATAATAATAATAATAATAATAATAATAACAGCTAAAATAATGGCAATTTCCTTATTGTAATTTCAATTTTGCAACAGAATTTGTGAATATAAAACAAGATTTTAAAACATATTTCAGCTCTTGATTAGTTCAAAATTAACATTTGACTTTATACAGTTTAGAAAAATTAATCGCTACACAACTCTCCTCTTAACATTTTTATGACTTAGCTATTCCATACCATGTAGGCTGTTCTATTATTGTTGTAATGACAGAGAAAATTAGTTCATATACAGAAACTGAGGAATTACATTAATATTTTGCATTCTATAAGCCATATCATTTAAAATTCCAAAAACCTTACGCTATTTTAGACAGTGTGTAATACGTAACTATTTAAATATAAATTATTGTATGTTCTTATTGGTTTACTAAGTAAAGTGGAGTTTTTCTGTAAAAAATCTAAATTTTTAGATAAAACATTTTTTAATAAATTACTTATTTGTATCATTATAATGGCATAATCTCAAATTGTTTAAAAGTCAATTATCTGATATTATAATAGGTACACATACAATTAATTTTAAAATCATTGTTGATACGATAGTTGCAAGATCCCCAGAATGATTTGTATCTAATAATGATGTAAATGTATTTGTAATATTAGAGCAAATTTGACACCTAAGTATGAGAACATTGTCTTAGTCTCCAAACCACAGAACAGAGCTTCTGAAATTTCTTACCTAATACGGAAATGTGCCTTTTATAAGGCTTAAGGTTTGATATTTTGTCCTGAGATTTATTATGTTTATTTTTATAACAATAATATTTGAAAATGTGCATGGTGAAGTACTTCTGCATTCTCATGTAAGGCATAAAAATTTCCCTAAATTAATTTCAATTTTCATTACTATTTTACGAGGTAGTTTAGTACTACTTAAGCATTTCACTTGTACCATGCTCTACTAAAGTCCTCCTAATAACAAAGGGCTTTATTTTTAACAACCTCGAGGCACTCCTAAGACCATACTAATCTTCACAAAAGTAATATATGTGCATCTTCCAACATAGCAGTTCATCATGTGATATTTTCTGGAACCTCATAGCCAGTTCTGTATCTGAAACAAGTATAATACACTGATTAGTACATAAATAATAATAATAATAATAATAATAATAATAATGTAAATGAATAATTGTTATTGTTAGATGTAAACTCTGCCAACCAGACTGCTAGAAAGGCTGACAGAAATACCTTAGAAAATTTGTGAAAAAATACAATTTTAGAAGGTGAAAACAAGAATAAACTTTTTAAAATATTAATAATTACAATGTAGTCAACCGTGGCTTCCGGGATAATTCTTACCTCCACAAAGAAGAGGCAAGCTTGTGAAGTGGAAATAGAGGAAAAGCAATGCATAATGTGCTTAGCAGAAAGGATTGTAGGTAATGCCATTCCATCAGCTTCTTAATCATGAATTAGGAATTCAGAAGCACGCTTTAAATATAGGCATTATTACATTAAAAGGTTTATATTTGTATTATAAAGGTATACACTTTTTCTCAACCACCTGTGGTTATGAAAAATATTTAATTTGTGAGATGCTGTGTGTAGGCACTTAAATTCAGTTAGCACGAAAAATATTATATTAACAAATTCTCTTTACTCCAGGCTTTTGATTTCAGTCTTAATTTGTTTGCCCATTTTAAGAGCATGTCATTTTAATCAGTTTGCAATATAAAGGAAAGCGGTGATGTAGGTTATGATTGTTCATCTGACATACCATTTTTTGCATCTTTTGCCATTAATTAATGTGTGTAAGTTTTTAAATATGTAATGATAAATAGGTATTGCTTACTGACCTGTGTATTCAAAAGATAATGCAGCTTATAAACACCTTAAAGGTAATTATTTACAAGTTGGGCCGCTAACTCTCTCCACTGCGACTTATACCAGTTTTGCACTCTAAAGAGACCGTTTTGATTAGAGGGGGGATTAGGGGTGGGGAGATGGTTTAAAAAACTAATATTGCTACCTGTTTATATACACACACTAACCTAAACGGATTGGAACCTAACCTCGCGCTAAATCTGAAATCCACAAGCTTTGAAATTGTCATCATAAATACAAAGTCAATCAATCGTCCTTAGTTTCATTCAATTTTAGAGTGGCCGAAGTTCTGCATAATAAAATTCACTGAACAGCTGTACCTGCGTGAAACATACTTGTCATACATCAGCACAGCGTCTAGCGACATATGCTGGTGTTGCATTCGCCTGCCGCCGACAATGAAACTCAGGTTTTAGGCACTTTAGTGTGTAATATTATTATATATTTACATTGCAAAAGTACTATAAAACTTCTTTATTTATATTCTACTCCTTCTAAGCAGCATACTTCATAAATATTCATAAAAAAAAGGATCGCTACGCACACATAATAAATTAGCGTCTAACTTAATTATGGAGCTTTCCGATAAAAAAAATTGGTGAAAACGTAACAAGTATAAACCAAACTTACAGTCAAACCACAATTTGTTTATTTCTAGGGGGGCCCAAGTTCTCTATAATTACCCACTTAAATTATCTGGTTTTATTTACATTGTTATAACAGCAGCAAAACTACTAAATTTTGATGTAGCTTATACATAATGGTGAACAAAGCAGGTAGTGTCAGCATCGATGAACACATTGCGGCTTATACTTTTAATATAAATATGGTTTCATGTGAGCTTTAACAAGTTTAGAGATTGACAGCAGTTCTATAATAAATTGTATATCAAATATAATTTCAAATATGGCGCAGCATCCATAGAATAACAGAAAACAATGACGAAGCATGATAAGAATGCGCGCGGGTAATTATGGGATGTTCTCTCAAGCACACTAGCGCCTCCAACTGTTCTCACACGGCAGCCAGCGGAAACATATACGAGCCCAATTCGGTCAATGGAGTTGGACAGGGATGGTTGTTGCCATGTTAACATGTGTACAGGTTGAATAATGCTGCTTTTTTAATTTGCTAAGAAGCTTTAAAATACAGTTTCTTCATAATCTGCTTACTTATTTATTCTATTAAGTTTCTACAAACATCAAGAACAAAAGTAAAGTCTGTTTTTATCAACAGGTTATAGGTCCAGAGTTAACATATAAGTAAAAAATCTGATGTGTTCCATTCACATGCCTTTTTTTACATCTTTGTAACAAATTATTGTTAATAAGCTTATTCTTTTATCTATTTCATGCTAATCCTTGTAGGTAGAAAGGAAATAAGTGAATACGCTAGGCTAAATTGACAGTCATATGTTTTAAAATCTGGTTGCAATGGAATTGAAATCCGTTTTTTTGCATGTGCATGAGTTGAAAATTTCCCGCATGAGAAATGTATAAGTATTTTGAAACTGAAATTAATATCAAGGAATATCTCGAAATCGGTGAACTCCATGAAAAAAATGTTGTGTATGACATAAATTGTGTATTTTAACGAGATCTACATGTTTTGTGTAGAACGTTTTTGTTTATCTCTTATGGTTTACTAATGCAAAATTCATCCAGAATAAACAGGTCTTAAGCAGAAAATTCAAGTATGCTGACTACAGACACACATAGACAGATAGACGAACAGACAGACATACACACCCACACACACACACATACACACACACACACACATGTACCTCTGTCTGAAAATGCTTTTTTTTTTAGATTCAGGGGGTCCTGAAACATGTATTTCCGGTGAAATCTTGATTATCATATTTTTTGGTTAAATACAATACCTCCTCTATACACTATGTACATAGCATGTGTTGAGAAAGTAAAAAGTGAAAATAAAACTTAAAAAAGTAAAAATAGTGTTACTGAAGAAGTAATAAATATAGGCATGCACATAAACTTAAAGATGTTGTTTCATATGAAATGTGGGATTCTAGCATTACAATATTCTTCCATGCCAGAAATTAAGGAAGTGGTGGTTGGAAGGATGATCAAGATAATTATGGAATAAAATAAAGATAATTATGGAAGACAAATGATGCACAAGCTCAACATTTTATACTAATTACAATTGATCAGCAAGTAAAACCACACATATTAATGTATAACACCAGCAAAAAAATGTATCAAACACTTGACAAAAATATCTTTAAAAGACTACAAAACAAAGATGTCCACTAGTTCAAGAAATACACAATTTCAAATACAACCATGAGAAAGACATGGTGACCAGCATTAGCTACATACAAAATATAGAAAATCGTTCATTCTGATGTTTGTGGTCCAATAGAACTATGCCCTTATAATGATAAAAGATATTTTATGACAGTATTGATGATTTTACTTATATTTGTAAGGTATACTTGTTGGAAAGTAAGAGTGAAGTGTACAACTATGTAAAATAATGTATCAAGAAGCAGAATCTCATTTCCATCTTAAAACTGCTAAATTAAAATGTAAAAAATGGAAATGGAGTTTTATTTATGGGAGCTTTTTAACTGCTTGGTTCTCAGTATCCTATTTTCTACTGGGCATGAAAGACCAATTTATTTTGCTCAGAGGCCTCTTTTATTGGGCTGGAGGATTTTTATGTGCCGTAAATCTACAACACTGGACCAAAGGCTTTACTTCCCTTCCAAAAGAAGCCATGCTAAGAATTTTTATGCTCGAAAAAATCCATTGTCTTCTGCTGAGTTAGAACCCCAACCTTGGGTACATGAAGTTAGCATGCTAGCCCTACTACACGGTGGGCAACAAATTAAGATGTAACAGTGGTTGTGAATACAGATACTTTAATCTTAAAAACTGGGTAAAGCAAAGGGTATTTTACTTCATTATAACACAGCTAAATGACACTACAGGAAGAACAAACAGAACCTTAATGGACCAGGAAAAGGACTTCAATGGACAACTCTAGTTATGACCAGATATGTCAGTGTGAAATAAGTTTCATGACAAAAGAACAAGAAATTGAAAGTGCTATGAATGTTCTACATATCATTATGGTAAGAGCTGGGGAGAAAATGAAAAAGAGGGTCTACAAAAGAGATGAGGCCTGGTTTGATGAAGAATTTAGAGTAATTAAAAGACAAGTGGAGGGAATTAGGATACATAGAACTAAAGGAAGAGTATATGCAAGGGAGGGATTTATATATTCATTACTAGAATAAAAGAAAATAAGCTGGAGGAAAAAACATGAAAGTAATTTGATACAGATCCTAAATGAAAATAATGTAAATGAGATATGGAAGGTTATGAAATCAATGTATAGTAAACATCTAACAAAATCCATTATACAAAAATCAGGAGAAGGATGGAATATTTTAAAGAATTATATGGGGGGAAAAAGAGTAAAACTGAGATAGGAATTTGCAAAATAGGCAATAGATATGCTGGATGAAGTAAGAGGTGAACAAATAATACAGTGGGTTAAATCAATGAAGAGAAATAAAGCAACTGGAATAGATGGTATGTACCTCAACAGAGTTCCTTAAGGAATGGTGCACTAAAATAAATAAAGTTAAGGTTCTAGTATATTTATTTAATACAATTAAAGTGAGGGGTTATATACTGGAAAAGTGTAGGAAAGCAATCATACATCTGATATACAAAGGCAAGGGGCATTGTGTTACTATCAAATGTAGGCAAAATTTATATTGGTATTACGGCAAGTAGGATATTAACATGGGTTGAAAAATATAATAATCTCTCGGCATTTCAGGTGGGCTTGAGAACAGGGAGGAGAACAGAATAATTTATTTATTATATAAACATTGATAGATACATACTTGAAAGACAAGAAAGGAAAGTTATACATGGCTTTTGTTGATCTAAAGAAAGCATACAATCAGATAGGGCTACAATTGTGGTGCCATAAATCGTTGAGTAAAGGAGTGAGTAAACAAATGGTGCACACCTTAGAGCATTGAGAATACCTTCGGCATAAGACTGGAGGAAGGGCTTGTAACAAGGGAAATCCAGCATGAGAAAGCTTAGGCAAGGATGTAAATTAAGTCTGGCCCTATTTAATTTGTACATATCTATATATATATATATACATATATATAGATGCTGTAATAATGGAAATTTGTAGGAATAATAACTTTATACCAATAATTAATAATATCCAGATTCCAGGCTTAGTCTTTGCAAATGATCTAGTTGTAGGTTGCAATTACAGTGACTGGTTTAAAACAATCCTTGCAAGCATTAAATAATTACTGTAAACAACAGAGCTTAAACGTGAACCAAAACAAGACATGTCATAGTGTTCAAAAAGGGGGGAAAATAAGCAAATATGAAAACTAAAAGAATGAAAATAAAAAATCTGAGGTGTTCCATTCTTTACATTTCTGTAAAAATTATTGTTAATAAGCTTGCATATTCTTCCATCCACTTCTGCTAACACTAGGAATAAAGTGTATATGACATAAATTGTGTGTTTTAAGGAGCTCTACATTTTTTGTGTTGCAAGCTTTTGTCTATCTCTTACAGTTTACTAGTTATGTAAAATTCATAAAAATTCATCCAGAATAAAGATGCCTTTAGAGGCTATTCCCAGAAAATTCAAGAATATAATTTTATTTGCCATGTAAGCATCTTAAATATAAGTTTTAGTCGAAATTGTTAAGAGACATTTTTGAGAAAATAAAAATTTTTGACATATTAAACTTTTGGTGCATACAATACTTCTCTATACACAATGTAGATAATACATGCAGAGAAAATAAAAATCTGATATGTTCTATTCACATGACTTTCTCTATATCTCTGTAACAAATTATTGTTAAAAAGCTTATTCTTCTACTTCATGCTAATCAAAATAAACATTAGCAGAAATGCTTTCCTATAAGCAGAAGGGAAATAATGGAATACACTAGGCTAAAACAATAGTCAAATCTTTTAAAAGCTTTTTTACCTTCTACTTTAAAGAAAGCAAGTAATAAGACAATTCTGCTAATGTTTACCTCGATTAGCATTAAGTAGATAGAAGATAAGCTTTTTAACAATTATTTGTTACAGAGATGTAGAGAAAGTCATGTGAATGGAACACATCAGATTTGTATTAATGTACTCTTTTCTCCAAACTTCAGTCCCTTTACATTTAAATATTATATGTTCCATGTCTTCATTTTGAACAGATATAGGACATTGATTTTGTGAAAACTTTCCTTAAACCTTTTAACCTCCATACTTCTGCTTTCACCCATGCAATACCTTGTTGCTCCTCTATGCATTTTTCCCTTCCCCATGTGTCTTTCATTGGTATACAGAAAACTAAAGATCTCTTAAATATCACTAAATATTTTTTGTATTTCTGTATCCTCGGATCTTTTCCATGCTGATTTCCAGAAATTATTCACATTATTTTCTCTTCCTCTCCACATTTCCCTAACCCACCACTTTCCAAGTTATTTCTGAGGCAGTCTATTCATCGCTTGTTCTTTAAATTTTTCTCTTGACATACTAAACACTGCTTTAACAAATTCCTTTCCTTAACATGAAAGTGTTCAATATTCTATACCAAAATTTTAATGCCCTTTCCCTTACTTTCCGGCTCTATTTGTGCTACCTGCTAATGGTTGCATTTCTCTACAGAATTTCCTACATACCTCATCTATAACTTCACATTCTCCTTCTAATCCCCATACTTCTATCCCATATAGTATTTTTGCCTCAACCACCATATTATATACTTTTTCTAACCATCTAATATTTATATTAGGTCCTTTATATTTGTAACTTCTGATAGCTGATAAAATTCCTTTTCCTTTTGCCAATGCAAAGTTCCTTTGTTTCTCCCAATTGTCTTTCTGTTTTAACTCCTAGATAAATACATTCCCTCACTACTCTACACTCTTTATACTTTCTCTACATGTGCCATGTACATAGTATATAGGGAAGGTTTTGAAATTTGAAATTTTCGAAAAATTTTCCATGTAAAGGATGGTTTAGGGTGGGGGGATTTTCCTCAAAATTTTGTGCTGCAACCTTTGAAGATACTAAACTAAAATACCAAGTTTGGGATTTTACTAACATTTTATTTTTGACTTATTGTGTTCACAGACACACAGATACATGGACCTTTTTCTAAAACTGCATTTGATTTTGCTGTCTAACTGCGGATGCTGGCACAACCTTTACCAAACCTCTAAATACATTTACTAAATCTAAACTAATTTAATATCAATAAAATTATCTACTACCATATCACTTAAAATTCAAAACCTCTTCTTCAAAGTATTGGGTGAAATGCAATACCCTCTCTATACACGTGTAGAGAAAGTAAAAATGGTTTATAATAGAAATATAGCTCTAGTTTAAATGTTTCAAAATGACAGTAAGAAGATTGGACAATTTTGTAGTGAATGGACAATAAATAGAAGCAGACAACAAGAATAAAAGTTGTAACAAACTAGTATTAAAAAATTATTGACCTGTCTACACCTCTAGACAAGTTATTGGCATTTTGATGTATTTGATGTTAGACACATGGCCAGACTTAATATATAGTGTAGGTGTTTGTCTCAAAGTTTGGAAAATCCTACGAGAGAAGAGAGTTAAAATGAAATGAGTGTTTTAGTATATAGCAGGTTCATTTGCTAAGTATCAGTATAAACCAGGGATTTCAATTTTTGTAGTGATGCAGATTTTGGGGACTATCAAGTAACAGGAAGATCAACAAGTGGTACAGTGATAGTCTACAGTGGTGGAGACATATCACAGTTCAGCCAAAGGCAGCATACAATAGTAACTTTCACTACTCAAGCTGACGTAATTGCAGTTGTGAGTGCTACATAGAGGTCATTTGCTTGAATTGTCTTTTTGGTTTAACAAAAACTAACAACACAACAGCAATCGGCTAGTTCAGATCTCTGAATTTCATAAAAGAAAACATCACGTTAGTATTAGGCATTTTTATATTATAGAAAAAGTGCAATTAAATAATTTTATTGTTCAACATATCAGTACAGAGCAACAAATTGGTGATTAATGACTAAGCCATTGTGCAAGCCAAGTAAGCTTTTGTAATCAAGTAGGACTATTTTAAAGGATTTTTATTTGACAAGGGAAATACTGAAATGTGTCAAATAAGATGTTTCAAGTAATTTGTTTTTGTTTGTGCAGGCCATTTGTCTTCATTTTTTTATGCAATTGGCATTTTGTTTTCGGACTGTTGCTTAAGTTATTAGAGTAGCCATGTAGAACTGAACTATTGTTCAGCATTCATTGTATTTAGCAAACCTCAATAACAGGCTCTGCTATGGAAACATAAATTAAACAAACAATGTTTAATTGTACACTTTAACATACCTAGACCTCAATTAAATTAACACTAATTGACCTAATAGAAGCCACCTATGCCCAGTTGGCTAAACTATGAAGCCCAGGTCTTAATGTACTTATGACATTGTAAGTTGCCATTATGATATATCATCTCAAATGATTTGAGATCATAGTTTTAAAATTTAAAATTTTCGGGCTGTTTTGCCGTGGTCTGTAGGTTAAAATGTCTAGTTAAAATATTTCCGTTTGGCTTCGTTACATTGACGTCTTCGCTATATGGCCTCACGGAGAAGCTGAGCTCCAAAAATTCTTAGATCATCTGAACAGCCAACACGCAAACATCCAATTTACAAAAGAATTAGAGTCCGACGGTCAAATTGCTTTTCTCGATGTATTGATAACAAGGAAAAACGCCGGAAGATTTACGTGTGCAGTGTACAGAAAACCAGCCCATACGGACCGATATCTTAGTAAACAATCCAACCATCATCCCAAACAGAAAAGAAGTGTAATCAAAACACTAGTGGAACGAGCTAAAGAAATCTGTGACCCGGAACATTTACCACAAGAATTAAAATATCTGCACAAGACGCTACCGTATAATGGGTACACTAAAAAGGATATCGATCGAGCTATACGTCCCAGAAAGAACAACACTAGACCTAGGGAGGCATCGACATATAAAAATAAAGTATTCTTGCCATATATAAAAAACATAACTGATCATATCGGCAAGATTTTAGAAAAACGACACGTGAAACGCATAAAACAGTTCCTCAAATCAGCTAAAGACCGACTGGATCCACTTTCAAAATCTGGTGTTTACAAAATCCCGTGCACATGAGGCCAAGTTTACATCGGCACTACAAAGCGTAGTATCAACACATGCATCACAGAACATAAAAGAAAATGCCGTCTCGGGAAAACAGAAAAATCAGCCATGGCACAACATGTTTTACCTTTGGACGACCACCGTATGCAATATGATAAAGCAGAGGTTATAGCTACGACTAAAAATTATTACTCCCGTTTATACAGAGAGGCCACTGAGATTTATAAAAAGACAAACAACTTTAACAAAGACGAAGGACTTAAATTAAACTCCACCTGGTTCCCTATACTTTCCCAACTCCGTAACCTCCAGGCTAAATATAAACCAAACTAGAACCCGTCCACTTGAGCCCGCCCACCAGTGCCCGAGAATATACACCGGCTATAACCCGCACTGTTTTCAGGCACATGCACAGTTCCACCTATGGAACGAAAATGCGTTTTATGTGGTGTTCAGGGCCATGGAGCAACTTGGCGCGGTTGCTCCGCATACTACGCAGCATGTGGAAAATCCACGCGTGAGCAGCCTCCTAGACTCCCAAGAGTAGCAAGAACGCAAGCTACCCCCGAGGCTGCTACACATTCAAGTTCAGAGTGGTTCACCAGGAATAGCAAAGGCCGGAAACGTGCAGCCCCCATAGAGAACCACTCTGCGGTTGGGGAACCTCAGCCACGAGTTGAGGTAGAACCAATCAGGAAAGACCGAACTCCCCCCCCGCAAACAACCACAAAAACCGAAAGCAGGTCCCTCAAAGCAGGGTGCTGGGTCTACCCCAGCAGCTAAGTCGCTCACCAATTCGATAAATCCATTAGAAGAAGCAGAAAGCTTCAGTGTGGTAACGGCACAACTCATAAGCACATTGGGTGTACCCGTAAATGAAACATCAATGAGAATCACACAAACACTACTGGTCAGGCAGAGCTCTGCGATTAGAGGTATTGCGGACATCACAGCACTCAACCTTATCCACGTCCTGTTGCACCTGGTAGATTTACTCGATAGACACGTTCATGGCTAATTCGGACACATTGAGAACAATCACATGGAATTGCAACGGTATAAGCAAAAAGGTTAAAGATTTAACTGATCTATTACAAACACACTCAATTCACATAGCATTATTAACTGAAACCCATATAAATCATAAAGACCGTCTATCCATTCCCGGATACCGCATACACAGAAATGATCGAGACCGTAGGGAGGGGGGACTGCGATTGCTATTCACACAAGCGTAGAACAGAACCAAATTAATTCCCCAATATTGACTCACGCTGAAATAACAGCAATCAAAAATTTTATTCTCAACACTGAAATCGTCACAGCGTCAGTATACAATCCCCCAGGGGAGGTAGACACAGAAGACATTGACAAAATCATGCAACTAGGGCATAGAGTAATTGCAGCAGGAGATTACAATTGTAAAAACCAAATTTGGAACTGCGCAAATACTAATGCACAAGGAACTAAATTACCAAACTACTTAAATAACACAAATTACTAATCACAGACCCAGACGAGTCAGCATTTGTAACATATATGCCCAATCAAACACCAGAAATTCTGAACATTGCACTATTAAATAATATCCCCTTTGACCTGGATGTAAATGTATTGCAGGAACTGACATCAGACCATCTACCGGTACTCTTGACAGTTAATGCTCCCTTCAGGCCAAAACCAGAACCCTTAAGACACAACTTCAATAAGGTGGACTGGAAAGAGTTTAAAGTTACGGTAGACCTCTGCCTACCAGAACTCGAAATTAACACGAACGAAGAACATGACGAAGCGATCTAGAACTGGCCACAAATACAACCATTAATACATGCGTACCCTTAAAAAGACAATACACGATTAATGCCAGATATCCCCAGGACGTAAAAGAAATGCAAAAAGCTCAAAATAAAGACAGGAGTAAATGGAAAGAACTAGGAATCTAATACATCGAACCAAATATTATCATGCGCGCGAATTAACAAATAACAGGGCCTGTACCTACATTAGAAATCAACGGAATGACACGCTCGAAAATCTCAACCCCCAACAAAACACAGTATGGCGAATTGCGAAATGTTTAACGCGCACACGCACATATATGCCGCCATTATAAATTAATAACACCATAGCAGAGCCCCCCCCCCCCCCAGGACTAAGGCCGAAGCGTTTGCGGTCACTTTAGAGGAGGTATTTTCTCCCAATCCCGCGAACGGGTAAGACAATTTCATTCATGAAGTCGAAGATGAAGCCCAAATCTTAGGTCAGAGAAGACAAACGCAGGAGAAATAAGCTGGATTATAAAATACCTGCCAGCAAGAAAAGCACCAGACCCTGACAAGATACCAAATGTGGTACTAAAGAATTTACCCAAAAGGGCAGTAACACTTCTAGCCAAAATATTCAACTACACACTCGAACATGGCAGGTTTCCACCTGCATGGAAAGAAGCAAAAATCCTACTTTTCCCAAAAGCAAACAAAAATCTAGCACTACCGTTTAACTACAGGCCGATCAGCCTATTAAATACCATGTGCAAGGTATAAGAAAAAGTGATACTGAAGCGAATAAATTCACACTTGCACAGTCAAAATATACTTATACCCGAACAGTTCGGATTTCGAGCACATCATTCAACCACGCTACAACTGTTAAAAATGACGGAGCAGATCAGCAAAGGATTCAACACAAATAAATCGACAGGTGCCCTCTATTTAAATATTGAACGTGTCTTCGATAATATACTTATACCCGAACAGTTCGGATTTCGAGCACATCATTCAACCACGCTACAACTGTTAAGAATGACGGAGCAGATCACCAAAGGATTCAACACAAATAAATCGACAGGTGCCCTCTATTTAGATATTGAACGTGTCTTCGATAAAGTATGGCATGCAGGGCTACTCAGAAAACTGAAAGTCTACGAATTTCCTGACACTGCGATGGCCCTAATTAGGGAAAACCTCTATGACCGACGATTTCACACCTCAGTAAAGGATGCAGTCTCAAGCTACAAACAAATCCGAGCAGGAGTTCCACAAGGAAGTATCGTGGGACCAACATTGTTCAATTTATACATAAATGACATGCCAGAATTGGTAAGAACCAACAAGTACATATACGCAGAGGACACTGCTATAACCACACAATCCACTCAGCCACGAATTTTATACTTACGCCTACAAAATGCTTTAGACTCACTTGAACCATGGTTCACAAAGTGGAGAATTAAAGTAAACGCGAGGAACACACAGGCTATATAGTCTTCACCAAAAGAATACAGCACCGTAAAGGCAAAAACATGCTACAACCGCTTAACTACCAAACGAAATTATCGAGTGGAAAGACCAAATGACCTACTTAGGTCTTGTCATGGACCAATGCCTAACTTGAAGTAGACATATAGCTAAGGTCAGAGCCAAGGTTAATGGTCAACTAAATAGACTATATCCCATCATCAATCTCAATAGCCAATTAAAATTAAACATGGGAATTACCCTATATAAAACGCTATTAAGAACAATCATTACGTACGCATCCCCTGTATGGGGTTACGCTGCAAAAACGCACATACATAAACTACAAACACTTCAGAACAGAATAATTAGAATAATTGCCAAACAAACCCAGTAGCGCCGGCTTATCTCCTTCATGAGGAGCTAAAACTGCATTCAATTGAACAGTTTATAAAAAGCCAAAGTTACAACGTGTACAAGCGCAAAGTAAGGAACAATAATGAACCAATACAAGAACTAGACACCTATGAAGCAGAAAATAATAAACACAAGAGACCGCTCTCTCTATTTGACAGAACCTTCGGCCTGGGGGAACCCTATTTAAATATACAAGAATATTTAGAATCGCTAGTAAGAATTCCATAATAAAATTATCCACGACATTATTTTGGTGGCCCTTGAAGGGCTTGCTTTCCGAGTCAAGGCGGACCCGGGGGTATGAGGGGCCTCCACTCTACGGCGACTTGGCAGACCACTAACGGACCTTCTCTGGTATATAGCTAATAGAATGTAACTAATATGTGCTTGGAATAAGGTTTTATTACAGGTAAAGCAGCATTGGGCGTGGCCATCACTTGGATGGGTGATCACTAAGGTAGGCCACATGAAACCAATGAAGTGTCTACTAAATGACTACGTCCTTTCTGTTACAGGGCTGAACACAACTAATAACTAATGACTATGCCAGACAGGGCAGCAGTTGTAAAAATACAACTAAAATATCTTAAATGAGGCTACGCCGTGGCCGAATGGTTAGACCACACGACTCTCACCTAGACGGCCGGGGTTCAATCCCAAGCGACCGCATGTGAGATTTGTGGTGGACAAAACGGCGTTGGGGCGGGTTTTTTCCGGGTACTCCGGTTTCCCCCGCCATAGCATTCTACCGGTGCTCCACCATCATTCATGTATCTTCGTGTCACCGCCTGCGGTGCCACAAGTAGTTAAAGTGGGCGTTAAACACTACCAAAAAAAAAATCTTAAATGACTATGTCCTTATGTTACAGGGCTGCAGAAACAACGAAATACACCAACGACTTTACCCGAAAGGACAGCAAATGTTATACTATGTCCTTTTTGTTACAGGGCTGCAGATATGTACACATGTAATGTATCTATTCCTCACCACAAATCTTCCAAGGGCGCAATCAGGGCTTCGGCCATGTTTACGTCCCGGCTCTCACTCTCTCCTGGCTATGGTCTCTGGTCAGCCATAACACCCGCTCCTTGAATCCGCAGGTGCAACAAGCGGTACTGCTGCATTCCTACACGAATTCTCTGCGGTGGAGTGGTTTTTTAGTGGGTATTGTCAGTTTATGGCGACCCCCACACTTGGCAGAGTTATCCCCCCAGTCGCCTGTAGACTGGGTTTTTCCATTCCACTCGAAGAAAAAAAAAAAACACTGTTGTAATTAGCGACGTGAGCACATTGCCTTTGAAGATGTCCCTCACAGACAGGGACGAAACGTTAAAAAAAAAGGTAGAAATATTTTAACTAAAAATATTTTAACCTACAGACCATGGCAAAACAGCCCAAACATTTTAAATTTTAAAATTATGGACACTGGCCGTGAAAGCTTATGCATATATTTAATTTGAGATCACCTTATGTTTACCAGGAAACATGCGAGTCAGTTGAGAAATGTAATGCTGTTTTGGCATGTTGCCATGGTAACTCAGTGGTTAGAGCAACCAGCTAGAGGCCAGGAGATCCGTGGTTCAAATCCCAGCTATGGCATTGAATTTTTCAGTGTGATACTACCTATCCAACTCCTGTTCTGCACACTGCTTGTGTGAAAAAACCATTAAATTAACACTAATTGATCTAATAGTTGCCTAAACTGTGAAGTCTGGGTTTAAAGTACTAATGGCATTGTATATCATCTCCAAATAATTTGAATTTACCTTGTGATTTATCGGGAAAATATGAGTCAGTTGAGAAATTTAATGCTGTGCCAGCAAGTTGCCATGGTAGCTCAATGGTTAGAGCAACTGACATGGCTCAAATCCTGGCTATGACATTGACTTTTTCAGTCTGACTCTATCTATCCAACACCTGTCCTACACATGGCTTGTGTGAAAAATAATTGAATAATACCTAGACAAGGTGAAAGAGTAATATTATATGCAAATGTAGTACTACTGAATAAAAGTGAGGAGAGTTTCAACAAGCTTGGGCTAGTACATTTAGAAGAAAAATTAAATGTTAAAAAGAGCAAAGTGATGACAAATAAAGAAATCAATACGTAAATTATTGGTTACAAACGTAAACCTTTTTCTGCAATATGATTAAAAATAGTTAACTTTTACTAATATTTGAGCACAGAATTCAAAAATGCATTCTGTTCCATAGCACATTTCATTTTGGCAACATGACAATGTTTAATGAAAATATGACTATAACATTTGCAAAAATATTACACGCTCTTATACAACTTTAAAAGAAAATAAAGAATAGTAATACCATGAAAGCATACCTGAATTTGAGAATGTATGTTATCTTCTGATCCCTTTTTCTTTTCACATGGAACTTCAGTGTATGTGAGTTTCTTGAGTGTTCTCTGATAGGTTTGTCACAAGCTATGCACCAGCAATGTAATCGGCCGTCATATGTATGTCCCAACATCAACATGTCATATGTATGTCCCAACATCCCCGACAATGTCATTCAACATATTTCAAGTTATGGTAAAACTTTTTCCCTTGCTCTTCACTGACAGCTTCAAAATTCGACAAGAAATAGTCAAGATGTGGTTTAAGGAAATGAAGCTTCAAACTCATTACAGCTGAACAGTCTTAAATTTTCCAGTATATTCCTGATAACTTCTTTGTATTGAGGGTCTTTCACATTAGCCAGAAACCTCTTAAAAATCTCTCTGAATCTATTCCATTGTTTTTTTTTCAAATCATACAGCTTTAACATCTTTCATCAATTTCCTTATCTGTAGAGCATTAAATACTCCCACTCTGACTTTTGTCTGTGATAATTATTAAAATTTTGTAAATGTAAATGGCATGTTATTTATGGATGCTCTTTAACTGCTGTGGTTCTCAGCATCCCATTCTATATTGGACATGAAAGACCACTTAATTTTGCTCAGAGGCCTCTCTATCAGGCTTGAGGTTCTTTTACGTGCCGTAAATCTACAACACGGGACCAACTGCTTTACTTCCCTTCCGAAGGAAGCCAAGCTAAGGATTTTTACACCCGAAAAAATCCATCATCCGGGTTTGAACTCACGACCTTGGGTATATGAAGTCAGCATGGTAACCATTACACCACGGGGGGCAACTTAAAATTTTCAGTATAAGTACTGGATGTATGAACAATTTTTTGAAATACTTTCACAAATTGTTTCATCATGCCAAGTTTTATGTGTAATGGAGGGAGTAGAATGTTTTGACAACAAGAGGCACATTAGTAACATTTTTTCTATCCAAATTTCTGTTACTGCCTCTTTGGCTATTGGTCAGTTTCTGAACGGTTATTCCTCACTCTGGTATCTCCTTCTCAAAGAGAACAAGAGAATTTTGTTGTCCTAGTAATTAACCAGTGACCTTCAAGTCACCATATTTTGCCACCTCAAGAACATGATTCAGAGTTTCATAAGACTCTCTTAGGTTTGCAGAATTTGAAAATGCTTTGAATTTGTTGCCATTATGACTAACATTACCATAAGACTTCATTTCAAAGAATAAACAAAAAAGTACCACCTACTTGGCATCTTTTTGGCAAATGCTTCTCTACCAAACTGTTGAATATTACACACATTCACATAAAACACAAATTGATCTTCTTTTGCTTAGTACTTGCGTAGTAGTACTTATGGCTGAATTCTTTGCCCAGTAATTCACTTTTTAGTTTTGTGAGGCCTAAATCCCTCACTTAAATCATTTAACTCAAATTATTAAACTGTTGTGATTTGAAAATTCTTTTGGGTCAGAAACCAACTTATTGTTGGAAGTCACAGAGCTGCTTTCAGATTCACTTAAATTGAGGTGGTGTAGGTATAGGTAGTATAGGTAGTTTGGGTCCATGAGGAATAGGCCATGTAACTAAGTTCAGATTTGAATATTGAATTCCTGCCTTATTACTTTCTCTACATGTACTATGAACATAGTGTATAGAGAAGGTATTGGTTTGCACCCAAAAATTCGATACTGAGATTTCACCAGAAATATATAATTTGAGATCCCCTGGATCCAAAAAAAAAAGGTTTTTAGAAAAATGTCTGTGTATGTGTCTGTCTGTCTGTCAGTCTTCAGTGTGGGCAGCATTGCTCAAAAGCAAAAAGTACATTAAATACCAAACTTGGTATTTAGGTTCAGTATCTTCTGAGGATGCGACACAAAGATTTTCAAGAAAATCTCCCCAACCTCAACTACCCTTTACATGGAAAAATGTTTTAAAAGTTTTACTTTCCCAAAAATGGCTGTAAAGATTTTGTTTAAAATGTTGTATATTATATTTACTTGATAAATAAAAATGTATACTTTGAATTTTGTGGGAATAGCCTCTGAAGACATCTTTATTCTGGATGAATTTTATGGAATTTTGCATAACTGGTAAACTTTAAGAGATAGACAAAAACTTACTTAATAGAAAATGCAGAACTCGTTAAAACACACAATTTATGTTATATAGGTACTTATAATTTTCTCATATGGGAATTGTCAACTCCTGTCCTCCATACAAAGAAAGGAACTTCAACCACATATCAACCAGCTTTTGACTATCACTTTAACCTATGGCATTCCCTTATTTTCTTTCTACTTATATGGAAGCAAGTAATAAGACTATTTTTGCTAATTTTTTCTCGATTGGCATAAAGTAAATAGAATCATAAGATTTCTAACAATAATCTGTTGCAGAGATGTAGAGAAAGTCACTTGAATGGAACACATCAATTTTTTTTGTACAGTTAACCGTTTTTGAGATATTTTGGATTATTAGTTTTAATTTTAGCCACTTAAAATTTTCTCAAATGCGAAGTCATATTTTTCTCATTTCTCGTTTGTTTACTCCTGGAGAGCAAAGAGACTGGAATTTCAATTGTTTCACACAGCAACCGTCTTTTAAAGAATGAGACTATCACTTTAGCCTGTACATTTTCTTATTTCCCATCTACTTACAAGGAGCTAGTAATAAGACTAATTCTGCTTATGTTTATCTTGATTAGCATAATGTACCTAGATAACAGATTAATCTTTTGAATAAGAGGTTTGTTTGCCAAACAGCTAGAGGACATCATGTGAATGGAACACATCAGATTTTTTCCATTCTGCTTACATGGAACCAAGTAATAAAGACAATTTCTGCTAATGTTTATCTTAATTAGCATGATGTGGATAGAAGGATAAACTTTTTAACAATAATTTGTTACAGAGACATAGAGAAAGTCATGTGATTGTAACACATCAGATATTTTTTTTAGTTGTAATCAGTAACTTTCACATACAAATGTAACAATTGGTTTGGTGATTCTGTTGTTCTCTCCATATCATTTGGCTTGAGAAATGCATTGCCTTCCATTTTCTTTCATACAGCAATATAACGCTTAAACTCAACTGTAACTTGCAATATGAGACATGAATGATTTATCCTGATCACCAACTTTCTCTTTGATATAGAAACAATATAATTTATTTATTTGTGAGTATTTTAATTCTTTTCCATAAAACATATAACACTTACAAATGTAGCAAAACTTCTAAGGATTTTGTGGACCCTCACCTGCATAGCCTGATGTAGAAGTACTCAAACCTTTTAGCACCACATATAGCAGACTAATGTGTGTAAGCACAAGTTTTCAGCTCAACTGAAGTTGAGATCTATAATAACTGTAAACATAAATATCTCATAAGACAGACAGACCTGGTTCATAGAACTAAACTGATTAGTGTTGGGAGCATAAATATAAACATCTGGGTGATAAGAGAGGACAGAAATGAGCCAATTAGGAAGAAAATCAACAACAGATTTAGAATAACATAACAAAACGTAGCAGCAAATTTTATAAGCTGAATGAATTTAGCCCCATAAGTATACATGTAGATTATAACAATTAGGTGTGCTATCCAAAAACAGACTTCATTTCTTAAATCAGAGCATTGATTTCCATTAGTCACATAATTTTCTTTATAGTGTAGCATCAGTGTTGATCAAAGTATATATCCAGTAGGAGAGAAAAAGAAGCAAAGAAGAAGACGTTTCCCTTAAATGGATTGTTACCTTGCCCTTTAGAACATAACTCATATTTTAAAAATGTATGGCTGTTATTTTACTGGTTGTCCTAAGCCAATTGAACTGAATAAAACAAATTCTTGATTATAGTAATAGAAAGCATAATAATAAGACATATAAGTAGGTTGGTTCAATAGGCTTAGATGTACATATAACTAATCATCCATTTTGGTGTGAAGTTAAGTATGTCTGCCTTATATTCAAGAGGTCCTATGTTCAAATGATGGTGGAGATGGGTTTTTCTTATCCACAGAATATGAATGCCAGATAAGTCTAAGCTCTATAGATCCTGGATTCATTTGACTATCACTTTATCCATCATTCATTCAGCATCTATTAAGGCTTACCTAATAAAAGCACATGAAACTTACACAGAAAATGGAAAACAAAGTAGATAAAATAAAGTTATTTGATTTTAATTGCTAATGTTGAGTAACTGTGCAACTAAATATTCCAGAATTTTTTCTAGCATAGCAGTGATGATAGAAATGTGTTTGAACAAAATGTGTTTCTACTTTACAAAATTAAAATATGTAGATAGTTTCATACTCAGAGGACAAATGAAACCAAGGCATGACTACTTCTATGGTCTGATAGTCAATATTCTATAAGTTCTGGGTTTGATTTCCGGCTGGAGGGTGGGAATTTTTCTTTAGATATGATTATTTCCTATCTGCTGCAGAGTCTGGAAGACTGAATATGTGAATATGTATGCAAATATAATTTAATTACCCATCTAACTGTTAAATATGAACATCTTTGCTAATGAATGATAAACAATTGTGAAGCTTGCATTCAGGACATTCTGAATACAATTCCTGGTTGATGCCTTCTCTGACCATAGGTTCTTCCTGGTTTTCCCGAATTGGTAGGCAAATGTGATGTTCAGCTAGCTTAGGAGAGAGAGAGAGAGAGAGAGAGAGAGAGAGAGAGAGAGAGAGAGAGAGAGAGAGAGAGAGAGAGAGAGAGAGAGTCTATGAGAAATAGAAGAAAATTTTGATAATAATGTGTCCACTAAAGCTTGTCAATTATTAGTCAGTTAGTTATGTGAAATCTTTCTAGCCAGTTTGGTGAGAAGTGAAAAAGATTTTTCAATAACATATGCCTTGTCAGTCACTTTTATCTATAAGATGTGATTTAGTTAAATATTTGCAACATGTAGACACAGTCACACAAAATTTGCAGAAAATTAGACACAATGCATTTGATAGTGTTTACATTTTAACTCCGCTAAAGGCATTTGCAAACACTTTGGAGGAAAACAGACAAATAGGAAAAACTAAATGGAAATTGACCCAGCAAAATATTGCTGTAAATCACTGCAATGATAAGTGAATCTATGAAAGATTTATGTTGATTAAACAAAACTTACTTTTATTTTCAAGGAAGTTTAATTGCTGAATTTTTTTACATAGAAATACAGTTCACATGCTTCAAATGTTGGCTCCAGATTATTGTATTTCAGAAACAGTAATGTTTTATTAGGCTGGTTTACAAGAACAGTTTCTATTTGAGTATTAGGCTTAGTGTAGAAATAAACAGTTATTAGAGGGTGGACGGATCAAAAACAGAAGGCTATATGAAAGGCTTTGGATGCCATTAGTGCCTGCAGATACAAAGTGCCAGAAATCATACAAAGTGGTTGGAGAAAATATATGTGGCAGTAGTAGAAGCTAAAATGATATTTGGAGTAGAAATATGGAGGCACTGCTTCACAGGAATTTTTGTAAACAAGTTTTGGGGCTACTTAAAAGCTCAACAAATGTGCATGAGCTGAGCTAGGCAGAATAGGGCATAAAGGAAAAATTATGACAAGAATCCAGAAATATTAGTTTGAGATCAAAAATTTAAAAGAGAATAGCATTTTAAAATATTGTCTAGTGACACAAGAGAAAGTGGGTTAATAGAATTAACAAGATCTTGGAAAATATCAGTCTGAGTATGGTGTGGCGGCATAGAGAGAGCAAGGAAAGTGGATTTTGGAAAGAAGTTAAACAAGAAATTGATGATATAGATCTGCAGGAGATATTAGGTAGTTTCAGCAGGTTACTGAGGGCATACAGGGAGCTAAAGAAAGTAAGGGGTAGGGAGGATTACATAGATAAGGTGACAAATGTATGAGGGAAGGATCTGCATGGGCCCAAACAGGGCTAGTGGAGTAGAAAGATTCAAGATGAGGTTTGAATATAGAGGAATGCTCAATGTATAGAATGTGGCATGCAATTCTGAACTATGAAAAAAACTAAAGAAATGAAAGTAAAACTATCAGAAGTGAGCTAACTTATCAATAGAGATAAGGGGGGGGGGGGAAGTTGGGGAAAATGAAAGCTAGGCACAAGCTCTTAGAATTATCTGCCATGAAATTTTCTGGGTAAGGTTAAAAGAAAATGTTTGAAGAAAATAAATAAAAATGAGGATCTAGATTGGACAGAAACATAATTAAACATAGAGGTGGAAGACCTCTCTATTGCAAGTTGTCTTGATAGTAGAAGAACTGCAAGGTTGAAACTATTCAGGCCACTTGGTTAAACAGCAATTCTGGAGAATCATTAGTGTTTAGTATTGCTGTATTTTCTTTATATGGTCAAGAGATTTTAAAATAGTGTTATTGAACTACAGGACCCGGTCATATTATTTGATGCATCTTGATTTTTCACTATAATACAAGATTAGGAGGCAAAAATGCAACTAATTTTGTTTTTATTTTTACTAGCCTACATTGTAACATTACATTTTCTTAAACACTGATGAAGAATTTGAAGCATAATATGTATATTTCTGAATTGTTATTAGATGCTTGCAATTTTATGACACTTTTAATTAGTTGAGCACCTTTGGCAGCTATCAATGCTTTAATTCGCCTTGGCATGTTATTTATGCATGCCTAAACTGTCTTTGTGCATGTGTATGATTCCAGGCCTCCTTGATCTTTTCAATAAGTCTAGTCTTCGTGGTAATCACTTCTATCACCACTTCTTTCTTCATTAGCTTCCAGATGCTTTCAATTGGGTTCATATCTGGTGAACAAAGTCATGTTTTGCTCTTTCAGAAAAGTTATCACTGATTTTGCAATGTGACATCGTGCCCCATCTTGCATAAACATGAATGATTCTCCATTTGGGAACCAGTCTCTTATTTGAGGCAGCAGCGTATTCCTCAACACTTATTTGCACTCATCCTGCCACATCGTCCTTTCAACAACATAAAGACGTCCAATGCCTTTGTCACTGATGCTGGCCATATCATGACTTTGGTGTAATGTTTTATAGTCTGCAGAATACAATCTGGATGATACATTTCAGCAGGATGCCTTTGCACAAACTGAGCTTTGTTTGCAAGAATTTAAAAAAATGTGTAGAGGTGTCGCGCAGTGGCTGGTCTCCGTCGTCCTCGGCTCAACGGTTGATGAAAATTTCACTCTTAATGTTGCCTAGTTAATTATATCTTAGGGTACTTTGTGGGTGAGGCAAATATTGAACAACATTGCATTTCCCTCGATACTTGAATTTGTTACTCTCAGGATACTTTAAAAAGCTTAACAGTTGGCTAGCTTGCTTCCTCACAATATATTTAATAAACTTGCCACCACTTCAATTAATTTACAAGGAGCCTAATCTATCCATCAGCACAGCATTCCCCACCCCTTAAGCATGTGGACGTGCCTTTGTCGTCTTACACACATTATGCTCACAACACAGATCTACAGAATAAAGAGAGTAAGTTCGTGAATGAGATATACTCTGGGAAAACACAATGCTTCCCTCTCACTCTAACATCCTTCTTACCTCGTCTATTTTTCCAAGTCCCTGTACTTCCTGGAAGACAAGTTGCTACTTTTATCTCACTCATTCCTATCTCTTTCCTTTCCTGTTTCATGTTATTTAGCCTAAACCTGTGCTGATTACCAAGTGGTGGTTGATGAACTGTTACCTGGAATTAAGCTAGCTCGCCTCTGCCTTAATTCCTAAGTTAAACCTCTGTTTTATAATGTTTCTACCTGTAAATATTCTCAACTGTTTTAACATTGCTTTCTGTACAATTATAATACAATTGTTCCTGAGACCTTGAGCAGAGCGGACATGCCAGGTATTTACAGGTATAAACAAGAAGCGGCCCTAGGAGTTGATTTAGTGGTCTATTGGGCGAGGATTGGAATGTGGTCGGGCAGGCGCTCGCGAGTAGCAGGTAGCGAGCCTACTGAAAAGGTGATCTTGACTTCCTCCAAGTGCTATTTTATGGTGTTTGTTTTATTAACACTGCTCGTGATAGGAGCAATTGAACTCAACCCAGGGCTGTGTCTGACGAACGATGTGGGAGCTGCAACGAAACACTGAGGACCGGACTTTTATGCAGCATTTGCGCGAGATGGTATCATTTTGGCTGCCAAAAAACTAAGAGGGATAGAACAATGAGGAAAACTGGGCATGTAAGGACTGCAGGGGAGCTGAGACAGTCACCGATAAAAAGAAGAAGCTGGAGCAGCTGCAAGAGGAAGCACGGGAGTTGCGCGAGAAGCTCCAACGCGCGGAAGATGAAATTCGGCGGCTGGAAGAAGAAAAGACAACTGAGGGAGTTGAGGGAACATAGTGAAAAAGAAGACGGAAAATCATGTTTGATATTGTGAGACATGCGGCGAACCCAAATGCAGAAGTAGCTTGCTATCCGGGCATAAGGACTGGCGGTTTGCGGGAGGAAATCGCGAAAAAACAAGAGGAGATAGAAGGCAACTATCGGATTATTGTGATTCACGTTGGGAGCAATGTCCTGCGAAGAAGTGTTAACTATGTGATGGGAGATATGCATGAGTTAGTTAAAGGGACAAAGCAGCTGTTTCCCTCAACGAAAATCATCATTAGCGGCGCGATGTAATCTGGAGAAAGGTAATGCAAGTAAACGACGCATTTTTATGAGTAGCAGAACGACTGGATGCGCAGTTTCTGGACCTAAATTCTTGGATTGAAGACCGGGACTTCGGACGGGACGGTGTATACTTGAACCGTAGAGGGTCTTCAAAATTGGCAGCATTGTTCGGAAGGGTAACGAAGTGGAGCTCTCTCTCTCTCTCTCTCTCTCTCTCTCTCTCTCTCTCTCTCTCTCTCTCTCTTTATAGGGGCGGCCCCACACCCGCTGCCCCCGGTGACGATCATCCTTAAAGGCTACATCGTCTCCCCATGCACCTGCTGTTAGACTAACCATGCAAAACATGCAAGGGCAAGGGGTGCTTGTTAGTGAAGTGCATGCGTTAGTGTTCGGGTTCCGCTGAGCACCCCGGTTAGTGTAACGGACGGACGTGGTTTTCCTGCGCGCAGCGCACGCAGGAGAGTGCGAAAAGTTCTGGGTACTGCACATACCGAAATCTGAGCAGCACCCAGGTAGTGTAAAAGTGGAGCGACAGCATCGAGCGACTTGAGCAGCAGTGTCACCAACCTCGGAGAAATGAAGCTTCAGAGGTAGGGGCTGATTTCTTAAGACTGTTGCAGGTAAATTGCCAAAGTATTATGAACAAAATTGTAGAATTTTGGAATTTAATTGAAATATGCAATCCGAATGTAATTATAGGTACGGAGTCATGGTTAAATATTCATATAAACGACGCAGAAGTTTTTAGATCAGATTACAGTGTGTTCACGACGGACAAAGCAGGAAGGGGAGGGGGAATTTGTATTTGCACTAAGACAGACTTAAACAGCAAATTACTGTGGGTAGAAGAGGATGCAGAAATGATGGCAATTGAAATTATTGATCAGGAAAACGAAGGGAATAATAATAACATTATTATTATTATTATTATTATTATTATTATTATTATTATTATTATTATTATTATTATTATAACCGTAATAGCTTGCTAGCGACCACCTGGCGAAATTGATTATAAAACACTGTATAAATTAACAGAAAAATGTTATTGTGGCAGGGGATTTAAATCTGCCAAATGTAAACTGGGATGGTCAGCTAATAGGAGGCGAAGCTCAAAAGCTAAAGAATTGTCTGGTCTGAGAGCAGGGGATGTTGCAAGTTGTTAAAGCAGGAACGCGGAAATCAGCCTTATTGGATGTATTCTTATGCAGGCCTGAGCCTTTGTTTTCTGCATGCGAGATTTTACCTGTATCAGTGACCACCATTGTGCACAATTAGAAGTAAACTGGAGGGACGAACAAACTGGCTTGAAACAGAACAATCGACAATTAGCTGGAAATTCCAGAGAGCGGACGGGGGTGCTATTCAAACCTTTCTGTACCCACAATATGGGGAATTTGTACAATCTGCCCCTAGTGTAAATGAAGCCTGGGCTAATTTCAAAACTTTTACCTCTGAAGCAATAATTAAACATACATCCTGTAAAGTTTTAAAAAATAACGCCGATCCAGAATTTTATACAAATTAGGTCACTTAAAAGGAAGACAGGCACGCGTATCCCAAAAGGAGGAAATCAGAATGGCATTTTAATAAATTTAAAGAACTATCCAAGCAATTACAAGACGAAAAGTTGCAAGCACAAGAACGGTTCTTAGAAGAAATTCTTAACGGGCAAAATAATGGCTGGAAAGCTTTTTACAATTACGTGAGAAGATGCATGGGTAATAAAGAGGACATACCAGACTTTAAAGTGATAAGGACAAGGCCAACATTTTAAATTCGCATTTTGTATCGGGTTTCATAAATTGGACAATAGTTCTGAACAGGAAATTGGGGACGGTGGAGAATCGCTTTTTCAAATAATGGCATCCCAATTATGGAAAAGAATCAAGCTGCTACAGAATGGAAAATCGAGGGGGCCGGATAATATACCTACACAAATTTTAAAAATAGGGGGAGAAGCCATAATTCCCTATCTAATGCTTTTGTTTAATATGTCTATTAACAACTGTGCTATACCGGAAGACTGGAAAACCGCCGTTGTAGTTCCAATATATAAAGGGGGTAACAAAACAGAAATAAACAATTACCGACCTGTTAGCCTAACTTCAGTGGTGTGTAAAGTAATGGAACATTTAATTACAGAATACATACGGAGGAGTTAGAAAAACAGAAACGGTTCAAAGAAGCACAACATGGATTTAGATCTGGGTATTCGTGTGAAAGTCAATTAACCTCATTATTTCAGGACTTAGCAGATAAGGTGGATGCAGGGTGAAGGATTGATGTAGTGATAATAGATTTTTCTAAAGGTTTTGACCTAGTGCCGCAAAATTTACTTATCCGAAAGCTAGCAAAAACAGGAATCAATAATCGCGTAGTATCGTGGATAGAACATTTTTTGAAAGGAAGGACACAGAGAGTAAGAGTAGGAAAGGACTATCTGAAAAGAGTTTTGTAAGTTTGGGCTTGCCCCAAGCCTTGGTACTGGGTCCGTTACTTTTTCTTATCTTTGTTAATGATATAACTATAAATATTAAATGTCAGATTAGATTGTTCGCAGACGATTGTATTATTTACAATAAGATTCGAAATACCATAAATGAGAACGTTCTTCAGGATGACCTAAATGAAATAGGTAGGTGGGCCATCGCAAACAAAATGACAATTAATGCTAGGAAAAGTAGGTCAATTGTTTTTATTCGTATTAAGGGGAAAGATCTTCATAGCTATCATATGGGCAGGGAATAAATTCCACAGGCGGACAGCTGCAAATATTTGGGAGTGTGCTTGTCAAGTAATGCCGGATGCGAGAATCAGATAAATTCTATGTCTAGGAAAGCGTGGAAGACATTGCACTTCGTAATGAGAACACTGAAGAAGGGGAGGGCAAAGTCTAGAGAAATTGCCTACAAGTCCTTAGTGCGGCAAGTAATGTAATATGGAGTAGCATGCTGGGACCCATTCAGAGTTAATCAAACTGATTCGCTGAAAAAGATTCAGAGACGGGTGGTTAAATTCATAAAGAGAGGTAAAAATTTTGGACTTGAAAGGCGAAGAGAATAAATGGCAGTCACTAAAAGTTAGGCGTAAAACACAGGTGAGTGACATTATTTGAAGCTTATACTTATTTAAATGCATAGGTGGGCGTTAGAAAGAGGTTAGAAAACCCAACATACTACAACAAAACGACCATTTGTATAAAATTAAGGGTAGAAGGTACAGAACCGACATAGGAATATTTTCTTTTGTTAATAGGACCATTGAAGAATGGAATGAATTGCCTGCAGCCTTTCAGGGCCGCCCTCTGACCTTAAAGAAGTTTAAGAATAATTTAAAAAGAATAAATGTTAGTTAATTTGAGTAAATATTGTGAAGTAATTAAGGATTTCAAAAACTGTATTAATGTATTTTATTATTAGTGTATATATTAGTAATGTATAGTACTAATTTTGAGGCTTCATAATAACTGTTTATAAACTAGCTGGCAATTGCCATAAGTATTACTATACTGAATAATAAGTAGTTAGGCATTTACAAAAAAGCATGTATATGTAATGATTATTATTGTAAGTGAATTCTGTACATTTAACTCTGCCACCGGGCAGTACCCAATTGCAGAGAATCCATCCATCCATCCACCCATCCGTCCGTCCGTCCGTCCATCCATCTATCCATCCATCCATTCATCCAGTGGTACAGTCCATCCATACATTCTGTCAAGAAAGTACCGGGAATTCATCATTTAAAAATCCTGTTTAAAAAGGGATTCGAAATTATTGTTGTCGCTAAGTTGGTACAATTTTCCTCTATACCCACGCGGAGTTTGGTCGTTATCTGTCATCTAGTTTGTTTACAGTACGCCAGTTTGTTAGTTCATCTCAAAGGTGATTTGCGGTTTTACGACGGTTTGAGTGAGAGACTCGTTTCTCTTCAAAAGATTAATTTAGAAAAAACGTATTTTGAATTACACGGTGGCGTTTTACAGATATTTGAAATAAGCTTAACATACATTGTCGGCATACCTGCATTTTGTTGGTTCCCACAGCTAGATAAATATACCCTCTTGTTTTCTTAGGGTAGAGTGTTTTCCTCTTGAGCTGAAGGACACACTCCATACACTTTGCTAAGTAGGTATCCTGCTGTTTTATGATTGACCAGTATAAAATGAATGAAATAATTCTATCTGTCCCCCTTGCAATGTGTTTCCACAACACTAACTTGTGCAACACAAGAAATACATTTGTAGGTTTTGCCAGCAACTTCCTTCCCTATGGATGAAACATAACCTGCACAGCAAGCACGTTTTACTTTTACTTCCTCATGATGTTTGTTCTTTTGTTTATGAAACATTTGTTTTATTTTCCCTCTTTAAGCATAACAACAGCATCAATAACACTGTTATCACACTGGTTATATCATTTTCACTCATTTTAGTTTCAGAAACACGCCAAAATTAACCAACTTAAGCTTGCCGGCTTCAAGGTAGAAACAATATTCCTTAGCCCGCCTGGGTAGTGTGGTGGTAGCGTGTCTGCCTCATATTCAACAGGTCTTGAGTTCGAATCTTGCTTAGGATGTGTTACCCAGATAAGGCTTTTTCAGGGGTTTCCCTTATCCTGAGAAGATGAATGTTGGGTAATTTTGAGCTCCATGGACCTCGAGATCATTTGGGCATCACTTCACCAATTTCATTCACCGTCCGATATGACCAACCAGGTTAAAGGACGTTAAGCTTTATATATATCTGTTTGAAGTTAGCTGTGCAAGGAATAACTATGTAAATAGGTGTACCAATAGCACTGTTCATGATATCCCGCTGAAATTTGCACCATCAACACAAGACACAATGACGCACAAACTCGTGCATTTTGCATAAAATGGGCCCATAAGTGTATTGGTCCTTTTTACTCGACCGCCTCAATCATAAACAGCTTGTTTTACCTATTTCCGGAGTTCATGCTTAATGGTCTGCGATATTCAGTTGTTGCCTTGCTTAGTATCAGTGCTAACAACATGAAGGACTTATTGGTACAGAACGAAAACATTCTATACATCGGAGGCAGTGTATCAGATATAATTCTGCCTCTCCCCACTGTCTGCATAATTTCGTCTGGTTCAGCAGATTCCATATCCATGACATTCTAATCACCTGCCGTTTTATGGATCGATACAAACTTTGAATCATAAGTTATTTGAATGAGGCCGTGGACACATAAACGAAATATGGCTACATTGGAGAACTATAATTTTATTACACTGAGTGACAGAATTTTCTACTTTTAACACTACTGACATCTGGTAAACACATACTTTTAGCATCAACTGACTAAAAATGTACATTTTTAAAACACACAATTTATTTTATGAAACCCTTTTTATGCCTAAACCATTGGGGGAAAATTCCATTATTATTGGTTCCAGGCGTTCAATACTATGTCATTGTTTTCAAGTCCTTCTGATGTTAAGTAGTTTCTTGAGATTGCTTGCAAAGAGCACGGAAGTTTAATGCAAGCATATACCGTCTAGTTTTTAAGTATTAGGTTATCACTATTCCGTTTGTATTATAATGGAATATATGCTTTACTGTTGCACGCGAGGCAGGGTTCCTTTATATAACAGCATTCATTGTCGCAGGGGCCGAAGTATAACAAATGAAGAGCGCCGGCGGTAAATTTAAGCCTTGGAATACAACATCTGAGAGCAATAGACACGCGCTATTAAGAATGCTACTTCTGGAAATTTCTACTCATGTTATTTACAGGTATAAAAGGAAGAGCTGCACGCCAAAGGAGTCAATTTCGATTGTGAGCTCAGGAGTGCGCAGCCAACTGCGCGTGAGAAAGCAGCCAACCACGTATGCATCTCAAGTGACGAGAGAAAATTGTACCAAATTTGTTGTGAAAGCAACGGAATAAAGACGTTTGTTTTGTAACAGATTCAAGTCATAAATAGATACCTTTATCAACCTAGTGTCAGGAGCGGGGATTTAATGCCAAGATGGAGGAGATGATGAAAACTTTAATTGCCGAAATGAAAGAAATGAAATCCGGAACAGAAAAAATGAAAGAAATGAAATCCGGAATAGAATATAGCATGGAAAAGATGGAACGGAAATGAAATCTGGAATGGATGACTTGAAATTCGGAATGGAGAAGATGAAAATTGAAGCAAGGACCGTTAATTGCGTCATGGAGAAACTACAGACCAAATTATCAATTAAAATTTACGAACAAATGGCGAAAAAAGACATGGAGGAACTTGGAGAAACTTTGGAAAAGCCTGGTGAGAAGGTGAAAGAGCTTGGTCAACGCGTTAGTGCCCTGGAAGGAAGAGCCGACGGCAGCACCATGAACTGAACGCCATGGTACAAAAGATGATCGACGGAAGGCTTAAGGACTTGAAGCTCGAGACAGTAGGAATGGACACAACATCCGCTCTCGTCTAGTCACTTAATACAATGGCTCATATATCTTAAAGGTCTTCCGCCGACAGTTCCCTGACGTCGGCGTCCACAATCGATGGTCAGTAGAGGAGAAAGCCGCACAACTGTTAGGAAGCCTCCGGGGACGGGTGGCAGAAATATTGAAAGCGGTCCCGACGTTGAGCATGTCTGGAGACATTTGAAAGTGGGTTCACCTAGTGAAGGACTGTCCACATCAAGCCGTACTCAGGCCAAAAACGAGGGACACGTCTGGGCTGTCTTCACTACTCCCTCGAGTGGTACTATGTGCATTGAGCAAAAGAGTGGATGACAGTCTCATCGCAGACGGCTAGATACAAAGAAAACTGTGCCGGACTAGTAGACATAGGTGTAGCCGTGACCATAATCAGTCCTGACGTGGCGAAGGGCACGACATCCAGTCGGCTCTACCAATAGTAATGACGTCGGGCGACATCTTACCTGTGGAGAAGAAGGCACTACTGCTGCTAACATTAGGTTTGAGTACTGTGAGCGTGTGCATATTCGTCGCGAGGGTAGCCGATAACTGATAATGGGACTGGATTTCCTCAGGAGCCACGAGGCAACGGTTGATATCAGCCGAGAGACCTTGTGACTCTGCCCAGAGCATGGCAGAGGCTACATGAATATCCGGCGATCTGCAGGGCGATATTGAAGCTCGATGCAGTACCAGCATGAAGAGATGGTGGTTAAGGTGCACCTGGAGGACCAATGGTCAGGAACGTATTTTGGATCGAAAGGCAACTCTGAAGGATTATGTGTTGCCCAGGAATTGTTGCCTTGTCGGGAGGATGTGCCCATGAGACTGTTGTACTAATTGGACATCGACCAGGACATCCACGTCTGGACGGAGTTAGAGAAGTGCAAGCCTGCAGCAAATGTATTTCTGTGCATATATCCGACCAGCCAGCAACGTCGCAGGACCTGGGGCCCCTTTGATAGACTTGCTGAAGACTTATTATTATTATTATTATTTTGATGTTTGTATTATCAATAATATTTTTAATTAGAGATCACAAACTAAGAGCCAGGATCGTATGCAGCACTATGACGTAGGACGCATAGACATTGATATAGCTGGGTCATTCCCTATATCAGATAGGAGCAACAAGAATTTGTTGTCTGCCATGGATTGCTTCACTAAGGGGCCTTAGGTCAAGAACACCACGAATCCTCGTAGAAAGAACTACTTTGTCGCTAAGGGGTACCGTTGGAACTTCATAGCGACCAGGGCACATACTCTGAATCCAACCTGATGAGGGAAATACTGGAGCGACTTGGAGTACATAAAGAGATACACAACACCTCTCTACTCTTAGTCAAACGACATGGTTGAGCGGTTCATCAAGATTCTAAAAGAATATTTGAAAAAGTGTGGCCAATCACCACAGAGACTGGGATATGAAGGTGCCACTTTATCTTGCTGGCATACCGCTCTTCAACCCACGACACCACCTTAGGTCAAGACCATCGCGAATTGCCTCGTAAAGAGAACTGTTTTGTCGCTTATGGATACCGTTGGAGCTTCACAGCGATCAGGGCACCAACTCTGAGTCCAACCTAATGAGGGAAATAGTGGAGCGACTTGGATTATATACTCATAGTCAAACGGCGCATCAATACTCCAGAAGAACGTCTGAAGAAGTGTGGTGCCACCTTTCTTGCTGGCCTACCGCTCTTCAACCCACGACACCACAAGTTGACACCAGCCAGCCAGCTTGGTCTTTGGCAGGGAGCTGCGTCTACCACGTGACGTGATGTGTGGGAGTCCTCCTGGGTCAGAATAACCAGCGAGCTATCGAATTAAGACCCAAGAATACCGGAAGGCCAACTGCTGAGGTTACCAATATGGTGATCTATTCTGGCTGTATCACCCTAACCGGACCAAGGGATGCTTCCAAACATTAACAATCATGGCAAGGTTGCAGAAAGAGGACAAATGCTGTAGTCTAGCGCACCCAGAAGCTGCGAGGGAAGAGGAGGGTAGTACACTTGCATCGTCTAACCAAGACTTTCGTTATACTAAAGGCATGAATGTCAGCAAATGAGCAGTCTCATGATGTCACGCAGCTCTATCCTGAGAGAGCCTTAACAGGACAACATTTCCAAGGCCAACGATCAATCAGTAGCTCATTAGCTGTACTGTGTATCGTTGCATGTATGTTTATTTGGTTTGTGAATTCGGTGTATTAAATATGTATAATTTGTATAATAGGCATAACATGTCCCGAAGGTGCTGTGTGTCGGGATGTAATTAAAATTATTACGCCAATGAATATATGACTACTTATTCGTTTCCCAAATACGTCATCGAAGACTAAAATAGATATGTTCTGTTCATAAGGAACATTTTGAACCGGATGCTAATAGTGTGGCGTACATAAACCACCTTTCTGAAGAATTGCAATTGAGTTTTATTTTTGAGCCACTTTAGTAATTGTGGTATTCGGCGTTCCATTCTATATTGGGGGTGAAATACCGCTTAATGTTGCTCATAGGTTTCTTTATCAGGCTTGAGGTTCTTTTATGCGCAGTAATTCTATGATACGGACCCACGGTATTACTTCCCTTCCGAAGGAGCTATGTTAAGGATTTTTACGCCAGAACAAATAAATCGCTCTCCGCCGGGCTTGAACTAGCGACCTTGAAATTCAGAGGCTTGCATGTTGCCCCGAAAAATCTCCAAACTTAGTAATGATGCATTGCTCATAAAATTTCGTAACCACCCAAAAATTGAAATAGAAATGGGGCATTATTTATGGACGCTCTTTAACTACTGCGGTTCTCAGCGTCCCATTCTATGTTGGGAGTGAATGGCCACTTAATTTTGCTCAGATGCCTCTTTATCAAGCTCGAGGTTCTTTTACGTGCCATAAATCTACGACACGGGATCTACGGCTTTATTTCCCTTTCGAAGGAAGCCATGATAAGGAATTTTACGCCAAAAAAATCCAACGCCCTCCACCGGCTTGAACATCAGCCATCAAATTTGTCATCTAAATACCCCGAAAACTCAAAAACTTGACAAAAAGTAGACAGGAAATTGAATGGGTAGGCGAGGAAATGTTTAGCAAATGGTGTGATAGTTACGTATGTGAGGTTAAAAACAGGCTAAAAAATCACAAATGGAAGGGTTCACATTACTTTTAAACAGCAATACCATCATATTTTTTAAAGCAGATAACTCTCAAATATTCCATAAATTGTAGTTTCTCTTAAATTTACCAAACGCTTCAGGTCTCACACACTTAAAACGGTTGCTAGGAAAGGATATGATGCTTGACAAGTGGAGTAAGTCTGACACACTCTTAATTCATTCACTCAAATTCACATTTGCTTCAGACCACACCAGTGTTGATCAAATAAGAGTTTATAAAGGAATGTTCTGATGAAATGGGCAAATTTTGGAGGAGCAAGTAAAATTAATATTGCAAGGCACCCGTAGGTATACCCCATACATTTACTCTGGTCTTCTATATACTTGTCTAATCCAGCTTCTAATGGACAAGTTCAGAATTTCAGTGTTCTTTCCATACCACAACCTAATTATTTGCGACAACTAATTCAAGATTTTGGTACTTGAGGTTCTTCTTTTAAATCAATTCACCCACAATATTTGAATATGTCCTTGAAAATCACGAAAATGTTGTTAACCTACTTTTGGATGAAAGATGTGTTAGGCCCCTATTTCCTACAAGCTGGTCAAAGTTCTGGATGTTTTGAAACATTGAAACCTACTGCCACAGTTCAAACCTTCATGGTCACTTCATTGTTATCCAAGCTTCATTATTGTAGATTTGTTCCCAGCGAGAAATTTAACCACTGAAGGATTATACGAACTTATATCTCATTTATTGCAACTCTCAATGACTGTAGTTACATATAGAATACTAACTGTGATTGCCGACAATAACAGGGTAAATAGGGGTATCTTTGAAATATTATGCAATAGTTCCCTATTAACTAGTTTCAAAAACACTCATAAATTTGATGAAGGCATTTTCATATTATTTGACACTGTTCATCGGTAAGAAGTATGATTCAGCAGGACATTAAACAGTTATTTCTTATACCGACACCGCCGCAGCGACGTCAGGTTCCTTTATGTACATCACTCATTGTCGCAGGGGTGTAAATTTAACACGTGAAGAGCGGCGGCAGTAAATCAAAGCCTTGGAATGCCACCTCTGGCCGCAAAAGACACGTGCTTATGGAAATTTCTGTCCATAGCATTGACGGACCTATAAGGATGAGCAGCGAGCCAATCGAGGCAGTTTTGATCGTGAGTTCTAGAGCACACCGTTGCGTGTGAGAAAGGGAAGGTGAGGGAGGGAGGGAGGGAGAGAGTGCACCCAAGCCACGTGTCGCGTTGCGTCAAAGTGACGAGAGAAAGCTATATTGTAGATTTGTTGAGCATGCATTGTGCAACGTTTTATTTTGTAACCAGATTTGATAGTAAAAAGAGACTTTTGTTATAATACACATTTTATAAATCATAGTGTGTATAGCAACTAATAAAGGAGAGAGTGCGGAGAATGTCATGCGAATGTAACCCAACAGAACATTTTTTACTTCATTATGGAAAAAGTAATAGGCAAAGTGTCCAATGACCTGAAAATCGAAGAGGCTTAGAAAAGTGGACATGCCGAGAGTATGAATTGGCACGTACTTCATTCTGCAAATGAATCTGATATGTTCCATTCACATTATTTTTTCTACCTTTTCTGCAACAAGTTATTCTACAAAAAGTTGTTCTTCTATCTACTTCATGCTAATCGAGATAAACATAATCAGAAATGGTCTTATATATTTCTTAGTTCCTTTTAAGTAGAAGAGAACTAAGGGAATACAACATGTTAAAGCAACATAAAAATCGGTGACTATATGACTGAAATGTGGATACTAGTGCATGGACAGCAGTAAAGCATAAAACACATAAATGACGACTTCCCGTTTGATAAAAGTTTAAGTGTTTTAAAATTAAAACAAATAACACGGAATATCCCGAAAACTGTTATTTTTACAAAAAGGGGCCGTGGAGGAAGGAAGAAGTAATGGGTATAAACTGTGTGATTTAACAATATCTATCTAAATCAATCTTTAACATTTTGTGTAGCAACATTTTGTTTCTCTTACGGTTTACCAGGTATGCAAGTTCATCCACAATGAACACGACTACAAGTCAATTCAAGATATTCATTTTATTATGACATAAAATATATTAATCGTATGATATTTGAATCAAAATTCTTAGAACCATTTCTGAGAAAATAAAACTGTTTGAAAAATGTTCCATGTAAAGGGCAGTTTGGGATGAGGGATTTTCTTGATGGAGAGGTATATGGACCTTTTCCCATTTTTAATATTTTTAACATTGCACTGTAATTTAGGTGGAATGCATTCACTTGTTCCATTCAAATAACTTTCTCTTTCGTTCTGGAAAATATTGTTACAAATTATTACTATTATAATTATTATTATTATTATTATTATTATTATTTAATTTCTTATAAGTAGGAGGAAAATAAGGCTAAATCGACAGTCAAATCTTTTGTCATTGAAATTCGGTTCTCGTTAAAGGCCAGAATCTTGGTATGGAATTTTTGGATGGATCCACTATGTACATGTATTTACGCAATAGAGAGAGAGAGAGAGAGAGAGAGAGAGAGAGAGAGAGAGAGAGAGTAATAAGTATTGTGCTGTTTTTACTTAGCGAAATAGTGCTTTGGTTATTTCGTAGAGCATGGGCATTTCTTTTCTCACAGCAATATACGTCGCACATTGGAATAGCAACTTATGATCCTGTTAAATACACAAATTATGTTGACAATGGTGGTGGTGGTGGCGTGATCGTGGTAGCAGTAGCAGTAACAGTAGCAAAATCCGTTTAGCTTATATTAGCTTAACGAAAATGGTGTCTTAAAATAATTCTATTAAAAAGCGAATGTTGGACAATTTGGATTATTTTGGAAGTGCACCCCTTTATTCTTTTTACTTTCTCTACACGTACTACAAATTATTATTAAAAAGCTTATGCTTCTATTTACCTCATACTAATCGAGAAAAAATTAGCAGAAATAGTCTTATTACGTGCTTCCTTGTATGTAGAAGCGAAATAAGGAAGTACCATAGGTTAAAGTGATAGTCAAAAGTTGGTTATAATATGAATGAACTTCCTTTGTTTGTATGGTTAGGGGTTGACAAACACCTGTATGAGAAACGTTAAGTTTTTCAAAGCTGAAACAAAAAACAAGGAATAACTAAAAAACGATCAGCTCCACGAAAAAAAATGTATACAACATAAATTGTGTGTTCTAATGTGCATTTTTTGTGTAGTAAGTTTTTGTCCATTCTTACGCTTTAGCAGTTATGTAAAATTTCGCAAAATTCACTCAGAATAAAGAGTCATCAGAGGCTATTCCCAGAAAATTCAAAATATAAATTTTATTTGTCAGGTCTGTGTCTTTAATATACGATATTTTAATCAAAATCTTTACAGCCATTTTTTTAGAAAATCAAAATTTTCGAAAAAATTTCCATGTAAAGGGTAGTTTGGGGTTAGGAGATTTTTCTCAAAATCTTCGTGTCGCATCCCTGGAAGATACTAAACTTAAATACCAAGTTTGGTATTTTAGCGACTTTTCGGTTTTGAGTTATCGTGTTCACAGACACACTGACACACACGGACCTTTTTCTGAAAATACCTTTTTGGATACAGGGGACCCTAAAACATATATTTCCGGTGAAATCTTGGTATCGATTTTTTTGGTGGGTGCAATACCTTCTCTATACACTATGTACATAGTAGTGTAGAGAAAGTAAAAAAATCTTATGTGTTTCATTCACACGACTTTCTCTACATCTCTGTAACAAATTATTATTAAAAAGCTTATCTTCTACTTATTTCAAGCTAGTCGACAAAAAATTAGCAGAAATAGTCTTATAGCTTGCTACTTTATAAGGAGAAGCGAAATAAGGGAGTGCCATAGGTTAAAGTGATAGTCAAAAACTGGTTGCTATGTGACTGAAGTTCCTTTGTTTGTATGAACAGGAGTTGACAAATTCCTGTATGAGAAAAGTTAACTTTTTCAAAGCTGAAACCAAAAACAAGGAATATATAAAAAAAAAAAAAAAACAAAAAACGATCAGCTCTACGAAAAAATGTATATAACATAAATTGGGTGTTTTAACGTGCTCTACATTTTTGTGTGCTAAGTTTTTCTCCATTTTTTTACGGTTTAACAGTTATGCTAAAATCCATAAAATTCATCCAGAATAAAGTAGTCTTCAGAGGCTATTCGCAGAAAATTCAAAATATGCATTTTATTTGTGAGGTAAATATCTTTAATATGCGATATGTTAATCAAAATCGTTAGAGCCATTTTTAAGAAAATGAAAAATTTCGAAAAAAGTTCCATACAAAGGGTAGTTGGGGGTGGAGGCTTTTCTTGAAAATCTTCGTGTCGCATCCTTGGAAGATACGAAACTTAAATACCAAGTTTGGTATTCAACGGTCTTTTCGTTTTTGAGTTATGCTGTCCACAGACAGACACACAAACACACAGACACACGCACACACAGGACCTTTTTCTGAAAATGTTTTTTTTTATTCAGGGGGACCCAAACATGTATTTCCAGTGAAATCTCGGTATCGAATCTTTGGTGGAATGCAATACCTTCTCTATACACTATGTACATAGTACGTGTGGAGAAAGAAAAAGCATTTTAGAAAAAAATCCGTGTGTATGTGTGTGCGTGTGTGTGTGCGTGTCTGTGGGCAGCATAGCTCATAAATGAAGAATTCATTAAATACCAAAATTAATATATTTAAGTTCAATATCTTCTAAGGATGCGACACGAAGATTTTCAAATAAATCCCCCCACTCCAAACTATCCTTTACTTGGAAATATTTTCGAAAATTTTGATTTTCTCAAAAATGGCTCTAACAACTTTGATTAATATCTCTTATATTTAAGATAATTACATGGCAAATGAAATGTATATCTTGGATTTTCGGCGAATATCCTCTGAAGATGTCTTTATCCTGGATGATCTTCATTGAATTTTGCATAACTAGTAAACCGTTAGAGACAGACAAAAACGTACCACACAAACATTGTAGATCTTGATAAAACACATAATTTATGTCATATGCATTTTTTTCGTGGCCGTTTTCGAGATATTCCTTGTTATTGATTTCAGTTTTAAAATACTAAATGTTTCTCATACGGGAACTTTTCAACGCTTAGTCGCGCAAAGAAACGGATTTCAATCCCATAGCAACCACATTTTAAAACATTTGACTATTGGTTTAGTCCAGTGTTTTCCCCTTATTTCCCTTCTTCTTATACGGAACTAATTAATAAGACCGTTTCTGCTAATGTTTTAGCATGAGATAGATAAAGAATAAGCTTATTAAAAATAATTTGTCACAAAGATGTAGAGAAAGTCATGAGAATAGAACACATCAGATGTTTTACATAACACACTCCTTACGTACTGATCCACACACCCCTGATTTACCAATTAGAAGTGATTAATTTACTTGAATATTATTCTCAATAGCAATGCATTGCAAAGTCTATAATCTAACTGATTATATAGTTACGACAGTATTAAGTTATATAACTCAAATTGCACTGCCAAGAAACAAGCAATTAATGAATAACTGTAAACAATGTCGTAACTGGCTTCGCTTCCACCGCATGCACAAACTGTGAATATAGCGACAATAGTTACCTAATTCCTGCATTTTGAAGAAGATGAGAACTGGACTCACTGAACAGAAGCAGTTGTATTACTAAGATAAGTGATGAGCTTCCTTGCAGGAAAATCCGGGGGGGAAAAGCTTCGAGTCAGAGAAATGCGAATTTCCTCATTTGTCAAGATTAAAATAGTAGGAAAAAACGTACGGATGTACAGTGCATCATAGCACGGGAAGTGCATTAATAAAGACAGGACTTGATGTATCATTTTGAATTTATTGAGTTTGGGAAATTATCTCAAAACAACTCTCTAATGCTTACCTTCTTCATCGTGCTTAGAGCCAAGGTCGTTGTCATGGCCAAACGCACGAACAACGGAATGTTTGCTAACATACACACGGGATAGAGGCATCATCGCGTTGAAACATATTTGTAAACATTTGGCGTAGACAAAGGTAAAACAGCAAATGCATATTAAGCGCGAATGGCTTTATTGTAGTTCTGTTATCAAAATAATTACGTCATTCCTGTTTTCATTTATATCATTACACATAATGTTAGTTTCTACTATAAGCGTTGGTCAACCTGATTTGCAAATCACGCAGTAAAGGTAGTGAGCATAGTAGTTTGTCCTTCAAGTTTCAAAGCATGTAAAATTGAAAATGCACGGGATTTGATGTCAGAATATGAACAATGATGTTGCGATGACGGGATTGGTTGATGAAATTTCTGAAGATAAGGATTGTTCAATTATCAAGAAGTTCCCTATAAACAACAGCATTCTACTCGAATGTTTATTTATTTATTCATTCATTTAAGATCGCATTATCATCTAGAATAGATCTAGAGTGACTGCAGCGAGTACAAATTTATATTTATATGATCAGGTACAAAGCATGATTTGATAAGAGCCGGTCTACAAGTATCTATTTGAAAACATTTATTTCAAGTATATCACCTAATGAACCTGGAATTAATTTTTACAATACGCAAAATAAACGAATGACATTTAATCTAATATATATGTTAATTTCTTCCTTTCTTTCACAACCCGACATTAGTTCTGTATTGTGAACGCTTCAATATGTGGGGCTCTAATGTGTACGTTTCAAACCTCTACTAAAGATAATCTGTTTAAAATTTCTGGAAGGGGTTGGCATAATAATAAAAGGTATGCTCAAGGAAATACTCCAACTGATACATCAGGCTCAGGGATATACACATCCAACATATTTATATTTAGGGCTACTTAGAACCAAATGGGAGACTGTTAAATATCTTGAAAATTTTATAATGCCCTTCAAATTTAAATGCAATCTTCAAATTGAAGAATAAATTGAAAGAACATCAAATTATACCAGAAAACTCCTTGAAAATACTGACAACCCAATGATACAAGGAAAGCCAAATTCAAGCTAGAGATCAAGCATTTGAATCCTGGTGTCCTACATAGAGTATACACCAGCAATTAAAATGCTTTTAGAAAGGGATTTTTATATTCTTTCTTTTCATTACACCCCGCCTTTTACTGCATTGTCCTATCGGTGGTATTTCCCTTTGGAGCTTATTGCTTGTTGGCAATCATGTTGACTTATGTACTGCTTGTCCTATCTTCTTTGCTACTGCTACTGCTGCTGCTGCTGCTCCTGCTGCTTCTGCTACATATTATTATTAATAATAATAATAATAATAATAATAATAATAATAATAATAATAATAACAACAACTTATTTTCCTATAGACATGCAGTGTATTTCAGGCATCGTCATAACCTAAATTCCATCATAATGTAACATACAATAACTTGTACATCAATTTATATCCAACATTACAAATCATCTATTCCATACAGACATCCATTAGGTACCTTTTTAGATCTATTTGTAAAAGTATTCCCATTTAATACATTTAAATAGTTAAGCAATTTATTATAAAATACAATTCCTTTTAACACAGTCTTTTTCAGTTGTCTTATATCTTTTTGTATATCTATGAAAATATCACAACCTCTAGCACCAGTCATTGTTTCTATTTTTCACTATTTTCATTACATTCATGTTTAAGCTCAAGTAATATCAATTAAACTTCAATGGTAGAATCTTTTGCTTTATAAAAATGGGTCTACCTGTTGTTCAATTTCCTAATTTAAACATAATTCTTAGGCACATCTTTTGTACCTTTAATATTCTATTCATACTAGTAATTCCATTACTACCTCATATCTTAATTCCATGGCTAAGATGGCTATGTATTATAGCACAGTATACTAATTTCAATATTTCAGTATTCATATGTTTATCCAGATTTCTTAACAAATACAGGCCACTACTAATTTTATTACACACACATTCAATCCTGTTTGTGAAATTTTAAGTTTTTATCTAATTCAATACTTTGTAGGTTCTTCCTGTGCAATGTCTTTACCATCAATTGCTATATTATTTGATTTTAAGTTACTGTGATATTAAAAGATATTAATTTACTATTTTTACTTTCTCTATACTAATGTATGCATAGTGTATAGAAAAGTATTGTACTCCACCAAAAAATTTGATACCGAGATTTCACCGAAACTATATGTTTTAGGGTCCCCTGTATCCAAAAAAAGTATTTTCAGAAAAAGGTCCGTGTGTGTGTCCGTGTGTCAGTGTGACCTTGTGTCCGTGTGTCTGTGAACACGATAACTCAAAAACGAAAAGTCGGTAAAATACCAAACTTGGTATTTAAGTTTAGTATCTCCCAGGGATGCGACACGAAGATTTTGAGAAAAATTCCCCACCCCAAACTACCCTTTACATAGAACTTTTTTCGAAATGTTTTATTTTCTAAAAAATGGCTCTAAGAATTTTGTTTAAAATATCGCATATTAAAGATATTTACCTGACAAATAAAATGTATATTTTGAATTTTCTGGGAATAGCCTATGAAGACTACTTTATTCTGGGTCAATTTTATGGAATTTTGCACAACTGCTAAACCGTAAGAGATGGACAAAAACTTACCACATAACAAATATAGAGCACTTTAAAAGACACAATTTATGTTCTGTACATCTTTTTCGTGAAGGTGATTGTTTTTGTGATATTCCTTGTTTTTGGTTTCAGCTATAAAAACACAATTTTCTCATACAGGACTTTGTGAACTTGTGTCCATACAAACAAAGGAACTTCAGTCATAGCAACCAGCCTTTGACCATCACTTTAACTTATGGTACTTCCTTATTTCGCTTCTACTTACAAGGAAGCAAGTAATAAGTATATTTCTGATAGTTTTTTCTCGATTAGCAGGAAATAAATAGAAGCATAAGCTTTTTAAAACTAATTTATTGCAGAGATATAGAGAAAGTCATGTGAATGTAACACATCAGATTTTTTATATTATCATTTAAATTATTATTTTTATATAATTTAATATTAAGGAGGTTTGGTTTACTAAGTTTTGTTTTAATATATCGCCTGATTTATTCCAAAATAATACAGATATATCCTCAGCATATATGATTGTTTTATAATCTACAGAGTCCGGTAAATCATTTACATAGATTAAATATAATAAAGGACAGAGAACAAATCCTTGCGGCACACCTTCTTAACAGAATCGCACTTAGATGATTTTTTTTTTAATTATAATTCCAATTTTAAAGTTTATTTCGGTACATTGCTTACGATTCATGAGATATGATTTTACTGTTTCAAGACATATTCCCTTAACACCATTATATTCTAGTTTACAGAGCAATAATGAGTGTTCTACAGAGTCAAAGGCTTAGACACATCTAAAAATAACCCAGCCACTTTTTCACCATTTTCAAGATGTGCAACTATTTCATGAATAGGTTCTGTCATTGCAGTTGTAGTTGATATTTTTTACTTTCTCTATACGTACTATATACATAGTGTATAGGGAAGGTATTGCATTGTACCCAAAAATTCGATACCGAGATTTCACTGGAAATACATGTTTTGAGACCACCTGAATCCAAAAAAAGCATTTTTAGAAAAATGTCCGTGTGTGTGTGTCTGTCTGTATGTGTGTGTGTGCGTCTGTGGGCAGCATAGCTCAAAAACTAAAAGACCGCTATATACCAAACTTGGTGTTTAAGTTCAGTATCTTCCAAGGATGCGACACGAAGATTTTCAAGAAAATCCCCCACCCCTAACTACCCTTCACATGGAAAAAATTTCCAAAATTTTGATTTTCCAAAAAATGGCACTAACGATTTTGATTAAAATATCATATATTAAAGATATATACTTGACAAATAATATGTATATCTTGAATTTTCTGGGAATAGCCTCTGAAGACTACTTTATTCTGGATGAATTTTACGGAATTTTGTGTAACTGGTAAACCATAAGAGATAGACAAAAACTTACTAAACAATAAATGTAGAGAACATTAAAACACACAATTTATGTTATATACATTTTTTTCGTGGAGTTGATCGTTTTTTAGATATTCGTTGTTTTTTGGTTCAGACTTAAAAAACTTACACTTTTCTCAATTTGTCAACTCCTGTCCATACAAACAAAGGAACTTCAGTCACATAGCCACCACATTTGCCATCACTTTAACCTATGTTACTCCCTTATTTCTCTTCTACTTACAGGGAAGCAAGTAATAAGACTATTTCTGCTGATTTTTTCTGACTTAGCATGAAGTAAAGAGATGCATAAACTTTTTAACAAAAATTTGTTGCAGAGATATAGAGAAAGTCATGTGAATGGATTACATCAGATTTGTTTCTAAAGCCATGCTGTGTAGGCACTAAAACTTTATGCTTATCAACAAATTTCACCATTTGATTAGATTTTTTTTCCAAATAATTTAGCAAAAACTTAGGTCAGTGTTGCTGGTCTATAATTACTCTTAGCGTATATATCACCTTTTTTGTTGATTAGTCTTACCACACTATTCTTTAAGCAATGAGGAAAGATGCCATCAGATATAGAGCTATTTATAAGATGTTCAAGGAATCTATCCATAACATTTATACGTTTTTTTAAAAGATCATGAATATATTATCCCATCCAGAGCACTTCTTTGTTTTAAAACTTTTTACTATACTTCTAATTTCTTCCTTGGTTGTTGGAATTTCGTAAATTGTATTAGTTGCATACCGTAAGTTAGGGAAATGTCGGACACAAGGGTAAACTCGGACGGTAACAGTATGTTTCTATTCTTACTTGGCATCACTGAATGCCAGGTGCTACGCCGCGCGCGCGTTGCACATTTTCGAGCAGATTCAGATATTCACTGTCGCATTTGGAAGTTTAGACTGTGGTGCAGAACTACAATTGTTTACTGCACCGAAAAGTATTAGTTATCCTTACGTGAACACTTCCGTCATTGTACTAGAGGCGAAAAAATATGTAAGCATAATTTCCTTGTAGTTTACTTAATTGAATGTTAAGAAGGAAATGTGAATGTATTTTTCCGCTTATCTCAATTGTATCAATATCGAGTAAGCTATTTACAGTTTTCTACATACATTGAAGGAATATCGGACAATGCCTCTTATAAAAGGAGGCGTGATGCTCTTCTGAGGTGAAATTATGGCCCTCAAAATTTTGATGTCAGTGGAGGGGAAGAAAGTTATGATAGGAGACAACCTCTGTAGTCACATTTGGCTGACAGTGATTGCTAAATATGAGAAGAATAAAATCTCTTTAGTTTTGTTACCGCCAAACAGCACTTAAATGTAAGTTTCATCAGCCCTTGAAAGCTGCATGGCGGGCAATCGATACCCAATGAAAGAAATGCTCCCGTGGACCAAATTCAAAAGGTGAGCATATCCCTGACTTTTGAAAGAAAGTCTTAAAAATCAGCAATTGAAGAGAACAATATAAAAATGCATTCAGCGGGAGTTTTCAGTTTGACCCTGAAAGAGTTCTCCGAAGGAAGCCAAAGACTCCCAATACATGAAGAGACACCTTTACCTCACAAAGATGTTGCAAAATATGCATCCAGAAAACTTTACAACCTCTGGCAAACAACATGGGCACAATCACCTCCTAGCAAACTACACGAAATTAAACAGAACTCCAGAACATTATATGAGATGCAGAAACTGAGACGCAAAGACTAGGATACGTATCGGACACACCAAGTTAACCCATTCCCATCTACTGAATAAAACAGCCCAACCTAAATGCAACATTTGTCACACTACCATCACAGTACGCCACTTACTCTCACAATGTCCTCAGTAACAACAGCAGCGAGCAGAATGCAATCTACCAGACATCCAAGAAGCTCTCAACAATTCATCACACAGCACAATACTACTTATATACTTAAAACTAACAAATATGTATAATGAAATATGTGTTTAAATTTATGAAACTGTATTTACCAATGTAAATTGTTTGTAAATGGTGCCATTAAAACATGTCGAAATATGACTACCTTGTAAGTTAAAGCGACATAAAATAAATAAATTAAAAGAAATTGCCCGATGGAGAAAAATCTCGAAGTCTTCGAGTTTTGAACAGATCCTTCAGAATGTTCGATATGGAGTCAAAAAAATTAACCAAATGCCCAACGAAAGCAAAAATCAGATTTTGCTCTAGGAAACTCCATTTTTTGTATCGATATGAGAAATAGAGATAATGCTGAATCAGTGCCTGAATTGCCTGTGAATAAATGTATCCCCATTGGCGAAGAAATGACCAGAACAGAGGGATCAGTTCTATAAATGGGGACTTTTGTATTTGTTGGTTATCCACAGATGATCGGAAGAAACAGCTAAACAGGCGGTTTGTCGGAATCTTAACAGAAGTGGGTGCAAAAGAAGTGGATTTCAGATTTCAGGGTCCATTTCTATGTTTATTGTTTCCTGAGATTCCAGAAGATGATACTGAAGACAAATACCAAATTGTAAGAGTGTTTCCGACCCCTAGAGAAGAAAATCTGATGTGTTCCATTCACATGACTTCCTCTACATCTCTGCAACAAATTATTGTTAAAAAGCTTATTCCTCTATTTATTCCATGCTAATCGAGAACAAATTGCTTCCTTGTAAATAGAAGCGAAATAAGGGAGTACCGTAGGTTAAAGTGATAGTCAAAAACTGGTTGCTATGTGACTGAAGTTCGTTTGTTAGTATGGACGGAGTTGACAAATTCCTGTGCGAGAAAAGTATAAGCTTTTCAAAGCTGAAACCAAAAACAAGGAATATCTAAAATACGATCAACTCCACGAAAAAAATGTTTTTAATTTAAATTGTGTGTTTTAACGTGTTCTACATTTTTTGTGTGGTAAGTTCTTATCTATCTCTTACGGTTTAGCAGTTATGCAAAATTCCGTAAAATTCATCCAGAGTAAAGTAGTCTACAGAGGCTATTCCCAGAAAATTCAAGAAAATTCAGGTAAATGTCTTTAATATACGGTATTTTAATCAAAATCGTTAGAACCATTTTTAAGAGAATCAAAATTCTCGAAAAGAGTTCCATGTAAAGGGTAGTTTGGGGTGGGGGGATTTTTCTCAAACACTTTGTGACGCATCCCTGGAAGATACTAAACTTAAATACCAAGTTTGGTATTTTACCGACTTTTTGTTTTTGAGTTATTGTGTTCACAGACACACGGACATACGGACACAAGGACACGCATCACACACACACACACACACACACACACATACACACACACGGGCCTTTTTCTGAAAATGCTTCTTTTTTTTTTTGTTACAGGGGACCTAAAGTATATATTTCCGGTGAAATCTCGGTATCGAATTTTTGGGTGGAGTGCACTACCTTCTCTATACACTATGTACATAGTACGTGCAGAGAAAGTAAAAAAGGGAGTTTTTTTCACGGAGAACATGTAAATGAAATGGCGTTTTATTTATGGGCGCTCTTTAACTGCTGTGGTTCTCAGCGTCCCATTCTATACTGGGCGTGAAAGACCGCTTAATTTTGCTCAGAGGCCTCTCTATCAGGCTTGAGGTTCTTTTACGTGCCGTAGATCTACAACACGGGAATCACGGCTTTACGTCTTTTCCGAAGGAAGCCATGCTAAGGATTTTACGCCCGAAAAAACCCGTCGTCCTCCGCCGGGTTTGAACCCGCGACTTCGGGTTAGCATGGTAACCATTACACCATGGAGGGCAACTTGAGAACATGTAGATTTGAGATTTATGCCATGAGTAGATTGTCATTATCAATCATATATTTTCATAATATGTGTGTCCCAATTTCTCTAAACATTTGCAAATGTTTCTGAGGTGTAAATATTTTTTAGGCATATGTAATATTTTTTCTAAATATGTAAAAAGGATTTCTACGCATATTTATTTTTAAAGATGATGTGTGTGTGTGTGTGTGTGTGTGTGTGTGTGTGTGTGTCCGAAATTACCCATTAAAGGGAAATAGGGAACTTTGAATGGATATTCAATGAGTGTCCCAAATTACCTCATCACAGGGGTAACATCGGACAGTTTTGTTTGTTGGATTTGGTTACTTATATAATATTTTCGGTTCATATTCTTTGATCAGATTATTCTTAAATACCGTCTCAAATATCTCGCACATTGAATGTCGCGTTAATTGAATATTTTTACGAAGCCTCCTTAAAGAATATTTAAATTCCGTCCGATATTACCCCATCTTATGGTACTTATTTACTTTTGCAAGGACAATGTTTTCGTTTCGAGGTGCCCCAAGAAAATGTGCATTTAGTATTTTGCATATAACATGTGGATTTTCCACAATATCTTCTTTATGTTTTAATATTATGTTGTCATGCTTAACTTTAGCTTTATTTATTTATTTTTATTTTCTCTGTTCTTTTGGTTTATTCGTATGTCCCAAGCTGTTTCAAACTTATTTGCAGACTGCATAATTTCTTCACCATACTTTTGAGATTTTAGTAATAAAAGGGCATGAGCATACTGCTTTTTTAAGATCTTAATATCTGTCATTATAAATCCTATTTTTTTTTTTTTTTTTCAGTTTAACGTACTTAATCTGGTTGATCGTATCGGACGATGAATGAAATTGAAGAAATGAGGTTCAAATAATCTTGGGACTCATGGAGCTTAAAATTACTCGACATTCGACTTCAGAGGATAAGGGAAAACCCCGAGAAAACCTTACCCGGGCAACTCACCCTAAGCGAGATTCGAGCTCACGACCTTTTGAATGTGAAGCAGACACGCTACCACCACACTACCCAGGCGGGCTATAAATATTATTGCCAGTCATTTTATAATATTCGTCCATTCATTTTACTTGTTCTCTTAAAATCTTATACATATATGGCACTTTAGTCTTATTATCTTTTTCCCTATTCTTAACTAAACTTAGCGGGAAGTTGGTATAATAATAGCTGAATATTACATAGAAAGCATTCCACTTATCATTTAGATTTTTAGCAGTATAGACAATTTCGCAGTTTTCTTGTGACAAAACTACTTTAAAATTAGAAATCCTACAATTATTAATAATCCTCTTAAAAGTACTTATTTTGTCTTTTTTAATTTCACAGTTGTGTATATCTGTAACTTGAGCTAACTGGTCTGATATATGAAGCTGTTGACCATAGGCTGAGTATTCAGATGGTTTCACGTTTGTTATTACATGGTCTATAATAGTTGCAGAGTTGTATGTAATTCTGGTTGGACAATTAATTATTTCATGTAGGCGATAACTATTCAAAAATCTTTAAGCTTATCTACACTGATTATTTTTTTTCCTAAATCCATATTTATATCTCCCAGCACAAAAATTTTATGATTATTTTTCACAATTTTTAACACATTATTTAGAAAATCTTTAATTTCTGTACTTGGGGATCTATATATACCTGTTACATACATAATGTAATTTTAACAAATCATTTCCTTACGAATACTCACAATATTATCAAGCGAGATACACTGTACACAGCTTTTAGCATATATTACCTCACCCCACCTTTATGTATTTATCTACTGTAACTACTAGCTATATAGTAATTATATCCACAATTATTTTATGTAAATGTATCTTATTTAAGCCATGGCAAGTGTAAACGGCAACATGTGGATCAAATCTATTTATCATATCCTCAGTTATATCAGTTTTATTCTGTATCTACTGCATTCAGGTGCATCCCATGTCTGGTATGCATAATACTGAGTAACCTACCTACATCTATCATCATCATTTTTGGAAAATTTGAACACAACAATTTTAACCAACTATTGTTTTCTCAATTTCCTTATTTACACACGAATTTCTATCAAGGTCGTGTCTATGCGGAATATTAGTAACTACAACGTTTTTATCTTTTAAATCACCATTCAATAATGCTTTCATTTTTTATCACATTTCTGGCCTGATTTTTATAAACGTCATTTGCACCACCAATCATTATATTTACATCGGATTTCTCATCTATTATATCCTTTGTCACACGCTCTAAATTTGCATTTGGCTTTACATAACCCAAGGCTTTTACACTATTTTCACTTACATGCATCTTTACCGCCACTCCTCCTGCTTGACTATACCCATGTATTACGATTTTCTTTCTAATTTTAATCATTAGATCAATCCCACACTCATTCATACTTGCAGACTCTGGGGGGATAGGGAATAATCTGGGCTAGAGAAAAATTCCAAACCCTGACCGGGAATCGAACCTGGGACTCCTTGCACAGCAGGGATGAGCTCAGTCGACTGAGCTACGGGGGCAGGCCGGAGGACTTTCTTATCTAAAATGGAATCACCTGCAATATCACGAGCTGCATATTCCAGGTAGGAGAACAACGTTGCCACAGATGTGACGAGATTGAAACAGTTGCCCATGTACTTGGTTCTTGTATTTAAGATGGCGTCCCTAAACGTTCCACATACTGTACCTAAGGTCAACAAGTGGGAAAGCCTTCGGAAGGGAAATAAAGCCGTTGGTCCCGAATCGTAAATTTACAGTACGTAAAAGACCCGCAAACCTGATAAAAAGGCCTCTGAGAAAAAGTGAGCGGTCTTTCAAGACCAATATCGAATGGGAAGCTCAGAACCACAGTAGTTAAAGAACGTCCATAAATAAAACTCCATTTCATCAAAGAAATGCGATTTACAGTTCATTAGGAAGGTGATGGTGAACAGCATACCACGAAGCGGCCTCTGTTACCGGGGGGATCATCGTGTGTATTTGTGCTCCTACCTTGACCGCTGGGAGAGAGGGATGAGAGCAGAGGTCCCAAGGGCGACCAGATCGAGTCACGATGTGCACAAGCATGGATAGCGTCCCTAAGTCGATCGCATCCGACGCCGCCCAAGCAATCCATAAACGTCTAACCCATGCCGGTGCCCGAATGCACCCGAAGGTGGGTTATAGCTGAAGAATCCCATGGATGGAGATAGAAAGAAACTTTTAAAAAGAGCAGTTCCATCGCCTGACACCTGAAACAGATGAAAGTGAAAGAAATGATGGGAGTAGTTAATATAGAGGGATCCTGGTGCAGGGGCAAGCAAGCATGCATGGGAAAGATAGGAAATTCAAAGAACCATGCTACTGGGAGGGGGATCTAACCTATACTCAAGATATTAGGTGAATCTTTCAACCATTTGTTGTGTTTTGCAGTTGCTTTAATGGATTTTCCCAGAGCTTAATGTTTTAACGATTTTTGGCACCTTCCTATGTAATGTAGATGAAATTTGAAAACCATTTTGTGCTAGCACAGTTGTTTCTAATGCTTTTAATGGTATTTCATATAATTTGGAGGAGCTTTAGGTCTCTAGGTCAGCTAGTTTCAGGGTACTCATCACACATTTCAGCTCTTTTCAACTGATTTCACGCCGTTTGTGGGTATTTAGGGCTCAAAAGTAGTATTTTAGGCTTTTTTTAAAAACGTTTTTGCTCATTTTTTATACTATTTTAAGGTTGTCTATATTGATTTTGACGTCTTTATAAGCATTTTAGTACGCTTTAGGCCTATGTTTCAACGACTGTGGTACTTTCACGTGCATTTTCCGGGATTTGTAACATGATTTTAGTGTTGCCACAGTTATTTGAATGCATTTAATGCCAATCCATATCATTTGGAGTATGTTTAGAACATTAGGAGAGCTAGTTGTGGGTATTCATCAGACATTTTTAACTCTTTTCATCTCATTTCATTTGAGAACATTTGGTGCTCTAAAAATTGGTATTTTAGGCGTTTTCATACATTTTTGCTGATATTTTGCATTATTTTGCAGTTTTTTCTAATGCATCTTAGGATTTATAGGCATTTTTATACTGACTGTGCTAGTTTTCAGGATTTTAAAGGTAATTTTTAGCGTAGCCACTGTTGTTTAGTATGCTTTTAATGTAATGCCGTACCATTTGGGGGAGGGTGTTTAGCACTGTAGCACAGCTAGTTTCAGGGTATTGATCAGACATTTTAGTTCTTGTCCATACATCTCAAACAGTTTTGATGGTATATAAAACTCTAAAACTGACATTTCAGCCTTTTCAGGCATTTTGCTAATAGTTTAAAGAATTTTTCAGTGTTTTATAATGGTTTTATCATTTATAGACATTTTAATACATTTTGAGTCTATTTTGCAATATTTTATAGTGTTTTGTAGTGCTATCTGTCTCCTAAAAGATAATTTACGACTTTAAGGTATTCAGAACAATTGGGTAGTGTTATACCCTCAGCAAACAGGTATTACAAATTCATTTTGAATGCATTCTTTGGAACCTCTTTAATAAACTTTGTATCAGCGACGGTGTACTAACGATATTTTTAAGTGCGTTTAGGAACGCTTTAAGTGTATTTGAGGCGATGTCCTTTTCATGATGCCTTATAGCTCTTTTCTTACATTTTAAATTAATTTGTGACATTTTATGTTAAATTATGTCGTTTCTGCAACTATTTTCTACATTTGTACAGTAATTTCTGCCATCATTCCAGTGTTTCTGTACGTTTTTCAAACTACATATTTGTTACGTTTTATAGCCTTTTCATATGTTCCAGGATGATCTGATCGCTATTATAGCTTATCCAATATTTTTACAGTTTTGTCATATTTATCCCTAGTTTGGTCCTTTATGATCATTTCTGTATTCTGTTTCAGTATTTTGCAGCCTTTAAGACTGTATACTAGTACATGTTCAGATGATAACTTGTGAAGCGAGGGGATATGTTTGCATGGTTTCCAAGTCTTTCTTCGGTTGCAAATCTAACATAACCATACTTTTCGTTTCTCCATCCTTTTATTTGTCTTTTGGTATGATGCCTCTCTTTTTGAGGCCGACACTAGAAGAGGGGACTAAGCCTTTGTTATTGACGGTTTATTGTTTAGTGAACATTATGTTTCATTCGTCTTTTGCTGTTTTTATAGTCTTTTCTTTAAATCAAGATTTTTCTCTCTCTACAATAACGATCTCGATATTTTTATTGTTGTTATTGCTGTTACTGTTGAATCATTGCATATATTTTATGAATTTTTATTATTTTTAGCTTTTATTTGTTTATGTAAAGATATCTAGCATGTAAGGTTAGACGTCTGTCCTCTTTTATCCGGGCTTGAGACTAGCATTGGAAATTTATTCTAATGCCAGAGCTCCCGCCGACCCTCATTCTTATTGTTTTTATTCTTCTATATGTATCTGTCTTTTGATAGGTGTATAGGAGTGTATACTTCAATTTTCCTACCACGCTGCCGATGACGAGCAATGTGTGTAGTTCTCTCATGATACGTTCACAACTATATAATGTCCATAAGCATAGGTCTATCATCAGCAATCACTCTTTTATCATCATTCGGCGATAGAGCGATTTCGTTGACTTTTACAGACGAAACGTTATGCTGTTTTGACACGATCAATTTCATTGAAATTCTTATTATTTAATTGTTTTAACACAATCTGCATAACTGTGACTGCTTAAAAGCTCTTCGTTTAATATCTTTAATATTTTTTATCATTCCTCCATCAAGATTGAGAGCATACATCTTAGGTCTCAGTCCAACAAAACGCTGGATGAATTTTCTGCTAACTTCATCTTTAAACTTTCACAGCACTATTTTTGTTTTGTGTGGAGTGGCACATGCGGCTTGCAGGGTAATCAGAAGTATCTAAATGTTCAAAAAATTGTCATTTGTCATGAGATACGTCAGCTGTCGTGACTCGATGAATGAAAGAGTCCGTATCCTGTAGTAAGCTTCAGGTTTTCAATCCCATAATATGGCATTAGCCCTTGGTATACTATAAGTAAAACAGGCGTTAGTTAATACTTTCATTCTCTTAATTGTTTTCTCTACATGTGCTATGTACTTAGTGTATGGAGAAGGTATTGTATTGTACCCAAAAATTCGATACCGAGATTTCATTGGAAATACATAGTTTGGGACCCCCTAAATCCAAAAAAGCATTTTTAGAAACATGTCCATGTTATGTCTGTCTATGTGTGTAGGAGTGTGTGTGTGTATGTGTTTGTGCCTTTGGGCAATATAGCTAAAAAAATTCGTTAAATACCATACTTGATATTTAAGTTTAGTAACTTCCAAAGAAGCGACACGAAGATTTTCAAGAAACCCCCCCCCAACTCCAAATACCCTTTACATGGAAAAGATTTCGAAGGTTTTAGTTTTCTCAAAAATGGCTCTAGCGATTTTGATATTTACCTGGAAATAAAATGTCTGGGAATAGCCTCTGAAGACCTCTTTATTCTGAACACAATTTATGGCATATGTATTTCTTTTCGTGGAGCTGACCGTTTTCGAAATATTTCTTGTTATTGGTTTCAGTTTTAACTCATGCGGGAGCTTGTCAACTCCTGGCCACGCAAAGAAAAGGATTTCAATCTCATAGAAACCACATTTTAAAACACTCCGATTCGGTTTAGCCTAGTATTTCCCTTCTACTTATATGGAATGAAGTAATAAGACCGTTTCATCTAATGTTTAACTTGATTAGCATAAATTAGAAGAACCAGCAGCTTATCAACAACAATTTGTTATAGTTTGTACAGTTTGAGAAAGTCATGTGAATGGAAAACATCAGAATTTTTTTCCTGCAATGATTGGTGCACAAATATGAACTTATGGAGTTGGTACAGTTTGGTATTAGGATTGTACAATAAGTATATTCTTTGTAAGCTATCCACTGTTTGTGGATTTGTTTATTTTACCATTATTCGTTTCCTGCTGTTGAATTTCTTGGTACTATTCCCCGCTTCGGTGGACTGCTTTAAAAAACAATGACTCATTATTAAGCAGAGAAGAAAATCTATACAGAATAAAGCACGCAGAGCTATAATATAACACATAGAAAAAAAAATTACACAATACTACTTTTAAGCTGGTGGCACCATCTTCTTTTTAGCAGACAAACCTTAACTGACACTGTTACCAGCCTGTGGTCAACGTACCAATGGTAAATCAACACTATGTCATTTTACGTTACTTTAAAAACTCCGTCATATCGCGACGGAATTTTTCAGTAAGGCATCTCGTTTTCGGTATGCGGTGGACAGTACTATTTTAAGGCTCATCCCTGTTCCATTAGATTTTCGCTTAGCGCCTGGTGAAGGATGCCATCCAATCTAGCGGTACTATCACTGTAGTCACGTAGGGACTATTGTGTATATTATGTATACATATTGCGTATGCCACGTGAGTGCTCTCATCCTGCGGATTGATAACTAGGCACCCTGAATTTTACAAACGATATGAAGTGCAGGTGCGACGCCGCAGTCACCGTTCCGCTGATTAGCACTACGGTGGTGCTCGGTGTTAACGTGCTCCAGTAGCACAATGGTTAACATACTGCATAGCCGTGGAGAAGGTCGGAGGTTCAAATCACGCCTGCGCATAAATACATTTTTATTCATATCTGTTCATGTTTCGAGAACGTTCTTAGTAAATCGTGATTTCTCTCCGATTGCACTAGAAAATGGATTAGTCTTTAAATAAAGTTCCAGCCGTTTGGGCTTATTGTGGAACAATGTTTTCTAATAGTCATGCATTAGTATTTTTACCAACGAGTTTCTGCAGAGAACGCTTCCTACACATCACGTGTTTTTGCGAGTTGCGATATTGTTTCTGGAATAAAAAACAGTTCACCAGGCACCACATCAACGAAGAGATCGCCCTGTCTCTGATGATCGTGTGACTGTGTCATTCAGCATCCGCATTGTAGTACGAGGGACAGTCATAGGCATTTCAGTATTACTTAATCTTCCGCGTGGAGAATCATATAAAGTTTCATCCTTATAGTATTCAATTACACCAGGAGCCACTGCAGATGATCCATGGCCGGAGAGTGGCGTTAGTTAGGCGGATCATACGACAAACAACATGATCCACATTTTTTGGCAACTGCGTTATTTGCTGACAAAGCACAGTTCACCAACACAGGCCATGCAAATCGTCACAGCATACATTACAGGAGTACTGTAAAGCCACATTTGATGCGATAGGTAGCCTTATAAGTCCGATGGGGTTTCATCGTTTAGGTTGGTATATTCGATGGCCATCTAATAGGCCCGTATTTTCTTGACCAACTCACTGGGAATCGCTATACCCATTGCCTACTCCGCTGTATGAAATGCCATTGCAGAACCGACCGACTATGTGGTACCAACATGATGGAGCACTATCTCATTCTACCCATTTTAACAGCTTATCTCGATGCCACCTACCCTGGGTGCTGAAGGCTGACCATGGGCCAATAGGCTGGCCAGCTTGCTCACCAGATTTAACCCCATTAGATTTCTTCTTATTGGGTTATTTTAAAGATATCGTGTACCAAGAGCGGCCAATGACCCCTCAGTAGTACAGGGGACGCATCACCTTAGCTTGTTGTGCCATCATGCCGGCCATGTTGCGCCGAGTTAGGCTGGCGTCGATGGTTTGACTGAGATCTTGCCTCCGCGGCATGGTGGCCAGTTCGAACACCTATTACAGTCACAAGCTTGAAACGGATAAATTTGTGAGATGGTCCAGAATGATGTCATAGTCATTGTTAAAAGCACTACTTTGGGAACCAGATCACATCGAAAATAATATTGGCTTTTGTAAAGTCTCAGAACAATTTATTGGCTTCATTTTGTTTGAAAGAATAGCTTTAAATAGTAAAATATTATTTAATGATGCTATATGTTTGTAAGTTATAATTACAATGCTATTTATGATGTTCATAAAATACTCTAACAAGTAACACTTTGTGTTTTAATGAAATTCACATAGTGAAACCAATTAAGTGAAACGACTTCTAGCCAACTTATCAATTACATTTACTAAACATAAAAAGCACCTTCAATTGGGATCTTCGCTACTGAAGGCCAGTGTGCACACTTTTGCGTTACGAGAGCAACTTCATAACAGCGGTGCAAAGCAGTCATTTCGACCGAAATTGATAAGACTTGATACCGTGGGCAGTGTTTACGGCATAGTCTGTAAAACGTCGGGACTATGTATATATATAGCCCCCCAGGGACCTTACGAGGCTGAGTGCACCCCGGTCTCCCAGCGGAGGAAAAATCCCCACGCCGGTAGGATGGAACCCAGGTCTCCCGCTTGGTAAGCAGCTGCGCTACCACCGCGCTAAGGATACGACATGTATGTATGTATGTATGTATGTATGTATGTATGTATGTATGTATGTATGTATGTATGTATGTATGTATGTATGTATGTATGTATGTATGTATGTATGTATGTATGTGTGTGTGTGTGTGTATGTATGTATGTATGTATGTATGTATGTATGTATGTATGTATGTATGTATGTATGTATGTATGTATGTATGTATGTATGTATGTATGTATGTATGTATGTATGTATGTATACATTTTATTAATGGTCGATCAGCATTACACGTTTTATTGATCTTTGTGAATGTTAGAATACAATATATAATTAATAGTAACATTTAAGGAAAACCTAAGAGGTTCCTTTTAACTATAAACTATGGATAAAGAACTGCATAGTAATTAAAAGTGATATCGAGAGTAGGTATAGTTAGTGATCGGAATCATCAGAGTTACTAAATAGCAGATGCCGTGGTAATCGTCTCTTCAGGCGTGTGGGCTGATGGGTGCGTTCGCCGATGTTGTACGTCACAGCTTCTGGAACGTCCGGTAAGTGCAAGAAGCGAGAGGCGATCTAGCGTATAAACTTGTGAACTGGAAGGAGACCGAATTCTTGATGTAATTGCTGGTTCCTGACAAACAAAGGAACATTGGTAGCAATTCTCAGGAATCTGTTTTGGAGTACCCGTAAACGGCGTATGTGATCGTTTTTAGCAGTGCCCTAGACTTGAGAAGCATATGTAAGGATAGGTCGAACAAGAGATTTATAAAGAAGAAGGGAGATTCAAGACCAAGAGTTGTGTGTTTATGAACTTGTGGATAGAGTTTAGAAAGTCTTCCGGATTTCAATGAAATAAGGCGATCGATATGGCCACGCCAAGTGAGTTTGGTGTCCAGCATTACGCCAAGATACTTGTAGGTGTGGTAGAAGGTAACTAGATAATTTGTCTATTATAAACATTCAGTGCAGAGGGGTTGGTGATACGTCGCGATGAAAAAATCTTAGCTTCAGTTTTTTCTGTGTTATGGAGTATTCGCCAAGCACGAAACCACTCTGCAAGACGACTAAGAGAAGATTGAGGTGTGTGAATACTTTCAGAGAGATCTGTGTGTGAGTAGAATAATACAGTAATGTCGGTGTATAAAGCTATGGAAGTGGGGATCATGTCAGGAAGATCGAAGGTGTAGATATTGAACAAGATCAGAGCAAATATCGAGCCCTTTGGAATCCCTGCTTTAACACAGCGCCGAGATGTCTGAGTACTGCCAATACGAACAACAAAGGTACGTTCCGATAGAAAACTGCAAATTGTAGTGATCAGATATTGAGGAAAGCCGATGCGATAAGAGTTTGAGTACTAAGCCATCGTGGCATACTTTATCGAAGACCTATGCTACATCTAGGAACAGGGTCGTTGTGTGCTGGTGCTTTTCAAATCCATTAACAGTTGCTTGTATTATTAGTAACAGTTGATGCGAAGTAGAGGGCTTAGATCGAACTGGAAACCTGAATTATGTTCTTTTGAGGCACATGTTTAAGGAGATGTCGAAGTATTACTTTTTCAAGAATTTTGGATAACATTGGAAATGGACTAATTGGACGGTAGCTACCTGGAAGGTTTCTTTGATTTGTAGAATTCTATGATGTGAGCAAACTTCCAATTCTGTGGAAGGTAACCGAAGACAGGCATTCAAGGTTTTTAGTGCTACATTAGGTAGCAGATCGGGGCCCAGAAATTTTTAAAGAGAAAGACATGTAATCAAAGATAGAAGTTCAGTGGGAGTTGTGAAGGAGATTTTCTGAAGTGCAGTGGGTTGATATCGCAGAGCATGGAGTACAAACACTGTTCTTTTCGCGAATAAAATGTAGGAGGGCAGCCGGTAAGGAACTAGCTTACTAACTGGGGTGAAATTCTTGCTAGTTGACGTTGGTAGGTCTGAAAACGTTGTCGCTCGAGTTAGGCTTTAACAAGACGTGTTAATCCAATAAGTTTTCGACGCAGCCAAGGGAGACTTTCATGTTGCCATTGCCTATGGACACTGTTCTTTTCGCGAATAAAATGTAAGATGGCAGCCGGTAAGGAAGGTGCTAACTTACGCCGCTTTGAATAGCTAGTAGAAATGTGCACACAGTGACTTAAAGTGTCGGTAAAGTACTGAATTGCTGCATCGATATCGGCTATAGTGGCAAAACAATAAGCTGTATGTAATGTTGAATCTAAATGAGCATGAATTAGATCCCAGTTTACATAACCATTAATAAGTCGTGGAGCTGTGGGTAGTATTTTGGGAGTGAGTTGAAAAGTAATCAGGACTGGACAATGATCCGAATCTAGTTTTCCTAAGGCTGTTACAAATGCTGGAATGTGTAAATTTCTGTGAATCCCAATATAAAAAATGTCGGGAGCAGACAGTGGATTGCTAGGAAAATAATTAGTTTCTGTAGGAGCTTAAACGGATAATCCGCTTGTATTCAATAAATTGTAGAAACGTCGGTCACTGGGATTAGTAGAGTGGCAACCTCAAGAGGAAAGTTTACAGTTAAGATCTCCGAGTAGAAGAGTGCTATCGGTCGGAAAAAGATAGTCACTGTTAAGCTTCCTGTTAGGAGACCTGTAGGCGCTGATAATAGTGAGACCGATACCATCTGATGTAGGTAGTTTGATTCCCACCACTTCAAGGTCAGAGACGCCTTTTATAAGCATGGCACGATAAATAAGATTGCACCGGATTAGAATAGCCACACCTTCCAATGCTTTTGTAGATGCTCGATCTTGGAGATAAATATTGTAGCCAGGAACGGTAAAAGTTTCATTTGGAAGCAGATGGCTTTATTGTTGTTATTATTATTATTATTATTATTTTCCTATTTAATCTCACATCAATACTTCCAGACTTTTAAAGTTGTTTGTTGTTTGTTGAAGGTTGGCTTCAGTGATTGGTGGAATGAGATCTCTCGGAGCATACGTGGCTGATTGTGTGCACAGAGCATCAGTCAAACTTACTGGGAAGAGGTATTTAATGAAGGCTAATAATTTTTCTATTTGTATGCCGATCGTTTTAAAATGAGTAATCAACTGTTCCTAAATCTAAGCATCAACTCTGCTAACTTCCAGAGTATTAAGAACTCTACCGTATAGATATAGTGCACGACAGTTAACGAATTGCTGCAGCATATCTTCAGGGATAGTTTCCACATCGCTGGATTGGCCGCTCGTTCTCTGGATTTGACTTCTTTAGATTTTTTCTTTCTCTGAAGAAATTGAAAGACACTGTTTACAAGGAGATACCAACTACACCCCCTGATATACAACGACGTATTAGTGCTGCTTGCTCTGAAAAGCTAGAACGTGTGCAGCAGTCTTTCATAGCAGTCTGGAAGCGTGTATTGAAGCTGCCGGTGGTCATTTTGAACACAATCTTTAAAGGTCAATTTTCTCTTTACTTGCCAGAATCCACAGAAGTGTGCGCTCCCTTTTGTTCTCCTTTAGTTTGTGCTACCACGGGTTGTGCAAGTGTCGAAATCTAATAGTTTCAAAATAAATTTCTCGTAAACTATACTTGCACTATAATCCTGCGACAAACACCATTGGCATTCTAATTTATTCAAAATTTATTTTTGGTCTAAATAGGCTTTGTTCCATTTAAACATTGCATGTTTGCTAAAATATATACTTTCTAAGTGTTATTCAAATTCGATTATAGGCTAAGTACCAGTCCCTAACTACCAATCGCTGCTGAGAAAACCGCATATCAAAACACTTTCTATTTCCGAAATATTTGCGTTGCAAGTTTTAGATGATTCATCCTGTATAAAATTGTATATAATGTAATTATAATGTAATTATCAATGTAAATCGACAATAATTCCGGTATCACTCTATGATACCGCAGCGGGAATCTACCCGGGACTTCCAGGTGAGAAGTCAGTTCTCTGCCCCCTCGACGCTTTTGTTTTTACCTACGATCTTTTGTTAAATGGATTTTAAACCACAAAGTTAAGGGGAAAACACCGGGTGATTTCGACACTGATGTGACAGTTTGGGATGGTGTTAAAGTAACATGGGATTTCAATCGCGAAAACAAGTTTCTGCTTAAATTCTCACGTATTAAAATATCGCTAGTTTAAAGGCAGTTTAGAGCAATAAAGTAAACATTAGAATTTTGTTTGCAATTATCGATTTTTTGTCTCTCCTGTTGGTCAGGCAAGCACGTAAAATGTTTAATTTAATTAAATAAACCTGAAACTGAAACCACCTGCTCTCCATTAGTCAAGATACTGCGATTATTCACATTTGTAATCTAGCAAATGCACTGCAAATTTAGCCAATGAATCTGTACGCTCTTTATAAATAGAAATTGTACAAGGTAAGACTGACGTATTTTAAGTCAGGTCTTCACGTACATGACGGTTGCTCGATGTGAGGCACCTGCAGCCTCACGTACACTAAGGCCGCCAGAGATCGTGTGGGAATAATATACAAACCGGATGTGATTTTTGTAATTTCCATGAAACATCACTACCGTCAATATCAGAAAAGGCAGCTTAGGGGTTTCCATTCCCGTCTACTAATTTATAATGCAAAATTAGCAACAATCACTGTAAATCCTGTGTGTTTATATAAGAGTGTTGTTTTCATCAACAAATGAAAATAACATTTATAAAGCCGTATATGTTCCATTCGCATGACTTTCTCAAGCTTATCCATGGACAAATTTTCTCACAAAATATTGTTATTTTATTTATATGACGCTAATCGAGATAAACATTAGCAAAATTGGTCTTATCACTTGATTCTTTATAAGTTGAAGAGAAATAAAGGAATGCACTAGGCTACAGCGCTACTGAATTTCTTTAAAAGCTATTGTTATGTGAAACATTTGAAATTTGGTTCTTTTTGCTTGCTAGAAGTAAACTAAAGAGAGACGAAGAGAAAGATGACTTCCCGTTTGACAAAAGTTTAAGCAACTTAAAACTAAAACCAATAACTTAAAATATCTCAAAAACGGTTAAGTGTACAAAAAGAATCTGATGTGTTCCATTCACGTGACTTTCTTACATTTCTGTAAGAAGTTACTGCTAAAAAGCTTATTCTTCTATTTATATCATGTTAATCCAGATAAACATTAGCAGAATTACACTTATTACTAGCTTCCTTTTAAAAGAAGAGAAATAAGAAAATGTACAGGCTGAAGCGATAGTCTCGTCCTTTAAATTATAAAATAATTGAAATTCCACTTTCTTGCACGCCAGGATAAACAAACGAGAAACGAGAAGAAAGATGTCTTCCCGTTGGAGAAAAGTTTAAGTCGTTTAAAATTGAAACCAATATTCCTAAATATCTTGAAAACGGTTAACTCTACAAAAAAATGTGCGTCAAAAATTGTGTGTTTTTATGAAATTTACAATTTTTTGTGTGGTAAGTTTTTGTGTATCTCTTACGGTTTACCAGTTATATAAAAGTCATCCAATCATCTTCAGAGGCTATTTCCAGAAAGTTCAAGATATATATTTAGCTTATCATAAGATATTTTAATAAAAATCGTTAGAGACATTTTTGATAAAATCAAAATTTTCGAAAAATGTTCCATGTTGGAGATGGGAGGATTTTCTTGAAAATCTGCGTGTCGCACGCATCCTTGGAAGGTACTGAACATAAATAGGTATCAAGTTTAATATTTAACGGACTTTTACGTTTTGATTTATGCACACACACACACGCGCGCGCGCGGACATTTTTCTAAACAGTTCTTTTTTTATTTATGAGTCTCAAAACATGCATTTTGCATGTTTGAGATTTTGGTGAAACCTCGGTATCGAATTTTTGGGTGCCCTACAATACCTTCTCTATCCGCTGTGAACATAGTACGGCTAGAGAAAGTAAAATTGTATATGACATAAATTGTATGTTTTAACCAGACGTACATTTTTGTGTAGCAAGTTTCTGTCTATCTCTTACAGTTTACCAGTTATACAAAAATCATCCAGAGGCTATTATCAGAAAATTAAAGATACCTATACATTTCTTCTGTCATGAAAATAGCTTAAACATATGGAATTTTAATCAAAATCGTTAAAAGTTTCGAAAAATGTTCATGTAAAGGGTAATTGTGGTAGGAGGATTTTCCTGAAAATCTTCGTGTCGCATCCTTGGAAGATACTAAACTTAAATACCAAGTGTAGTATTTAACCGACTTTTCGATTTTGAGCTATGTTCTCTTCTCTCTCTCTCTCTCTCTCTCTCTCTCTCTCTCTTTCTCTCTCTCTGTCTCTCTCTCTCTCACACACACATGCATAGACAGACACACACAACAGATATGTTTCTAAAATGCTTCTTTTTGGATTCATTACGTAGTTTTACATACGTGCTAGAGAAAGTAATGAAAAGTTTGATGTACACCAGACTTCTTTCTCTACCGAATACAATTCACAAATTATATGTAAAGGTTTGTGCTATACTTACCCATATAAAACATTATATCCATATTACACTATTCATTATTCAGTTTTGCCTAGAAATAATGCCAAACTAAGCGTATTTAGTTTGTACCTATGTAAAATATGTGGAAATAAAATTCAAGTCTTTATTAAAAAAAGCCTGATGTGTTTCATTCATATGGTTTTCTCAATATCTCTATAACAAATTATTGTTACAAGCTTATTCTTATATCTACTTATTGATAATCGATATAAATATTAACAGACATTGTCCTTATTACGTGGTCCCTTGTAAGTAGAAGGGAAAAAATTGAACGTGTTCCATTCACATGATGTCTTCTAGATATTCGGTGAATAAATCTTTTATTCAAAAGATTAATGTTAACTACATCATGCTAATCAAAATAAACATAAGCAGAATTACTCTTATTACTAGCTTCCTTATAAGTAGAAGGAAAATAAGAAAATACAGAGGCTAAAGTGATGGTCTCGTCCTTTAAAACCCGGTCGCTATGTGAAACAATTGAAATTCCAATCTCTTTGCCTGCCAGGATAAACAAACGAGAAATGGGCAGAAAGATGTCTTCCCGTCGGATTAAGTGGCTTAAAATTGAAACCAATAATCTGGAATATCTCGAAAAGGTTAACTCTACAAAAACAATGTATATGTCATAAATTGTGTGTTTTATTAGAATTACTTTTTATGCAGTAAGTTTTTGTATATTTCTTACGGTTTATCAGATAAATAAAATTCATCCTAAATGAAGAGGCCTTCAGAAGCTATTAACAGAAAGTTCAAGATATGCATTTCATTTGCCATAAAAATATGTTAAACGTAAGGCATTTTAATCGAAATCGTTAGAGCCATTTTGTAGAAAAAAATTGAAAAATGTTCCACGTAAAAGGTAGTTGGGAATGGGATTTTCTTGAAAATCTTCGTGTCACTTTCTTGGAAGACACTCATCTTAATTAGCAAGTTTTTTTTTTTTTTTAAGTAAAAGCCACAACCCTGCAATATCTTTCACTTAGCTAGAATTCTGATACGCGCCTAGTTTGAATTTTCTATGTTTAATAAGATGAACATTTAGAGTTTTAAATCAAAGATTTAAGGAAAATTCTATACTCATGAAGTAGTAAAGACAGGCAACGAGAAACTTTCTGTTATTGGGTTTACAACGGGGACCAAGCGAGAAAAAGTGTTGACAAGGGCTGGAGAAAGTTTTTAAAACAAGCCTGAATCCTTTAACTTCTAGTACTCATTGTCTGTAATAATACATATTCAGTGGAAATACATGTTTTGGGGCCCTCTGAATAAAAAAGAAGCAATTATAGGAAATGTTCATGTGTGTGTGTGTGTGTGAGTGTGTGAGAGAGAGTGTGTGTGAGTGTGTGTGAAAGAGAGAGAGAGAGAGAGAGAGAGTGTGTGTGTGTGTGTGTGTGTGTGTGTGTGTGTGTGGACGGCATAACTTAAAAAAGAAAAGTCCGTTAAAAACCAAACTTCATATTTAAGTTTATTGTCTCCCAAGATTTTGAAGAAAATCCCCCCCCCCCAAACTACCCTTTATATAAATAGATTTGAAGATTTTGGTTCCAATTATTTTTATTAAAATGCCGTGTATTATTGATATATTTATATGAAAAGTAAAATGTTTATCTTGAATTTCCTGGGAATAGCCTCTGAAGTCCTTTCATTCTGATTGTTTTTTGCATAAATGGTAAACCGTGAGAGATAGACAAAAACTTAGCGCACAAAAATGTAGATCTCGTTAAAAAACACAGTTATGTCCTATATATTTTGTTGTGGGGCACCGTTTCCTAGATATCCTTTGTTATTGGTTACAGTTTTAAAACAATTATACTTACATCAAACAGGTGGTCGTTTGGTAGAGGGGGGTAGAAGTCAAAAGCTTATGTTGTTTGTTCGAGGAAATGCTATATTTGGTGCTCTTAATATTAAGGGTACTAATCAATTACCAAATCCTCCAATTATGAAGGTATAACTATAAACAAAATAATAATGAAAGCGTGTGCAGTTACAATAGATCTGTGTTTTACTCCTGGCAAAAAAATGAATTTCAATGACAATCGCATAGCGACAGCTTTTAAAACATTTGACTATCGTTTTAGCATATTGTGTTCCCTTAACCAATTTTACTTATTAGGAGCTAAGTAGTAAGACCATTCTACCTATTTTTTATCTCGATTAGCATCGAGTAGAAAGAAGTTTTTGTAAGAAGTTTATTTGTAGAACAGGCAGACAAAGTTATGTAAATGGAACACAGCTGAGTTTTGTTTTTGAATTATGCTTCACACACGCTTACACTGATGTTTTTCTAAAATATCGTACTTTCTCTGCTGCCAAAGAACGGGAGTAAAAAGGTAGGAAAGAAAAGGAGAAAAGTTTGCTGGATTGTTGCCAGGTTCAAGAACTTGTATGCAATAACAATAATTATAATAATAGCGAAAATGAAAATAATAATAACAACAGCAAAAACAACAACAATAATAATAATAATACTAATAATAATTAAACCTCTCTGGATTCGCAGGTGTTCTTTTACATGTCAGTAAACCTGACATGAGGCCAATTTTAAACACACTTAAAAAATCATCAATTTGACCCAAATTTGAAACAGCGAGCTTGGGATTAGAAAACCTACATGCAGTTTAAGAGAATACTTTCAATCACAGAAAATGACTATCGATGGTTAATGCGCTTTCAAATATGGTGAAACGATTTTCGGCTGCGCCTTTGAAGACTGAAGGCCACAGGTATTGCGATATTGAGAACCACAGAAAAATAAAATACTTTATGTGGTAGTTCCAAAATTTCTTTTAAGACTGCGAAGTCCTATGTCGTACATTTCTAAAATGTTCTATTGAATAAGCATTATTTTGTACTTCAAAAATTTCTCCTACTATGATAATACATAATTGAAATATCTTAACCTATGAGAAAATATGAATATAGGTTTGTTTCAAAACCTTCATCACTAATTGTAAAATTGCTAGCAATTCATTATTCCACGCTAGGTTACCGTTTTAAGATGTAATTTGCTATCAGTGGCGGCTCGAGCCCAAACAATATAACATGTAACTTACGTATTTCTTATATATTAAGTTGACTCACTTGTCCTATTTCTAGATAATGTCGTGAACGGCTGTCTCCCCATTAGATCGTGCAAAGATTCTTGTGAATCAAGATGTTGTTCAAAGACGTTAGTTTTTTTGCGTCATTGAAATGCGAATGCAAGTTATGTGTTTGGTTGTGAGTGTAGAAAAACTTCTCTCCACCGAAACACTTATTGTCAGCAATTGGAACTAACGACAAGAGTGTCTATGCCTATTGACATATGCCTTTACCATGAGCTTTTAAACTCTAATATCACACTTAGCACCCTTTCTTCCAACTTTATGTACCATTTCAGTTTAAGTTCAAAGGAGATGTAAACAAAACCACGTAACAAGGGAGCGCCTCGTTGGCTAATGGGGAGTTACAGCGTTTTCCGATGAGATGTCATCTCTTCCTCTTCGTAAAACAGATCGTAACCTTTCGTGGTCATGCTTGTGCGGAGAATTACAAAACAAAACAAAAAATATATGTATATATATATATATATATATATATTAACAGTTCAATTTATAAATTAAAAAAAGTATTTTTTCAGAATCACCTATAAGAAATTGAATCACTACGGCACAGGGTTTATGAACTATGCGCAGGTGCTGTAGTTCATTTTCGGTTTCCGTTTAAACTGTCATGGTTAGCGTGTTGTGAAAATAATGCTTTCGATGGTTATGGATCAGAAAAATCCGGGCCTTTGTGGAGAAACAAAAAGCGGAATACGCGTTAAAAAGTAGAGAGAATACAATGAATTGTGTTAAATGTGTTGATGAAATTCTGTGATGAACACCTTCTCTCGCGCCAGAAGACGTGGTGAGATTAACTTCAGATAAGCCGGTCACAGCACGTTTGGTGTTGATGCTGTCGTAAAACGGAACGGGCATGGATGTTTAGTGTTGTGATTCTGTTTCTGTGTTCTATCTCTCCGCTGATGGCCAGTTAGATTAATCCTGAAGTGAAAATGGTGCTTTATGTATGGATGCTCTTTAACTACTGTGGTTCTGAGCGTCCCATTCTACGTTGGGCGTGAAAGACCGCTTAATTTTGCTTGCTCAGAGGTCTATTTACCAGGCATGAGGTGCCCTAAATCTACATGGGACCAACGAAAAAAAAAAAATCTTCAGAGTTCACAGGTGTTTCTGTGTCCAATGTTTAATAATGTTGGAAAGGAGAAGGTAAGAACTGCAAACTTTGTGCTCCCGCTAAAACAGGATTTCGAGTGCGAAGTTTATCCAAAGACTCTTGACTCATCAATGGAAATCGATCCTTAATGGGATCAAGCCTCTTCCAGCTTCCGGCTGATTATCAGCTCCGTATGTAAATGAATCATAAATTAATAGAAATAGAAAATTGTTTAATTGAGTAATTCAAATGCTTAACGCCACAAACATGATGTTAATTTATTGTCTGACATGAAATCCCCTCTCCCAGTGAAAATGATTTTCGTATTATTTGCTGCTACTCTAGATACGGTATTAGTGATGACTAGAGCCCGGATTTTTATGTAATATCAAGGTGCGAAACATGTACATATTTATGTAACAAAAACATAAAAATATATAATAAAATAACATATGTAAAATTATGAACTATTCTAAATGCTAAGATTACCACCTCAAATCTAAATGCAGACTGCAAATTACCCAGAATGTTGTTATTTGATGGGTCTATAAGTATGTAAATTAATTACTACGAGTTAACATTTAAAGACTAAATATGGAATTAACTGTACGGAAAATGTTTTGTTTTATGCACATTTTTTAAATTTATTTTCAAGTAGGTAATTACGAAATCAGAAATATGCGTTTTGGATTATATTTATTAAAATTACTCACTTCACATAATTATTATACTTAAATTTCAGACGGTAAAGCAATGTTGAAATACTGAATCAATTTATCAATAAGTGAAGCAATCAATTCAAAATAATTAAATTTTATAATGAGGATGCATTTTCAGCTCTTAACATACAATGATCAACCAGCCATTTTAATTTTGAGTCATTGCTTCTTTCAACGTACATTGAATAACCATATACTTTTCCATATTTTCAGGGGTCATAGTATGCCTCCTATCGGATAAAATGTTCTTATAAGCAGAAGGTGATTGCCTCTTCATTTGATGAAAATCTCTGTCCTCCGAGCGCAATTTTCAGACGAGGGAACAAAAAGAAGTCGCTTGGGGCTAGATGTGCTGAGTAAGGCGGATGGTCAAGCAGTTCAAACTGTAATTCGTGGATGTTCACCATTGCAACTGTTGAAGTGTGAGAGGTTGCGTTGTCTTGGTGAAACAAGATTTTCTTTTTCTGCAAATGTGGCCGTTTTTCCGCAAGTTCTGCCTTCAGCTTGTCAAATAATGATGCGTAATATGCTCCTGTATTGGTTTTTTCTTTTTGAAGATAATCGATTAAAATAACTCCATGACTATCCCAAAAAACAGTCGCCATCGCTTTCCCAGCCGAAAAAACAGTTTTTGCTTTTTTTGGAGTCGGTTCCCCCTTTGCAGTTCACTGTTTGGACTGTATTTTTGTTTTGGGCGTATAATGGTGTATCCAACTTTCATCTACAGTAATTAATCGGCGCCAAAACTAGGATTTATTGCGCCTAAATTGCGCCAGTTGGTCAAACGTGAGCAAACGCGGCACCCAATGCGCGGACAGCTTTCTCATGTCTAAATGTTGATTTAATACGTGACAAACACATTCTTTTGACATGTTCATAGCCTCTGCTATCTCCCTCACTTTAATTCGGCGTCGTCTAGCACCATTTGGTGAACTTTGGCGATGTTTTCGTCGGTAGTTGCAGTTTTTGGACGTCCCGAACGTTCATCGTCTCCCAAGCTCTTACGGCCAAGTTGAAATTCAGCTGCCCAAAATTTCACAGTGGTAAATGATGGTGCAGAGTCCCCATACACAGAATTCAACTCATCTTTGATTTGCGTAGGCGTATTGCCTTTCAAAAACAAATATTTAATGACAGCTCGATACTCGATTTTGTACATTTTCATAAAACACTCACATCACCTCACTCAAACGAATGTTACATAACAACTGAGCGTCCAAAATGGCTGAAACTTTGGTGAGTAACTGTCAACAGATGAACAACGAAATTCACTAGATTTAATTTACGAGTGCTGCCATCTTCATGTTGAGATCGTAAAGTTTTCAGACCACCCTCGTAAGTACTGGCTCAGGTGGAAAAGGGACATGTTGGAGATGATTTTTATAGCACTGAATTCTGTGCGGTGCTTTCACGAAGACCTTTTTTTATTGCCGATATCAACTTAGTCACACAGGGAAAATTACTTCTTACTTCTTCAGCAACACGTTGCAATGCATGGGCCAAGCAGGTGAAGTGAAGTATATTTGAATGAATGAATAAGTGTATTTATTGACAAAACACTATCATACATTGAATTTCAACAATCACACGGGTCCGCAGACCGTACGTGCTTTTGTAATACACACCAAAAAGCAATATTAAAACAACAAAGAATTAAAAGAGTAAACACAAAATGTAAACACAAAGGTAATACACAATAAAAAGCAATATTAAAACAACAGCAAAGAATTAAAAGAGTAAACATGAAAATAAAAATACAAAGATATTCAAATACAGCAATTTAAATTTACAGCACAGAGTACACCTTCATAAATGTACCCTCCTATAACAGATAAATACACTTAAAAGAAATATTATACACATAATATATACACAATATATAAAACCATAGCTCAACAGTGACCTAAGTATGACATAAAAATATATATGTAGACCATTGTAGTCACTTTTGTTTAGTTGTTCTTATCCCTCCCGCCCTTCTCTATTGGCAGCCTTCTCAGATCTCAGCTGTCTTGCCTTAAGTATAAATTTACCTAGTTCGTCCACGTATGCCATCCGTGTCTGCCACTAGTCTGTCAAACATGCTGTAAAAGAATTGGCTGTTCCATGAAATCTCAATTGGAATTACATATCAAGAGTGCTCTTCACATACGAAACAAAAACCTACAATCTTCTAGAAAGCAAGTTCTGTTGACACAAATGCAACAGGAACCGCCCGGAAATGATTTTTTTAAAGACCTGTGCAGTGCAATGGTTGCAGCTAATATTCCGTGGCATAAGCTTCAAATTCCTCAATTTCGCTCCTTTCTAGAAAAACATTGCAAGAAGGTTATTCCTAACGAATCTACTTTGAGGAAAAAGTGTCTTCAGGTGTGTTATGAAGAATCAGTTGCTCATATACGGAATGAAACTGGATATTCCTGTATTTGATTTGCCATCGATGAAACTATAGATGACATGGGTCGTACATACCACTTTAGGAGTAGGAAAACTAGATTCCGAAATCTAACAAAACTATTTATAATCTGTTGCAAGGTGTTAGAACAAACAAATCATTTTGCAATTGCAAGATTCGTAAATGATGGGGTGAAGATTCTTGTGGCCAAATGGTGTTTGTGTGTGTGTGTGTGTGTGTGTGTGTGTGTGTGAGAGAGAGAGAGAGAGAGAGAGAGAGAGAGAGAGAGAGAGAGAGAGAAAAAAGGTTTTAATCATGTATTCAAATGCCGCAGCTTACATGATTAAAGCTGCTACTGTTCTTAAGGTTTTCTACCCAAATGTACTTCACTTCACCTGCTTGGCCCATTCATTGTAACGTGTTGCTGAAGAAGTAAGAACTAATTTTCCCTGTGTGAATAAGTTGATATCGGCAACAAATAAAGGTATTCGTGAAAACACCGCACAGAATTCAGTGCTATAAAAATTATCTCCAACATGTCCCTTTGCCTCCTGAGCCAGATGGGGTACGTGGTTAGAAGCTGTGAGCTTCTATTGTGCACCTTTTGAAGGAGTCCAATCAGTGGTGAGCATGTTCTCCTCAGAAGTAGCTGTTTCCATACGTGAATCTCGGACATCTTTAATGATCCGAAAGTGGCAAGCTCCTGTTGCTTATATCAAAAGCAATTTCGGCTGGTTTCCTAGCACCATCAAGCAGTTGGAAACGTGCATCACAGAAGCTTAGTGTAGTTGCAGAAGATGTAGGAAGGAAAGTAGGTGACAAATTCAAAGCTGTGCTAAGCAGTGTCGATTTACCAAGACATTTCTCTGCAAATCAGATTCCTATTCTAAAATATGCTCCTGTTACTTCGTGTGACGTGGAGAGAAGCTTCTCTGCTTATAAGAACATTTTATCCGATAGAAGACAAACTATGACCCCTGAAAATATGGAAAAGTATATGGTTATTCACTGTACGTTGGAAGAAGCAATGACTCAAAATTAAAATGCCTGGTTGATCATTGTATGTCAAGAGACAGAAAACTGAAAATGCATCCTCATTATAAAATTTAATTATTTTGAACTGATTGTTTCACTTATTGATAAGTTGGTTTAGTATTTAAACATTGCTTTACCGTCTAAAATTTAAGTAAAATAATTATGCGAAACAGTAATTTTAATAAATATAACCCAAAACACATATTTCTTATTTCGTGATTACCTAATTGAAAATAAATTTTAGGTAAATTTTGCATAAAACAAAACATTTTACCTATAATTAGTTGTATGTTTAGTCTTTCAATTTTAACTCATTGTAATTAATTTTCGTACTTACAGACCCATCAAATTACAGAATTCTGGGCAATTTGCAGTCTGCATTTAAATTTTAGGTGGTAATCTTAGCATTTAGAATATTTCATAATTTTACACATGTTGTTGATATTACATATTTCATTACATAGTTTGATGTTCTTTGTTACATAAATATGTACATATTTCGCACCTTGATATTACATACAAATCCGGGCTCTAGTGATGATTGATAAATCAATTAATTTTGTATGATACAAGCAATTTCTCGGTATTTTTGTTGTTTTTATTTATTATTATGTAAGTTGAGTACAGTAACAACTCGAATTGACACTACAAATCTATATTTACCATCTTTACAATGAATGCGATTAGCTATTGTTTAACAATTCGTTATTTTAGTGATGCAAAATTGTTGCTCGGATTGTTGGCGCCGCGTTCCTTTTCTGCGGTACTTTCTAACTTATATTGCGCATTTTCTTTTGACTCATAAAGCAAACTTGATATGTCATTAAATTAATATGTTATGAAACCTAAGGTTAGGAGCTGCTTTAAGTCGCTTTAATTACGGACGGAATAGTAGACAAGTTTTGCTGCCGAACTTTCATGTGTTAGAAGTATAGGATGTACTGTCCACCCAACACAAGAAGGCAAGTCGGGCCTGAGAGGCGAGCGAGCGAGGGAGGGGGCGGCTTGAACTGTTTAGCTGGTCACGTGCTAGTGGATCTGTTTACGTGTATTACGTGTATATATGAACCAATTTACTGCTGCCAGATCTAATGCTCGTTTCAGTAACTGCAGTGATGTATTATGGATTATTTGGCTCTCGCTGCTAACACGCGCTACGGAAAATAGTACTACAGTTATATAATATTCTGTTACTTTTATTCTTGGTTTAATATTTAAATATGACTGCAGTTCGAAAGAAGGGACAAAGTATTCGCAGTGAAGCAAGAGAGGTAATTAGAACAGTGATTAAAGTATGTGACGAAGCGAAATCAGGAAATTTGAAATGTTTAATTTCACAAAGAAATTTACATATAGAAAATTGTTGTTGGATATCGGAACACACTGTATCAAGAATAAGAAGAGAAGGTGTTAAAGCAGGTGAAAAATCACTTCATACTCCGGGGGAAGAGAGACCAAAGGCCGAGGAATGCAAATTTAATTGTGATGACTGATAGAACGTAAATAAAAATGCAATTCGAGACTTTTGTTTGGTTAGAAAACAAGTGCCTACTGTTCCCAAACTATTTGCAGCAATTAGGGAAAAATGAATTTTCCTTGGGGAAGAGAAACTTTACGGAGGCTGTTGCGCATTATGGGTTTCAAATGGAAATGATGTGGAAGCAAAAGAAAAATTCTTATTGAACGTCCAGACATAGTTAACCGGAGAGGTAAATACCTAAGAGCTATAAATGGATACAGAAATGCTGGGAGAAGTATCATTTACATTGATGAGTCCTGGGTGGGTAATAATTTGACATTTAGAAAATGCTGGCAAAGTGATGATATCTTTGGGGTAACGACAAACACCAGCTCTTCGAACCGCCATCATCTTGTAAATGCAGGGAGCAACAAAGGTTTCATACCCGGAGTGTCTTTGATATTGAAAGCTGGACTTGCTAGTAGTGATTATCATGGCCAAATGAATGGAGGAAATGGTTGGAGGAGAGACTTTTACCTAATGTACCCTGCAACAGTGTCATCGTGCTTGATAACGCTCCATACCACAGTGTACAAGAAAATGAGCCTCCGTCGAAGTATGCTGTAAAGCAAAAAATGGTACAATGGTTGGAGAACAACAATATTTCGTGTTCTGCTGCAATGCGAAAGACCGACTTGTTTGATTTAATTCAAATACATAAGCCAAAGGAAAAAAATACCATATCGATAGGGTAATAGAAATGCAAAAGTTCTTAGGTTACTTCCTTATATGTGCGAGTTGAAAGCTCTAGAATTTTATTGACATGGGCAGCAATAAAGCGACATGTAAGAGAGCATAATGTAATCGGTGACCTATCTAAAGAAATCTACAGCAGGTGTGTGAAAGTGCCGTGAACTCTGTTACAACAGCTGATTGGGAGGTCTATGTAGCACGTTAAGAAACTTGAGGATCAGTTCAGGCAAAAGGTGGAAGATACAATAGCCAATTTTATTGTATCAGTTGGAGGCCTGGAGTCTAATGACGAGGATGCAGAGAGCGGCAGCGACAGCAGTGAAGATGAGGACTCTCGGATCTTGCACGACAACTGGACTTCTAGCTAAGTGTGAGTTACGTGACAACACTGTGTATTTTAGATGAACCTAGCGTCCTTGTCATATTCAAATGTCGAGCATAAACATCATGCAAGGTGTTTACGTTACGCATTTCTCTACCTTGCCTTCTTGTGATGGGTCATCAGTAAGATAAAACATAGGAAATGTTAAAAAGTCCCACATAATCCCCATATGCAGAATGTGCATACCTATACACATTCTATGAGGCAATGTGCTCAGCGGAGTGTGACATTATGGTTTCTTTACATTCAGTTAATTTTTGCTGAAAGGGATGCGTATACTATTCACCCTGTCCCGGCTCCTCTTTCAACAGCTTTAATAATGAATAAAATAATAGAAGAGAGTAGAAATAAAAAACTTATTAAACGTAGAGTGAAAAACAATAAGAATTAACTTGGTCCTCCGGTAATAATTATCACGCTTTGTCGTCCTTTGTCCATCACAAGAACGATTTTTGTGACATGCAACACATTTGTCATTTTGGTGATTCATTGCAAGTCACCTATGGTTTAAACGTTTTTGACTTAAACTAACTGTTGATATTTGAAATCACACTAGCGACCTTTCAATCCCTACGTACAGATTATTTTCGCACATGAACTGAACTAATACTGAAGGACCGATTCAAAGAGTCTGAAAAGCAATTTGAGAGGGAAGTGTCAATGACCACCGAATAGTCTCAATAAGGGGTTTTTCTACTTAAAAAAATGAATACATTATAAACATTATTAAAATTAATATAATTAAAATAATTAAATAAGACTTTAAATTATGAACTTGAAACCACTGATTAATCCTCCTATCTTTATCAAAATATAATATACATTTTTAACACAAAAAATTCTCTTCAACCTAAATCAATATATTTAATTGAATCTAATCCGATAAATTAGGTTCGCTATAGCCTCGAAGCCGGTACTTTGTGGGAGTAAACAGCATTCATACAATCCAAGCTTTAGTTGGTTGTCACGTAAACAGTGCAGCTGAACATTCCGAAACCGAGAGTAGCTGCACCCAAACCTCTCTATACCTTGCCAGTGGCGGCTCAAGGCCTTTTCAGTCAGTGTGCTACATCATTATTAAATAGCAACAACAAGAGCATCAACAAAAATTAAAACTAATAAAAATAAATATAAATGACAATAAATTCGCCCTAATGACGAAAAGTGAATTCCATTCTTCTTTCCTTCCTACTAGCGAACTTTTCAATCACCTTTGGGCTGAACTCTTTCGTTTGTAGCACGACGTTTCTCTATGGTCAGGGCAGTCAAACGCTCTTGAGTCATGAAATTCCTCAAAAAGGTATTTTACCTTTTCAGAATAGAGAAGCATCGTTCAGGTTCAGAAGTAATCATTGGTGTTGTTACCATTATTTTCAAAAAATTTGTCAACTGACAAAATGCGTCTTGCCTAAATGTTTTATAATTAGTTGCAGCAATGGAACAGCGCCTGCGATATTTCTGAAGTCAGGTCGAGAATACAAAACATTTAGCTCGGTTTTTGGTCCTTTCTTATCAAATACGGGATAAGCTTGTATCACTTCATCAAGATGATTGTCCGGATATTTTTGCGAAAATTCAACAAAATGTTCAAAACGCAAAATGTTTCATAGTTTAAATGGTCCAAAGTTTGAAAACGACTACGAGCTTTTTCTGTGATGCGATTGCATATTTCCTTCGCATCATTCGCTCTGCAAGAATTTCTTTGACGTTTGATAGGTTGCTCTGTCGATGTGTCATTGTCAGTAGTTTCCAGAGAATTCCTTATAGTGTTTATTGCTTCAATGAAACGCGCTACATTACTTCTTACCTTGACTGCATCATTTCTAGCTTGTAACTGAGCGTACAAAATGTCCACGCGCGGCATTACTCGGTGGAAAAAAGAAAGCATGTAGCAGAATTGAAAATCTTCTAGATTTAACCTATGTCCACGAGCACCTTGAATTCCTGTACTTGATGAAGGGTTTCTTCTAACTCCAAAAAACATTCAACAAGCGCGTCTTTGTGTTCGTAAATTACATTCACAGTTCGAGATTTAGAATGCCATCTAGTTGGTGAACCACTGGGAATTCTTTTAGCAATAATTGCTTCGAGAGCAGCATGCCTTTGTGGGGATCTACTGAAATAGCTGGAAATGCTGAAATCGTACTAAACATGTTCTGTCAGCTCGATTTTGCGACGCAGCGCATTCCATTATTTAATTTAGCTGGTGCGCGTAACAATGCCCATAGTGGGTATGAGGATATTGTTGCCTGATTTTACCTTGGACGCCGTCTCTCTCTCCGCTCATAACAACTACTCCATCGTACATCTGAGCAATCAATTTATGCTTGTCATTCAAACAGAACACAGATGTTTCATTATACAGTCAGCAATTACATCGGCATTTTGTCCTCCGGGATTAAAAGAATCCCCAGAATCGTTCTTGTGGGCATCCGCCAATTTCATACCTGAACACTAATACCAACTGTGTATGTTCTGACTCTGTTGCCTCATCCGACATTACCTCCACATAGTCTGCTTTTTTTATTTGTGCTACAATTTCTTCGCGGCAGTCTTCGAGCATACAGTCTAAGAGCTAATTTTGAATTGTTTTCGAAGTCCCTTTGAAAACGTTACTGGAGTCCATATGCTCTTTTATAGTCGTGTCAACGCTACTAACAAAATAAGTCCTAAAAATATACCAGGATTATGCGACTCTTCTGATTCTCGATGCCCTCTGAGTGCGAGTTCGAATGCGCCGCAAAACTTGATGCAGTCAACAGTATATGCCTATTTTTTCTACTTGTTGATTGTGCTTAGCAATGATAACCTGATAAGCTCTGCTTAATTTTGTTGCTATATTAACGCTGCCAAGCATAGGAAGGTCTAAAACTTTGTTGATATGTTTTCTATTTTCGTTATGAGCTCTTATTAATGCGTTCAGACGACCAAGATCTTTAACGCCTGTCTTACTAAATGCATCATTATTCTCAAAGAGAAGATAAGGAAAGCAAAAAAGAGAATTTCTAACATCACAAGCACGTATCCAGTTGTATTCATCATAAACTCTTTTGTTGAACTGCCTTGTATATTCTCTACTCCCGTTTAGATCTAAATCGGAACTGGCCTGCCTAACTGTTTAATTTGCACTTTCTCTTCCAAACTTTTAGATGAAAATGGTGTTTTCAGTAAACAGTCAACAGAATTCATGTTTATCATGTGATGTGTCCACTCACCTCAGAAAGGAAGACTGCACTAAGCAACACTAATTATCACAATATATCAATGCACGAAAATGTCTCCACATGAATTAACGCAGTTTAAATGAACTGAACTGTTCATTGTTGTAAACACGATAGATGAAAAATAGCCGATTCGTTATTTTAAACCATTAATAAACCTACATACATTAGCCGGTGTACGAGAATTAAATTAACGAGAAGAATACAAGACTAGCAAACTTCTGTAATCTTTGAATAGAAATTGAAATTAGAAGCAATATTACAATAGAGTGAGATTTTGGTATACAATACAAGGGTTGGTCAGAGTGATTTTGGCTCTCTTCGGCGCAGCAGAGAAGAGAACAATTTGTGGTGGATTTCGGATATTGTAGGGGGGGGGGTGAAAAGTGTGCCTAACGCATGCGTATTTCTTTCTTGTGAATGTTAGCCGGTTCCTATGGCCACGCTCGCTAAGGCGTCTCGCTTTGGTGCTTCGTGGGCAGGGGATCATGGGTTCGAGTCCCGCCTTGGCATGAGTGTTATATGTTTGTGCAATGTGTATATGTTTGTGTAAAGGACCAGTAAAACCAGTAAGCATACAGTAATCATACAGGGGGGGACGTAAATAGGGGATACAGCGCCGGAGTCCTGACCAGACTCCGGTACTGTTAAAAAAAAAAAAAAAAAAAAAAAAAAAAAAAAAAAAAAAAAAAAAAAAAAAAAGTATCATGTGCACAGCTCAGAGCCGGGAGTTCAGATTCCGTAAGTGAAAGCTAGAGTGCGTGCAGGGTTGAAGAGAAAGTTTTAAGTGTAAGGTGGGCAATTCAAAAGTCAACAGAAGTGCATTAAATTTCGATTACAATACATTTATATTTATTCTTTTTAAAACTAAAAAAAATTCTCTCTTATTATACTTATGTACTGTAGCACATTAGCACATAAGGAATTAGATTAGTAGGCGGATTTTTGGTTAGATTAATATGTTTACGTCAAGTGGATATAATTGCTTATTCTTCTGTACCTCATATAGGTTGGTAATTGGAGGATTTTATATATCTTTTCTTTTAATAATTGCTCATGGTTTATGTTCTTCATAAGGACCGGCCGCTCCTGTAACTTGCTCATAAGTAATAAGTGGGGGTATAAAGAACAGTGCTACTTTTTTAATTATGAGCGACTTATTTAATACTTTTTGTTCGTATTTTTACATTTTTAGTAATTTCTGGTTTTAACTAGTTTTTTCTTAATTTGGTAATAATAATTTGGATAAAATTATGAATTAGAATTTTTGTAAAACTAGTAATTTCACAGAATAATATTTTGGTAGATACTAGATATTAAGTAGAATAAAGTTACAGAAAATTATCATTTCGGAATAAAGTTGGAGAAAGATATTAATTGGTTAAAAACAGGTAAAAAGTAAAAATATATCAAATATCTACCAATTATTATTATTATTATTATTATTATGTAAAATTGCCAAATTAAGAAAAACCTAGTTAAAACTAGAAATCACTAAAAATGTAAAAATACAAAATAATAATAATAATAATAATAATAATAATAATAATAATAATAATAATAATAATAATAATAATTAATAATAAAAATAAATGCTCATAATACAAAAAGCAGTTCTGTTCTTAATAGCCCCACTTACTGTTCTCAAGAACATTGTGATTTTCCTATTTCGTTAACTATTTTTCCCCCTATTCCCTGCTCGGCCGCGGTAACAGCTCGAAATGGTGGACTTTTGCTACTAAAATTAGACATTCATATAGGTATATTCCTTTATTTGAGTAGTGGAGTATTTAAATAGAATATGTTGAAACTGGAGATTACATTCCAAATACATTTAGAAACAAATAGAGTGCTGCTCCTGAGGAACTATCTCTACTTTTTATGTGCTATTCTCATTTATTGGAAACTAGCCCGCCCCGGCTTCGTACGGGTGGTGTACCTAAAGAAAAGAACTCAGACAAAATCTTCCACTTAAAGTACAACCTTGCAATGAAATAAAACTACAATTAAATAATTTGACAGTATTGTAATGCCTTGTAATGTACTATTTTCCTTCCGGAGAGAAAATAAATAGCGCTAATGGTTTTCCGACTCTCGAACACGCAACGTGCAACTGCCCATGCGAAAAACACAATTCAAGATATATTCCGCACACTTCTAACGATTGAGCTGGGGATTTATTGTCATTACGAATGCAAGGTGCGCCGGAAATTGACCACGCTTAAATTCAATAGGAGAGTCGGTTGACGCTAGTGGGATTCTTGGAATAAGTATATCCTCGCCTTTGAACTTTCCTATGTTGTAGTTGCTTAAATAAAAATTTTCATAATTTTTTTAACATCGAGTTTTGTTCCGCTGCATAATTTCGGCTGATTGAGATTGTGTAGCATAATTATCAACGAGTCAACCTTAAGCTGTAAATTGTGTGGCGGTAATCCTGTCAAATCTAATGAATATAGGAATTTAGTTAGATAATTGACGACTTCATTTGGATTGGTAATGGAATCGATCAACTTAAATCAATGCATTTGTCCGTAAATTTTACTCTGAATTTTTATATTCAAATCATATACATTCTTATTAGTTGCTGCTAAAATAGCTTGTTCACTCAACCAAGCAGCTTTTAAAATTTGTACCAATATTTGGGAACACATTTGATATTAATTCTTGTGAAGTGACAAAACATTGGTGGAAACGAAACGAGGCCAGTATAAGTGTCAACAGGAATTTGCCTGTTGACACTTAATGTCAATAATGCATTTGCATCTGAGAAGCGCAATGATCTGCGCAATGTAGCACAAGTTGGTATTGCGAAAAGGACGAAATCAGCGCACCCATAACGTATTGCGGAAAGGATAACATATGCAGTTAATAGCGTGGGAGCAAGGATGTCGTTGGCATAATAACAGTGATGGCAGCGCTTCCATAGTGTGGCGGGTTAACGCTGACATAGGCAATGAATTACATTAAGAAGAAAGTCACAAAGTAACAATCATGCTTTTTCCGAATCTCTTTCTTTCCTTTACTCCTAATGTTTTCCACTTCTTTATTTTCTTCTATGTCAAAACAGCCATTTTAAGGTTAAAAATTACATACCTAACTAAAGAGCAAGTAGATCTGGTTGGGCAAGTATTAAGTTTTTATTTAATTATAGCTTTGTGTATTACATTTCTCTATTGAACCGAAAATATTACTTGATCAAATGTATTAAGAACACCGCAATTGCAGTATGATGGTGACGCGGGTATCTTCATATTATCTAGCTAGCTCATGTACCACATTACGTCAAATAACCAACATCTGCAATAGGAAGTTAATCTAAAACGAATCCTGTAATTTCTCCGCCATTTTCAGATTCCAAGAAGGGTTAATGGTTATGCGCATCGTTTATAACTTGATCATTTTAAAGAATTACAACAAAAATACACCTATTTCTTTATTTAAAGGATGTTAATAAACGATAGTTAATACATAAGAAATATATTTGATTTTCATAGTTATCTTGCGTCATTGTCTCCATAACCGGGTGCATTCCCTTAACATTGAGCGGGGCAAAAAAAAAAAAAAAAAAAAAAATAGAGCAGTAGGTACTACGGCTATCTGGTGGCAAATAAATAAGTACGTATTTTAGGTATTTGCCACCAGGAAAGCTTCTTTATTTTAAACGATAGGAGTAAGGAAAGAACAGTTAATACATAAAAATGTATTGAATTTCGCTACTGCGTTGCGTCATTGTCTCGATAAACTGGTGCGTTACCTTAACATTGAATGGGAAGGAAAAATACTACTTCGGCCATCTAACGGTAAATAAATACTTACTCTGTGTGTTAGTCGCCAGCAAAGCTCCTTTGCTTCTTTATTTAAAACAATAGCAGTAAGGAAAGGACAGTTAATATATAAAAATGTATTTGAATTTCATCGCTGCTTTGTGTCGCTAAACTGTTGCTTTACCTTAATATTTAATGGGGGAGGGAAAACATAACAGTACTACGACCATTTAGCAACAAATAACCGTGATACCACTGCCATCTGGCGGCTATTAACCGAAATGCGTTCCCTTGTTTTTATTCATATTATGATATTTTAAAAACTTTCCCGTACTATTTTTAAACAGTTTCTTTCCCACATACCTTGTCGTGACAATAACGAAAAAAAAAATCTGATGTGTTACACTCACATGACTTTCATTAGCTATTCTACAAACAAACTTCTTAGAGAAGATAATTCTTCTTTCAACACCATGCTAATCGAGATAAACATTAGCAGGATGTTCTTATAGCTTAGTTTCTTATAAATAGAAGGGAACTAAAGAATGCGCTATGCTAAAGTGATAGTCAAATGTTTTAAAAGCTGCATTTATGCGATTGTCATTGCAAATCGCTTCTTTGCTTGGCCAGGAGTAGAATAAAAGAAAAACGGACACTTCCATCTGAGAAAAGTATAAGTACTTTACAATTGAAACTAATAACAAGGAATACCTCGAAAACGGTAAACTCCACGAAAAAAAATGTATATGGTATAACTTGTGTATTTTAACAAGATCTACATTTTTTGTGTAGTAAGATTTTGTCTATCTCTTAAAGTTTACTAGTTATACCAAATTAAGCAAAATTCGTCCAGAATAAACAGGTCTTTAGAAGCTATTCCCAGAAAATTCAAGATATACATTTTATTTGTGATAGAAATAGTTTTAATATGTGGTATTTTAATCAAAATAGTTAGGGCCATTTTTAAGAAAAAGAAACTTTTCGAAAATTTTGCCACGTAAAGGGTAGTTAGGGTGGGGGGATTTTCTTGAAAATCTTCGTGTCGCATCCTTGGCAAATACCAAACTTAAATACCAAGCTTGGTATTTAACCGTCTTTCCGTTTTAAGCTATGATGTCCAGACATGCATACACACGCACGGACCTTTTTCTGAAAATGCTTTTTTTTTTGGATTCAGGGGATCCTAAAACACGTATTTCCGATGAAATCTCGACATCGAATATTTGGGTGGAATACAATACATACGGGGCTAGAGAAAGTAAAAATAATTCTTCAATATGGTGCAGTCGTTCAGAAGTGATGCGCGTACATACATTTCGGCGATTCATTTTTATATAAATAGATTAAAACTCATGTTATCCTCTTTATATCTGGAAACTTTACCAAGTAAATACAAATGACAAACATTTTGTTAGGAAAAGGAATGCTATAAAGTATTTGAGGAATATTTATAAAGTGATGAAATCTACCTTCAAATTATGTATCAATGATGTACACATAAACATGTAATTATTGTATTCAATTATTCAACTCATTTCAGAAGAGAATCCCAGGTGTGCAAACATTGTCTTTGTACAGCTGATATAGATGCTGGAGTTTAATATTTTGATCAAATACTTGCACAAGTAGTATATAATAAGCAATGAATAATACTTACCTTATCTTACAGATTAGACACGTGGTTCTCTCGAAAAATTTGACATTGTCCAATTATCAGGCAGTAGTGGAGCTGAGGGACTCTGTTATCGTTCCAATGTCAGACGCATTTTTAGGTGGAATATATATCTGTCTGTCGCATGAAACAACTCAAGGTCAACAAATGGCATTGAAATAGTGTATATAGAATGCAGGAGATCGGAACGGAGGGAGAAACCTCACTCATACGATTCATATGATGGATTGATTGCAGCTATACCCCCGGAAGGCAGGGATGAGATGTAGGACTCGAGTAGGTCCAAGGCTCACGTCCACAGAAACGCGTAGATGCGACACGAAGATTTTAAAGAAAATCCCCCCACCCCAAACAACCCTTTACGTGGAAAAAATTCGAAAATTTTGATTTTCTTAAAAATGGCTCTAAGGATTTTGATTAAAATCTCTTATATTTAAAATATTTACTTGCCAAATAAAATGTATATTTTGGATTTTCTGGGAATAGCCTCCTAAGACTACTTCATTCTGGATACATTTTAGGGAATTTTGCATAACTGCTAAATCGTAAGACATGGACAAAAACTTACCACACAAAAAATGTAGAGCATGTTAAAGCACACAAATTATGTTATATACATTTTTTTCGTGGAATTGATCGTTTATGAGATATTCCTTGTTTTGGTTTCATATTTGAAAAACTTATACTTTTCTCATACAGGAATTTGTCAACTCCTGTCCATAAAAACAAAAGAACCTCAGTCACAAATCAACCAGCTTTTGACTATCACTTTAGCCTATGGTGTTCTCTTATTTCGCTTCTACTTACAAGGAAGCAAGTAATAAGAATATTTCTGCTAAGTTTTTCTTGATTAGCATGAAGTAAATAGAAGCATATGCTTTTTAACAATAATTTGTAGCGAAGATGTAGAGAAAGTCATGTGAATGGAACACATCAGATTTTGTTTTTGGATTCAGGAGGTCTCAAAACATGTTTTTCCGATGAAATCTCGGTATCGAATTTTTGGGTGCATTACAATAACTTCTCTATACACTATGTACATAGTACGTGTAGAGAAAGTAAAAAAAAAGGTGGTCGCTGGAATGGAACCCGGGATCTCCCGAATACGAGAGTCATACATTATTGAGAGTCATCTCACGACGTAATAATGTATGTAAAACAAGAAAAGTGGTCCATCAATTTGGTATTGAATGAAATCTGTACAAATAGTTCTATCTGCGGTACGCAACCCCGAATGCCATTCGGGGACGGATATGTGTGGGCCGGCCGGTCATTTGTCTGGCGAGAGTGAATTGAGTAGTGGTAACGAGGTACAGTGTGCAGGACGTGGCTGGGAAAGAAAGCCTTCTGGCTCTGCGTGACTCTGTAAACCTGACGTTCACCGACATATGATCAGTAGGACTAGGTTTTATGATCTAAAACTCGCCATAATATGCACAAAAATGTGCTGTTGTGACCAAACATTTACCAAAATATGCACATTAACATAATAAATATGACCTAACAATATTAAAATGAGGTAAAGTTTCTATTGTAAAATAAATTAGTAAGTCAGTTCTGATAATGAACTATTTATTTGAGAGTAAAATGCACATGGGAAGCAAGCTAAACTATGCAATTTGACATTCCAGAATGATTTTTATTAACATTATTGGAACATAGTTAGCCTATGTGTTTTTACTTTCTCTATAGGCACTATGTACTTAGTGTATATTGCACTCCACCAAAAAATTCGGTACCGAGATTTCACAGGAAATATATGTTTTATGGTCCCCTTTATCTAAAAAAAGCTTTTTCGGAAAAAGGTCCGTGTGTGTGTGTCCGTGTGTTCGTGTGTCTGTGAACACGATAACTCAAAAACGAAAAATACCAAACTTGGTATTTAAGTTTAGTATCTTCCAGGGATGCGACACGAAGATTTTGAGAAAAATCTCCCCATTCCCAACTACCCTTTACATGGAACTTTTTTCGAAAATTTTGATTTTCTCAAAAATAGCTCTAACGATTTTGATTACAATTTCGTATATTAAAGGTATTTACCTGACAAATAAAATGTATATCTTTAATTTTCTGGGAATAGCCTCTGAAGAGTAGTTTATTCTGGATGAATTTTACTAAATTTTGAATAACTGCTAAACCGTAAGAGATGGACAAAAACTTACTGCATAGAAGATGTAGAGCACGTTAAAACACACAATTTATGTCATATACATTTTTTTCGTGGAGTTCGTCGTTTTTGTGACGTTCCTTATTTTTGGTTTCTGGTATGAAAAACTTAAACATTTCTCATACAGGAATTTGTCAACTGCTGTGCATACAAACAAAGAACTTCAATGACATAGCAACGATCTCTTGATTATCACTTTAACCTATGGTACTCCCTTATTTCGTTTCTACTTACAAGGAAGCAAGTAATATGGCTATTGCTGCTAATGTTTTACTGATTAGCATGAAGTTAATAGAAGTATAAGCTTTTTAAGAATAATTTGTTGCAGGGATATAGAGAAAGTCATGTGAATGGTACACATCAGATTTTTTACATCCTCATTCTACTTCATAAAAGCTCTGAGTTGCAATACACAAAAAAATACCTTGTGCAAATTTTCAAATAAAAAAGATTTCCTATTGTCAGCCAACAAAGCCTTGAACTTCAAAAAGCTCCTTTCTACTTCAGCTGACACAAAAGGAGCAAATTTAAAATGAAGAATATAATTTGAATCTAAATCTGAATAATTAAGAGAGAACTTTTCACCCAGCGAAATCATTGAAATGAAACACTGTATGATAGCCGTCGCTTTTTTTTCTAACACCTATTCCATTTTCTTTGAAGCTTTTTTTTCCACTTTATCACAAACACCCTCTAATTTATTCACAACTTTTTTTAACTTGTTCTGTCTGCTTCACTAGTGGCACTTCTGATTCCTCCAAAGAAGTTATAACAGCAGGAATAGGTGCAAAATTTGATTTTATGTATGATAGTTTGCCTAAAATGTCATCAGTAGACATTAATTCTTGAGCTAGTCCAATTGAAGTAACTTCACTGTTATCGAATGAATCAATGATGCTTTTCACAACGTTGAAGTTCTGGCAGTAATAGTTGCAGGCATCAATCCAGGACCCCGCCATCTTGTTAAAATGGGAGATGGTGGCAAGGGAATGTCTGGAGCTGACAACTTAAATGCTGCAACACGTGAAGGGGCTTTCAAAAATACCTTTTTGACACACCCAATAAATTTGTCAACATCACTGAATTTACTACAATCTCCTCTGCAACTCGGTGCAGGGCGAGAGCTAAACAAGTCACATGCACCATTTTACTGTACATTGCTGTTAGAGAATCGGCAGCTTTCACCATATAAGGTTTAGCATCCGTACATTGTCTGCTTAATACCTCCGAGTCATATGGCATCCATAGATCTGTCGAACAATTTATAAATGGTGGGAAAATATACTTTTTCTAAATGTTCACAGTTTATTAGAAACTTTTTGCCTGGACCATCTTCTTTCAAAGTTCCCACAATGAAATTTGCAATATATAGAGTCTGTAGTTTCACCATTTGATATCCAGTTTTTTTTATTTACAAGCTGTTGTCTGATTTGTTGTATTGTTTTTTCGTAGCTTCGGCTGACAAAGTTCTTTCTTAATGTGGAAGAATCAGGAAGAGATTTGATGATGAACGTCCTGAGCCAAAACCTTCATTACTTTCTTGCGAGGAATTTTGCAAGAAAATATGAGCAGCTTATCATATTTGTTCTTCAATGTGCAACATTATTCTGCAGGAACATAAAGGTGCATGTAATTTAATGTTTTAGCATTCTAATTTAGTGAATTATTTGATTCCACAGTATCAACCCAATGTTATAACCAGAGACTGCACAATCTCTGTGTTGTTTGAAATTTTGACTCATAAAATTGCTCTACATTTCACAAACTCACTGATGCGTAAGGGCGAAGTCCGTATTGTGAATTCAAAGGAAACAGGGAAGGAAGGTAGGTACTTGCAATTTTCCAGAAAATAAAAATGAGATGCGCAATTCTAAGAAGGGTGAAGTCCGTATTGTGAATTCAAAAGAAACATGGAAGGAAAGTAGATACTTGCCATTTTCCAGGAGAAAAATGAGGTGCGCAATTCTGACAAATGTAACACGGAAGAAATAAATTGCATGAGAAAGTTATTTTCTTCTTGAAAGAGTGAAAATATGATGAATATGACCATTTACTTACTAAAATATGCTTAATCAGAGAGGAATGGCTATATATGCAAAAATACGACTTGACAAATTCATTTCATTGTTTCATAGGAAGCATTTATATGTATTTAAGGAGCATGTCAGTCCTACCCAAAATATATGCCCTATCTTAAAAATCCTAGCCCTAATGATCAGTATTCTCTTATAATAATAATAATAATAATAATAATAATAATAATAATAATAATAATAATAATAATTAAAAAAGGTTAAGTGAATTGTGGCATGTGACTTGTATTCACAGTTTAAACATGTTGCTGGGTGGCGATATATTTCCTTTGGTAGTGGGAAATCTTTCCATGATTTTAGTTCGAAGAATGCAGGAGAATTATGGTTAAGTCATGTGAGTGGGAATACCGTATGGGCTTTTTGTTTGGCATGTATAATTGTATGGTAAACGGGAAAGTCTTCTGGCTTATAGTTGAATGGGGCTTTATGCTGAATTACGACCTAGCACTGAAATTTGGCGGCTTCGAAGTGAGAGCCATATTACGCGTATTCTGCTTTCATTCTAAAGTTCACATTGCCTTTGCTGTGTAGCAGTACATGGTATTAGTTAACCTACATAGTCAATTTTTCTGTGTAGCTCAAAAGACGAGAAAGAGAACCTTGCCCCGGTGAGAAAGTAGCAATTTGAACGCCAGATTGAAGAAAAAGGACGCTTAATCTAATGTACATGTATGTTTCACCTACTCATCGGAGAAGTTAACCTGAAGGCTGGACTATGTGTTAAAATTCAAGGTTTAAGGCATTTACCCGTAGTAAAATTTTGGCAACTTAAATTAAGCGTGTCTGGCCAAGCACGTATTCAACCTTCTCATGGTTTTCACTATCCGCTTTTACAAGCCTTAAGAAAAGTTAAACCGAAAACTGGTCTTTGTGTTAAGCTGGAAGGTTTAACAATGTCCCTGTGATGAGAGTTTGACAATTTAACCAAGTGTCTTTAACCAAGCTCGTACTTAACTTTCACATGGTCTTCAACATTCACTTTTTCATGCTCTAAGAAAAGGTAAACTGAAAGTTGGATTTTGTATAAAGCTGGAAGGTTAAACCAGTTTCCCTGTGTTAAGATTTTGGCAGATTAAATTGAGGGTGTCTGGCCAAGCACATGCTTAGCTTTCGCATGATTTTTACCATTTACTTTTCTATGTTTTAAGAAAAGTTTAACTGAAAGCTGGATTTCGTTTAAGTGGGAAGGTTTAACCAATTTCCCTGTATTAAGATTTTCGTAATTTAAATTAAGGGTGTCCGGCCAGGCACGTACTTAACTTTCACATGGTTTTCATTGTTCATTTTTCCATGATTTAAGAAAAGTTAAACTGAAAGCTGGACTTAGTGTTGAGCTAGAAGGTTTAACCAGTTACCCTGGGTTAACATTTTTCCAATTTAAATTAAGAGCCATGTACGTATGTATCTTTCACATTGATTTCCCTATTCTTTTTTCTATGCTTTAGGACAAGTTTAACTGAAGGCTGGACTTTGTGTTAAACAGGAAGGCTCACGGAATTTGCCGGTAGTGAGATTTTGGCAATTTAAGTATGTCTGGCCCAACTCAGGCATTTAACTCTTAAAGCGTTATCACTACTCATTTTGAAGGTTTAAGTAATGTTGAATCGGATGCTAGACTGTGTGTCAAGCTGGAAGGTTTAAAGAAGTTTGCTTACGTTATGCTCTGGGCAGCTTGTTTTTTTTTTTTTCTTTCTTTCTTTCCCGCTTGGCCAAATACGTATTCAACTAATATAGGCTTTTCACGACTACAATTTCTTTTTTTTAAGAGTACATAGTTTGTTATTTTTTAAATTGTTATTTATAATTGTCCAAGAAGTTTTTGATGAGTGATCGATGTATTTATTGTTAGAAACTGAGAAACAACTGGGATTTTATGTGGCATTATTTTAGGATAATTAACCCCTATTGTTTATGACAACAAAACTGCCCACATCAGGGCAGGTGGTTGTAGGTAATTAATCCTGTGATTCTGTAATTTCCTTAACTTGAGGGGTTGGATTTTGCACTCAGCAGGATGGTACTGCTGTAATTTAATGAAAAACCTGCCAAAGCTTTACGACGCATAGCAAACCGTTATGTGTGTGTACGATTTTGAAGAGTTTTGAATACCCTTTAAATTCACTGGAATATTGTAGCACACCCAATAACTGCGCTTACTGGGGGTAGTTAGCTTCCGAGCTAGAGCTGCTCTCGCATATGAGAGGGAAGCGGCTGATCTCAGGATTTAAGGTGCAGGAGGATGTAGCTTTGAAAAAGATCAGGAGCCATAATAAATACGCAAGGGTGCGAGTAGACACAGGCTTTGCATGATTAGTGGATGAGGGAATCCAAACTCCATTCAACTCACCTTGTGCATCGTAGATGTTGCAGTTTACACTTTTTAAATTGGTCACAATACCAGCAGCTCATATGACCAAGGCTCTTGTGAACTGGTATAGTAAAAGCAAATGCTTATGTCAGCATTTCTACATCTTGCCACAATATCGATTGCTGAAACTAGTGCAATATTGCCTCTTGCTGAATGAAATATAACTTATTCAGAATGACCATATAAGTTACCCTACAATATTAATGAAATATTATATTGATAATGTCCTAAAATTGTATGATCTGCAGGCGAAATGCTACACATCAGATTACCATATAAGGTTTTGATGTAACGTTTTTGCAATATTTCAGATAAGCTTGAAATCTCTAAAAAATTAAGGAGAACTCGTATGGAGAGTTTCCTGAGAACTGTCAAATTTTATACTCATTCTCCCAACTATCCATCACAATATATTTTGTAGCATTATAGTGTTGTTTCTATAAAAATTGCAACTACTTAATATTAATAGTTTTTTCATCCTCCGAGGTCTATGGGTAACGTGCTAGCCTCTGGTTCCCAAAGTTGCGTGTTCAAACCCGGCGGAGAGTAATGGCTTTTTACGGGCGCAAAAATCCCTAGCATTGCTTCCTTCGGAAGGGGTGTAAAGCCGCTGGTCCCGATTCATGGATTTATTTTACATAAAAGAACCTCAAGCCTGATAAAGGGGCCACTGAGCAAAGTTAAGCGATCTTTCATGCACAATATAGAATAGGACACCGAAAACAATAGTTATTAAAGAGTCAATAAACACAACAAATTTAATTAAATACTTAGTATTTGTAGTATACAAATATGTTTTAAATTATTTTTCAGTACATAGAAATTAAAATTATTACTGTCTCCTATATCACTCTGCTCTACCATAGATTTCTTCCTTATCACTTGCTTGTGAAGAAACTTGTATTCGTAATAACTAACGGAAGTTTTAAGTTGCAGCCATTCGAAACTGGATTTGATTTCCATACAAGGCAACCATTGACTGTTGTGCACAACGAATATTGAGTTTATTCACCGATGTTTTAGCCAAGGAGATGTGCATATATGGACATACACTTGTTGGAACATGGTACTCTAGAGTGAAATATGATTCCTGTGTTTAAGAAACTTAAAACACCACGGAAACACACGATGAAGTTAATTTTGTGCCACAGATTACGTATATGACAATAAATGATAAATCTGTACAACCTTTGAGGCTGATCTGCATCCACGCGCTGCAATTTGAGCCGTGACACTGGCAGAGCCGCCTTTAGCTACAAGCCGGAACATACACTTGGCAACGATGTCCAGAAATGTAAACTGGAGCCTATGGTAGCTAATAGCGTAATGGGAAAAATAATCTAACAGCTGTGTTGTTGCGATTTAAAAAAGAAACACTGCGTGAAAATACTTGTTACAAGGGCTCGGGAGTTGCTGGGAATGACATAATAGCAAAGTTGAATGATCCACGGAGCTAAACCCCAACGATTCCGCATTTCCTTATGTACTTTATCCCAAACTGCTCAATTTATTTGGCATTTTTATGCGAAATAATTTTGCGCTTTTCTGGACACACTTCGAAGATTTCACTTTTAAAAACACTTATTACTATCGGAATATTTTTCCTGAAACATCTTATGCCAAAAGGAGGTAATCAGCATTTTGTTTATTTTGAAGCAGCTGACTTTTTTTTTTTTTTTTTTTTTTTTTTTTTTCCCAAGCGGGTGCACATAAAGCAGTTAAGTATTTCACTAATTTTATCACACCCTTAATTAATTTTACTGTAAAATTATAGCAGATATGAGCAACACAGATGCGTAAAACCAACACCATAGTATTAGGTTGCCTTCTTTTAGCGTAACACTGTAGATCAACGGTTCCCAACCAGTGTGCCCCGGCACCCTAGGGTGCCGTGTGATTGGGTAAGGGGTGTCGCGAGATATTGAGATAAACAAAAAAAAAATACCTTCTACTGAAGCCTTAAGTCTTGTAAGGTCTTGAAATAAAATAAGTCAAATCAATTACTCTCATGCACGGCAGATTGTCTTCAATAATTCAGTTATACTAGTATCCCACAAATGGCATTACAGCTATACGCTGCCGAACATTCCCGAGACTACTCGCTTCCTCACGCACATTCCCGAGACTTCGACAGATGAATATATAAAAGTGTACGCCGCTTGGCGCTTTCAGTTGTCTTCCTCGCGTTGATTCACAGTGTTTAGCTATGGATAAGTTCATTGTTAAACGTAAACGCCAGGACAGTGAAAGTGAACAGTCGGCTCCTACTGCTTGCTTTAAGAAGCCAAATCTTACAGTTTCTCCCGGACCGTCGAATTCACCACATAAAGAAGACAAACGAAAGAAAAGAACATACCAGGACAGTTACTTAGCATATGGATTTAAGCGGAATAACAACGAGGAAAACCCTATCCCTGTGTGTTTAGTTTGTGGCGAAACACTTAGCAACGAGGCCATGGTACCTAGCAAACTGAAGCAGCATCTTACAACAAAGCATCCTAGTGTGTCACAGAAAAGTGTAATGTATTTTTCACATATATTAGAAGGGGAGAAGAAAACAGCTGTGCGAATGGTAAAGAGAATGACCATAGGTGATACTGCTCTTGAATCCTCATTTAAAGTAGTAGAACTGATAGCTAAAAAAAAAAAAAGAAACCTCATACTCTTGGAGAGGAAATCATTGGCCCTGCACGTCCAGTTATAGTTTCAACAATACTTGGCGAAGGAGCAGCTAATCAAATTTCGAAAGTTCCTCTGTCCAACAACACAATCAGCCGCAGGATATCTGAAATGTCATGCAATATCAACGAACAAGTCACGGAGAAAATAAAAACTTATAGAACATTTGCTTTGCAAGTAGATGAGAGTCTCGATATTGGTGACAAACCGCAACTCCTTGGTTTTATCAGATATATTGATGAAAAAGATATTAGTGAACAGTTTCGGTTCTGTAGACCGCTGGAGACTACAACCACAGGCCATGATATTTTCGTTTCTATTAATTCCTATCTCAATGACCATGATCTTTCATGGAAAGACTGTTGTGGTATATGTACAGATGGTGCACCATCTATGTCTGGGAAAATTAAAGGTTTTGCTGCCAGAGCTCTCAATGAAAATCCATCCATTATTATAACTCACTGTTTTCTGCATAGAGAGGCATAAGTCGTGAAAGCGTGTAATGAAGATTTTGCTGAAGTGTTTAACCAAGTTGTGAAAATGGTGAACTATATGAAGTCTCGACCTTTAAAGTGCAGAATTTTTGAACAGTTATGTCGCGCAACGGATGCAGCTCATACCTCTTTGTTACTTCACACAGAAGTAAGGTGGTTGTCGCGGGGTCGTGTATTGAACCGGTTTCTCGAACTTAAAGAACAGCTAAAAACTTTTTTTAAGGATGAAAATCAAGACACATTTCATGAGCTCTTAGTAAGTGATTCTTGGTGTTTTTAACTGTCGTATCTGGCAGATATTTTTCATAAGCTGAATGAACTGAATGTTTCGATGCAGGGTCGACATGAAACAATAATCTCCTCAGCCAATAAAATGAAAGGTTTTAAAAGAAAACTTAGTTCTTGGAAGTCTGCAGTTCAAAAAGGAGATTTGTCGAACTTTCCATCTCTTCTTAATGTGGCAGGAGATAAAGCTCTGGGTAAACTGAAAGACCGCATTTGTGATCACTTATCAAGATTGCAAGATGCAATAGATGCGTACTTTCCAACTATTTCCACTACGAATCTCGACTGGGTTGTCTCAGCATTTGATTTCGTAGATAGTGCAGAGGAAATAGATTTCACTGCTTGTGAACGAGATGAATTTATTGATCTTTGCGCTGATTCCACACTCAAAGGTAAGTTCACCAAGAGTGAGGCGTCGGTGGCTAGTTTTTGGCTTCAACGGAGAGAGGAGTACCCTAACCTAATGAAGAAAGCAATTAACGCACTTTTGCCCTTTTCAACATCCTATCTATGCGAGCAAGCCTTCTCTGCTATGGTGAAAATAAAATGCAAAGCAAGAAATAGACTGAATAACCTTGAGGATGATTTGCGTGTTTCACTGTCAACTGTAAGACCCCACATCACATATCTGTGCTCTAAGCATCAATCACAATTTTCACATTAATCATTAATCGAACAAAATTTATTGATGTATTTTTATTCAGAGATTGTAGTAAAGTTTACTGTATTATGTTATGGTGTACGTTATTATTATATAATATTTCAATAAATTAACATATTACGCTTAATTTTCTTTTAATTCAAGGAAGGGTGCCCCTGGTGTTTAATGTTATTCCCAAGGGTGCCGTGAACTTCAAAAGGTTGGGAAACACTGCTGTAGATGATTAGAATATCCACTTGGTATTTCAAAGCACATTTGGTCATGTTATCAAAATTTAATTTAAGTACACAAACACATTCACCACTATTACTTATCTGCCACACATAGGTATCCACTAATTATTAACACACAACTTAATAACTGAAAATGAATTTATTAAATCTGCATGCTTGAGGGTCTTCTCACGCAGAATCTCTCTTATTTCTCTATTTAATGTATGCTCAGTGTCTTTTCTTTTCATACTTCCACGTTTTGTGAAATGTGTTGGTAGCCCCAAACATTTAATTGGTTAGGCATCTGCAGCAGTTTGTTTTGTTTTGGTGGTAGTGTAGTCAAATTACCGCTACTATCTGTAAATGTTTCACCTGTTACAGAGCTCTCTTTGGAGAAATGCTTAATGCACACTACTGAATTTTTATTTGGCCCCATTGATCCCGGTGGATGTTTCGTAAGCACTTTTCTTTCATCTCATAGTTGGGAATCAAAAAGCTAAATAACCCTCTTCTATAGAACTGGCGCAATTGCTCCTACGCATAGGAACACAGCTCTTCCTGGGCATTTGCAGGCTTAAGAAGAATGAAATTAATTATTTCTGCTATACTTTTTACATGTCATATAAACGATAAAATTATAAATCGAATGGGTTATTTGTACTTATCTTGCTGTATGGAGAAGCACGTGGTAAATCCAGACTTATTACAACAAAACTCTTTACTGAAATGTTGGATAGATGCTGTAAAATGTTTCCACTTTGTCTCCATAAATAAACACCAGTAGTTTCGCCCCTAGCAGAAAACTTACTGCCGCCAAAACAGCCTCCGCTAGATGCTGCCAAACTTACCAGGTTCCGGCTTGTAAACTATAGCGGCTACGATACTGGTTACTGGAGGGCCGTGACGAACAAGCTGCCGACCTGTCGTCTAACCTCTAGATGAGCGATATGTCAGGCGAACGTGCTCGTGTAGATTAGAAAAGCAACGGCACTCATAGTTTTTTCGAAGAACGGCCGGGTGTTGTTCTGCTGAAATGTGACACGTAGAGTTGCCTGAAGCTTGGGCTCTAAAACCTACGCAATGTAGTAGTAGTAATTTATTAGTTCTTTTGATCATGATACGTGATATAGAACACGTCCAAATTTTTACCGGTTGCTGTTCAAATTGTCATTTCGTAGGAAATTAATTATAATTAGCTTGTTTGTTAACCACGCTATCAATTGCCAGGGTCATATCAGAGTAGCGGATGTGCCGGAATATTGTCTCGCCGGAGTTCTTTAACATGCCAGCAAATTTACTGGCATGGGGCTGTCACTTTTAAGCACACTTTAAAACCATCGGTATGCCATACCCAAGCCATACACCTGGTATTTGTCCACTATTTCACTGAATAATGCAAGCTTCTAGATTACGTCTCCACGATACCGTCACTCAGGTTGATGCAGGACACGAACGTAAAGACTGTATTTCGCCACACAGCGCCCCAGTGACGCCATTCCCATGTCCATTGCAGTCGGAGGCTTTTAATGGAAGCCGACAAATGTCATTGTACAATCCGTACAAATCGCAGCAGACGACAAAGACAAATCGTCGATGTAGATAAGTTCATGCCCGTTGCAGTGCTCCAACTTGGTGCCAATCTATGAATGAAGCTGTATAAGTTCATGCCCGTTGCAGTGCTCCAACTTGGTGCCAATCTGTGAATGAAGCTGTACGGTCCGTTATGGTCATGCGGGCAATGTGGCCATCATCCCATCATGTTGCGTGGTCGAGTATCCGCTTGTTACCGTGTATGGCAATCTCATATCCACTGGTTCCACACACATGCATCACTGTCGAAGCAGCATATCCAGTACGAGCCGAAACACCACGGTTTGATAAATCCGCTTCCCGGAAACGGACCATTCGGCCCCATTCGAATACGTTCACATGTTGATATTGCGCCCTTGCGCCGCTGTACTGACACTTATTTTCACGTTTCCTTTTTGTTTGACAGCTCTTCACTCATTACACTTGGCGTTACATTGACCTTGTCGGACAAAATCGACGGACCCTGCATGTAACCCATGCTTCTGCGATCCTAATCACTCATTGCTTGCACACTGTTCTACACATCCACCGAGTTTGTAATTATTCGGAGATTCTCTCAAGGTTGTGCATTTTTCATAAATAGTAGTGTAGCGATGCTCTGTAAACTGACAGACACTACATTTGAATTACTTCTGCTTGGTAACTGTAAACTTTTTAACTAAAACACCGATGAACTTTCAGTAAAACCTGTTAATTATGATTCTAAGAGAATTTTCACTAAATTGTCACACAAACTTTCAGTTAGACCCAGTATGCCTTCTATTGTTGATATTTCCAGACATTTTCTGCATTAGTGTGTCATCCTTGATATCCAAGACATGATTATATAATCGAGCATTGTGCTCTCAATAAATGTTATGAATTTAAACTAAATATTTATCTCTTTGTTGACAGAAAGTAAAAGTAGTTCACTTTAGAAGGGCAAATCTCAATCAATTTGTACAAGATACGAAAAGGGAATTAGTAATCATGTTTACTGACAGATCATACCTATCCTGAACTATAAATTAGTAAACACAAATGGTGAACCATGAGTCCACTGAAACAATGGTAATATGGACAGATATTCAAGAGGTAGAGTTCTGTCATATACTACAAAGGCTAGTTTCATCAATATAAACATGATGTTAAGCTATGAAAACCATTGAAATTATACAAACATGTGTTTCCACTGACCAATGTTGATTTTAACCTTGCCTCACAGCTCAACTTTCTTTATCCTGATTCTATTGACAAGTTCTCTTTCACTCCATTATTTGTCAAAAACATTTCTGCTGTCACTTTTTTGTTCCAAATGACACCTGGAAAGAACTTGGTATATTCTCTAAAAAGAAGTCATCTGATAAACTTGATAATAAGCATTATAAGAATCATTCTTAATAATTGTGATTCATTGGAAATTTGTATGATCCAGAAACCTGAAGCCGTACTTGTAGACTTCATGAACATATAGATATTTGTGATGACTTTGAAGTAAAGGTGAGCTGGAAAGTCCTGGAGTTTTAAACATTTATTTAGGTGCAGAGTTTGTAGTTCACTCTTCTGGGTATGTAGTTAGAAGAGTTTTAGTGTCACACTGAATGTCAAAGGAGGACATTTGTAGCAAAACATTGAACTAATCTGGGCATTTGATACTTTGTATTTATCTCTTTCAAATATGCACACTTAAGTATGCAGAACTTTGAGCAATAACATTCATATGCACAAACAAAACATTTAAAGATACATGTCAGAGTGGTTTTATATTTACATATCTTATATATATATATATATATATATATATATTTTTGTTTAATTGCATACACATTTAAGACTAGAAAGATACATTCTGCAGCTGATTTTCATCACTTTATAAACAACCCACTGTAAATATAGTAGTTTTTACCCAATGCTTGCCAGTAAGAAAGAAATATTCACTGAAAATGTTACATTTTTAGTTTCTGATGAAGTACAAACTACAGCTTTATCATAGTGCATGACATTTTAACAGCTAGTAAAGTCTCTAGCCTTAAAAACATTGATTAAATTAAGTCTGGACATTTGCAAGCATAGACTAAGGAGAGTATTGTGCACTTTTGATACAGTTTAGTTGTAAAAATATAAATATCATATGTGAATATGGCATGCTCTGTGGATGAAAAATAATATGATTTAACTGGATAAAAAATTAGATAGCTGTGGTTTGCACACTGTTGTAAGGAGTGTTGTTATGATCTCTTCCACATAACAGGACAAACATACAACTATATTATATCTGGGTATATGAACAAAAACATTTTTTTTCAGGCTATAACACGTCTCTGAATGAGATATTTTCAAAATGTAGACAATACACTTAGTAATAGATAAATCACTGCAATATTCTGGGATGACAAATATTTTGTTTGCATAAAACCTCACCTTTTGCTTCTTTTGTTTTTGAATTTTTGCTTTCGGTTTCTTAAATTAGTTTTATTTCTCACAAAACCTAATATAATTAAAACAAACTTAATTATACTTTAATAAAGTGAATGAACAGTGAAATAACTGCAAATAACATAAAGGGAGTTGTTTCTTTATGGGACGGTCAACTGAGAAATACGTTTTAGCCTGTGCCATTCTAAATGCCTGAGTTACCTTTTAAACATGACATTTCTAGTAGTGAGCACATTCTATTCACCTCTGTTTCTAAAAAAAAAACTAAATTTTTCTTTGTATGAAAGGTCCTTTGTAGAGCAATTTGGAACAGATTGTTATTGAATTTAGAATATAAACTCTTTAGGATCTTTATTTTATCATTTGGTATGGATTTTGTTGAGAATTGGTTGTGCATTTTAATATTAATTTAACATTTCAGATACAAATATTTTTATATTTCTTTCATTATACAACAAAATCAATAAAAACATTATTTGTATGAACATAAATATTCTTACCAAATAAATCTGATTAGATTGCATTCCATATGTTCATGATGGTCAAGCAGGCCTTGAACATAGAACATGTCAAAGCAATAATTAAGTTCACCAAGTATACAACATTTAAAGTTCTTGCTTCTTAAACTTTCAAATGCATTAAAATTTAAGGCAGTATATTAAATATTAAGAATTATATTACTTGGTTTTTACTACACAGTGCTTACAGCCTTACATACAAATGTGTAAAAATTTAATGTTAAGATCTACATTTTCAAACAAAAAAATTGTCAATGAAATTTTTAAATTGTTAGTTATTTTGCAGTAATGCAGCATAATATTATAGATTAAAAATTAAACTTTTTTGCCAAAGAACAGTTGGTTTCATACAACTATTTAGAGAAAATTGCAGAAATTTGTAGAAATAAATAGCAAATAAAATAAGAACTGAAGCTTTCCTGGCGATGTGTTAATTCCAAATCTTCTCGGGCTTCTAGCCAGATAAAAACTTGGCTTGACACCAACGTTTCGAAGAAGTGCATCTTCCTCGTCTTCAGGGTGAACTGATCAATAAGAACTGAATTCCAAATCTTCTCGGGCTTCTAGCCTGAAGACGAGGAAGATGCACTTCTTCGAAACGTTGGTGTCAAGCCAAGTTTTTACCTGGCTAGAAGCCCGAGAAGATTTGGAATTAAATAGCAAATAGATTAAGCAATCAAAAGATAAAGATGGAGAATTTGACTGTCCCCTTAAACCCTATTTTCTAGATCCAGTAGAAATGTTAACTTTTTTATTTGCTTCATTTACAAAATTTCATCTTTTCAATAAAAATAGATACTTTAGTCTAGATAAAAATACTTGATACTTTCATTGACTTTCTACGTTTAATTTATATTCATATTTAGAAGCATATTTCATAAAAACCTATAATAGGTACAAACCCAGGGTTTTGAATAAACATCAATAATGAAGTATAAATATGTCAAGATTTTTAATAAATTGTCAAGAACATAATTTTTGTGGCTGAAGACTATGACTCAAATTTAGTGGCAACCCCACTTGTAAAATAATGTATTGAATCAACCAGTCCTGTGTGTGTATGTGTGGGTGTGGGCGTGGGCGTGGGTGTGTGTGTGTGAGTGAGTGTATGTGTGTGTGTGTGTGTGTGTGCGCGCGTGCGTGCGTGTGTGAGCGCACACAACTATCCTTTATATGAAAGATGTCTTGAAATTCTTTATATTTCTATTACAAGCACTAACAATTTAAATTAAAATATCCACATATTAAAGGTATTTAATTTACAAATAAAATGAATAAGTCAGATTTTCTCTAAAACCCTCTTCATTCAGGAAGAGTTTTTGATAACTGGAAAATGGTAAGACAGGCAAAATAATACTGCACAAAAAATTAATTTCATTAAACTTTATGTTCCATACACAGTTTTGTTGAGTTAACCGTTTCCAAGAAATTGCTTGTTTGCTTTAAATTTTCCATTACTTGAGCTGTTGTCAAATGGGAACTCATAAATTCTTTTTCGTTTTTGTTTTACTCCTCATTATGCAAACAGAACAAAATTTCAATGCTATCACTTAGCAACCAGGTTTTAAAATTACCTGATTATTGCCTTATTTCTCTTGTACCTACAAGGAAGGAAGTAATCAGACTATTTCTGCTGATGTTTATCTCGAGTAAGAATATGCTTTTGTAAGCAAAATTTGTTGCTGAATAGTTAGTAGAGAAGGTAATGTGAATAGAACACATTACATTTTTACTTTCTTTATCAATTTACATAGTAGGCAGACAAGTTATTGTCTTCCACACAAATATTTGATACAGAGATTTCACCGAAATATATTATGAGTATTTCTCTGAATCAGAAAAAAACAAAAAAAAAAAAAAAAAAAACAAAGATTTTATTTTGATTACAATGTACGAGGTACGTCCAGAAAGTAAGTTCCGTTTGGTAATAAAATTAAATTGTGTACAGATACAGAAAAATTATTTATTGCACAAAATTCTATAACTCTTAAACTACTTTTCCACATAACTGCCGAAATTTTACAGGAATTTGTCATAGCGTGACACAAGTTTTTGTATACCTTCTTCATAGAAGTTTGCCGCCTGTGTCTTCAAAAAGTTGGAAACATTTTCTTGCAGCTCTTCGTCATTGTTGAAGTGTTGACCACCAAGGAAAGACTTGAGATGTAAGAACAGAAGAAAGTCGCTAGGAGCGAGGTCAGGGCTGTACGGAGGATGGTCAAACACGTCCCAGCCAAATCCCTGTAGGAGGTTTTTCGTCACATTTGCAGTGTGTGGTCGTGTGTTGTGAAGAAAAACAACACCTTTTGACAGCAATCTTTGGCGCTTATTCTGTATTACGCGGCGCAATTTCCTAAGTGTCTCGCAATAAATATCTGCTTTGATTGTTTGACCACGTGGTAAGAAATCAATGAGTAAGATGCCTTTCCAGTCCCAGAACACTGTGCACATCATTTTTCGAGGTGTCAAGATTTGTTTCGGCTTAACCTTTGCTGGGGATGAAGTGTGCCTCCATTCCATTGATTGCCGCTTACTTTCAGGGTTGTCGTAAGAAACCCAAGTCTCATCTCCTGTAACTTTCTGTGTTAGAAATTCTTCGCCGTCTTCATCATAACGGGTTAAAAACTGAAGTGCACTACCCATCCGTTTTGTTTTGTGTTGCTCAGTAAGAATCTTTGGTACCCAACGTGAGCAAAGTTTACGAAATTTCAGTTTTTCGGTAACAATTTCATGAATTAGTGATCGTGAGCTTTGGGGAAATTCTATAGCGAGAACACTAATTGTAAACTTGCGGTTTTCCTGAATCTTATCATCAATCGCGTGAACCGGTTCTTCTGTAACCAAAGTTGTCGCCCACTTCGTTCTTCATCGTGCACTTCACTACGTCCATCATTGAACTGTCGGACCTATCTTCTCACTATTGAATCACTCATCGCATTTTGTCCGTAAACTTCGCAAATTTGCCGATAAATTTCAATTGGTTTCACTTTCCTAGCATTCAGAAAGCGAATCACAGATCTGATTTCACAAGCGGCGGGATTTTCAATCAACACCGACATTGTAAACAAGCACAACAAAGCGTATGTGGCTGACAGCGATCTCAAAATGGCGCACGTTTCTTCTCCTTGACACAGAGCGTCTACCGCGCATGTGCGGAACTGCGATCGCAGCACTGCAGCGGAGATAAATTGAAACGGAACTTACTTTCTGGACGTACCTCGTACTATATACCTAGAAAGTATAAAGGGTATTGTATACCACCCAAACATTTAATGTCAGGATTATACGGGAAATCTATGTTTTGAGGTGCCCTGAAAAAAAATGAGACACACACACACCTGCATACAAAGTCCATAAAATCGCAAACTTGGAATTTAAGTCCAGAATCTGCCAGGGATATGACTTGAAGATTTTCAGGAAAATGCCCCACCCCCAACTACCCATTACATGGAAAATTATAATTTTCCAAAAATTCTGATTTCTTCAAAATGGTTCTATTGATTTTTACTGAAATACCATTTTTAAGATAGTTTCCTTACAAATGAAATTCATTTCTTCAGTTTTCTGGGAAAGGCTTCTGAAGACTGCTTCATTCTTGATGGCTTTTGCATGCCGGGTAAACTGTAACATTCAGGTAAAATCTTATGCACAATAATGTAAATGTCCTTAAAGCACACGATATGTATAAATTTCATGTAAAATTGTTATTTTGTATTTATCTTTGGGCTACAGTATTGGATTTTTTACTGCTATTTTTCTTTTTATTTGTCGTCTTGAACTGAAATCTAAGATCACAGAGGATCTTGTTCTAAGAATTAAGCAGTGGCGACTCATGGCCAGTAATTTAGGTACATCGTTTTTCTTAGTCTTTAAAATATAGTCATGCCTCGTTATACGCAATCTCATTTTACGCGTTTTCGCTTAAAGCAATTTAAAAAAATGCTGATTTTAACACGTTCAAATGACATAAATGCATTTAAAACTATTTTTTTTTTCATGTTTACCTTGAAATAGCTCATATCATTATCACATCCACTTTACGCGTTTTTTTGTGCTACGTGATAATTAATGAGAACCAATTACTTGCGTAATGCCAGGGACACCTGTATACGTAAATTATTGTTTATTTTAGTAGTAGTTCTTGCCAGCCTACTGGGAGGCTAGCTCCAACCCACCAGATTTCTTCAGAAATAGCTCCATAACAGTTTGCGTGAAATTTTCATGAACATCCTTACGAAACGTACAAAGTTACTGCTTTTCTGTGGACATCATTGACAGAGAGGATAACCTTTCTTGGACCATTGCAGACCTACAGTGAGATTTCACTCAATTTAAAGAGGAAAATAGTCGTTCAACAGAAGCTGTAGTTGCTGGTACAGTTAGAATTAGACAACCTAATTTGTAAACTTCAGGCATAGCCCACACCAGATCTTCTTTGTTCATAATTTTCATTATTTCACGAACTGCTTTTCCTTCAAAATCTTTATTTCCAGAAGGGTACACAACACTAAGTTCATTTTTCAGATGTACCGAATCAAAATTTGAGCCATGCGTGTCCAACAATTTTGAGCAATAGTGATCATGAAAAGATGTTTCAAAATTCTTGAATTTTGAGGAATCAAGGAGAGCAAAGAAATGAAAACTTTTGCAATCGGAAAATATATTTTGTATTTGATATAGCACATTATCTAAAATTTCATTGCATATCCTCCTGAACATAACTTCAGTAACTTCACTTGTTCATTGTTCATCCTTTTCTTTTGTGCATGTTCATTTATCCTTTCAGTAGAAATGCTTCGCCAAATATTTTGGAACCTGTCTCTTCTTAGCCCTAAAGTTTTTTTTTTAACCTGGATTACTTTTGAATGGCAAAATGCAATATCCATAGAGTTGTCTTGTAATATTTTGAAGAGAATGTCAGTATTAACAAATATTGCCGAAAATGTTTTGTGGAGGAAGACAGTATCCAACTGAGTCAAAAAAATAAAGAAAACCTTATGCTTTAACCAATGTATCAGGTTCCCAATCAACATTGTTTTCTCGTTCTTTAATGAATTCAAAGACTAAAATCAGGCTATCTCGTTGTTCTTTTACAGTGTTGACAAGGTGTGAATTGAAGTTCCAGCTTGTTGGAGCCGCTTTTGGTAACTTTTTATTTATAAAACCATGCAAAATTTAAGTTCTTTTAGTGGAATGAGAAAAGAAATTAGGGAGTTCTGATAGAGTTTGAAAAATTCTGCACACATCGCTGCCTGTTGCAGAACCAAATTCAGAATATGACAGAAGCAGTGAACAAATAATACCTGTGGAAATGCCACTTTTACTTTAGACTGCCGACTATCACATCGACCAGACATTAAGGCCGCACCATCATATGTTTGAGCGACAAGTTTCTTACAAGTATTAAATTCTTTAACTGTTGTAAGTACATGGTTGTTAAGTGCCTCAGCAAATCTGTCTGCACTAACGTCTATAAAGCCCATCAACTTCCCCAGATTTATCCACATAGCGTAAAATGGTAGAGAATTGGGAATGTTTGGATTTGTACACTATGACTGAACATTCGTCTAGAAGAATAGCCACAAAATTAGCGGATGCAAGTTCTTTTGTTCTACAGTTAATCAAACACCCCCAACAGCTTCGAATAAATTATTCTGAATGGATAACAAAGTGCTCTGGAAAACTGTAGCATTTTTTAAATGATCATTTAAAAGTTGATCATACGTACTGAGTAAATCCAATGTGTCTATGTAATTGCCTCTATTAAAGAAACTTTCTCATTCATCGTATCCTCTAAAAGCTAATTCTTGCTTCCCTAAGTGACAAACAGCATCAATGAGTCTATTGAACATTTCTCTGTTCTTGTTACCATTTCATTATGCTTTGAAATTTGTAATAATTTCTGAACATTTAACTGCAGTTCTATTATGGTGTTGCCAAAATTACAAAGATTGAATGCACAAAATGTGTTATTTTTGTTTTGTTTTTTCATACCTACCTAATGAACCAGTTAGAGAAACTATATTGTCGAATACTTCTTGAGAGCATATGAGCATATGGTACTGCTTTTGTCGTTACCATCCCTGTCCAACTCCATTGACCAAATTGGACTCGTATATATTTCCGCTGGCTGCCGTGTGAGAACAGTTGGAGGCACTAGTGTACCTGAGAGAACGTCCCATAATTACTTTCGCGCATTCTCATCTTTCTTCGTCATTTTTTTCTGTTAGTCTATGGATGCTGCGCCATATTTGAAATTATATTTGGTATACAATTTATTGTTGAACTACCTCGTTTTATTCTTGATATTTCTATTGATTTCTAATTTATTTTTATTACATTACAATTTCGTTTATAATTCTAGTAGTTTTAAGTTCCCCAAAGCTTAGAAACTCCAAGAACGATCGCAAACACGACGATACAAGAGAATGCAACTATGTATCGCAAAATGGCAAGAAAGAAGTTGTGAGCACCAAAGAATGTGGGAATAGTATCAAGATTAGCCCTAAGATAAGTGACTACCAATATAATCTTACATTAATTGCACATTAATATTTGAAAGCTAAACTGACAGTGCAAGTACAAATTGTAAAGTAAATGTAAATGTGCATATATTCACATAAATAACCACGATTACTGTGAATCTCTAAACTTGTTAAAGCTCACATGAAACCATATTTATATTAACAGTATAAACCGCAATGTGTTCATTCCGTGTAGACTGATGCTGACACTACCTGCTTTGTTCACCATTATGTATAAGCTACATCAAAATTGAGTACTTTTGCTGCTGTTATAACAATGTAACTAAAGCCAGGAAATTTAAGTGTTTATAAGCTGCATTATCTTTTGAATACACAGTTCAGTAAGCAATACCCATTTATCAATACATTTTTAAAAAGTTACATGCATTAATTAATGACAAAAGATGCAGAAAGTGGTATATCAGATGAACAAACATAACCTACCTCACTGCCTTCCTTTATATTGCAAACTAGTTAAAATAAGGACATGCTCTTAAAATGAGCAAAAATTAAAACTGAAATCAAAAGCCTGGAGTAAAGAGAATTTGTTTATATAATATTTTTCGTGCTAACTAAATTTAAGTGCCTACTACACAGCATCTTGCAAATTAAATATTTTTCACAACCCCAGGTGGTTGAGAAAAAATTGTATACCTTTATAATACAAATATAAGCCTTTTAATATAATAATGCCTATATTTAAAGCGCGCTTTTGAATTCCTAATTCATGATTAAGATGCTGATGGAATGGCATTACCTACAATCTTTTCTGCTAAGTACATTATGCATTGCTTTTCCTCTATTTCCACTTCACAAGCTTGCCTCTTCTTTGTGGAGGTAAGAATTACCCCGGAAGCCACGGATGACTACATTCTAATTAATATTTTAAAAAGTTTATTCCTGTTTTCACCTTCTAAAATTGAATTTTTCACACATTTTCTAAGGTCAGTCTTTCTAGCAGTCTGGTTGGCAGAGTTTACATCTGACAGTAACAATTATTTATTATCATTCTTTTTTTTTATTATTATTATTATTATTACTATTATTATTATTATTATTATTATTATTATTATTATTATTATTATTATTATTATTATTATTATTATAATTTACTATTATTTATGTACTTATCAGTGTATTATACTTGTTTCAGGTAAAGAACTGACTATGAGGTTCCAGAAAATATCACATGGTGAACTGCTATGTTGGAAGATGCACATATATTACTTTTTGTGAAGATTAGTATGGTCTTAGGAGTGCCTCGAGGTTGTTAAAAATAAAACTCTTTGTTATTAGGAGGACTTTAGTAGAGCATGGTGCAAGTGAAATGCTTAAGTAGTACTATTCTACCTCGTAAAACAGTAATGAAAATTGCAATTAATTTAGAGTAATTTTTATGCTTTACATGAGAATGCAGAAGTATTTCACCAAGCACATTTTCAAATATTATTGTTATAAAAATAAACATAATAAATCCCAGGACAAAATATCAAACCTTAAGCCTTATAAAAGGCACATTTCCGTATTAGGTAAGAAATTTCAGAAGCTCTGTTCTGTGGTTTGGAGACTAAGACAATGTTCTCATACATAGTTGTCAAATTTGCTATAATATTACAAATACATTTACACCATTTTTAGATACAGATCATTCTATGGATCTTGCAATCATAGTATCAACAATGACTTTAAAATTAATTATATGTACACCTATTATAATTTCAGATAAATGACTTTTAAACAATTTGAGATTATTCCATTAAATTTTACAAATAAGTAATTTATTAAAAAATGTTTTATTTAAAAATTTAGATTTTTTTACAGAAAGAACTCCACCATACTTAGTAAATTAATAAGATCATACAATAATTTATATTTAAATAGTTACGTATTACACACTGTCTAAAATAGTGTAAGATTTTTGGAATTTTAAATGATATGGCTTATAGAATGCAAAATATTAATGTAATTCCTCAGTTTCTGTATATGACCTAATTTTCTCTGTCATTACAACAATAATTAATAGAACAGTTTACATGGTATGGAATAGCTAAGTTATAAAAATGTTAAGAGGAGAGTTGTGTAGAGATTAATTTTTCTAAACTGTATAAAGTCAAATGCTAATTTTGAACTAATCAAGAGCTGAAATATGGTTTAAAATCTTGATTTATATTCACAAATTCTGTTGCAATAATTTAAATTACAATAAGGAAGTTGCCATTATTTTATTTGTTGTTATTATTATTATTATTATTATTATTATTATTATTTATTTGAAAGGATGCTTTCATTCCTAAACCCCTCCCTGGTTACTACCATGTGTGTATGAGAAAAAACAGTGGAAGGGCACTAGCAATATAGTGCATTATTTGATGAAGGCAATTATTATGTAAAAGTTATAGAATAAAGAGGTATATACTAAATATTACATTGAATAGATGTATCTATTTTTACTAAATTATTGTTTGTAACATGATCACTGTTTCATATTCGTATAACTTTAAAACCTAGGTGTGTTTACTCTGTTAGGAAGAAACGAATAACACCCGATTAAAACCCATTACCACCTAATTAAAACTCTTTAAATGTTGCATAGAAAATATTGAATTATTATCCTTTTTATATATTTGAAGATAATATGATTAATTTTTGAGGCTTTATGTGATGTATGCCACTAATCTGATGCATAATATTTATGATGAAAAATGAATGTTAAGTTTAGCACATAATTTTTTCTCTACAATGGTTCTTTGGAGCCTTATCACAATGTAATATGATTTCAAGTATCGAAATTTGTTTTTAATCAAAATAGAACTGATAGCGTGAACCTTTATATGGTTTAATTTTTTTTCTCCATACATTTGTAATTTTGGTTTCAGAACCAAAGATTTTCAGGAAATATTGACATTAGCACTTAGTGTTTAATAAAATCAAGAAAAATTATGGACCAGTGTTTAATTTTCACTGCAGAAAAATGAATAGTTCAGAATACCTAGTACCTCATAACATATAGCATTTTCATAAATGTTTATTTGCCACCTTTATTCATTTCCTTCTCACACTGCTCCATGTTCTTGTATTTTACTGTAGTTATTTACTATTACATGTATGAGGTGTAGCTTTGGTTGTGAGCATCTCTGTTATTTTTAACACACTAATCACCTAAGCTTAATTTCTTTTTGTTTTGTGGCTCCTTAGCTTGTTAGAAGTTTAGTTCAGGCCGTTCAGTGACCCAATTATTTGCCGTACAAGTTCATATCCTTCTAAGGAATGCTTAGACATTTCATATGATATCTGTAATTCCTAATTCTTTTTTTTAATTGTCACATTTATATAGCCCCATTTCACGTCTATGGTAAAATCGGGGGCTTTAACCTATGAAACAACTCGTTGATTGCAGGTTCATAAACGTTGAATTTTTTGAACATTTTATTTTCTTCACACACACACACACACACGCACACACGCACCCACGCACTCACGCACGCACGCACACACGCACGCACACACACACACACACTCTCTCTTTCAGAATCTGGGGGATGGGGAATGATTTCGGCTAAAGAAAAATTGCCCACCTCAGTTGGGAATCAAACCTGGGACCTCTGGGTGAGAAGTCAGCTCGCTGACCACTCGACCTTGTAGACAGCCAATTCCTTAAGTTATATAATTTTTCCTGGGTTTTTGTCTGCATAGCTTTAAAGTAGTATTGTATAGTTCTGTCATTAACTCTCGAAATATATTGTTTTATCATTACACTACAGTGTAATTTATTTTGGTAAATTTTTCTTCCATGCACTCTCCATTTTTAAAGACAAATAAGGAAAGGGAAAGAACAACAAATGCACAGGAATGTCTATTTGTTAAATAGGCTCTACTCAATGCTGATGACAGTTGCTGTATATGTACATTGCACTTAAAAATAAAATGTAACTGGCAAACAAACCAAGGATTCTCAAGTAAACAATGAAATAATAACGGCAAATAAAGTTTTTCTCGAGGCTGCAGTCAGATCAGAACCTTTAAAGCGGTACATAGACTTCTTGAGAAAAAACTAGTACTGCTCTGAAGATTTCTGATCTGGCTGTCAACTCGAGAAAACTGGCCGAAATCCTGCAGTGGATGGTTTGGCGAGTGAGCGGAGTAGGACGCTACTTTGGTGATTGAGCTACCGTAGTCGGACAAGTTTCTGTGCCCTGCCGTGTGAGAACACTTGGAGTCACGTCAATCGCCGGAAGTTGAATGAGAGTCCAATTTTTTAACATTGAGTTAACCATCTATTCGTTTATAGTTATCTATGGTCGTTACTAAGAAGAAGACATGGCCAACAATAGAGTTTGTTTAATTTTAGCAACCAGTTAATCATTTGTACCTAGAATTGCTAATGAGAAATGTCTGTTATACTCTCGTTTTCTGTTTCACATTTTGCAATTAGACCTGTTAGTTCGGGAGTGGGCCTGCCATTGTTTTTTATTTTTATTTTTTCAGAAAATTCAAAATTCCGAAATTTAGTCTTTAACAAATGTTCTACTGCACAGTCACAAGGACCTCTAGCTTCAGTAACACTTACATCCGTCGTTTTCACAAAAAGTTACGAGCAAAACAACACTAATGCAGATTTAAAACAATTGTCAATCGCAAAATTTAGCGGTGCATTTGACAGCTAACGGCTGGCAACTAAGCTTCTTTCCCCTTGCCACTCCAGTGGAGAATTTGGACTGTGTGTCCATCGCTTCAACTTGCATTGGAGTAGATGCACGCACACAGCATTGCTGTTCTTGCCTAGCTAGCAGAGAATTTTGGGAGCATATTTATCATTTTAACTTGCGATGAGATAGATGTGCGCGCATAATTTAACCGCACCAACTTGCGATTATTTTGTATTTAGTATGATGACATACAAAAATGCTGACTATTTGGAAGTTTCTTAAGAGTCGTTTTGAACCCTATCAAGTTTGGTACACCAGCAGTGTATGCGGTGTAAAGGAAAATTTACCACTGGAATTAAGGTTTCCACGAAATGCTCTGCTTCTTTCAGTGAAGAAGTAAGTTTATTTATAGAAGGATGCACATTTTTGGTGCACCGGTTACAGCAGTCCTTATTATTGCATTAAATACAAAGTTAAAGATTTGAAGCTTTCTCGGTGTTGGTTATTAATGATGACTGCATGCAAGTTAAAATGGAGTCATGAAAATCCAAGCTTTCGGCCATCTTAAGTCTGTGGTCTTCCTCAGGGAACAATGTCACATATTTTGAAGGATTATTCACATGTTACTACATATAAAAGATACCTAAGGCATTTGCTAACTGAAAATTAAAGGTGATATACTGGATTCGATCCCAGGCTTTGTTAATGACATATGAGGAGAGCAAATGTACAAAGCAAAAAACATGCAACAGTGGTTAGCAACCAATGACCCACAGTTCGTCACTGCTGCTGACTGGCCTAGTGGAAGTACGATCCTCAATCCATTGGATTATTCTTTGTTGCAAACTAGAGGCAATAGCTTGTCAAAAGAGACACTGCAATACTGAGATGCTAAAAAACAAGAAAATTCCACTGGACACAATTTGTGCAGCTGTTGACGAGTAGCCTCAATGTCTTCGCTGCTGTGTTGCCGCACATGGTGATCATATTGAATAGGAGTATTTTCATTTTGTAGCATTTTTTGTGTTCTTTCAGAATATAAATATACTAATGGATTTGCAGTTTTATTTAGTAATATATTCATTTAAAGTACTGACAGTATGGTGTACTGCGTGAATATGTGGTCTAAAACATTGCATCATATGGCCCTTCAGAAATTGGTTCCTGCTTATTGAAGTATGTAATATAAATCAAATAATAGCGTAATTTTGGCTTTATATTGTTGTACATCAATTGAAACTGTTGATCATAAGTTTCTTGTGCCTGGTCAAATGATGCTGAGCTTGCTCGCACGAGAGGAAGAAAACTCTGATGTGTTCCATTCACATAACTTTCTCTATATCTCTGCAACATTTATTGTTAGAAACCTTATGCTTATAAGTACTTCATGCTAATCAAGAAAAAATTAGCAGAAATAGTCTTATTACTTGCTTCCTTGTAAGTAGGAGCAAAATAAAGGAGTACCATAGGCTAAATTGATAGTCAAAAGCTGGTTGCTATGTGACTGAAGTTCCTTTGTTTCTATGGACAGAAGTTGACAAATTCCTATATGAAAAAAGTATGTTTTCTAAAGTATGTTCCAATATCAAGGAATGTCTCAAAAACAATCAACTCCACGAAAAAAATGTATATAACATAAATTGTGTGTTTTAATGTGCTCTACATTTTTTTGTGTAGTAAGATTTGTTCCATCTCTTACGATTTAGCAGTTGTGCAAAATTTCGTAAAATTCATCCACAGTAGTCTTAAGAGGCCACTGCCAGAAAATTCAAGATATACATTTTATTTGTGAGCTAAATATCTTTAATATACAATATTTTAATCAAAATCTTTAGAGCTATTTTTGAGAAAATCAAACATTTCGAAAAATGTTCCATGTAAAGCATAGTTGGAGGTGGGGGGATTTTCTTGTCGCATACTTGGAAGATACCAAACTTAAATACTTAAATGGCCTCTTCGTTGTTGAGCTATGCTGCGCGTGCGCGCACACGCACGCACACATGGACATTTTTCCATTTTTGGATTCAGGGAGTCTCAAAACATGTTTTTCCATTGAAATCTCAGTATCGAATTTTTGGGTGGAATTCAATACCTTCTCTATACACTATGTACATAGTAGGTATAGATAAAGTAAAAAGAAAACCCAGTTTACATTTGTGTTACAGGATTGGCTAAAGCTGGTAGAAAATTCCAGGATAACATTTCATGTGAATGAAATGCTGAGAGATTATTTTCTTTCTACAGAACCAACTGTGGAACTTCTGATTAAGAAAAAAATGTACACTGAGAGACAAACCATTTGACTGAAGATAGATGCTGTACAGAAAAGCTGCACCATGAATGAAGCTGTAACATTTTGCAAAGTGAATCTTCACTCCCATATAGGACTAGCACAATACCTGTGCATCTTCCACTTCTTCAACATGGATAAGTACTTTGGAGATAGCAAAAATTGATGACTTAATGTCTGTACTACAGTTTACTCCTTCAGTGTACCACAACTTCTGTAAAAATGTAACATCAATTCTGAATTCACCATAAAACCAACCATGAGCTCTGTACTGCTTTCACTTCTCTATAAGCACAATGTAGCTGAGGTGGCTGGCTTCAAACATATAGCAGCCAGAAATTATGCCTGCAAAGTGACTACCAGTGACTATGGCTACCAGTCATACGTTTCTGGTGACACACTCAACCGTTACTACACTAGCTCTAACTACTGTGGATAGAGCGTACTGCTCTTACTCTGTGCAGATATGGTGGCTGCTGGTGAACTATTCCAACTATATGATCTCCCACAGGGTTTATAAGAACGGTTCACAGACATTGTGAGTGAGTTTGTTGTTCATCACTTGGAAGACGACATAGTGATTGCATCGAGGGGAAGACAAGCTTGGTACCATCTTGTATTTGAGGTAACATTTTTGACATCTAAATTGCTGTTGGGTGGTAGGTGAATTTTTATATATAACTTTCGGTTTTTGTATGGACAAAGTGGTGATTTGTTTTAAGGTTAATTTCTCCTTATGTTTTTTAATTTTTTGGTCAATGATGTCTGGGTTAAAACCATTGGCTGAGGCTATATGTCTTAGTTGGAGGTATTCTGTGTTATACTCTTCTCGGTCAAGTGGGATGCTGAGGAGTCTGTGTACTGAGCTGTTGAAGACTGCCTCTTTATGAGGTTCTGGGTTGAAACTATTCTGTTTTATGTAATTGTCTGTATGTGTGGTTTTCCTGTAGATGCCATAAGTGATCTTTTGTTCTTTCCGTGTTAGTTTTAGGTCCAGGTATGGTAGCATTTGGTCTTTTTCTGTTTCCATTGTGAATTTTATGTATCTGTCCTGTAGGTTTAGTAATTTTAGAGAGTCTTCTGCTAATTTTTTGGGGACCACCGCAAAAACATCATCAACATATCTAAACCATTTTTTTAATATATTCGGAAAACTGGAGGTTATATGTACTTCAAGTCGTCCCATGTACAGATTTGCTAAAAAGGGCGAAAGTGGGTTACCCATCGCTAAGCCTGATGATTGTCTGTAAAATCTACCATTGAACTGGAAATAATTCTGATTGATGCAAAGTTCTGTTAAAGTATGGAAGTCTTCTATTTCTTTCTGGTTTAAGCCTATGCCCGTGAGCCATGCTTTGAAGGTTTCAAGTAACTTGTCGACTGGGATGCTGGTGAATAATGATTTCACATCAAACAAAACCAACAACTCATTGTTTGAAACTTTGTACTCTTCTAGATGTTTTATTAGTTCTATGGAGTTTTTAATGGAAAGGTGGTTGTGTTCCGGGAAGCTATTGAATTTGTTAACTAACCACTTAGATAATTTGTAGGTTGAAGAGTTTATGCAATTGACTATTGGTCTCATGGGTTTGTCCGATTTGTGGATTTTTGGCAAAGCATAAAGACGTGGTAGAGTTGGGTTTGCTTCTTTCATTTTGAATTTTTCTAGTTTAGGTATAACTTCTGTTCTTTCTATTGTACGTTTTAAGGATGTTATCAGTGTGTTTAATGGGTTTTTACTTATTTCTGTATATTCTTTATTCTCTAAAAGGGTTTCTACTTTTGAAATGTAACCTTTTTTGTCCATTATGACTGTTGTGTTTCCCTTATCTGCTTTTAAGAAAACTACCGGTTTTTTGTTTAAGGACCTGATTATTTGTTTATGTTTGTTCTTCTGTATTTTTGTGTCTTTGATTTCCTGCAGTATAGGTGCAACTTCTTTCTTTATTGTTAATTGATCGATCTGGTTTAGTTCTTTTGTAGCTATTTCTATGTCCGCTATATAATCTTGTACGTTGGTCGAGAATTGAGTGCAAGTTTTGAAGCCCTTGTTTAAAAATGTCATTTCTTCGTATTTGAAGGTTTCTTCCGAAAGATTTACTACGTTCACATTAGTTGGTTTGTTTGACTGTATATTGAGTTGGGTTTGGTTTTTCCGCGTCGTTTTGCTGATTAGTTTCTCCAATTTCTTTTTAAGTTTCAATGTTTTTTCGTGCACTATTCTATTGAGTTTTTCTAAAAGATTTTGTTGAATGTTTTTCCAAATGATGTCCCCTACATTTTGCGAAAGTTTCATATGTGACGCGTATAGCTGGAGTTCTAATTTATTTAGCGTCATTGACCAAAAAATTAAAAAACATAAGGAGAAATTAACCTTAAAACAAATCACCACTTTGTCCATACAAAAACCGAAAGTTATTTATAAAAAATTCACCTATCACCCAACAGCAGATAGTAAATTCAAAAAAATTTTCAAGAAATACAATATAAGTTTAGCTTCAAGTAATCAATTCAACATAAAAAATGCATTGAAAACAGACATTAAAGACCCCATACCTATAAACCAGAGATCAGGCATCTACAGAATTGACTGCAAGGACTGCAAATCATGTTACATTGGCCAAACAAAAAGAAGACTGGAAACAAGGCTAAAGGAACATTTCAGACATATCAAACAGAAACAAACAGATAAATCGGCAGTAGCATACCATTTTTGGACATCACATCATGAAATACAAAATGACATAAAATTGCTAAAACCTGTAAACAACCCAGCAGAACTTACAGTTTGGGAGAATATTCTCATTACACAACAAAAAGACCAACTGATGAATTTTGAAATACCGCCACATGATTATGAACTTCTACTGAGAACACCAGATGGCTCCACCGTAATAGACCTCAGAGCACAAATTCCAGCCATCAGTCGGACTTCAACTGAAGAAGAGGGCAATTGCCCTCGAAACATATGTTTTGAACATAATTACATATAAGTGAGGTGAGTGTTACTATTCCGACTCATTTTCAACTATCACATTGATTAAAACTTCACTTGTCTCAAACTTCTGAGTTATTTAATTTTAATTAAAATGATCTATGTGGTTCATCCCTTCCAAAAATAATTTCAGAACCAAAAGATTCTGTAGCATTAAGTGATAAAGAATGCTATTCTGATACCCAGAAGGGACAAAGATTTTAATAAAAGTGAATAAATGGAAAGTCAGTATTCATTAATTACACAGGAATACAAGTGACTTTTATGGTACAGCCATTTTTAAGTTATAATGGTGTAAGCTAATTTTGTTAATTTTATTATCAATGAAATCTTAAACCTAGAACATTTTTCTGCTTAAACTGAGTAGCTCTTTTAAGTGTTTTTGTTTCATTTCTTGAAGCCCATGACTTTACATAAACATTAAATTGTTTAAAGGCAATTTTCTTAGAATATACTAAATGTTACTTATACCGTTACAGTTTTTACCCATTCATATTATACCATTGCTTACAAATCTGTAGATGACAGTAACAATCTGTATTAGGATCAATATTAATTCTCTTACTTTGAAGGCTAAAATTATGAAGAAAAAAAGAGAAAAAGAAAAAAAAAAGGGGGGGGGGAAAGAAGTATTTTGTTTGAATCACAATTCCATTTGGGTCATGTAACGACAATATTTGTGACATTTGAAGTAAGTTTAGTTTTGAAATATCTCCCATAGTTTAAGTGTAATTCATTTTTGGCTTTTCTTGTAAAATTGTTCTTTTTGGACATACTCCTCAAAAAACTTATCTTTATCTCTAGTACAGCTTTTCTTACTTTTTTGTGATATTATTTATCTATGGCATAAACAAGCAAAATTTATTTGAAAGACATAGAAAACTTCACTAATATGGCATTGCTGATATGAAATGTGGAAGATTTTCTTGACTTGGGTACACTTGGGGATGAGGTCAATATCACTTGGAATATTTAGCTTTATTAAATGTTCTCATTTTTACATGCTAGAAGGTTTTTTTTCAGATAGTTTATTCTGTTCATTTTATTAGTAGATGAACTTTATTAATTTTGTCTGACTTTGTTTATTTTATGGTTTGCTGTCTAGAAATTATATGCCACTATGATTTTATTTTTCTTTGACTTTGTTTTGGGCCACAAACCAATTTGAAGTCTTAATTATAAATACTCTCATAATTCCTGAAGTTTATTTTATGAATATCTGGAATATTATTATGGAAGTTTATCCTATAGTATTTCTTGATGGGAGTCAAACTAACGTTTGCGCTGTAAATAGTATTTTTGATTCACAATGTATCTGGAGATAAAGCGAGACATTTTTGAAACCTCTCTTTTTCATTATTTTCTGCACAATATTGGGCTATTGTATCAGTTTTCTGTTTGGGCTTCAGGAATTTTCTGTCTATATTGTGTTACTGGAAAAGAATAACTTATGCAACTTCTATGATGTATCAGATAAAATTTTGTCCAGGTTGGATATGAAACAGTTCTCATAAGATGAAAATTCTGACATTATAATTTTACACTTTTTGACTTTTGAATCCTTGAATTGTATGTCATATAGCCTCCCACCGAAAAAAAAAAAAAAACAAACAAACAAAAAACAAAAGGTTTCAATTTTATAGCAAGTATGTTATAAAATTCTGGTCAATCATGGTTTTTGTAGAAAATGTGATGGTACTTAAGCAATTTTCTCATTTAAAGTGTACAGTATATTAGTATAAACTCCTAAATATTGTAATACATGTTTTATTTTGGCATTGGAAATACATTATAAAGCATACTGCATGTTTGGAATAGCTTTATTGTTTATCTGTTTACATATGCATATTTGTTCTTCAGAATGGCAAAATAAAGTGAAGGTAAATGTTAAAGCCATACTATGCTATAATCTTGTTTTACAAAAAAGAAAGAAAGAAATAGTAGCAAACTTGACAAAATATTTACACTGATACTTTCTTCGTGATGCAGGAGTAGCGAGTTTGCTTGAGAGTTCCAAGTTCATGTACCATTTGGGACTGGATAAGCTTTTTTTTATTTTTTTATTTGATGAGATATACCAGGAAATTGTCATCTCAGTGGATCCAGGATCATTTGAATACCATTTCTGCAGACTGAGTTGCTGAAAGGAATGTTAAAAAAATACCTGCTACAGTTTTGGGATAGTATAAAAAAATTATTTCAATAACATAAATGCTTAATGTAAGAAGGCAATGTTCTTTAAAATGTTTATTCATTAGTTATCTGAAGATTGGAACAGGATTCTTTGAGGAGTGCAACACTTTTAAAAGCTGTGCTGAGTGTTCATTTCAAAGCCAGTCATAATGACATTGTTTTAAGTCAGTTTTTTGAAGTGTGTATAAGCTCTAAGGGAAGGACTTAAACAAAGAAAAAAATAAAGCACATTCTAATATGCAATAAAAAGTATGAAATAAAATAAGAAATCAAACATGTTAACATTTCTTGCACAAACCAATTGTTCATTCATTCCATTTCATACTAAACAAGCAGAGTGTGAAAGAGGTTTCTGGAGGACAGGTGCCATACAGACTGTTGTTTTGATGTGTCATGTTGTTAGACTGAATGCCTTGTTTACTCTAACACACAAGTCATATGTCTTTACAGAAGTACTAAGCATATTGAGTTCTATGCTCAGTAGCAAGACACACATTGAATTGAACACACAGTAGAAAACATTTTACTATTTATATGTGCAAATATTTATACAAGAATCAATCACAATTTAAATTTACAATTAAAGTTGGAAATCCAATTCCTGAAATAACTTGTAAATAAATGTGAATTTTGTTGATGAATTGAACTGTAGAGTTCAACAGTTTAGCAGCATGAAGAGACTTCTTTTGTAGGCAAAATTGGTAACATTACAATGGTAGATGTAAGCAACAATAGCTTTTAATTGTTTTATAATGACCTAAACATCTTGTTCAATGATAGTTGTAATCTATCTTGTATTTATTAACACTGCTATTTTTTTGCATTTAATAAAGAATGTTGAGGTAAATCAAACAAGACATGAAATAAAATAATTTAAATGGCAGTAAATGCTGACATCTATGTTATTATTTAGTATGTACAGAAAATTGAAAAAAGAATTGCTATTCATGTAATTCAGTGCTTAAAAGATAATCCCTGCCAGCAGGGAGGCATTATTAACAGGCCAACACTTTTAAAATTGATATAGGGGAAACAGTTTCAGGTACTTAGGGGACATTTAAAGGGAAAATTCACATTTACAACTGGAGTATACTGTAGCATTTCCTTTGATACATTAACATTACAAAGTTATGTACACAACATAAAGCAATTCTTGCATAAAAATAAGACTGTCTAGTTCACAAATGTTTCTAGAATGATAAATATAAGTTCACAGAACTCATTCTTCTTGTTTCATTTGAGAAGAACACTGTTTCACTAGTGCTTTTCTTTGGCTAAATTATTAGTTTCACTACATTCGTGTTACTGGAGGCAGGGCCATGTTTATTAATTATCAAGTGGTTATGCCATATACTATATTACTTTTATCACTCAAATAAGTACAAAGTTACTCACTTTGGCACAGAAAGGAATTTAAACACACCAAGAATATTAATTTGAATTCTTCAGATTTCAAAAGTAAGAGCTGAAATGTTAACGTTAGTTACGTTAATAATTTATATCTGAGGTACTATTGAACATATAGTTTACTCAAACTGACGTCACAAACAAATACACAACTTTGTAACACTATTTACTGTCACATAAAGCCAAATTTCACATTTAGTGCCAAAGGAAGATTCAGCTTTAAAATGCATAATGATCCTGGCCAGATTATAGCAGCTTCTCTTCACATATACAGATGCTCATTTAGTTACATAGGTGATATATTTTCCATGTGTTTGAAAGACTTCTTGAAGCTACTGAACTAACCAAACAAAATCATACATTTTCAACAGATGACTTGTTTTCCTTGACCTGAGAGCAAGGTTAGCTGAGCAACAACTTTTAAGCAACTAGTAAATTGCATTTAGATAAAATCTGAGGAGTGAATAACTGTATCAACACTTGACAGCAGTAAACAGATCATTGATATAGTACTTAAAAGTCTGGGACCAGGACACTTAAAGGTTAGCATGAAACTTGCTCAGCAAAAATATGAGATAAACCTTCAGGAGATGTATTTATCACTCCTGAACACATCACAGGTTCAAGAGCTTCAGGAAACACGTCAGCTTAGCCCCAGAAAATAAGTTTAAGATACAGAAATTACTTTGAAATAACTTGAAACCACAACATTTGGTATTTATTGAATAAATTATTTAGAATGGAATAAATTTAGCTTAGACAATAGCAGTAGAGAGGTTTAGAAAGAGTGCATAGATGTATAAAATATACATTTGTAAACAAAAAAATTTCTGGTCCAGCATTTGTGAAATTGTTCCATAAACCATAGTGGTAATCTTGTGCAATCATTAAAGTGTGGGAGAAAGTACCCAAGTGTACCTAACAGAATAAACATATTAATTTTAATTTGTTGCCTCAAGCAAATTCACAATATCAGCTTGCAGCTTGAATCTTTGGATATATGGTGTTGGTGGAAACAAATGTTCCAAGATAGTGAACATTTTAGTGGTATCAATGTAGCAAATGAGAATTCAATATTCTTCATCTGAATAATTACATCAAGAAGCCTCTCCCAAATATAATTAAGTATATCTAGAGAAAGAGCTGCAGGATTCCAAGTGATATTCTGTAGCTCTTTGCTTGCATGGAAGAAAACCTCATAAGCTCACTGGGCAGATGCTGACTATATGACTGCACAGCCTATTATATATAGATAAAAGGGTGAGCTGATAAAGGTGCAGCAGTTTGTGAGTATGTAAGCAACTTGTGGATATATGACACTCTTCACTTGAGCAATCAAGATTTCATGCAAGGCTGCTGCTGCTGTAAGAACAAAAATTCGTTGACAAGTAATGCATCATTTCTTTGTTGCTATTTAGGATGTGCAGCACTAAAATCTTGATCATGTTGCCAGCTCTTATTCCAACATAGAGGTTACAAATATTTTGTTTCTTAATGATTCTATTAATTGCCATGATCAAATCAGCACTGCCCCAGTTGGAGTTGTTTTACATGACAGAAAATCTTGTTATTTTTACACACACTTAAAAACCATTGATCTGGGCTGAGTTTGAACCCATGACCTTGGGAATAGAAGGCCTCCAGACTGATCCGAAATAATGTTGTTGTGATATAACCAAACTGCAACATGGTACATATACAGTAATAGTGTTTAATAAAGCTAAGCAAAAGATTCATGAGGAGGAGCATTTCATTTGGATGTAACATTAGCATGATGAAAAATGCTATTAAAGAATCTTGAACATTATTCATACTTTCAATATTTGAATGTGGCATCAAGAGTGAATGAAAAGAAGCTGTTAATTTAGTAGCCAGTCATACTTTCTTCATTTATCAGAGATTACTTCTAATATGGAATGGCATTCAAATGGTCAATTGATGAGTCTTCAAAATTATGATGACATTAAGAGTTGGCTTGGGAAGTTCCTGAGTAATTATTTAATATTGCTCACTGGATATCAAATTGGAGGAATGGGTTGGTGAACCATGATGTACATTCTGCTGTGATATAATAGTGATTTTTTGTTCTGAAACAAATACAAGTAATGTTTTAATGTTTATAATTGCCATGACTCTGCAATTACTTAGCAAATAAAATCAGAAGAAAGAGGAAAACAATCAAGAACAGTGGTGAAACATTAACTAGTCACTGAATGAATGCCATTTTCTCATGGAAAAGAATGCCTGCTAGGCCAAAAACCAACAACCCCATTGCTTCAACAGCAATAACAAGAAATCAGAAATACCTTTAAAATAAAAAAAAATATGTCTTTACTAGTCTTAACATCCATTTGGGATTTGACAAAACAGTGCTGGTCTTCTTAAACCACCTGTGGTCAAGTCTGGAGTTCAAAAATTTCCAAATTTTCAAAGATAGACAAAATTATTGTAATGACGATACATTTGAAAATTGCATTGTTTTTTGGCAAAATGAAGTGCGGTAGAAGCAAATTATGGTGAATGTTCCTTATGTTAACAGTTGTAACAGCACAGTTGTTTTGTTTAGACAAATGACAAATGAGGGCTGTATTCCATTTTTATATTCTGCACATCTGTATCATATATACATTACATTATTACATTACACACACACACATGCACCCACACACGCATGCATGCACGCACGCACGCACACTTCTGGCTATATCTGGCTTGTGTAAAAACATGATCATAGGTGTAGTACACCTACATTCATAGGTGTAGTGAAACTGGGTAGTTTCAGGGCCTTGTATTTTATTAAAAAGAAGAATGATTTAGTCATATACTGCCTCAAATCTTCTTGTATAAGTAACATTGCCATTGGGGAAAATGCACATTTATGAAAAATTCCAAAATTAATTCAGTCTTTTGACATGTGGTGATTGTAATGGTAATGAGTAGTGTTCACAGTGAGAAAATGTTCACAAAGGTAGGAGAGACACTGAAATCGTCTAAAAGCAGAAAAACATAAGAAAGCTGCACATAATTTCATCTTAAAATATTGCAGTTTACTTCAAAACTATGGTTTATAGTTTCTAAATTTTCTACTCCTTACTCAATTATATACAGCCATGAATAATGGTTACCTGCTTTCATTTACGTTTAGAAGAGAGCCTTTAATTTAAACTTTTTGTGAAATCTCCACTCGCTCACTACTAGAAAAGGTTTTTGGCCATGTAAAAATGAACAATAGCTTGAAACATTATAAAGCATGTAATAAGTTATTTCTGGAAGACAAAAAATGGTAACAGTCAAACAGCTTACATGAAATGTCCTGGGTGTCTAGGTGATCTGGGTTTGAAACAAAGAAAACAGGCATTTGTCCTGTATTTGTTCTTTAAAAAATTGGAGAGCCTTAACCTATGCTATAAAACTGCTTAGAAGGAGCATGCTAAATTGTTTCATATTTGGAAAAAATTAAAAGTAGGTAATTATATCATTATTTAATATATTTGGTGCTTATTTCCTTTTAGTTTCTAATATAATAGTGTTACTCCTATATGGGTGGTAGCTGGTGCATTCTAAATTATTATGGAACTCAAACTAAGAGTAACATATCCAAATTTTTCTATACAGTGAATCTTTATTCATGTATAAAACTGCAAATAACTTCCTATGTGCCAACTCGGTAATAAATCACAAAAAAAAATATTCTCTCCTGCAAAACAAGATGAGTCAATCATATATTGATAGAATCAGTTAACTCTACCAAATATGGAATAAAAAATATATTACATCATACCACAAAAATATACAACAGTCTCCTGCTTAACATCAAAGAATCCCATAACTTACCCCAGTTTAAAAACAAACTCTTCAAATACCTACTTGAGCAATACTGTAATTCCTAAAAATTTGTCAACAGAAAATCTATATGGTGTTTGTTGAAATACTGAATTAAGTTTAATTGCACACCTACACAAAATAGGTTACAAAAATTATAAATATATATATATATATATATATATATATATATATATAATAATTTGTACTTATGTACTCCTTTTTATATGTGTTTATTCTTTGTATTTTACTTACTGCCTCACTAAAGGGCAACCCCTACCTAGAGCAATATGCTCATTGGGACATTCTATGTAAAGAAAATAAAGTAAATAATTTTCATGTTGTAGATGCAAATCAGAATGGTGAATTCATATATATATATATATATATATATATATATATATATATATATATAGTTCCAAGTAGCTATGATATTTTATAATTTTATATTCTATCATAACTATGCCTAATGGAGGTCAGAGCAATAATAGAAACATATTTCAGTTTCCATATAATTTAGTTTTGGGATGAGGAAATTAGATTGGACTATCTCCAGTACTTCTCCTAAGCTCAGCAATTTTGCTCATTTTTACTCGCACGCACATGCACATATAAATATTAATGAATAGAAATCAATAAGTTGTGTACTAAAACATGCTTAACCTTTAATCCCTAAACCCTTGACTTTTCTATAAAGTTTCGTAATACAAGAAGTGAATTACACTGGCTAACAGTGACAATATTCCTCTGCATGTTTCAAGTGTTTCTGACTCAGTTTTTTGTGCTGATTTCAAATATGTGATCATTTTCCTCCAAATGTCAACTGTTTGATAGTAATCTCGATTTTTATTTTCATTACTTTTCAGTTTTAAGTACATGACTGAATAATACGTATTATCGTTCTCCAAATGTTGATCGTTTTTCTTTTAGTTATTTTAAATATGACTTCTAGAAGTTACTTGAGAATTCACTGGATTATTTCTGCTATGTCTGTGGATATTACTTACATAAGTTGAAAGCAGAAGAAGTACAAAATAACACAAGGCAACAAATATTGTATAGCAAGCAGTGCTTATTTTGGAGTTTCTATAGGGGACTGGGACAAATCATGGGCTCCACATATCTGCTGCAGTTCCTGTAAATTAACTTTAGAGGGACAGCTAAGAGGATCTCAAGAATGCATGGTATTTGCAGTTCCCAGAATTTGGAGAGAGCCAACAAACCACCAAGATGATTGCTATTTCTGCATGGTTGGTTTGTCTTCTTTCTTAAATGTAAAACATTGTGGGAGACTGCAGTATTCAGATATTCCATTGTCCATTGCTCCTGTTCCACATAGGCTAGAACTTCTTAGTCCTGAACCACACATTGCCAATGAAACCTCTATGCTTGTCTGATAGTAACAGTGATTCTGACTATGTTGACAATTCAATCAGGAAGCCTCATTTTTCCATTTCAGAAGGAACTTGATGACCTAATACGTGATCTGGCTATACAAAAATCAAAAGCAGAGTTCCTCGCATCTCACCTACAAGACTGGAATTTGTTGAATACTGATTGTAGGGTTTCGAAATATAGGAAGCACCATGAAACATTTGCAAGGTACTATGAGCACGATGATTATCTCTGTTAAATCAGAAGCCTTTTTGATGCAATTGGAATAGAACACAATCACACTGAATGGCGTCCTTCCATAGACAGTTCAACTAGTAGTTTGAAAGCTGTGTTGTTACATAATGGCAACATTTATCTCTCTCTTCCTGATGGCCATTCTGTTCTATTAAAAGAGAATTAATCAGTGATAACTTGTTATTAGAAAAGCTTAAGTACAATCAGTATGAGTGGGATGTTTGTGGTGACTTTAAGATGCTAGGTTTTCTGTGGGGACTCCAGGGAGGATTCACTAAGCACCCATGTTTCATTTGTTTATGGGACAGCTGAGCAACTGGCCAACACTACATTCCAACAGTGTATGCTTCAAGAAACGAATTTGTTCCAGGAGAACATAATGTTGTACATGAACCTCTTATTGATACCAAGAAGATTTTACTACCACCTCTCCACATTAAATTGGGAATAGCAAAACAGTATGTTAAAGCTTTGGTTAAATCGTCAGATGCTTTGCAACATATTCACTCTATGTTCCCACATTTGTCTGATGCAAAAGTAATTACTGGAGTTCTTACAGGACCTCAAAAAGGACAGATGCTGGAGTCCGCAGAATTAGAACAAAAGATGGCACCAGTTGAAAAAAGTGCATAGCAAGTATTTTGTACGGTTGTGCATGACTTACTTAGAAACAGGAAGATCCCCAATTACTAAGAGTTGATTGAGAAGTTGCTGAGTACATATCATACATTAGGTTGCAGAATGTCAACTAATTTCCATTACATGCACTCATGTTTGGAATTCTTTAGACTAAATTTGGGCAATGTGAGAGAAGAACATGGAGAATGATTCCATCAGGATATGAAAAACATGAAATCAGGGCAGGTGGGATACAGGTATGAGGAGGACTGTGTTTGGAAGTTGCTGAGGTACAGTCCACAGCAACATAAACATTTAAGTTTAACATTCTTTAATTGATAGATCATATTGGGCAATGAATGAAATTAGTGAAATGTTACTCAAATGAGCTGAGTCAATAGAGCACATCATTTACACGTGCATGTTATTTCCTAGAATTGCTAGTACATGTATAATTATCAAAAGTTAAGAGACTAGCTTAAAAACACACACACACACACATGTATATATCACTACGGTTGGTGTGCAGCATGATGACCTTGAGAAACTAGTGCTTGATTGGGAAAAGAGCAATGTGCTGAAACTTTAATGATGACTATAGATGCTCACTTTTAAAGTTACCTATTGGACACCTCTACTTTCACTAGTATAGTATCATCATCCTCATCACTTCAGTTCAAACACAATTTCCCCAGGCCAAAGATTTTCTGTCAGCCAGAGAGCACCTGGAGATATGGTAATGCTTTTCTCAGTGCTTGCTGTCAGAAATTAGTCAGTGCTCTATTTGCTATATGGCTAACCATATTTACCATATGTGAAAGACAAAGTTGTTGATGTTACTGGGAGTACAGAAATACAATAAAATACTATATTATTATTACCTAGCAGTCTCTGGCATGTGTGATTGAGTTGCAGAAATGTATTACACAAAAATTAATTTCAATAAACAGTTTTTGTATTCTTTTAATTTGAGACTTTATTTTATTTTTTCTTTAGTTTCTAAGTGGTCCGAATTAGTTTTCGACGAGATGCTGAAAACTGCAAAAACCTAACTCACATACACACACACAAACACACACCCATCCACACACTGGTCAAATATGAATAATAGGTACCAAATGTGTGATACTGTTTTAGTTTGAATCACTTAGCGCCTATGTTCCCATCTTTGAAGATATCTGAATATTAAATAACTTGGGAGACAAATTATGGGCCACGAAGCAGAACACGTGGAAACATGTGAAAAGAATGTTATAGTATATGGCATTTGTTTTGCGTGTCTATACAAGCACTTCGGGTGCAGAACGTCTAATCCCTGCTGCTGCCGCTGCCTCCTGCAATACTCATTCGTCGCTCTTCAGAAGTCATATGGCGCTAACTTCCTCGCCCTCAAGAACGTCGCGGTCTGTTGAGTTGACGCGCGTCTGTCTCAGCGTGCCCACCGACCCTGCCGAGCTGCGTGCACTGGAACAGTCTTTCAACTGGGAACAGGACCCATTGTGCCTTGGTGTGACACCCCCAATACGCGCCCTTCTCCCATCGCCGTCTACATCTATATCCGGTTCTGCACTTCGTCTCTTAATCCTGCTCCCTCCAAAGCCTCCCGACCTTCCCGTGACTGACTCGTAACCGCACTTGCCGTCGCAACCGCAACACGGAGGATAGTGCGTTGTGAGAATTCTTCTGAAAGCTTCGCGGAATTCTGTGTTGAAAATGGAATATATGATAGGATTGAAGGCCGAGTTAGAGTAGCCGAGCCATGTAAGGACCTTGAACACAATCCCAGGTATGCAAGTTTTGCAGAAAGCGGCCACAATGTTCACGCAGAAGAAGGGAACCCAGCAGATGAGGAACACTCCCATGATAACGCCTACGGTGATTGCTGCTTTGTGATCGGATACGTGGTACGGCGAGGACCCAGAGTGGACGTGGATCTTGGCATGGGAAGAAGGCGACGCATCGATGGGTGTAGGGCCGGCTGTGGAGCCGAAATTTGTGGCTGTCAGCGGCCGCGTTACGGCCCTGATGTTCTTCACGTGTTTCTGGGCATACAAGTACAGTCGACAATAAATACCCAGCATCACAAACGTGGGAACATAGAAGCTGATACAGGAGGAAACCACAGCATATGTGGGGGTCAAGTCCAGAGCGCAAGTGGGGTACTCTTCATCGCCTTCCATATACACGACGGGCTCCGGCGGTCGGTGAAGACCCAGTGAAATTGGTAGGAAGGATATGAGCGCCGCCAATAGCCAGATGGCCGCTATAGAAGCAGCAGCTACTCTCCGTGTCACCCATCTCCCGTACCTGAAAAAAAATCACACAAATGCTAATAAGCAACGCCATTATTATATACTTCACTCAAGGTATCATTATAATTAAAAACTAGAATGAGGATGGTAATAAACCTCTATCTATGAGGGGCATTAGTGACTTCAACAATTTTTTTGTAAAGTTCATGCTCAGAACTAGGAATGCATCAATAGTTGTAATTCTTAAAATGGCTTGAATTTGTTATCCCTAGAAATCAAAGTAAACGGAAATTAAAGCCCCAGAATGTGTTTCTGTTGTGTATGTTCTCTACTTCTAAAACGTTTTGAGGCTTAACAAAATTAAAAACAGGGAGGGAAAGGGGGGGGGGGAGAGAGAATAAAACAAGGGTAAATCTATTTTTGTACAGGATTACAAACGCTTTTGTGTTAATGGTATATTAACGAATTTGTTTTATGTTGACTACTTAGCACTTGAGAAAAATATATCAAGTACTAATTAAAATTTAACTTAATAGAATAAGAAATGATCGGAAATGATAAATACCAGAAACATTTATTTGAGAAACATTATGTGTTAACAAGCAGTAAAGTTTTATATGTCTGTTAATCGCCGACGATGATGACGTTTCTGCCCCACATGAGGAGGGACGTCGCACTATCGACTAAGGGTCTGCCTCTGCAAGTCCACAGGCAGGCACCATCGATGCCGCCGGCTCTATTGACGCCCCCACCACTGCCGTCGCCATCACCAGCAGCAGTACTAACTTTCACTACAACAGGAAATCCAGGTCTAAGAGAAGCCATTCAGAATCTTTATTCTGAGTTCCTGAACTTCACGGTCTGATACACTCGATTTGTTTGGCAGCTGAATGCTCTCAGCGAATCTGTAAACATGGATAAAACTGGCCCTCGTTATGTGATACAATACTTTCATTTGAAAGGTCTTAGTCCAACTAATATTAAAGCTGAGCTAGATTCTACTTTGGTGGAGTCTGCTTCTTAGGTTACAACTGTGAAATATTGGGTGGCAGACATTAAGCGCAGCCGTACCAGCTGCCAAGACGAACATCGCAATGGTTGACCAAATGAGATTACCATTCCAGAAATTGTAAAGAAAATCCACAAAATGGTATTGGCTGCCCATCGACTGAAAGTGCGCGAGCTAGCAGACATTGCAAGCATTTCAAAAAGTCCTGTACATCGCATACTGGCTGAAAATTTGGATATGAGAAAGTTGTGTGCAAGGTGGGTGCCGCATTTGCTTACAATATTTCTATTGTGAGGATCGTAGGATGTTTCAGTCGAGTGTTTGGCAATGTTTCGCTGCAATAAATCTGAGTTTTTGCGTCGATTCATAACAATGGATGAAACCTGAGACAATGGAACAATCAAAACAGTGGACTGGAAGGGGAAAATCGGCTCCAAAGAAAGCGAAGGCAGTTCAATCTGTAGGCAAGATAATGGCGTCAGTTTTCTGGGACGCACGCGGGATGATTTTCATTGATATTATCTACACAAAAATAAATTATCAATGGCGAATATTATGCGAACTTATTGCAGCGTTTGAGTGATGAAATCGAGCAAAACGGCCTAATTTAGCGAATAAGAAAGTGTTGTTTCGTTAAAACAATGCACCAATTCATAAGTCCATTATCGCCATGGCCAAAATCAATGAGTTCAAGTTGGAATTGCTTCCTCATGCACCCTATATTTTTTTAGATTTAGCTCCCTCTGATTGCTTTCTGTTTCCAAACTTGAATAAATGACTTGGTGGTAGAAGATTTCCCAACAATGAAAAGGTGGAGTCTGCAGTCGATGGCAGACCCCGATAGTTCTCACTATAGACACGGTATCGAAGTTATTACACATGGAAAGGCGTATCGAGCTGAAAGGAGACTATGTAGAGAAATAAAGATGTTTTTCCCCAAACTTATTGTGCTTTCTTTGTTAGGTGGGGTACATCTGGGAGAGCCCTCGTAGAGGTGGAGATATGCAAAGAATATGAAGAGCTGTGTCTCTGTCATGTTTTGCATAAGCTGGTAGAGCATAAGATATGGCTGATATATACCCAGATAAATACGACAAAAAATAAATTAAACGAAGTCAAATCATACCAACCTACAAGAAAATATTAACAAAACATCTGATGTATTCTATTGAAATAATTTCTCTAGCTATTCTGACGAAAGGTTTTACTTTTATCTACATCATGCTAATCGAGATAAGCATCAGATTTAGTCTTATTGCTAGTTTCCATGTAAGTAGAAGGGAAATAAGGGAATATATTATCCTAAACCAATAGTCAACTTTTTTAAAAGCTGGTCTGTATGGGAATCAATTGCATGTTCAGTTCGCTTTGAGAAAAGTTAGGTAGTTTAAAATTCAAACAAATAACAAAACATATTTCGAAAACGGTCAACTCTACAAGAAAAACGCACTTGACTTAAAGTTACGTATTTTAACGAGATCAACATATTCTGTGTTGTAAAATTTTGTCTATCTCTTACAGTTTAACCGTTGTGCAAAATTCTGCAAAACATCCAAAATAAAATAACTCTTCGGAGGCTATTCAGAAAATTTAAAATACACATTTTATTCGTGATGTGTATATGCAATTTTAATCAAAATCGTTAGAGCCATTTTTGAGAAAAACAACATTTTCAAAAACATTTACACGTAAAGGCTAGTTTGTAGTGGGAGCATTTGTTTGAAACTCTTCATGGCGCAACCTTGTAAGCTACTAAACATAAATACAAAGTTTGGTTTTTGACGGTCTTTTCGTTTTTAAGCCATGCCGTACACAAACACACATACCTTTTTCTAAAAAATCTGATGTATTTAATTCACATAACTTTCTTTGCATCTCCGCAACAATTATTGGTATAAAGCTTATTCTTCTTTTTACTTCATGCTAATCGAGAAAAAATGAGCAGAAATGGTCTTATTACGTGCCTTCTTGCAAGTAGAAGTGAAATAAGGGAGTACCATAGGCTAAAGCGATTGTCAATTCATTCAAAAGCTGGTTAGTATGTGATTGAAATTCTTTTGTTTGTTTAGACAGGAGTTAACAAATTCCCATATGAGAAAAGTATAGACATTTTAAAACTGAAACCAATAACAAGGAATATCTAACAACGGCCAACTCCACAAAAAAAAAAAAGTATATAACATAAATTGTGTGTTTTAACGAGATCTACATTTTTAGTGCAGTAAGTTTTCGTACATCACTTACGGTTTATCAGTTATATAAAATGCGTAAAATTCATCCAGAATAAATATGTCTTTAGAGGTTATTCCCAAAAACTTCAAGATATACATTTAATTTATCATGTAAATAACTTTAATATACATATATTAATCAAAATTGTTAGAGCCATTTTTGAGAAAATCAAAATTTTTGACATTTTTTCCAAATAAAAGATAGTTGGGTGTGGGGGGATTTTCTTGAAAATCTTCGTGTGGTATCCTTGGAAGATACTGAACATAAATACCAAGTTCGGTATTTATCGGACTTTTCGTTTTTTGAATTATGCTGCCCACAGACACACACACGGATATTCTTTTTTCTAAAAATGCTATTTTTTTGGATTCAGGGGGGGACTCAAAACATATTTTCGGTGAAATCTCGGTATCGAATTTTTGGGTGCAATATAATTCTTACTCTTTACACTATGCATATACTACATGTAGAGAAAGTAAAAATCTGATGTGTTCCATTCATATGGATTTCTCTACATCTCTAACAAATTATTGTAATAAGCCTATTCTCCTATCTCCTTCATGCTAATCGAGATAAACATTATCAGAAATGGTTTTATTACTTACTTTCTTGTAAGTAGAAGGGAAATAAGGAAATATACAAAGCTAAACGGACAATCAAATATGGTTGTTATGGGACTGAAACGGATTCTTTGCATGGCCAGGAGTTGATAATTCCCATATGAGAAAAGTTTAAGTACATATTTTAAAACTGAAACCAATAACAAGGAATATGTCGAAAACAGTGACATAAATTGTGTATTTTAATGAGAAATGTTTATCTTCATCAACGTGATGTGCTTTTTAAGGAGTAGTTGGCAAAATGGATAAAGAAAACCTTGTGAATCAGCTTGAATGTATACAGAAATTCGCTGGTGTTGTCATTCTTTTATAATTATCTTCTATAATTTGTCAGAAAGGTTAACTAGATTGGGTCCTCGTTAGACATTGGAGAAACATAGGCAACCGAGGAAAACTCAGACAATATACATATTATTTGCTTGGGCTTCTAATTGAAACAAATTGTGGTTTTAACGAGATTTAGATTTTTTATGCAGTAAACTTGAAAAAAAAATTGTTTCCTTTCGCCCGGTTCCTCAAGAACATTTGGGGGTTTGTATGTGAACTTTGCTCGACAATACCATCTTCCTTTATGTGAGCTGTTGCATGTTAATGCTTCTCTTTGCCTTGGTGTTCAATGTTTACCTCGGTCAGTGAGTGCTCCGGGAGAAGTCAGTCGTCTCTTGGAGCTAGACAAGGGAAGTATTATGTGCTGTGTGCTCCGTGACCCAGGACCCGAATGGATAACCGAATTTTACCTTCGAAAAGGTTTGCCTCACGCAAATGTAATTGGTGGGGTTTTCGGGCAGTGTCTTTTCCTTCTTTCAATTCAGGGATATAATGTAGCGGGTACAAATTTTATAGGGAATGCAGAAGTTGTTGCTGGGTTATCTTTTCATGTGAGTGAGAATATAGACAAATTTATACAAACCTTGGGCATACGGATTTCTTCGGGCAATTCATACCAGTATTTGTGTTTTGTACCCATATTTATGACGGGTTTAATGGGGAGTGTAAATGAGTCCGACCTAGATGGCTGATGGGGCTTACTGGGTAATTTTAATATTGTATTGGGGTGAAATTTAGGAATTGCAATTCGTTTGTTCTGTTTTAAGAATTAAAGTAATAGTATTATTTTTAGAAAGTTTCGAATTGCAAGGGTTAATGGGTGGGGATTTTTTTTTTTTTTTGTGCAATGTCAAATTGTGGTTTGTATTTGTTGAATAAATACAAACTCTGGGCTAATTTTATAGCATGTATGAATCCAATGAACTGTGAGAAAGATGTATATAGAGTGTGGCTCAGTATTTGTGTGATACCTTATGTAATTTAATTTTTAGTGGAATTTTACTACAGTTATAGGCGAGCAATTTCTCATAACATTCACATTAGGGATGCCTATTCTTGGGAGTCATTTAATAGCTACCAGACGAAATTTAAGATTAAAAAGTTTTTTAGATCACAAAGTGAAATGCGGTATTCCGTATGATATTTACGCATGTATAGATATCGACTTTCATCCTGTTCTGATGGATTAATTAGAGGTACTCCAATATTTTAAATTGTGGGTTGTGCTTGCGGCATTTTAGGTACTAATGCCTGAGGCTGTAAAAATTAATAAAAGGAAAATTTAAGTAATGATTTGGTGACGAAAGTGCTCTCCTATTGGTGAACTTGTTTTCCATCTGCTTAATTTAATTAATGAATGTGAATTGAAAAATTCTTCACTCACATATTGGAAAGCTGTTGTGGAATTAAAATCTGTTTGAGAGCAATAGTTACTTTGCCAAGTTATAGCCGTTGCGGGGGATTTAATTTGGGTATTCTTTGGTCTTTACATTTATCGGTTCATTATTAGGTGTGATTTGGGATTGTATTATGTGGTTTAATTTTCTTCGTTCTTGAGAATTTATCTGCTGATAGCGTGTGTGTGGCTTATTATTTGATTGGGATTGGATTCAAATTTTTTTCGTTACAATACTTTGGGGGAGGGCTATGTTTCTGTGTGTGATTTAGCGCTTCTTGACAGTTTGTTTTCCGAAGTATTTTTCTGTGGTACTAGAATGGGATTTATTATTTTTCATTGCTAATTTTTTTCAGCTTAATTAATTAATTTTGTGCCTTGGCAGAGGAGCCATATATATAGTATATAGATGTATAGAATATAAAATTAGTTATTTTCAAGGCTTCGTATTATATTTGCTTGATTCTTTATTACTGATTGAAATGGGTTTTAATTTTATATGGAAAATAAGGTCTTTAATATTCACTTAGTTCCTGGTTTGGTAATTTGGGGTAATCTAGGTGGTAATACTGTTTTATTGTTGGCCTTTGAATCATTGTTAATGTGTACAATAATTTACTTCAGCCAGAATGGAAGATTGTTACAATTTACTGCAATTGAAATAAATTCAATTTGTGGCCAACGAATGATTGTTTATTGAAACTGAATATTTTCGTTTGGCAGATTTCAATTTTTCTCAGACAGTTTCTTTTTTCTTTTGAACCGACCTCGTGTAAGTATCCCGAGGTTATCTGTATTCGGGATATTTTCATGTGCTGTGTTGGGTGTGCAGCGGTCTTGCAGCGGCGCATGCTCTTCTCTCTCTCTCTCTCTCTCTCTCTCTCTCTCTCTCTCTCTCACTCTCTCTCCCTCTCTCTCTAATGGTTTACTTGTTATTCAAGTCATCTAAAATGAAAGGTCTTCAGAGGCTATTCCCCCAAAATTTAAAATATACATTTTATTTGCCATGGAAATGTCTTAAGCACGAGTTATTTTAACCAACTTTTTAACATTGTTAGACTTTTTTGAGAACATAAAAAATTCGAAACTTTTTCCAGGTAGAAAGGGTAGTTTGGGATGCGAAAATTGTGTTGGAAATATTTCGGTCATGTTCTTGTAAATTTCTGAACTTAAATATGAGTTTGGTATTTAACATAATTTTCGTTTTTGAACTGTGGTGTTTAGGGACACGCGCGCGCGCACGCACAGGTCCTTTTCAAAAATTAAATTCCCTTTTATATTCAGGGGAATCCTAAAGTTATATTTGCATTCAAATCTCGGTATCGATTTTTCGGTGGTATTTAATACCTTATGTATCTACTATGTACGTGGTAAGAAAGCAAACGTACAAATAAATAATGAAAGTAATGAATTAATGAAATTTGTCAAGAACTTTCTATGGAATATTTACATGCAAGGTAACACGAAAAAATAAATGTTGTGTTGAAAATAAAATTATTTTTAAAAAATATAAATGTAATAAGAAATTTTGGATGTGAAAGATCAGGCAGAACTTTGTTCATCTGAACATTTATAAAACACAGCCGGTGCTGTATCGTTGCAGAGAGTTGGCCGTCTGAAAGGAGCCCAAAAATTGACAAAAAGTCCACTGAATCAGAAGATTTGTTGATTTTCAGTAAAACAAGGCATATGAATATCCATTCATGTGAGACAACCTGGATACATTTGCAAATATTTAACGATGCTGTGTCTCTGCTTTTTTACTTTCTGTACACGTACTCTGTACATAGTGCATAGAGAAGGTATTGTATTGCACCCAAAAATTTAGAGTCACCTCTTTAAAGAAAAATCTGATGTGCTGCATTCGCATGACTTTCTCTACATCTCTGTAACAAATTATTGATAGTAAGCTTATTCTTCTATCTACTTCCTGCTAATTGAGATAAACATTAGCAGAAACAGGCTTATTACTTATTTCCTTATAAGTAGAAGGGAAATAAGAGAATACACTAAACCGACAGTCAAATGCTTTAAAATATGGTTGCTATGGGATTGAAATCCATTTCTTTGGGTGGCCAGTACGAGAATCGTTTTAAATATTTTAAAACTCAGACAAATAACAAAGATCTCGAAAACGGCCAACTCCACGAAACCAATGCATATGACCTAAATTATGTGTTTTAATGGAATATACACTTTTTGTGCAGTAAGTTTTTGTCTATTTCGTAGTTTATCAGTAAGGCAAAATTCACAAAAACATCCAGAAGAAAGTGGTCTTCAGAGGCTATTCTCAGAAAATTCAAGACATACATTTTATTTGCCATGTAAATATTTTAAATGTAAGAGATTGTAATTAAACTCTTTAGAGCAATTTTGAAAAAATGAACATTTTCAATTTTTTTTTCCATGTAAAGGGTAGTGGGGTTGGGGTGAGTTTCAAGAAAATCTTGGTGTCGCATTCTTACAAGATACTGAACTTAAATATCAAGTTTGGTATTTAACGGATTTTTCACTTTTGAGCTATGCCACACACACACACACACACACACACACACACACACACACACACACACACAATTTTTATTTTCTAAAAAATAGCTGTAATGATTTTGATTAAAATACTGTATATTAAAGATATTTTATGGCAAATAAAACGTATATCTTGAATTTTCTGGGAATGGTCTCTAAATACCTCTTTATTTTGGTTGAATTCTGCGTAACTGGTAAACCGTAAGAGAAAGACAAGAACTTACCACACAAACATGCAGATCACGTTAAAACACTCCATTATGGTCATAGTTTTTTCGTGTAATTGACCATTTCTGAGATATTCCTTGTTATATGTTTCAGATTTAAAGTACTTAAACTTTGCTTACACGGCAAGTGGTACACTCCTGACCTGCATAGAAACGGATTTCAAGCACAAACGATTTGACTATCGTTTTAGCCTAGTGTATTCTATTATTTTCCTTTTACTTACAAGGAAGCAAGTAATTAAGACAATTTCTGCTAATGTTTATCTCGATTATCATAAACTAGATTGAAGAGTATGCTTTTTAACAATAATGTGTTACAACGATTAGGAGAAAGTCATGTGAATGGAACACATCAGAATTTTTATTTTCTCTACGCATACTAAGTACATATAATATAGAGAAGGTATTGTATCCCAAAAATTCGATACCGCTATTTCACCGGAAATACATGTTTTGAGACCCCTGAGTCCATTTTTTTAAAAAAATAAATCCGCGTGTGTACCTGTGTGTGTATGTGTATGCATAAATGTCTATGGGCAGTAGAACTCATAAACCAAAAATCGATTTAATACCAAACGTTTTAGGTTCCCCTGTATAAAATAATTAGAAAAACGTCTGGTGTGTGTCTGTGAACACGATAACTTAAAAACGAAAAGTCGGTGAAATACCAGACATGGTATATAAATTTAGTATTTCCCAAGGCTGCGACACGAAGATTTTGATTTTCTCAAAAATAGTTCCAACGATTTTGATTAAAATGCCGTATTATAAAAATATTTACACGATAAATCAAATGTATATCTTGAACTTTCTGGGAATGACCTGGGAAGACCTCTTTATTCTGGATGAATTTTGCTGGATTTTGCAAAACCAGTAACCCGTAAGCATACACAAAAATTTACTATACCAAAAAGGTAGATCTCGTTAAAATACACAATTTATATTCTATATACAAGAAAACATTTCTGCTAATGTTTATTTCAAGTAGCATTAAGGAGATAGAACCATACGTTTTTAACAATAATTTATTACAGAGTTGTAGAGAAAGTCATGTGAATGGAGCACATCAGATTTTTTTTTTTTTTTCTAAATCCACATGGGTGTCATTAAGGTCATTTCTCAGTTGTTTGTGAGATGACGCATTCAAGTGCTCTAGTTAGTGGTGAGACTGCACTAATAATTATGACTAGGGATAGCATCCTGGGGACCGACAGGAGGACAGAATCGAAGTTAGCGCAGCATGGTATATACTTGTGATGTGTTGACAATGCGGTGGTGTGTACGTAGTGGTACTAATAGAAGGAAAATGGAGCAGTAGTTGCGTAGTAGACTGTGACTTTTTCATTAGCAGTGGAAGGCGATTGAGGTTGTGTGGGTGGTAAACATAAATACCACTGATTTGCGGGAACTAAAAATGTTAATATTTGCATACATTCAATAGCTGTTGTGCAACAAGTCATCAGCATCATTATCCGTTTCATTTTCCCTCAAGATACATAGATTGCATTGCACAACAGCATATATTCTTAACTCTCAAATGTGAATCGTCTCCGAGTGGCACGTAAACAGGCTTTATATTGTGAAAAACTTCGCACCACATCACAAGATGTGATTGAAGCAAAACAGAAATAGGACACATCATCGACTGTTGGGTAAGATACTCCTTTTGCAATTATTTCCGTAGCAACACCTCGTAGTATATTTCGCATTTCACGCATTATTGGAAATCCGACATTTTTTCCCCACTGTCTTCGCTTTTTTTTTTTTACACGGTATAAAACAGGTGTCATGGGTTTCTATTAATTGCTTGCACAATTTCATCGACAGCTCTCAGGGTTAGAGGCATTTCAATGTTCGACGTTTCCAAATATGTGTTAATGTCGTAGATATATCTGCAAAGTTCTTTTGTATGAATTGCAAATCTTCATGCAATCAATTTAAAGCAAGGGATTTTACAATCTTGATTAAAGGGTATGTACTATCATCAAGGGAATTAATTATCTGTAAAACAGTATTTTAATATAGGTACAATATAATATACTGCTTCATGGAGCCACGTTCCCCAACGCGTTACTACAAATACATACATGCGGCGCGTGCAGTCGCCAATGCAGGTCGGTCTTTACTCGGTGTGTATGCAATGTTATGCGCATATGTCTCGCTATCAGTGCCCAAGTTGGTATCCCTAATTATGAGCAGAGTTAGTGTTTTAGTTTCAAGTAAATATTTCACGTGTGCACGTTTCCAACGCATCTAATGAGTGAAAAGTTGAAGATATGGAACGCAGTATTAGGAAAAGTATTTAATTAATTAAAGTTAAATCTTCTGAATCGTCTTTTCCTACTCGTGATATACTTTGGCGCATTCATAACATCAGCTTCCATTACTTATCTAGTCTTGTGAAAGAAATTTAGTGTTTCATTTTGTTTCTAATGGTCGTTTGTGTCATGGAAATGAACATGGACGTATGTCCCCCTCCCACCCCAAGAGGAACTGTTGCTTTCAACAGCAGTTACCAAAAATGGCAGTTACTGTCTTAAACCACGATATATTTACCTATATTACATACCAAATTTATTAGAAAATTGTATCAGTTTCCCCTAATTGGAGCCTTCCATAAAAGAATCATAATAAATAACAAAAGGACACAAACACACAATGTAGTACAAATAATAGAATAATAATTAAGAAAGTTAAAACTGTATAAAATATTACCTGAAAATATTATAATGTACAAATATACATGGAAATAGCACTTATCTGAAACAAATTTACATATAAATATAAATTAATTAAAAGACACGTGTTCATTTAATCTCTTAGCTAGTGACTTTACACTCTTTAATAAATGAATGCCCTTAATATAAATTTTCTGCAAAGTGATACAAAAACATGAGATAGGCCTCTGACTCTAAAACTCTGCATTTATTTCTTCAATTGACCAGGTATTTAGAGTTTCAAGCCTTTATTACATGAATGTCAATGAGTAAAGAAATTGATCTTGTTTTGTCTTTTAATGCATATCTTTCACCTTAATAGATAGGTATTTCTAGCTCTATAAGAATAAGAATCACATTAGGCCACTGCTGCAATCGAGGGCTGGCAAAGCATCATGTTGGACGAGGCTCACCCATACCTGCCTTAAACAGTGACTTCGTCGTTCAAAGTTGCAAGCAGGAAGTCCGAATAAAGTTAATCATGTTCCATTATTTATTATACATGAAATGTGATTCTCGTACTACTCTGTTTATTCGGACTGACATTAATAAATTAAACTAATAATGCAATAAGCAGTTGTATATGTGTGCTCACTGGTTAGGGATAGTAAATTACTTCTAAAGACATTTTAATGTAAGACTTTGATGATGTGATGATTTTAAGCATCAGCATAGGAACAAGTTGTATATAGGAGTATATTGCTGGATTTCTGAAACGAGGATAGTAGTATTTGTGTTCTGCGGTTTTAACTACGCTTCTTTTGTACAAGACTGCGAGATATTGACACATTCATTTTAAAATCAATATCATTGTGTTTCGATAAGAGCTAATAAGTTTTTGGATTTAATAGCCTAAAGCTTTAGTTGCCTTAAACATTTTTGAAAATGAAATCCTTATTCGAGCTTGAACAAATACGTGGCACTCCAAATTCCCACGCTCATATCACTTCATTACCGAAGAAATCAGATGGTAAAATCCAACTGTGCAAACAAACACGAATCCTAAAACTGCGACTCATAAAAATATCGGCTCGACTTCCTCTTAAAAATCCACGCAATATAATCCTGTTTCATAAGAAAGACACAAAGATTTCACGCTCGTGGTCGGTTTCACCAACCATCGTCAAGGCAATGTGAGAGCTTCAAGTTGGTGATGGTTCACTAAAAGCAAACATGTTATCAAGATAAATCAACTAAGAGTCCGCCACCTTTTGTGGAACAATGTCAGTTCATTGCATCGTCAATTCTTTGTGATAGCTTAATTAGGTGTCTTTACTTTTGTGAAAGGCGTCGAAGTTATTTTCATTTCTCTAAGTGGGAACTCGTAATGGTACAGGATCCAATTTTATCATTTCCATTTTCACAATTATCTTTTAAAATAACATTATATCATATATCATATTATATCTACCATAATTTCCTTAAGCTTTCTTTGCTCTCACTTTCGTGAGAAATAAGATTAACAACCACAGAGTGTGTAAATATGTTAGAATAACAAAGTGTACAAAATGCGAAATGTAAAGTTTGTGAAAAGTAGTCATCAAAATATTCTAGGAAACCAAATCAGGAATGATATAACTTATTAACAGAAATAGGCCTTAGATATTTTGCCAAGGTGTTTTTCCATATTGTTAATTATGGGTGCAACAGAGTATTAAAATCCCAATGCAGATACACGAACAAAGTATTCGAATAATTACGTGCACTCTATATTTTAAAGTATCCGAAAGGTGATGAGACTACTGCTGTTATTCAAGTATTTTACAGAATAAAATTGTTTTGTGTGCACATGTATCCATTTTATCATCGCACAGTGTAGAAAGCCAACGTTTTACTAAATATCCAGAGTTTTTGTAATGCAGTATTACGAATTATGAATGTTGTACCACGGTGGCCAGCTTGTGTTGATAATAGTTTTATTATTGACAAAAAACCAAATGAAAAATATATAATTTAACCATTCTACTAGGCGAAAAGGAATCTTAAACCACAGACTGTCTGAACTGCAGTAAGTACAATAGCTTGACATGAGAATTCGTGTAAACAATCTATTGTTTCCAAAAGCACAGTTGCAGTCAACGGTAGTAACATTCGCAAACTTATGCTACAGTGACTTTCAAATGGGTTGAGATTTGTCCTTAAGCACCACCAGGCCGGCAGCTGTGTTGATATACTGCATTCCCGCTTAACTGAGGAGTAAAGCGCTAAGTGATTCCGCTCTCATAAAGCTACTTGCGCTAAGACAAAAAATTATTTATTTTGGAAATAATAATTCACGAGGAAGATAGGGAGTAATGTTCTTAGCTTAACCGTAAAAACCACAGAGCAAATGATTTTCATAATACACATGAATAAACATTTTGTCACCAGGTAGATTCGCATGCTCAATGTGTGCGTGAGAGGGAAATATGAAAAGAGTGGATGTAGCGACTTGGCAACGCAGAACACGATAACGATCTCATTCGTTGCAGCGTAGAACTCTTCCCATTTGAAAAACATTATAGTCGGTAGAGCTTCCTGCGCGAGAGGGTCGATTATCGACTGGAGATGGGAATGTTTCTCTGGATAAGATTTTCCCTATGCTCTCCTCAGTCTGAAAGTATGAACGAGATTGTGGATGCATGTGTAATCTAATGCATAACCCCGCAAAAAAAGAAAGAATGAAAAAAAAAAAAAAAAATGAAAAAAAATAACCCAAAGTTAACTACAAGTTAACAGCGTTGTCATTTCTGGCAATATGTTGCGAATGAAAAAGGTGTCAATATGACCATTGGAGATAAAGAACGGAATAATAATAATAATAATATAATAAAGTTAATAATAAAATTATTATAATAGTATATAGTAATGTTAATAAAATAATAATATTAATAATAATAATAATTATTATTATTATCATAATTAAAACTATGCTAGGAATCATCATAGTAGAAAACCCAGTAATTTTTACATGATTAACATTGACAATGCAGTAAAATTAGACAAAACGTTAGCTTGAGTGCCTCTAGCTACATTTGCCGATGGTCGGTGAAATTGAACATCCTTTTTAATACAAATGATAGTTACCGCAAAGGATCCTTGATGTGGATATATCGATCTAGCGAGATGGCACAAAGATTGAGGATGGATGCCGTCGAACACATGACATCGAAGGCGATCCAGGTGTCGCAGAACTGGGCGCCGAAACACCAGTAGCCCAGCAAATCGTTGACAACAGCAAACGTCATGACTAAGGCAGCCACGAAGAGGTCAGCAATAGCTAGTGAGGCCAGGAACAAGTTTCCGATGCGCCGGAGACCTCTATCGGTGTAGATGGCCACACACACGAGGATATTCCCTGCTATCGACAGAAATATCACCAATGATAGGAAGACGCCTGTAAAAAGAGAATTTAAATGTTATTAGAGAATTGATGTATTCCATAACATTTTTCATCTTATTTTCTTTATTTTAAAAGGTATTTTTAAAGCTATAGAACTGGTCAAAGAGATTTGTCTTTAATATTATGCACCACATTTTTCAAGTTCATTTTAAAACCAAACAGAATGTTGTATTTTTGTTTATGCTAAAACTTTAACGAAGTAACAATTATCTAAATAAAGTACAAATACAGAACACATAAAATCATTTAGTATAGACCGTATACAGAAAAATAGCTTTTGACAGAAGATATAGAAATTGTTGATTTTATTAGCACAAAATGTCTGCAATTCCTGCACACAAATCCTCTACTGCAGTACCGTTTAAAAACGCCGACTTCTCTAACTTCTTCTGCTGTTTCTCTTCTAACCCCAAAACAGTACAATAATCTGAGAGCATAACCTGGACAGCGGTACTAAAGAGAATCTCTAGTATATTTTCTGAGATACTCGCTTATAATCGAGGATGCGGCTAAATGCATCTTATGAGACTTTTTGATAGTTAAAATTGTCATTTATGAAACTTACACTTACACCCACTAGAAGGACCTAATTACTTTCTCTACCGAGTAGAGTAAAGTGTATGTATATAGTAGCTAGAGAAGGTATTCTATTTAAAAACCAACTCCAATATTTCATCGGAAATACATGTTTTGATGACACCATGAATATAAAAAAAAAACTCTTATGGAAAAAAGGGTTCGTCTGTATGTTTATGTGTGCGTGTGTATCTGTGGTTAAAATCGGTTAAAAAACTAAATTGGCATTTAAGTTTACTATTTTCCAAGGATGTAACAGATATTTTCAGAAAAATCCCCCACTCAAACTATCCTTTATATAGGGTGGACCATTTAACTTGAGACTGTAGAATATCTCTAAAACTAAGCGTTGTAGAAAGAAATGTATTGAATAAAAGTTGTTGATATAATGGGCAAGTCAGAGCTTTTGGCCTCAAGATTGCAACAGTGGAACTTGCCGAAGATGTGAAACTGACATTTGTTCGTGACATCTTGAGAAACATCATCAGAAACATCTTGAGAAATTTTTTTCTGAGGAAGGCGATTTGGTTTTTGGCAGTGATGTAAGCTTATTGAGTGCTCTAAACATTAATCACACCTCGGATCAGTGGCGGTTGTTTATAGATACTTTAAAATTCAAATTCAAAGATGTATTACTCCATAATGGCATTCAGTTACAGTTAATTCCTATTGGTTATTCCGTGCATATGAAGGAACCATATGGCAGCCTGAAACTTCTTGATTCAATTCATTATAACACTTCAAAGTAATTGCAATATTAACTGGATTCCAACTAGGCTACACTTAACATTCTTGTTTCATATGTGAATGGAACAGTAGAGATACAGCTTCTCATTTCATAAAACAGAAATGGCTTTTACGTCAAGGCATGGAAACTGGAAAAATGAGTGTTAAACATGAACCTCTGGTGGAATCTGCAAACATTTTAATTCTTCTACCATATATAATGTGTAGTTTCATTAAAAATAAAAAAAATAAACTTTGCTAAAAAGTTGCACCGAAATGGACTGGTTATTCAAATGCCAAGTTACAAAATGTCCTAGAATTAGTAAAGCCAAGTTAAAGAACGAAGTTTCTGTTGACCCACAGATTCGTCAACTTTACAAGATGAGACATTTGAGCACCTTTTAAATGATGTTGAGAAAGAGGCATGAATTTGTTTTAGAGAATTCGTAAACAATTTTTTGGGAAACAAACGAGCTGGAAGCTATGAGGATCTAGTTACAAATTTGCCATCATCTTATTACAAAATGGGACGCAACATGTCCCTAAATTGCAGTTTTTACTCTCCGATCTCAATTGTTTTCCTTAGCTGTGGGGACGTAAGCGATGAACATGGTGGACGTGTAGACTAACAAGCATCATTAATGGAAAAACATTACCAGGGAAAGTGGGGCGCAAGAATGCTTGGCTAACTACTGCTGAATGCTCCTCAACTGACTATAATAGGGAAGCAAAGAGAAAGCATAATTAGTAAACGCAAGCGGTCATGAATATGTTTTACAAGACATCATACAAATTTTCAAAGAGAAAAATCTGTGTTACACTCACATTACTTTCTTTAGCTCCTCAAAAAACAAATTTTTACAAAGATTCTTCTTCTTTGTACACCACGCTAATGGAGATAAACACTTGCAGATTGTTCTTATTACTTACTTCCTTATAAGTAGAAGGGAACTAAGGGAATGCGCTATGTTAAAGTGATTTTAAAAATTTTAATAGTTGTCGTTATCCGAATGTCATTGCGAATCGCTTCTCTGCTTAGCCAGTAGTATACAAAAGAAAAACGGAAGAAAAGTGAAGTACTTTACAATTTAAACCAATGAAGAGAAATATCATGGAAAGGGTTACATCCACAAAAAAACGTAACGAACATAAATTGTGTGTTTTGACGAGAACTACATTTTTTGTGTACTAAGTTTTTGTCTATCTCTTACGGTTTAGCAGTTAAATAAAATTCGGCAAAATTCATCTAGAATAAAGAGATCTTCAGAGGCTATTCCCAGAAAATTCAAGATACACGTTTTATTTGGGATGTAAATATTTTTGATATACGGAATTTTAATCAAAATCATTAGAGCCATGGGTTTCTTGAAAATCTTCGTGTCGCATTCTTGGAAGATACCAAACCCAAATACCAAGTTAGGTATTTAAAGGTCTTTTTGTTTTTGAGCTATGCTGTCCATAGGCAAACGCATACATACACACACATGGACCATTTTCTAAAAATGTTTTTTTCGAACTCAGGGGGATTCCAAAACATATATTTTCGGTGAAATCTCGACATGGAAATTTTGGGTGGAGTACAATACCTTCTCTATCCACTATGTACATTGTACATGCGCGCTGGAGAAAATAAAAACTACTATTGCATTTTTCCTTAATATTATTCTCAAACCAGAGCCAATCTAACATTCTTGTTGTCATATTCGTATTCGGCATAGTATAATCCTTAAGAAAATGTGGTTTAATTCATGTCGCAAACAAAAAGTTAAGTTGTGTTGTTCAGTGAAACCTCCCTGTCGGGGCAGGCAGTGAAATTTGCCAATAATTACACCTCTAATGCCTTCTCGATTGTTGCACAGTTTCCCTTTATAGGTCCTTGTGTTAATTTGATAGCACTGATGGTTTGTACATGTCAGATCAATGCGTATTATAATCGAATACATGGTCACTTCCTTTTACCGTCATTCATTGATATTACTTATTTCAATACTAAGCAAAAGCACGCGATGGCTTAATCATTACCTCCAGCTATTTGTTCGACACCTATTCCCACAAAATTAATGAGTCTAATTAATTGCAGTACATTAATCATTTATGTTTTAATGAAATATCAGCCGTTTGGTTGTTCACTGACCATCTGCTTCTCTTCTTAACATTCCAAAAAATCTCCCCAAGCCTACATATGTGTACCGGCTGAATAGAGATCTTATACCAGCTGACTTAACCAACGTTGCAGGGTTGGTTTTTTAAACTCGAATGGCGATTTAATTGCTTTAATTTACCTCCTCCTGTTCTTTATGGAATTATTGTACAATCTCTAGAATGTGTATATGATTAATCGTCACCTTTAGCTCTTAATTTGTAACTTCGCAAATATTCGTAATAAGGAATTAAAAACGTTGCAAATATGAAATCGAATGTGAAGCAACAGCGGAACTGACTTTCTAATTCCCCTTATACCGATCCAACACAGCTCATGCTACATTTCTAGTGTTATGAATAGCGATAGCATCTCGGGGAACGATAGCGGGATAGAATCGAAGTTAGCGCAGCATGGTACATAGTTGTGATGTGTTGAGAATGCAGTGTGTACGTAGTGGTACTAATAGAAGGTAAATGGGGCAGTGACTGTGTGGTAGACTGCAATTGTTGCGTTAAGGAACTAAATCACCGATTAAGTGTTAACCAGATCAATTAAATGATTTAGGTAGGCACAAATACAACCTTTTTATTTATGGAGAAAATTACACACACACACACACACACACACACACACATACACACACATACACACACACACACACACACACACACACATTTATGCTTTAGAACAACAAAAGCATTTCTCTCTTTTTTCTGCGTTTTTAACAAGTTAGCCAACTTCAACATTTCTGTCCTTGTCACAACATTCTCTCACCTTTCAACTAACTTATAATTGAAAGATTACAATTTACATTAAATAAACATTACAGGCTAAGGCAGGATGGAAGCCTTATCTTCCTTCCAGATTTGGTGGTAACCACTCGTGGAACTTTTACACCAGAGGATTCCTCCACTACATCATGCTGTTCTTCAGGAACAGGATCCCCACCTCTAAGGGATATATATTCTGGACTTGTTGTTTTAGTTCACCAGAGGTTGTCTTCACCTGGACCACTCGGATGATGCTGTCTTTTCCCGGATACACGTCAATCATCTTTCCCAAAGGCCACTCAATTCTTCGTGTGTTACTACTTCAAACAAGGACCACATCTTCGACCTTCAACTCCTTTTGTAAATTGTTCATGGTATTTCCAGATTTCAGTATTCCAAGATATTCTGACCTGAATCTTTTTCGCAAGTGTTCTCTAAGTAGTTGCATTTGTCGAAATCTTTTCCTTAATATTGCTTAAACTACAAAGTCAATATCGGGTACTCCCACCCGGGGGGTTTCCTCTAAAAACATAGTTGGTGTTAAGGCTAAGTCTTCCGGATCTTCAGACAGGTATGTCAATGGTCGTGAGTTTATAGTTGCCTTACAGTCAGCCAGTACTGTATCTCTTCATTATCCAAAGAGCATTCCCAAGTAAGAGAAATTTTTGGTGCTCAAAATTAAATTTATATTATGTTTTGATTAAAATAGGAGGATTGTATTTGCCGTTCTAAGAGCATTGTATTCTAGAGAAGTTAACTAAAAATGCCAATACATACTAATCATCCTCGTCGCAATAATTTCTTCAACGTTTGGACTATACGTTCCCAAAATCCACCCCATTAAGCTGCTGTAGGGGGATTTGATTTCCAAACAATTCTCATATTAGTTGTTTCCTTATTCAGTGTTGGCAAATCTAGCTGACCAAACAAATTATATGTGCCTACAAAATTAATAATACCATTATCACTGTATATTGTGGCCGGTCTTCCTCTTAGAGCAATACATCTTCTCAATGCTTGAAGAAACCATGTTGTGGACAATGTCTTAACCAATTCAAGGTGCACGGTTCTGAACACTGCACACGTGCATATCACAATTCATGCCTTTTCACCTCCGCGCAGATGCAATGGGCCAACAAGGGCCACTCCTGTTATTTCAAAAACTGAAGCGTAACGCACTCTGTCTTCAGGCAAAGGTAACATGTGATGATTCTGATGTCTTTCCATAATCATCATGTGCACTAACTTATGATCAGAGGGAAGCAGAATCGGTGTAAGGCATTCTTATTCATCCTTTCTTCGTATTATTCTGGTATGCACTCGACGTAATCCATTTCTATCTTCAAAGACATTTAGAGACTTAAATGTGTGTTGTTTGCCATCGAAGTTCTCATGTTTGACAATTTTCAGGACAGTTGTTTCACCTATTTGGAGTTCTTCAACATTTAGTTCCTTTGTGTTAATTTTCTCTCCTGAAGCTTTTGCATTGTGCATGAATCGTAGAATCCATGCTACCATTCTGAGGATTTTATTGTACTTAGAAAAATATCTCAGGTGCCAGTTTTCTTCTGTTATAGCAGAAACCAAAACCACTGAAATCCCTTTCTTTCTCTCTCGGTTAATTTCTTCTCGGTCAAATTCCACATTTTCTTTAGGCCATTGAGATTCTTGGAGTCTGAGCCACGGTGATCCCTCCCACCATATTGATGACAAAAGTTTAGTTGCAGAACATCCTCTGGAAGGTAAGTATGCTGAATTACAAAATCCTGGTACACGGTTCCATTTGCTAGAATCTGATAACTGCTTCATTTCTTTCTCTCTATTTTGCACAAATGTCCCCCAAACATCTTTTCCTTTGATCCAACATAGAGCAGTCATTGAATTGGACCAATAAAAGGACGGTATGTTCTCAACTCCTAAATGCTCCTATTCTGAATAAGACAGTCTAGCTCCTATTACACAAGCAAGACGTTCCAGTCGTGGGATAGTTGTGTTCTTGATAGGTTCTACACGGGACTAAGCTTTAAGAAGTGTCACATTGTTTCCTGGCCCTTTCTAAACGAAGAAATACTACAACTGCATACGCTGAATGACTGGCTTCACAAAATGTGGGAAGGCGCCAAAATTCTTCTGTATTACTTGGCCTAATTTGTCTTGGAATCTTTATTGTGTATAAAACTCCGATTTCTTCTTGCCAACTTTCGCATTTTCCCTTCATATCCTCCTCCACGTCCTTATCCCAGCTCATTTTTTTTCCCTCCAGCTCTCTTGTAGCAGCAATTTTGGAAGGAGAGAAACAGGGCAGGTAAAACCTATAGGGTTGAAAATTCTCTGGGCAACTGCTAAGACATTTCTACTGGTGGCTTTCTCACCCTTTGCAGTGAGATTAATTTTCTCACATGAAATTACATCCTCTGCCTTATTCCAACTAAGTCCTAATAGCAATGTCGTCTCTGGCAAATTACTGTCAAAATAACTTTGTCCTGTATATTCCCATTTTCGCAGTTCCAACTGTGCCTTCACTAATAATACTGTGGCTTCTTCTCTGAAGGTGTATATCATCCTCAGTACTCACTGAAGTGATACAGTTGTCCACATAAAAGGAGTGCCTCAACTTCTCGAGTGTTTCTTGGTAGTCTTTACTTCGTTGTAAGTGAAGTTCCAGTACCCCTTCAAGCAGAAATGGGCTGCAATTCAAACCAAACACCACTCGACAATAACGTAAAGTCTTCATCTGACTTATATCTTGTTCTTTGCACCAGAGGAACCGCAAACAATTCTGGTCTTCTTTTCTGATAGATATTTATAGAAATGCTTTTCTTATGTCTGAGACGATTCCTATCCTGTTTCTTCTAAACATTAAAAACAATGCTGGAATTTGCAGCAATAAGTTAGGCCCGTTCTCCAAACACTCGTTTAGTGAAAGGCTGTCCTTTTGCTTTGACGATCCATCAAATAGTGGCCTCACATTAGTGGATGACTTTTCCTTAAAGATCCCTCGGTTAGGTAAGTAATAACAAAATTCTTTCTCCTTGTTTCCGATACTTCCTCAATTATACCTTCATTTTCCCAATCTTTGAAAACATTTCCATATTCTTCAAATCTTTTCTCTTTCACCAGTCAGTTGGTGAAACTAATCTTCTTTCAGTCATCTCTTTATTATTCTATAGAAATTGTTTGCTTTCCAACCATGTTAGTGCCACTTCATATCTGCCAACATCAGTAACTTTCTCTGTTTCCAAGAAGTAGCAACGTGCAGCTTCCTCCAACAATTCTTTTGACTTCGGCTCTGATGGATCAGATACACCTATTGTTTCTAAGCTCCACAGATCAGCTGCAGAAGCAGACTAAATGAACAGCAAAGTAGATTCTCTTGCTAATGAGTCATTCGAGTCATTCTTCTTCTCTTCCATTTTTCCCGTCACTGTCCAACCAAGCTTTGTTTTTACAGCAACCAATCCACATACTAGTTTATGCACTTCACCCATCAGAATGCAGGCAGCAGAATCAGCTCCTATCAGCGTCTCCACTTCAGATGGATCTGAACCCACGTCTGAAAGCCATATCTTCTTGTCCTTCAGATCTTTCATTCAGAGTTCAAACTTTAACTTGGGAATGTTTCCACAAATAATTTTTTGTCCTATCAGCATCAGAGTAGTCGTAAGAGAGCCATCACAATTGCTTACACTTCGTACAAATTATGTTCTTCACATGTTTCAGTTCCTCCAAACAACTTGTGGATCATTGTTTCTATTTTTAGGGGAGCAGACCCCATGTTCTTTGCTGTCTTTGGTAAAATATATGATCTACGTGACCTGCTGTCGATTAGTGCTCAGACTATTTTTTCTTTGCCACTGTGTTTCAATTTTACACATAATGATTGTAACAAATGTCTTTTGTAGCACTGTGAATGTTCATGAATATACTACTTTCTATTTTCTCTTGGGTCTTGGGTTCTGATATTTCTTCTGCATTTAGCTGTGGACACATAATAACAGTATGCTGTCTTTTGCATAACTGGCACTTCAGCTTTGCTTTACAATTCTTTGCTCGATGACCAAACCTCAAGCATGAGAAGCAGCACTTTTCTTTTGCCAACTTGTTGCGCTTTTCTTCTAGGCTCAACTGTTGGGCGGCATGACACTCTTTACTGTCGTGTAAATTGTTACAAAAAATGCATTGTTTTCTTTTTCCTTCAGAATTCCCAACAAAGAAAGAACTGGCAGGGGGTACATTTTCGCTTTCAAAATCTCTTCTCTTGGATTTGTCCAATTTTTTATCGAACAAACTAAATCAAGCTTGTGCAAAGGTTATTCTTTCTTCTCCCTCTACTTCTTTCCTAAGGAAATCAAGAAGAGCTTCCTGTCAATCATTCCGTAAGTTATCTGGATTAGAATTCTTGAACGATTGATTCCTAAGCCAATCTTAAAACTTCTTCTGGCAGGCATGATTCTACTACGGAAAATAACATAGATGCGGCATGTTTATCTCTTGTTACACCTATGGATTCCAAAGCTCTTAACTGGAATTCTAGCTTATCATATAATACAGAAATTCCTGACTTGGCATTTTTACGAGCTGCTTTCGGTATCACTAAATTAATAAGCTCTCTAGTATAATACTCAATCAACGCCCAAATCTGTTTTTAATGCTTCTATTACCTTTGGATAATTCGCTACAGTGGTTGGGAAGCTATTGAACAGTTCTCTGGCTCTAATATCTGGTTCTGTACTTTGAATTAAATATTGAAATTTGTCTTTTGCTTCAATTTTGTTATCATCGTGAATTTTTTTATACATACTCCAGAATCCTAACCAATCTTTGACGTCGCCTCCATATTGGTTTAGCTCCAGCTGCGGCAATTTCAAATTCTTCTTTTGTGCAGTTCAGGAGACTACGGAAACATTATCCGCGATCATTTGTCTACCATTGTAAATATTTGATATTTTTAACCTAAACTCATTCATTTTATCTCTGAAATTCTCAATGGCATTGTACTCACGTTATATACATCATCATCATCATTATCATCAACATCATCAGTATAATCTCCTCGTATCATAACATCAAGGATTTTGTCATCCAAAGAAGACAGCTCCATTTTAACATGCATCTTCTGTACAGATTCACTTTCCACTTGCTCGCTTGCCAAATTCTCAAGCAATTCATTGTAGATTTTCGCAAATAAGGTTCGTATCAGCTTCCGTTGTGTTTGCAATTTCTCTATTTCTTGTGGTTACCGCATAAAACGTACCATTATCATGTCGGGGTCACCAACTTTGTTGAGTTAAGGGACTAAATCACCGATTTAGTGTTAACCAGATCAATTAAACGATTTAGGTAAGCACAAATACAACATTTTTATTTATGGAAAAAATTACACACACACATTTATGCCTTAGAACAAAAGCTTCTCTCTCTGTCTCTCTTTCTCTCTCTCTCTATCTCTCTCTCTCTCTCTCTCTAACAAGTTAGCCAACTTAAACATTTCTGTTCTTATCACAACAGTGATGTTTTCACTAGCAGTGGAAGGCGATTGAGGTTGTGTGGTTGGTAAACATAAATACCACTGATTTACGGGAACTAAATATTTTAATATTTATATACATTCAATTGCAGTTGTGCAACAAGTCATCAGAATCTCTGTCTGTTTCATTTTCTCTCAAGATACATAGATTGCATGCAATGCACAACTACATTCGTAACGTCTCAAATGTGAATCGTCTCCGATTGGCACATAAACAGGCTTCATATTCTGAAAAACTTTGCTCCACATCACAAGATATGATTGAAGCAAAACGGAAATAGGACATATAATCGACTATTAGGCAAGAAACTCCAGCAGCCATTATTTCCATAGCAACATCTCGTAGCGCATTTCGTATTTCACGCAATATTGAAGATCCGATATTTTTTTCCAAACTTCACTTTCTTTTTCAGACGGTTTAAAACAGGCGTCACGGGACTCTGATTAATTGCTTGCATGGGTTTATCGACAGCCATGCAGGTTGGACGCTACTCGGTCAGTATGCAATTGGTATTCGCACGCATCCCGCTATCGGATCCCAAGATGCTGTCCCTCGTTATGAATGTCAAACATGAACCTCTATGGGTTAACAAAAAACTCCTTCCTTTAACTTGGCCTCACTAATCCTAGGAACTTTGTAACTAGGGATTTGAATAACCAGTCCATTTCGGTCCTACCTTTTAGTAAAGCTTTTGATGAGGTTAAGTTTTATATGTAGAAGAGGTATTAAAATGTTCTCAGATTCCACCACAGGTTCCTGTTTAACATCCATTTTTCCAGTTTCCATACCTTGGCGTAAAGGTCATTCCTTTTTTATGAAATGAGAAGCTCTATCTCTATTATCCCGTTCACATATGAAATAACAGTATTATTGTAGCCTGACTGGAGTCCAGTTAATATTGCAATTACTTTGAAGTCTGCACATAGTTTCCGCGACAGCCTGAAACTCTTTTTACTTTCTCCATACGCACTATGTACATAGTGTATAGAGAAAGTATTGCCCTCCACCAAAAATTCGATACCGAGATTTCACCGCAAATGCTTTTTAGGGTCCCCAATATAAAAAAAAAAAAAAGCATTTTCACAAAAAGGTCCGTGTGTGTGTGTGTGTGTCCGTCCGTGTGTCTGTGAACACGATAACTCAAAAACGAAAAGTCGGTAAAATACCAAACTTGGTATTTAAGTTTAGTATCTTTCAGGGATGCGACACGAAGATTTTGAGAAAAATCCCCCCACCCCGAACTACCCTTTACATGAAACTTTTTTCGAAAATTTTTATTTTCTCAAAAATGGCTCTAACGATTTTGATTAAAACTTCGGATATTAAACATATTTACCTGACAAATGAAATTCATATCTTAAATTTTCTGGGAATAGCCTCTGAAGAGTAGTTTATTCTGGATGAATTTTACTAAATTTTGAATGACTGCTAAACCGTAAGAGATGGACAAAAACTTACTACACAAAAAATGCAGAGCACTTTAAAACACACAATTTATGTTATATACATTTTTTTCGTGGAGTTCGTCGTTTTTGTGACATTCCTTACTTTTGGTTTCTGCTATGAAAAACGTATACTTTTCTCATACAGGAACTTGTCAACTCCTATCCATATAAACAAAGGAACTTCATTGACATAGCAACCAGATTTTGACTATCACTTTAACTTACGGTTGTCCCTTATTTCGCTCCTACTTACAAGGAAGCGAGTAATAAGACTATTTCTGCTAATTTTTTCTGATAAGCATAAATTAAAGAGAAGTATAAGCTTTTTAAGAATTATTTGTTGCAGGGATATGGAGAAAGTCATGTGAATTGGTTCAGTTCCTTATAATACGTTTAAGGTTTATAGAAGTCTGGTAATGCTGTCTCTCATACTCTTGACTGCTAATAATGGATGCTTATAATTGTTACATTTAAATTGTTTCCGTAATAATATGCCTGAAACTTCAAACAAAATAAAAAAGCGTCACCGCTAGAACTGTTCGGAAGGTTTTCATTGGGATTATTTCCAACATTACGTTTGACATCCTTTTCCGGCTTCAGTTTAGGATTTTTGCAAACGCGCTCACTTTTGCTGTTGATAAATGCTTTTAAAGCGTTATTAGTGACGATGATGATGATGATGATGATGATAATAATAATAGTAACAACAACAAACACTGTCGTATCCTTATGTTTAAAACTGTTGAAAATTATTCTTTTAACAAACACAAGGCTTTGTGCTTTGATTATTTCATAAAATTGCACAGGTCTGTCATTTTATTTTTATTGATCTTTACATTGATTCCATGATACCTGGTTTGCTCATTGTAAATGTATATAAATAAAGCAAAGTTTATAAAATGCGTTTAAAAGCTCGTGCAGAACTTATAAAGGTTCAAGTGTTATTGAGATGGAGGTTACTCCAGAAAACGTTTTTCTCTTTAACCTCATTTTCACTGAAATGTAAGCTTTAGGATATACAAAATAAATATGTAAACATTAAATAAAACATGGGGAAAGTCAGGCTAATGTGAACAGAGGTGATAATATGAGCATGCCCCGCTGTAGCAAGTACGAGAGTGGGTCGAAAGGTAACGCACAATAATATTTTTACAACAAGATTTAATAGTAAAAAGCGTATCACAGAGAACTTACAACTTTTACCCACTTTTCAACTAGTCACCAACTTTATCAACACATTTGTCCCATCGTGATACAAGTTTCAACATGCCCTATTCGTAGAAATTCGTTTCACTGGAGTATGGCCATCTGCGGGCTCATGATTTCACATCCGCACCTGTCACAAAGCGTTGGCCGGCCAGGAATTTCTTCACAAGACCAAACAGATGAAAGTCCGACGTGCAAGAGCCGAAGTGTATGGTGCATGTTGAAGCAACTACCAACAAATGTGATAATTTTCTGACGAAGAGCAGCACCAGCATGGGAGCGAGCATTGTCCTGAAGAAGTTTGACATCTTCAGCATTACTGTTGTGGCGTTTGTCACGAAGGGCATGACGCAATTTCGCCAAAGTTTTAATGTAGGTTGCAACATTCACAGTGGTCCCATGTTCAGCAAAGTCCATCAATAAAACATCATGCATATCCCAGAACACTCACAAGCACTTTCCTAGCAGATTGAGTCACTTTGAACTTTTCTGAACTTTCCATACTTGCCTACCTTATTTCGGGCGCGTAATGGTTTGCCCACGACTCATCACCAGTGTGTCCGTGTGCCTGGAAACACGTTAACTAAAAAACGAAAAGTCGGTAAAATACCAAACTTGGCATTTAAGATTAGTGTCTTCCAGGGATGCGATACGAAGATTTCGAGAAAATCCCCCCACCCCAAAATACCCTTTACAGGGGAAATATTTAAAAAATTTTGATTGGCTGTAACGATTTTGATTGAAATACCCTATATTTAAGATATTTATATGGCAAATAAAATGTATATCTTGAATTTTCTGGGAACATCATTTAAAGATCTCTTGATTCTGAATGAATTTTGCGTAATTGGTAAACCGTAAGAGGTAGACAAAAAATTAAATCTCATTGAAACTGGCTATTACGGCACTTAACGAGTGATCAAAGTTTGTGAAATGATAGATCTCGTAAAGAGGATTTTACTTTCTCTACACGTACTATATGAATAATGTATAGAGAAGTTATTGTAATGTACCCAAAAATTAGATACCGAGTTTACACCGGGAATATATGTTTTAGGACCTCTGAACGTGTTTTTAGAAAATATCCGTGTGTTGTGTATGTATGTGTGTGTCTGTGAGCAGCATAGCTCAAAAACGAAAAGTCCGTTAAATGCTAAACTTGGAATTGAAGTTCAGTATCTTCCAAGGATGCGACACGAAGATTTTCAAGAAAATGCCCGCACCCCCAACTACCCTTTACTTGTAAAAATTTTCGAAAATTTTAATTTTCTCAAAAATGGCTCTAATAATTTTGATTAAAATATCGTATATTAAAGATATTTACATGGCAAATAAAGTGTATATCTTGGATTTTCTGGGAATAAGCTCTAAAGACTTCTTTATTCTGGATGAATTTTGCGAAATTTTGCATAACTGGTATAGCGTAAGAGATAGACAAAAACGTACCACACAATAATGTTTATCTCGTAAAAACACACAATTTATGTTATGTAATATTTTTTTCGTGGAGCTGACTGTTTTTTACTATTTCTTGTTATTGGTTTCAATTTTAAAATACTTATATCTTTCTCATACGGGAAGTTGTCAACTCCTGGCCACGTAAATAAATAATCGATTTCAATCCCATAGCAACCCAATTTTAAAACATTTGACTATCGGTTTAGCCTAGTGTATTCCCTTATTTCCCTTATACTTATGAGGAAATAAGTAATAAGACCGTTTCTGCTAATGTTTTTCGTAATTAGCATGTACTAGATAGAAGAATAGGCTTATTAACAATAATTTGTTACTGAGACGTAGAGAAAATCATGTGAAGGTTAAATACATTTTTAATTCTCTTCATTTCCGTTAGTATAGGCGCTGTGCTAAGATTTTCTTCCAAATATTAATACTGCGTTGTCTGTATAGGGTTAATATAAATCTATCATATATTTCTAAATCTATTTTCAATAAATCATTGCGTAAATCACAAATAAAATTAGATCCATTACTTACTCTACCTGCGGAACGTCAATGACTCTAACACCGCTAATTAATCTATGATTTTTTATTCACGCCGTGTTGAATGGATGCTGGAAGTGAAACTGCAAGATTCTACACTTCGTGTAGATTTTTCTGAAAATTTTACTGACATTGTATTGCTGTTGAGTTAATATGAATACCAAATTTCATTCAATTTTAGTCATTCATTCATAAATACTTTGCAAAATATCGATTATTTCATACATTTTATTATTTAAATATATTGCACAGCCAGAACGTCCATGCGTCCCAAAATTTGAGAAAATTGGTGGAACTTTGTGATTTGGAGCTTTGAAGCACACATAAATGCTTTAAATGGTGATGTTTAAATAACTTTTTATAACTGAATCATTATAGTTTCTTAAAAACTTAGAAATGTTATCTCTTTTTGCTTTCTCTTTACGTACTATATACATAGTGTATAGAGAAAGTAATATTGAGAACGTATTGTATTGCACCAACATATTTGAAACCAAGATTTCACCGGAAATATATGTTTTGAGATCTCTTGGATCAAAAAAAAAAGAAAGAAATAAATAAAAATGTCGTGTATGTGTCTGCCTGTCAGTCTGTTAGTGTGTGTGTGCATGTGTGTGTCTGTGGGTAGCATTGCTCAAAAACTAAAACTCCGTTAAATACCAAACTTGGTTCAGTATCTTCCAAGGATGCTACAGAAGAAAATACTGTACCCCCAACTACGCTTTACATGGAACATTTTTCGAACATTTTGATTTCATGAAAAATGTCTCTAAAGATTTTGTTTAAGATGTCAGATATTAAAGATATTTACATGGCAAATAAAATGTATATCTTGAATTTTCTGGGAATCGCCTCTGAAGACATCTTTATTCTGAATGAATTTTGCGGAATTTTGCGTAACTGGTAAACCGTAAGAGATAGAAAAAAACTTATAGAATATAACATGTAGAGTTAGTTAAAACACACAATTTATGATATATGCATTTTTTTTTCGTGAAGTTGATCGTTTTTGAGATATTCCTTGTTATTGGTTTCAGCTATAAAATACTTATACTTTTTTCATACGGGAATTTGTAAACTGCTGTCCATATAAACAAAGGAACTTTAATTATACAGCAAACAGGTTTTGACTATCACTTTAGCTACTAGCTTATTTCCCTTCTACTTACATGGAAGCAAGTGAGACGATTTCTGTTAGTTTTTTCTCGATTAGCGTGGAGTAAATAGAAGTTAGAGCTCTTTAACAATACTTTGTTGTAGAGATGTAGAGAAAGTCATGTGAATGGAACACATCAGATATTTTTTTCATAAAAAATATAATTTTAGAAAAATTACTATTGATTTAGAATAATTTTGTCCTTTGTAACTTTACAGTAGATTATTCTGCGTTTTGGGAAAGTTTAATTCCATTTAAACGACACGCATGGACAATTTTGAAGTGTAGTTCTGAGAAAATTTTGTTTAATTAATTGTGCTAGGAGACAGGCGTACTGTACAATCTTTAAGTGGCTGCAAGAACAGGATAGCTAGATGTTGATGCCTAAAGTTATTCACTATTATTAGCTATAAAAAGCAATTTTCGAGTTTTTGACCGATTGTGGACAAAATTTCACTCCCAACGTCGCTTGAGATTAAATAATGTGTACCGCCTCCGGGGTAATGCCTAACATAATGTTGTTTATACATCTAAAATGCCTACAATAAGTTTTATATTGTAATGTAAGACGTTATCTCAATGTCATTTGTTAGCAGACCTGTAGACTGCAAAGGTACAGGAAAGAGTGCCAACAGCTCACATACTTGACACGTTCAAGCCCGGACGTTCTTTAGTTGATGAGCCAAAACCCCAGGGTTTTACACCTATTTGGAATTATTTTCAGTAAATCAATGAAAGCTGTTAAAATGCTTTGGTACAATCTAAAATCATGGTTTTCAAGGATTTCTCAACAAATAAGAAAATAGTCATAACTCCTGTATTAATATTTTATATTAAATCTACAACTTTTATCAAATATGAGTTAGGAAAAATCGGCGTAAAGCAGCTTACACTCCATTTATGGAAAACTCAAAAATCTCTCCCTTAGAATAGGAATTTTCCAGGGCTTCATTTGCATCCTGAAGTTCAGCTTTAGTTTGCAGAAATCAAGGCAAATGATGATTAATTATATGTTATAATAAAATGATAACATTTAAGAGCACCAAACATAACAAACAGATCACCACCTTTAACGAAAATGACGAGAGTGACCCGAAAATTTCCTAAACTTCCTAATAATTGACTAAATCAATGGCAGATGGCAGCACAAATCAGACAATAACAACCTTTGCCGCATAGTCCAAGACCGAGTTACAGTCATGGAATTGCATTAAGGGCACAAGATAGTGTGGTTGTAAGGCTGTAACAATTTGTCAAAATTAACCCCTCACATATCAGGAAGTTCTAAATGAATTTTCATGAACATTTTGTGGTATGTACAATAACAGTCTGCATTTCTCCAGGTGAAAAGTTTATGCTTTTATCTGCATTACTTGATTTTTTAAAAAGTTATGTTGAGCCAAAAAAAAAAAAAAAAAAAAAATACATGAAAAAACATGGGTGATTTCATGTACCTCTTATTCGAAAACCTTTCAAAACATAATATTCAAATTTCTAAACATATTCTGACTATACTTATCTACTCTTAACTACCAGAATCATAAGTATATGCCTAAAGATAACTACTTTAAAAATACCACATTTGTGGGAAAAAAGAATAGTAAAATATCTTAATTTTTACATGGTTAAATATTTATAATTTCCATAATTTGTAAGCTAGGCTTATGAATCAGGCGGCCAGAAGTCATTTATGTGTGTTAGATAAGTGTAGAAAATTTCAGCATTCTAGCATCAATGGTTCCTGAGTAAAATGTACATGTGTATCAGAAAATGTAATATAGAGAAAATTTAATTTAAAAATTTGCAGTGCTAATCTTACTTCAATAAATTCCAGGGTCATAACCATCTGAATCTTTATTCCTGGACTCTGTATGCTTCTCAGCATTCCTCCTATTGGTCCTGGCTTCCTTTGTGGAGTGTTAGGAAGCTCATTCTACATGAACATTTCCCTCAGGGTTCTATCATCTTAGAAAGCAGCAAGATTGAAGATGCAGAAAAGGGGTGTGCCGTTTTGTCCCGAGCATTTAAAAGTTTGTGCGCCAAGTTTAAAAGGATATTTAAATACTATAAATTGACGCATCATATTAAAGGTATATATTTTTGGAATCAGAAAACTTCATAGAATTTAACTAAGAACGACATTTGTCATTTTTGAACTCTTCATAGTAACTTGCACCCTCAAAAGCGTTAGAAATACGCGCCGAACTAGGCACGGCAACAACTACAGAGGTTAATGTTGAAGTTGCTGGTGCTGTTTCAACAAGTATGCACTTACCCACAACGAGTAAGGTGAGTGTGCTCAGCGTATCAGGCTTCTCCTTCACTTCCACTTGAGTGCCGTTCCATGGCTTTGTCACGTGATCATACTGCAACAAAAACATCATTAATGTCTAACGAGACACGAGACTTCCCTGAGTGAATTACTGTCATAAATAGTTCAAAGTAATACACTTTTGATTTAATTGTTTCTTCACACAAGCCGAGTGTACGACAGGAGTTGGATGGGTAGAGTCAGACTGAAAAATTCAATGTGATGGCTGTGAAAAAACAATTAAATCAATACTAATTGACTATAATAGTTGGCTGTACTATGAATTCTGGGACTTAAAGCACTTACAACATTGTAAGTCGCCATTGGGGATGTCATCTCAAAATAATTTGAGACCACCTAGTGATTTAGCAGGAAACATATGAGTCAGTTGAGAAATTTAATGCTATACCGGCATGTTGCCATGGTAGCTCAGTAATAGAGCAACCGGCTAGAGCAACCAGGAGATCCATGGTTCAAATCCCGGCTAAGGCATTGCATTTTTCAAACTGATTCTACCCATCCTAACACGCTTTTGTCTTCAAGGTCGGCTCACTATGTACCAGTGTTACAAAATAGATGGTGTTGCTAAGATAGATAAGTTGGTGTGCTGTAATTTATTTAACGTCACGAATACAAATTTGGTACTGATTCATAGGTTAGTTTAGATTTACATGGGTTTCACTTAGATGTTCAACGTGTTTTCCATAAAATGGAAAACGTGCAGTGTTCGCTTTTGACTTTTGAATGGGAAAATTGCGAGGGGATGAAAGCGAAATTGGACGCTGTTTATAAAGATCTTTCGTAATCTGTGGCAACAGTTACACTTGATTCAACGATTTTAAACGTCCGCTTTTGTGTAGAACGTCCAGGACGTCCGGTTGTTATGGTTGCCGAGGAAAACAATGAAAAAATCCACGATTCTGATTCTCTCTGATCGTCGTAAGAATGTTCACGAACTGGCAGAGGCCATATGTGTGTCAACAGGTACAGCAATTTGCATATTTTTATGATAGGGCGGAGATGAAAAAGTTGTCGGCCTGATCGTTGCTGCGATTGCTCACAGTCGACAACAAGCGGGTGCAGCCTTCAACATAAAAACTGTGCTTGCAGATATTTAGGTGAAACCCGAATGACTTTTTGCGTGACTTGTCACCGTCAAGAGATCTCGACTCACCACTGTATTCCGGAAACCAAGCAACAATCAAAACAATGGATACGTTCTGGTGTATCTGCTCAATGACGGTTTTTTAGGCCGGTAAAGTGATGGCGAATATATTTTGGGGATGTTGACGGGATGTTTTCTTATGAAAAGCAAAATAGATTACTTGACAATGCAACAATGAGTTATTGGTCCTATTCCACAAGAAGTTGAAGGGTGCAAGGTTCCATTTGGTAAGGAAGAGAGTGCCGTTTCGCTATAACGCAGCAGCACATTTATTCGCAGTTTTCGCAGCCATGCTGCATTAATTACATCACGCACAGACCATATTCGCCCGACCTGGCTCCTTGAGATTTCTTGTTCAGCTCGCAAGAACAATGTTTAAATCAAATGAGGTCATTGTCGAGACAGAGGAATATTTATAGAGCTCACAATTTCTATTTTAGAGGGGTTAAAACTGGGAGAAAGCTTGTGAGAAGTGTGTATTCCTAAAGCTATATAAAATACAGTTGAAAAATAAATAATTTGTATTTGAAAACAAAGGGGGTCTTCATTACTAATATAGGTATTGATTGAACCGCCCTGGTATACATTATATATGTACATAAAAACACATGCATGCATATGTAATACACACATATAATACATATATTACATACACAGACCTTTATTTTAAAACAACTCAAACTGAAAAAATAAACAAATAACTTCTCCCTCTGAAAGATTAAATAACACCAATAGATCATTTTATGGTTTTTACTTTCTCTACTATGTGCAAAGTGTGTGGAGGAAGTGCCGTATTCCACCCAAAAATTCGATACCGATATTTTTTTAGTCCTCAAAAAAGCATTTTTAGAAAAATGTCTGCGTGTGTGTGTTGTGTATGTGGACATCATAGATCAAAAACTAAAAGACCGTTAAATAGCAAACTTGATATTTAAGTTTAGTACTTCCAAATGCAACACAAAGATTTTCAAGAAATACGCCCACACCGTACTATTCTTTACATTGAACATTTTTTGAAAAATTTGTTTCTCAAAAATGGCTCTACCGACTTTGATTAAAATACCATACTGTTACTGCTATTTACATCAAAAATAAAATACACATCTTGAATTTTCTGGAAGAACTTCTGAACACCTTTTCATTATGGATGGATTTTGCTGAATTTTCCATAACTGGTAAACCGTAAGAGATGCTCAAAAACGTACTGTACAAAAATGTAGATATCTTCAAAACACACAATTTGTCATATTCATTTTTGTTGCAGATATTACCGTTTCCGAGATATTCCTCGTTATTGGTTTCAATTTTAAACAACGCATTTTCTCAAATGGGGCCAGCTTTCGTTTCATCTCTCTCTTGTTTCTCTGGAAATGCAAAACGAACCGAACTTGAATTGTTCACATATCGATCGGCTGTTAAAAGATGTGACTGTCGCTTTAGCTGGTGTATAGTCCTATCTCCCTTTTGCTTATAAGAACTAAGTAGTAAGACCAAGTTTATTATTGTTTGTCTCAATTAGCACGATGTAGATAGAAGAATAATCTTTTGTAAGAATAGTTTGCAGAACAGGTAGAAAAGTCATTCGAATGCAACGCATCAATTACTTTTTTTTTTTTGAAGGCGCACGTATTCATTAGTACATATCATTCATTTGTTCTCTTTTTACTCTTTCTCTCTCTACACGTAGTTATTATATACCTGCTGTGTAGAGAAGGTATTGCATTCCACCAAAAAATTGGAAGTCCAGATTTCACCGGAAATATATGTTATGAGATTTCTGAGCCCAAAAGAGGCATTTTTAAAAAAACGTCAATATGTGTGTGTACGTGTATGTATCTGTGCGTGTATGTGTGTGTTTGTGTGTGTGTGTGTGTGTCAACACGATAACTTATAAACGAAAATTTGGTAAAATACAGAATAGAATTTAAGTATATATCTTTAGCATGCGACACGAAGATTTTATGAAAAATTCCCTCACCCCAAATTACCCTTTACAAGAAAAAATTTCGAAAATTTTGATTTTTTCAAAAATGACTAACGATTTTAATTAAATACTGTATATGAGTTTTATAGTTGTAAGAGTAGTATGTGTGACTTGTTTTGATATTTATATACTCGTTGACGTTGCTACACAAACTGGCAAATAAACCATCCATCCATCCATCCATCCATCCATCATCCATCCATCTATATCTTCAATTCTCTGGGAATAGCTTCTGCAGACCTCTCTTTTCTGGATGATTTCTGCACAACTGGTAAACCACAAGAGATAGACAAAATCTTGCTACACAAAAAATATGGATCTCGTTAAAGCACGCAGTTTATGTCATATGTTTGTTTGGTGTAGTTGATAATTTCGGATATTCTTTGTTATTGGTTTCCGTTTTAAAATACATAAAACTTTTCTCAACTTGTCAACTCCTGGCTATATAAAAACATGGACTTCAGTCACATAGCAACCAACTTTTAAAGCATACTTTGATTATCGCCTAGTAGAATCCATTTCTCTTCTACTTACAAGGAAGCAAGTAATAAAAGCACTTCTGCAAATATTTATCTTGACTAGCAGGAAGTAAATAATGAATAAACTCTTTAATAATCATTTGTTACAGAGATGTAGAGAAAGTCATCTGAATAGAACACATAAGATTTTGCAATATGTACCTACTATGTATATAGTGTATAGAGCAGGTATTGCAGTCCACCCAAAAATTCGATGTCGAGATTTCACCGGAAAATATAATGTGACATGAGGTCTCCTGAAGCTAAAAGAAGTATTTTCAGAAAATAGGTCCGCGCGACGCAGACACGATAACTAAAAAACAAAAATTCGGTTATATACCAAACTTGATATTTAAGTTCAGCATATTCCAAGGATACGACACGAATATTTCTAAGAAAATTCCTCTAGCTAAAACTACCCTTTACATGGAACATTTTCCAAAAATTCTGATTTTCTCAAAAATGGCCCTAACGATTTTATTAAAATACCATATATTAAAGAGATTTACATGACAAATGAAATGCGTATTTTGAATTTTTTGGGAATAGCCTCTCAAAGACTTTTGCATTACTGTAAGAGAAAGGAAAAAGTTACAACACAAAAATGTAGATCTCGTTAAAACATACAATTTATGACATATGCATTTCCTTTACAGAGTTAACGATTTCCAATATATTCCCTGTTATTGGTTCCACTTTTAAAATATTTAAAACGTTTCACACAGGAAGTCCTCGTCCGTTTCATATCTCTTTTGTTTTGCTTCTGGTCATGGAAAGAGAACCATGTCAATCGCATGGTGATAACTTTTAGAAGATTTGGCTATCGCTTAAGTCTAGATTCTAGTGTATTCCCTTATTTTCCTTTTACTTATGAGAAGGCAAGTAATAAGACCATTTCTGCTAATGCATGCTACAAGAGTATTCTTTGGATACATAGCTTGTTTGTAGAACAGGTAGAGCTGGTCATGTGAATAGTACACTCCTATTTTTCGCTGCTTCTTGCCTTTGCTACCTGGATCATTGCTACTAATAGAGTAAATCGACAAATTCACTATTTAAGTTCAGCGTCTTCCAAGAATACAAGTTTAATTTTATGGGAACAGGTTTTTTCGTTCTGAATGACTTTTGTATAAGTGGCAAACAGTAAGATTGACAAAATTTAATTTCAAAAAATGTAGATCTCTATAACGCTCACAATTTACATTAAATACTTTTTTTTTCTTTTTTTTTTTTTTTGTGGAGTACACCTTTTCCGCAATATTCCGTATGTATTTTCAAACAACTAGTTTCTTAGCAAGTAAATCGGTATGCTGTTTTTTTTTTCTCTGCACACACTTTGCATGGTAGAGAAGGTATCATATTCTACCCAAAATTTCGATGTCGACTCTTTATTCGATGTACATGTTTTGAGGTACCTGAATCCAAGAGAGGTATTTTTAGAAAAAGGTCAGCGAGTGTATGTGTGTGTGGAAGTGTGTGTGTGTGTGTTTCTGCGGACAACATAGCTCATAAACTAAAAGATCTTTAAACACCAACTTTGCTATGTAAGTTTTGTGTCTTTAGGATATGACACGAAGATTTTTAAAGAAAATTCCTCCACCGCAGGTTACCCTTTACATGGACACATTTTTGAAGACGCACTTGATCACCATAACGATTTTTATTAAAATACCATACATGACAAAGTGTATAGCCTGAATTTTCAGGGAATGCTCTGAAGACCTCTTCATTTTGCACGGATTTTGTATAAGTAGTAAACCGCAAGAGATGGACAAATGCGTACTACATAAAAAATGTAAATCTGGTTAAAACACACAATTTAATTCATATGCATTTTTTCTAGAGTTAACCGTTTCCGAGATATTCCTTGTTATTGGTTTCAATTTTAAGCTGCTTAAACGTTTTTTAAACGCAAGGCCATCTTTCGTTTCATCTGTTTTGTTTTACTCTCGCCATACAAAGGGAACCGAATTTCGATAGAACCGGCGTTTTAAAATATCCGACTATCGCTTTAGCCTAGTGCATTACTTTATTCCCCTTACAGCAATGTCTGCTAATGTTTATCTCGATTACCACGATGTAGATAAAAGAATAGTCTTTTGTAACAGTCGTTTGCAGATAACTCATGGGATGAAACACACCACATTTCATTTTTAATTTTCTTTTCTTTCTTTCTTTTGTTTTTCGTGGTCATACAAAGTCAGGTTCATGGCCTTTGAAAGATTATCCAATTAGCGAGACGTTCTTTAAAAATCTAACTATGGCTTTACCTTGGTGTGCCGCAACAAAATGTATACTTTTAGAGGTAATTTCTTTAAGATATTTGATAAATTTATATATTTTTTATATTTCTTTACGTAAATGTGTACGAGCGTTTATCTAGATTAACAAAGCAAATGATAGATTTTGTACAATGAGCAGAGAAAGTCTTATGAAAGCAATACGTCACATATTTACTGTCAGAAAAATACGTGTATTACATTCATTTTTGAACGAACCCTCAAATCTATCAATTAACGATGCAATTTTTAAAAAAGCTAATCTGTTCTACTCATATGACTTTCTCTACATGTTCTAGCAACAAAACTTTTAGTACAAAAGATTATTTTACTGATCGAGATAAACCTTAGGAGAAAGGTTATTGCTTAGTTCCTTATAAGCAAATGGAAATAAGGAAATACACTAGTTTACAGCGATATCATATCTTTTAAAAGCTGTTCTATGCGATGAATCTTGGTTCTCAAATTACTATAGCTAAACAATTTGGTTCTCTTTGTATGGCGAGTAGAAAAGATAGGACAAAGAGATAAGACAAATGGCGAGTTGCCGTTAGAGAAAATTCAGTATTTTTAAATTGAAACCAATAACTAGGAATATTCCGGAAATGGTTAACTTCACCAAAAGTGTATCTACATAAACTGAGTGTTTTAATCAGATCTACAAGTTTTGTCTGGTAAGTGTCTACCTCTTATGGTTAATGGTTATGCAAAAGTTCTTCAGAATGCAGAAGGCTTCAGATACACATTTTATGTACAGTGTGAATAGCTTTAATATTTGGAAGTTTATTCAAAACCTTTGGAGTCATTTTTAAGAAAATTAAAATTTTCGAAACATTTTCTATTTAAAGGATAGTTTTGGGGAGTTTCTTTAAAATATTTTATATCGCATTCTTGAAAGATGCTGAGCTTAAATACTAAAGTTGCTGTTTAAAAAACTTTTCATTTTTTAATTGTATTTTTCACGCACATGGGTCTTTTTTTAATTTTTGGATTGACGGCGCCTAAAACGTATATTTCCAGTGAAATGTCGGCATAAAATTTCGCGTTCATATCATCTACTGTCCTCAATTTCATACCTCGCTACAGGCCGATCCCTCTTTTCGGCTTAGTCAATCTATGATTAAACGTTTGTTAGCACCTCGACAGGGGTGTACAAAGATTTATGCATATACCGTAAACTACATTATGTGAAATAGTTTGAAAATAAGAATATGCCGAGGAATTAAGATCCTAGAAAATATATTTTTAAACGTTAAAGCTAAATTAAAATTATTTTCTGATTATATGCTCTTTAGTGCTCATACAGACCCTCCTTCGTTTTTTTCTTTTCCTCTATAGCAATTTAGTAAGTATTTGAAGTTTCCTGATCACTAACGTTTAAATCGTCATAGAACAGGCTTTAAAAGGTCGTATAGCTACCAAAACTGCATCAAATTAGAGTGAAAAGCAATTGGTATTTTATAGTGCAAACTAAAATCCATATTTACGAATGTTCGCAATTTTGTCTTTATTTCCACAGTATTCTTAGAAGGCCACAAGTTCAAATAAGCAACCGGTTCGAAACTTCCATCGCCTACCTGATAACTTTAGTGGAGCTTAAGTGCGATTATAAATCTCCAGCTTCTGTCCATATTCTCAATTGGGTTTTACTTTCTCTACGCGTACTATATACAGTATATTCCATCCAAAATTCGATACCGAGATTTCGCCAGAAATACATGTTTTAGGGTCCCCTGTATCCAAAAAATGTTTACTTTCTCTAACGTACGATGTACATTGTAGTGTATAGAAAAGGTATTGCATTCCTCTAAAAAATTCGATACCGAGATTTCACCAGGAATACACGTTTTGGCGTCCCCTTTACCCAAAAACAGCATTTTCAGAAAAAGGTTCGTGCATCTGTGAACACGATAACGAAAATTCGATAAAATACCAAACTTGCCATTTAAGTTTAGTATCTTCCAGCGATGCGACACGAAGCTTTTGAGAAAAATCCCCCCAACCCAAACTACCCTTTAAATGGAAAAATGTTGCTTTTCTCAAAAATGGCTCAAACGATTTTGATTAAAATACCGTATATTATTTATGGTAAATAAAATGTATTTCTTGAATTTTCTGGGAATTGCATCTAAAGACCTCTTTATTCTGAATGAATTTTTCTGAATTTTGCGTAACTAGTAAACCGTAAAAGATAGACAAAAACTTACTACACAAAATGTTATATCACGTTAAAGCACACAATATATATCATATATGTTTCTTTCGTTGAATTGAGCATTTATGAGATACTACTTGTTTTTCGTTTCTGATTTAAGATACTACAACTTTTTTCACACGGAAAGGTGTAAACTCCAGGCCCTGCACAGAAACGGGTCACGTCCACATGCTTTTAAAAGAGTTGACTATCGGTTTAGCCTAATGTATATTACCTTATTTTCCTTCTCCTTACAAGGAAGCAAGTAATTAAGACAATTTCTGCTAATGTTTATCTCGACTATCATAAAGTAGGTAGAAGAATATGCTTTTTAACAATAATTTGTTACAGCGAGAGAATGTCATGAGAATGTAACACATCAGATTTTTAGAAATGTGTGTGTCCACGTGTTCGTGTGTCTGTGAACATGATACTTCAAAAACTAAAAGCCTGTAAAATACCAAACTTAGTGTTTAAGTATCTTCCAGGGATGCGACACGAAGCTTTTGAGAAAAATCCTCCCATCCCAAACTACCCTTTACATGGAAAAAGTTTCGAAAATTTTGGTTTTCTCAAAGTGGCTCTAACGATTTTGATTTAAATATCTATTTATATGGCAAATAAAATGAACATCTTGAGTTTTCTGGGAATAGCCTCTAAAGACCTTTATTCTGAATAAAGTTTGCTGAATTTTGCGCATCTGGTAAACCGTAAGCAATAGATAAAAAGGTACTACCCAAACAATGTAGATCACCTTAAAACAATCAATTTTTGTCATATACGTTTTTTCATCGAATAGGTCATTTCTGAGATATGCTGTTATTTGTTTTCAAGTTTAAAATACCTTAACATTTCTCACCCGGAAAGTTGTAAACACCTGACCCTGCATAGAAACGGATTTCAACCACATGGCAACCAGCTTTTAAAAGATTTGACTATCGTTTTAGCCAAGTGTATTCCCTTATTTCCCTCTACTTGCAAGGAAGCAAGTAATTAAGACAATTTCTGCTAATGTTTATCTCGATTATCATAAAGTAGACAGAAGAGTACGCTTTTAACAATAATTTGCTAAAGTGATGTACAGAAAGTCATATGAGAGAATACTAACGTATTCTTCTGAATACCAAGTAGGGGAGGGTATTCCATGCAGGGAAGAACAGTAATTATTGATTTTGCAAGGGTTTAGCAATAAAAAGAGGTATAAAATAGAAGTTGCTATTCCTGCAACCTGATACGTTCCTTAACCAAATAAAGCTCTTCTCACAAAAGCAAATGTAGGATATCTTCACTCGAGCATAATTCCACCTAACTAAGCAATTCACGGACCAACGAGCTCCGCAAATAGGAGTACCATGCACTTCTATTGAATTCCGAAACTGTCTGCGCAAGAAACGCGCATAATGAGATTGCGAAACCATGCAATGCAGCGAGCCTTCCTAAATTCATTACAAGCTCAAGAGAAACTCTTTTAGAATAAGAATTATTCTTACCGAAGTGCCCTGAATTAAAACATCTTATGTGTTCCATTCACATGACTTTCTGTACATTGCTGTAACAAATTATTGTTAAAACGCATTTTCTTATATCTAGTTTATGATAATTGGGATAACATTAGCAGTAAATCTCTTAATTACTTGCTTCCTTGTAAGTAGAAGGACAATAAGGAAATACAGTAGGCCAAAGTGATAGTCAATCTTTAAAAAGCTAGTTATTCATGTGGTTGAAATTCGCCTCTTTGCATTGCCACGAGGTGACAAATTCGGGTAAGAGAAAAATTTTAAGCTTTTTTAAAACGGAAATCAACAACAAGGAATAAAAAAAAAAAAAAAAAAACGGGTTGGGTAATTTACTCTCTATAAATATATCAATTGTGAGTGTTTTCAGGCTTTATAGCCTGAAGTGCAAAATTAAGTTTAAAGGAGGTTAATAACCTCCCAGACGTTATGCTGCATTATCTCCGTATGGAAAGCTGCAACAAGAGCCCTATAAGTTCGAGAATTTCACCGACAAAAGACAACGATATAGACTCTACAGTTCCAGCTAAAATGAACCCAGAATGAAAACTGTAACGATGAAACTCTTGCATGAGATTCAAGGTGTATTATACGATTGTAAAAAACTAGTCCCGGACCAGAAAATATTCCCTATTGTTCCTGCAACAACTCCCTCTAATGACGTTGAAATGTTTAAACACAATATTTAACTATATATGGACCAAAAAAAATCTTCTCTGTACAGTGGCGTGAAAGTATAGTAATTCCCATTCCTAAGGCAAACAAAGATCTTCTACTAACTGAAAATTATAGACCTATTGCGCTAACATGCACAATGTGCAAATTAATGGAAAAGGTAATCAATACACGCTTGAGATGGACACTGGAAAAAAAAAATCTTTTCTACAATGCAAAGTGGATTTCAACAGTTTCATTCCACAAATGATAATCTAATAGCCTTAAAGTCAGAAATTTTGGAAGCCTTCTACCAAAAACAACTTGTAATTACTATTAGCCTAGATATTCATAAAGCATATGACATGGTGCGACGAGACTATATAATAAGAGAACTATTAAAACAAAACATATCAGGAAATATGCTCAGCTTCATTTACAACTTCCTACAAGACCGTAAAGGCCAAGTAAGGCCTTTCAAAAACTGTTCCGCTACGTAATGGTGTACCACAAGGCTCAATGCTCAGTGTAACGCTTTTTCTAATAGTTATAAATGGTATTGTATCACATATCAAAACACCAGTTAGAGCAAACTTATTTGCTGATGATCTGATCCTCTACTGCAAAGGGTGCACCACTACCGCACAAGAATGTTTACAGGAATCGCTTAAGAACATACAACAATGGTGCACCGAAACTGGTTTTAAAATATCCTCATCTAAAACAAAATCCATTTTATTCTCCAGAAGCAAAAAGAAACTTAATCCGGAACTATTCATCAAGAACAACAAAATTACTGTCGTAGATGCTCTAAAGATATTAGGACTTACATTTGATAATAAACTAATATGGCGCCCTTTCTTAAGAAGCCTTAAGAACCATTGCCCAAAAATATTAAATATCTTAAAGGTTTCTTTAGCAGCACAGAATTGGGGAGCGGGCTATCACGTTCTATAAAGCAGCCAATAAAGCCTTCATACGCACTAAAATGCAATATGGTTCCATAGTCTATAACAGTAACAAGTCTTCAAGTATAAAAATTATTAATTCTATACAGAACTCAGATATACGTATTGCATTAGGTGCTTATCGTACCAGCCCCATAAATAGCATGCTAATAGAAGCCAATGAAACAGCACTACAATATCGATTAAAACAGTTAAGCATCACCTACGCTCTCAAAATGGCAGCAACACCGAAATCCAGAATACATCCACTAATTTTTTCAAATCCTTCTCGTGATATGTTTCCTCCACAACAATCGCATTCATTATCTTTCCGCGTCAGAGAAAACAGATATTTCAAGAAAATGAATATCACAGTCCCCAATATATCATCAAGACAGCTAAAGTTGAAACATTCATCTTGGAAGATGAAATTACTCTCCGTCGACATAGATCCAAGCAAACATAATAAGGCAACTACCAATCAGCTAATCTACCAACAATTATTTAAAGAAAAACTTGCAGATTACACATCCGGTCTCTGTATCTTCACGGATGGTTCACAATGGATGTGCTGTAGTATGCGGCGATATCATTCATCAATACAAGTTACCACTCCTGTTCGCCATATTTAGTTGTGAACTGTACGCTATTAAAAAGGCACTGGAATACACTCTTGAACTCTCAGATCATGATTCTTTCACAATTATTAGTGGCTCTCTATCAGCCTTAAACGCCCTTCAAGACATATTTTCCACAAATAGTATTGTACAAGAAATACACAACCATGTCGCCACTCTCTCCGAATCAGGAAAAAATGTCAATTTTATGTGGACACCATCTCACAAGAACATTACTGGAAACGAGAGAGCTGATACTGCAGCAAAACAAGCTACAGAATTACCACTACAGGAAGCTTCTGTTGAAATTTCTCTTAATGATGCAGTCACACACTTTAAGAGGAAAATACACAAAGAATGGCTCACCAACTGGATGGGCAACTCCACAAGAAGCTGCCGTGGAACTTCATCCCAAGAACACTCAACACGACAGCTACGTCGCCGAAATCAAGTTGTGATATCCCGACTGAAAAGTGGACATAACCAAACTGACACATTCATATCTGCTAAATAAAAGTCCCCCACCAATATGTGAAGCATGTAACACAATATTAATAGTAGCTCACTTCATGTCGATATGCCCAAAATTTGATAAACAACGCAGTCAGTTTGGTATACCCAAAAATATTTCTGTGATACTCAACGATGTTTCTCTCATTCATATAACAATCAGTTACCTCAAAGAAATAAATGTATATAAACTCATATAACCAAAGAACCTCAAAATGTATTTAAAACTGGTAATTGTAAATTATAAATGTTATTAATGTATTGCTGTAAATCATGTAAGGTCGTAATAAAACCTTGAGAGGTTAAAACGACCATAAATAGAGCTTAATAAAAAAATCTGATGTGTTCCATTCACAAGAATTTCTCTATATCTCTACAACAAATTATTGTTAGAAGGCTTATGCTTCTATTTACTTAATGATAATCGAGAAAAAAGTAGCAGAAATAGTCTTATTACTTGTAAGTAGAAGGGAAATAAGTGATAGTCAAAAGCTGGTTGCTATGTGACTGAAGTTCCTTTGTTTGTATGGAAGGAGTTGACAAGGTGTTTTAAAGCTGAAACCAAAAAGCAAGGAATATCTAAAAAAACGATCAACTCCATGAAAAAAAAAAATATATATAACATAAATTGTGTATTTTAACGTGCTCTACATTTTTTGTGTAGTACGTTTTTATCTATCTCTTACGGTTTAGCAGTTATGCAAAATTCCGTAAATTTCATTCAGAATAAAGTAAGCGTCAGAGGCTATTCCCAAAAAATTGAAGATATACATTTTATTTGTCAAATAAATATCTTTAATATACGATATTTTAAACAAAATCATTAGAGCCATTTTTGAGAAAATCAAAATTTTCGAAAAAAGTTCCATGTAAAGTGTAGTTAGGGGTAGCGGGATTTTTCTCAAAATCTTCGTGTCGCATCCCTGGAGGATACTAAACTTAAATACCAAGTTTGGTATTTTACCGACTTTTCGTTTTTGAGTTATTGTGTTCACAGACACACGGACACACACACACACACACACACACACACACGGACTTTTTTCTGAAAATTCTTTTTTTGGATACAGGGGACCCTAAAACATACATTTCCGGTGAAATCGCGGTGTCGAATTTTTGGGTGGAGTGCAATACCTTCTCTATACACTATGTATATAGTACGTATAGAGAAAGTAAAAACATAAAGAAAAAACATAACACGAGAGCATGTGGTGTTACCGTAAATAGTATTACGCAGAATACCTACACTTAGCAGAATAAATCAAAACATGACATCTAACAAAAAATAGGCAAACACGAGAGCATGCAGTACAATGAAATTTTACCTGCTTTCGTGTTTGCATGGTTTTCACTATGACGGTTTAATTTTTAATTTACTCTGTCAGTGTATAAGCGGCGGCAGCAGCAGCAGCAGTGGTTTGGATTTTCTCTGCTACATAAGTAAGAATACAGCAAAACATTACGTGCCTTTGTGTTTAAACGTTACTGCTTTTATTTTTGGACCTATTTTGGTATCCTGCAGAACGTAAAATGATGACGATAATAATAATAATAATAATAATAATAATAATAATAATAATAACAACAATAACAATAAAATGCGGTGAGACACTGCGTCTTCTCAAGCGTGGTTTTTGTTACGGTATCTTAAATATTTTGATTTACCCTTCAATGGATCTAGTTTCTAATTTTAAATAAGAAGAGCGTATACGCAATTACAAGATGTGTAATTGGTGAACACTGGTTGGTGATTTTATTCCCCCCCAAAATAAAGAGTCGTATACACAATTACAAGATATGTAATTGGTGAACACTGGTTGGTGATTTTATTCCCCCCCCCCCCCCAAAAATAAAGAGTCTGTAACTGAAGTAGAAAGTTTTTCGGTCTCTTGCGTATCATGACGAACTCCAGTACAAGTCTGAGAGTACACGATTCTCTCTCCGTTTTCGCTGATATGATCGCTCATCCGCCACTGACCATTCAATTCGGCAACTTCTTTATAGTACGGCACTGTTGGGCCACCTGGCATTATTGAAATTATTTCGCGCTTTTATGTTCATTTATCTTCATTACTCAACATATGTTGTTATTGAAATTATATCCCTTTAAGTTCATTATTCTATAAGAGATTCTAACGTCCACCTGTAGTGTGGTGGTACGTGCTTCACATTCAAGAGATCCCGACTTCAATTCTCGGTTAGGATAAGTTATCCAGATAAGAGTTTCCAGGGGTTTCGTTTATCATGAGAAGACAAATGCCGAGTAACTAAGTTCCATGGGCCCCGGGGTAATTTGAGTGTAATTTCACCGATTTCATTTATCGTTTGATATGACCTACCAGGTTAAAGGAAATTAAACTACAAGAAATCTGGTGTCATTTCTCATATAACTTTCTCTAAATGTTCCACAAACTTTCCTTGCAAACGATTAATCTTTTATCTACGTCATGATAATCGAGATAAACATTAAAAAAAAATGGTCTTATTGCTTGCTTCCTTGTAAGCAGAAGGGAAGTAAAGGCTAAAGCGAGGGTCAAATCTTTTAAAAACTATCGCTATTTTAAACAATAGACATTCTTTTCTGTTTTGTATTTCCAGGAGTAAAAAATAAGAGCTGAAACGAAAGTTGATTTGAGAAAAATTCAAGTAGTTTAAAATTAAAACAAACAACAAGAAATATCTCGGAAACGGTTAAACCTATAAAAGTATATGACATGCATTGTATATTTTAATGAGGTTTACATTTTTGAGTGGTAAGTTTTTCTCACGGTTTTGGAGTTAGACTAAAGTCATCCAGGATAAGAGGTCTTCGGAGACTATTCCCAAAAAAGGCGGCTATACATTCCACTTAACATGGAAATATCTTAAACATATGGTATTTTAACCAAAATCGCATGAGTCATTTTTAAGAAAATAAAAGTTTTGCAAAATCTTCCATGTAAAAGGTGGATGAGGATGGGGGGATTTTCCTGTCGCATTCTTGGAAGCTGTTGAACTTAAAAACCAAGTTTGGTATTTAACCGATTTGTGTTTTTTGAGATACGATGCCACAGACACACACACACACACACACACTCACGCACGCACCCGCGCGCGCGCGGATATTAATATAAAACTGTTTTTTTTTTTATTCATGGAGCTATCAAATTAGGTATTTCCGATGAATCTCAGTATCGACATTTTATTTCATTTTGCTTATATTATACGTACTTGATTGTTTATAGTGTCTTTGTCCTATATCAACAATAACAAACTATATGGCACATGAAAAACACTACCCAGCATAAATCATGTGTCCAGCACACGTTAAATTAGATTAGATTAGATTAGAAAGCACTCTGTAGGTTCGTTTAGGCCAGAAAGCCACTGAACATAGAACTTGTCAAGGCATATACATGTATACATATGTTTATATACTATATACTATGAAAAAAAATATGTATAAAGCTCTAGTGCTAAAAGCATAGGTTACAAAAACAACAGAATATTTTTTTTGCATGCACATAAAAAAGAGTATCAAAATATAGTGTTAAAATGTATAAATAAATATAATTTCATTATATGTAAAACTAATGTTATGTCAGATGATAGTTTTCAAATTATCGATATAATAGTTACTAGTAGTAATTATATAAACTAAAACATGATTATTGTATTATGTACTCTTCTTAAATGTCAACAAATTACAATACATATTTACAAATATGTTATAGAATTTCCAATGCAAAGATTTGCAATTATGTACTAGAGTGTAAAATATCAAAATTTCAGGATTTACAGACCTTGTGTCATTGCTAAATACTAAACAAATTCATTTGACACATTCATGCAAGTCAAAGTATAAATCAGTTTAATTTTAATATAAAACACATACACTAATATACACAAAATGCAATACATTGTAATATTTATAAATACAATGATTATTAACGGTATTGTCAGACAGATTTGTCACTTAAATATTCATCTACAGAGTAAAATGATTTATTGCAAAGGTACTCCTTAAGAGAGGCCTTAAAAGCCCTGAAATTCCCAACATTTTCTTTGAGATTACTGGGGAGAGCATTAAATATCTTGATTGTTTCATAATATACACCTTTCTGAAAACAACAAAGATTGGCATTGGGAGATGAATCAATCCCTTTTGTCTAGTATTAATGTTATGAATTTCCATGTTTGTTATAAAACTATGTCGATTAACTGCATAGAATTTTAAAATGGATAGTATATAAAGACAAGGTAAGGTGAGGATGCCAAATTTTTTAAATAGTTCTTTGCATGACTGTCTACTATAAGCATTACAGATTATTCGTATAGCTTTCTTCTGTATCCGGAATATGCATTTACTTTCTACTGAATTACCCCAGAATATTATTCCATACTCGATGATGGAGTTAAAGTAGGCAAAATACACCAACTTAAGTGTATCGATTGAGTGAAATTTAACCAGTGCACGGAGAGCATAGCATACTGAGCTAAGTTTAGGTGTGATGTAGCTAATATGTGATTTCCAGTCCAAATGCTTATCTACCTGAAGGCCAAGAAATTTGACTTCATTTAGCTGTTCTAACAATGTAATATTAATTCCTATTTCTATGTGCGTTTGTGGTGAGCGAGTAGTTATAAATTTAATTGTTTTTGTTTTTTCAAGGTTTACTGAGAGTTTGTTTGCTTTGAACCAATTTGGCATACAATTTAGAACATAGTTTAATTTAACTACACATTCATTGAAATCTTTACTTGTTACTAGAACACTAGTGTCATCTGCGAATAAATAAATACTTGCAAAACTGTTAATGTATAATGGGAGATCATTTATGTAAACCAAGAACAAAAGAGGCCCTAAGATTAATCCCTGGGGAACACCAAGTTTTAGTGATTTCCATTCTGAAGCACTATTTTGATACCCATTGGAGTTATTAATTTCGACCCTTTGTTTTCTCTTCTCTAGGTATGAAATGAACCAATCTAATATGTTATTCTTTATTCCATAGAAATTTAGTTTAGCTATCAGAATCTCATGATTCACACAGTCAAAAGCCTTCGCTAGGTCACAAAAGATTCCACCGACATGTTCCTTTTCATTTAACGCTGCTAACATTTTATGTGTGAGCTTGTAGGTTGCATTATCTGTCGCTACTCCTTTTCTAAAGCCAAACTGTTCTTTGGCAAATAAGTTGTTCTTTTCCAAGTAATTATAGAGCCTATTGAACACTACTTTCTCAAATACTTTTGAGAAAACAGACAAGAGAGATATAGGTCTATAATGTGATATATTATCTTGTTTTCCTTTTTTAAAAAGTGGTTTGACAATAGAGTACTTCAGTCAGTCAGGAAATATTCCACTCTTTAGTGATTCGTTACATAAATAGCTAAGGGGAATGCATATTAGGTCAGAACATGCTTTTAGGATTATACTTGATATTTCATCATATCCAGAGGAATTTTTGGTCTTGAGCAAATTTATTATATTTTTTATTTCAAATGGTGTAGTCATTTTTACTTTAAATTCAGGGACTTTGTTTACAAAAGAAGTTTTCAAAAATGTATTGCTGATTCTTTACATCCATAGTTTATTTTTAGTTTGTCTGTTACATTCAAAAAGAAATTATTGAAAATATCTGCGACCTTTTGAGGATCATCAATTTTTTGATTACCGGAATTCAGTACAATTGAGGGGCTTTCTTGAGAGCTCTAACCTGTTTTCCTTATGTGCACCATAGCGAAATATGGACATTTAATTTAGTGCACCATTGTCATACGTTAGGAGATATATTATGTATATGTCAGGATTACATAACCAGAACAAAAAACTTAAGTATAGAATGTTAAAACATTCTTCAACATATACTAGGGTCGGCTGATAAGTCCCGGGTCTCTCAATGAAAACAGCTTTAACTTTTTTTTTGCTTTATTTCTCAACATAATCTCCATAAAGGTCAATCAATGGATTTGTCATATCCGTGTTCTAATTTAATAAAACCATTTGTGCAGTGAGATTTATCAAAATGCTCAAAATAGCTGTTTTTCGCATTAATAACCTCTGCTGTGAAATCTTCGTCCTTCAAGAATTTTTATGAGGTTTGGGAACAGGTGCTAGACCTGGCGAATAGGATGGATGCTCAAACAATTCGAACTTTAATTCGCAAATTTTCCCCATTGTAATGACTGAACAATGGGCCGGAGCATTGTCGTGATGAAACAATTTTTTTGTTGTTGCCAAATGAGGTAGTTTTCTTTTCACCTCATCACTCACACGTTGCAATAAGCTTGCGAAGTAGTCACCAGTGATACTTTTACGCTTTTCTGGGTAATCAATAAAAATAATTCCCTGTGCATTCCAGAAAACATAACCTTTTTAGCTGACAAAATTGACTTTGCCTTTTTTGGAGTTGGTTCACCTGGCGTAATCCACTGCTCAACTGTGATCTATTTTCTGGAGTGTAGTGATGTATCCAAGTTTCATCCATGGTCTCAAAAATTCACTGGGATTTTTACGGTAGAGCTTTGCATTCTTAACAGAAACAGTTTTTCTTTGCAACTTTTGATCAGTGTCAACAAACGCGGCACCCATCTTGCACAAACCTTGTGAAAGCCCAAAACAATACTTATTACCTGCACGTTCTTTTGAAATGTTTACAACCTCTATTATCTCAGACAACTTTAATCTGCGGTCTTCCAGTACTAAACGTGATTTTTTTTCAATGATCTCTGGAGGTTCACTTCTATAGGGTGTCTAGAGCGAGGCTCATCACTAGTGCTCGTATGTCACATTTTAAGCTCTGCAACCCACCTTTTAATCATTGAATATGAGGAGGCAGAGTCTTTCAATGTGCTGTCCATTTCCTCCGTGATTTCTTTAGGCGTTAAGCGTTTTAAATGGAAGTGTTTAATCACTATTACTGCTCGTTTTTCAATCCTCCCATTTTCGTGAAAACTCTACAATTGTCTTGTTTAAAATGCTGTCATTCGAAAACTAAATAAGCTCTTGACCTGTAACTATGGATACAAGCTAGTCTAGAGTTAAACCAAACCATGCTACCGTCTAACTGCCTAATGGCGCCATATCTGTGTGAGGCACGGGACTTATCAGCCGATCCTCGTAGAGACCAGTATTCAACAAAGTTGATCTGATAGATTAACGCATTCAAGCTAAATTCCTATTCTCAATTGGCAAGGAAATTGTTGTACAACCTATAGTACAAAGTTTTTTATTGCTGTTCTTATTTTGACGCATAAGGTATATTCGACAGTGGTGCTATGAAAAACCAGCTAAAGGACACACACGCACGTAAACCTTTTTCTAAAAATTATTTTTTCGGACTCAGGGGATCCCAAAACATACATTTCCAGTGAAATCTCGGTATCAAAATTTTGGGTGCATTACAATACCTTCTCTATACACTATGTACATAGTACATGTAGAGAAAATAAAAATAACTGAGGAAAAGGGAAGATAACCAGACGAAAAGTACAGTTTAAATAAATCAGCAGTCACTGGCTCCGGACTGAATTTATTCAGTTTGGAGAGAATTACAATAATTTGGCTGGAGTACACAGTAACAAGGCCAACAATAACAACGCCCTTCTTGAGAAGTAATGCCCGCTGTATATCAATCAATTATTAAAAATAAAACTTTTCCGCCCAAGGCCAAATACATATCTCAAAATTCAACACCAAAAATTAGGCAGCATATTGTAAAACCTTATTACACACAACACTGATTTTAACTTTCATACAGATACATAGTCTACATATATACGTATTTATATATATTAGCTTCACTTTTGTTTACAGTAAATATCTAACAAGAATAAGAGAAAATACAACCCCAATAAAAGAATAAAAACACTATGCTAAATTTACTAAGAATATTCAACACAGAATTTCACACTTCCCCTAAATCCAATCCACTCCAATCTCAAGCAAAGTTAAAAAGTGACAGAATATTTACCTTTTCCAGCTCAAGAAAATTTATTTACTGTTATTTTCAAAATGTTGCCTCTAAATGTCTGCAAATACATCATACGTAAAGGAATAGCCCCTTTCCCAAGAAAAGATAATATTTAAATCATAAAAAATAAGAGAAAATAAGCGGACAAACATTTAATAATGAAGAATAATAAATACCATGCAAATATCAATTCAAAAGGCTACTTATATATATGTATAAAACAAACAAAAAATTTTAGATCAAAGAGAAAGGAGTGAAAAAAGTAACCCAATCCCAAAAAGAAAATTTGATGATTAAACAAGAATATAAATGCAATCTCATTGAAAAATAAGTAAACCCCACCTAATGATATGCAAGAGCCCTACAATCTATAAGTTTTTAAAAATAAATAAAGTTAAACTCCGAAATGGAACGCTAAATCACCTAAATTAATGAAGTAATAAATATAAAAAGAAACAAAACAACAACAAAATAAAACCAACAAATTGTCAAGTTAATTCCCTTTTCAACATCTCTAACTTGACAAAAGAACCATTTCCCAGAAATAAATTAAACTCTGCAATTTGTGAGGGGAAATTATTTCGAAGCAAAAACATTAATTTCCACAGGCTGAAATCCAGTTTACGAATAAGAAAACACTTTCATGACAAAGCCCTTTTTTATATCTTTCTTTCTTCTTGTTTATTAATTCTTACAGTCTGAATCATTGTCACCTAGAATGGCTTAAATTCAATCCCCAATGCAGAATATGGGAGTTTATAAAAGTAAGACACAAGAAATAGATGAAAATTGCTATCCAAATTTCATCCAAAATATAACGTTTCACCTTATGGTCTAACAACGGTTTTAATCTTGACTTAGCTTTTCGTAATTATTAACTAACTTCCAAAAATTGCTACCACTAATGAGAGTATTATATGAAAGTGCTTTCCTATTGCTTTGGTAACATCTGACTGAAAATAGCTCACAGCAATATCAAGATACAATTGGGCAATCACATACATATATAAATCTCCTTCCAACAGAACACTGGTTTCTAGCAAGCAGTACAGCAATACAATAAATATCCTAATATTGATAACAATTATCCTTATCAGACAGCCAACAGAATAGAAAAGTCACAACTATTAAAACACTCTCAATACAATATTAAAATTTCCATAGAACCTCATTCATAAATATACTTAAAAAAAAACAATGGTCATCTAGTTCGGATCCCCTAAACCTACCCCATTTAATCCATCATGTATACAGCTATGAAACACGAATTATGCTATAATCTCCCCCAGAGAATAGATTATGCCCAAGAACAAAAGACATTTGTTAAAATTCCCAATACCAAGAAAAGATCACCCGACAAAACTTCCGCATTCCTATGGCAGATTTACTCTCGCTAAATTATATGCATAGGAGGAAAGAGGGAAAACGAAATGAGCCGAAAACTCAAACTAAAAAGCTTTGAATTTGAAAAATGTCTATTACCAAAGTCATGGTGCATACCTGCAAGAAAAACAAAACAAAAAACAATTATCCAGCCATCCCGGTTCCGGGTTCCGTCACAATGCCTCGAGGTTTCCCGCCTTTGTCTCTCGGTACGAGGAGGAAAACATGAAGCCCAGAGCCACGACCCTGGACCAATAGGAAGCCGCTCAGAGAACAGCTCAATCGGGAACAGAATAGCTAAGCACGAAAGTTCTTGAACCCACCCACGAGAGCATTAGAAAAACTTGGCAGAAGGAAACAATAAAAACTTGTTTCAAAGGTAAATGATCTAGAAATAGAAGTGTGGCTTTTCTTAAAAGGATTCCACAGCTTAAATAATGGTAAATATGCTCCACAATACGAGGACAATCCAGAAAGTAACAAACGATTTGGCATAACTAAATAACGACGAAAGATATCAACACAAAAGTTTATTTGCCCGCCTGGGTAGTGTGGTTGTAGCGTGTCTCTCTCGCATTCAACAGGTCCTGAGTTCGAATTTCGCATAGGGACAAGGTTTATTTCGGGATTTTCCCTTATCCTGAGAAGACGAATGTAGAGTAACTTTAAGCTCCATGGACCCCGAGATCATTTGAGCATCATTTCACCTATTTCATTCATCGTTCGATATGACCAACCAGGTTAAAGGACGTTAAGCTACCAAAGTTACAGTACCTTACTCTATATCTCAACGTAATCTCCATTCTGTCAAAACACATTTAACTGTACCGTGATACCACTTTTTTAATGTTGATTTAATACTCTTCCACCGCCAAAGAACTTATTTGTTTTTATGAGTGCACAAAATGTTTGACCAATGTAATTTCATAGGTAAATAACGCAAGCGTGTGGTGATAATGCAATGAACGACTCTTCGGTTAAGGAAATGGCGCAAAATTTACGAGTAATCGAGGAAGAACCAACAAGTTCATCAATTATTATGGAGGAATTGAAAGCAAATGTTGATGGGAAAAAAAAAAAAAACAAAAAAAAAAAACGGTATTTCACTTTGGTCACCATACATGACTTTTTGGGTGGAAAATATTTCGCAACCGGTGAAAACCTTAACATCTTGGCTCGGATCATTAGCGGTGGAAGAGTATAACATAGGCATTGAAACACTGGTACCACGTGACAATAAGTACCTTGATAGTAATAGCGACTACGCTGAGAAAAAGAGTAAGGTACTGTAACTTTGAAAATAAAGTTTTGTGTTCATATCTTTCGTTATTATTATTATCATTAAGTTGCGTCAAAACGTTCGTTACCTTCTGAATCGCCCTGTATATCGTCATTAAAATGTTCAATTGGTAAGGTATGACTAAGAAGCCATACCATTTATTTTAACTGCAAGTTAACTAATAGGATCTGCCTCCAGGCGAATGTCCAAAAGCTTTACAGAACAAAGGGAATCACCATTACTGTGTGTTTCGATCATTTAACTCGACTATCTTAAATTATGTCGGCATAAATCAAGTAGTTTCTTCTAATTTAGTTTTAATATAGATGTGTCTTCGATTTGCTTGCTAAATCATCGACAAATACATAAGTGCGAATGACAAGGAAAGACTTATAGGTATAAATTGCAGAGAAAAATGCAATCATTGTAATCTTTCCGCCCTGCCGATGTTACTAATTTTCATAAACTGATAATGATCCTCAAACATTTTAAAATGCTCACTAGTGTCACTTAGCTACAGTTAGCTTAATGCGACACACCATTAATAGGAAAAACATGATGTGTTCCTTTCACATAACTTTCTCTAGCTGTTACAGATACAAACCATTCCTACAAAAGACAAAACAAACATGAACATAATTGGTCTTATTACTTGCTCCCTAGTAAGTAGAAGGGAAATAAGGGAATACATTTGGCTAAAGCGGTAGTCGAATCATTGAAAACCTCATCGCTTTTTGAAACAATTGTTGTTCGGTTCACTTTGCATGGTCCCATTTGAGAAAAGTTGGGTAGTTTAAAATTGAAACCATAAACAAGGAATATCTCAAAAGTGGCTAACTCTACAAGAAAAACACATATGACATAAATTGTGTTTCAATGAGATACACATTTTATGTGTGGTAAGTTCTGTACTAGCGGTTACGGTTTAGCTATTATGCAAAATGTTGCACAACTCATCCTGAACAAAGGGGTCTTCAGAGAATAATCCCAGAAAAATCAAAATATATATTTTATTTTCAATGTAAATATCTTTCATAATACATTTTAATCAAAACCAGTGGAGCCATTTTTAAAACAGAAATTTCAAAAAAGTTTCCAAGTAAAGAGTAATTTATGGTGGTGGGGGTTGATTTTCTTGAAAATATTTGTGTCGCATCCTTGGAAAATACTAAGCACGAATACTAAGTTTGGTATTTAATGGTCTTTTCGTTTTTGATATATGCTGTCCAGACACACAAACCCCCACACACATACACACACCCATACACATACGGACCTTTTACTAAAACTCAGATGTGTTCCATTCATATGATTTCCTCTAGATTGCTGTAACAAATTATTATTGAAAAGGTTATTCTTCTATCTACCTTTTGATTACCTACTTAAACCTAAATACTAAGTTTGGTATTTTACCGACTTTTGTTTTTGAGTTATCATGTTCACAGACATACGGAAGCATGCGCACACAGTTCTTTTTATAAAAATGCCTTTTATTGGATACAGGTATATAGTATGTGTACAGAAAGCAAAAATGCCCTTTTTGGACTCAGGGGGTCCTCAAAACATATATTTCCGGCGAATCTTGACATGGAATTTTTGGGTGAAATACAATAACTTCTCTCGCAACTATGTACATTGCATTGCATCTTTGTATTGCATTTTGCCTGCATAAAGATATAAGATTTAACGAAATATGTGTGATAATTTTTAAATAATGTTCATAAAAGTCGAATTCAATTCCAAATCTATTTTGGACAAAACTATGAAAAATAAATAAAGTTAATGGATGTTAAGCATTTTAAAGTTCATTAGTGAAAGTATAAAAATCATACCTTGGTTTAAAAATCTGATGTGTTCCATTCACACGACTTTCTCTAGCTACTCCACAAACAAACTTTCCTTACAAAATATTATTCTTTTATCTACGTCATCCTAATCAAGATAAACATTGCCTGAATGGGCCTAATTACTGGCTTCTTTGTAAGTAAAAGGGAAATAAGGGAATTCACTAGGCTAAAGCGACAGTCGACCTTTAATAAGCCTGTCGCTAAGGGAAACAACTGAAATTCAGTTATCTTTGCTTGCTAGAAGTAAACAAAGGAGAGACTAAAAGAAAGATCTCTCCCGTTTGAGAAAAAATTTAAGTACTTCAAACTGAAACGAAAAGCTCGGAGTATCTAGAAAGCTCTACAAAAAGCTGTATATTACATAAATTGTGCGTTTTGATGAGATCTAAATATTTTGTGTAGTAAGCCTATTGACTACCTCTTATGGTTTACCAGTTATACAAAAGTCATCCAAAATTGAAGATGACTTAGCAGGCTATTCCCAGAAAATTCAAGATATTCATATCGTTTGCCATTAAAATATCTTAAACATATGATATTAAATCATTAGTTTCGAAAAATACCAAGTTTGGTATTTAACCGACTTTTCGATTTTGGGGTATGCTGCCCACAGACACAGATACGGTTATTTTCCTAGTCATTTGAATATTTTATTTCAATTAAGAAGATGTGTTGATCGAATAGAAGCTTCTGACCGACCAACTTTAAATACATCACAAATAAACGATCCATTGAATAAATATATAATATTCCTCTTGCTGAACATGCCTATAACAAATTAACTATTATTACTACGTAATTCTAATATGACAGATTAATGCAGTGGATTTAAGCTCCACAAACAAAGTTAACACTTTTTTTAAAACATGTCTTCATTTTCTTTTAGGACTCAGGGGACTTAAAACATGTGTTTTCGGTGAAATCAGGATATCAAATTTTTGGATTTAGTATAATAGAAGCTCTATCCACTATGTACATTGTACATATGGGCATGGATATAATTGAATTATTTGGCTGAACGGCAAATAACCCAAATTGATATCACAGCTTTGTTAATAGTAATTTAATGAACTACACCGAAATATTTTCACAGAATATGTAGATTACTTAAATAAGTAATTTGAGGTAAAAGACTTATGACCTGTTTATTGACATTTCAAAGTAACGGCTATAAGTTTCTGAAGTTGCCAGTGCGCCACGTATCGCGGCACTTCGTCTGGAATGAAAATAATAATAAAAACGTTTATATTCTATGACAGGAATCGAACTCATGACCTTTGGGATAGCAGCTTCCCGCGTTACGCATTAAGCCAACAGAACAGTTCTCCAGAGTAGGCTACATAACTCATGAGCGTAGTTAATGAAATATCGCACTGTCAAGTGATAAGTTCGAGATTTTACAGAGTTTTGCGACATTAAAGCTTGAGAACGCTAGTGACGAGCTGCTAAAAGTCGATATTTCTATACTCGGGCAGCAGTTCTAAAGACATTCTAAGCCATTTTATCAACCTGCTTTGCTTTAACACCGACCTGATTCCCACACGTTTAACGCTATGTAGTTGCGTTATGTTTATCCGGGGACCATGCATTGCCGATCTCAAATTACTTATATCAATCATGTGAACAACCTCGCAAATTATTTCGGTGTACTTCATTAAAACCCTGTGTGTGTGTGTGTGTGTGTGTGTGTGTGTGTGTGTGTGTGTGTGTGTATATAATAACAATAACTCCATGGCACGACAGCTCACGGGGAACCTTGGCCTACCGCCCACTACAGACGTCATGGATAGGGTGCAGTATTGGAGGGTGAGATGTGGTCAGCGCCTCGAGCCCCTACCGGCCGGTTAATGCGGTCCTCATGACCTGGAGCCGCTACTTCTCCATCAAGTAGCTCCTCAATTGGCCCCCACAGGGACCTTGCGAGGCTGAGTGCACCCCGGTCCAGGTCTCCCAGCGGGGGAAAAATCCCCACGCCGGTACTGGGGATTTAACCCAGGTCTCCCGCTTGGTAAGCAGCTGCGCTACTACCTCGCTAAGGAGACGACCTATATATATATATATATATATATATATATATATATATATATATATATATATATATATATTAGAAAGCATTTCACTGTCCAAATTCGACTTGACATGCAGCTTCGGGGCAAAATATGAAGAAACAGATTAAACAAGCAAGGAATAACAGCATGCACAGAAGGTGCATTCAAAAATCATAACACGGCCAACGATGAGAAGAAAATGTATTCCAAAATTAATTATGAAGCTCTAACTAAAGTCTCAAAAGATGTGTTGAGTAAGTTCAGCAGTAACATTTTAACTGAACTGAGTCAACATTTTGAGGCAATGCTTTCAAAATGTGACAGTTTCACAGACAGACATGAAATTGAGTTTTTATTTGTCCCGGGTTCAATCCAAGGAAACCTCATATGGGACTTGTGGTGGACAAAGTGGCACAGGGGTGGGTTTTCTCTGGGTTCTCCAGTTTCCCCCACCATCGCATTCCAGAGGTGCTCCATCTTCATTCCATGCATCATCAGTGTGATCGTCTGCGGTGCCATAATAGTAAAAGCGGGCGTTAAACACTGTCAAAAAGTTTGATTTATGGACGCCCTTTAACCTCTATGGTTCTCAGTGACTCATCCTATATTGGGGTGAAAGGCCTTAATTTTGTTCAAGAGGCCTCTTTTTCTGATTCTTTTACGTGCTGTAAACCTACGGAACGGTCCACCGGCTTTACTCCCCTTCCGCAATCTGAAGATCCTGGGTATCGAGAGAAGACCAGATCTCCCAGGAAGGAAGGGGGCCCCAGCGCTAGGGAGAAACCTTTCCAAAGCACAAGTTTCACCCTCCTTTAGTAATTTACCGCCGTCGCAATCACCTAGTCTGCATGAAAGGACATTATTGGGTTAGGAAATTATGAATGGGAAGAAAGTGAACTCTAGTTTTCGTTTAACGTCACGGGGGAACCATAGTCAAAGTGGCCGACATGATGGGAATCGAACCAGGGATCTACCGAAAACGAGCGTTACCGCGAAGCCATCTCGCGCGGTAAACTTGGGGTGTATTTTTCGCTGCAGAATAATTAAATGGTGACTCTTTATGGCTAATTAAAACATAATCTGCTGTTACCTCTTTCATTTCTCGTACTTTCGGAGCGAAATCTTCTGTTTTCTGATGGTCCAGTTCACTGATACTTTCCTTCACATGTTATTTCACTTCACTTTCTCTATATTGTTCCACACGCACAAACACGAAAACAACTGGAATATAAGCAGATATCGCATGTTAGTGAAATTTGTGGCGCATTGCCAGAAGCACATGTTGGTCTGTTTATGTGGTTTAACCGTGCTGGAGATGCGACGCTGCCACACCGTGAGTGATAATAGCACCAATGTTCTCAATTGACTCAACATCCAGTCTCGAAGGGTTCTGTCAGGCTTTAAAGTTTTAGTGTTTCATAAGGCTGAAATATGGGGACACAAACCTAAAGTCTAAACAGTTCTGCATACATGATCACTTTGAACAACGACCCCAATGCAGTCATAAAACTTGTTCAATATACAGTAGTGGCATTAATTCTGGACAATTTTTTTATTTACTTTTGTCAAATTAACTTTCAAATTTGAATGTTGAATTCAATTCTCATTCCGAATTATTCTTACCTGATAAATTATAGCTGGGAGGTGTTTCCATAATACAGTATTGAACCTTTTACCATAAACTTGAGTTAATTTGGCCCTTAATGAGTTACTATGACCCAACTTTGGAAAATATATAATTTTTAAATATACACACATATCCTTGAAAGTTTAATAATTAACATGATGCACTTTTGCTGCATAGCTGTACCAACCACCGGAAAAATTATTCCGAGATCACCTTCCGTCGGTAAGAATAAATTGTAACATTTGTGTTCCAAATACATTCCGATTTATTCTCGTGGGTTTTCTCAGTCACTAAGCGAATGATAATTTATTTTAGGTTCCTAATACATAAACTAGAATTATTGAGTAAGTCGTCAGCTGCTCTGAGACGTAACAAATTTGTGCCATCGAAATATCACAGGCTATACTCAGTGCATTTTGCGAAAAATTGTTTCCATGAGAATGAAGGCAAGATGATGCTAAACCCTGACACAGTTCCTTCAGTATTTAGTTTCCCTTGTTAAGTAACGAGAACGAAAATTTCATTCTTATAACTATTTTGTATATGTTTTATTAGCATTGGAAGGCAGTACTAAAATATTAGACTCAATGTTATAATTTGTCCTTATATATAAAACTACCCAAAATCTCGATTAAGTCAATTTTTCAACCTGTAATTTCAGACAAAAACACAATCCCACAGGGTGCTAAAAGGAATTTTGCAAAAGTGTTAGAACATAAAGAATATTAATTAATAATCGATTCTAATTTAGGATTTGTTAATAAATTATTTCAGGAAGCACAGACCATACTCTCCTGTTGTGCTAATATGAATAAATCTAACTCAAATATACCGCAAATACTAATAGAAAATGTTTATTTAACGTCTTGAATATAGTTTACTGAAGAGGAATACAGGTACCTAATTTCACGTTTATTTTATTTTTATTCTGTACATACCATCTCTGAAAATCCAGTATCGAATGTTTTTTTCTGCTAAATCATTTTATTTATTTGTTTTTATTTATTTACATATCGCCTTAGGTAATATCGTCGTATTAGCACTTTGACCTTCTATAACAACTGCTTAAATTTGAGGTGTACATTAAAATTGTACTTCTCGATTAACTTAACACACACTCAGTATCGAATTCATATTTCAAGGCTCTTGAGGTTGGGGAATAAGAATAGCTTCATCAGCCTAGAATCGAACCCAGCATATTTTTCATTTTTAATTCAGCATTTTGACCGCTTTACTGCAGAAACACTCTTAACAAGCCCTCTTTATAATTCTTGTCGACGACTTTGTGCATTAAAGTAAAAATCAGAAAGTATACATGGAATTATTGAGAAGAAATTGAGAAAACGAAATTAAAGCTGAATTTTGCTCTCTGTGATGATTACATCCTGTTTGTAAAACACTTTAAATGCAGGTATGCAATACTCAAGTTCAATGATATTTACTTCTGTTTTGTTCAGTTGTGGGATAAATTCTGTCTAGTCAATGAAGTGATTTTATTCAACTTGCAACAGAACATTCAAGGTCTAATCCCTGTGCATAAATGCTGACGATCATAAAGCATGTGTGTCACAATTATTTCCTGCTCCTTATGACGTAATAACAACTGTTTTAAATTTCACTGTTTCCCCATTACAACCAATGTATTGCGCACGACCTAGGGAGTCTCTTGCCCTCCAACATACTTTTTCATATTATGACACTTTATCTAGTCTGCGCAGCTAGGAATGTAGGGGCTTACTCTCTAGTCTAGACACTAGGTGTCTGCCAGGTCGACGGTACCTTGCAAGATCTCTTTGACGGCCCTGCAATGGGATGGATCTTTAGGGACATCAGCGGCCTCTAGTGGCCTCTGGCCTCCTGTGGTTGCTCCTGGTGGTGTTAGCCACAATAGATCTGCAAATAGAGCGAGGTGTCTCCTTCCGTTATTTGCCCGTTATTCTTTACTCAGCTCCAAATTAGTACGGAGAAAGGCTTAAAAGTGTTATATTCATATGACCTTAACTACAAGCTCGCACAAGGTATTTCAGGAAAGTTTATTTCTAAATTCACATTCATCGATAAAACCTTTTGCAAAACTAGTATCGTTTATACATATCGTTGTAGGTATATTATATCTTAAAATTCACGAGTACATTTCGTGGCCGAGCACCAGAGCTTCGAGCTCCACGCTTCAACCCACAAAACCATGTGTAGGACTCAGAAAACGTAGATTGCTTTGTTTTCTTATTGTTTCATTTATACCACGCTTTTAACTGCACGGCCATATCGACGGCATTTCCCTTTGGAACGGATTGTCTATGGGCAAAGGTCTTGTTGACTCATGTGCTGTTTCATTTGGTTTCTATTTATCTTTGGATTTTTGTGTTTCATTAAATCACACACACATATTCAAACTCTCATTCGTTATTGCAGAATCTGGGAAGGGTAGAGAATAGTCTTGCGTAGAGAAATATTCCCGGCCCCAGCTGGGAATCAAACTCCGTATTCGTATCACAGCAGGTAGGTGTTCTGCCAACTGAACTAAGGCGCTAGTCGTAGACATCTTTCACAACAAATCATTTATTTCAAATAATATAGCATCAGCAATTTCCGAAAAAAATAAATAATATTATTAGTCATAACTTTGGTTTTTTTCTACTATGTATAATAAGTAAGGAAAGTTTTGTTCTACCAGAACTTCGATATCAGATTTCACTGAAAATATGTTTTGAGGACCGTTTTTAATAACGAAAACATTTTTGAAAAATATTTGTGTGTAAAAAAATCTCTACCTGTACAAACTATTCTTATAAAAGATTATTCTATTATCTTCATTATACTAATCGAGTTAAGCCTTAGCAGAAATAGTATTATTGCTTAGTTCCTCTTATAAATAGATGAGAAATAAGGAAATACACTAGGCTAAAGCGATAGTAAAACATTTTAAAAACTGGTTACTTGAGAAAAGTTTAAGTGTCTTAAAATTGAAACCAATAACAAGGAATATTACGGAAATGGCTAGGTAAAAAAAAGGTATATGACATATTGTATGTTTCAATGAGATATACAGTTTTTATGCAGCAAGATTTCGTCTATCTCTTATGGTGTATCAGTTATGTAAAAGTCTTCCAGAGTGAAAAAGTTTTCAGAAGCTATTTTCAGAAAATGTAAGATATACATTTTATTTGCTCTGAAAATATCTCTAATATACACAGACCTTTAATCAAAATCGTAACAGTCATTTTTGAGAAGATCAAAATGCTTGAACATTTTTCAATGTAAAGGGTAGTCTGGGGTGGAGGATTTTATTTTAAAATATTTTTGGATCCAAAAACTCGTATATTTCCAGAGATATCTTGCAATCAAATTATGGATTGAATGCAATATTTTCTACATTTATGTACAGTTTACGAATAGTAATAAGCCCGTTAAATACAACTTCATACTTAAACTCCGCACCATCAAAAGATAGGATGCAAATATTTCCTCCACAACAAACTATTTTTACATGGAACATTTTTCGAATATGTTGATTTCTTAAAAAATGAATCCAATGGTTTCATTAAAATACAAAAAATTTTCAAAGAGATTTTATAGGAATAGTCTCCTAAGTTATCTTCGTTCTGTAAGACTTTTACATAGCTGGTAAGCCGTAAGAGATGGATAAAGTCCTACTAGCCAAAAACGTACACCTTGGTTAGAACTTACAATTTATGTCAAATGTGTTCTTTAACTTTCTCTGCACGTACTATGTACATAGTTTATAGAGATGGTATTGTATAGGACACACAAATTCGATGCCGAGATTTCACCACAAATACTTGTTTTGGGATCCCTGAACACAAAAATTATTTTTAGAAAAATATGTGTGTATGTGTGTGTCTGCGGGCAGCGTACCTCAAAAACGAAAAGTTCGTTAAATACCAACCTTGATATTTAAGATCAGTATCTTCCAAGGATGCGACATGAAGATTTTCAAGAAAATGCCCACCCCAAATTACCTTTTATATGAAAAAAAATCTATAATTTTGATTTTCTCAAAAATGACTAACGATTTTGATTAAAATCACTTATGTGGCAAATAAAATGCATATCTTGAACTTTCTGCGAAAAGCTTCTGAAGATTTCTTTATTCTGAGTGAATTTTTCTGAATTTTGCAAAACTGGTAAACACGTAAGAGATAGACAAAAACTTACTACACAAAATGTATTAATCTCTTTAAAATACATACTTTATCTCATGTACATTTTTTTGTGGAGTTGATCGTTTTCAAGATATTATGTTTCATTGGTTTCAGTTTTAAAATACTTTTATTTTTCTCATACGGGAACTTGTCAACTCCTGGCCACGCAAAGAAACTGATTTCAATCCTACAGCAACCACATTTTAAAACATTTGATAGTGGTTTAGCCTAGAGTATTCACTTTTTACCTTCGACTTACAAGGAACTACGAAGAAGTAATCAGATCGTTTGTGCTAATGTTTATCGCGATTAGCATGAAGTAAATACAAGTAAATACTAACAATAATTTGTTACAGAGATGTAGACAAAGTTATGTGAATATAGCGCATCAGCTTTTTTGTTTGATTTAATTGCTCAAGTTTCAATTCAGAAAAGTTATGTTACATAATCCTGAAGAAGAAGCTTTAAGAGCCTCTTTGTCAAGAGTAGCAAGATGAATGACGCCAAGAGAGATTTGGTAGGACAACGCTGCGCGCTCAAATGCCTGGAAAATGCGATTACCTCTATCCTTTATTTATTTCTCATGCAGCAATATAATTCTCTCTTGAGGGGAGGATCTGAAGAACATTATAAGCGACGAACATAATTGAAGTTGTTTTCATTGGTAAGGAAATGCTTCTGAGGGTGAGTGGACCATTTGTTTATTAGGTCTACATTGAAAGTGATTTATAGGTAATGTATATTTTTACTTTCTCTACAGGTACTATGTACATACTGTATAGAGAAGATATTGCATAGCACCCAAAAATTCGATTCCGAGATTTCACCGGAAATATATGTTATGAGACCATTTGAATCCAAAAAAATATTTCAAGAAAAATGTCCGAGTGTGTGTGTGTGGGGCGGGGGCAGCTTAGCTCACAAACGAAAAGTATTTGGTATTTCAGTTCAGTACCTTTCAAGGATGCGACACGAAGATTTTCAAGAACATCCTCCCGACTATCCCCTAATTGTAAACATTTTCGAAAATTTAAATTTTATCAACGATTTTGATTAAAATCTCGTATATTAAAGATATTTACAATGATAAATAAAATGTATGTATTGAATTTTCTGGAAATAGCCTCTGAAGACATCTTTTTTCTGAAGGAATTTTGCAGAATTTTGCATAACTGATAAACCGTAATGGACAAAAACTTTTTAATAGAAAATGTAGTTTGTTAAAATATGCAATTTATGTTATATTTTTTTCACGGAGTTGATCGTTTTTAAATAGTTCTTGTTACTGGTTTCAGCTTTAAAATACATTTCACTCATACGGGAATTCGCCAACTTCTGGCCACACAAACAAAGGAATTTCAGTTACATAGCAACCGGTTTACGGCTATCACTTTAGCCTAACGTATTCCCTTATTTCGCTTCTACTTAAATAGAAGCAAGTAATAAGACCATTTCTGCTATTTTTTCTCGAAAAGCATGAAGTAGATAGAAGAATAATCTTTTCAACAATTTCTTGCTGAGATGCATAGAAAGTCATGTGAATGGACAAGACCAGATTTTTTTTCAAAAGATAAGTTGTTACATTTATTAATTTCTCTACACGTATTTATGCACTTACTGTACAGAGAAGGCATTCGTATTGCACCCAAAAATTTGATACCGTAATTTCACCGTAAATATGTTTTGAGATCCCCTGAAACAAAAAAAAAAGCAATTTTTAGAAAGATGTCCGTGTGTGTATCTGTCAATCTGTCTGTCAGTGTGTATGAGTGTGTGTGTGTGTCTGTGGGCAGAATAGCTCAAAAACGAAATAGTTGTTAAATACTAACCTTGGTATTTTAGTTCAGTACCTTCCAAGGATGCGACACGAAGGTTTTCAAGAAAATCTCCCCACCCCAACTACCATTTACATGGAAAAATGTAGTTTGATTTTCTCCAAAATGGCTCTAACGATTTTAATTAAAATATCGTAGATATATTAGAGATAATTAAATATCAAATAAAATATATATCTTGAATTTTCCAGAAGGGCCTCTGAAGAAATCGTTATTCTTAATGCCTTTTGCTGAATTTTCCATAACTGGTAATCCGTATGATATAGAAAAAAAACTTACTTATTAGAAAATGTAGATAAGGATAAAAAACACAATTTGTGTTATATACATTGTTTTAGCGGAGTTGACAATTTTGGAGACATTCCTTGTTATTGGTTTCAGCTTTAAAATAGTTATACTTTTCTCATACGGGAATTATTCAACTCAAGTCCATACAAACTTTAATCACAAAGCAACCATCTTTGGACTATCGCTTTAGCCTATGGCACTCCCTTATTTCCCTTCTACTTAAATGGAAACAAGTAACAAGACGATATCTGCAATTTTTTTTCTCGATTGTAGAAGAATAAGCTTTTTAACAATAATTTGTAGCTGAGATGTAGAGAAAGTCATGTGAATGGAAAACATAAGATTTTTTTAAATTTGGTTTGTCACCCGCATTATATTGGATTTATCTGTAAATTTTGAGTGGTTGAGAATAGTTTCAATGCAAGTTTCATTATTTTCTCGTATATAAATTTGTTAAAATTTCAGTCAGCATACAACACATATTGCAAATAAAATGAATACTCTATGGAATTACTAAGCAAAATTTTAGTAGAGATTATCCCAGAACTATACTTTCCTATGTACCTTTTTCTCAGAAACTATGAAAGTCTCAAAACTGAAACTCTCCATACTTATAATATTTTCAAACGCATTAAACTGTCACATTTTAATGATAGATTTCAATTTATTATCATCAAAGGCAACATTTTGTGTTAAAATTATTTTAAAAATTCTCATTAATAATTTTAATAACGGTTAGTTTTTGTTGGACATTTTACATACGTTCAATTAATTTCGTGCTAATTTGAGATATTTTTTAGATTAACTTTATGTCTGTCTCTTACAATTCGCCGGTACTGCAAAAGCCATTCAGAATGAACAGGTCTTCAGAAGCTATTCCAATAAAATTCAAGATGTACATTTTATTTGTAATGTAAAATATATACGGTAGTGTGATTAAAATCCTTATAGCCGTTTTTGTGAACATGAAAATTTTCAACAATGTTCCATGTAAAGGGTAGTTTGGAGTGAATGATTTTCACGAAAATATGCGTGCCGCATCCTTGCGGAATGATGAAACTTAATTATAAGTTTGGCATTTTACCAACTTTTTGTTTTTGATTTATCGTGTTCATAGTTACAGGCCACACACACACGCCAGGGACATTTTTCTAAAAATGCTTTCTTTTTAGGCTCAGAGGACCTCAAAACATATAATTCCGGTGAAATGTTGGTTTTGAATTTCAGGGTGGAATACAACATCTTCTCTACATACTATGTACATAGTACGTGTATGGAAAGTAAAAGCGATATCTATCTACCAAGCATTTGAATAAGAATCTTCAAACTAAATAATACAGCATGCATACTGGTATCACAGTATAGCTGTTTTTACATTTATTGATCAAATAGTGCAACAAGTATGCATGTTAATGAGTAAATTCTGAAAAGCCTCACTACCCACCCACCCCTGATGCTAAACAATGGTTTTTTGAAGATGTTTTAAAGTATGCACTCATTATGCCTGTTTTACTGCTTTAGTATGCTACTCGTTTTTCACAGATATACATTTATAAGTTTCTCTTTTTGGTGTAATAATGCATAGACAGAGAAGGTATTGCATTCCACCTAAATTCAATACCACAGTTTCACTGGAAATACACATTTTAGGCCCTAATCCAAAAAAACATTTTAGAACAAAGTCCGGCTTGTGCGTGTGTATCTCCATGTGTCTGTGAACAACAAAACTAAAAACCAAACTTGATGTCAAGTTCAGCATCTTCTAAGGATGTGATGCGAAGATTTTCAAGAAAAATCCAGTCGCCCTCCGTGGTGTAATGGTTACCATGCTAACTTCATGTACCCAAGGTCGCGGGTTCAAACCCGACGGAGGATGATGGATTTTTTCGGGTTTAGAAGTCCTTGGCTTGACTTCCTTCGGAAGGGAAATAAAGCCATTGGTCCCGTGTCGTAGATTTACGGCACGTAAAAGAACCTCAAGACTGATAGAGAGACCTCTGAGCAAAATTAAGCGGTCCTTCAAGCCCGTATAGAATGGGACGCTGAGAACCACAACAGTTAAAGAGCGTCCATAAATAACACGCCATTTACATTTTCTTTTCAAGAAAAATCCTTCCACTAACTAGATTTTACATGGACAATTTTTATTTTCTCAAAATAGATATAACGATATTGATTAAAACATAGTACATTAAAGATATTTGCGTGGCAAATAACATGTATATTGAATTTACTGGAAATAACCTCTGAAGACCTCTTAATTACAGATCACTTTTACATAACTGGTAAACCGTAATAGGTAGACAAAAATTTACCACTCAAAAGATATATATCTCGGAAAAACACATAATTTATGTCAGATATATTTCTGTTGTGGACCTACGTTGATATATTGCTTGCAAGATGTTTACATTTTCTAGTACTTTTCTCAAATGGGAAGTCGCTACTCATAGTTGTTCATGAAGGTTTTCAGACTCTCCACCCACCTCAAACTACCTTTTATATGGCAAATTTCTAATTATACTCCATTATATCAGAAATGGTTTTAACAATTTTGATTAAAGTATTTTGAGTTCTTCCTTACTCAGGCGCATATATATTGACTCATGGTAGAGATTCAATAATAAATTATGTAAATAAAAATACATGGGTAAGCATAAGACACAACATTCTATAGAATCTTCAATGTATTTTGAGATCCTCTTTACCAAGAAGCGAGATAGTATTCTTTTAAAGAAGGAATAGATCACTTAAAAACGCTCAGTTGGAAATAAGAATATATAAAGCCATCTACTCCAAGAATATAGCATCAACATATTATGGTCGCGCCGTGGCCGAGTGGTCAGACCGTTCGCCTCTCATCTAGACGGCCCGGTTTCGATCCCAAGCGACCGCATGTGAGATTTGTGGAGTACAAAGCGGCGCAGGGGCAGGTTTTCTCCGTGGTCTCCGGTTACCCCCGCCATCTCATTCCACCGTGTCAGTGTAATCGCCTGCTGTGCCAGAGCAGTAAAAGCACTACAAAAAAAATCAACATATACCAAAAGATTTTAAACGATAAATGAAACTAGGAAATACAAATATAAATGCAGAATAGGAGAAACGCAGAGTTACTGAAGCATTACAATTTAGAAAAAATCTGACGTGTTACATTCGCATGACTTTCTCTACATTTCCGCAACAAATTATTGTTCTATTTACTTCATGCTAATTGAGAAAAAATCAGTAGAAATATTCTTATTACCTGCTTCCTTGTAAGTATAAGCGAAATAAGGAAGGAGCATAGGTTAAAGTCTTTTGTATGGACAGGAGTTGGCAAATTTCTGTATGAGAAAAGTATAAGTTTTTCAAAGCTGAAACTAAAAGCGATCAACCCAGTGTATATAACATAAACTGTGCGTTTTAATGTGCTCTACATTTTCTGTGTGGTAAGTTTTTTCCATTTCTTACGGTTTAGCAGTTATACAAAATTCCATAAAATTCATCCAGAAAAAAAGTAGTCTTCAGAGGCTATTCCCAGAAAATTCAAGATATACATTTTTTTGGCAAGTAAATATCTTAAATATACGAGATTTTAATCAAAATCGTTAGAGCCATTTTTAAGAAAATCAAAATTTTCGATTTTTTTCCATATAAAGAGTAGTTTGGGGTGGGGAGATTTTCTTGGGAATCTTGTGTCGCATCCTTGGAAGATACCAAAGTTTGGTTTTTAACGGTCTTTTCATTTTTGAGCTATACTGCCCACAGACACATAGACTCACACACTCACACCCCCCCACACACACACATACACACAGACAGTTTTCTAAAAATGCTTTTTATGGATTCAGTGGGTCTCAAAACATATATTTCCGGTTAAATCTCGCTATCGAATTTTTGGGTGCAATACAATACCTTCTCTATATACTATGTACATAGTACGTACAGAGAAAGTAAAAAAAAAAAAACTATACTAAAAGGGGCTTCACAATTTGTTACCACATTACGAAATTAATAAAAGAAATAGAGTAGCGTATGTGAAAACCTTGTCTGACCTGTTAATTTTAATTACAGAGATGATTAATATAAATCTTAGTCAAGAAAGTCTGGTGCGTTTCATTCACACGACTTTCTCTTCTTAGTCTGTAACAAACTATACTTATAAATGCGTGTCTTAAATTATCAAAAAGTATTATTATTTTGGATAAGGGAACCAGGAATCAGTATAGTCGATTTAATGGAAATACACTTCTTAACATTGACAATAAAGCTGGTTCGTTTCTTACAAGACATTAGAAACTTGCAGTATAAAAAACACATAAACCATAAGAAGAAACAGTTGAAAACGGTTTCTACTATACAAATGTTAACATATGAATTAAACTTTAAATGAAATACTCATCTGAAGCAAAAGTCACTGGGAAAAATTTCACAGAATGTATTGTTTAATAACATTACCATATATAAAATAAGAACTAGTTCAGTTCACCCTGAAGACGAGGAAGATGCACTTCTTCGAAACGTTGGTGTCAAGCGAAGTTTTCACCTGGCTAGAAGCCCGAGAAGATTTTGAATTACCATATATGTTTACGTTTGTTTTTTTTTTTTTTTGTTATAAAATCATAGTTGTAAATAGATTTAGTCGTGTAAAAATACGTGAGTCAATGAGCTATTTATAACCAATATGACAAATTGAAACAGCTGTTTTTATATGTTTCATCTCTTGATGGAGTATAATTTCCTAAAAATCCATAAAATCTGAAAGAGATGCATTAGCCTTTGATACGGATCCTCTATACTACAATAATGAAAAGAAGCATTTATCTGACCGTCGTTTCATGTTACTGTCGTTATACGTAAATTTCTTAATAGAAAGGCTTGTTTAAATGCAACAAGGAATTGGCATCTTAGAAATTACAATAAAAAAAAAAAAGAAAAAAAAGTTCCATTCACATAACTTTCTCTAGCTGTTTCATATACAAACTATTACTACAAAAGATTATTCTTTTGTCTACATCATGCTAGTCGAGATAAACTTTAGCAGTTCTTATTACTTGTTTCCTTGCAAGTAGAAGAGAAAAGGGAAAACATGACGCGGAAGCGATGGTCAAATCTTTTAAGAGCTGGTCGATATGTGAAACAATTGCGGTTCGGTTCGCTTTGCATGGTCCCATTTGATTAAAAGTTAGGCGGCTTAAAAATGAAACCACTAACTAGGAATATCTAGAAAACGGATAAACTGTACAAGCAAAACATATGACATAAGTTTATTATTTTTATCGAGATTTTCATCTTCTGTATGTTAAGTTTTTGTCTATCTCTTACGGTTTAACCGTTGTGCAAAATTCTGAGAAATTCAGCCACAATCTTTAGAGGCTATTTACATTAAATTCAAAGTATACATTTTATTTTTGATGTAAATATCTTAATATTTTTAGCCAAAATCGTTGGAATCATTTTTGAGAAAAATCAAAGTTTTCTTAAAATGTTACATTATAAAGGGTATTGGATATGTAGAGTCAGACTGAAATATGTATATAAAGGTTAGCTTGTGGTGGGAGATTTTCTTGAAGAGCTTCGTGTCGCATCTTTGGAACATACTGAACTTAAATACGAAATTTAGTTTTTAACCACATTCTCGTTTTTGAACTACGCTGTCACACAGACACACAAGGACCTTTTTCTGAACATATTTTTTTCGGAGGCGAAAGGAGGCATCTAGCCTCAACCAGCGCAACCAGCGTGAAGAAAGTTACAATCGAAGCGAGCAACCGCGCCATCTGTCTGCAAAGCCTCTAGCCACACCTGAAAGATGAAGAAGGGAAATGAAATGATGAAGAAGGAATGAAAGGGAAAGGAACCTTGGTAGATATACAGCACCTCAGTATTCGTCTAAGCGGCCCCAGGAAAACCACGGAAAAAACCCAGGGTCAGAGTGTGCTGTCAACGGGGAGCGAACCCAGTCCTCCCGAATGTCAATCTCAGACGAAACCTCTCAGTCACCTAGCTCAGTTGCAGGTATAGAGGTACCAGAACATTTCATTATGACAATTCCGTCAATATACAAACAATAAAAAAGAATCCGTACCGCAAGGAATGGGACAGAATCGACCAATATTAACCAAGGAGTTAGACAAGGCTATCCACTTTCCCTATTGAATAACATTATCTAATTTTACTTTTAATTTCACAACGCTATTATTTACTGAAGATAAGCTTGTAATAGGAAAATTTAAAGACGAAACCCAAATTGCAGTAGGTACACAAGTTGAGTCAAATAGCTAATAATTATGGAATGTGAAAATCGACAGTTAAAACAAAAGTGATGATATTTCGAGGATTTAAACATATAAGAGCTAAAATTCTTGGAGACGGACAAATAGTTGAACAAGTAAGAGAGTTCAAATATTTAGGGTGTTATTTTAAATGTATTAACTCGGATGCCGTAAAGCTAAAATTCAGGTATTTCTGTGGAACTATATAACGCATATTAAAACACGAGCTGAAAGGAACATTAATTGCATTTTACAAAATGATGGCCTTGCCTTTACTGCTGTATGTTAGCGAATACTGGACCTTAACACCAGACAAATTACGATAAAGTGAATCACCAGAGATGAAGATCCTTCGCTTTGTAGCTGATATTTATTACTAGATCGTAAAAGAACTACTGATGCTAGACAAAATTAAATGTAGAATATATTCAACTTTAATTGAAAAATGTGATGTGTTCCATTCACACGACTTTCTCTAACTGTTCTGCAAACAAACTATATTCCTACAAAAGATTATTCTTCTATCAACTGCATACTAATCGAGATAAACTGACTAATCGAGATGACTTTCTTCCTTGTAAGTAGAAAGGGAATAAAAGAATACACTAGGCTGAAGCAACGATCAAATCTTTTAAAAACTGGCCGTATGTGATGGAATTGAAATTTTGTTGTATTTATATGGCCAGGAGTGAAACGAATGGAAACTTCCGTTTGAGACAAGTATACGCATTTACAACAAATAAGCAATACCTCGGAAATCGTTGAATCTATAACAGTCTATATGATATAAGCCTGTTTTAAATAGATCTCCATTTTTTGTACAGTAAATATCTACAAAAAAATACTTTTCTCAAATGGAAGATTTTTTTCTTTGTCGTCCAAAAAGAACGGAGCTTCGAAGAAATTAGACAGTGACCACCTCTTAAAAATTTGGATATATCTTAAGTATACTGTACCTACTGTCCCATTATACCTACAGGGAAATACCTTCCACATAAACCGTTTCTATAAATTTTCATCTGATTAACATGAATAAATATAAAAACACGCTTTTATTAAAGCTTGGGTAGAGTACATCATGTAAATTAGGAACAACAACAATTTTTAAGTGTTCCCCCCTTCTTGATCTCGTGGAATTTCGTGGAATTTCACAGCTATCATACAGCGAATTATTTTTAAGAAATCAGACTATCGCTTTAGCTTTTTTATAATTAAATGGGAAATGAAATACTATCTCAATTAACAGGAAGTAGAAGAATAAACATATGTAAGATCCTAAATGTGTTACATTCTCTTGACTTTCTCTGCCCGTCTGAAACAAACTGTTCTTACAAAATCTCATTCTTCTATTGAGTCACGTATATTGATGCAAACATTTGCAGAAATCCTTTATTAATATGCTTCGTTGTACATTCGCGGAATAAGGGAGTATACTAGACTAAGCAGTAGTCAAATCTTTCAAGAGCTGGTCACTATGTGATGCACTGCCATTCCTTTTTCTTTGATTGAGCAAGAGAAAGAAAAGATGAATAAGGATTTTCCTAGTGAGAAATGCATATGTATTTTAAAATTGAAAATAATTGGGAATAACTCGGAAAAGCATAACTCTACAAAAATATACATTCGACATAAATTATAGTTTTACCGCAATGTACGTTTTTATGTTGTAAGATTTTCTCTTATGGTTTACCAGTAATCAAAATGTCGTCCAAAATATACAGGACTTCAAAAGATTTTCCAGAAAAATCAAGCTATACATTTCGTTTAGCATAAAACTCTTTTAAACATATGCATTTTAATCAAAATATTGAGAATATATTTTAAAAAAAATGAGAAAATAAAGGGATTTTCTTGTAAATATTCCTTGGAAAAACGCTGAACTTTAGTTTTTAAGCTGTGCTGTGCTGTTCAGTCACACACACACACACACACGCTCACACAGCAACACGCGCGCGCGCGCGCACACACACACACACACACACACACACTTTTCATCGTGCCTCTAGTAGTTTCATTGGAGCAGAAATCTGTCTCCTGTGTTAGATTTCTCGATCTGCGGACGTTATATTATTACATATAGACAGATTTGATGCCGGATAAAGCCGCAAGAGTGTCGACCCTAAAGTAAATACTCTCCACACGAAAACGTAATTGATTTTGCTGCAGTAGGCCGGTTCCCAACGCCGCAAGGGTTAACAAGATGTTGGAATAAACTTCACCTCATGAAAACGACGTAGAACAAAGTTTGCTAGTAATTCTAAACGAAATTAAATTTAAATCGCAGTTCCAGAGGGTTTTACTGCGCGAATGAGAAGCTATGTTAAGGCACTAATATAACAGAATTCGTGTTCCAGCGATATGTCTTAAGAAGAAATTCAACAACGCTGCTTTCGTTAAGCCCCTTGCTTCAGTTTTTTTTTAACAGTACCGGAGTCTGGTCAGGAGTCCGGCGATGTATCCCTGTTTACATTCCCTCCCCCCCCTAAATTTTGTATGATTACTAGTTTTACTGCTCCTTCACACAAACATATACACATTGCACAAACATATAACACTTATGCCCAAGGCGGGTCTTGAACCCACGATCCCCTGCCCACGAAGCACTAAAGCGAGACGCCTTTGAGCATTGTTATGTTTGTGTATATGTATCAGGTGGCGCAACTACTCATTTTTCTTTCTTTTTTGGTGAATGTTATGCTTATGTTTAAATGTTGTATTTATATATATATATATGGTTGCAACATTTCACAATACATTATATATATATATATATATATATATATAATTTGTACAATTTTTGAATAAAATTTTAATTGAAACGATCAAAAATGTTAAATATGAATATTAATTCCTATTTTTATTTTCTTTAGAAGTAGTAGACCTATTTTTTATGCGCTATTTTATTGTTTCACATTTGTTTTCTTTCTGTAACGAAAGAAAGACCCAGCTACACTCAAAGAACCTAGGTTGGTAGGGACTGATTCTGTTTTGTTTTATATATATATAATTCTTGTTATACATTTATGAATTCATTTGAATTCTTTTTTTAAACTAAACTTGCGCAGTAAGATGGTGACAAAATGACATGCTGCAGTGAGAGAAGTTTGTTGCTGATCTATTTGACCAGTGCAGATATGCCTTAGTGTGGTAAAAGAGTTGCAGAACCCAACGGGGCTGTTTTAATGAGCGCGACCCGCTCATCATCTTTGCTGGTAAACAAGAGAGGTAAAACGAAGGTCGCTAAGGCCAGTTTTCCTCTCCGGGTTTTAACTTGAGATGACCCCATTGAGCTCTGTAACATTTAAAACACGCGAAGGGATATTTATACACGTCAAATGTGGTACATTTGTGCCACTTGGTATAAATGGTAAAGCAAAATGCAAGTAGAAAAATCTTATGTGTTTCATTCACATGACTTTTTCTACATTTGTGCTACAAATTCTTGTTAATAAGCTTATGCTTCTATTTACTTCATGCTAATCGAAAAAAAAAAATTAGCAGAAATAGTCTTATTACTTGCTTACATGGAAGTAGAAGGGAAATGAGGGAGTACCATACGCTAAAGTAAAAGTCAGCTCCTTTATTTGTATGGACAGGAGATGGCAAATTCCCGTATGAGAAAAGTATAAGTATTTTAAAGCTAAAACCAATAACGACAATCAACTCCACGAAAAAATGTATACCTATAGCATTTTAATGAGCTCTACATTCTCTGTTAAGTTAGTTATTGTCTTTCTCTTTCGGTCTACCAATTTTGGAATTTCCGAAAAATTCACCCATAATAAAGAAGTCTTCAGAGGCTATTCCCAGAAAATTAAAGATATACATTTTATTTGTCGGGTACATATCTTTAATATACGATATTTTAATCAAAACCGTTAGAGCCATTTTTGAGAGAATCAAACTTTTCGAGAAAAAAAATCCATGTAACGGGTAGTTGGGGATGGGGGAAATTTTCTTGAAAATCTTCGTGTCGCATCCTTGGAAGATACCAAACTTAAATACCAAGTTTGGTATTTAACGTTCTTTTCGTTTTTGAGCTATGCTGTTCACAATCACACACATAAACACACATACACACACACACATACACACACACACACACTCATAAGGAGCTTTTTCTAAGAATTTTTTATAGACCCAAAACATGTATTTCCGGTGAAATCTCTGTATCGAATTTTTTGGTTCATTAAAATACCTTCTCTATACACTATGTACATAGTACGTGTACAGAAAGTAAAAGGGGTAAGTAAAATAAAAAAGAGAAAAGAAATACCGAATAGGATGTTCCGCAGTTACCTGTAGGCTCGCATTTGAGAGTTCCCAGCTTTGATTCCCGTCGAACCGGCCACTCTGACTTAGGGCTTTTGTGGTTTAAGCAATTCGGTAGATGGGTGCTTGGATGTTTCATAACCTATGTGGAACTTTCTGTTTCTATCGTTTCCTTTCATCGAAACCATTTTTCATGGTTGTAGGACCAGGTGGCGGCGATTGGTGCACTGCGGCGGGACGGTGCCTTGCGCCTTGTGGTCTATTGGGGCTCGTTGATCCTGTGACCCTCGGGCGGAAGATTGCACGGTCAGATACGCGCCGAGGTTTGCTGCTATTATGAAACCATTTGCGACCCGACCTTGCTAGCGCTCTGGATCTGGTCACCTTTCGGGTCTCTCGTTCATGACTTCCTCCCAAGAGTCACATAAATCACAAGCAGCCTGCAATGACCTATGTGTGGTTCTGAACTCCTCCCTTCCGATTAATCCTAATGCTACAACAACTAAAAATGTGTGGATGAGAAATCATTTCCGTCGGCCAAAAAGACTTTCGTCACTTTATAGTCGTTTCATTCTAACGATTAAAAACGACGAAGACAGATATTAAAATTATGCATAATAAATATTCTCTTATTCTTAAGAAATTCCAGAATAATAGATTCCATATTGACCACAATTAATATTAATACTAACTACAAACAACGCTAATTTAAGTAATAATATAACTATTCATATTCAACCACTTATACTATTTAATAACCCAATTTCTGCTAATAAATTCAATGGAGTCGGAGCGGGTCCGCAACCACATGAGTGTGCACCTTAAAGGTATATTAACTAAAAAAATCTGGTATGTTACATTCCATGACTTTGTCTACGTCTCTACAAAAAAAAAAAAAAAAAATTTGTTTATTTATTGTCGCTTAGCTGCAAATAGTTTTTTTGCGACATAAAAAACAGAACTGTACAACAGATAATTACAATACAATACAAGTTACTAGAGCACATCATTACAATGTAAGAAAATCGTTACAATGAATTACAATAAAATCGTTAAGATACAATGCATTAACAGCGTTTAACAAAGGAAATTCAGTATGGATGTTTACAGTACAGTTTGTTATATAGTGATGTTGAATGAAGAAATTTCAAGACACACTGAATTGGTTTTTGATCATTAAATATTGTTGCAAAATGAGTAGCCATACTGTACTCTCTCCTTGTTTCCTCAAACTGGGCATTCTGTGAAGATATGCTTGATGATTAAGGTCTTTTGGTAGTGTTGGTTTCAGGCGGTGACTCCAGGAAAATAGCGTTGTGGGTGAGATTTGTGTGTCCAATGCGAAGTCTTGATATCAGCACTTGGTCTTGTCGTTTTAAATTTGATAATGTAGTAGGTGATGAAAATGTATTAGATATAATGTCATGTAATTTGGTTTGGGAAGTAGTAAGCCATGCATTGGTCCAATTAACTTTTATTTTCTTTTTCATAAGGGTGTTAACATCCTGGTATGTGCTAGGTAAAACACGGTCATTCAGGGTGTTTAGTAGCTTCTCGTGCTGCAGAGTCTGCTTCTTCATTGCCTTTAGTACCAACATGAGATGGTATCCATGTGATTGTAATTTGTTTCCCGCATATCTTGATTTTTTGTGACAGCTATTGTATTTCCTGAACGATGGCATTACGCAAATATCCATCTTCTATGACTTTTATTGCACTCATACAGTCTGTAAAAATTATAAAGCTATTACTGTGTTCTTGCTGTATCTATATAAGACTTTGCTTTATGGCAAATAGTGAATATGGTATAGAAATCTGGCAGTCTGTAGGGCATTGTAAAGTCAGGATATACAATCGTAGCACCCTTGCGATCTTCAATAATAGACCCATCTGTATAAATTGAAACATGATGATTATAGTGTCCCTTTAGTTCATAGAAACATGATTAGAGGATTTTGGAATGGGTTGTATTTTTAGTTATTGAATTCATTTGCATGTTGAGTGTGGGTAGATCTATTCTCCAGGGTGCACCAGAAGAGTTGTAGCTTATGTGCGTCATTGTTGGAATATCTAATCCTTCTTCTCTTAAATATTGAGCAATTCCAGCGTTGAATGGTTTACAATAGTGACGACGTATTAGCCGTACAGCTTTAGGGAATATATATTTACGATTCGAGAGTCTGGGTTGGCTGCTACTTTAATTGCATAAGACAAACTTAGTTGTTTTCTTCTGACAGACAATGGTGGTTCTTGAGATTCAATTTGCATGCTGCTAACGGGGCTTGTCCTGAAGGCTCCAAGGATTATTCTCAGCTAGGATGACTGTAATGAGTCTAATAATTTCAGAGTGGTAGTTGAGGCAGAATTGTAAACTATTGAGGCGTAGTCTAGCTTACATCATATTAAACTTTTGTATGTTAAAAGTAGCGTTTTTAAATCTGCTCCCCAGTTTTTAGCCGCAAGCGTTTTCAGAGTGTTCATTCTTCTGCTACAATCTGCTTTTAAGTTCTTAAGATGGGGTAACCAAGATAGTTTTGTGTCCAATACAACTCCTAGCAGTTTTACAGTGCTTACATTGTTGATTTTATGGTTGCCCATGTAGAGCCGAGGAGGATCACAATTTTTCCTTCTACATGTAAAGGTAATACAATTTGTTTTTGTATTGGAAAATTTAAATCCAATGTGATTAGCCCCACTTTAGGAGAGAATTAATAGTTTCCTGAAGGGATTCTTGAGTCGTAGAAATGTTTTTGCCTTTGCAGAATATCGTTAAATCATCTGCAAAAAGACATGCTTTTGATATAAGGTGTTACATCGTTGATGACAAGATATACACTTCACAGTTTTCTTTTTGTTAACTTGACACCTAAGCAGAAAAAAAAGTGGAATATATATTTTAATGAGTTACATCAAATTGCTTTTTAAATGGTATTTGTTTTTGTATGCTAATTCAAAATGCTCCTTGTACCGAAAGAAAAAAAATCGTACCCTTGTTACATTTTATTATGTTGATATTAACCAACTTTTACTTTCTCTATACTTACTGTGTACATGCTGTATAGAGAAGGTATTATATTGCACCCAAAAATTCGATACTGAGATTTCATTGGAAATACATATTTTAGGTCCCCCTGAATCGGAAAAAAAAAAAAAAAAAAAAAAAAAAAAAAAAAAAAAAAAACAGTTCAAGAAAAAAGACCGTGTGTGTAGGTCTGTGGGAGGCATAGCCCAAAAACGAAAAGTTCGTTAAATATCAAACTTGGTATTCAAGTTCAGCATCTTCCAAGGATGCGACACGAAGTCACTCTGGCTGAATTTTGCGGAATTTAGCATAACTGGTAAACCTTAAGAGATAGACAAAAACTAACCGAGTAGAAATGTAGAGTTCCTTAAAACACACAATTTATATTACATACATTTTTTTTTGTGGAGTTGATCGTTTTTCGGATATTCCTTGCTTTTTTTTCATTTATATAGCCCCCTTTAACATCCAAGGTCATATCGGGGGCTTTGCATTAGAAACACCTCGTCTGTAGGTTCTTTAAATCATTGGGTTTAAATCGTTGTTGGGGTTTTTTTTTTTTTTTCTTTTTTTTTTATTTTCCTCAAACACACACACGCAAACATCCTCACATACAAACTTCCAGACTTTTTAGGGGATAGGGAATAATTCTGGATAAAGGAAATTCCCCGCCGGGACCTCCGAGTGGCAAGCCAGCTCCCTCGACTACTCTTGTTATTGGTTTGGCTTTAAAATACTTACACTTTTCTTATACGGAAATTTGTCAAACTCCTGTCCATACAAACAAAGGAACTTCAGTCTAAAAGGAACCAGATTTTGACTATCCCTTTAATCTATGGTACTCCCTTATTTCGCTTCTACTTATCTAAATGGAAACAAGTAATAATACTATTTCTGCTATTTTTTTCTCAATTAGCTTGAAGTAAATAGAAGAATAAGCTTTTTAAGAATAATTTGTTACAGAGATGGAGAGAAAGTCATATGAATAGAACACATCAGATGTTTATTTTGTAAGCATACTGAAGGTGTCAACATCAGATTTTTATTTTGAATGCATGCTGAAGGTGTAAACGGACTTAAACACAAAACTAAAAACGTCTATTACTTTTAACAAAAGACAAAGGCAAAAGTAATTAATCAGAATATTAAAATAAGATGAACGAAGCTCAAATGCATGGGAAAGCTTTACATTTATATACTGACAATTGGATCGTATCTTCTTTGATATACAAGTTTCGCACAAAGACAGCCAAGTTTGTTTTTGAAGGGAGCCACATATATATTCCGCTAGATGTCAGTATTGCACAATTGATTTAACACAAAGACACAATAGCCAGTTTCCGCAACACTGGTTCCCTTGTTTGTTGTTTACCTAAATTATTTTCATACACTTATGCTTTGAAGCTCTGGGATTCATTATTAATTGCAACAAAGAACTTGTTAGTGTTTTGATTACGTGAGAACACTCATTATCTGTCTATATGGAACACAAAACTTATTTCATTAATTTGCCTTTTCTTAGGAAGAGAACGTGTGCTGCTACGAAGCCCTGCGCTAGTAAACTTCCTTTTACTTTCACTACTTAGTCTATAGTATGCACGAAAAAAAAACTACTGTATTCCAACCAAAAATTCCCTACTGAGATTTCACCAGAAATACACGCTTTAGGGTCCCCTTTAACCAAAGAACCATGTTTAGAGGATTTTTTTTTGTTTGTGTGTGTGTGTAACTGTGAACATAACTCAAAAACGAAATGTCGGTAACATACTAAACTTGATAAATAAGTTTAATATCTCCCAAGGACGTGAGGCAAAAGTTTTGAAGAAAATCCCCCACCCCAAAATACCTTTTAAATGGAAAACATTTCTAAAATGTTGATTTTCTCAAAAATTACTGTAAGGATTTTGATTAAAATGCCGTACATTAGAGACATTTAAAATGCATATCTGAAACTTTCTGGGAATAGTCTCTCAAGACCTCTTCATTCTGGATGAAATTAAGATAACTGGTAAACCATAGAGGTAGACAAAAATTATTACACAAACTGTAGATCTCGTTAAAACATACACTGTATGTCATATACCTTTTTTTCTCTCTCGTATAGTTGACCTTTCCGAAATGTTCCTTGTTATTAGCTGCAGTTTTAAAATAATTTTCTCACACGAAAAACTGCCAAGGAAACGAATTTCAATCACACAGTAACTAGCTTTTAAAAGATTTGACTATCGCTTTAGTCTAGAGTATTCTCTTATTTCCCTTCTACTTTCAAAAAACCAAGTAATAAGACATTTTCTGCTAATGTTTATCTCGATTAGTACGAATTAGATAGAAGAACAAGCATTTTTAGAATAATTTGATACAGAGATGTAGAGAAAGGAATGTGAATAGAACACATTAATGTTTCTTCTATTTTCTTTACTTGGCAAATTATGTTTACGTTTTTGTTCTTTTTATCTAGATTTAGCATATTATTGCATAACATAATAATTTAATAAGTACATATTTTCATTGAAATTCAATGCATAGCTTAATATAGGTTAATACTAATGGTAGTATTAATAATATAACGGTTGTAATTGCTCATTAGCTAGACCTTTAAATTAAAAAACTTAAGACAAATAACAACTTCCATATATTTTTAAAATGTATAGCTTTTGTTTTTAACTCCATTAGGCAAATTAGGAACCCATATCCTCAGCAATAAAATCACTAGATTGCTACACACGTATTGGAAACTGTTCGGCAGTCCTCGAGGCTCGTCCGCTATGCTTCGCATGGCAAGAGAGAAGCCCTGAGGTGTTTGTTGTAGTGCCTTCCTGCTTCATGTCTAGCACCGCGAAAATCCCATTATATATGCCAGTCATCTACTCCCTCCTGAAAACACAGGGTACATTAAATTACCAACTGAATCGAGTTTTATCGTAAGGAGTCCATTTTATGCTGGAAAATAATCTAAAATGCAATCAACAGATTAGGAATAAATTGTTTTTATTTATACAATTAATAGAAATTGCTTCTTCACAAGTATACCGGGGTTTGCAACAGCCCAGGTAACTCATGGAATACGCCCCTGCTTGGGTGCAGAGATGTACCTTAAAATACATTCATTATGTAATTTGCTTTAATATATGTTGACCAAATGTGGTGGCCTTTCACTTTCTCTACCGTGTACATATTAGGTAGATTAGACAGAATTGGAAACCGAAATATCACCAGAAATAGATGTTTTGAGGATCCTGAAATAAATATAAACTTACTAAATTAAACCCTCCATGTATGTGTCTTAGAAGAGCGCATAATCAAAAACGAAGAGTCAGTCGAATAAATTTCAAACTTAGTATTCAACTTGAGCACCTGCAAAAATGCTACAGGAACATTTTCGAGCTCCCCCCCCCCAACACATTTTTTCAACTGACACTTTACATGTTTATATTATCAAAAATGACACTAATGATTTTGATTGAAATGCCAAATTAAAAGACACCTACATAGAAAATAAAAAGTATATCTAACATTTTCTGGAAATAGAGCGAGAAGTGCTCTTCATTTGCAAGAATATTTATATAATCCCGTACAACTGCTAAACTTTAAGTGATATACGAAAACGTAGTACTTAAAATTTAGATTTCTCTAAAACGCAGAATTTATTTTCCGTAAGATTTTGTGTCATAGCCCATTTCCTAGATATTCATTATTAATGGTTCGAATTGTTCAATAATTATTATTTTAATTCCTGTCGATTTTCTGCAAAAGAAGAAAATGATAATAAAACTGATAAAATAAAGACGAAAGCATATAACTTTAATCAGTGTTCATCATTTTCATGTGGTTAAACTTCAGACTTTTTACACCACCAGATATTTCAAATAAATTATACAAAAAGATATACTGCATCGAGGTAAATAGTTTTAATCAATCCTAAAATTGTATGTTAAATGTGTGTATATATATATATATATATATATATATATATATATATATATATATATATATATATATATATACATGCGTATACTTTAAATGCCAACATTTGGGAATCTGAGATAACTATTCATTACAAGAGTGCGTTCATGGTCGAACCCATGAGTCCAATGGATGTGTAAATAGTTTTATAGAGTCTAGATACTCCAAGATATATTTTGCGTATCTAGACACATTTCATTTGGAAAATATAATGGTAGTATAAAAACGTGCACCGCGCTATATAAATGAGCATTTGAGTAGATTGTAAAACTACAAAGGCGATGTCCAAATTGAACAAGGAAACGATAAGAGACTTCAGAGCGCTAGAACAGAGAAAAAGGGAGAATACAAGTGGAGGAAAGGAAAATGGAGAAAAATACTACCATTATTGCAAAAGTATCTCCATGGTGGAACCCGGAACCCCAATAAATGTGTCAACCGTGCTATATGGCCTACATGCCCCAAAACAGAGTTTTTAAAGATAGGAAAATTTCATTTTGGTATAAATCATGCTGTAGCAACATTTCATAATGGTAATATAATAAGATGTCTGCGATTATGGGCCTTTCAATTGGCTGTAATACATTAAAAGCAATGGCCAAATTGGACAGTGAAAGCATTTAGAGCAGTGGAGCAGAGGGCAAGGAAACACATAAGAGGAAATTGGAGGATGAAATGGACGATGACCCAGCATATGGTTTAGGAATACACTGAACTTCAGAGGCATTTTTCTGTAAGTTAAACATTTTAACATATAATGTAGCTTTTCTCAGCTTCCAGAAGAGATATTGCTTTGAAACTTTCAGGACATGTGCATTAATAGTTGGGCATTTATAACACAAGGGGTTTAAGAAACATACTATTTCCTGGAGCTTATCGAAAACACATTGAAATGCAGCAAAAATACAAATTAAAATAATTATGTTTAATTAGAAAAATACAATATTCCCAAACCGCCGTGTTAAAGTGAAGCCAAAAGCATTGCTTTACTACTGTAAACATTTCAGCGATGTATTCCTAATAGATTAAGAGAAAAACTACTTGAATATGACTAATTTAATATTGCAAGGATGGGGCCTTTCGGAGTGCCTTAACAAAAACAGTTGATGTAAGAAAGCCGTTCTTGGAACTTAATTCTGAAGACTCTCTAAACCTGCTGCAAATGGTGTTTCAAAAAAAAAATATATGCTGAGAAGTCAATATACGGCAAATGCGTCTACTAATAAGTAGGACGGAGGAATACATTTCGGGATGGGACTAATAAAATTGGTATTGCAAACAGCGTGACACTTAATACCGATCCCTGAGGCATTACATTCTCTTGAAGAAAACATTTCGAAATCACCGAGCCGACTCTTAGTTGGAAAGCGCGGTTCTACATAACTTCTTGAAAGAGCAACGGAAACTAATTTTGTAGAGACGCAATATTCCTGCTCGCCAACACGTATTATACGTATCTCGAGATCAAACATTATCCCAACGGTTTGACAGTTCTTCACGAATGCGTTAATGATCTGGGTTGATATTAATATAAGGTGGTCAACTGCTGAACGGGGTCTTCGAAAACTGCACTAGTTGTTTGCTAGTTAGTTGTGAGTTTCCTGCCATCACATCAACAGTCCGAGTGTGAAAGAGGACGGTCGTGTTTTGTGTCTTGCTCGTAGCTACCTGGAAGAAGTTCGAAAGTGGAAAGCGTACGAGAACTCATTTGACAGTTGAGGCAAGAAATGCGTTTAGGATTTGAAAAGTGCAGCCTAAAGTCGCTGGAAAGTGCCGTGGAGAATATGTCAGTTCGAATGCGTGCTCTGGAAGAGAAAATGGATTATTTAGAGAACCAATCTCGTAGAAATAATGTTGTGCTATATGGTGTGACAGAAGAACCGGGAAGGAGTTGGGAGATGACGGAGGGAATAGTGAAAAGTGTCATCTCACAAATAGGAATCGAACTCCGCGAGTTTGATATGTGGAGAGAGCCCATCGTGTAGGTCGACGTGGCAATGTAAGGCGACCTATTGTGTGTAAACTGGCCCATTATAAACTCAAGGTGGCCATCCTTCGAGATGCTCGTAAGAGAGAGAGAGTTCTTAAAGGGACACATGTTTGAGGCCAGGAAGCAGGGCTGTCATGCCGTATTGCGCTATGACAAGCTCTTCATTAACGGGCGAGTTTGGAACCGACAGGAGCTGGAGCGCATGGAACAGCCTAGAAGCAGTGCGGAAACCGAACCCAGGACAGGGCAGCAAGAGCAGGTAGCCAGTGCATCAGCCCAGCAGGTAGCAGCTCCCTCAGCAGAACAACATCAGGTGCCTCAAGTTATGTCGACAGGGAGGGGCAAAGAGGAGAGGAGGCTGAGACAGTCTTCGCCGGAGAAGCCAACAACAACGCCCCTCCGTGTCCTTAGGCTGACAACAGCTCGATAAAGGGTCAGCCAAGTTGTAGGAAGACCAACACCAAGGAAACAATAGGACCCAACCCCTTCTCTGAGGATTGTCACATGGAACATCGAAGGCTTCAAAAAAAGGTTGGGTAGCGAGAATTTCTTGTATTTCCTTAGTGATTTTGACGTTGTATGCTTAACAGAAACTTGTTTGAAAAACGGAGAAAATGTAACACTTGCTAATTTCCATAGTTTTAGTAGGGGAAGGGAGAGACGGGGAAGGAGGGGAAGGTGGCCAGGGCGGGGGTATCAGTTTCATTCAGGTCTGAGCTGGAGGCTGAGATAACTAAATTAGAAATCAGTTTGGAAGGGGTGATTGGTGTATCTTTGGCACAGGGGGGAGTACATATAACAGTTATAGGATTATACAACCAGCCAGCAACGTCCAAGTATGCAAACAGGAATTTCTTCAGTGACTTAACCGAAACGCTAGTGGAGTTACAGGAAAAGTTTCCAGAAGCTGAATTAATTCTTTTAGGAGATTTTAATGCGAGGTTAGGAGGGGAGAATATTTCTCTAACGGGGGGTCACCAATGGGGGGAAGAATTCCGCGAAGGTCAACGAAAGAGCAAGGATAGTTTTATTAATGGGGAGGGCAGACAATTACTTGCTTTCTGCGATGCCTTCTCTTTAGAAATAATGAATGGCAAGTACGGCGAGGATCGCGAGGGAGAACTCACTTTCATAAATGAAAATGGGGGTAGTGTAATAGATTTTATTTTAATAAGTCAGGGTTTAATTGGCAGAATTAGAAAATTTTGGGTGGGGGATCGTAACGAGTTGCAACACTGTCCGGTTGCCCTGGAACTGAATATAGAGACGGCCATGGCGGCGCTAGCACCTAAAGAGGGGCAGGGGGACGAAGGGAGATTCATTAGTAAATTTATATGGAAACCGGTAGAAAAAGAAGTATTTGTTGATAAATTAGAAAGAAGATCAGGGGAAAGGAACGCAGACACAGCGGAGGAGCTAACGCATATAATAGCAACGGCTGCGGGGACAATGAAAGTCCAAAGGCATGGTAAGTTAAAACGATTCAATGGCTGGTATGACCAGCAATGCAGAGCTGTAAAGAGACAAGCAGAGGAGGCTCTGTCAAAATTCAGAAGGGAGGGGGGAGATGACATTAGGAAATTTTTTACAAAAAAGCGAAGGGAGTATAAACAGCTCTTACGGGAAAAGAGAACTACGTGGCAAGACAAAATTACTCAGAAAATTAGTAATATTTTAACGCGGGGGGATAACGCTGAGATGTGGCAAGTAGTAAAACATTTAAGAGGCAACCATCAGGCGTCCAACGAAATTTCTCCCAGAAAATGGGCAATGCATTTTATGGGAATATTCGGGAAAGGTGAAAGGGAAGGAATTTTTATAAAGGAAGTGCAAATTTTGGGAAATCTTGAGATCCCAATACTGGACGAGGAAATATCAGCACGAGAAATAGCACAGGCGCTGAGGAGTCTGAAGGGAGGCAAAGCTCCAGGGTTGGATGGGCTGCCCCCGGAAGTTTTTAAAGGCGCAGCCAATGTTAATGAGTTTGGTAGGAGTATGCTCCAGATATGTAACAGATTGTTTATTGAGGGAAATTACTCTACCTGTTGGGGAAAGGGCATTATTCATCCCATTTATAAAGGAAGGCAACTTTTGGAAATCCGGATAACTATAGGGGGGTTACTCTTTTGCAAATTATGGAGAAAATTTATTGTAGAGTGTTATATAACCGGATAAAGGACTGGGAATCTAAATTTGGCAAACTTTCAAAATTTCAAATGGGTTTCAGAGAAGGACACAGTACCATAGATGCCGCTTTTATATTAGACACTTTAAGGACGAAGCAACTGTTAATTAAGCGGGGAAAGCTTCATTGTGCTTTTGTGAACTTTAAGAAGGCATTTGACTCTATCAATCGAAATGCATTATGGTACAAACTAGGCAGAAAGGGGTTATCAAGTAAAATGGTTAGAGCATTGCAGGCAATGTATCAAAATGTCGAATTCTGTGTGAAGTACGACAGAAACAGAGTGTCCGAGAGCTGCCGAAGCTATAGGGGAGTGAGGCAGGGTTGTATTTGATCTCCCTTGCTATTTAATCTCTTTGTGGATGATATTACTGATACAATGATTGCAGAGAATATCCAAGCACCAGTAGTAGCGGATTTGCAGATCCCAACACTTTTATACGCAGACGATTTAGTATTGTGCTCTACGACAGTAAACGGATTGCAACGAGGACTGGACAAACTTAAGAATTATTGCGATGAATGGCTACTTACAGTTATGTGAATAAGACTAAGGCAATGACTTTCAGAAAGGGCTGTGTTTATAGCAGGGAGGAGACTTGGACATATGCAGGACAGATACTGGACAATGTTAAATCTTTTGTGTACTTAGGACTCACATTCACAATGAACGGAAAATGGACAAAACACATTGACATTACGAAACACAAGGCAAGGGTGAAAGCGACGGAAACTCTCCGGATACGCTACAGAATACCGAATACCTTAATGGAAGCTGTATACGGAGCGACAATTAGATCCACGATGACATACAGAGGAGAAATATGGGGGTGGGAACAAACAGGAAATCTGGATCAAGTGAGGACCCAATTTTTGAAAGGAATTCTGGGTGTAGGAAGGGATACGGCAAACTGCGGAATAATGAGGGAATTCGGGGCACATAGTGAAACGATAGAGTGCAAAATCAGAGCAGTTAAATATTGGCTGAGAATCGTTCACGGAAACCAATCTCTAATTAGGGCAGTCTGCTACCGTGAACAGTTGCGAATGGAAGGTAATTCGACGTGGGCATCAAAATTAAAGAAAGGGTTGGAAACCATTGGGATGGGAGACATTTGGATGGCGGGGCAGGAAAACAGTATTTGGAGAAAAATTAAGAGCCGTCTCTGTGATATTGACAGACAGCAAATAATTGCGCAATGCACAGAGGTGTCATTAGAAGTACAGTCTGGGCTGAAATCGGAGTGGGGTATGGAGCAATACATCAAAAGTGGTACCAAACTCATTAGAGACGCGCTCGCGTGGATTAGACTAGGAGCGTGGAGGAGCACGAAAATTTCTGACGAGAATGGTACGAGAATCTGTCCCATGTGCGAGGAGGAAGAGTCGTGGACTCACATCTTGGAAAGATGTAGGGGTATACGGAGGAATGGCGGGAAAAATATTTGCCGCAATTTTTTACCACTGCGAATGTAGGGCTAGAAGCATGTTGGACGCTACTGGCAGGCACGGAAAACATGGACGGGCTAGGTAAATTTATACTTAAGGCAAGACAGCTGAGATCTGTGGAGACTGCCAATAGAGAAGGGGGGGGGGGGAATAAGATCAACTAAACAAAAGTGACTACATTGTTCTACATACATATATATTGTGTCATACTTAGGTCACTGTTGTGCCATGCTTTTATATATGTTGTATATATTATGTGTATATATGTCTTTTAAGTGTAATTTTATATCAAAAGAGGGCGCATTTATGAAGGTGTACTCTGTGCTGTAGATTTAATTTGCTATATTTTAATATCTTTGTATTTCTATTTTCGGGTTCACTATTAATTGTTTATTGTTGTTTAATAATGCTTTGGACTGTGTATTTCCTTTGTCCTTTTATTTTCGTGTTTACCCTTTTAATTTGTTGTTGTTGTTGTTTTAATGTTGCTTGTAATGTGTATTACAAAAGCACGTACGGTCTGTGGATCCGTGCGATTGTTGAAATTCTATGTATGATATTGCTATGTCAATAAATACACTTATTCATTCACATCAACCGTCCAATGACCATTGTGTTGTATAATCTTGCGAACGCAACGGTGATGGAAATAGAACGGATCTGGACAGAAGTCTTTTCCAGCTTTCAAAATGGGTGTGATGTTGGCTTCCCACCATATTTCTGGGAAATGGCGTCAACCAAAATACGATTATAGACCTCATTACATTACAAAACTCCGGCATGATGAAAAGGCGACTATAATTTTAGAGGTTTCCAGAACGAAACGACAAAACTTGAGAGTTAACCTCAACCTTAACTGGAAGGAATTCAGGCGAATAGTTATCTGAGCTGGACTGAACTAGAACTTGAGCGAAAGCACTGACAAAGGTGTTAGTTAGTCATTTAAATGTAGCAACAAGTGCTCCTGCATCTGTTTTAAACCGGCGTTTGGCGTAGACTTTCTTGCAATGCATCTTAGCTTATCCCACATGACAAAGGAAGAGGCACTAGCTCTGTTATGTATTTTTATTATTGGTAATCAATTGTCTAAATTGCTATAACGACGTATAAAATCTATTGGAGGCATCGAAATGTGTGCTCTGTGGTGTTCAGGAGAGCTAGATTATAAATGCACTAGTTTACCTCACGCATAAACCCGAGGTGAGCCCCAAAAAGGATGGTGGGCATTCAGTTCTCCCACCAAAAGAAAAAGTATTAGTAGCTGGGAAACTAGATCTTCTAAATCCCTGAGCAAGAGATTGGCAGATACACACTACAAATGGTGAATTGGGTAGATTGTAGCTTAATCCTTACAGCGACTCCCTGGATATCAGACTGTAAGGTACACATTTGACGAATATTTCTCATTTGCACCATAGTATCCCCGTGTGCAGAATCACCTCTTCCACTAAACTATTTCACAGCACAAGAGTGTACCGATTATTTAATGCTGTCTGGTGAACAGCCTTAGTCTCTTATAAACATAAGGTCAAATACTCATTCTCTTTGAGCAAGAGTTCAAGTTCTGATCAATGTGTTCTAATTTCATGCATGTTTCACATGTATTTTTCATGTAGCTATTTTATATATTTGGAATAATTTTGTATCGCAGACCATTTCTACCTTATATATTGGAACCAGTGGAGTCAGATTCAATTTACCCTTTTTATTTGGCGTCCACCTAACGCCTTTTACTGGAGGTTGATCGTGCCGTTCTTCACTGTATGGGCGGAATTTTCCTGCTCCATTCTCCTCCTCAGTGGAGGGTCATTTGCCAATGGTAAATTTCGGTTCGTTAGTCTCGAACCTTTCGGGAGCTTTTTTTATTATTATAACGTTTAACGCCCGCTTTTAATACTATGGCACCGTAGGAATTGACAAAGATGAAAACTGCTTTCCAATATTCCTCAAAAAAGGATCTCCACAGAGATTTTCGTAAACTTTTTCTCCTTTTGATGTTCTCGGAGCAAACTTTGAATTTGAATAAGTCAGTTCTTTGGTCCTGAACTTTATCGGTGATTTATTGTGCACAATGATCTTGCCAGTCTTATTATTTGAGGTCGTCGAAGGTTTGTTGGTGATTTTAGTGCAACTGACTCGCGGGATGTTGATTCAGATGTAGCTGTTGATGCCGAAGTCTTTGTAAATGATATATCTAGGAAAATCTTTTCTGCTATTGGGGCCCGTTAATATCGCTGGTCTGAGTTGCAACTTCTCGACTCGGTATCTGTTTAACTGTAACTGAGCTATAGGCACCCAACTTCTAAACAGAGGATTGGCGGATGCACAGGAGTTTCCCGATTTTCGAGAACGACATCTTTTAACTCGGGTTTCCCGGAAAAAATAATTCGGGGCAAAACGGGGGCAAAGATGGGAACTTGACGGATGCTCACCATTGCCGTTAGGATATTTGGAACTGACGCATATGCTCCGTCGTGCGAGACATCACGCAGGTCTTATACTCTCAGTATTCTTGGTACTCTGGATGCTGGGCTTTCTTCATTCAGGAACGTGCCATTATGAAACCTTTTGCAAGGCTTGACTGGAGCAGTTATACTGCCTGAGACCCTTTTGAATCGTAGATGAACTCACCGCTGCAAATTTATGAGTTTTCTATATTTTAGTAATAACCAAGTAGTGAGGTTCATTAGACTCGACTACTTGTTTTTCCAATCACAGTTGTAATAGTTTCGGTTTTCGCCATGATCATTGGAAATGTCTTCTGTGTCATGCTCAAATCCTGGCAGGATTAGGTAGGAGTGTTGCCTGGACCTTGTAAACTTTAGGGTCTCACTTCAAGCATACAGATACAGGGACCCAATCGCCCTCAGGAGTGTTACAGCTCATGCAAAGGCCCTTTCCCCGGGATTGACCTTTATCAGCGGATACGAGCACAGCGATAAATGGCACTGAGGAACTGGAAGTTGTGTATTGCACTCCACTCCGACGCCCCTCGCAACGGCATCCTTCAGGCTGTATTAAGGGAGGTGTCTGATACTGGTCAAACGCGTTTATGGAACTAAAGCTAAGTAGGCGTTTGTTACAGGGCCTCTCAACTCTGAGAAAAACCCAACCAAGAGTGCAGCTAGGGATCCGTATCTATCGCAGTAAGTCCCTTGAGGGAGGGGGAGGCGCAAAATTTGGATATCGAGATTTCACCACAAATGCATGTTTTGACGCTCCCTGAAACCAAATACGAGTAAAACATTTTTAGAAAAATCCAATGTGTTCAATTCACATCTCTTCGGCAAAAATCTATTCTTACAAAAGATTATTTTTTATCTACATTATGCTAATCGAAATAAATATTAACAGAAATTGTCTTATCACTTGCTTACTTGTAAGTAGAAGCAAAATAAAAGAATACATAAGGCTAAAGTGATAGATAAACTGACATAAATTGCGTGTTTTAACGACATTTACATATTTTGTGGAGAATTGTAATCAAAATCGTTAGTCATTTATGGAAAAACAAAAATTTCGAAAACTAGTTTGGAGTGGGCAGATTTTTCTGAAAATCTTCGTGTCGTATACTAGGAAGATATCTACTAATTTAAATAACAATTTTGGTATTTAACTTTTCATCATTGAATAGTGATTCACACAAGCACACACGTGGGATTTTTTCTAAAAAAGTTGTTTTTGATTAAGGGATCCTCAAAACTTGTATTTCCGGTGTAACCTCGGTGGAGTACAATATCTTCTCTACTTATTACGTACGTTGTGCATACGTGCTAAAGAAAGTAAAAAGGGAGCCGTCCGTTCCTCCGTCTCTCTCACTGTGTGTGTGTGTGTGTGTATGTGTGTGCGTGCACACACACACAGTGATTGAGTGATTGAGTATGTGCATTACATAACTCAAAAACGAAAAATGGGCTGAAACAAAACTTGGTATAGTTCAGTATCTTCCAATTATGTCTTACGAAAAGGTTGAAGAAAATCCCCCACCAAAATTACACTTTAAAAAAAGAAAAAAAAATCTGATATATTCCATTCACATGACTTTCTTTACATTTCTGCAATAAATTATTGTTAAAAAGATATTATTCTATTTACTTAATGCTAATCGAGAAACAATTAGCAGAAAGGTTCTTATTACTTGCTTCCCTGTAAGTAGAAGGGAAATAAGGGAGTACCATAGCCTTAATCCATAGTGAAAGCTTTTAAATGTTTTTGCTCTGTGATTGAATTTCCTTTGTTGGTATGGGCAGGAGATAACAAATTCCCATATAAGAAAGGTATAAGTACGTATTTTAAAGCTGAAACTAATAACAAGGGATATCTCAAAAACGGTAAACTCCACCAAAAAAGTGTATATAACATAAATTGTGTGTTTTAACGAGCTCTGCATTTTTTCTATGGTAAGTTTTTGTCCATCTCTTATGGTTTACCAGTTATACAAAAATTCGTAAAATTCATCCAGGATAAAGATGTAATCAGAGCCTATTCCCAGAAAATCGAAGATATACATTTTATTTGTCATGTAAATAACTTATATATAAAGAGATTTTAATCGAAATCGTTAGAGCTAGTTTACAATTTTCGAAAAATGATCCATGTAAAGGATAATTAGGGGTGGGGAGATTTTCTTGAAAATCACCGTGTCACATGCTAGGAAAATACCAAACTAAAATACTAAGTTTGGAATTAAACGGTCTTTTCGTTTTTGAGCTATGCTGCCCATAGACACAGAAACAGGCAGTCAGACTGACAGACAGACACACACACGGACATTTTTCTAAAAAAAAAATGCTATTTTTTGGATTCATGAGGTCCCAAAACATATATTTCCTGTGAAATCTCGGTATCGAATTTTTGGATACAATACAATACAATACCTTCTCTCTCTCTCTCTCTCTCTCTCTCTCTCTCTCTCTCTCTCTCTCTATATATATATATATACATATATATACATATATATATATATATATATATGTATATATATATATATGTACAGAGAAAGTGAAGAGAACTTGGTATCCCTTATTTTCTCAAATATGGCTAATTTTGATTAAAATACCATATTTTTAAGATATTTGTATGTGAAATAAAATATATATCGTATTTTCTGCGAATAGCTAGCGAAGCCTACTTCTAAACCGTTCGAAATAAGCTGAAAATATTACATAAAGGTGTACATCTCGTTAAAATAAACAATTTAGGGCAATTCCGTTTTAGCGGCTTTAGGATTTTCCAAAATATTTTTATTATTAGTTTGAACTTCCAAACGCTTATACATTTCATATATTAGGTTATAATCGCTTTTACGTTCTCTCCTACTTATCTATAAAATGTTGGACGAGTATGTGAGTACAGAGATTTTCATGGAAATACGCATTTCCTACTTCCAGAATCTAGAAAGTAGGTACATACCTTTCAGAAAAACGTGTGTAAACAGCGCAACTCAAAAACAAAATTGTGCTAAGTTCCAAACTTGATATTTATGTTTATAATCTTCCAAGGATGTCGCACAAATATTTTCAACAAATACAGCCATGCCAGACTACCCGTTATTACATGAATAATGTTTATAAAACATTTATTTCTTTATTACTTGCTCTAACCTGATTAAAATGCAGTATGTTTAAAATTCTATAATGAACATTAATTCTTGAATTTCCTGCGATATCATCTTACAGTAGAAAGAGAAGAACAAAGAAAACATTTTCGAGATATTGCTTATTAAGGTTTTGAATTCTCAAATATTTATAGGTAGTTTTGTCAAGTTGTGGTAGTTTACGTATTCTTTTTCGTGGTCTGTCACCAAAGAGCATGAAATTTCAGCGATATTATATATCGATTTGGTCTGTAAACAATCTGTCACTTTGGCCTTCGTATAACTATTACCAAATATAAAATGTGTCATTGAAGTTTTTCATGATTAACAAGAAATATAGAGAATACATATACATGAGATTAATCTGTAGAAGAATGAATAGAGAAATCATGTGAAGTAACGTGTAACATTTTTCTATATAGTTAAAGTTTAATCGAGTTGAAAGAGATGGAAAACTTTGTAGAGTATAAACTTGAAACTAGTAGTGAACACAGATAATGAACCAAAAGAATCTGTGACGATTTCATTACTATGTTTATCTTCTCTAGCACGTATATACGATGTATATAGTAGGTAGAAAAGGTACTGTATTCCACACAAAAATTCGAAAACAAGATTACATCTGAAATACACGTTTTGATGATCTCTGAATAAAACATTCTTAGAAAAAAGGCCATGTTTGTGTACGTTTGCGTTTTTCAATTTCAAACTGTCCATCTTCTCGAACGAGGTCACCTTTCATTTCATCTCTCTTTTGTTTTTCTAGAAATGCAAAGCGAACCGAACTTCAATTGTTCACATATCGAGCGGATTTTATTGCTTTAGCCTGGCGTATTCCCTTATTTCCATACTGCGTATAAGGAACTAAGTAGTAAGACCAATTTTATTAATGTTTAACTCATTCAGCATTTTGTAAATAGAAGAATAATCTTTTGTAATAACAGTTTGTTTGCAGAACAGGCAGATAAAGTCACGTGAATGCTACATATCAGATTTTTTTTTATTACAAAGTGTGTAAGAATATATTTTCTGAAGTTCATGATAACATGTTCATAGCTTCTCCACAATCCATTTTCAAATTAGAAACCTCTCTTTCCTTTCTTTTGATCAATCAACATCAGACGCTATTGGAATCGTGCTGGAAGCCAATAAAAGGGGAAGGACCGTTGAAGCAAGGAATAAGTGGGCTTACACGTCGATGTTTGCGTAATTAAATTAAGAGGCACCGAAGTCCATGAAGAGTAACGAATTCTTCCTTAATGCCTTAAAAATAAGATTCCTTTGAATCTACCCGTTACAGTTAATGGTATTTCTAATTAGAATAACATTTTCCTTTGTTCCGTTCACTTTCCGCCAATCTAAAATTTTACAAGCACGTTGGGACTATTGAGTAAAACAAAAAACTTTTAAGAAATGTAGGATGAGCAAACTTTTATTTTCTCTACTACGTATAGTATTTAGAGGAACTACTGTGGCCCCCCCACCCAATTTTGATTTTACCGGAAAATGCGTAATAATAAGAAAAACGCATTCTTAGAAAAGGATCTGTGGTATGCTTCTTTGCGCCTCATAACGGAAAAGCCGATTAAATGCTATACTTGAGAGTTAGAATGGCATCTTTTCAAGTATGCGGCAAAAATATATATTTTATTTTAAAGAAAATCTCTCTTTAAAAACTATCGTTTACGAAATTATAATTTTAAAAATCTGAGGTGTTATATTCGCACAACTTTCCCTATTTGTTCTGCAAACAAACTAATGTTACAAAAGATTATTTATTTTAATCGAGATACACATTAGCAGAATGATGTTACTACTAGTTCCGTCTAAGAAGGTAAATAAGGGAATACACTAGGTCAGCGTTTCCAACCCGTGGTTCGGGAACCCCAAAGGGTTACGCAAAAGTGTTCTCTATTCCATAATGACGTGTTTCGCTGCTATGTTTTCTTAATTTCTGCGACATTGACATAATGATAGCGGATTATCACATTATTTCCACAATAAATTAATATTCAAGGCGAATGGCCGATTTACAGTTAAGTAACGACGTTGGATAAGTATTTGATTTCGCTACAATGAAAATTTAGTCTGCCAGCTTCTTTGATTTCTAACAATAATAAAATTGGTACTGTGACTCGACTAAGGAAAGGTCACATGGCTGTCGGGCTTTTCAACAATAACTAACTTCTTTTCTTGTGGCAAATGCACTATACCCCCGCCGCAGAATCCTTCAACTTTACAGTTCTGGTGGTTTCGCGTAAGGATGGCCTTTGCGGCGTTGCTAGAATAACTAGTAAACGACAAATGGCTCTATCGTGTGTAAAGACGAATATAAATAGTGTACATTAATGAATGCTGATGAATAATGAAACTAATTCGCTATTATCATTGATGTTAGTTGAAAATAATAATTGATACTATAACGCACGGAATGTTGAATAATACGGTAGGTATCACCAGTTAAAGTGCGGGCCAAACCTCTTGACGTTTCGTGAGAGCCAATACGGTGCGACCGCGCGGTTGCCAAGCTTCACTTCGCTTCGTCAGAACGTTACGCGTTTGTTATAAATATAATCGCAATGTTCACTTAAAAATTACAAGAAAAAAGAATAGAAATGTAATATACAAATAGAGAAAGAAAATCCATACCTTTCTATGCGTCCTTTGTTATTCAAGTGGCACAGCTTACGCCGTAACCTCACCATCCTCGATATCACTGTAGTAGTCGTCGTCATCAAACTCACTGTCTTCAGAATCGCTGTCGTCTTTTAGGTTAATGATAATGGGTTCTAAAATGTCTTGGAGTCCTATTTCTTTTTGGAAATCCTCCTCTTGTAGTTTTTGCAATTTTTACACATGCAACTCAGTCTTCTAGTGATACTTTATCAATTTCATCATTAACTAATTGTTCCACGTCCGCAATTTTGAAAGAATTATTTTTTTTAGCAACTTCGCTTTTGACTTGAGCTCATATAAGCTCTACGGGGTTATACTTGCAGTGATAAGGGGGGAATTTTATAACCTGATGTCCCATTTCATTAGCCAGTAGATCCAGTTCAACATTTTTCTGATTACTTTTGAAGGGCTGCACCCTTTCTAAAATCTCGGCTTTTGCTTCCAAAGGAGAAAACACATGCCTTTTTCTTCTAACCACTTAACTATATCGCCTTTTCTGGAGGAAGGATTAGCAATTTTGTTTACAGTAACAGAATGATATGACGCATTATCCATAATAATTATACTACCTTCCTCTAAATAATTTAAAACTCTGTTTAAGAAGCACTCCGGAAAAGAATCGGATGTCATCTCCTCGTGATAGACACCCGTTTTTTTTTTTTGTTTTTTTTTTCGATCTAAACACCCATTTACTTTCTGAGAGAAAGCCTGTATGAGCGGATCCTACGTGACAAACTGTAAGTCTACTTCCTTTCCCTACTGGAACTTTTAGATCTCCATTTCTAGAAATGTACCTCACTGTATGTTTCTGGTTTACCCATGTTTCGTCCAAATAATATAAAGGTCGTGTGTCACGTGATTGTCTGATATCATGCATGATGCGCAGAAACTTCAGTCTCGCAGCAACAATGTCCCTTCGTTCCATTAGAAACTGTCGCCCATTAAGTGTTTTCCTATATTTAAATACTAAACGTTTCGGAAGCCTCCTAGTAGGAGTAACTGAACCTGCATACTCTAAATTTTCCTTAACCACTATCGTTATTTTCTTAGCTGTTGGAAATTCTCCTTTATCATAAAATTCAAAAGCACTATGCCATACAACATCTTTTCGAAATCGTAATAATAATCGTCCAGGTTTGTCACTCTCTTAGGTACGCGCATGTGCTTTCTGGGCGATGTAAACAATATCGGAGATCCCTCTGTGGGCGCCTCTTTTTCTTCCTCAGACACACTCGATACAGTTAATGCACTTAATGAGCACGCCTCGGCCGTAAGTTCTTGACATTTGGTAAAGTTAAGATTTTTGCGGCTTTCTTCATTTCCATACTTCTTAAAGAAATTATATACACTGAACGCGATAACCCTAACCTTACTGCTGTATCCTCTGGTACTCGTATTTGACTTACTAAGCGACATTTTCTTGAAAGAGTCAACTTTATGAACACTAGTACGAACTGAATACACCGCAGCTTAATTCTCTACTGAGGCACTTACCTTCCAGTTCCAGCAGGCACGCATCAGCGTTATTTTCTATTTATGCGTTCTCAATGTTTTAACCATGAGCTATCGCATCAGGTGCAATGCATTCCATGGTTTATACTCCCTCGGCAATGTGATGACAGTTGCTGAATCTTAGCAAAGTTCTCAATTGGCTTATTGTTAGTGCATTCCAAGTAACGAGCTGCTGAATGTAAAAAGTATAGCATGTAGCTGCCTACGTGCTTGGTTCTAGGACTCTGCATTGCGCAGAAATAAGCGTAATAACTAAAATGCACTCATCATTGGTTTTCGAAATGGAATTTTCTTGAAACAAAACAATATATTATGTTTAGAGCTGCGACAGAGGGCTTTTTAAAATTTTTCATGACGAGATCATACCTTCATAGAAAACCTCGCCGAATAACTATTTCTAAATTTCTTTAGAACATTAAGAATTTCACATTATCAGGTGATAATAATTATTATGTGTATTGTATTAACATGTATATAATTACGACAGCAATGGATTTATTACTATTAAAAGCGTAATTTTTAAGTAATAGTCTCCATTTAAACACACAAAATATATCTATCAATTAGTGATTTAAAATAGAACCACTGGGTGTAAAATATAATTCTTTTTCATACTTGTTCAGGAAAATATCCCTTTTATCCTACCTACTTGTTACTTTTCTGAAATATGCCTGCGCGCATGTGATATTACAATTAGATTTTTACCAGCGGCGAGGTGTACTGTCCGTATGAGGCAACGCTGTGTCGTTGCTGTTGGCTACTGCCGTATTGGTGGGCACGCCTCAAACGTCAAGAGGTTTGGCTCGCACTGTTGATGCCCAGTAAACAGCTGATGACGTCAGTTGGTGTAGCGGTCGCTAGCTGGGTAGCTGGTTGCTCTCATTACAATGGCAGTGTTTATGAGGATTTTGATTGTTCAAGCTTCTTGTGAGTATTGTAAGTGATGTAGAAAGGAGGATCGTTTCTCTCCAGATAATTCCTGAATTCGTTCCATACAATTTGACGAGAAGGATTATGAACGAGATTAAAAAGCGGAACTCCTCAAACTTGCTCCTAAAAATATTAAAAAGCACTGCTGTACCACATTTAAATTTAAAGCTGTCTAATGACTTGTATCAGCTAGTTAAGTCCTAAGAAAAGAGAACAAAATGGCTTCTAAACAGAGATGCAAAAAAATAGTAAATGCTCTATTAGAAGAAACAAACAGCAGTTCTGTAGTAAATATACTAAATATCTCTGAAAATCCTGTTACCTCCCCCTCGTCATTTAACACAGTACATACAAAATTAGAGGACATTAAATATGAAGTTGAAGCACTTAGAGTCACAATTAAATATTAATGAAGAAAGTAACACGTTTGGAAAATGAACTGCAAAAAATACAATCCGAAATGTAGAAGGTAAGAGGCGTTGAACGTGCATTGCAGCAAATTTTCTCATTTTACCAGCACCAAGTTTTACTTATATGTAGATGTAAAAATTGGGACTCTGATCACATTTCAAAGGAAATCACTTTAAGATGTATGTCTAAGAAGGCATAGAGAGAATGCCTTAAATATCCTCTACCAGTTCTACAACTATCAAAAGACGCTTAGCCCAATTCATCATATTACAGGAACCACTAAATTAAATGTGTACCTATTACAACAGGAAGCAAGTTCTGTTAGAGAGTCTGAGAAGGATCTTGTTCTGAGCTTTGATGAGATGAAAGTGAAATCCGAGTTTTAATATGGCAATACAGAAGATACAAGTTGCGGTCTGCAGTTCCTGGTTCTGCGTAGCTTAGACGGAAAGTGGAAAAACCAATATACTACAATTTTGATGACGCAGTAACAAAAGAATTACCAACAGACATATTCAAATGGTCGAAAGCCAGGTTTCAAAATCTGTTCCTTAGTCTGTGATATGGGAGGATCAAATAGAAAATTACTGTCTAACCTTAGAATTATAAGAGAGAAATCCTACATCACGCATCCTGATAGAGAAGCTGAAAATCGCCGCTTACGGGCTTTGTGCGACATTTCTCACGTATTAAAATTATTCAGAAACCATTTATTGGACGAAGGATTTGTTTTACATAATGGTAAGGAAGTTACAAAAAAGGTTTCTGAAAAGCACGTTGTTGTTCAGAAATACTATGACATTACGCCACAATCTCATGTTACTTACAGGCGCTGAAAGCCAAAAAATTCGTCCTGTCATTTATTAAGCTGAAGAATATGAACAAGAGAAAATCAGAAAAACAGAAAATACCCGGAAACAAACTCACTGACTTGGCGAGAAAGAAATTAAAAAACAAGAGAAAAGTGTACTACAACTGAATAAATAATTGCATATGTACACGAGGCAGGAAACATATCGTGTAATATATTTTATTGTAGGTATACCTACTTTTATTCCGCAATAATTACTAATATGTTGAGGTATTTATTAATGTAGTTTTAGACTTTGTTAGGGCGCAGTTATCAAACAGAAGAATTCCAGCAAGTTGTTACTGGGGGCAACATTTAGCGAGCGTGAGATATAGGGGCATACAACTGCTCCTTTAGCTTCAATAATTTCCATCTAATGGTTAGAGCTGAACAAGTTATCTGCTTTATTTGCGACTTGATAGGGAAAATCTGAATGTGTATCTTTACAATGCACCATAGCCTTTAATTTGTTGACAACGACCTTAGCACGCCGTCGCTGAGTATACACACCGCATGATGTCACGGGCAGCGTGTGCGAGAGAGAAACAAACGCGTGATACCTACCGTATACTCAACTTATCGTGCTGTAACGTATGTGGCACAAATTGCATATTTACGACAATACAGAACAAATTGATACAAAATAGCTTATTACAATGAGAGAAAGGTATAATAAAGTGATTTTCATCGGTTTGGAATTTTAATGGTTCAATTCCATCCAAGTCTCCTTCGTCGTCATTCTCGGAAGCATCATCGTCATTGTCATCATCAACATCGTCATCAGCGTCACCAAGACATCATTAGCTATTCACATTCACTGATGATTCCGTCTAATTCCTGTGCTTTTTATATTATTTTGTGTATTTGATTCACTTTCTTCTTCTTCTTCTTCTTCTTCTTCCATAAAGTCGCCACTACCTCTATAATTGTGAAAATCTTGTGATGTTCCCTCACGTACAAACACTATCAACAATAACAACAAATATAAATAACAACGAACAATACATAGCTTGCACATAACAGCTCAACGTACGTGTTAGAAGTTCACAAACAGCTGAGCACGCGGTTGGAAATATTGCATCGGTGCGGTATCTAGATCCCCTTCCGTTGTCTGACTGACCGAAATGCTGGTTTGTGGTTAGTTCACAAAAGCATACGGATAAAGCTTTTCACCTATTTACGCGGATGTACCAAATTAACACCAATGTCAAGTGCAAGGATTCAGCGGCGGGAGTGTAAGTTGTCAGTTGTGTATCAGAATGGATAACTGGTTGAAAAATGGAATCTTGAAAGGGAAACAGGGTTTAACAAAATCGTGTTAGTGTTGTGTCAACAGGTTATTCATCTTTTAGCGGTGCGTGTCCGACAAAATTGAAACATGTGTAAAGAAAAGAAAGTACGATGACAATTACATTAGATTTGGATTTCCATATATACATGACAAGTACTGTCCAAGAACCGGGTGTTGTTTGTGGCGACATTCTTGCTAACCGTAGTCTGAAAGCTTTTCTACTTAAACGCTATTTAGAAACTAAACACCCCATACACGTAAACCAATTTGATGTTTTTACACGAAAAGTTAAAAACTAATTAAATGAAAAACTGATTTAACTGCTTTTATATCAGCTGCAAACCGTCTTATCGCGTTAGGTACAGAATTGCTAAAACCGCAAAACTTCAATCAAGAGCAGAAGATTAGTGTGGCCATATACAAATGATCTATGAATCAATGTGATACCATTGTCCGATAACACAATCAACGGCCAGTTCAAAGACACGTCAAATTATGTCGAAAATTAACTTTTGGAAAGAGTTCGTGCCAGTTCTTCTTTTGCGATTGAACTTGATGAATGGACTGATGTTACTAATTCAGCCATTTTGATACTTTTCGCCCGTTATATTAATGGGGGCTCTGTAAAAGAGGAGCTACTATTCTGCAGATCCTTAAAAGAGAGACTGCGAGAAGGGATATACTTAAAGTTAACCGACAAATACTATCGAGAAAAAGCAATAGACTGAACTCGCTGTGTAGGCATTTGCTCAGATGGCGCGAAATCTATGACAGGGTGTTATGCAGCTGGGTTTGATGCCAAAGATACATTGTTGCATTCACAGACAGGTTTTTACTTTCTCGAGCTAGAACTATTTCCGGACCATTAGCTTAACGTTTTTCTCAAAGCTATGCCTTTTACAAAGTAAAGTGCATGGAAGATGAAATCTGACTTCACACTTCTTTCACAAATTAATACTTTAAACTTACCTCTCCAGGTGTCAAAAACATAAACGAATATTGTACAAGAACGTATCCAATCATTCATTAAGAAACTTTTGGGAAACATGTTAAAATAGGACTGATACCCTTCACTACTTACTGGTGGAAAATCATCTTTCTTTGGACGAACATGTCTAGAACATGGTAAAAATACATTCCAATGGACTTGCAAAAATGTTCAGAAAATATTTCCCTGCTATGTCCAATAATAATAATAGGATTCGCAATCCCTTCAAAAGTCAACAATTTTATAATCCCCTTAAGCGTAAATGAAAATGAGATGCTTCTTTAAATTTCCAGTGACTTTAAGTTACAGAGACGTTATAAATCTTTGTCATTAATTGATTTGTGTTAAGTTTAAAGGAATCCCCAGTGTTAGTGAATAAAGCCATAACGGCTTTATTACACTTTTCATCCACATATTTGCGCGAAAAGTCGTTTCCATATGCCTATTTCAAAATACTGAAACAGACTTTGCGCTGAAAGTTATGTGAGACTTTGTTTAACTTCTGTGATTCTGGACTTCAAAACTCTGTGCGATGGAAAGCACTGAAATCCAAGGAAGAGGAGTGTGACTACTATGAAAACTTGCATTTACAATTGGGACTAGTCTTATACAATGTGTAAGTTTTAAGCCGCAACTAGAGTAACTTTAGGTTTTAACTTTACTTGACTTAGGATTATTTAACCTTTTGCTTGGATTTAATTTTATGCATGTCTACTGTAAGTAAGTTGAAGAAGGTGTTTGTGAGTCCAAAAAGGTTGGGAACCGCTGTACTTAGCTAAAGGGACTGTGAAATCTCTTAACATCTGGTTGCTGTGCAAGTAAAAATCGGTTCTCTTTTATGACCAAAAATAAAGAAAAAGAAACAGGAGTAGTAAAGTCCCGCTTTAGCAAACCATATTTTGAAATTGAAACAAATAAAAAGGAAAATCTTGGAAAGGTTACGCTCTCCAACAAATGTATATACTCAATTTTAATTTTTTAACGGAAGCTATACTTTTAGCGTAGTAAGTTTTTGTCTATCTCCAAGTCTCCTGGAGAAAGGGCACATGAGGAGATACAGAAACGAACGGTACACCTTAAGCAGCTGATAAAGACCGATTAATGTTACTCTAACTACCAAGAGCCCGACTTTCATCACTAGGAATAGCATCTTGGGGACCGATAGCGGGGCTCAAGCGGACACCAGTTGCATACCTACCGTGTAGACACCGACCTGCATTGGCGACTGCACGTGTATGTAAACAACCTGCAGTAACGCGTTGGGGAACGTGGCTCAATGCAGCAGTATACTATATTGCATATTACAATACTGTTTTACAGGTAATTAACGCCTTTGATGATAGAGTATGCCCTTCAATCAAGATTGTAAAATCTCTTGCTTCAAATGCATTGAATGAAGATTTACAATTCATTTAGAAGTACATTGCAGATATATCTACGACAACGCATATTTGGAAACATCGAAAACTGAAATGCCTCGAGCAAGCTGTCAATGAACTTGGGCAAGCAATTCATTAGAGAAATGTGATACCTGTTTTAGATCGTGTGAAAAAGAAAGTGAAGACAGTGTTGGAAACAATTGTCTGATTTTCAATCATGCGTGAAATACGAAATGTGCTACTAGGTGCTGCTACGGAAACAATTGCTGATGGTGTATCTTACCCAATAGTCCATGATGTGTCCTATTTCCGTTTTGCTCCAATCACGACGACGACGACGACGACGTGTGATTGGCAGGCTGAGGGCAGCCCGAGGTGTGTTAGACGTGTCCCTGTTCTCAGAGAGAACTTAACCACGTTCTGACGGGATTGTGGGTTTTGCAGGATGGCGGGTGTGTTTTGGGGTTGTGGAGTGACAGGAGGAGGCGAATATTGCTCCTCGACGGTTGCCTTGATGGTGCAACGGCCCTTGTGCACCGCTGGTGTGTTTTTATCAAAATATTTCTTGAGATTATAATTTTGAATCCAATCAACTCTTGAAGGATGTTAAGGAGCTTAGCCGTAGCAGCTGTTGGTGGTGCTCCTTCGTTACCGGGGATGCCCGCAAGCCATGCGGGGAAGCTGGTATCGCCTGAAGCGGCGGTTTGTGGGATCGTGATCCCCAAGAGACCTAACGAGGGCGCTCCGATGGAATGGTAACCCTTCGTTGAATTTTGTTGCCCGACGCCTAATCTCGTCCTCCAGGTATGGTAGACCAGAGGCTTCGTGCAGGAGTCTCGTTGGAAAGCCTCAAGGCACAGAATAGATAGCCCGAAGACACCTATTCTGTACCCGCTGAAGCAACAGCAGACTGGAGTCTGCCGCCATGCCCCAGATCTCACAGGCGTAGATTAATAAGGGGATTATGAGAGCCCTCAAAAGGCGCAACTTAAGGGGAACCGTCATCGAGGACCTCAGCATCGGGTACAGTGAGGCCGCAGCCCCATTGCCCCGGCACCACAGCCCCCGGACGTGCTCCCTAAAAGTGACGCCCCTGTCAAGCTTCACCCCCAAGTAGGTGATGGTGTTGGTCCATTGTATCCTTCGTCTGAGGTACGTGAATGTGGGGAAGTTTGCGGGAAAGCGGCGCTTGGTGAAGAGAATAGCGTGGCTTTTCTCCGGATTGATGGACAATCGCCAACGCTCGCACCACTCTTGGATGAGGCGGAGTTGTCTCTGAATAGGGTTGAAGGCTCTGCGTGGGTGTTTGTTTGTACAGTATAACAGCACGTCATCAGCATACTGAGCTATGTTGACTTGCTGCACTGTTGGTAGGTCGGCCATGTAGACGCTAAAGAGCGTGGGGGAAAGTACAGAGCCTTCGGGGACTCCGCCTCTTATTGGCCTAAGTGTTGATTTGTGGCCGCAACTGAAACGGCAAAAGATCTGTGTTTGATGTATATGTGTAGATGGTGTATGATGTGTGTCAGGAGCTCCAGACGAATGAGTTTAAGGAGCAGACTCGCGTGCCAGGTCATAGAGAAGGCCTTCACCAAGTCCGGCGACATCGCCGTAGTGTAGGCTCTGTCCTGGAAACCCAGGGCAGCGGCCTCCACCACTCGCAGTAGTTGCTGCGGTATAGATCGAGAGAACTGATCCGAGACTGATGGATTGGTAGTTGGAAGGATGTAGCGGGTCTTTCCCCGGCTTCAAAATGCAAATCATCCGGGCCTCCCTCCACTCGCGTGGAAAGTACCACAAGGTGAGTCACATGTTGAAAACCTTATTTAGAAAGAGCACCGCCTTGTTGGGAAGGTAGCGGAGCATGGCGGGGGTTACGCCGTCAGGGCCCGCTGCCTTTTTGAGGTTGAGACGCCGGAGTGCGCCTTGGAGCTCACTGGGTCAGATGACAGCAAAACGGTCCGCCTCGTCAGGGGGACGTCGAAGGTATCGACGCACCTCCCGACGAGCTCGGTCCGAGAAGTCTTCGTCCTGGGGGTCGTCTCGTGGCTTCATAGTCCTTTCGAGGTAGTCAGCGACCACATTGGCTTTGGCTTGGGGATCATAAGCCAGGCCTTGGCGCGGTTTTGAACCGAGACTCATGACAGGCAACCCATGTGTTAACCTCAGCTAACACGGGATTATGATCGGAATGAAGTGCATTGATCGAAGTGAGAGATGAATGCAAAGGGAATTGTTTGATGATCGCGAAGTCAATAATGGATGCCCGTCCTTGACCTCGTGGATGGTGTGTGGGTTGCCAGGGGCCCTCTACTCTGCCTTCGGGGTGGGTGGTAAACAGACACCAGTAAAACTTCCGTGCCGCCAAGGTCAACACAGGCAGCCGTTGCTTCCATGGATTGAAGAGGCGTGAGCTGGATGGGTCTATGAACTATTGTGTTCCTCACGAAGATCGATGTGCCACCTCCTCGGGGGCCCACACGATCCATTCTGAGGCCTTTGTAGCCCGGAAGTCAGAACGGCGTTTCTGGACGGAGATGTATCTGGCTGACCAGCAAGAGGTCTAAGGCAAATGAGCCGGCAAAATGTTGGAGCTCACTCCCCTGACCAATCAGGCCACAAGCGTTCCAGAACCGAATCGAAAAGAGGTACGAGACCTAGTTCGATTCGCCATTCTGGGCGGTCTGGACGATCATGGTCAGGAGGTCAAGTACGTCCATGGCTACAGCCATCTTTGCGGCTGGGTTGGTGGCAGAAAAGAATCTGACCAGCAGATCACAAATGCGCTGGCCGTGGTCAGCAGAAGCTGCTGTATCCACGCCATCACATCTGATAGCTGCAGAACAGGGGTTCTAGGAGTGGGTGTGGGAGGAGTGCCTCGGGGCTCTGGCCCGCAGCCAGCCGCCTCCTGCCTCTGCTGTCGCTCGGGTGCGGGAGTACCGTTGCCTTGCGGAACCCTGGGGGGGGGGAGAAATTAGGCTGCCTGGCAGGTCAGCGCGCCTTAGCTTGGGTGGGTGGGTTTTGGCTGGAGCTTGTGTTTTGCGTGGGGGTTGGCGTGTGTTTGTACCAACCCTTGACATCGCAGGGCCAGGCATAGCCCTTTGCACCGTAGTGGCGTTGGTGGCGATCCTATCCAGCGCCGGCTGTCTCGGTTTTGGAGCAGGTGTTGGCTCTGGTTGGTGGCAGGTGCTGCTCTTGTATCCTGCAGAGTTTTTAGTGGCGGTCGCCTGGCAGCTATGACAGCTAACCACTTAGGACAGCCACCATAACTTGCGATGTGCTCGCCACCACAGTTTGCGCATTTCAGCTTCTCGGTGGAAGCTATCGAGCAGACCTATTTAGGATCGGGGTCTCCGCACCTTAATCAGCGCTGGTTGCGGAAACAGAAGTGACGGGAGTGGTTAAACCCCAGGCCCCGATGACATTGTGGGGGCCCGCCATATCCCTTGGACGGTTCAATTTTGACCCATAGGTAACAGATGGTAATGACGTCATCTATCTTGGCCTCCGGGTCGTTGTCCCGCTCCACTACTACGAGGAAGAGGGGAAGTGGGGGTTTTGGGGCCTTGCCCATCTGGAGCAGACCTGGTGAGCTGCTTCACCAATCTTGGGGTGATGCCCTGACGGATGAGGTCTAGCTCGATGTCCTCCACTGAGGTGTCGTTGGGTAGCCCTCGAATGACCCTGCGGATGTTACGGGTCTTGTCAAGGCTGAAGGTGAAATGAGGAACACCATTCCTCTTGAGGGCTTCCAGGAGGAGCTTGTAGTCCTCCGGAATCTTGGCGTGGAAGACATATCGGCTCTTGTTCCTCGTCACCGTGCAATGCTTGTTGGTGGAAGAATGTTCTGCCGGTGTATTCGAGTAATTACAATCAGTAGATTTTAAAATGTGCATGAACATTATATTTGTTACCATAGTTATTTAATGACATTTACATCATTTTCTTATAATACAGACATATACAACGATTTTCCACACTTCTGGTTACGAAATCTAGTCTGAGATAATTGACAAAAATAGTCTTCTCACTTATATAAAATATTAGTTTTTGATTTTTAATCTTAACAGTTTTCTCTCTTTATAATGATTTAGCGTAACCTCATACCGAACTTGATTACAACATAAAAACATTCGAAGGAATTAAAGATTTTGGACCTCTACTTCAGTTGATACATCTATAGAACTAGATACTAGTTTATTACTTACACATCTGCAGTATAATAAATAGAAATTAAAGAAAACATCCTACATGTTTCATTCACATGACTTGCTATCTACCGCTCTTATTCCTCCAACTACTTTATGTTAGAGCAGTTACGATAAACATTAGCAGAAATGAGCTTATTATTTGCTTCCTTAGTAGAAGGGAAACAAGGGAATGTAGTAGGTTAAAACGATTGTCAAATCTTTTACAAGTTGCTTGTTAGATGAATGAAATTCGGTTCTAGTTGCCAGGCGCTGACAGCTTCCCGTATAAAAAGTTTAAATACCTATATTTTTGTGTAAAAATTTTTGTCTATTTCTTACTGTTTATCATAAAGCCATTCAGAATGCAGAGGATTTCGGAGGCTATTTCCAGAACATTTGAGATAAATATGTTCTTTTGTTTGTCCTATAAGTATCTTTAATGTATACTAAAGCAGTCAAAATCGTTTGAGCCATTTATGAAAAAATTAACATTTTCTAAACCTTTGCCATGTAGAAGACAGTTTGGGGCGAGGGGATTTCACTGACATTTCGGCAACAGTATTAAACCGCCAAGATAAGGCAATTTTAACCAATCACGGTCATCTGACTCGAGCGATATTGTCGAAAAATCTTATCGCAGCTGATGTTGGTTCATTTCTTTGGACTGTTGTCGCACCTGACGTTAGTTTGTTTAATCTCCTGTGTTGGTTATTGATAACAAAGTGACAATCCAGACTGCACACCTTCATTCTTAATAACCGTCTGTTTCACAATTGTACTTTCAATTAATTCAGTTACAATGTTTATTTAAAGTTTTATCCAGTTCATAATGTATTTAGCTAAAAAAAGGAGTCAAAATAATCATTATTTGTATTTCTTATGTGTGAGATGAGTGCAATAACTTCTAATAAAATAAGTTTGCTTCGATTTCATGTGCTATTTATTAGAAGCTGAATAAAATAATTGTTCCCTATTTTTACTTTCTCTACACGTACTATGTATATAGTGTATAGACAAGGTATAGCACTCCACCCAAAAATACGATACTGAGATTTCACCGGAAATATACGTTTTAGAGTCCCCTGTATCCAAAAAAAGCTTTTTCAGAAATAGGTCCGTATCTGTGAACACGATAACTCAAAAACGAAAAGTCGGAAAATACCAAACTTGGTATTTAAGTTTAGCACCTTCCAGCGATGCGCTCTGAAGATTTTGAGGAAAATCCCCCCACCCCAAACTACTCTTTACATGAAACTTTTTTCGAAAATTTTGATTTTCTAAAAAATGGTTATAACGATTTACATTAAAATACCGTATATTAAAGATATTTTATGGTAAATAAAATGTATATTATGACTTTTCTGGGAATAGCCTCTGAAGACTGCTTTATCCTGGGTCAATTTTACGGAATTTTGTATAACTGCTAAACCGTAAGAGATGGACAAAAACTTACCACACAAAAAATGTAGAGCGCTTTAAAACACACAATTTATGTTATATACATTTTTTTCGTGGAGTTGGTTGTTTAAGCTATGAAAAAGATACTTTTCTCATACAGGAATTTGTCAACTCCTGTCCATACAAACAAAGGAACTTCAGTCACATAGAAACTAGCTTTAGACTATCACTTTAACCTATTTCACTTCTACTTTCAAGGAAGCAAGTAATAAGACTATTTCTGCTAGTTCTTTTTTTTTTTTTTTTTTTTTTTTTCCTCGATTAGCATGAAGTACATAGAAGCATAAACTTTTTAACAAGTATTTGCAGAGATGTAGAGAAAGTTATGTGAATGGAACCCATCAGATTTTTCTCGATTAGAATGAAGTAAATAGAAGCATAAGCTTTTTAACAATAATTTGTTGCAGGGATATAGAGAAAGTTATGTGAATAGTACACATCAGATTTTTTATTGTTGCTATCGATATTCGTATGTTGGGTGTAAACACGGTCGGCCATATCATGATTCAGGAGGCAGTGAAGAAAGAAAACAAAAACATTCGGTAAATGAACATGGTCGAATGCGTCATCTACCATTTGAGAACTGACGCAAGATTTAGTGTTAAGTAAACCAAGTCAAGAGAAAATGGAATAATACCGCCCTAAAAGAATGTTATAAAATATATTATACAAGGTTTCGCAATGTAAGACAAAGAATTGTATGTATAAACTGGGTGACGTCATCGCCTCACGATACGCACGAAATTGGTCTGAAATGGCGTGCTTTTAAAAAATTAACATAGCCAAGGTTATGTAAACCATACAACATATTATAATGCATAATATACAGCTATAAAATGGTGCTTAGAAAAGCATAATCATAATAAAATGGAGTCAAAAGCAGTAATATGGGAGAAGGAGAAGAATAATAAAAAGTAAACATATAGCGGATGCTATAAATTGTTTATACCGGTAACAAAGCATAAGAATAGAGTGAAACAAAATATTGTTTATGAAACATTAGCTATGTATCAGAACATTTTCATGCAAATTATATAAATGCATTAATTTTAAATCATAATGGATGTGTAAAAATGTATTATAAATTAGAATTTTACGAAATGTAAATAAGGAAATCTGTTGTTCCCATGGAGACGACAGATCACAATGTATAAAACATTGACCTTAAACTATTGTGTATATGTGTAAAATTTTAATAAGCTTCCGGGACGCACTCAATAAGAGAGACGCCAGGGATGAGGACGTAAAGAGCTAATCTCGCCAATTGAGACCTCGCATGTGCGATTAAGTAAACATTATAGTATTGTACTATTTAATAAGAAGAGATTGATTGTAAGTACACATACTGTATGTATGTGACACAGTTGTCTGAAAAGAGGATTGTGTTAAAATAGCGTGCCTTAACGCATCACATTGTTTCGAAAGCTAACAAATAAAAGTTCATGAAATCTTTAAATTCAATTAATTTATTATCACATCCCACCATCCAAGCATGGAGGTTAAGAATTTCGTACTCACCGATTGAAGCTAGTTGGAAAATGCAGAAAACGTGGCAAAGCAGTACACAATAAGTAATCCGCTGCCGATAAATAAACTTAACGGCTCTTAACAATTAAATCTGGGTATTGAATAGAAATTCCTTGAATACTATCTCTATCCATGCAGTGTGTATTAAGCATAGAAAGTAAAAACCTGACGTGTTCCATTCACATGGCTTTCTCTACTTGTTATGTAAACAACTATTCTTGCAAAAAGCCCATTCTTGAAACTAATCATGCTAATCGAGATATCATTAGCAGAAATGGTCTTATTACTTGCTTTCGTTTAAGCAGAAGAGAAATAGGGTTAAAACGAGAGTCAAATCCTTTAAAATCGTGTCGTTACTGATACAATTGAAATTCGGTTTTCTTTGCATAGCCATGAGTGAAACAAAGGTGAAATGAAACGAATGTTGACTTCCCATTTGAGAAAAGTTTTAAGCCTTTAAATATTGAAACCAATAACAACGAATATCTCGGCAATCGTTGACTCTACAAATAATGCACATGACAAAAATTGTGTCTTAACGAGATTTGCATTTTTTGCATGGCAAGTCTTGGTCTATTTCTTACGTTTTACCAATTAAACAAAATCAACCTGAATAAAAAGGTCTTCAGAGGTAACAGAAAAATCCAGATATACATTTTATTTGCTGTGAAAGTGTCTTAAACATATGGTATTTTAATCAAAATCGTTAGAGCTAGTTTTTTGAAAATCGAACATTTCGAAAAAGTTCCCTGTACAAAACTAGTTTAGCGCGGGGGAAGTTTTCTAAAAATGCTCAAGCTGGATCCTAGGAGTTACCAAACTTAAATACCAAGAACCTTCTCTATAAACTATGTACATAGTAAGTGTAGAGAAAGCAATAAAACTAAGCTAGCAAAGAAATAGATGGGTACAGGTGATAATAGAATGGATTGTATCGTACAGGGATTTCACTGTGCCTGGGTCGGTCGTTCTGGGAACACACATAAATAGCATGCAACTGAGTAGCGGGCGGTGCAGCAATTAATCACGTACGCCAGTACAGCACATCTTGTCTACCAATAATATTACATGATGTATTTTGCCTATTTCCCGATGTTTCACCACGGATTCCCATAAACAGACCTCTGTTGTTGAGTTCTAGAGTTATAGATTGTTTTCATTTTGAGGTAATTATGAATGTAGATTTAAGTCCTGCTTATAGAGTATTCTACGTTACTGCTCCTGAGCAGCATAGAGAGTATATAATCTGAGTATGGAACAAGAATGGTATTTGAAGCTTATCACTTTAGCTATATTCAAATGCTGCTATACAGCAGTAGTATCTACGAAGTTTGGAATCTCATCCACTAAGTTCGTTGCTTGTTTTCATCCTCATTCTCTTTTATCTCAATTTTTGCATCATCTACCACGTACATAGTAGGTGAGAAGGTATTGCATTCGACCCTAAAATTAAATAGCGATATTTTGCTGGAAGTATACGTTTCCAAGTCCCCTGATTCAGAAAACATTCTTAGAAACAAGTCCGCGGGCGCGCGCGCGGGTGTGTGTGTGTGTGTGTGCAGCATAACTCAAAAACAAAAACTCAGTTAAATACTAACCTTAGTATTTAAGATTAGTATTTTCCAAAGCCGCAAATCTGGCAAATCTAACCTACCTTTTACGTGTAAAGTTATTGCAAGTTTTGATTCTTTCAAAAATGGCCCTAACAATTTTTATTAAAATACCATATGTTTAATACATTGTTCTGCAAAATAAAACGTAATTTTTAAATGTTATGAAGTCCTCTTCATTCTGAGTGACTTTTCCATAACTAGTAAACCAATAGAGATACACAAATCCTTATTATACAAACATACAGAGCTTGTTAAAAACACAATTTGTCAAATACTTTTTTTTTTAAGTTAACCATTTACGAGATATTCATTGTTATTGGTTTAATTTTTCTCAAATTGGAAGTCATTACTTTTATTATTGCATAATGACCAGTTCCTAAAAGTTTCACTCTCGCTTAAGTCAACTGTATTTTGTTGCTTTCATTGTCCCTACAAGAAAATGCAATATAATCAATCATTTCTACAAACGATTATCTCGATTAGCCTGAACTAGACAGAACAATCAGCTGGGGAATGGGTAGAGAAAACCATGTGTGCGCACCACATCAGATGTTTATTACACCCATAATTTCTCTTATTTATTTTTAAGGTACTTATCCTACCACAAAAAACCCACAATAATATTTTCAAAATAGGTGTGAAATCAATAAATATTCATAATTAAACTCCAATGTATGTATGTATAGCATTGACTTTGGTCGTCTCCTTAGCGCGGTGGTAGCGCGACTGCTTGCCTCGCGGGAGACCTCGGTTCGATTTCCGATGCCGACGTGCGAAACCTTCCTCCGCTAGGAGACCTGGTCCGGGGTGCACTCAGCCTCGTGCGGTCCCTGGGGGAGGGGCCAGCTGAAGAGCTACTTGATTGAGAAGTAGCGGCTCAAGATCGAGAAGACCGCATTAACCGGCCGCGAAGGACGCGAGACGCTGATCACGTCTCACCCTCCAGCACTGCACCCCATTCATGACGCCTCGGGCCGAGATGGGGGATGCAGCTTGGTACCTTGCGGACTATTGTGCCATGGAGTTAAGTTTAACACGAACTTTACATCAAATGTATAAAATCTCTGCTTCTATTGTTGCATAATTTTTCGATGCGTTAATGTTAAGCATTAAGACATCACTGCTCATAAGAAATTTGCCCAATAAAAGCACATATTAGTTAAAACATTAATTGCATTCAGGTAAAAATTAAAGAATAAAAATCTGATGTGCTCCATTCACATCACTTTCTCTACATATCTGAAACAAATTATTGTTAATAAGCTTATTCTTCAATCTATTTCATGCTAAAACATTAACAAAAACGGTCTTATTACTTAGTTCCTTATAATTAGAACGGAAATAAGGGAATACACTACCCTAAACCGAAAGTCAAATGTTTTAAAATGTGGTTGCAATGGACTTGATATCCGTTTCTTTGCGTAGCCAGGAATTAACAATTTCCCGTATGAGAAAATTTTAAGTATTTTAAAACTAAAATAAATAACAAGGAATATCTCGAAAACGGTCAAACTCCACGAAAAAATGTATGAAAACATTTTATTTGTCAGGTAAATGCCTTTGATATATGAAATTTTAATCAAAATCGTTAGAGCCATTTTTGAGAAAATCAAAATTTTCGAAAAAAGTTCCATCTAAAGGGTAGTTGGGGGTAGGGGAATTTTTCTCAAAATCATCGTGTCGCATCTCTGGAAGTTACTAAACTTAAATACCAAGTTTGGTATTTTACCAACTTTTCGATTTTGAGTTATTGTGTTCACAGACATACGGACACACACACGAACCTTTTTCCGAAAATGGTGTGTGTGTGTGTGTGAGAGAGAGAAAGAACACGATAACTCAAAAACGAAAATTCAGTAAAATACCAAACTTAGTATTTAAGTTTGGTATCTTCCAGGAATGCGACACGAAGATTTTAAGAAAAATCCCTCCACCCCAAACTACCCTTTACATGGAAAAAATTCGAAATTATTGATTTTCTTAAAAACAGCTCTAATTATTTTGATTGAAATATCGTATATTAAAGGCATTTACCTGACAAATAAAATGTATATGTTGAATTTTCTGGGTATAACCTGTTAATACTACTTTATTCTGAATCAATTTTACGGAATTTTGCATAACTACTAAACCGTAAGAGATGGACAAAAACTTACCACACAAAACATGTAGAGTACGTTAAAACGCACAATTTATGTAATATACATTTTTTTTCGTGAAGTTGATCGTTTTTAAGATGCTTTTTGTTTTTAGTTTCAGCTTTGAAAATCATACTGGAATTTGTCAACTCCTGTCCATAGTACTCCCTTATTTCGCTCCTACTTACAAGTAAGCAACTAATAAGAATATTTCTGCTATTTTTTTCTCGATTAGCATGAAGTAAATAGAGGCATAAGCTTTTTAAGAATAATTTGTTGCAGAAATGTAGAGAAAGTCATGTGAATGGAACACATAAGATTTTTTTATTAACGATTGAAAATTCTAAGTTATCAAATATCTTCAAAATGGAACATAGTATCACGACCAAGCTTTATTTAAGAGAGTTTAGGAGATAAAAGTATGAAATTAAAGGAATTATTCACTTAATAATCATGTTATTCCAACTTACCGTCTAAACATGCTTGTATTAAAGAGTATGTACACAAACTATTATTATTACTATTGTTATCATAAAAATTAATTGCAATTATACGAATACATAGCTCTCATATTAGGCTTAAATTTGAAACCTACTAAAGATTTATCATAGAAGTTCATGTCTACGAAGTGGACTTTTGGAAGGTCTGTAAGGCATTTAAAGTTAGAAAAAGAATTAGGAATAATAATAATAATCATAAGCATAAGAATAACAATAACAATGATGCATAGATGAAGGTTAAGAACTGTGCCATATTATATGTAGGCTATGAACAACTAAACTGGTATGGCGTTTAGTATAATGCAAGAGGGAAAACTTCCAGCAAAAGTTTGGAATGTGTCAATATGGGTGAAGAGGAACGGGTAAACATTGAAATTCTTGTATGCTGATATAAGAACAGAGATGAAGGGATTGAAAGAGGAGAAGGAGGAAGAGAAGTGGAATGATTGAGATGAGCACAGAAGAAAAAAGAAACTTTAGGTTAACATATTTATGTGTAAATAAATAGTTAATTCATGTTTCTATTTCTTCTTCTTCTTCTTCTTATTATTATTATTATTATTATTATTATTATTATTATCGTAAACTCTTACTTTCAGGAAAGATATTACCAATCTCCCACTTTTTTGGTTTTGAAAAACGATATCTTTAAAACATATCCGCTTATATTTTCCAAATTAGGCAATATTCTCTTGAATTTCTAACTGTTAAAGATCAACAATTTCAAACTTTGATACCAATTTGTACTTTCTCCAACAGTATGTACAATGTACACATTAGATAGAGAAGGTATACCATATTGCATTCCACCCAAAAATTCGATACCGAGATTTCAACGGAAATATATGCTTTGAAGTCTCATGAATTAAAAAGAAAGATTTTTAGAAAAAAGTCCTGCGTGCGTGTATCTGTTTGGTGTGTGTGGATAGCATGGCTGAAAAACGAAAAGATCGTTAATTATCAAATTTGGTATTTAAGTTTGGAATCTTTCAAGAATGCGACTCGAAAATTTTCAAGAAAATCCCCCCATCCCAAACTATAAATTATATGAAAGAATTTTCAAAATTTTCGTTTTCCTCAAAGACGGCTCCATAAATTTTGATTAAAATGCCACATAATAAATATATTTATATGGTAATAAAATGTGTTTCTTGACTTTTTTGGAAAAAACTTCTGAATCTTTATTCCGAGTTACTTTGCATAAATCGTAAGATACACAAAATCTTACTCCACAAACAATTTAGATGTCATTAAAACACTCAATTTATATCAATACCTTTTATGTGGAGTTAACCAATTCGGAGGTATCGCTTGCAATTGGTTTCAATATATATATAAATGAATCGCTGAACTGTATGTACGCGTATCACTTCCCAACGACTGCATCAAATTGAACAATTCTTTTTTTGTTGTGTTCGTTATTGTCACGACAAGGTTTGTGGAAATGAAAATGTTTAAAAATAGTACGGGAAATTATTTAAAATCTCATAGTATGAATAAAAACCGTGCTAAGTGAACGCAGTTCAGTTAATGGCCGCCAAATGACAGTGGTACAAGTTATTTGTTATTAAATGGTCGTGGTATGTTTCTCTTCCCATTCAATGTTAAGGCAACGTACCAGTTTATCAAGACATTGATGCAACGCAGCAGTGAAATTCAAATACATTTTTATGTATTATCTGTCCTTTCTTTACTCCTATCGTGTAAAATAAAGAAGCAAAGAAGCTTTTCTGACGGCGAACACCTAGAGTAAATACTTATTTTATTTGCCACTAGATGGCTATAGTAATATTTTTCCTCCCTATCCAATGTTAAAGTAACGCAACAGTTTATCGAGATGAGATAACGCAGCAGTGAAATTCAAATATATTTTTATTTATTAACTGTCCTTTCCTTACTCCTATCGTTTAAAATAAAGAAGCTTTCCTAGCGACGAATACCTAAAATATGTACTTATTATATGCCATCAGATGGCCGTAGTTCCTGCTGCTCTATTTTTCGTCTTCAATGTTAAGGGAATGCACCCGGTTATGGAGACAATGACGCCAGATAATTGTGTAAATCAAATATATTTCTTATGTATTAACCTTCGTCCCTTGGTCACATCGTTTAAATGAAGAAATAAGTATATCTTTGTTGTAATTCTTTAAAACGAACAAATTATAAACAATGCACATAACCATTAACCCTTCTTGGAATCTGAAAATGGCGGAGAAACGGGCGGGATCCGTTTTAGGTTTAACTTCCTATTGCAGATGTTGGTTATTTGACTTTTTGTTGTAGTATTTTTTGTAGTGTTTAACGCCCGCTTTAACTACTTATGGCACCGCAGTCGGTATTCGACGTTATGTGGTACATGAGCTAGCTAAAGAACAGGACGCTACCCACGTCACTATCACAGTACAATTGCGGGGCTCTTAATACATTTGATCAAGTTATAATTTGGGTCAAATGGAGACATTTAAAACACACAGAGCTATATTCAAATAAAAGCTTATCAATTGCCCAAGCAGATTACTTGCTCTTTAGTTACGATGGGCCACGCCGTGGCCGAGTGGTTAGACCACGTGTCTCTCACCTAGACGGCCGGGGTTCGATCCCAAGAGACCGCATGTGAGATTTGTGGTGGACAAAGCGGCGCTGGGACGGTTTTTCTCCGGGTACTCCGGTTTCCCCCGCCATTGCATTCCACCGGTGCTCCATCATCATTCATGTATCATCAGTGTCACCACCTGCGGTGCCATAAGTATTTAAAGCGGGCGTTAAATACTACCAAAAAAAAAATTAGTTACGTCATTGTTTTCCTTAGAAATGGCTGCTTTGACATAGAAGAAAATAAAGAAAGAGGTGGAAAACATTAGGAGTAAAGGAAAGAAAGAGATTCGGGAGAAGCATGAATGTGACTTTCTGCTTAATGTAATTCATTAGCTATGCCAGCGTTTACCCGCTACACTGTGGGTGCGCTACCATCACTTTTTTTTGGTAGTGTTTAACGACCGCTTTAACCACTTGTGGCATCACAGGTATGACTCTGATGATACATGAATGAAGATTGAGTACCGATGGAATGCGATGGCTGGGGAAACCGGAGAACCCGGAGAAAACTCGACCCTGCGCCGGCTTTGTCCACCAAAAATCTCATATGTGGTCGCTTGGGATCGAACCCGAGCATTCTAGGTGGGTCTAACCACTCGGCCACGGCGCGGCTACTACTATTACTATTATTATGCCAACGACAGCTTGGTTGCGCTCGCTGTTAATTGCACACTACCTTATGGGTGCTCTGACTTCGCCCTTTTCGCAACTATATATGCTATATTGCGCTTATTGCGCTTTTCAGATGCAAAGGCATTATTAGACATTGGCAATGGGAAAATTCCTGTTCACACTTCTACTGGTCTCATCTCGTTTCCATCAAATTTTTTCACTTCACAACGTCAAAGGAAGAATAACTATCGAAAGTGTTTCCAAATATTGGCGCAAATTACAAAAACTATGCTTGGTTCAGCGAACGAGCCATTTTAGTAGCAACTTGTAGATGTAGATGATTTGAATATAAAAATTCACAGTTAAATTGATGGACAAATGCATTCATTTAAGTCGAACAATTCCATTACCAAATCAAATGAAGTCGACAATTATCTAACTAAATTCATTGGATTTGCCAGGATTCCCGCCACACAATTTACAGCTCAAGGTTGACTCGGTGATAATTATACTACGCAATATCAATCAGCCGAAATTATGCAGCGGAACAAAACTCATGTTAAAAAATTATGAAAATTTTGATTTAAGTTACTATAACATAGGAAAGTTCAAAGGCGAGGATATACTTATTCCAAGAAAACCACTAGCGTCAACCGACTTTCCTTTTGAATTTAAGCGCGCCTTGCTTTCGCAATGAAAATAAATCCCAAGATCAATATTTGAAGTGTGTGTAATATATCTTGAATTGTGTTTTTCGCATGTTGTACGTTGCGAACTCGAGAGTGGCCAAACTATCGGCGCTATTTTTTTTTTTCTCTCCGGAAGGAAAATTGTACATGACAAGACATTACAATAAAGTATTGTCAAATTATTTAATTGTAATTTTATTTCATTGCATGAAAACGGAATATTTTGTCCGAGTTTTTTTCTTTAGGTACACCACCCGGGGCGGGCAGTAATAAATATATATATATTTTTTTTCCCCCAAAAATTCCGTTCTCCAACGTCATCCGGTTTGCTTCTGTTTTAATTCCTAGCCATTCGCAGAGAATCGATTTCAAAGTCATCGCATAGCAACTGACCTTAAAAGATTTTACTTTCACTTTAGCCTAGCGTATTTCCTTATTTCCCTTATACTTATAAAGAACTAAGTAAAAAGACCATCTCTGCTAAGGTTTATCTCGATTAGCATGTAGTAGGTTGAAGAAAAATATTTGGTAAGAATAGTTTGCTTACAGAATAGGTAGAGCATGTTATGTGCATGTAACACACTCAAATTCGTCACCATAAATTTGGTATTGGTGCATCATATTTGCGTAACCGAAAGCTCTTCATGGAGTTGTGATATCTGGAGATCTCTACAGGAACAAAATCCAATATGTGGCATGACATTTATACAAAATTATTTGTACGGAAATAAGCCCATCACTTTCGATTTTGGGCGGAACGACGCCCGCAAGGTCCACCTGATATTTTCCCACACTGCATGGGATTGCACTGGAAAACACGACTGCTGTCTCCCTAGGATTTTCTGTTCCCTGGAGAGACGGTTTTAAGAGAAGACGGAATTTTTGCCATCTATTCCATTCTCCCCTTTGCTGTTAACAGGGTTTTGCTTTTCTTTGAATACATTAAAACTTCTCGGTTTCCAAGCACGTTCCTTTCATTGCGATGCATTAATTTTTGATGACCAGATGGACTCTTATCCGCGCAGAGATGGTTTTGGAGTATGAATCCCATTTTACGGTATAGATATTTTCGTCTTAATCGACATACACATGCCATATGCTTTTTCGATACAAGAACTTTACACACTTAATTGGAAAATACTTTATTGAAAGAAACATGTGCCAGAATGAACATATGTATCTCTTAATTTCTTGACGACAACTATAGTTTCAGGGGTATAGACAAAATTACATAGAGTAAGGCAGAACGCTAATTTGCATATAAATAAAATCTTTACAACTTTAATGCCATTAGCAAATACTTTTAAATTGATTTTAGATTTTTTTTAATTGTTTCATTTATGTAGCCCCCTTTAACATCTGTCATATCGGAGGCTTTGCATTCGAAGCACTCTCAGATACATACTTCCAGACTCTGTGGGGGATAGGGAATAATTCTGGCTAAAGAAATATTCTCCGCCCCAGTCGGGAATCAAACCCGGGTGAGAAGTCAGCTCGCTGACCACTCGACCTTATTTTCTTTATTACGACCTAATTTAGTGGAATTTTGATTTAGAGAGAATAGTTACTTTCAGCAAGTGTTTTTATATTCATTTACTATGGTGCAGGTACCGCAAGTATAGTGCAGTACATTATCAGCAAAACCATAAGAAAAAGTTTTCTCAAATATTTTTCTCTAGACTATTAGGCCTTTGATTGGAAATCAAACCTTCAAAATATATTTCAATAACAATCCATAACAAATCCAATATATGAATCGAATTCAATATTTTAACATTTTCCATATTCATAACTTCAATAGCATTGATGTCCAACGATTCTTAAAACATACAGTATATATAGTAGCTAGAGAAGGTATTGTATTCCACCCAAATATTCGATGTCGAGATTTCACCGGATATATATATTTTGAGGTTTCCTGAGTTCGAAAAAGGCATTTTCACTTTCTCTACACGTACCATATATAGTTTATACAGGAGTACTGTTTTCCAATAAAAATATGATACCAGGATTCTATCGCAAACATATGTTTTAAGGCTCCCCGAGTCTAGAAAAATCATTTTTAAAAAATATTCGTGTGTGTGAGGGGGGGTTAGGGGGGGAGGCTGTTTGTGTGTGTCTGTGAACAGGATAACTCAAAAACTAAAAGACCGTTAAATACCAAACTTGGTATTTATGTTTGGTATCTTCAAGAATGCCTCACAAAGCTTTTCAAAAAAAATCCCCCCATTCGTAACTACCTTTTACATGGAAACATTTTTGAACATTTTGTTTTTCTCACAAATGGCTCAAACGATTTTGATTAAATTACCGTATATTTAAGCTGTTTACAAAACAATTAAAATGTATAGCTTGCATTTTCTGGGAATAGCCTTTGAAGACCTGTTTATTCTGGATGAGTTTTGCAGAATTTTGCATAACGGTTCAACTGTAAGAGGTAGATAGAAACGTACTACATCTTACACAGGTAGTTTAGATTATATACGTTTTTCTGGAAGAGTTGACCGTTTTCGAGCTATTCCTTGTTATTGGAGTCAATTTTAAGCTACCTAACTTTTCTCAAACGGGACCATGTAAAGCGAGCCCAATTTTAATTTTTTCACATAGGAACCAGCTTAAAAAGATTTGACTATTGCTTTAGCTTAATATAACCCTTTATTTCCCTTCTACTTGCAAGGAAACAAGTAATAAACAACTTCTGCTTATGAGTACCTAGATTAGAATGCTGTAGATAAAATAATAAACCTTTGTAAGCATAGTTCATATATGGAATGACTAGCGAAAGTTATGTGAATGGAACACATACGATTTTTAGAAAAAGATCCGTGTGTGTACGGACAGCATAGCTTAACATGGAAAAGTCCATTAAATACCAAACTTGGTATTGTTTAGTATATTCCAAGAATGCAACACGAAAATTTTCAAGAAAATTACCCCTATCTCTTATATTGGGAATATTTTTTGTAAGTCTTGTTTTTCTTAAAAATGTCTTTAAAATTTTTGATTAAACTGTCATAGGTTAAACATATTTACATCTGAAATAAAATGTACATTTTGAATTTTCTGAGAGTATCCTGCGAAGTCCTCTTTATTCTATTTGAATTTTGGATTACGATTTAACTGTAAAAGATAGACAAAAACTTATGCACAAAATTGTAGATCTTGTTAAAACACATACTTTATGTACTATTTTCTTGTAGAGTTGGCCGTTTTCGAGGTATTCCTTGTTATTGATTTGAATTTTAAACTGTGTTTTCTCAAACGCCCCATGAAAAGCGAACCGAACCTGATTTATTTCACATAGCGCCCAGTATTTAGAATATTGGATTATTATTCTAGCCTAATGTATTCGTTTATTATCCTTCTAGCAATAAGAAGAGCTTTCTGCTACTGTTTATCTCGATTAGCATGATATAGATAAAATAATAACCTTTAGCTAGAAGGGTTTGTATATGGAACAGCTAGAGAAAATTATGTGAATGTAACACATCAGCTTTAATACAGGTTTATACCTACTATAAAAACTATTTCACACACTTTCACTTCCACATTCATACTTCCAGACTTTGTAGAATGGAGAAAATTATTCTAGCTAAAGAAAACTTCCCCGCCTCAGCCAGGAATCGAATCCAGAACCTCTGATTGAGAAATCAGATCACAGCGGCAGTCGTCCTGTAATTTGTCAAACACTTTTTTGAAGTATAATCTCTTGCACAATTCCTTCTTAATAGAATTTTTAAAAACTTTTTTCAAGTAGCAAGTCGATTTTTGTTGTTTGCTTTGTTTTCCTCGTAGACATGCAAAGAGCTTGGGGGTTTCAAAACAACACATAGAGGCACGCTTTAATAGTCTGATTATTGCTTTTTCTACTGTATCCAACAACGAAACATGTAAACTTGAATTGAAAGTCTATCTGGATTAACAAGAAATAGATAAAAATGGTTTATTATTCATTAATACATAGCCATTTTATGGTATAGAGATTTGTGCAGAAGTCGCATCACAAATAGAATCTTAAAATTACCGAAGGTGTGTGTAAGAACAATGTTAAAAATAGGACATAGAACATCGTGTAGACCGACTTTTATAAAAGAAAGAATTTTAACTGTAATTTCGTTGTATATATACAGCGATATTACTCGTACAAAAATGAATTCAATGTAATTAGTGTAAATAGAAATAGTACATTTTATGATTATAATACTAGAGGATTTGAAGACCTTCACAGAAACTCAATAAGTAATAAGTCAACTGAAAAAGATCCATTATTGAAAGGTATTATATTTTACAATAAATTACCTAACTTTTTAAAAAATTTAAAAGGAAATATATTTAAGAATGAACTAAAGAAATATTTAATTGAGAATGTATATACAGAATTGATGAATTGTAATGAACAATTTTATATGATTAATGTTTGTAAAACTATTGTATTAGTTTATGACGATGCTTGAAACTACTGAATGTATGTCTATAGACAAATAAATACTTACTTGCATTAAGTATTTGCAAAAATACTTTATTGAGCAGTAAGCAGAGAAAGTAATGTGAATGCAAATCTTCAGATGTCTTTGTGAGTGTTTATTTTAATGGAGCATCGAGCTAAACTGAGATGAATGCCAATGAATGCTTGCTTCTAACAGAGTAATTAAGTGCCTGAGTTTCTACTTTGACCGTCACTGAATGTGATATACTTTCATCAATAATAAACAATAATATTTGCAAAATTCATTAAGTTACATCTCCTAATATGCCTTCGAACTCACCGCACTTTTCGCTCATACAAATGCATCTTGTAAGTTTATACCATCTGGGGTGCAACATCTGCAAACTTAACCTCTATAGACATTTTAATATTCACTTTTGCAACGATTCTTGCTAACTGAGGAACGATCATTTACAGAATTTGGAGTTACCAGTTTAAATATCCGATCTGCTTTTATTCACTGTTTCGCTCATGTCAATTCTCATGTCTCCTGTGATGCACTGTGTTTCTCACAATAATCTACTACCAGGTTCATTACTTTCTCTAAACGGAATATGTACTTAGTGCATAGAGAAGGTATTGTATTGCACCCAAAATAATTCTATACCGATATTTCATCGGAAATATATGTTGTGGGACCCCCTGAATCCAAAAAAGGCACTTTTAGAAATATGTTCGTGTGTGTGTGTGTGTGTGTGTGTGTGTGTGTGTGTGTGAAGCATAGCTCAAAAACGAAAGTATGTTAAATACCAAACTTAAGTATTAAGTTCAGTGCCTTCCAAGGATGCGACACGCAGATTTTCAAGTAAATCCCCCCACCCCGAACTACCTTTCGATGGGAAATAATTTGAACATTTCGGTTTTCTCAAAAATAACATCTAACGATTTTGATTAAAATCTCTTATATTTAAGATATTTACAAGCCAAATAAAATGTATATCCTAAATTTTCTGGCAATAGCCTATAAAGACCTCTTTATTCTGGATGATTTTTATTGAATGTTGCATAACTGGTAAACCGTAAGACATAGAAAAAAACTTACTACACAAAAAAATATAGATCACGATATAAAACAATTCATATACATTTTCTCATGGAGTTGGCCCTTTTCGAAATATTCCTTGTTATTGATTTCAGTTTTAAAATATTTTAAACTTTTCTTATACGGAAACTTGTCAACGCTTGGCCACGCAAAGAAACGGATTTCATAGCAACCACATTTTAAAACATTTGACTGTCGGTTTACCTTGAGTATTCCCTTATTTCCCTTTTACTTATAAGGAACTAAATAATAAGACCGTTTCTACTAATGTTTTAGCATGAGATAGATGGTAGAATAAGCTTCTTAACAACTTGTTTCAGAGATGTAGAGAAAGTCAGATTTTTTTTTTTTATAAAAGCTACTTTTAAAAAGAGGAAAACTGCGCTAAGAACATTTAGTTCTATTCATTATAAACGGTTATCCTGTGCGTAGTTCACCTTGCACCACCGCAAAATGTCAGTAGCACGCATGCGCAAACTATTGCACCCTTTCACATTCTTTGAAGGAATCAATGAGAGTAGCGTAATTTTTGTCATTTCCATTGAATTTACACAAATCTCAGAATTAAACATTCAAGCTCGAAAGAAAAAAAATAATAATACAGTTTTCTCTTCCCTTCTATTTAGCCAGGTTTCCTCTTTTGTTTCCGATTTGTTTATTTAGTTAATAAATGCAGTTATATAACGGTACACTTTAAAATATAATAAAATGGCATACAAAGGTTGTCAAAACTAAATTCACACCATAACCAGACACTATCTGTAGGCCAAAACTGCAAACAGCTGCTGCATCTTGGCATCATAAATTAAATACAGGTATTTAGGCATTTATGTTGAAATACTTTGTTATATTTTAAATAATCAGTGAAATTACTGAAAACATGAAAGCCAGTTTTTTAACACATACATATATAGGATAACTTTCTCCACTCGCATGCTTTAGTAAAAGCAGAGATAATTAATAAAATATAATTACATACAATAACTTATTCGTAGACGACACAGAATGCATGCTTGCATATTTTGGTGAAACCAGTAGAAATTATATAAAAAAAATCTGATGTGTTCCATTCATATGACTTTCTATACGTCTCTGCAACAAATTATAGTTAACAAGCTTATTCTTCTATATAGAAGTAAAAGGCAAAAAGGGAGTACCGTAGGTTAAAGTGACAGTCAAAAACTGGTTGCTATGTGACTGAAGTTCCTTTGTTTGTATGGACAGGAGTTGACAAATTCCGTATAAGAAAAGTATATGTTTTTCCTCCTGAAACCAAAAACAAGGAATTTATAAAAACCGATCAACTCCACGAAAAAAATGTATGACATAAATTGTACGTTTTAATGTGCTCTACATTTTGTGTGTGTTAAGTTTTTGTCTGTCTCTTGCGGTTTAGCAGTTATGCAAAATTCCGTAAAATTCATCCAGAATAAAGTAGTCATCAGAGGCTATTTCCAGAAATTTCAATATATACATTTTAATTGCCAAGTAAATATCTTTAATATTTGACATTTTAATCAAAATCGTTAGAGCCATTTTTAAGAAAATCAAAATGTTCGAAAAATGTTCCATGTAAAGGGTAGTTGGGGGTCGAGGGATTTTATTGAAAATCTTCGTGTCACATCCTTGGAAGATGCCAAACTTAAATGTCAAGTTTGGTATTTAACGGTCTTTTCGTTTTTGAGCTATGCTGTCCACAGACACACAGGCACACACATATACACACACAGACGCACACACATACGAACCTTTTTGTAAAAATGCTTTTTTTGGATTCAAGGGGACCCAAAACGTATATTTCCGGTGAAATCTCGGTATCGAATTTTTGGGTGCATTACAATACCTTCTCTATACACTATGTACATAGTACGTGTAGAGAAAGTAATTAGATATACGAAAATCAACTCATTTACATATATATATATATATATATATATATATATATATATATATAATTAGCTAGACCTTGCTTGGCACGTATGCTTTGGTGAAACCATTGGAAATTATAAAGACGTATTTACACACACATACACATAGTCTTTTTTTCTAAAAAGTTTTTGCAGATTTAAGGAGTCTCAAAACGTGTATTTTCTGTTAAATCTCGGTATCGAAATTTTGGGTGAAATAAACCATCTCTACTTACTATGCACGTGGCAGATTTATAAATCAGCCTCATTTCACATGGTTATATATCAACTTTTCACATGGTTACATGAGAATAATTCACTTAACCTAACCACCTAAAAAAATCCGATGTATTCCATTCATAAGACTTTCTCAACATCCCCGAACAAATTATTGTTGATAAATTTATTCTTCTATTTCATGCTAAAATTAGCAGAAACGGTCTTATTATTTAGTTCCTTATAAGTAGAAGGGAAATAAGGGAATAATCTAGGTAAACCGACAGTCATATGTTTTAAAATGTGGTTGCTATAGGATTGAAATCCGTTTCTTTGCCTGGCCAAGCGTTAACAAGTTCCCGTATGAGAAAAGTTTAAGTATTTTAAAACTGAAATCAATAACAAGGAATATCTCGAAAACGGCCAACTCCACGAAAAAATGCAGACATAAATTGTGTGTTTTATCGTGATCTACATTTTTCTGTATCGTAACTTTTTATCCGTCTCTTACGGTTTACAAGTCATGCAAAATTCAATAAAAAAATCATTCAGAATAAAGAGGTCTTTAGAGGCCATTACCTGAAAGTTCAAGATCTTAGATGTAAGAGCCATTTTTGAGAAAATCAAAGTTTTCGAAACTTTTTCCATGTAAAGAGTATTTTGGGGTGGGGAGATTTTCTTGAAAATCTTCATGTCACTTCCATGGAAGATGCTGAACCACACACACACGCACACACATTTATCTAAAAATGCTCTTTTGGATTCAGGTGGTCTCAAAACATAGATATATTTCCGGTGAAATCTCGATATCGAATTTTTGGGCATTACAATACCTTCTTTCTACACTATATACATATTTCGTGTAGAGGAAGTAAAATCAGAAATAAAACCCGGGCAACTACTCAAGTTTTGCATTCAGGGGGTCTCTTAAGCATGTGGTTTTGGTGATATCTTGGTACGGAAGTTTGGATAGAATGCAATTCTCTCTTAACCTTCTAGAGAAATTAAACAACGAAGAATGTTATCCTCAGTCTAATTTGCAATTATTGTCGAAAAGAGACATCTAACATAATTGCACGTATAATCCAATTGTCAAGTTTCGTAATTACATTAGTGAGAAATGTTATTGGTGAACCGATAACAGTGTATTGGTGGCGTATTGAATTCGTTTTGTTCATTATAAATCATTACCTCTCACGTGCCAAACCAGTAACATATATCACCAGCATTACATCCCCACATTCGGTTGGAAAGTGGTATTTCTGCCTCATGGTTGTTGGTAAATTGGTGGCAGTTTCATTTGCCATCGGAATTTTACGCTTCGCTTCGCTAACGAAACTTTGCTAACTGATCTCTCATTTAAAAATAACAAGCAAACCAGAGGTATTGTTCATTATAAAACATAGAGATTGATTTCCCCGACAATAGACCTACTACACTATATTTAAATATTGGATAGTGTGGGGCAAATGTTTGGCCATTTTGAATGCAGGTACATCAGAAGAGTATTCACATAATATATCCTATTTTCATCCTTTCCATATGTATCCTAGGGTATCGGCAGTAAACCAAAGGGTAAAGTGCCCAGTTTTATAGTTTTATTTATGTTCAACACAAGTCCCTTGTACCATTCATATAGTATATGACAGAGCAATGACTGTAAGTATTAAATAAACATTTTACAACAAATTGTTTTAATTTAAGCAGAAAACGTTTTATGGCTGACTAAACCATATATACCGCTACAGAAATTTACTTTATAATTAGAGAATAATAGCGAAAACCCACAATTTAAACATTTATCGCACCAAAGTAAAACATTGGTATTCTAGAGGAAAAACAACAAAATATGTAAAAGAGTACATAAGAACATAGAACAGAAGAACAGTGCCTCGGCTTCAGTATTTCATATGGACTTACGAAAGACAGCTACAAAAATAACAACATTTCAACCTATCTGCGGAACTATTGCAGGACCCTAAACTATGAAACAAGAAGAGCTTTGCAAAACAGTAGCACTACCAGTCCTTTGTTACGTGTCTGAAATTTAGACCATAAGGTAAACATGATAAATGAATTGAAAGGTCGGAAAGATTCTGCCTGGATATGAATTAACAGATCAGAGGAGAAATCTAGAAATAAGAGAAAAACTTAAATATACGAGGGATGATCAGAAATTTAGGTTACAAAGTCTGCAGTGAAACAAATGTATTTTATTTCGTACAACCAAAATGGGCATAAATTTGATTATTTTCCATATAGTCTGCACATTGGTTGAGCCACTTGTCGCTTCGTAGTAAAAATTCTGTCCTTGCGTGTTCAGCCATGTTGTCGTGAAGTGTTGCAACTTTTCATTTGAGGAAAAAGTTGAATGTGTCTTGGAGCGAGGGTGGTCGATGATATCCCGCGAAATTGATTCAGAAGCATGGTGGTCTTCTGGGCGTCTGTTAGAGGTCGCGCGTTGTCGTGATGGAAGATGACATCCTCGGTAAGGAGTCCTGACCTCTGCCAACTGCAGGTGAATGTCTGCCGTGCCTACATGAATCACCCACAGAAATCGAATACTGATCGGATTTGTTGGCGAGACCAGTTTTCCAAAAGAGTCGCCATTTGTGTTTACTTTGCATTAGTGTTGTAGGTGGCAGTTGGCTGAAACTCTGCACAATTGCCAACCGCATGAATTATAATTACGCACACTACTAAGTTCACTGTGAATGACGAAACACTAAGAATATAGATAGACCTTGTAACCTTAGTTTTTGATCATTCGTCAACTTAAATGAACATATAGATGGATTAAGATGATTTCAACACATATTGAGAATACCAGAAGGTATACACCCGAAAACCTATTTCAATTATGAGCGCAAAGGTTACAGTCACAGAGGTGGATTGTTTCTAAGATGGCAAGACCAGATCAAGTCGGAACGGTTTAATTCTTGTTATTGAAGTAGTAGTAATAGTAGTAGTAGAAGAAGAAAAATTCCCGTAATGCATTAGTATGCACTTGGCGAACTAACACTTTCTAACCTAACTTCCTAAATTTTCCAAAAATGGAAAGCTAGAAAACGAAAATAGCTGTTCATATTTCTTAGACTATTTCTTTAAATACCAGAGCTAATGATGTAACACACTTAAACGATTTTCTCTACCTATTACAACTTCACGTGATCCCTTGTATAATAGAGTATTCGTATAAAATCTGGGTTTTAAATTCACATTAAGTTATTCATATTTTTACTACAAATAACTTTAATAGCAATATGCACTGTAGCTGTCTTAGAGCCTTCTTCATGAAAGAAAGCAAAAGCTTTGCTATGTCACTGCCATGCGTTTACTACCTAATCATCGGTAGTGTGTGTATTTGTCTGAATTTACCTGCTGTTTAAGAGTGACAGATGCTATTAAATCATCCCATTGTACAGAGACCTTTGAGATTCTGACTCTGATGAATTTACCGACTAGAAATAAGCTAAAATGAGTACCTATGTGTACTGAATTAATATTTATCAGCAAAATGGTCTGTCGTTTCGTTCGCGCCAAACGTCACGTACTTCTATTTATTCTGCTTGCAGCTGTCATTTGCCCCGTTTTTACGAGAGGGAAACTATAATATGAGTCTGTGAAGCAACAACGCAATTGTTTAATGTTAAACTAGAATCGAATTACTACATTTTATATAAAAACAAGTGTAGCTACAAATAGTGAAATGTAATATTTCTGTAAAAAAGATATAAGTTTGTAATTTTTGCTTGGTCTTTTATGAACCTGACTTACATTACGTAACTCTAATCCCAGGAGATTAATTCTTGATTTAAAACAGTTGTTAAGAGGGGAATATTGACCATAACTTTTAAATGGATCAAAACTCTTCAGCGCCGACTTTTATGATCCTCATGAGAAATACACACCTTCCGACATAATAAAGCGCAGCGCCCTATGGGCCCCAAGTGCGGTGAGGGGAAGAACTTCAGAATTTTAAATGGAAGCATGATATAAATTTGAAATATTTTGATAGCCCTTAATGCATTAAAAACATTAGTTTCTAAAATGAATTCATTAATATTTAGAGGACGTGTTAACAATTTAACATAGGTTATTATCTAAGGTTGTCATTATTTCGGAAACTAAATAGTCCGGCAATTAAACAACGATGGGATTATTCCTTTGAGATTTACATATCATGCCGAATCTCACTGAGCGGGAAAGGCTACAAATGTAAAGGATGGTGGTTATGGCGAGAGTCAAAAAGAAGTGTGTGTGTGTGTGTGCGCGTCTGTGTGTGTCTGTGTGTGTTTGTGTCTGTGTTTGTGTGTGTGCCTGTGCGTCTGTGTGTGTGTTTGTGTTTGTGTCTGTGTGTGCGTCTGTGTGTCTGTGTGTGTTTGTGTCTGTGTGTGTCTGTGTACTATTCCATGTAAAGGGTAGTTTGGGGTAGGGGGTTCTCTTAAAAATCTTTGTGTCTTAGTCTTGGAAGATACTCAACTTAAATGCCAAGTTTGGTATTTAACCGACTTTTCGTTTTTGGACTATGCTGCCCACAGACACACACGGACCTTTTTCTAAAAATGTGTTTTTATCTAGGGGATCTCAAAACATATTTCCGGTGAAATCTCGGTATGAAATTTTTGGATGCAATGCAATGCCTTCTCCATACCCTATGAACATAGTAATGTAGAGAAAGTAATAAGTCACTCATTCCCTGGTGAACACTTGTCATGAACCACAACGACACGGAAAATACGAAGAACTGGGCTACATCCGGAAGACCAAAAACCTACTATTCTTGGAGAAGGAAACTAAATAAAAAATAGCCTATAAATTCTTAAGTTTTGATTTCATAAAATGGTTTAATCAACTTTTCTTTAATTTATTAAGAACTATAACCTATCTGAAATTCATATCATGGTTCCAGTAAAAATTCTGAAGTTTATCTCTTCACTGTAACTGGAACCCTCTAGGGTGCTGCCCCTTAATCTGACATGAGAGCTCTTACCTCCCATGAGAATCGAAAAAATCACTTAACTTTATTGATAAATTTATACGTTATGGCAAATAATCCATTCTTTTTGTCGACCATAGATATCGAAAGGCTCTATTTGAGTCCAGAAAAAATGCATACATACAGTTTAAACTGCTTTCAAAATATTACATACTATTTATGCGCCTTTCTGAAATTTAAATGCAAACTTTTGGGTAGAAAAGTATTGCAACCGCAGAAGTAAGCTGTAGATTGAAGATGTTTTTTTCATTTCTTGGCACCGTACAATTAACCAAGATAACGTTTAAGCGGAAAGAGTGAGTCATCTCTACCGAAAGTAAGTTTTACTTTCTCTAGCACGTATGTACAGTGCACACAGTATTTTTATTCCACCAAAAAATTCGTTGCCGACATTTCACTGAAAGCATATGTTTTGAGTCTCCCTGAATAAAAAAAAAAATTAGAAAAAGGTCCGAGTGTGCGCTCCTGTGTGGGTGTTTGCATGTGTGTGTTTATGGGCAGGATAACTCAGAAAAGAAAATTCTGTTAAATACCAAACTTGGAATTTAAGTTAAGCATTTTCCAAGAATGCAATTAGAAGATTCTCAGGAAAATCTCCAACCCCTAACTACGTTTTGAAATTTTTGAACAATTTTGATTTTCTCAAAAATAGCTCCAACGGTTTTGATTAAAATACCATATAATTAATACATTTTGATGACAAATAAAACGTATATCTTGAATTTTCTAGCAATAGCCTCAGAAGACTTCTACGTTCTGGATGATTTGTATAACTGGTAAACCGTAAGAGACAGCTTACAACATAAATATGTAGGTCTATTTCAAAGACACAATTTATGTCACATCCTTTTTTCTAGAGTTAATTATGTTCGAGAGATTCCTTGTAATTGGATGCAATTTTAAAAAACTTATACTTTTCTCATATAGGAAGACGTCCGTGTTTCTTTTGTTTTACTCCTTCTCAAAGAAGCGAATTCCATTGACAATTGCAACCAGCTTTTAAACATTTGACTATCGCTTTAGCCTAGTGTATTCCACTATTTTCCTGCTACTTATAAAAAAAACTAAGTAATAAAAAATTTTCTGCTAATATTTATCTCAATTAGCATGAAGTAGAAAGAACAAACCTTTGTAAGCAGGTAGAGAAAGTCATGTGAATAGAACACATAAGATTTTTTCTATATTGTATTATTACTTTATCTAGTACGCACATAAGAGGTAAAGATGATATTATATTTCACCCAAAAACTTAATACCCAGATTTCACCGAAAATACATGTTTGGAGACCCCTGAATCCTCTAAAAGAAAAACGTAAAACGTTAGTGTGTATCTGTGTGTGCGTGTGTGTGTATGTGATTGTGGACAGCATAACTGAAAAACGAAAAGTTGGTTAAATACTAATTTGGTATTTAAGTTAATATCTCCCAAGGATGAGATACGAAGATTTTCAAGAAAATCCGCCCACCTGAAACTACCTTTTGCACAGAAAAAGCTTCGAAAATTTTAATTTTCTCAAAGATGCTTCTAATATACCTTAGATAAACATATGTACATAAGAAATAAAATGTATATCTTCAATAGAATAACTTCTGGAGTCTTCTTGGATCAGGATGATTTTTGCATAACTAGTAAACCGTAAGAGGTATAAAAAAGTTTACTACATAAAAATGTAGACCTTATCAAAACCACAATTTATGTCCTGTTTATTTTTTGTCGTGGAGCTAACCGCTTTCGGGTTATACACTGTTATTGGTTTCAATCTTCTCTCAAGCAGGAAGTCGCCCGAGTTTCATTTGTTTTACTCCTGGCTATGCAAAGAAGCGATTTTCAATGCATAGCCACAATTGATAAAACATTTGACGATCGTTTTAGCACAGTGTATCCCCTTAATTCCTTTCTACTTTTGTCCTTTACCGTTTTGTTGTGTAGGTAACCGTTTCCGAGATATTCCTTGTTATTGTTTTCAGTTGTAAAATACTTATACTTTTTTCAGACAGGAAGTGTCCGTTTTTCTTTTGTGCTACTCCTGGCCAAGCAAAGAAGCGATTTGCAAAGACAATTGCATAACGACAGCTTTTTAAACATTTGACTATCACTTTAGCCTAGTGCATTCTTTAGTTCCCCTCTACTTATAAGGGACTAAGTAATAAGAACATTCTGCTAATGTTTATCTCCATTAGCATTGTGTAAAAAGAAGAATATTTTTTTGTAGGAAGTTTGTACAGCAGCTAGAGTAAGTCATAGGACAGGACATCAGACATTTTTTAACTTTCTTCTGGTATATTCTGTGAAACCTACTGTCATTTGTTAGCGCTTGAGGGATTATGTGGACTTTAACTTTGGGCTGTCCGAATATAAATGGGGAGGGGGCTATTTAAATAACTACATAAATTAAAACTTCTGCTTTGCAGTATCAACAGGATGCTGCGTTATTATCTGTTTCAGACGCTAAGGCGAGCGCCGTGTGACGAAACAATGAAGAGTGTCAAGGAGTAGTTCACCCAAATCTAGTATTAGAAGCTAGTGACATTTTTAGACACTTGTTCCTAAAAGATGTCAGTAGTGTTAAATGCAGAAATTTCTGTCACTCAGTGTTATAAAATTATAACTTTCCAATGTAGCCAACTTTGGTTTATGCGTCCACGGCCTCATTCAAGTAGGCTATGACTCTGAAAGCTCGTATCGATCCATAAAATGGTGGATAATTAGAATATCATAAATATGGAATCTGCTGAACCAGAAGAAATTATGCAAGCAGCTGAGAGAGCAAAATTACAACTTACACTGCCTTCGTTGTATAGAATGTTTTCGTTCTGTACGAGTATGTCATCATGTTGTCAGCACTGATGCTAATCAAGACACTGCATATCGCAGACCATTAAGTATGAGCTCCGTGAAATAGATAAAGCAATGTATTTATAATTATAATATGTCTAGAAATGTCTAAAAATAAAGTATGAGACACGTTAAAATTGCTTTATATTGTTCGTAGGATTACGAAATTCGGTCGAAGCCCTCGTTTCGCAAGCTTCCTACTGAGCACCATTTTTACCACTTGGTTGATAAATAACTGTTAGTGTATAATTTAAGATTATTAAAACATTGCCTGTATAGTTCAGTCCCTCATTACATTACTGTTTATACTTTAATCAACTTTATATTATATACTTTACATTAAGGAATTTATGTATGGCTTACATTTTCAAATTTAAGAGCAAATTCACATAGGCAAGAAATGTATTGTAATGAAAGTCATGTTACAACCCAAACATAAAATGATTACATGTGTACATTAACCCCAGAGGTGAATATCTAGTCAGGGCGGCGCTTGAATTTAGTTGGCCAGTCCCACTAGGTTGTTCTATCCTTCTCAATCTAGGAAGTGGACACTTTTGGGATGCGTCCTCAAGTTTGACAAGCAAATTGAATGATTCCACAACTACCTGCTTTACGTGTGTTAGGGTATCTCTAAGGAAATACAAGTTCGCCAGATGTTCTCCGTGCGCAAGAAGAATATAAATTGGTATTCTGGTGGAAATGTTGCTGGTACTTCAGAAAGCCGCTACAGGCGAGGGTAAATGGAATTGCTGCAAGTGTACAAATATTGAGGCATACTCCTGCGAGCAAGGGCGGGGTCCAACTGAGACACTTCACACTTTGTAGTCACTTTAAAGACTTGTTACCCACGAGTTAATAAAAGTACTTTTGCACCAAAGTGAATACAATGCTTTATTTACGTTTATTTAAGGAAATACGTTTTCAATGTAGAAAATAACTATAATATGGCATATTAAAATCATATACCTTATATGTGTTCTATATATGAGAATAGTTAGCAATAATCAGTAGAAGAATGTCTTCTTTTTTTTCAATACCTTCTTTTGTACTCAGGGAAACAATATACTACAAAATTTAGAAAGAGAAATGTTTATTTCTTAAGAATTATGACGTCATTTATAAAGTAACACGTTGCTATGTGAAAATATATAACGAGTATTATTTACTTTATACGAAAATAAGCCGAAGCTTTTGTAACATAAAGGTATCAATCAATGACCTGCTTTTGAAGTAGATAAATAAATGAAGTAATTGGGTTGGAGCCCGAATACCGTTGAAGATGAGCTTTCATTAAAAGCTATAATGTGAAAACAATGCGTTTTAGAGCATATGCTTATATGGACCTACTTTCTGTTTTCAATGCCACGAATCCATTCCCAAAGCTGTAAAATCGTCCTATATATACACCTCTATTATACCTTTATTAAAAAAGTATACTTAAAGAAAGTTGAAAATTGTTGAAAAATTTCTTGTTTATTGAAACATTAACTAGTAAGTATTAATCTAAGTTATGACTTGACTGTGGTTTATGAATTATAAGAAGCTGTTTTATAAGTGGTAACATTTTAATTACGATAGCTTGTACAATTTTTAAGAAACCTTAATATATGCTTCATTGAGGTTCAGCATGGAAATTGCTACCCTTTTTCTACCGTTTCTTTCAAAGGGAATATGTATGCCTTCACTAATAGAGGATGATATACAGAGTTTTAATTTAAACAATTTTTTGCCTTCTCTACCCCATGACATTTTACTTGTATTGCTTATACGTTGAACATTGTGCTTTTCATGTTAAAATAATTCTGTTATTAAGGACGCTGCTGGATTAGGCATGACACTGTATAAATTACATGGACTTACATGCTTTATTTTTCCATAGTTATATACAAAACTACAATCAAATATAATAATCAACAGAGCTAGGAAATTCGTACTGTTCGCCGTTCCTTATATAGGTTGCGACCGACCGTCTCAGTGCATCAAAACAAGCCATTGATAAGAACGCACATTGGAAAGGTAAACAAACCTGTTTTGAAGTAAACAATGCTGTATCCAGAGATCAAAAATGACCTATAAGACATTTGTTATAAGCATGCCTATTTAGATCATTAATTGTGTACAACATACAAATTATATCGTATTTATAGGTATATTTAATGATGACTAGCTGATTTTCTTCTTTATATATGTACATTAAGAAAACACCCAAGCAATTATAACACGGATTCTAATATTTACTGATTGAATGTAAAATAGTATCCAAAAAATAACATAAATTTCTTAAATGTCTTCCGATTCTTACTAGATATAAACGAAAACAGTTATTAAACTAAATCTTTATTATATGCAGACCTATTACTGAAACCTATATGTACTTTTGAAACATTTCAAATGAAAACATTCTACTTTCCGACAAGGAAAAAATTTATAATGCGAGAAAGTTCGTTCCACTTCGCATGATTTGATCGGCGCATATTTGAAATATTTTAACATTTTCGTATCAGCATCACCAAGCAAATAACATTTGTTGGGATCTAAAAGCGCAGCTTGTATGCGATACATCACTCTGAATCCTGAATTCTTTTCAATTACACTTTTCATTTTCATCTTTATCGCAGGACAGTCGTGGACTGGTAGATCCGTCTTAACAGTTCTTCTACCTGCACAGATTCAGTTCAGCTCCATACCTCAGGGCTGTAACAGTGTGATGGTGTAGGCTAACTCTTTGAATACATTTGCATCCAATAGTATACTTCTGTGAAGCTATTCTGTTACTAGATGTTTAAAGTTTGTATACTATTTTGTATACGGTTTCTAAATGAGTACTTCCATTACTAAGTACACTGATAGAAAACATACTATTGTTATAAAACAACTTAATTTTGCTCACATTTGAGCAGAACAAGATGCTATTCGAGCGCCTTCCTTCCTATTAATGACGTGATTCTGTGTTTGCAGTGATACCTGTTTTGCAGTAATGGTTTGCATTCTACGTTGACCTTTGCTTGCACAAGCAGCTCCGCATTCTATTGCCAAGTCTGGCCGCGCTTACGCTGCATAAGGAAATTGATACGAACTTCCTAGCTCTGGTAATCAACATAGCAACAGCTGCTGAAAATATGGTTTCACGGTATGTACGACACTGTGACCTCAAACAGAAAAGCATCAGCTGTCAAAAAGGATGGCGTTTGTCAATAGGGATGTTATGTATGTCTATAAAAGGATAGCATCAGCTGTCAAACAGAATGGCTTTTGTCAGGGGGACGTTTAATGGTATGTGTGAGACTGTGGTCTAAAAATAATAGCATTAGCTGTCAGAATGGGTTTTGTGAGCAGCGAGTTTTGTTGGTATGTATGAGACAGTGTTCTATATAATAATAATAATAATAATAATAATAATAATATTAATAATGATAATAATATTATGAGTAATAATAATAATAATAATAGCGTAATAATATCATCAAACAGGATGGTTTTTACGAATAGCGAGGTACTGTGCATGTTTATGACTTCTGAAAAATAATTCCATCAGCTCTCAAACAGGATAATTTTTGTCAATAAGAGGCTTAATGATATGTGTGAGACCATGGTCTCAAAAAGAATTGCAGCTAGGAATAGGATGGCTTTTATCAATAGGGAGATTTATGGTATGTGTGATTTTGTTGCCTAAAAAGATTACTTTTATCACTAGGGATGCTTCATTGTATTTAAAGATTAGATGGTATCAGCTGTAGAAAAGGATGATATTTGTCACTAGAGAGGTTTCACGTGTTTTCAAAAAGCATAGCATCAGTTGTCAAAAAGTCAAGACTTTTAACACTAGTGCGGTTTTACGCTGTGCGTGTACGGGTATGTGTCTGTGGTACTGTGGACTCAAAAATGATAGCATCAGCTGTTGCAAAGGATGACTTGCCACTAGGTAGGGTTCACAGTATATGGGAAACAATGTTGTATAACAGAGTATCAGCTGTTAAAATGGTTGGCTTTTTCACTGAAATGAATTCTTTTTGCCATTAGGGAGGTTTCATGGTAGGATGAGGGTGTGGTCTCAGCTGCCAAAAGGATGCATGCTATCACTAAAGAGCTTTCATGGTATCAATGGATTTGTGGTCAACTCGGGGAAACAAATAATTATCCTCCCATGTTTATATACTATATTAATGATGGGGTGGGAATCAACATATATACACACACACTTATGTATACACCAAAATATTTCGAAAACGATAAAACTATTTAAAAGTTATTTAATACAAATTGTGTCTTTTAATGAACTCTAATTTTTCCCCATAGCAAACTTTTGTCTCTTTACGTTTCTCAAATACACCAAATTCAAATAAAAAGAAGAAACTTTGGATAAAACTTAAATTTGTATTTCTTCTTTTCCTAAAATATGATAATTAAATGCCTTACATAATTTTGATAACATAACAACTAAAGACACGTTTTTCAGGTAAAGTTAATTTGGAGCGAGGAAACTTCATTAAAATGTTCATGTTGCTTTTTATAAATATCTGATGTGTTCCATTCGCAAGACTTTCTCTACCTCTCTGTAAAAATGTATTTTTAACAAACGTATTCTGCTATCTACATCGAGATAAACATAGCAGAAATTGCCATTATTACTTGGTCCCTTGTAAGTAGAAGGGAAAAATTAAAATGTATTCCATTCACTTCATGTCCTCTAGCAGTACGGAAAACAAACCTTTTATTTAAAAGATTAATCTGTTATCTACATCATGCTATTCATGATAAACATAAGTAGAATCAGTTTTATTACTATCTTCCTTGTAAGTAGAAGGGAAATAAGAAAATTCACAGGCTAAAGCGATAGAGTCGTCCTTTGAAAATCGGTCGCTATATAGAACAAACAATTGATATTTCAATCTCTTTGCTTGTCAGGAGTAAACAAACGAGAAACCAGAAGAAAGAAAAAAAAAAAAACTGATCTGTTCAATTCACATGAATTTCCCTATTTCTGTGTAACAAATTATTGTCAATAAGCTTATTCTTCTATTTATTTCATGCTAACCAAGAAAAAGTTAGCAGAAATAAATAGTCTTATTACTTGATTCCTTGTAAGTAGAAGCGAAATATGAGAGTATCACAGGTTAAAGTGGAGTCAAAAGCTGATTACTAGGTGACTGAAGTTCCTTTATATGGACACAAGTTGACAAATTCTTGTAAGAGAAAATTACAAGTGTTTCAAAGCTGAAACCATAAATAAGGAATATCTCAAAAATGATCAACTCCTAGAAAAAAATGTATATAACATAAATTGTGTGTTTTAATGTGCTCTACATTTTTTGTGAGGCAAATTTTTGTCCCTTTCTTACGCTTTAGCAGTTATGTAAAACTCATCCAGAATAAAGTAGTCTTCAGAGGCCATTTCCAGAAAATTCAAGATACACATATTATTTGTCAGGTAAATATCTTTAATACACGATATTTTAATCAAAATCGTTAGAGCCATTTTTGAGAAAATCAAAATTTTAGAAAAAAGTTCAATGTAAAGGGTAGTTGGGGGTGGGGGGATTTTCTTGAAAATCTTCGTGTCGAATCCTTGGAAGATACCAAATCTAAATACTAAGTTTGGTATGTAACGGTCTTTTCATTTTTGAGCTAAGCTGTCCACAGACACACACACACACACACACACACACACACACACACACACACACACACACACACACACACACACGGAGCTTTTTCCAAAAATGCTTTTTTTGGATTCAGGGGGATACAAAACATGCATTTCCGGTGAAATCTCAGTATCGAATTTTTGGATGGAATACAATACCTTCTCTATACACTATGTACATAGTACGTGTCGAGAAAGTGATATGTATATGTCATAAATTGTGTGTTTTAATGAAATCTACATTTTTTGTGTAGTAAGTCTTTGTATATCTCTTATGGTTTGCGAGTTACACAAAAGTCCTGCAGAGGGTATTCCCAGAAAATCCAAGATACCTATACATTGTAATAAACATATCTTAAACATACGGTATTTTAATCAAAATCGTTAAACCTATTTTTGAAAAAAAAAAAAAATTTGACAAACACTATGTAAAGGGTAGTTTGGGGTGGAGGATATTCTTGAAAATCTCCTGGTTGCATCCTTGGAAGATACGCAACTTAAATACCAAGTTTGGTGTTTAACCGACTTTTCATTTTTGAGCTATGCTGCCCACAGACACACACAGACCTTTTTCCAAATTTTTTTATTCGGGGGGTCTCAAAACATGTATTTCCGGTGAAATCTCGGTATCGGATGCAATACAATACCTTCTCTATAGACTATGTACATAGTAGGTGTAGAGAAAGTAAAAATGTTGGAATTATTATGAAACACAAGATTCATTCAACTTCTTACTTTTGAGTTACGCTAATCTCGCTATCTCTCTGTCTGTCTCTCTCTCTCTCTCTCTCTCTCTCTCTCTCTCTATGTCTACCCCTCTCTGAATAGCATGCGCACACTGGCACATCTTTATAATGCTTTTTAGGGTTCCGTGGACCTCAAAAAGCGTAAGCGATAGTCTCCTTATTTTAAATCAAGTTACACGAAGTAGTCAGTCTTCTGAAATAGTGGAAGCACGAAAAAAAGATTGCACATGGCTGCACCGACGGGTATCATGAAGTTCTGACACACGTAATCAATCTGCGCACCAGCAACCAGTTTCCTATCTCTGATATTTTTACCATCCCAAAAACTGACGAAAGAATAACTCAGTTACATGTCCGGAGCCAGGCCAAACCAAACTCATCATTTACATTCGCAGCGACTTTAAACCCTTCTGGTAGCAACTCGTCCAGTCTTGGAACTTAGTTCATAGTGCGGCAATTTACTTAAAAATAATCACATTTAGAAGATTCTCAATTATCATGAGTGTCAACTACATACAGTATAACCAAATATAAGCACAACACTATTCATTCTCACATGACTTTCTCTACTCATTCCTCAAAAGTGTATTGTTATAAGGCTTATTATTTTATCTACTTCACACTAATTTATATAAACATTTGCGGGAGTGCTTATTGCATATTTCCTGTAAATAGAAGAGGAGTAGTGTAAGCGATAGGGAAATTCTTTAATAATCGGGCGCTATGTGATGAGTTTGATATTCCGTTCTCTTTGCATGACCACGAGAAGACAAATACTTTGACTTCTAAAAGTATACGATAATTCAAACCAATAATGAAAAATATCTTTGAAAGATGAGGCGATATATCAGACCGACCAAAAAGAAATAGCAATAATTAATGTAAAATCAAAAGTCAAATTAATATAAATCGGTAATATTTGGAATAGAAACAATGTAAATGTACCATGAACATATATTTTAAGTTTGAGCTATATCGATGAATAAATAGCGACATAATTTAATATCTGTTTCTCGGTAAAGCTATATAGATAGGAAAAATATAATTTTCTCGGAGGGTGTAGCTCTCGGACATCTGGTATAGCGAAAATAAGGCGTCTTCTCACCCTCCAAGTGTAACTCTCGGACATCTGGTATAGCGACAGTAAGGCGCCTTCTCATCCTCCAAGTGTAGCTCTCGGACATCTGGTATAGCGACAGTAGGGCGCCTTCTCACCCTCCAAGTGTAACTCTCGGACATCTGGTATAGCGACAGTAAGGCGCCTTCTCACCCTCCAAGTGTAACTCTCGCACATCTGGTATAGCGACAGTAAGGCGCATTCTCACCCTCCAAGTGTAACTCTCGGACATCTGGTATAGCGACAGTAAGGCGCCTTCTCATCCTCCAAGTGTAGCTCTCGGACATCTGGTATAGCGACAGTAAGGCCCCTTCTCATCCTCCAAGTGTAGCTCTCGGACATCTGGTATAGCGACAGTAAGGCCCCTTCTCACCCTCCAAGTGTAGCTCTCGGACATCTGGTATAGCGACAGTAAGGCCCCTTCTCACCCTCCAAGTGTAACTCTCGGACATCTGGTATAGCGACAGTAAGGCGCCTTCTCACCCTCCAAGTGTAACTCTCGCACATCTGGTATAGCGACAGTAAGGCGCATTCTCACCCTCCAAGTGTAACTCTCGGACATCTGGTATAGCGACAGTAAGGCGCCTTCTCATCCTCCAAGTGTAGCTCTCGGACATCTGGTATAGCGACAGTAAGGCCCCTTCTCACCCTCCAAGTGTAGCTCTCGGACATCTGGTATAGCGACAGTAAGGCCCCTTCTCACCCTCCAAGCGTAGCTCTCGCACATCAGGTATAGCGACAGTAAGGCCCCTATTCACCCTCCAAGCGTAGCTCTCGGACATCTAGCGACAGTAAGGCGCCTTATGACCTTCCAAGTGTAGGTTTCGCACATCTGGTATAGCGACAGTAAGGCCCCTTCTCACCCTCCAAGCGTAGCTCTCGTACATCTGGTATAGCGACAGTAAGGCGCCTTCTCACCCTCCAAGTGTAGCTCTCGGACATCTGGTATAGCGACTGTAAGGCGCCTTCTCACCCTCCAAGCGTAGCTGTCGCACATCTGGTATAGCGACTGTAAGGCCCCTTCTCACCCTCCAAGCGTAGCTCTCGGACATCTAGCGACAGTAAGGCGCCTTATGACCTTCCAAGTGTAGCTTTCGCACATCTGGTATAGCGACAGTAAGGCGCCTTCTCACCCTCCAAGTGTAACTCTCGGACATCTGGTATAGCGACAGTAAGGCGCCTTCTCACCCTCCAAGTGTAACTCTCGCACATCTGGTATAGCGACAGTAAGGCGCATTCTCACCCTCCAAGTGTAACTCTCGGACATCTGGTATAGCGACAGTAAGGCGCATTCTCATCCTCCAAGTGTAGCTCTCGGACATCTGGTATAGCGACAGTAGGGCGCCTTCTCACCCTCCAAGTGTAACTCTCGGACATCTGGTATAGCGACAGTAAGGCGCCTTCTCACCCTCCAAGTGTAACTCTCGCACATCTGGTATAGCGACAGTAAGGCGCATTCTCACCCTCCAAGTGTAACTCTCGGACATCTGGTATAGCGACAGTAAGGCGCCTTCTCATCCTCCAAGTGTAGCTCTCGGACATCTGGTATAGCGACAGTAAGGCCCCTTCTCATCCTCCAAGTGTAGCTCTCGGACATCTGGTATAGCGACAGTAAGGCCCCTTCTCACCCTCCAAGTGTAGCTCTCGGACATCTGGTATAGCGACAGTAAGGCCCCTTCTCACCCTCCAAGTGTAACTCTCGGACATCTGGTATAGCGACAGTAAGGCGCCTTCTCACCCTCCAAGTGTAACTCTCGCACATCTGGTATAGCGACAGTAAGGCGCATTCTCACCCTCCAAGTGTAACTCTCGGACATCTGGTATAGCGACAGTAAGGCGCCTTCTCATCCTCCAAGTGTAGCTCTCGGACATCTGGTATAGCGACAGTAAGGCCCCTTCTCACCCTCCAAGTGTAGCTCTCGGACATCTGGTATAGCGACAGTAAGGCCCCTTCTCACCCTCCAAGCGTAGCTCTCGCACATCAGGTATAGCGACAGTAAGGCCCCTATTCACCCTCCAAGCGTAGCTCTCGGACATCTAGCGACAGTAAGGCGCCTTATGACCTTCCAAGTGTAGGTTTCGCACATCTGGTATAGCGACAGTAAGGCCCCTTCTCACCCTCCAAGCGTAGCTCTCGTACATCTGGTATAGCGACAGTAAGGCGCCTTCTCACCCTCCAAGTGTAGCTCTCGGACATCTGGTATAGCGACTGTAAGGCGCCTTCTCACCCTCCAAGCGTAGCTGTCGCACATCTGGTATAGCGACTGTAAGGCCCCTTCTCACCCTCCAAGCGTAGCTCTCGGACATCTAGCGACAGTAAGGCGCCTTATGACCTTCCAAGTGTAGCTTTCGCACATCTGGTATAGCGACAGTAAGGCGCCTTCTCACCCTCCAAGTGTAACTCTCGGACATCTGGTATAGCGACAGTAAGGCGCCTTCTCACCCTCCAAGTGTAACTCTCGCACATCTGGTATAGCGACAGTAAGGCGCATTCTCACCCTCCAAGTGTAACTCTCGGACATCTGGTATAGCGACAGTAAGGCGCATTCTCATCCTCCAAGTGTAGCTCTCGGACATCTGGTATAGCGACTGTAAGGCCCCTTCTCACCCTCCAAGCGTAGCTGTCGCACATCTGGTATAGCGACTGTAAGGCCCCTTCTCACCCTCCAAGCGTAGCTCTCGCACATCTGGTATAGCGACTGTAAGGCCCCTTCTCACCCTCCAAGCATAGCTCTCGCACATCTGGTATAGCGACTGTAAGGCCCCTTCTCACCCTCCAAGCGTAGCTCTCGGACATCTAGCGACAGTAAGGCGCCTTATGACCTTCCAAGTGTAGCTTTCGCACATCTGGTATAGCGACAGTAAGGCCCCTTCTCACCCTCCAAGTGTAGCTCTCGGACATCTGGTATAGCGACAGTAAGGCGCCTTCTCACCCTCCAAGCGTAGCGTCTGTTGGAGAAGGTTTCATGATGCTCCTTTGGGGCCAATGAGAAAATTATATTTAAATTTAAACAAAATTTCCGCCAATCGTCGCCCAGCATCAGTTTTTCTAACTGGCGAGATTAGCGTGGGTTGCTGCACATATAAATAGAATTTTCGTCCAAGTTCGGGACAGTTTTAAACAGAACAGACACACAGACTCGGGCAGTCACAAACCAAAAGGCAGTCAAACAAAGACAGACAAGACAAAAACACGAGGTTAGGACGTCGTAATATGCCCTGACCGGCGTCGCTACTCTATTACAGTAAAGTCAGGCGCGAATAAATGTAACCATAAATAAGTCAAAGATTATAGAAGTGCAAGATTCGTGTCAAGTAACGGCAAAAGGAAACAGATTTTAAATTACTCATCGCTACGAAACAGGCAATTTTAGTATTACTCAATTTCACCTACAACATCCAAGTTCCCGTACACACACACACACACACACACACACACACACACACACACACACACACATAGGTGTGAATGAACTACACCGAAATAATTTGGGAGATTTTATACGTGACTTACATAAGTAATTTGAGATCAGCGATGCATGGTCCCCGGATAAGCGTAACGCAGTTACATAGCGTTAAACGTGTGGGTATCAGGTGCTGATAAATCGGTGTTAAAGCAAAGAAGGTTGGAAAAATGACTTAGAATATCTTTAAAACTGCTGCCTGAGTATAGAAATATCTATTTTTAGTCGCCCTCCGTGGTGTAATGGTTACCGTACTAACTTAATGATTAACGCGGGAAGCTGCTATCCTAAAGGTCATGATTTCGATTCCTGTCGTAGTTTTTTTCCTGTTTTTTATTATAATGTTTTTCATTCCAGACGAAGTGCCACGATACGTGAACGAGACCCGAACTCGGAAACTATCTTTCACTTGAAAGCCAGTATCATAACCACTACGCTAGAGAGGTACGCTGTAGTATGTCCCTTCGTTTTTACTTTCTCCATACGCACTATGTACATAGTGTATAGAGAAAGTATTGCACTCCACCAAAAATTCGATACCGAGATTTCACCGGAAATATATGTTTTAGGGTCCCCAATATCCAAAAAAAGCATTTTCACAAAAAGGTCCGTGTGTGTGTGTGTGTGTGTGTGTGTGTGTGTGTGTGTGTGTGTGTGTGTGTCCGTGTGTCTGTGAACACGATAACTCAAAAACGAAAAGACGGTAAAATACCAAACTTGGTATTTAAGTTTAGTATCTCCCAGGGATGCGACACGAAGATTTTGAGAAAAATCCCGCCACCCCCAACTACCCTTTACATGGAACTTTTTTCGAAAATTTTGATTTTCTCAAAAATGGCTCTAACGATTTTGATTAAAATTTCGTATATTAAATATATTTACCTGACAAATGAAATGTATATCTTGAATTTTCTGGGAATAGCCTCTGAAGAGTAGTTTATTCTGGATGAATTTTACTAACTTTTGAATAACTGCTAAACCGTAAGAGATGGACAAAAACTTACTACACAAAAAATGTAGAGCACAGTAAAACACACAATCTATGATATACATTTTTTTCGTGGAGTTCGTCGTTTTTGTGACATTCCTTATTTTTGGTTTCTGCTATGAAAAACGTATACTTTTCTCATACTGGAACTTGTCAACTCCTATCCATATAAACAAAGGAACTTCATTGACATAGCAACCAGCTTTTGACTATCACTTTAACCTACGGTTGTCCCTTATTTCGCTTCTACTTACAAGGATGCGAGTAATAAGACTATTTCTGCTATTTTTTTCTGATTAGCATAAAGTAAATAAAAGTATAAGCTTTTTAAGAATTATTTGTTGCAGGGATATGGAGAAAGTCATCAGATTTTTCGTGTTATGCTCTCGAATGGTTGATAAATTAGCGTACTGGCACTTCAGAAACTTATAGCCGTTACTTCAACATTTCAATACTATCAACTATACCGAAATATTTTCACAGAATATGTTGATTACTTAAATATGTAATTTGAGAAAGGAGACTTATGGCCTGTTTATTGAAAATTAATATTAATCGATTAATATTAATCGCCTCAAAGGTTTACTTCTATAGATATTTTTATACAACATAAACTGTGACATTGAATAAGATCTATTTTGTTGATGTTTTGGTCGTAAGATTTTATCTATCTTTCTCTGTCTTCCTCTTGTTTCTTACGATTTAAAAACTATAAAAACATTTTTCTAAATGAAGTGAACCACAGTTTGTTCGAAAAAATTCAAAATATGCATTTCATTAGTCAGAAACATGTTTTAATCGTACGATATTTTAATCGAACTAGTTAATACCAGTTTTGAGATAGTTAAAAATAACGATTTTGTTCAGTTAAAGGTTAATTTGGGCTGGGGAATATTCTTTAAATTCTTTGTTCTGCACCCTTATAAAATTCTGAGCTTAGATGTCAAGATTGATAAATTTAACCTAGATTTATTAATTGGCACAATTAAAAAAATTTTGGGTGGGAGATCGCATCGAGTCGCCCCACTGTCCGGTTGCCCTGGAACTGAATATAGAGGTGGCCCTTGAAGCGCATGCACCCGAAGAGGGGTAGGGGGGCGAAGGGAGATTAATAAGTACATTTATGTGGAAACCGGCAGAAACGGAAGTATTTGTTGATAAGTTTGAAAGAAGTTTAAGGGTCAGGAATGTAGAAACAGCGGAGGAATTAACAGATAAAATGGCAACGGCTTCGGCGACAATGAAAGTCGGAATGTATGGTAAGAAAAATAAATTCAATGGTTGGAATAACCAGTAATGCAGAGTCGCAAAGAAACAAGCAGAGGAGGCTCTGGCAACATTCAAAAGGGAGCGAAGGGAGAACTTTAAAAAAAAAAAAAAAAAAACAAACAGACAAACAAACAGACAAACAAACAAAAAACGAAGGTAGTATAAACAGCTCATACGGGAAAAGCAAACTAAGTGGCAAGACGAAATGACTCAGAAAATTAGTAATGTTTTAACACGAGGGGATAACGCAGAGATATGGCAAGTTGAATGAATGAATAAGTGTATTTATTGACATAATAATATTATACATAGAATTTCAACAATCGCACGGGTCCACAGACCGTACGTGCTTTTGTAATACACATAAAAACAATATCAAAACAACAACAAAGAATCAAAAGAGTAGACACGAAATTAAGACAAAGCTAATATACAATCAAAGGCAATATTAAAATAACAACAAAGAATTAAAAGAGCAAACCCAAAAATAAAATTACACAGATATTCAAATATAGCAATTTAAATTTACAGCACAGAGTACACCTTCATAAATGCACCCTCTTATAATAGATAATTACACTTGAAATATATACACATAATATATACACAATATATAGAACCATAACACAATAGTGACCTAAGTATAACATAAAATATATATATATATAGCATATATTCAAATATAGCAATTTAAATTTACAGCACAGAGTACATCTTCATAAATGTACCCTCTTATAATATATATTTACATTAAAAGAAATATATACACATAATATATACACAATGTATAGAACCATAACACAACAGTGACCTAAGTATAACATAATAATAATAATAATAATAATAATAATAATAATATATATATATGTGTGTGTGTATATATTTCTTTTAAGTGTAAATATATATTATAAGAGGGTGCATTTATGAAGATGTACTCTGTGCTGTAAATTTAAATTGCTATATTTGAATATCTGTGTAATCTTAAGTATAAATTTACCTGGCCCGTCCACGTCTTCCGCGCCTGCCAGTAGCGTCCAACATGCTTCTAGCTCTACATTCGGGGTGGTAAAGAATCGCGGTAAATATTTTTTCCGCCATTCCTCCGTACCCCTAAATCTTGCCAAGATGTGGATCCACGACTCTTTCTCCTCGCAAATGGGACAGATTCTCGTACCATTCTCGTCAGCAATTTTTGTGCTCCTCCATGCTCCTAGTCTAATTCACGCGAGCCCCTCTCTAATGAGTTTGGTACCTGTTTTGATGTATTGCTCCATATCCAACTCCGATTTTAGCCCAGACTGTACTTCTAATGAAACCTTCTCTGTGCATTGCGCAATTATTTTCTGTCTGTCAGTATCACAGAGGCGGTTCTTAATTTTTCTCCAAATACTCCGCCTGTTTGCCTGCCCCACCATCCAAATGTATCCTATCGCAATGGTTTCCAACCCTTTCTTTAATTTTGATTCTCATTCAATATTTGACTGCTCTGATTTTGCACTCTATCGTTTCACTATGTGCCCCGAATTCCCTCATTATTCCGCAGTTTGCCGTACCCCTCCCTACACCCAGGTATGGCAAGTTGTAAAACATTTAAGAAGCAACCTTAGTCGCCCAACGAAATTTCGCCCAGAAAATGGGGAATATTTGAGGAAGGTATGTTTATCACAAGGGAAACACATATATTGGGGAATCTGCAAATCTCAATACTGGATGAGGACATTTCTGCACGAGAAATAGCACAGGCGCTGAAGAGCCTAAAGGGAGGCAAAGCTACAGGGTTGGAAGGGTTGCCCCCAGAAGTTTTTAAAGCCGTAGCCAAAGTTAATGAGTTTGGTAGACTCAGATATGTATGCTCCAGGTATGTAACAGTTTGTATCTTGAGGGCAATTACCCTATCTGTTGGGGAATTATATCCCATTTATAAAGGGAAGGAAGCTATTGGGAATCCGAATAACTATAGGAGGTTAATCTGTTGTCAATTATGGAGAAAATTTATTACAGAGTGTTATGTAACCGGATAAAGCACTAGGAATACAAATTTGGCAAACTTTCAAAATTTCAAATGGGTTTCAGAAGACACAGTACCATAGACGCCGCTTTTATATTAGACGCTTTAATGGCAAAGCAAATGTTAATTAAGCGAGAAAAGCTTCATTGTGCATTTGTGGACTTTAAGAATCAATCAATCGAAATACATTATGACACGAACTACGCAGAAAGGGATTATCAAGTAAAATGATCAGACCGTTGCAGACAATCTATCAACATGTCGACTTCTATGTAAAGTATGACAGAAACACAGTGTCGAAGAGCTGCCTAAGCTATAGGGGAGTGAAGCAGGACTGTATTTTATCTCCCTTGCTATTTAATCTCTTTGTGGATGATATTACTGATACAATGATAGCAGGAATATCGAAGCACCAATAGTGGCGCATTTGCAGATCCCAGCACTTTTATACGCGGATGATTTAGAATTGTGCTCTACGAAAGTTAACGGATTACAATGGGAACTGGACAAACTTAAGAATTATTGCGATGAATGACTGCTTACAGTTAATGTAGATAAGACAAGACAATGCCTTTCAAAAATAATTCCGTTTAAAGGAAAAATGAAACGTGGAAATATGCAGGAAAAATACTGGAAAATGTTAAACCTTTTGTGTACTTAAGACTCACGTTTACAATGAACGGAAAATGGACAAAACACATTGACATCACGAAACACAAGGCAAGGGTGGAAGCAGCGAAAGATATCCGGATTCACTGCAGAGTTCTGAATATATCTATGACCTTAATGGAAACTGTACAGGGAGCGACAGTTAGATCCACGATGACATATGGAGGAGAAATATGGGGGTGGGAACAAACAGGGAATCTGGACCAAGTGAGGAACCAATTTTGAAAGGAATTATGGGTGTAGGGAGGGGTACGGCCAACTGCGGAATAATGAGGGAATTCGGGACGCATAGTGAAACGATAGACTGAAAAATCAGAGCATTAAATATTAGACGAGAGTCGTTCACGAAACCAATCTCTAATTAGGGCAGTCTGCTACCATGAGCAGTTGCGAATAGAAGGTAATGCGACCTGGGCATTAAAATTAAAGAAAGGGTTGGAAACCATTGGGATGGGATACATTTGGATGGTGGGACAGGCAAATAGACGAGTATATTTGGAGAAGAATTAAGAACCGTCTATGTGATATTGATAGACAGCAAATAATTGCGTAATACACGCAGAAGGTTTCATTGGAAGTACATCTGGGCTAAAATCGGGGTGGGGTATGGAGCAATAAAGGTATGAAACTCATTAGACAGGGGCTCACATTGATTAGACAAGGAGCATGGCGGATGATAAATGTTACTGACGAGAATGGTATGAGAATCTGCCCCATTTGCGAGGATGAAGAGTCGTGGGCCCATATATTGGCAAGGGTACGGAGGAATGGAGGCAAAATATTTACCGCGATCCTTGACCATCGAGAATGTAGAGTTAGAAGTATGTTGGACACTACTGGCAGGCACGGAAGACGCGGACGGGCTAGATACATTTATACTTAAGGTAAGACAGCTGGGATCTGAGAAGGCTGACAATAGTGAAGAGGGGAGCGATAAGAATAGCTAAACAAAAGTGATTATATTGTTTTACATACATATGTAGATTTTGTCATACTTATGTCATTGTTGTGTTGTGGTGTTAGTATTGTGTGTATATTTCTCTTAAGTGTAATTGTCGATTATAATAGAGTATATTAATGCATCTGACTAAGGTGTACTCTGTGTTGTAAATTTAAATTGCTATATTTGAATATCTTTGTCCTTTTATTTTCGTGTTTATTCTTTTAATTCTTTGTTGTTGTTTTTAATGTTGCTTACTACTTGATGTATTGCAAAAGCACGTAAGGTCTATGGACCCGTGCGATTGATGAAGCTCAATGTATGATACTGTTATTGCAATGAACACACTTATTTATTCATTCTTGGTTATGCTGTTCACAAACATACACTCTTGGAGTTTTTTTTTTCAAAAAATTGGAGATATTATTCAAGGTGTATTAAAACGTGCATTTCTAGTAAAATACAATATCGATTTTTTTGGTAGAAGACAATATTTCCTCTACTTAACGAATAAGTAGCAGCGGGAAAAGTGTGTGTATATACATGTATTTATTCTTTTTGAATTCCTTCCTGTAGAACGGTTTATGACTCAGACACACAAGGGGACTCAAACAGAAGTCTGTAGTAATCGAACACCCCCAAATTGGAGCAGGGAGCCCTTGACCTTGTGTGTCTGTATTTTAGAAATTGAAAAAGCAGAAAATGCAACAATGTCAGAGACAGAATTGGTGGAGCAGCACCACGCAGTGCGAATATTCTTACGTCTCGTTGTTCAATTCCTGATTTCAAACACAACAGAGTTACGGCATCATAAATTACCAAGCAGAGGATTGTCGCTTGAAGCTGTCCTTTGCAAAAATGAAAAACAGACTATATACGAAACATAGCGGAGTAATTTTTATGCACGTTTATGCAATATACAGAAGTTATTAAACATATCTCCATTGCCTGAATGTAGCAGTGACTGTTAAATACAAAGGACCCGTATATTATTTCTTTCGTTATGTGTGCTGCTTGTGTATTTTAACCCTTCATACGTCCTGCCCCTCTGTAAATGTTCTTACTTCTTTCATTGCAGGAAATTAAACTACTTGCAGGGCTGTGCGACGTCATGAAGCATTCCAAGAATGCATAAACTATCTGGATTATTAAAAATGTTGGAAACGTTTCTGCTACGTCTGTGCGGTGAAGTGGTTTTATGTAGACTGAAATAAATTAAATGAAAAGAAAACACTCACCAAGGAATCAGGATTGGTGCCTAGAACTGAGAAAAATGTATGATCTCGTACATTCATTTTCATTAAGAGAAAGTATTTAATTTTTATAAAATATAGTTTAGTAAACCAGTAAATCAGTGGTAAAACTATCTGACATGTTACATTTACGCAGTTTTCTCTTACCATTCTTCAATATATTATTCTTAGTAGGCTGAAGCGACAGTCATATCTTTTAAGAGTTGGTTACCATGTTATGCATTTGAAATTATGTTCTCTTTGAATGACCAGGAGAAAGAAAATCAAATACACACACAAATGCATAAGTAAATAAAACTATTAACTGTTTCCCATTTAGGATAATGATAAGCTTTATATTTTTTTTTCTTTTCTCAAGACTCAAACCTAAAACAAGATATATTTCGAAAATGCTTAAATCCACCCATCCAAGAGATATATTTTTGTTTTAACAAATGTACATATTTTGTGTAGTATCTAGGACATTGCCCAATTTAAAAAAAAAATCTGATGTGTACCATTCACATGACTTTCTCCATATCCCTGTAACAAATTATTCTTAAAAAGCTTATACTTTTATTTACTTTATGCTAATCAGAAAAAAATAGCAGAAATAGTCTAATTACTCGCTTCCTTGTAAGTAGAAGCGAAATAAGGGACAACTATAGGTTAAAGTGATAGTCAAAAGCTGGTTGCTATGTGAATGAAGTTCCTTTGTCTATATGGATAGGAGTTGACAAGTTCCTGTATGAGAAAAGTATACGTTTTTCATAGCAGAAACCAAAGATAAGGAATGTCACAAAAACGACGAACTCCACGAAAAAAATGTATATATCATAAATTGTGTGTTTTACTGTGCTCTACATTTTTTGTGGAGTACGTTTTTGTCCATTTCTTACGGTTTAGCAGTCATTCAAAATTTAGTAAAATTCATTCAGAATAAACTACTCTTCAGAGGCTATTCCCAGAAAATTCAAGATATATATTTTATTTGTCAGGTAAATATGTTTAATATACGAAATTTTAATCAAAATCGTTAGAGCCATTTTTGAGAAAATCAAAATTTTCGAAAAAAGTTCCATGTAAAGGGTAGTTGGGGGTGGGGGGATTTTTCTCAAAATTTTCGTGTCGCATCCCTGGAAGATACTAAACTTAAATACCAAGCTTGGTATTTTACCGGCTTTTCGTTTTTGAGTTATCGTGTTCACAGACACACGGACACACACACACACACATACACACACACACGCGCGCGCGGACCTTTTTGTGAAAATGCTTTTTTTGGATATTGGGGACCCTAAAACATATATTTCCGGTGAAATCTTGGTATAGAATTTTTTGGTGGAGTGCAATACTTTCTCTATACACTACGTACATAGTGCGTATGGCGAAAGTAAAAAACTAACACACATACGAAATATTTGTGAAAATGCGGCTTTGGAATTCAGGGGGCCTTGTTTAGTGTCTTCCAGGGATGCAACAAGACGATTTTGAGAAAAATCTCCCATCCCAAGCTACCGTTTAGATAATTTTGTTTTCTTTCAAAGACACTTTTATATATTTCGATTAAAATATCATATTTATTTTTTTGACAAATATAATGCATATTTTGAATTTTCTTCGAACAGCTGCGGATGAATCTTTTGAATTTTACATATTTGGTTAACCGTAAGAGTTACACAAAAGTTTAATGCACAAAAAATGTAACACACACAATTTTATATCATATATATATATATATATATATATATATATATATATATATATATATATGTGTGTGTGTGTGTTTTTCGTGGAGTTGACCATTTCCTAGATATTCCTTGAAATTGGGTTCAGTTCCTGGAGTGTAAGAAATTATTTTCAATCTCTTAGCAACATTTGACTATGACTTTAACCGAGTGTACTCTCTTATTTCCTTTCTACTGAAAGGAAGGAAGTAATGTGACCGTACCAGTTAATGTTTGCCTCGATTAGCATGAAACAATAGAAGAATAAGCGTTTTAACCGTAATTTGTTACAGAGATGTATGTAAAGAAAGCCATGTGAATGGAACACACTAGAATTTTCTTACTAGTTCTTAAAATATGATTTTGCAGAGAAGTTTGCAAATTCATACACAATGTGTATCCACGAAAGTAAATGTCATAAGAAACTTTTCCTCTTCATATTTAGTATCAGGAAACTAAATGTTCCCTGACATCATGGAATAGGAATCTTCTTATTGCGGCGCTGTCACAAGAATAGAAGGTAAGGCAGTTTACTGTGAGGGAAGGATTAGCTATGTAAGCAGGGTGTGCACATGTTATACTCAGCAAGCCAAAGCTTGCTCTTCCCTTTCCTTCTCATTCTTTACCGACCCCTAAACGGTGTTACTTTTCACGAATGTGACATGTCGAACATAATTGTATGGCTGTCTGCCCTAATATGTTCGCCTATTCATTAAGGTATTGCTGTTCTTTACTACTTTCTATACACGTACTATGCACACAGTGTAGATAAAAGGTATTATATTGTACCAAACAATTCGATACCGAGATTCCACCGATATATGTTTTGAGACCCCCTGAATAAAAAAAAAACATTTTTAGAAAAATGTCCGGGCGGCATAGCTCATAAAGAAAAAGACCATTAAAAACCAAACTTGGTATTTAAGTTTGGTATCTCCCAAGGATGCGACACAAAGATTTTCAAGAAAATACCCCACCCCACACTACCCTTTACATGAAAAAAGAATTAGAAACTTTTGATTTTCTCAAAAACGCTCTAATTTTTTATATTTAAGATATTTACATGACAAATAAAATGTACATCTTCAATTTTCTGGGAATAGCCTCCAAAGACATTTTATTCTGGATGGATTTTGCGGAATTTTGTATGACCGGCAAATCTTAAAGAGACAAAAACTTGTTACACAAAAGATGTAGATCTCGATAAAACATCCAATTTTTCATATACTTTTTTTTTTTTTTTTCTTCTTTTTTTGTGGAGTTCGCGTGAAGTTCGAGATTTCTTGATATTGTTTTCAGTTTTAAAATACTTTTCTCATAGATAAACTTATCAATTCCTGGCCACAAAAAAAAAAAAAAAAAAAAAAAACGGATTTCAATCCCATAGCAACCACATTTTAAAACATTTGACTATCGGTTTAGCCTCGTGTATTTCCTTATTTCCCTCCTACTTATAAAGGTCCTAAGTAAGACCGTTTCTACTAATGTTTTTGTATGCAATAGATGGAAGAATAAGCTTATTAACAATAATTTCTTACAGACGTTTAGAGAAATTCATGTAAATGGAATACATCGGATTTTTTTGAGGGGGGTCTTATTGAGGCACAACCTAATTTTAAAATTTGAGTTAAAGTTAATAGGAAATACAGAAGTGTTAAACAATTGATATTTTACAGGCTGGAACGTAAAATACGTATAGGAGCCTCTTTACTCTAGGCTTTAATATGTAGCGTATACATTACTAACCATTAATCAATAATCATGTTTTTCTGTAATACTACCATGCACACAATCAAGGAGTCCATTTCCTTTTTTATTTCCTCTTAGTACGTGATACATTTGTGGAGAAGGAATTACATTTCACCCAGAAATTCGGTACCGAGATTTTACTGAAAATGCATGTTTTAGGGCCCCCTAAATAAAAAAAATTATAAAAAGTTCAGTGTTTGTGTATATCGTGTATCTGTGAGCAACACAACACAAAAAGAAAAGTCTGTTTATTACTAAACTTGAAGTTTAAATTCAGAATGACATGATTAGAATATTTCAAGAAACCCTCCCCTTTACCCTTTACACGCAAAAATTTTGAAACTTTTTATTTTCTCTAAACTGCTTCTAACGATTTTTTTATTAAAATACCATATTAATATATTTAAAATACAAATGAAATGTATATATTGAATTCCTTGGGAATAGCCTCTAATTGATTTTTGCATAACTGTCAAAGCGTAACCGATAAATAAAAGCTGACAACACAAAATATATAATTTTCATTAAAACACACAATTTCTGTTATATTCATATTTTATTTTGCAGAGTTAACGATTTCTAAATATTCGTTGTTATTGATTACAATTCTAAAATACTTATACTTTCTCAAACAAGAAGTTGTCATTCGTTTTTCTTATGTTTTACTCCTATCTATCTACTCCTAAGTTAAACGGATAGCGAAAGCTTTTAAACTACGATTTCCCTTTTACTTATAAGAAACTAAGTAATTATACTTTTTCTGTTCATGTTTTTGTCGATTAGTAAATGGAAGAATAATCTTTTGCATGAATAGTTATATAGAAAGATAGAGAAAGTCTTATGACTTAACACTTTCCGGTCTAACTATGGGCTATGCTCGCAGTGAAGTATAAAAATACCACAGAAAAAATAAAAAAAAAAAAATAAATAAAAAAATACGACCGCCTATTGCTGCCCAATCTTCATCTTGTTCCTCCACTTCTTTCTTTTGAATCTGTTTTAATCAAAACTGTGGCGCCAGGGATGTTATATATATTTATATATAGATATATATAGATATATATATATATATAAATGTAAGTTGTGAACATTTTTTACTTTATTGTTATATAATAACCCACATGTTATTCTGTGAATAGTAGCATCAATTTTTAGATCAATCATATCTATCAACTCTCACGGACTGCTTACACTAATTCCGAGTGATACATCAAGTAAGGGAAAACTGCAAATCAATTGTTCCGAGTCCCAGAATGTGCTAAATGCGTTAGATGTTTTCAGGATACATTTTTCACACGATAAATTCACACTTTGTTATGCCAGAATGTGTTAAATACGATAGATTTTTTCAGGATAAATGCTTCTTAGATAAATTCACACTTAGTTATGCCAGAATGTGTTAGATTTTTTCAGGATAAATGTTTCATACGGTAAATTCACCCTTAGTAGTGAAACTCGTAGGGTTTTACGTTTTTAAGTGAGAACAGTTTTAAATGTAATCACCGGAGACTACTATTGGGTAAACTGTCGATACTGAGAATGGAAAACAAACTTCCTGCTTGGGCGGGGAATGTAATATACCACAAAGAACATCCACGACCACAGCTCTCTTGTACTGTTGCTACTCCCAAGACGGTCATCTTTTTCTTCCTAGCCCAACTATCCAGTAAAATAGCATGCCCTATAAATGCTGGAAGCAAGCCAATTTAAAAGAAGCGGTTCCAATTACTGAAAACCACTTCTAGCCGAGTTCCTGCACCAGGGGAGGATGGTGGATAATATGTTTGTGTGCTCACTTGAGCAGAAATCGCTAGATATTAGAGTATGTTGCGATATCACTTTCTAGGGGGCGTTGAATCAATTTATATTCCAGGATTTACTCATATATTCTCTCCTTGGAAGTTCTAATACTGAAAAATATTATGTGTTTCATTCACATGAAATTTTTATCCTTTTTGCAAACGAACTATGCTTACAAAGGATTATTCTTCAATCTAATTCATGCTAACTGAAATGCTCTTATTAGTTAGTTCCTTATAAGCAGCAAAGAAGGAAGGGAATATACTAGGCTAAAGCGATTGTCAAATCTTTTCAAAACTAATCGATTGACTTTGAAAGTAGGTTCTCTTTGGATGGTGGGCAATGAAATAAATGACAAACAGATTACGATTTTCTGTTTGAGAAAACTTTTAAATATTTTAAAATTAAAACCAATAACAAGGAATATCTTAAAAGTTGATAGCTCTACAATAATGTATATGATATAAATTCTGTATTTCAGCGAGATTTACCTTTCGCTTTTCTCTACGGTTTACCAGTTATGTAAAAGTTATTTGAAATTAAGAGGTCTTCTAAGGTTGTCTCCGTAAAATTCAAGTTGTATTTTATTTTTCATGTATGGCATTTTATTTAAAATCGTTAGATTTTTAGATTTTTGAAAAAATCAAAATGTTCGAAATTTTTTCCGTGTAAAGCGGAATGTTCTTGAAAATCTTCGTGAACGAATCTTATAATATTGGTATTTAATCGACTTTTCTATTTTGAGTTATCGTTTTGACAGATAGATACACGGAACCTTTTCCTAAAAATTCTTTTTCTGGATACAGGGACCAAAAATGTGTATTTCCAATAAAATCTGGGTATACGTTTTTTCTCTACCTATGAATTATAGAAAGTAGAAACAAGAACTATTTTACTGCTTAGAGATCTCTATCATAATATGAGTTAAAGGTTGACAACACTATTTAGGATTTTATTTTTATTTATTTATTTACTTTTTGTAGCTTAACGTCCTTTAACCTGGTTGGTCATATCGGACGATGAATGAAATTGGTGAAATTATGCTCAAATGATCTCGGGGTCCATGGAGGTTAAAGTTACTTTAAATTTGCCTTCTTAGGATACTGAAAAACAGCGAAAAAAGACCATATCCCCGAGAGATTTAAAGCTCGTGACTCTTAAATGTGAGACAGACACGCTACACCGTACTACCGACGTGGACCAATTAAGGATATTACTGGAAGGGTTGTGCACCCCGGCCTGTCCTTAGAAACCTGGAATTCGACGGTAGAATATCATCTTCATTACGTTTATGATTAGGAATACCTTTTTTAAAATGTATTTCAATATTATGGAGTATACAAATAATCACTGTACATTAATATAATTAAGACAATAAACTGCAATCTTAAATTGCTCGTGGTTGATGTTCTTCTCGTGTGTTTTATTTAGTAAATATTAGTTATGAGCATTTAGGGGCCGGAGATTATAAATTGATAAAGTTTTATTTAATTTAATTCTCCTTCAAGAATTTTCAAGTCACTATAAACTCCCCATTTTCAACATAGGCATTTAGCATGGATTGTTTGGAATATGCATAAGGTCATTCTAATATATCTACCTATAGCAGGGCGTGTCGCAATCTGGTCCAAAGTATTACTGCACACTGAAAATTAATAATCCCACCTCTTGGGAGCTGCATAGTAGTACACACAATCTGATGTGTTTCATTCACATGTCTTTCTCTATATCTCTGTAACAAATTATTCCTTAAAAAACTTATTCTTCTATCTACATCATGCTAATCGAGATAAACGTTAGCAGAAATTGTCCTTATTACTTGGTTCATTGTAGTAAAGGGCAAAAATCTAAGGTGTTTCATTCACAAGATGTCCTCTAGCTGCTCGGCAAACAAACCGTTTATACAAAAGACTTTTCTTTTAACTACAAGATAAAATCAAGATAAACATAAGCAGAGTTAGTTTTATTACTAGCTTCCTTATAAGTAGAAGAGAAATAAGAAAATGCACAGGTTAAAGCGATACTCTCATCTTTTAAAAGCCGGCAGCTATGTCAGGAGTAAACAAACGAAAAACGGGAAGAAAGATGTCTTTCCGTTTGAGAAAATTTTAGGTGGCTAAAAAAAATTAAAGTGACTGAATAACTCGAAAACGGTTAGCTCTACAAATAATAAAAAAGAACTATATATACATATATAAATGAAAAGGTCTTCATAGGCTATTTCCAGAAAATTCAAGATATACATTTCGTTTGTCATAAAAATATCTTAAACATATGGTATTTTAATAAAATCGTTACAGCCAGTTTTGAGAAAAATAAAATTTTCCAAAAATGTTCCATGTAAGGGGTAGTTTGAGGTGGGAGATTTTCTTGAAAACCTTCGTGTCACATCCTTGGAAGATACTCAATTTAACTACCAAGTTTAGTATTTAAGTGAGTATTCGTTTTTGAGTTATGCTACCCACAGACACGCATGGACATTTTCCTAAAAATGCATTTTAGGGGTTCAGGGGACCCCTAAATATATTTCCGGTATCTCTGTTTCGAATTTTCGAATTTCTCAATAGACTATGCACATAGTACGTGTAGAGAAACTAGAAATATAAGATGTTTTACATTCACATTATCTTCCCTATAAGTTCAACAAATTATTCCCATTAAAAAAAAAAACAACAACAACAAAAAGAACGTGTTCTTCGTTCTACTACATGTAAGTGCAGCTTAAACATTCGCAGAACTGTTTTTATTTCCTATATTCTCGTAGATACAATTGGAATACGGGAATATAATACGATGAAGCAAAATCAAATTTTAAGAGCTCGTCGCAATTGAAATTTCGTTCTTTTCGTATGATCAGGAAAAAGAAGACGAATGTCTTTCCATTTGAGAGCATAAATGTTTTAAAATAGAATCTAATAACAAGGGATATCTAGCATATTATTAACTCTATAAAATTGACAGAAATTACCTGTTTTAACAATACCTACATTTTTGTGTAGTAATCTCTTACGGTTTACCAGTTGTTCAAAAATAATTCAGAATAAAGGGGAGCTCAGATGATCTTCCCGGAAAATTCAAGTTATACACTTTATTTGTTAGAAAATATGCAAAAAAATTGTCAATTTAATTAAAATCGTTAGAGCCATTTTTGAGAAATCATAATTTTAAAAAATGTTTCATGTAAAAGTTAGCATGGAATGGGAGATTTTCTTAACATTCTTCATGTCTCTACCTTGGAGGATGCTAAAAATACCAGATTTGGTATTTAACCGAATTTTAGTTTTTGAGTAATGCTGTTCACACAAAAACAAACGGATCTTTTTCTGAAAAGGGATCTTAAAACATGTATTTGCAGCAACATCTCGGTATAGACTTTTTAGCTGCAATGTAGAATATAACTTCCTCTCTGTCTACATGGATGTGGTAGACAAATTAAAGGTTGTGTGTAGTCCATACGACTGGTTTTCTTAGAAACGGCCAAAGATTTTTCTTGATTTTAGTGGATTAGTGTAAGTTTATTTCATTCTACAACTTATGAATAATTTACCTATAGCACGTTGAAAAATAATTACGTTCTATCCAAAAACAGAAAACAAGGTTTCACCGGAATTACAAGTATTGAGAACACCTGAAAAAATAAAAACATTTTTATAAAAAATGCCACTCTGTGTATGAGTGTGTGTGTGTGTGTATCTATGTGAGCGTCTGTGTATGCATATGTGTGTGTGTGTGTGTGTGTCTGTGAAAGAATAACTCAAAAACGAAATGTCGGTTAGGTACCAAACTTTGAATTTGAATTTAGTATCCAAGAATACGACACGAAGAGAAAATGTATATGTTGAATTTTCTGAGAATGGCCTTTGAAACACCTTTATTCTGGAAAAATGTTGCTTGTTCGTTAGAGACAGATAACATTCTTACTGAATAAAAATGAAGATATTGTTGAAACATACAAATTACGTCAGATACATTTTTTGCAGTTAACCATTTTCGAGATATCCCTTGTTATTGGTTTCAAGTTTAAAATACTTATACTTTTCTCAAACGGGAAGTCAACATTCTTTTTTTCTCTTGTTTTACGGCTGCCCACGCAATGCGTCAGCTTTTAAAAGATTTAACCACTGCTTTAGACCAGTGTATTCACTTATCTCTTTTACTTACAAGGAACTAAATAATAAATCCATTTCTTAGGAAGTTTATATCGATTGGCATGAGGTAGATACAAGAACAATGTAGCATAGTTATAAGAGTTTTCTGTGCGCGGAATAGGTAGAGAAACTCATGAATGGAAAACACAGGAGAATTGTCGCATACCTCCTTGAAACTATAAATGAAAGCGGTTAATTACATGAACCATATTATTGTTAAGCATGCACGCTTTGTCGCTTGGTTTAAGTGAGGAACGGTTTGTTGCGTGCTTTGTAAGGCAACATCCATTCTAAGACATGGAGGCCAGCTGTAGATGGCGAGTGTGTAGTAAGCAAGTAATGCAGGTTGTGCAGCCAAGCACATAAAAAAGGGAGCAAGTAACTCAGGACTCACACTGGCATACCTGTAACTTGAAATTCGGCGCAGCATTGAGGGTAAATTATCGTCAAGCGTTGGAAATGAAGTGTCCAATGACGCATTGGAAACCAAGCTACCGACCCAGCACTGCTCCGAATTTTGCGGATAAGTACGGGCAGGTACTCTGACTCACACGTGTCGAGTTAGAAGAGCCTGATGCAATGGACATGACCCAATATCAGTCGCCTCAATACGGATCTTCTTGCTACTCTAATAAGATCATTGAGAATAGAAATGTGAAAGATGTGTCGAATTTTCCGAGACGTGCAGATTTCCATTTCAGCGGATGATGGCGCAGAGTTTCCATGCTGGGTATATCAAGGTCAGGAATTATTTCTCACCTCTGATGAAAACAAAAAAAAAAAATACTTTCTCTACATGTACTAAATACACAGAGAAGGAATTGCATTCCGCCCAAAAATTTGATACCGAAATTTCATCGGAAATACATGTTTTAGGATCCCTGAATAAACAAAATTAGGTTCATGTGTGTGTGTGTGTGTGTATGGGTGTCCGTGTGTCTGTGAACACGATAACTCAAAAACGAAAAGTCGGTAAAATACCAAACTTAGTATTTAAGTTTAGTATCTTCCAGGAATGCGACACGAATATTTTCAGAAAAATCTCCCCACCCCAAACTACCCTTTACATGGAAAAAAATCGAAAATTTTGAATTTCTCACAAATGGCTCCAACTATTTTAATTACATTACCGTATATTTAAGATATTTATATAGCAAATAAGACGTATATCTTGACCTTTCTGGGAATAGCCTCTGAAGACCACTTTATTCTGAATGAATTCTGCTGAATTTTGCATAGCTAGTAAACCGTAAGAGATAGACAAAACTCATTTGCACAAAAAATGTATATCACGTGGAAACACACAATTAATGTCATATACGATTTTTTTTCGTGAAAATGACCATTTCTGAGATATTGCTTGTTATTTGTTTCAGATTCAAAATACTAAAACTTTTCTCACGGAAAGTTGTAATCTTCTGGCGCTGTACAGAAACGGATTTCAACCACATGGCAACCACCTTTTAAAGGATTTGACTAACGTTTTAGCCTAGTGCATTCCTTTATTTTCCTTCTACTTACAAGAAGGCAAGTAATTACACAACTTCTGCTAATGTTTACCTCCATTATTATTACTTGTATTTTTATCAATTGTTTAACAATAATTGGATACAGCAATGAAGATAAAGTCATGTCAATGTAGCACATCTGATTTTTACTTTCTCTATTTACGTACTATGTACATAGTGTATAGAGAAGGTATTGTAATGCAACCAAAAATTGGATATCGAGATTTCACCGGAAATACATGTTTTGGGTCCCCCTGAATCCAGAAAAAGCATTTTTAGAAAAATGTCCGTGTGTGTGAGTGTGCCTGTGTGTATGTGGGCAGCATAGCTCAAAAACGAAAAGACCGTTAAGTACCAAACTTAGTATTTAAGTTTAGCATCTTCCAAGGATACGACATGAAGATTTTCAAGAAAATTCCCCCACCCTAAACTACCCTTTACATTGAACCTTTTTATAGAATTTTTTTTTTTTTCAAAAATGGCTCTAACGATTTTGATAAAAATATTCGTATATTAAATATATTTATATGACAAATAAAATGTATATCTTGACATTTACAGGAATATCCTCTGAAGACTACTTTACTCTGAATGCATTTTACGGAATTTTGCATAACTGCTAAATCGTATGAGATGGACAAAAACTTACCACACAAAAAATGTAGAGCATATGAAAACGCACAATTTACGTTATACACTTTTTTTCGTGGAGTTAATGGTTTTTGAGATTGTTTTTAGTTTCAGCTTTGAAAAACTTATACTTTTCTCACGCAGGAATTTGTCAACTCCTGTCCATACAAACAATGGAACTTCAGTCACATAGCAACTAGCTTTTCACTGTCACTTTAACCTATGGTACTTCATTATTTCGTTACTACTTACAAGGGAGAGAGTAATAAGACAATTTCTGGTAATTTTTCCTCGATTAGAATGAAATTAATACATTTATACATTATTACATACATTTTTAACTATATTTGTTGCAGAGATGTAGAGAAAGTCATGAGAATGGATCACATCAGATTTTTTTATCAGCACCTTATAAAACGCAGTTTAACTTTTGATTCACAGAGGAAGGGAGAAAGAAATGGAGAGAAAATAACAAGTGGTGAAAGAGCGAGAGAATAGGAGATAGAAATGGAATGGGAGAGGGAAAGAGAAAGCTAGAATGTGAGAGGGAAGAGTAACAAGAATATTATACTAAAGTTCGTTGCTCCCTGTTTTTCTCTACTATTTTCTATTGCTTGTTGTTCCAGTTTTGTTTTTCCAAGCTTACGATTTGACAGAACTGTATTGGCGGTTGTACAGTTTTATCTTTGTGACCTGTCTTTGCTTTGGTTTGGCTCCGGAAGCGTGTTCCTTACCTAAAGGCTTTGCATGTGGCGTGACATACTTTCTCTCTACCCAATGGAGAGTCAAGTTGAGAGGTGGTATCGGTTGGTGAGTGTAGGCGAGAGAGCTGCGGGGTCTTTTCTATTAGCGTTAAGGGGAGTTGAAACGCCCTGTCTTGTCAGTATTAAAGTTTGACACATTATCTCAGCACTATTTAACATAATTAGCGAAATTGTTAAGGTTATTCCTCAATATCTTTACTGTCGATTGATGAAAAACAATACTTCTGTTGTTTAGAAAGAAAGGGTTGACTTTGTTGAAAAGAGATGATTTTAAATTAAAAAATCTGATGTGTTCGATTCACAACACTTTCTATGTTACAATTTATTGTTAGAAAGCTCATGCTTCTATTTACTTCATGCTAATCGAGATAAAATTAGCAGAAATAGTTTTATTACTTGTTTCCTTGCAGGTAGAAGTGAAATAAGGGAGTACCATAGGTTAAAGTGATAATCAAAAGTGACTGAAATTCCTTTTTTCTTTGAATAGGAGTTGACAATTTCCTATATGAGAAAAGTATAAGTTTTTCAAAGCTGAACCCAATAACAAGGAATATCTCAAAACCGATCAACTCCATGAAAAAATGTATATAACACAAATTGTGTGTTTTATCGTAATCTACAATTTTGGTCTGGTAAGTTCGGTTTGCCAGTTATGCAAAATTCAATAAAAATCATCCAGGTCTTTAGAGGCTATTCCTAGAAAATTCAAGATATACATTTTATTTGGCAAGTAAATATCTTAAATATAAGAGATTTTAATCAAAATCGTTAGAGCCAATTTTATGAAAATAAAACATTTCGAAATTGTAAAGGCTAGTTTGGGGTAGGGAGATTTTCTTGAAAATCTTCATGTCGCATCGTTGGAAGATACCAAATTTGGTTTTTAACGGTCTTTTGGTTTCTGAACTATTGCTCCCCTCACACACACACACACATACACACAAACACAGACACACACGGACATTTTTCCAAAAATACTTTTTCTGGATTCACGGGACCCTAAACATATATTTCCAGTGAAATCTCGGTTTCGAATTTTTGGGTGCAATACAATACCTTCTCTATACACTATGTGCATAGTACGTATAGAGAAAGTAAAACAATTAATACATATACTTAAAGACTTTGTGTTTAAAATTAAGCCTCTTTACGTGCAAATTTGTGGTGAAAATTTCAGACCTACTGTCCATTATTTTCTGAGATGATGGGCATTTGTATAGACAATCTTGCTTCTTCAGAATTGTTTTCAAACATAACATTAAAAAAAAAAAAAAAAAAAATTTTGCTTAACTTTCCAAACCCAACATCGCAGTATTTAAAAACTCTCACACGAAGGAAATATGAGCGAGATACCAGTGCTGCGAATAGATCAAATAAAACTTTCCCATAAGAAAAAGTGAGAAGTAAAAATATATCTTCCCTAACACTAGTATTAACAAACCTATTGATGTTTTACCAAGTGAGTACACCAGAATGCTCTAAAAGGCTACTACTACGCAGGATTATTTCCAACAATATTTTTTTAATTTACGATTAGCGTAACTCTATGAAAGTTATATCAAAATGAGTGGGAGATTCGAAATATTCATTTGCAATTAAAACATGAAAATGGAAAAAAACAAATAAATAAAATCCTATTTAGACCCCTATTAACTCGATGTGACCATCCGTATTTTAGTAATTTAGCTGAAGCAAAATTATTTGTGGATTTTCGTTTTTACATTTAAAGTAATTCTCAACCGACATTAATATTATTTGGTTTTGAATTGTATTCACAAAAGGGACTAATAATTAGATTTGTTAACTTGGGAGATCTATTTCTATCCACTATGCTGGATACTATGTATCAATAACATTTGTTAGAGATTTAAATTCCATTAATGTATTAGTCCCCATTAAGGACATCTCTTTCCTTTTATACAACCTCAGGCTATGCTCCACTCATGTGTAATAATAATTACTATCAAAGTATGAATGTCATTACCGGGAAGGATAACAGAAAAGTTGGATGTTTACCAAGCCTTTTTGAGCTAGATAACTGGAACATTCATTTTGACTTTGAATGTTTACTTTCTCTACAATTAATATGTACATAGTGTATAGAGAAGGAATTGTAATGCACCCAAAAATTCGATACCGAGATTTCACCGGAAATACATGTTTTGAGTAACCTCGAATCCAAAAAGGGCATTTTAGAAACATGTCCGCGTGTGTGTGTCTGTGGGCAGCATAGCTCAAAAACGAAAAGTCCGTTAAAAGCCAAACTTGGTATTTGGGTTTGGTATCTTCCAAGGATGCGACACGAAGATTTTCAAGAAAATTTCCAACCCCCAACTGCCCTTTACATGGAACTTTTTTCGAAAATTTTGGTTTTATCAAAATGGATATAACGATTTTGATTAAAATATGGTACATTAAAGATATTTACCTGACAAATAAAATATATATCTTGAACTTTCTGGGAATAGCCTCTGAAGGCTGCTTTATTCCGGATGATTTTTACGAAATTTTCTATAACTAATAAACCACAAGAGATGGACAAAAACTTACTACACAAAAACTATAACACACAATTTATGCCATATACATTTTCTGCGTGGGGTTGATCGTTTTTTTAGAAATTCCTTGTTTTTAGTTTCAGATTTCAAATACTTATACTTTTCTCATACAGGAATTTGTCAACTCGTGTGCGTACAAACAAAGGAACTTCAGTCACATAACAACCAGCTTTTGACTATCACTTTAACCTATGGTACTCCCTTATTTCGCTTCTACTTTCAAGGAAGCAGGTAATAAAACTACTTCTGCTAATTTTTTCTTGATTAGCATGAAGTAAATAGAAGCATAAGCTTTTTATAATATGTTTTGCAGAGATGTACAGAAAGTTATGTGAATGGAACGCATCGGATTTTTTTTTTTTTTTTTTTGTATTATTGTAGACTGGTTTTTAAGTTGCGATAAAGTAACTGATGCTTATAACTTATATAAAAAACTGATGTTTTATTTGTTGGAAATATTCAATATCTGTGTTTGTCAATGGCGTTAAAAATTACCAAAATCATACCAGAAGAGGTTGTTTTACATGGAGTATATGTAGTGATAAGGGGCTGTCGCCTTTAAGCAAACATAAAAAGTATCTCTCTCGGTTTAATTGATGGAGTTACGTGGCTATATGCGAGTCAGAATCTGGGGTTACACCTGGAGGATATAATTAGTTGTTGATCAAATATGTCATGTTCCGTTGAGATTACCCAAATTGTGTGGTCAGTTATGTTCTGTAACGGACATGTCTCTCAACCGTAGTTTGTGGATAGTTTCGAAATGACTTAGTTAGACCTGCGGTTGTTATACGGCTGAGTCAGTTATATAACGACTGTTACGTTCCAGTAACGCACTCCATTATTAATTATCGCATTAAAGGTCATGCTTAAGGTGCTTCAGTAAAACAGTTACTTTAGATAGTATTTGACACATTTAACTGCACGAGGTATAATATAAAAGATAAATAAGGGTTCCCTGCCCACAAATTTGTGCATACACATCAGCCATATTTTACTACTTTCTTTATTGCTAGTATAAGTATTATTTCCACACAACAGTTCAATACAGAGAATTCACATGAATACACGTTTCAGGGTCCCCAGAATAAAAAATCATGTGTGTGTTCTTGTGTCTGTAAAGAGCATAATTTTCAATGATTAACCTGTGAAATTCTCTTAGATTCCTACATTAAGTTCATTTTTGAGTAACAATACTCAATACTTTTGAATACTTACTGCAAGAAAAATGTAGAGATAATTTAAATAAACAGTTTGTATCAAACATTCTTGTGAGTTTATAACTATTTTCAAAATGCTAGTACTCAATGTTGAAATATTCCATGCTAAGCATCATCGATAGTCGTATATCTTGAAAGTTTACGTTTCATTTCGTTCATCACTATCTCAAGAGCTTGTTACCACAAATAACCATTCGAACACTGTTTCCGCATCTTGTAACTAAGCATGTCTTACCGAATCTGAAATCACTCCAACGGGAAAAGTCTGATGTGCTCCATTCACATGACTTTCTCTGCATCTCTGAAAAAAATTATTGTTAAAAACTTATGCTACTTTTTACTTCATGCTAGGCGAGAAAAAATTAGCAGGAATAATCTTATAATAAGAAACGACATAAGGGAGTACTGTAGGTTAAAGTGATAAGTGGTTGATATGTGACTGAAGTTCCTTTGTTTGTATGGACAGGCGTTGACAAATTCCTGTACGAGAAAAGTATACCTTTTAAAGCTGAAACAAAAAACAAGGAATATCTCAAAAACGATCAACTACACGAAAAAATGTACACAACATAAATTGTGTGTTTTAAAGTGCTCTACATTTTTTGTGGTGTAAGTTTTTGTCCATCTCTTACGGTTTAGTAGTTATGCAAAATTCCGCAAATTTCATTCAGAATAAAGATACCGCCAGAGGCTATTTCCAGAAAATTGAAGATAAACATTTTATTTGTCATTTAAATATCTTAAATACAAGAAATTTTATTCAAAGCCATCAAATTCTTATTAGAGCCATTTTTGAGGAAAACAACATTTTCGAAATTATTTCCATGTAAAGAGTAGTTGAGGATAGGGGGATTTTCTTGAAAATCTTCGAACCTAAATACCAAGTTTGCTATTGGTCTTTAATGGTCTTCGTTTTTGAGCTATATTATCCACAGACACACACAAAAACACATACACGCACGGAATTTTTTCTAAAAATGCTTTTTTTTTTTGGATTCAGGGGGTCTGAAAACATGTATTTCCGGTGAAATTATCTACACACTATGTACATTGTACGTGTAAAGAAAGCAAAAATCTCCGAAGTGGCATCTTACATAACTTTGTATAACAATTCCAAATTCGCTACTCATATATTATGATTCCTTTATTCTAATTACTTTGCATCAGATTTTACTTTATGGCAGAGAGGCCTTTGTTTCATGTCATTTACTCTTCCCAAAATATAAATCTGAAATTAGTCCAGATAATTCTTGTCAAAAAATGTAAGCAATAATTACAGACGGTAGGTAAATATAGCATTTTTTGTTTGTATCAGAAGTTATTATAAATTCTTGTAAAAGGTAACAAAAATAATCGCAAGCCTTCAAACATGCACCGTCAAAACGGTGCAATTGAGCTTTGGGGAAATGTAAACAAACCACATGAAATACTTAAAAAAAATGATATGTTCCATTCACATGTCCTTCTCTACATCTCTGAAGCAAAATATTGTTAAAAAGCTCTTCTTTTTATTACCTCATTCTTATCAAGAAAAAAAAAATAGCAGAAATGGTTTTCTTACTGTTTCTTTGTAAGTAGAAGGGGAAAAGGGCTACAGCGATAGTCAGATCTTTCATAAACGGTTGCTATGTGATTGAAGTTCTTTTGTTTGTATGACAGGAGTGGACAAATTCCCATACAGTTTTTTTTTCTTTTCTTTTTTCTTTTGTTTCCCAGTAAGCTTTTGTCTATCTCCTAAGGTTTACCAGTTATTGAGAATTCGAAAAATTCATCCAGAATAAAGATGTCTCCAGAGGCTATTCCCAGAAAATTCAAGATAAGCATTTTATTTACCATATATATCTATATATAGATATATATACGATATTTTAATCAAAATCATTAGAGTGATTTTAGATAAAATCAAAATTGTCAAAGTTTTTTCTATGTAAAGGGTAGTTGTAGGCGGGGGGATTTTCTTGAAAATCTTCGTGCTGCACACTTGGAAGATACTAAATTTAAATACCAAGTTTGGTTTTTAACGGGTTTTTCGTTTTTGATCTATGCTGCCCACAGACAGACAGATACACACAAGGACATTTTTCTTGAAATGCTTTTTTTGGATTCAGGGTTTCTAAAAACATATATTTCTATTGAAATCTTGGTATCGAATTTTTGAGTGCGAATCAATACCTTCTCTATACACTAGGTACACAGTACAGGTAGAGAAAGTAATAAATATTGCATACAAGTCTGTAACACAGATACATAGTTTCCGTTAGTAATTTACATTATTATTTGATTCATATAATAGCAAGCATGTAGTTTACAACATTATACTTCGTTAGAAATCAATTTGAGGAACTGTATTAAACCTTTTTGGCTACTGAAAAACTTCGTGTTATTTATATTGAGGTAACCTCAGCAGAATATTCCCCTATAGATTCATAAGATACAAATTTAAGGAACCGTGTTCTTTCTTCTTTGAAATATTTTATAGTCATTATTATATAGGATTCCTCCATGAGAATACGCCTAAGCAACAAACAATACTCCACTTACGGATTAGGATAATGTCTAGATGAATGTAAAACGATGAAACACACGTCAGCAATTAAGCCATTCACATAAGAACGAAGATTTTTGTATGAGCCAAATGACATTGCTCCTGCAACCAAATAAGCTACCTTTTAGGGGAAAGAATAAACAATTGTATGTCATCATTCATACATTTTGTCAATCTGTACAACAATGGCTGGACATTTTGCTTTTTTATAACATTTTTCTTCTTCCTTTCAAGGATGGGTCATTGCTGTTTCGTTTTATAGCTAATTACATCCTTCCATCTTCTTCTTGAACTACCCATATCACGTTTCCCAATGGGTTGGTAAAAATATGCGTTCCATCTCTTTGATGTTTTCTCTACATGATGTCGCCAGTTTTTCTGATATTCCTTAATTCCATTGGTTATAGATACCTACCTATTCTTGATGTCATTTATTTTACTACTACTCTTTTTGCTTCTTATTGCTGCCATTCCAACTGAAAATTATAAAATCTAATGTGTACAGTGTAAGATATGAATAAATCTAATTGTATGTACAGTGTACACACTGCTGCATCATTTGTTTCATTGTATAAATGGCATCAATTCGGAAATCACATTCTTCTTGTAACATATTTTCCACAATCGGTTTCATATAGCATGCTGAAGGGATCCTAGGGATAGTATTATGAATAAAGTAGACTAATATTCATTGGGTCATTTAAATAGGCTAAAGAGTGTCGCTTTGTAAGTAAGACATTGAAGAAAGAGTAGCGGAATCTGATAGAGTAGATAGTAATCAAGTTTGACAGTTTCCAGTACGGTCAACGAGCCGACTTCTCACCCGGGATTCCCTGGTTCGATTCCCGGCTAAGGCGGGGAAGTTTTCTTTAACCAGAATTGTTGTCTATTCCCCACAGAGTCTGAAAGTATGTATGTGAGAGTGAATGTGCGACATAATATAATAAACCTAATGGCAATAAACTACTGTGATCAGATGAGTTGTTTCACAAGTCAAAGCCACCGATATGACCATAGAAGATAAAGGGCTCTATACAAATGGAAACAAATGATACTTTTGGTTTGCTACCTATGAGAACAAAAAACGTAAATGTACCAAGCTTTTTTAAATCATATCAAAATCTTTTTGTTAACAAGGTTAATCGAAATCAAAGGGACATTTCATTTATGATCTCTCTTCTCCCATAATTGAGTCGTTGAGTTGGTGTAGTGGTTACCATGCTAACTTCATATACCCAAGGTCGCGGATTAAAACCCGGCGGAGGACGATTGCTTTCTTCAGGCGTAAAAATCCTTAGCATGGCTTCCTTCGGAAGGGAAGTAAAGCCGTTGGTCCCGTGTCGTAGATTTACGGCACGTAAAAAAACCTCAAGCCTGATAGAGAGGCCTCTAAGCAAAATTAAGTGGTCTTCGCGCCCAGTGTAGAATGGAACGCTGAGAAGCACGGTAGTTAAAGAGCGCCCATAAATAAAACACCATTTCATTTCCAATAATTGAGTTTTATAAACTTCTAAGCCTTCCTAATAACCCCTTTCTACTGGAAGTCATTAAGATGCCATTCTCACAATAAATGCCGAACTTCAAGCACTCGAGAAAATGGGCTTAGGCACACCAGCAGCAACATTTTTACTACAATCGGTCAATAAATCGAAAATTGCTAATTATAGCAAATGTTTGTTGGGACCTTTGGATCTCCGCAGAGAACCATTTCCATTTTTACAGAGAATCAACATTTAGTTATCCCCCCTATTTCCTGGCATAGTAATTTATAAAACATCGTTTTTTCATAACTATATTTTCACATTTCAGAATATTCCACGAGTCTCAATGTTTGTTTAAATTTAACTAAAATTTCCCATAATGTACAGAAGTATCTGTTGTAATATTACAGGTGAAAAAATTATCCTAATACCAATAGTAATTTTTCAAAAAATATTTGTTACGAGATTAAAATTTGTAACATTAAAAAGAGGTTTCATAATTAAGTAATGGAGTTACTGAAATATCAGCGGTAACGTTTTTGTGTGTGTTTCAAAGCTCCATTAAAACATCTAATCAATTTTCTCAAATTTTGAAGCACGTGGAACATTTTGATTGTGCAATAGCATTTAATAATATTATATATCTTGCAAAGTATTTAATCAATTTGAATGGAATTTGGCATTTATATTAATATAATAGCACTCAATCATGAAAAGTTTTCAGAAAAATCTACACATACAGAAATAGAATTTTGAAATGTTATTCTCAGTCTTCCCTAAAATTGAATCACATGAATATTAAAATTTCCCTAATCTATCCATGTCCAACTAAACATTTTAGAGGTATTTTATAGGCTATTCCGTCAAGAAGAATTGTTTTAGATGGTGAAAGGATTATCATGATTGGTTGAGTGGCGCACGCGTGCGCGAACACACACACACACACTCTCTCTCTCTCTCTCTCTCTCTCTCTCTCGGAGTAATATGTATGTTAACCTGGCAGGTCATATCGGACGATGAATGGAATCTGTGAAATGATGCTGAAACGAATTTGGAGCCCTGGGATTAAAGTTTCTGACATTCGTCTTCTCGGAAAGGGGGAATACGCGAAAAAACCGTATCCAAGTAACTCATCCTAACCGAGATTCGAACTGAGCTCATGATTCTGAGGTAGACACGGTACCCCCACACCACATAGGCGGGGTTTCTCTCCTTGTAGTAATAGATAAAAATTGTGTTCCTAAAAAGACAAATTAACAGTAACCCAGTTAGACATAAAGACACAGAAAGGTACAGTTGAAGAATTTCGCAGCATTATATTAAAATTATTATTAATTAATAGAGAAACTTTTTATTTCTCCGCATAGTAGTATCGTTTCAACGGAGAATGAGTACTGTCTGTTTTCTTCATGCCGCTTGTATCTTACCGGCCATTCTTCCACCAAGAAGAGTGAAAATGTGAGCGTCTCACAGCATTAAGATACTTTCTGCTACTCTTATGTGGGATTTATTTCGGCGACGCATTATTGCAGCCATTCTGCAGCGCCTCTCATGTTTACCTCAACCAATCGATAAACTTGTGCTCTTAATTACCGAGTCCGGAAATGACTCGTTGATGGGCTACAGGCCACGTAACATGTGTGCGCGTACAATTTTTTATGGTCTTTATGCCAGATATGCTGGTAGTTTCCATTTGAAAATACATTCAGAGTGAACACAATTGTCCCTGTTCCATAATTGTGCACCTCCAGGAACGAATATTGGGAAACAACGTGAGTTGCTCTTTATTTGATGCACTTTTGTTTAGGATCCTCATCGCTGAGAAAGCCGGATATCGGGCTCTTCACTATAATGAACAGGAACGTGCCATGCAACCTGGATTTCACATCGTGTTTACCATTCGTACTTAACCTTAAAAATCGAAGAATGTAGTTATTATGAGTGTTTCTTAGAAAGTATGTGTTTTATATACAGTTCGCAAGCCCAACCTGCTTTGAATAAATATTCAGCACCCCTCACTGCGTTTAGGTGAAACGAAAACAAGAAATATATCTTGAACGGCATACTATGTGTTCGTATAGCCGTATAACTCTTATGGACGAAATAAAATTAAAATGAATTCACCCGTTGTATTATAACAACAACAACTTTAAGTTCATTCAACTATGATAAGTTACTGTTCTTCTTCACTTACGGTACAGATTCCCGTCATTTCTCCAGGCGCACTTCAGCTAGGGCTCACGGTGCTATCCGAGTCGTTTAGAGCTATCCCTTAAAAAGGAGTGCAGTCTTGCAATGGGTATAGATGAAACTTCTTCTGGTTCAATGAAAATTTTTCCAAAAGCTTTGTATCTCCTGCGAACCAGAGCTTCACAGAAGCATAAAATGTGCTGGGCTGTTTCAGTCTCCTTCCTGCATAACCTGCAGTCCAAGTTGCCCTGAAGCACCCCAATTGTGTTGAAGTGCTTTCTCAGCGCCCTGTGAGGAAAGCAGTAATTGTTCTCATCTGAAATCTGCTAAATTTTAGCAGGCTCTCACTTCTTTCCTCATATGCCTTCTTTCCTTTGATTAATGGTTTCTCACGTCTATTTCTGAGGTATTACGTCAGGTGTTGCAATGTTCTCTTTTAGGCCAGTTCTTAGTAGCTTTTCTAATTAAACACCGAGATGTTCTTAGAACCGGCTCTGGTCCAGTAAATTGTAAAGTGTTGCTCGTCTTGCAAGTTCGTCAGCTGTTTCATTGTCCTCTATGCCCTTATGGCCCGGCACCCAGAAGGGTTGAACCTCTGTTAATAATGGATGAACTAACAATTATATTTTGAATGTTTATACAAAGACATCTTAGAGATCAAAATACTTGACACTCACAGTTGCTGAATTAGATTAATCTTATATTATTTAGCAAAACACAAATAGTATTTCAAATTGAATAAATACTACAAGAGATTGCTGTAATAATATTTTAGTTGATTTATTTACTTTTCGGTACTGGTTCTGTCACCATCAAAATGATTTTGACGATATGGTTTAAGCCAGTACCATACATATGAATGCTGAAGTCAGCAAGCAAGTCTTTTTATGATCCCATCTCTTAGCTACGAGTGGATCTTCTGGGATCTTCTGGGGCAGGTGAATAAAGGAGATAGGTGAAGTATAACCATATGGCTGTAATACACAAAATATGATCTTTCCTTCGTTCCACACTTCACGCCTACCAGTTCTTGGAATGTAATACGTAAACAAGTTGACTGTGACTTAAACATAATTCATTATAAGTACAAAGATTATAGAATAAGAAAAATCCTACAAATGGCTAAAGATGAATATTATATAAGAGATTATAAATTATAATATTAATGAAGCAAAAGGAACGTTGTATTACATACTAATACAATCTTCTTAATATAGGTGATTTTTTACAATTTGTAAAGCAGTTCGTTTCTTGAAGCTTGTGATGGCGTATTATCGTCACTACATAGTTTGCCAGTCTCCAGCTGGTTCCTAATATGGCGCAATATAATCATAGCAACCATGTGCTATGTTAAACATTCAGGACATTTCTTCGTTGGAATGTAATAGGAGGAGGGGGATTGGCGCAGTGTGGGTGCGCAGTTGCAGGATGTCCTCGCGAAGAGCTGTACTCAGCAAGGAATTCAGTTCAACGGAGAATCACCTAAGAGGAGACAGACTACTTTAGACAAACCAAGTCAACATTGCCAGTGGTGAGCAAAACATTTTTTGGAGTTTCAAAATTTAAAAAAAACAAAACATTAGTAACTTGGCAGTTAAATTATCAAAATTTGCAATATTTTAAGCTCTCTGTATTACATTCTGAAAAATCCTCTAATTTAGTATATTTCCTAATACGTTTGTTGAGTGTGGTGGATTTCAGAATAAAAACTTATTTAAAGGCATATATTGCTGTAAACGTATTGTATCTTTACATTAAGCTGTTCTGTGTTTTATTTAAAATATTATCGCAACCTTTTATAAATGTAAAGACCACACCGTTTATTTTGTGAAAATCAATTCTGAGAGTGCCATTCCCTAAACATTAATATAATAAAACTTCATAAAATGGGTTGATTACTACTCTCTCTGCACGTACTATGTACATAGTGTAAGGAGAAGGTAAGTATTGTATTGCGCCCAAAATTTCGCCAAAGAGATTTTACCGGAATACATGTTTTAAGACCCCTAAATCCAAAGAAAAATGTTCGCGTGTATGTATTTGTGTCCGTGTGTGTTTGTGTGCGTGTGTGTGTGTGTGTGCGTGAATAGCATACCTCAAAAACGAAAAGACCGCTAAATGCTTAACTTGGTTTTTAGGTTTGATATCCTCCAAGGATGAGACACGAAGACTTTCAAGAAGATCCCTCAACCGCCAATACCTCTTACAAGGAACACTTTTCCAAAATTTTGATTTTCTCAAAAACGACTTTAAGGATTTTAATTAAAATCTGTATATTTAAGATATTTACATGAGAAATAAAATATGTATCTTCAATTTTCTGGCAACAGACTTTGAAGACATGTTTATTCTGGGTGAATTTTGCTGAATTTTGTTTAACTGGTAAACCGTGAGAGCTAGATAAAAACTTACCACACAAAAATTTTAGAGTTCATTAAAATATACAATTTATCTTATATAAATTTTTTCTCGGAGTTTACCGTTTTTAGACATTCCTTGTTATTAGTTTTAGCTTTAAAATACTTAAACGTTTCTCATACGGGAATTTGTCAACACCTTGCCATACAAACAAAGGTACTTCGATCACCAGTTTTTAAAAGGTTTGACTATTGATTTAGCCTATGGTACTCCCTTATTTCCATTCTACTTACCAGAAATCAATATTAAGGCTCTTTCTGCTAATTTTTTCTCGATTAGCATTAAGTACATAAAAGAATAATAACCTTTTTAACAATAATTTATGGTAGAGATATAGCGATATATTTTGTTTTTAATTTCACGGCAAAGTGAATTAATAGTGTAATCTGTTAGGAAAATATTTCCTACGATCTATTGACTTAGTGAAATTGTAACAATTAATACAAGAAAAACACAATGAAAATTTAAAAAAAAAAAAAAAAAAAGACCTTAGGAAACTTGCTAAAATGAAATGCTAGAAAATTGTTACCGTTTAATGAGAGAAAATTCTACCAGAAAAACATATTCGCATTTTCCTAAAGGTTTTCTATCCTATTTTGTAACCCTTTACCAGAGCGTACTTTGCTACCCACTTACAAGATATTCGGATGGTTCCAGTATGAAAAGGAATTACCTCACATTATATCCGATTAAGTAACATGCCCGTTAAAAAAAATCTGATGTGTTCCATTCACATGACTTTATCTACATCTCTGCAATAAATTATTGTTGAAAAATTTATGTTTCTATTTATTTCATTTTAATCGAGAAAAAATAGCAGAAACTGTCTTATTATTTGCTTCCTTGTAAGTAGAAGGGAAATGAGGGAGTACTATAGGCTAAACTGATAATCAAAAGCTGTTCCTATGTGACTGATGTGACAGGAGTTGACAAATTCCTGTATGAGAAAAGTATAAGTTTTTCATAGCTGAAACCAAAAACACAGAACATGTCAAAAACGATCAATTACACGAAAAAAATGTATATGACATAAATTGTGTGCCTTAATGTGCTCTACATTTTTTGTGCGTTAAGTTTTTGTCTGTCTCTTATGGTTTAGCAGCTACACAAAATTCCGTAAAATTCATCCAGAATAAAGCAGTCTTCAGAGGCTATTCCGACAAAATTCAAGATATACATTTTATTTTTGAGGTGAACATGTTTAATATACGATATTTTAATCAAAATCGTTAGTCATTTTTGAGAAAATCAATATTTTCGAAAAAAGTTCTATGTAAAGGTAATTGGGAATGGGGGGATTTTCTTGAAAAGCTTCGTGTCGCATCCTTGGAAGATACCAAATTTAAATACCAAGTTTGGTATTTAACGATCTTTTCGTTTTTGAGCAATGCTGTCCACAGACACACAGACATACACACACACGGACCTTTTTCCAAAAATGCTTTTTTTGGATTCAGGGGTCCCAAAACATGTATTTCCAGTGAAATCTCGGTATCGAACTTTTGGGTGGAATACAATACCTTCTGTATACACTATGTAAGTAGTACGTGTAGAGAGAGAGTGTAAAACATCTGATGTGTTACGCTCACATGACTTTCTCTAACTGCTCTACAAACCTCCTACAAAAGATTATCCTTCTCTGTACACAATGTTAATCAAGATAAACATTAGCAGAATCTTATTATTATTACTTAGTTCCTTATAAGTAGAAGGGAATAAGGGAATGCGCTATGCTAAAGTGATTGTCAAATGTTTTAAAAGCTATCCTTATGCGATTGTCAATGCAAATCACTTCTTTGCTTGGCCAGGAGTAGAATGAAAGAAAAACAGACACTTCCTGTGTGAGAAAAATTTAAGTACTTCACAATTGAAACCAATAACAAGGAATATCTCGAAAACGGTTACCTCCACAACAAAAACGTAAAGGACAATAATTATGTGGTTTGACATGAGATACAATTTTTGTGCAGTACGTTTTTTTCTATCTCTAACGGTTTAGCAGTTAAGCAAAATTCAGCAAAATTCATCCAGAATAAAGAGGTCTTCAGAGGCTATTCCCAAAAAATTCGAGATATACATTTTATTTCGGACATAAATAGTTTTAATATATGGGATTTTAATCAAAATCGTTTGATCCATTTTTAAGAAAATCAAAATTTTCGAAATCTTTTCCAAGTAAAGGGTAGTTTGTGGAGTGGTATGTTTTTGAAAATCTTCGTGTCGCATCCTTGGAAGATACTAAACCTAAATACCAAGTTCGGTTTTTAACGGTCTTTTTGTTTTGGGGCTATGCTGTCCACAGACACACACACAGACACACACATACACACGCGCGTACCTTTTTTTTTTTTTAAAAATGCTTTTTTCAGACTCAGGGGACCCCAAAACATATATTTCTGGTGGAATCTCGGTATGGAATTTTTGGGTGCATTGTACATATGGGGCTAGCGAAAGTAAAAATGTGCTGTACAGTTCATTAGACAGTAGATTCAAATCTGATGTTTTCCATTCACATGACTTTTTCTACCTGTTCTGGAAAAAAAATTATCAATACAAAAGATTACTCTTCTATCTACTTAATACGAATAGAGATAAACATTAGCAGAAATCCTGTTATTACTTACTTTATTATAGACAGGAAAAATAAGGGAATACATTAGGTTATAGCGATTTCAGATCGTTTACAAGCAGTCGCTGCTTCATATCTCTTTGGTTTTACCAGGAGTAAAACAAAAGAGATATGAAACGAATGAGGGGTTTGTTTGAGAAAAAATATTAAGTATTTTAAATTTGAAACCAATTACATTTTTTTTGTTGTGTTTAACGCCCGCTTTTACTGCTCTGGCACCGCAGGCGATGACACTGATGATACATGAAGATGGAGCCCCGCTGGAATGAGATAGCAGGGGAAACCGGAGAAACCGGAGAAAACTCGCCCCTACGCCGCTTTGTCCACCACAAACTTCACATGCAGTCGCTTGGGATCGAACCCGGGCCATCTAAGTGAGAGGCGAATGGTCTGACCACTCGGCCACGGCGCGGCCAACCAATTACAAGGAATACCTAGGAAAGTGGACATAAATTGTAAATTTTAACAAGATCTACAATTTTTATGTTGTTAGATTTTATCTGTCAGTTAAGGTTTACCAATATGGGAAAATACTCCAAAAAGAAGATGTCTTCAGAGGCTAGTCATAAGAAAATATATATTATTCAAGATATGCATTTTATTTGGCTTGTAAGTATCTTCATTGTATGGATTTCAAACAAAACCATTAGAGATAATTTTGAGAAGGAACCTCAAATGGGGCTATTAGTATCAAAAAGAGCAATCTCCAGAGATATTGATACTACTGTATTGTGCTATTATGCCTCTACTGAAGTGTAGTGCATGTTTGTTTCCAAATGAACAAATTCCATTTTTCGGTGCATTAAAATCAAATGTTTGTTTCAAAGGGGAAAAACTCCATCATCTGTTGGAATCAAGAAGGGCAATTTCCACAACTACCAATAGATTGTTTCCATTCTGGTCACGTGACTGGCAGCAAAATGGCTGCAGTGTTGGAAATAAATGACTGCGTGTTCTGCTCAAGTGAGTTATATTATAAAATTGTGAATTATATTAGAGATATTTTGAGGTTTTTGAACTGTGTACAGTAGCAGCATATGTTTATTATAAAGACAAGCGCTAGTTTTCTTCTAAGTGCTCTGTGATGGATACGGTGCCTCAAAATGAAACATCCGTCACCTCCACAAAAACTAGGAAAGGGTCCGGGAGGCACGGAAATGGAAATCAGTTCTTGCTAAAAGGCTGAGATAATTGTTGTATTCTGTCAGTAATTAATGCTATATAAAGCGGAAATGCTTTTTTGATTAATGTAATTTGTTGTTTATTAATGTTTGAACACAAATTTATTCACACTTTTATGATAAAGTCTGTCATGAAAAGAACCTTGTGTTTAAAGTTGCTCAATAGGTATAAGCAATTTAATTTGCACATTTCATTGTTCTAATTAACGCTCCAAAGCTAATATTTTGAAGGTAGATAATCAAACTGATTTTATTTAAAATATTTTTGTCACTCCAAATTACCTAAATCTCAATGGGGAACAGTTTCATGGATGTTTTCTTTTCCTATTTTTTCCTCCTTGCAGTTTAGATAATGTTTCACTTTTCTAAGACTACTAAGTAGTCTACCTTATATTACCATTATAGACCATGTAATTCAGTTCAAAATAGTAATATAATTAAAGTATTGTACTTTTACTAAAATAAATGCCCAGTTAACCAAATTGCTTCTTTCCTTAACAGAAAGAGCAATCTCCATATATGTTGGTATCAAATGGAGCAAACTCCATAAGAACCCTAAGGTGTGAATCAAAATGGACAATCTCCAAAATTTAGGCTAAAATATCTAATAAAATATTAATGGAATGTTGAATTCCTCTAATTACTTACATTAAAATCACTTGATGAATATGCAAGACAAAAATCAATCAGATCGAGTTGGAAGAAATAGCTGTATAACAAATTGGGTTCTACTGAAAAGTTTAGATTGGTGGAGATTGCTCTTTTTAATACTAATAGCCTCAAATAATGTATTTCCGTGAAATCTCAACATGGAATAGTTGGGTGAAATAAAATACCTTCTCCATCTTCTATGTATGTTGGACGTATAGCAAAATTTAACTGCCGCATGAATTTCATCTCAAACACAGGGTTTGTATCTTTTGATTAACACAGTTAAAACATTTGATACAGAATTGAAGATGTGTTAAAAGATTGCAAATATATAGGAACATTTTCGAAATAGTAAGAGCTCATCTAGTAAAAGCCTATATATAAGAACTATTTAAATGGAATTTGGGCCTCAATGTGCTAAACAGCTGTTCGGTTAGCGTTTCGAAGCAGTGGTGAGGGTTCGAACCTTGTATAACAGGATAGTTTTTGCCTTTCTTTTCTTTTATGGAAGTTGACGATAAAATATGTCCAACAATAATGATCTGACTCATACTGCGCGGAGCATCCAGTGCACATTAATGGATACCAGAAATCTGTGTCCTGCAACTTCGGAAACTTTAGGAATTGATAATGCGACTTGACAGGGTTCAGTGACCGGGAGAGAGAAAGTGAGATTTAACACGAGGTTCACACTGGGCCTTGTATGACAATGCAACACGTGATAAATGAAAAATATTGTTAACATTATCTCATCTGAAGCCTTGCTTACAGCGATAGAGATCGATTTTGAAACAAACTTTGAATATAAACACAAACATGACTAGTATAATAGTGATGATTGTATCCACATTTGAGGTTTAAGTACGGTATTAAGTAAACATATAAGCTAGGGACCAAGGGAAAAAATCTTATGTGATCCATTCACATGACTTTCTCTACATCCCTGCTACAAATTATGCTAAAAAACTTAATCTTCTATTTATTTCATGCTAATTGAGAAAAAAAAATAGCAGAAATTGTCTTATTTCTTGCTACCACTTAAGTAGAAGAGAAATAAGGGAGTACCATAGGCTAAAGTGATAGTAAAAAACTGGTTGCTTTGTACTTAATGTCCCTTTGTTTGTATGGACAGGAGTTGACAAATTCCCGTAAGAGAAATGTAGAAGTATTTTAAAGCTGAAACTAGTAACAAGGAATATCACAAAGATCAACTCCACGAAAAAAAATATGTATATAATATACATTATGTGTTTTAACGAGCCCTACGTGTTTTGTTTGGTAAGTTTTTGTCTATCTCTTTCGGTTTACCAGTTATGTAAAATGCTACAGACCTCATCCAGAATGAAGATGTCTTTAGAGGCTATTCCCAGAAAATTCAAAATATACATTTTATTTGGGATGTAAATATCTATAATATACGGGATTTTAAACAAAATCGTTAGAAGCATGTTTGAGAAAATCAAAATTTTCAAAACTTTTTTCATGAAAGGGAATGATTGTGGTGGGAGTATTTTCTTGAAAATCTTCGTGTCGTATCCTTGGAAGATGAATACAGTTTGATATTTAACGGTCTTTTCGTTCTCGAGTTTTACTGTCCTCAGACACACACACTCGGACCTTTTTTCTAAAAATGCTTTTTTCGGACTCAGAAACCCCAAAACATATATTTCCGGTGAAATCTCGACATAGAATTGTTGAATGGAATACAATACCTTCTCTATTCACTCGGTACATTGTACATGAGAAAGTAAAAAATTGACACTTTTATATTTGCGTGTATGTCGCAATACATTAGCTTGCAAAGTATTATGGTAGGCGTTTGTTGTCATGGCTATGTTGCCTTTTTTTCTTTTATAAGCAAGTCATTGCAGCCGAATATGTGTAATTATTGCAGTTATGATTGTATAATCTACAGAAATATTAGCGGTAAATGTGACACAATAGATCCACAAGAAGATTTAAACAAAATTCAACTCTGGGCAAAATATAATAAAATGGAGATAAATCCAAACGAATGTAAAACAATTATATTTTCAAGGGCAAGAATAGTAGAAAACGTAATATATAAATTAGACAATAAGAAAATACTGAGAGTAAATAGCACCAGATATTTAGGGGTAATACTAAATCAAAGATTGGAGTGGGGGGGGGGAACATGTAAACTCGATCACTGGGAAGGCGTGGAAAGCGTTGCATTTCGTAATGAGGATTTTAAAACGCAGCAATGGAAAGTCGCGAAATTTGGCATACACTTCTTTAGTTCGACCAATATTAGAATATAGTGCTGCATGCTGAGATCCATATCGGGTGGGGCAAAAACTGGCACTAGAGAGAGTTCAAAAAAGAGCAGCTAAATTTGTAGACAGAAGTAAACGATTCGAAAATCATACCAACACTGCTACTTCCTGGGAAACACTAGAAAAACGTAGGAGACGAGCAAGGCTATGTGCAATTTTTAGAGCCTATAAGGAGGAACCTGCATGGAAAGACATATCCAAACGATTATTAAAGCCATTATACTGTGGGAGGAATGATCACTCGGAAAAAATAAGAAATAGGGAACAGAAAACAGACATAGGTAAATTCTCCTTCACAAATACAACAATAAACGAATGGAACAAAATACCTGCAGATTTACTGGAGACTTTGCCTCAAAGTGTAAATAGTTTTAAAAAGAGACTAAAGAAGAGTGATTTATAGTCAGCATAAATAAACACATTGCGTTATTATTACTGTTGTTACAATTATGTATGTATTAGTATACTATGATGTCATTGGCATTTTAACAGTGTATTATTCACATTATTGTTTATTTAATTCATTGTATTATTACATTGACAGCGCTGCCACCGGGCCACGCCCTAAGCAGTGAAATAAAGTATCTATCTATCTATCTATCTATCTATCTATCTATCTATCTATCTATCTATCTATCTATCTATCTATCTATCTATCTATCTATCTATCTATCTGTCTGTCTGTCTGTCTGTCTGTCTGTCTGTCTGTCTGTCTATCTATCTATCTATCTATCTATCTATCTATCTATCTATCTAAAGTCTCAGTTAAAGCAAATTTGTCTTAATAATTATGTGCTTCATTATCTTTATTTTTACATGTCTTGAGTCTAAGTGTGGTTATCACATTTTATCTTAAAAATATACCAACTGTAGAGGTAGCTTGAGGTGAAGCACTAAACGATGATGACGTTACATTGTAAATGTGATGAGTAGGGGTAGCATCTTGGGGGCCGATAGCGGGACAGAATCGAAGTTAGCGCAGCATGGTATATAGATGATGTGTTGACAATGCAGTGCACACGTAGAGGTACTAATAGAAGGTGAGCAGTGGAAGGCGATTGAGTTTAGGTGGTAAACATAAATACCAATGTATTTAAGGGAACTAACATGTTGTGCAACAAGTCATCATCATTATCCGTTTCATTTTCTCTCAAGATAGATTACAACGCACAACATTCAATCGTAACGTCTCAAATGTGAATCGTCTCCGATTGGTACGTAAACAGGATTTATATTGTGAAAACCGCTGCACATCACGGATTGGAATAAAATGGAAATAGGAAAATCATCGATACCTATTGGATAAGATAACTTCAGCAGCAATTATTTCCGTAGCAATACCTCGTAGCACATTTGGTATTTCAAGCATTATTGAAAATCCGACTTTTTTCGCTTTCTTTTTCACACGGTCTAAAATAGGTCTCACGGATCTCTAATTAATTATTTGCAAAGTTCACTGACAGCTTACATGACTCGAGGCATTTCAATATTCGATGTTTCCAAACATGTGTTATTGTGTTAGATATATCTGCAATGTTGTTCTACATGAATTTTAAATCTTCATGCAAACCATTTGAAGCAAGAGATTTTACAATCGTGATTGAAAAACATACACTATCATCACATGCTACTGTAAAACAGTATTGTAATGTACAGCATAGTACACTGCTGCGTCGAGCCATGTTACTACTGGTTGTTTACATGTGGCACGTGCAGTCGCAATGCAGGTCGGTCTCTATTCGGTACGTATGCAACTGGTATTCGCATGTGTCCCGCTATAGGATCCCAAGATGCTGTCTATAGTGATGAATATGGCTAGAAGCACAATCCATGATGTCATAAAATGGCTTAGAGACATCAGAATGCAACAGAACAGGTTCGGGTCGTCCGAGAGCTACAAATCAAGATGAAGACAGGAGCATGGTGTTGGCATTTTGGAAACGCAACCTACCAGCTACGACCGTAGCTCAGCAATTTGTTAACATGCATGAACATCCAATTTTGGCCAAAACAGTTAGAAAGCAAGTGAACTGATATCCGTTGATCTGCAACTGGCACCAGATTGCTCAAGAGCCACCGAGTTGAACGATTGCGTTTTGAAAATTATCATAGAGGTTTGAGAAATAAACAGCTGTGTTTGTTCACAAGTGAATTTCGTTTCAATCTGCGCTCACCCGAAGGACGTGACAGAGTTTTGAGACAGAGGGAATAGCGTTTGCACAATGCTGCATTTCCGAAAAGTTACCATATGGAGGTGATGGAGTGAGGTTAGGGCAGGAGTTTCTAAGGTTGCTCGTACTCAGTTAGTTTGGCTACTCATGTTGTACCATTTGACCCATTTATAGGTGATAAGTTGCTTTAAATCGAATTTATATCATGAGTTATAGCTGTAATTGTTATTCTATTAACTTTAATTGGAGCTCGCTCAAGTTGTTCTATTAAAGATGAGGCGCTATCTTGTAAACCTAAACTTGCATGAAAATACAAGCCCACGTATTGTTCATGTTTTACCATGGAGTCCCGGCTTGAATCCTATTGGACATGTGTGGAACTTGCTGGAACAGTATGTTAAGATAAGACTGCAGAGAACTTAAAGAATTGAGACGAGCTCTTACTTCTTGAAGAATGGAAGCATATTCCACAAGAGGCCATTACTAACCTGATTGAAAACATGCCAATATGTATGACTTCAGTTATTGAAGCCAGAGGAGGTAACACTCCTTATTAAAATGCATTTTTGATGTTTCAAGCACCTGGTCTTCATGAAACTTTCATTTTATGTCCTTGTAAGATTTTCACCATCGCTAACTTTTGGTTTGTGTTTGTTGCAATTCAATTAAATTTAAGGTGCTTAATAAAACAATTACTTGTTTAAATATATATTCTTTATTTTTAAAACACTGTATTAAACATGTCATCAATAAAGAACAAAATATAATCAAATATATGTGTACTTTTTTTCTGTCCCTGAGTGCATTTTGCTTTTTAGTTGCATTCTATTTCTACTTTTCAGAGATACCTATCTTTCCATTGTTCTTCTTCCAGGAACCTCTTCCGCATGGCTGAATTTTTCCGTGTTCTTATATGTTTATTGATACCTGTTACAGAACAGTTAATCATACATTTGGTACACTTATGCTCCGACATTCGTTGAATATGTCCATTAGCGATCTTGTTTCTTTTCTACCAAGAAGTTTCCTCTGAATACATGTATACATGCTATTTCTTGAGTAGACATTTGTTATAGCTATAACCTGTATATTCTCATGCTTTTTCGCAGTACATCCATTCCTGCTGCCATATTTCTTTCTGCATTTTTATTTTCTCTTGCCGTACGTTACATTGTAGGTAGAGAAGAAGTTGCATTTCACCCAAAAATTCGGTACCGAGATTTAACTGGAAATCAGGTTTTCAGGTCCCGTGAATAAATAAAAATAGAAAAAGGCCCGTAGGTGTGTATAGGTGTCCACGTACAAAATAATTTTAAAAAGAAAGTTCGTTAAATGTAAAACATAGTATTTATTTTCGGCATCTTTCAAGGATCCGACACAAAGATATTAAAGAAAATCTGCCACCCCAAACTACCCTTTACATGGACATTTTCCAAATATTTTTACTATCTCAAATGGTTCTAACGATTCTGAATAAAACATTACATATTTAAGATATTTTATGACAAATGAAATGTATATCTTGAATTTCCTGGGAATCGGCTCTGAATTTGTCTTCATTATGGAGAACTTTTGCATAACTGTTAAACCGTGAGAGATAGACAACAGCTTACTTACCAAAAAACATATGTTTCAAAACACACACTTTATGTCACATGATTTTTTGTGTAGTTGATCATCAACGAAATATTCCTGTTATTGGTTTAAATGCTTCAATATTTATTACATTCTTAAATGGGAAATCGTTCATTTTAATTTTGCTTTTACTCCCGTCCATACAAGGAAAACTGAATTATAATGCTATTACATAGAGACAACTTTTAAAAAATGTGGCTATGACTTTATGTAGTGTATTCCCTTATTTCAGTTATAATTACAAAAAAATAAGTAATAAGACCATTTATGCTAATTTTCATCCTGATTGGCATAGGGAAATAGAGGAATAAGCTTTTGTAAGAATAATATGTTGCGGAATAGGGAGAGAAAGACATGTGAGTGGAACACAATATTTATTCTTTTCTTTCCCAACTTCCTGAAATATACGTAAGTATTCTCTCCGCTAGACTTTTTAATTTTTTTTTTTTTTTTATGAGAATCATTGGTAACAAATTATATTTCTAAACCTCTCATTTTTATGAAATGAATGTATGACTTGTAAACCTATAAGTATGGAAAGTTGGTACCATTGGAGCTATCGGTGACGAAAAATGTAAGACAAGGATATGGGATGTTTTCAATATTGTTCACTGTTGTTTTTGTTTTGAGAAAAAGATAAATCGAATAACCATGGGCTTATTTAAGAAATAGGCAAAAACTAAGCTGTGCATTTTCTCTGAAGTACCAAAAAAAAAAAAAAGAAAAAAAATGGCGTGTTATATTTATGGACGGCCTATAACTGCTGTGGTTCTCAGCGTCCCATTCTAAATTGGGCGTGAAAGATCGCTTAATTTTGCTCAGAGGGTTCTCTATTAGGCTTGAGGTGCTTTTATGTGCCGTAAATCTACGACACGGGACCAACGGCTTTACTTTCCCTTCCAAAGGAAGCCATGCTAAGGATTTTTACACCGGAAAAATCCATCGTCCTCCGCCGGGTTTGAACCCGTGACGTTGGGTATATGAAGTTAGCATGGTAACCATTACACCACGGAGGGCGGCTTCTGTGAAGTAGCTTACAGAATTCAATTACTGTTGGTATAACAAAGCGGGACCTTCGCATTAATACCGAAGTTGCTACAGTGAGTGGACTGCATAGTGATGTGGGAACCTGGACAAATGCTGTGACCGTTTGCATTTCGTTTCATTTATAAACATGGACTCTAATGTTTTAGCTGTGTAAAGCCGCTATGATTACAGTGGTTTCAGCGAGAGGGATAACAATAAAATTTAATCTAATGCAGTAGAAAGTAGAATGCTTTTATAACAACAAACAAGCATGCATGACTATTTATTGACTGAATATATAAATAAATATAGTGTATTTTATCAGCTTTTACGGTAACTTCATTTATTTGTTTATAAGTAGTAAAAGGAATTCGGTCAGTAGTGTAACTTAAACCAGTTTTCACGTCACTTCACTTTTCTTTACTTTACGTGTAGCGGTTAAATGAAGAACATCCTCCTTCGCTTTACTCACTTCAATACTCCTATTCTCAACTAAAATACTCTGGTCGCTTGCTAACAGCACTTCGCTCTTTTCTCTGCTAAGTAGAACTCACTGTTCATCTCAACAACCAACTCCACTGTCGCACATAGTCTCTAATATAATTTGTAAGCGCTTCGAGTCTAATGGGCACCCAGAAATATTTCGTTAACTCTCGATTACGTTCGGTGAAAGCGCCTCCCTACTTATATGATTCACTAACCAGTCGGCCGGCGCTGAAAGACACGGCCATATAAGCGACATTCTCGGTACGTTCCCAGGAATAACCTTATCAGAAGAATGACAATAGTCTCGAAAACTGTGCAGTTATTTAATATAACAATTTTATGACAAAAATTCTCTTATTTTTAAATTTACACCAGATATGTAAATGGAATAAAGCTGGACTTCAAGATACATGCCGCATGGTTTTAGAACCACAGACAATCACATCCTGAACAACTGGCACTTTTTACTTTCTCTATACGTATTATGTACATAGTGAATAGAGAAGGTATTGTACTGCACTCAAAAATTTGATACCGAGTTTTCACATGTTTTGGGTCCCCCTCAATCCAAAAAAAGAAGCATTTTTAGAAAAAGGTACATGTGTGTGAGTGTGTGTGTGTGTGTACGTGTGTGACTGTGCACAGCATAGCTCAAAAACGAAAACACCTTTAAATACCAAACTTGATATTTAAGTTTGGTATCTTCCAAGGATGGGACAGGAAGATTTTCAAGAAAATCCCACCACCCCAAACTGCCCTTTAAATGAAAAATATTTCGAAATTTTAAATTTTCTCAAAAAATGGCTCAAACGATTTTGATTAAAATCTCTTATATTTAAGCTTTTTGCATACCAACTAAATTGTGTATCTTGAATTTTTTAGGAATAACCTCTTAATACCTCTTTATTTTTGATGGTTTTATTGAATTCTGTCTAATTGATAAACTCGTAAGAGATAGACAAAAACTTACTGCGCAAAAAATGTAAATCACACAATTTAAGCAATATACATTTTTTCGTGGCGTTGGCTGTTTTCGAGATATTCCTTGTTATTGATCTCAGTTTTAAACTATTCTCAAACGGGAATTTGTCAACGCTAGGCCAAGCAAAGAAATGGATTTCAATCCCATTGCAACCACATTTTAAAAAATTTTTTTGTCGGTTTAGCCTAGGTTATTCCCTAATTTCCCTTCTACTTATTAAGAAACTACGCAATAAGACCGTTTCTGCTGTTTTAGCATTAAATAGATGAAAGAATAAGCTTATAAATAATTTAATATAGTGATGTAGAGAAAGTCATGTGAACGGAACATCAGACTTTTTTTTTCGGAGTAAAATAAATACTTGCTAATGTTGAGTGTATGTATACACCGTCTTTTATGGAAGCCGATAGATCTTGTGAGAACATGGAGACTAGTAGATATTTTAATTTTGTATATCTTTAATTAAAGATTACAAGTTTCTAGTGAGGACAGTCTTTGACAGCATGACAATAAACAAAAGGCAACTGGTCTTGTAGGGTGAGTCAATTTATCTAGACTATATACGCCTTAAGGGAAGGTCGGGTAGTTACTATACGTTTCAAGGAGAACGCCCAATTTAGAACTTTTGTTGTTTTTTTCTCTCTCGTTCATTTAAAGATGTTAAATACCCTGTTAAGAGTGCGGGTACATTATTATCCCAGCACATAAAAATATGACAACTCCTTAATGTTTCAAAAATATTTTAATTTATGCGTGCATAAATATAAAAATCTGATGTGTTCCATTCACATAACTTTCTCTACATCTGTGCAATAAATCATTGTTAAAAGCGTATGCTTCTATTTACTTCATGCTAATGGAGAAAAATTAGCAAAAGTAGTCCTATTACTTGCTTCCTTGTAAGTAGAAGCAAAAAAGGGAGTACCATAGGTTAAAGTGATAGGCAAAAGCTGGTTGCTATGTCACTGAAGGTCCTTTGTTTGTATAGATAGTAGTTGACAAAGTCCCGTATGAAAAAAAGGTTTTTTTTAAAGCTGAAACCAATAAAAAGGAATATCTCAACAACGGTCAACTCCACGACAAAAACGTATATAGCATAAATTGTGTGTTGTAACATACTTTACAGGTTTGTGCAGTAAGTTTTTGTCCATCTCTTACGGTTTAGCAAGTATGCAAAATTCCGTAAAATTCATCCAAAATAAAGTAGTCTTCAGAGGCTATTTCTAGAAAATTCAAAATATACATTTTATTTATCACGTAAATATCTTTAATATATGATATTTTAATCAAAATCGTTAGAGCCATTTTTGAGAAAATCAAAATTTTCGAAAAAATTTCCATGTAAAGGGTAGTTTGAGGGGGGGGGGTGATTTTCGTTCTAAACATGCTATGTGCATGTATTGCATTCCACCCAACATTCGATACTGAGATTTCACCGGAAATTAACGTTTTAGGGCCTCCTGTGTCCAAAAAAGCATTTTGGAGAAAGGTCCGTGTGTGTGTGTCCAAAAAAGCATTTTGGAGAAAGGTCCGTGTGTGTGTGTGCGTGTGTGTGTGTATGTGTGAAAAACGATTGGTCGGTAAGATACCAAACTTGGTATTTAATCTTATTATCTTCCAGGGATGCGACTCGCTGCTTTTGAGAGAAATCTGCCGTTACATAGTCAAAATTTCGAAATGTTTGAATTTCTCAAAATGACACCATCGATATTTATCAAAATATCGTATATTAAAGATATTTACATGACATAAAATGTATATATCAAATTTCTGGGAGTGGACCCTAAAGACCTCTTTATTCTGGATGCATTTTGCTGAATTTGGCATAATTGGTGAATTATAACAGACAGAACTTATTACATAAATAATGTAGCCCTTGTTAAAACACACTCAGTTCTTATTTTACACAATTTATATTCTGTTTTTTTCATGTAATTGAGCATTTCTGAGATATTTCATGTTATTTGTTTCAGATTTAAAATACTTATATTTTTGTCACATTTTTATACTGGCCAACATAGAAATGAATTTCAACAACTTGACAACCAGCTTTTAAAATATTTGACTATCACTTTAGCCTAGTGTATTCCCTTATTTTCCCTCTACGTACAGAGAAGCAATTAAAACAATTTCTCCTAATGTTAATCTCTATTATCATATAGTATATAGAAGAATATGATTTTTAACAATAATGCGTTACAATGATTAGAGAAAGTCTTGTGAATGGAACACATCATCTGTTTTTTTTTTTTCTCAGGGAGTCCCAAAACATATATTTCCGGCAATTTCGGTATCGAACTTTTGGGTGCAATATAATACATTTTCTATACACTGTGTACGTAGTACGTGTAGAGAAAGTAAAAAAGCACAAGTAAACCTTTCAAATGCGATACTTTCCCAATCACTTCCAAATGAATCATGTTTGGCGATTTTAATTGGAAAGTGGATTTTAAGTGGATCAGTAAGTCTATAGTTGAAAGTCGGTAATTCTGGTCCCCATCCACGGAGTTTCCTTGTTGAAGGGTCCGATATATGCACTTCATTCCCAGCTGCCAAGACTGCTCACTGTTGTGCGGAAATTGATCAGCTTATTCAGAGCTTATCGGCGGGTTACTGCAAGGAAACTGTCAAACAGAGTTAGAATTAGCCGCGGGAGGGTTCAAGCAATTGATTACAAGATAAGTACAGAAATATGAAGAGATCGAGTCTTTAGCCGCAACAACCAAATGCGAGTTTTCATATTTTTACTTTCTCTGCACGTACTGAGTACTTAATGTATAGGAAGGTATTGCATTGCACCCAAAAATTCAGTACCAAAATTTCACCGAAAATACATGTATTGAGGCCCCCTGAATCCGAAAAAAGCTTTTTACAAACATACCCCTGTGTGTGTGCGTGTGTGTATGCGTGCGTGTGTGTTTGTGTGTGTGTGTGTCTGTAGGCAGCATAGCTCACGAACGAAAATTCCGCTAAAAACAAAATTTGATACTTAATTCAAAATCTTCCAAGGATGCGACACGAAGATTTTCAAAAAATACCCTCACATCCGACTACCCTTGACACCGAACATTTTTCGAAAATTTTTATTTTTTTTCAAAAATGTCTAACCATTTTTATTAAATACTGCATATTAAAGGTAGTGTATATAGGTATTTTCTGGGAATAGTCTCTGAAGACCTCTTTATTCTGGATAATTTTTTCTGAGTTTTGCATAACTGGTAAACCGTAAGACAGATACAAATATTTACTACACAAAAAATGTAATGTTAAAATACACAATTTATATCCATATTCCTTGATATTGGTACCACCTTTAAAATACTTAAAACTTTTCTCATACGGAAACTTGTGGACTATTGGCCACGCAAAAAAAAAAAAAAAAAAAAAAAAAAAAAAACTATTTCAACCACTTAGCAAATACATTTTAAAACATCTGCCTATCGGTTAAGCCTAGTGTGTTCCCTTATTTCTCTTCTATGTATAAGAAATGAGTAATAAGAGTTTCTGCTAATGTTTATCTCGATTAGCATGAAGTAGGTAAACGAATAAGCTTATTAACAATAATTTGTCACAGAGATGCAAAGAAAGTCATGTGAATGGAACACATCAGATTATCAAAATAAGATCCGCGTGTGTGTCTGTGGACAGTATAGCTCAAAAACTAAAATATCGTTAAATATCAAACTTTGTATTTAAGTTTATTATCTTCCAAGGATGCAACACGAAGCTTTTCAAGAAAATCCCTCCTACCCTAAACTTTACATGGCAAATTTTTGAAGATTTTGATTTTTGCCTCTAACAATTTTGATTAAAATACCGTATATTTAAATTATACCCAACAGAAATATTATGCCTATTTTGAATTTTCTGGAAATAGCCTCCAAATTGCACTTTATTCAAGTTGATTTTTGCAAAATTTTGCATACCGGTTAAACCGTAGAAACAGACGAACTCTTACTCCACGAAGGAATTTAGACCTCATTAAAACACACAATTTTTGTCATATGCATTTTTGTTATAGAGTTGACCGTTTCCAAGATATTTCTTGTTATTGAAATCAATTTTAAAATGCTTATACTTTTCCAAGACAGGAAGTACCCGTGCTTCTTTTGTTCTACTCCGGGCCAAGCAAAGAAGCCCATTTCAATAACAATTGCATAACGATAGCTTTTAAAACATTTAACTATCGCTTTAGCATAGCGCATTCCATTAGTTCTCTCCTATTTATAAGGAACTAAGTAATATGTACAGTCTGCTAATGCTTATCTCGATTAGCATGGTGTAGAAAGGAGAATAATCTTTGGTAAGAAGTCTGTTTGTAGAACAGTTAGAGAAAATCATGTGACTGTAGCACACAACATTTTTTGAAAGTATGTTGAAAATAGCTTTCATTTGATTCATTGAATGCATATAGATAAACATACTTCTACTGTAAAAAGGGTATACAAGGGTATATATTATCATGGTAAGTTTCCTTGCTAGATTCTTAGAATTCATCTTCTCCATTATCTTCTGTGACTTCCAGCGTCTGCGTCTCTGCGATTTTAAACACGCCTATACTATTTTATGTACTTTTGTAATTCTTAATTTAAATTAAATATATCAAAATGTTAATTACTTTCTCTACACGTACTATGTACATGGTGTATGCAGAAGGTATTGTGTTGCACCCAAAAATTCGATACAGAATTTCACCGGAAATATATCGTCAGTGTTCTGGTAGAAATCACTAGGTCCAGAATCCCTGTTTTTAGATACAGCAATTTTAGAATTTGGCTTAGTTCTAAACTCCCGTTATCGCATTATTCTAAATTTTAAACACATTTTAAATATACATACACTTTTCAGTCATCGCTTTAAATATAATTTAATCGTTTTCTCTATATACACGATGGCAGATCAAAAAGTAAGTTGTACTTCCACGTTATAGTTATTTATTAAACCACCTATACAAAAGCAACACGGCTATACCAACATACAATGTAAGTTCACTTTTCCACACAGTCTCCAAGAGATTGTAAACATTTCTCGGAACGGTCAACCAACTTTTCGATTCCGGATACATAGAAATCTCCTCCAGCGTTTTGTAACCACACGGTGACAGCCGCTTTCACCTCCTCGTCGTTTCGAAATCGATGTCCACCGAGATCCGTTTTGAGCTTACCGAAAATATGAAAGTCGCATGGCGCTAAGTCAGGACTGTATGGAAGATGTTGCCATACCTCCCACTTGAGTCGCTGCAGCAGGTCGCATGTTTGGCGGCCTTGTGTGGTGTTGCGTTATCGTGCAACAAAATCACACCGTCGCTCAATTTCCCTCTGCGCTTCTCTTTAATTGCTTTACGTAACCGGTTCAACGTTTGACAATATGAGACCGTGTTCGGCATAAATTCCACGTGCACCAAACCCTCCATGTCAAAGAACACTGTCGCCATAACCTTTCCTGCTGAAGGTTGAGCCTTGGCCTTCTTTTGTTGTGGTGATGAGATTGCACCTATTCCGTCGATGTTCTCTTCGTTTCGGGGCTGAAGTGGAGGACCCACGTTTCATCCCCTATGATGATTCGCTGCAGAAACTCGTTGCCCTTATCGGAATACTGCTGAAAAATGCCAGTGAGGATTCGAAACGCTGTCCCTTGTGATCATCTGTGCCACAGCTTACGATATCCAAGGATCTCGTGAACAATGGGGAACACACTACGAAATGTTCAGCATGCTGGCAATTTCCCCTAATGATCGCATCCACACGGTCAACATTTGCAACGGTACGGGACGTTGCGGGCCTGCCTTCGCGATCTTCGTCTGTTATCCGTGAGTCCCGCTTCAAATTGTTGAAACCACTTTACAATTCCTTGCCGGGAAATCGCACAGCAGCAGTGAGTTCACGATGAGTATCCGTGCAATTCACCCGTTTGGCCCAATGAAATCTGATTGTTAATCGCACCTCCAATTTGGAGTGAACATCCAGTTGCCGCGCCATTGCTTTTAGTCTGCTAGTCACACAAAACACAACGAACAACCACAGCGACCGTCCTATTTGACGTCTGCGCAGCTACTATCCCTTTCCCCGCTTTGGCCAAGATTGCGACACACAGCGGGCTCCTGCGGCGAGTTAGTGCAACTACATTTTTGATCCACCCTCGTATATAGCTGCAACATTCCTTACAATTTCTAAAATATTGGACTAAGTCACTTCTGCCAGAGGAGTAAAAGGCAGTATAAAGGAGATGCGTAATTCACTGGATTATAAAATAAAGAGTTCGTTATTTTATTATAAATGCATTAGCTTTATTTAATTTTTACAGTTTTTATTTTTTGACATTTTACTAACCTTACAAGAAAAAACTATTTTTCAGTGCAGGGATAAAGAAAATGCATTTATAAAAGGAGCTGCACTAATTTCGAACCACATGATTAACTTCTGAAATTAAGCACTTTAATGTAAATCATTTGATTACTTTTAAAAAATTAAAAACGTAACATAGTTTATAACATGACAACAAATAAAGTATAATACTCCTCACTCAGATAAAGAAATCGGAATAGGTATTTCAGATATCCAAGGCTCTCATTTTCATATCTATAGCATTCTATTTTCAAACAATTTACTCTCTTCTCTTCACTACCCATAATTTTGTTGCACAGAATTGCTCTAGACAGACCTGAAAACCCAATAAAGTCATCAAACTTCATCTCTTTCAAATTATAGGTTCAGATTCTTCCTTTTTCTTGTGGAACAAGCAGCTATAAAGATGTTTAAACAGTCATGCATACTGAAAACAGATGACACTGTATACTGTCACATTCCATCATAGAATGATCAGACTCGAGGAACCTTTGTTCAATCAAATTAATGTTAGTAGGCTGAAAAACATTATTACAAAAGGGCAAAAACATATTGGTTTTGATTTTGAACCGACAAAAGTATACGAACAAATCTGATGTGTACCATTCACATGACTTTCTCCATATCCCTGCAACAAATAATTCTTAAAAAGCTTATACTTCTATTTACTTTATGCTAATCAGAAAAAATTAGCATAAATAGTCTTATTACTCGTATCCTTGTAAGTAGAAGCGAAATAAGGGACAACCGTAGGTTAAAGTGATAGTCAAAAGCTGGTTGCTATGTCAATGAAGTTCCTTTGTTTATATGGATAGGAGTTGACAAGTTCCAGTATGAGAAAAGTATACGTTTTTCATAGCAGAAACCAAAAATAAGGAATGTCACAAAAACGACGAACGCCACGAAAAAAAATGTATATAACATAAATTGTGTATTTTAATGTGCTCTACATTTTTTGTGTAGTAAGTTTTTGTTCATCTTTTACGGTTTAGCAGTTATTAAAATTTAGTAAAATTTATCCAGAATAAACTACTCTTCAGAGGCTATTCCCAGAAAATTCAAGATACACATTTCATTTGTCAGGTAAATATGTTCAATATCCGAAATTTTAATCAAAATCGTTAGAGCCATTTTTGAGAAAATCAAAATTTTCGAAAAAAGTTCCATGTAAAGGGTAGTTGGGGGTGGGGGGATTTTTCTCAAAACCTTCATGTCGCATCCCTGGAAGATACTAAACTTAAATACCACGTTTGGTATTTTACCGACTTTTCGTTTTTGAGTTATCGTGTTCACAGACTCACGGACACACGGACACACAGACACACACACACACACACACACACACACACACACACACACACACGGACCTTTTTGTGAAAATGCTTTTTTTGGATATTGGGGACCCTAAAACATATATTTCCGGTGAAATATCGGTATCGAATTTCTGGTGGAGTGCAATACTTTCTCTATACACTATGTACATAGTGCGTATGGAGAAAGTAAAAATCTGATGTGTACCATTCACATGACTTTCTCCATATCCCTGCAACAAATTATTCTTAAAAAGCTTATACTTTTATTTACTTTCTGCTAATCAGAAAAAAAATAGCAGAAATAGTCTAATTACTCGCTTCCTTGTAAGTAGGAGCGAAATAAGGGACAACTGTAGGTTAAACTGATAGTCAAAAGCTGGTTACTATGTCAATGAAGTTCCTTTGTCTATATGGATAGGAGTTCGCAAGTTCCTGTATGAGAAAAGTATACGTTATTCATAGCAGAAACCAAAAATAAGGAATGTCACAAAAACGGCGAACTCCACGAAAAAAATGTATATAACATAAATTGTGTGCTTTAAAGTGCTCTACATATTTTGTGTAGTAAGTTTTTGTCCATCTCTTACGGTTTAGCAGTTATTCAAAATTTAGTAAAATTCATCCAGAATAAACTACTCTTCAGAGTCTATTCCCAGAAAATTCAAGATATACATTTCATTTGTCAGGTAAATATGTTTAATATCCGAAATTTTGAATCAAAATCGTTAGAGCCATTTTTGAGAAAATCAAAATTTTCGAAAAAAGTTCCATGTAAAGGGTAGTTGGGGTGTGAGGATTTTTCTCAAAATCTTCGGTTCGCATCCCTGGAAGATACTAAACTTAAATACCAAGTTTGGTATTTTACCGACCTTTCGTTTTTGAGTTATCGTGTTCACAGACACACGGACACACACACACACACACACACACACGAAAATGCTTTTTTTGGATATTGGGGACCCTAAAACATATATTTCCGGTGAAATCTTGGTATCGAATTTTTGGTGGAGTGCAATACTTTCTCTATACACTATGTACATAGTGCGTATGGAGAAAGTAAAAAGAGATGCTTCATTTACTGTTTGTGGCATTATTGCATTATTTGATGAAGCTCACTCATATTCTGTTAAGTTGTGTGTGTGTGTGTGTGTGTGTGTGTGTGTGTGTGTCTGTGTGTGTGTGTACAGCATAGCTCAAAAACGAAAAGCCCGTTAAATACCAAACTTGGTATGTAAGTTCACTAGTTCCAAGGATGCGGCACGAATATTTTCAAGAAAATCCCCCACCCCCAACTACATGGAAAAATTTGGGAAAATTTTGATTTTCACAAAAATAGCTATAACGATTTCTTGTTAAAATATAATATATTAAAGATATTTACATGTCAAATAAGGTCTATATATTGAATTTTCTGTGAATAGCCTCTGAAAACAATCTTTATTCTAGATGAATTTTGTGGAATTTTCCATAACTGGAAAACCGTAAGAGACAGACAAAAACTTACTTAACAATAAACGTAAATCTCGTTAAAACACACGATTTATGTATATACATTTTTTGTGGAGTTTACCTTTTTTGAGATATTCCTTCTTTTGGTTTAAGTTTTAAACTACCTATACTCTTTTCGTACGGGAATTCTTCAACTCCTGTTCATTCAAAGAAAGAAAATTCAATCACATAGCAACCAGCTGTTAAAAAAAGAATTGACTCTCGCTTTAGTCTTTGGTACTCCCTTATTTCCTTCCTACATATGAGGAAGCAGGTAATAAAGACCATTTCTGCAATTTTTTTCTCGATTAGCATGATGTAAATATAAGAATAAAGCCTTTTAAGAATAATTTGTTGTAGAGATGTAGAGAAAGTCATGTGAATGGTACAAGTCATTTTTTCTATTGGTTGTCTTAGTTTTGAATACGTTCTGTAAAATATCTGAGGAATGTAATTGGTCTGTTTCTATTAATCTTCAATTTGATCTTTCATGGCCAAATGTTTTTATCCATATATTATAAGGAGAAGTGTCAGAAATGCATATAATTGTTTCGTTGTTTTTGTGGTTTTACTGTGTAATAAAATTATTCTGCACATACTTTGGGATACATAGTTCTTTTCCTATAAGTCATTTTCCCATTTATAAAATATTTGACACCTTGAATACAAATAACTGTGAAACTTTTGAATAAATTTATTGTTCAAACCGATATTTTCCAACAAAACATTGTTTTTCTTTTCCCATTGAAATATTTAAATTATATTTTCTATAACTATTTCAGAAGTGGTGTGACTTTTTGTAATGAATTTCACATTTCACGGTAATAATATCATTGTCCATAGATATCATTTTATTGTAACAAATATCTTATTCCTAGTTTAAAGGTTCACTTAAACTAAGTTTACAATTCTGGAACAGCTGGATTTAAATATATATATGTACATATGTACATACACACACAGACACACATTTAATAATGTTGGAAAGAGCTGCCCACACTTTCTTATTCCTAGATTTTGTAGTTTTAAAACATTGGAATAACCATTTTCAACAACGATTGCTGAATCTTTATTAATTACTTCTATCAGGTTTATTAAGTGTTTTGAATAATTTTCTGATCACAATTGTGTTAAGTTTTTCCCTTAATACCTCGTTAAATGTACTGACGTAGTCTTCAAAAAATACTTTTTTTTTCTAAATAGAAAGTTCTTTTTATGAAAATTCACTGTCTGCACACATTACTCCTTGCTAAATCCATGTTAATTCTCATTCAGTATTACAGCTATTAAATTATTCAATCCTAGTATACCACATAAAACAAACTTTGACACAATAACATAAACTGAAGTTAAATGTAAAAGTTTGATAAATATACTATAAACGAACACTTTGAAACTATTTTACATTATGAATTTATGTCCCTGCAAATATAAATAATAATAATGCCTTAAATAAAGCGTATAATTTTTGGGGCTGCGTCGTGGCAGAGCGGTTAGTGTGGCCGCCCACCTATGTAGCCCGAGTAAAATCTCAGTGGGATTTGTAGTGGACAAACTGGCGTCTGGTGAGATTCGCTTGGTTCTTCAGTTTTCGCAGTCAATCATTCCACCAATTGATTCATCATAAGCTTTCCTATCATCCATTTCACCTGTACTTTATATCATTTACTTCCTCACGTTCATTGGGCTGATATTCTATCTGATCCATAGTCCATCTGCTCCTCAGTAGCACTCTGACCCCGGTCATGGGGGTGTAAGTCTCCTATATAAGGAAGGTAAGTAAATGGAGATATACGACCAAAAATAGAAACAGGACCTGACTAAGAAGAGTTAAACAAAAGTGATTATAATATTTTACATATTTTTCATGTCTCACTTTTTCGCCAATGTTTTGTTGTGGTATTAGAATTGTGTGCATATATCTATCTTAGGTGCATTTGTATACCATAGCACATTTTGAATACGGTTTATTCTGTGTTGCAAAGTTAAGTTGCTGTATTTGAATATCTTCGTTCTTTTATTTTCGTGTTTACTCTTTTAATTGTTTACTTTCTTTACACATACTATGTACATAGTGTATAGAAAAGGTAATTGCACTCCACAGATACAGAGATTTCACTGGAAATACACGTTTTAGGATCCCCCGTATCCAAAAAAAAAAATATTTCCCGCGTGTGTGTGTTCATGTGTCTGTGATAACTCAAAACGAAAAGGCGGTAAAATATCAAACTTGATATTTAAGTTTAGTATCTTTCAGGGATGCGACAAAAGGTTTTGAGAGAAATCCCTCCACCCCAAACTACCCTTTATATAAAATAATTCGAAAATGTTGATGTTTCTCAAAAATGGCTCTAATGATTTTGATTAAAATGTATATCTTGAATTCTCTGTGAACAGACTTTGAAGTCCTCTCTATTCTGGATAAATTTGTTTAACTTATAAACAGTAAGAGATAGACAACAATTTACAACACGACATATGTAGATCTCGTTGAGACAAATAATTTATGTCATATACATCTTTTTCGAGGAGTTGAACATTCTTGAGATATTCCTTGTTATTGGTTTCAGAACGGTTGCAAAGAAACGGATTTCATCCACATAGCGACCAGGTTTTAAAACATTTGTTTATCATGTAAGCCCTTATTTCCATTCTACTTACAAGATGTTTATCTCGATCATCACGGAGTAGACAGAAGAATAACAATAATTTCTTACAGAGATGTAGAGAAATTCATGTACATAGAACACATCAGATTGTTTAATATTGCTTGCTATTTTGTGTATTGGAAAAGTGCGTAGATCTGTAAACCTTTGAGATTGATGAAGATCAATGTACGCACACTGGAATTTCAATAAATACACTTATTCATGGATTCATACTTATAAACAGATCCTGCTTAGAATTCAAAGTCTGGTATTTTTGCGCAGATTAGGAACTTGGTTATATTGAGTGAGAAGCCGTATACTTAAAACACTTTGTACAAATATGAGGGTCAGCACTCACCAATAGGTTCAAGGGTAAACGCGAAGCAAAGCAATATTAGCTGAATACCAAGACATGAAAGACAATTTTTTTTTTTCCCAGGACATCGAAAGAGCCTCTCTTTGAGCGAAGATCTTTTCGTATCCCCTTCTGTAGCTTTGCTTTTAGATACAGAGGCAGGTCGGCCTTCACCCAATTAACTCTAGCAGTTGTTTTTGCTTTTATGAAAGTTGAATCTTTGTCTACAATACTTTACATTTCAAGATTACCAATTCAAGCTTTGTTGGAGAATCGAGAATTAGGTTTTCTAAACCTGTATTTCTTACATTTTGTGTTAATTATTTACTATTTTAATTTTAATTTAATTTCTCACTAATTTAATTAGTGAATGGTAAATAGAACGAGACGGTATTGCATTCCACCCAAAAATTCGATACCGAAATTTCACTATAAACACACATTTTAGCGTCCCCTGTATCCAAAAAGAAAAAAAAAGAAAAAAGAGCATTTTTATAAAAAGGAAAAGGTTCGTGTATGCATCCATGTGTTTGTCTCTGACCAAATAACTCAAAAAACAAAAAGTGGGTTAAATATCAAGCTTCATCAGCAACTACAAATGATGCGTCACGATGCTTCTCAAGTAAACCCGCCAACCCCAGTTACACTTCACATGGAACAAATTCTCGTTAATTAAATTTTCTCAAAAATAGCTGCAACGATTTTGTTAAAATGCCGGATATGAGACATAATTACATAGAAAATAAAATATATAGGCTGAATTTTCTGGGAATAGCCTCTGGAGACCTCTTCATTTTGGATGGTCTTCACAGAAATGTAAACCCTAAGAGGTACAAAATAAAATACTTCATAAAAGAATACAGATCTCATTAAAACACGCAATTTATGTCATACATATTTTAGGTGAAGTTAAGCAGTTGTGGGATATTCCTTTTGTTTGTTTGTTTCAATTTTAAAGTACCTAAACTGTTCTTAAATATGAATTTGTCATTTCTATTTCTTTTGTTTTACTCTTGGCCTTGCAAAGAGAATAGAATTTCAATCACATAGCACCCAGAGTATAAAAGATTGCACTATTGTCTTAACCCAGTTTTTTCCCTTATTTCCCTACTGCTTAAAATAGCTGGGTAATAGCACTGTTTCTGATAATGTTTATCTAGATTAGGAGGAAATCTATAGAAGAAAAATCTTTGGTAAGAATAGTTTTTTGCAGAATAATAGATGAATGGAACATTTTTTTTTTTTTTTTTTTTTTTTTTTTTTTTTTTTTTTTTTTTTTTTGCAGTTCTTATACAAGTCTCCAGTACTGAACATTGGGAGACCACTTTCAAAGTACATAATACTCTGATAGGAATCAGACATTTTTCTGTAGGAGAATATAGCAGATACAGTAAGATAACCTTTTGTCTGGTAAAATGGATGAATATAGTGAAAACGTAATGAAAAATTGTGTATAGTTTTATATTTTTCAGCGGTTTACACATTACAAATCCCTAAATTGGATAGGTAAAGTCAGACTGAGTCTCCGTCCGGTTCCTCTAACCACTGAGTTACCACAACATGCTGACCCGACACTAAATTCCCTAACTGACTCGCATTCTGTCACGGTAAACCACAAGGAAATCTCAACTTATCTAACTCCTATCCAGCAAGCGGATTGTGTGGAAAAAACTATTACCCAACTTCACTAATTGGTAACTATTAAGCCCGGCACAAAATACTTAGAAGATTGGCGCACGTCGTTTCAAAATAATTTGAGATCTCCTTGATCTTAAGTTGTTTTTCAAATATTATAGTCCTATATGCTATCGCCGAGAAAAGTTTATAAATACTGGCGTATTTTTCTGAACACAATCTAAAACCGGCAGCTATCTTTATTGCACCGGAAGAAAATGAGCACAAGACAACACAGTGCAAACTAAACCACCATTGGATATGTGGAGTCAGACTGAAAAATTCCATGCCATAGCCGGGATTTGAACCACGGATCTCCCTATCTCTAGCCGGTTGCTCTGTCACTGAGCTACCATGTCAACATGCCTGCATAGCATGGAATTCTTCGTCTCAAAATAATTTGAGAACACCTTGTGGTTTACCGGGAAACATGTGAGGCTGTTGAAAGATTCAATGCTATGCCGACATGTTGCCATGGTAGCTCAATGCCAGAGCAACCGGCTAGAAATTGGGAGATTCGTGGTTCAAATCCCAGCATTGGCATTGAATTTTTCTGTCTGACTCTACCTATTCAACTCCTCTACCTATTCACGGCTTGTGTGAAATTAAACCACCATTCTTTTGATTCTTATTATGATGGAACAGCGGTGTTTCGAATGGTCAATGGATGAATATAGCATAAGCACGAAAGAAAATGATGTAGAAATCAATGTATAAAATTGTGTTATTTATATGTGCGGGGAAATTTCCGTAAGTTGTCTGATAATCGATTGTATAGCTTCTTATTTTCTAATTTTAAATTCTTTTATATTTTTACTTTCTCTAAAGGAAGTAAGTAATTTCAAAGCAAAACTGATAACGAGATTTCAATATCTGGTTGAGGGGATTTTTATGTGTCTCATAAAAAAAAATCTGATGTGTTCCATTCCCGCGAAGATTTGCGAATACGCGACATGGCGTTGGAGGCTTAAACAACGGGGGAAAAAATGTTACAACATGACTTTTTGTACATCTGTGTATCAAATTATTGTTAAAAAGCTTATTTTTCTATCTACTACATGCTAATCCAGATAAACATTAGAGAAATGTTTTCTCATAAGCAGAAAAGATATGGAATACACTAGGCTAAAACAGTAGTCAAATCTTCTTAAAGCTGGTTGACATGTGGATGAAATATATTTCGTTGCATTGCCAGGAGTTGACAAATTCCCGTATGTATTTTATTGCATGTTTCTACGAGATCTATATATTTTTCGATGTAAGTTTTTGCATCTCTTACGGTTTACTTGTTATGCAAAATCTAGCAAAATTCATTCATAAAAAAGAGGTCTTCTGAGTATATTCCCAGAAAATGAAGATATATATTTTATGTGTCGTACATGTAGGGAAAGTAAAAAAGTATTTTTCATAAAAGTGTGCTCATGCACTGTATGTGTTTGTGTGAGGTGTAAGTAAGTACATCACTCATTATTCACATAAAAAGTACAACTCAGTATTTAAATCAACATTTTACAGCACCTGTTTCTAAAGAAAATCTCTCCAAGGACACAAAACCATCATTTACTTGAATTTTTACTTTCTCTGCACGTACTATGTACATAGTGTATAGAGAAGGTATTGTATTGAACCTAAAAATTCGATACCGAGATTTCACCGCAAGTATATGTTTTGAGACCCCCAGAATCCAAAAAAATCATTTCTAGGAAAATGTTCGTGTGTGTGTGTGTGTGTGTGTCTGTCTGTCTTGTCTGTGTGTATATGTGTGTGTGTGTGCGCGCGGCTTTGGGCAGCATAGCTCAAAAACGAACAGACCTTTAAGTACCAAACTTGGTATTTAAGTTTGGTATTGTCCAAGGATGCGACACGAAGATTTTCAAAAAAATCCCCCCATCCCAAACTACCCTTTACATGGGAAAAAATTGTGAAAATTTTGATGTTCTTAAAAAGGTTCTAACGATTTTGATTAAAATATCGTATATTAAAGATATTTACCTGACAAATAAAATGTATATCTTGAATTTTATGTGAATAGTCTCTGAAGACTATTCTGGATGAATTTTACGGAATTTTGCATAACTGCTGAGCCGTAAGAGCTGGACAAAAACTTACGAAAAATGTAGAGCACGTTAAAACACACAATTTATGTCACATACATTTTTTCCCTGGGGTTGATCGTTAATGAGATATTCCTTGTTTTTGGTTTTAGCTTTGAAAAACATACTTTTCTCATACAGGAATTTGTCAACTCCTGTCCATACAAACAAAGGAACTTCAGTCACATAGCAACCAGCTTTTGACTATCACTTTAACCTATGGTACTCCCTTATTTCGCTTCTACTTACAAGGAGGGAAGTAAGAAGACTATTTCTGCTAATTTTTTCTCGTTTTGCATGAAGTAAATAGAAGCTTAACGCTTTAACAATAGTTTGTTGCAGATATGTAGAGAAAGTCATGTGAATGGAACACATCACATTTTTTTTCCTTATTTATAATTTACTCAATTGTTTGGTAACGTCTTCATTAGATTTTACACGACTTCCAGCAGATACATTAACCAAATTGGAAGCAGAGACCCCATTTGTTGGCTCTGAACCCATTGTTGATGTCGGTACACGTACTGCTAAAACATCAGTTAAAACACAGATCGAGTGACGTTCGATAAGCCCTTACAAAAATATAGAAAAACGAATTATTTTCACAGTTTTTTACTTTCTCAACACGTACTATTTATATAGAGTATAGAAAAGATATTTTAATGCACCCAAAATTCACCCGAAATACAGGTTTTGAGACATTTTGAATAAAAAAAAACAAAACATTTTTAGGAAAAAAAATCAGTGTGATGTATGTGTGTGTATGTGTTTGTTCTGCCTGTATGTGGGCAGCATAACTCAAAAACGAAAAGTCCGTTAAATACCAAAGTTAGACTATCTTCCGAGGATGCGACACGAAGATTTTCAAGAAAATCCCTCCACTGGCAATTAACCTGTACATGGAACATTTTTCGAAAATGTTGATTTTCTCAAAAGTTTCTCTAACGATTTTGACTAAAATACCTTATGTTTAAGAAATGTTTCTGACAAACGAAATGTATATCTTGAATTTTCTGAATATAGCCTCCAAAGACCCCTTCAATCTGGATAACTTTTGTATAACCGGCAAACCATAAGTTATATTAAAACTAGTATACAAAAATGTAGATCTTTACAAAACACACAGTTTATGTCATATACATTTTTTTTTTTTTTTTTTTTTTGAGATATTCCGGATTATTAGTTTCACTTAAACTTTTCTCAAACGGGAAGACATCTTCCTTCCCGTTTCTCGTTTGTTTACTCCTGACACGCAAACAGATTGCAATATAATTTGTTTCTCATAGCGACCGGCTTTTAAAGCACGAGACTATCGCTTTAGCCTGTGCATTTTCTTATTTCCCTTCTACTTACAAGGAAGCTAGTAATAAGACTAATACTGCTTATGTTTATCTTGATTAGCACGATGTAGAATATAGATTAATCTTTTGAATAAAAGGTTTGTTTGCTTTACAGCTAGAAGACATCATGTGAAGGTAACACATTAGATTTTTGCTCTTCTGTTTACAAGGGACCAAGTAATAAGAACAATTTCTGCTAATGTTTATCTGGAATGGTATGATGTAGATAAAAAAATAAGCTTTTTAGCAATAATTTGTTACAGAGATGTAGAGAAAGTCATCTGAATGGAACACATCAGAATTTTTTAGCTCGATACTCTTTTCCCAGCGTTTCTCCAACTGTTTTAAGCCTTTCAAAAAGTAGGATTTCGGAAGGTCCTCAAAATAGGCTTCTGTTTGGGAGATGACCTTTTCGTTATATGTGAATACTTTACTGCCGAGCCACTTTTTCAACTTTGATAATAAAATAGTCACTGGGTGCCAAATCTGGTGAATACAGTAGATGTTGTAGTAATACGAACCTTAATTCTGCAGGTGTGTTTCCTTGCATTGTCTTAATGGAACATATTTTCTGTGCCAGGTGAGGTCATTTTTTCTTGATTTATAGGTACAACCGGTGCAATAACGATGCATAATACTCTCCATTTACCGTTTTTCCTCTCTACAAGTAATCAATGTGGATGATTCCGAATGCATCGCAAAAAAAACGAGGTCATTACTTTGTCTGCAGATTTCACCGCCTTGGCCTTTAAAAACCCACTGTTTCCACTGCACTTTTGTCTCTGGAGTGAAGTAGTGTAACCATATTTCATCCATAGATATGTATTAAAACAGAAACTCGTCCGTATTGCTTCCGAATTAATAACACGGTTGCGTTTATTCTCCATTGAGAGCGAACGCAGCCAAGACCTTTGTCAGACTTAATTTTTGGTGCAATATTGAGAACACTGTACCATGTAATATGCCTGTGGCCTTACTATTTCGCGAACTGGATTTGTCAACCATTTTGGAGGAAGTCACTTCTACTGGACGTCCGGAACGACATTCATCATTTGTGGATGTACGACCACATTTAAATTAATTTATCCAATTATAATTTGTTGAAAACGCAGGAGCAGATGTGCCATGAACTTCACACAACTCTCTTTCGGTGTTTAGCCTTTTAAATGACGTGATTTATCACCACACGAAACTCGTTCGTTTTCCATCTTTCTAAAGAAGCATAAGATTGCTAATTCGATCGCCTATGGCAACGATACCATGATGTATATAAACTTGAACTGCCATCTAGTAAGAGATGACGGTTATTAATGCAAACTTCTTTCGATGCTAGAGCGTAATTTATTGGATTTTCTAAGGATTTATTGAATGTGCGTAGTATATGTCCAATACATTTTGTTTTTGTGACGCTAACAATTTCCGAGATATTCCCTTTTGTTGGTTAAAGTTCTCAAATGCTCGAATTTTCTCAAATGGGATGTCCATTCTTTTTTTCCTTACTTTTCTCTCTTCTTTCTTTTTTTTTTTTTTTTTTTTCTTTTGCAAATAGAATCGAATTCTATCCCATTCTTTTCTTTATTCCATTAGCCTGACATATTTTCTTAGAAAAAATAAATACGGAATAAGATCAACTCTGCTAATATTTGTCTTGATTAATATTAAGTAAATAAAAGAATAAACTTTTGTAAGAATAGTTTGTGGCAAAAGAGGTAGAGAAAGTCATGTGAATGTAATACATTTTTTGCGACACCCAATTCCGATATATTCGTCGTTATCCATTTGTACGTTTCAATATTTTGCCTTTTTTTGGAAGAGTTCACACCATTCAGCTGTTTCTGGCAATGACGTATAAAGAATATACAATTTCAAAGCTAGTATATAACATTCCGCTTTTTACTTTATTCGTCGTCCATAAATCTATTAGGTATGGAAGTGTTATATTGCAACCAAAAGTTCATGGTTGATATTTCACCGACTGTTATTTTGGGCCCTCTGAACTCCTAAAAAGCATTTTTACAAAAATACTCAAGTGCAGTGTGTGTATTTCACCATCTGCTGTGAACACCTTCTCAAAGTTTTTATTTGAGCCCAGCGTCTTGCTAAACATGCGGCGCAATAGACTTTATGGAAAAACCCCACCCCAAAATATCTTTTACATGGACAATTGTTCGCTTCCGTCTACATTCCCAAAATTCCAACAATTTTGGTTAACATAGCATACATTTAAGATATTCACATGAACATGAAACGTTTTTCTTTAATTTTCTGAGAAGTCTAAGAGTCTTCAATAATTATAAGGAATTTTGATTAATTTTGTGTAGCTAATACACCACAAGGGACAGAAAAAACACTTACTGCAAAGAAAATGTAAACTACACACATTTTATCTTTTAAATACTGTTTTGCGGCATTAGCTACTTTCGAGATATTTCAGTTTTATTGGTTTGAACTGTAAGTTGTCAGTTTATGAAGATCTAAATTATTCAGTTGTTTCTCGTGACATTATCATGAAACAGAGTGGCGTTTGAAGGCTACGCATTTTAACTTTCGATTGATTTGGTTTTCCCTAACCATGCAGTGGCGATAAAAAGTGTTTGCACAGATGTTTTATAGTTGTGTACAAAAATAACTAGCAATGACTAGTAAAGATCATATGTAAAATGTGTATCTTGAATTTTCTGGGAATAGCTTCTGAAGACCTCTTTATTCTGGATGATTTTTGTTAAAAGTGGCTTAATTGGTAAACCGTAAGAGATAGGGAAAAACGTATTAAACAAAAGACATAGGTCTCGATAAAACAAACAATTTATGCCGTTTACATTTTTTTTTTGTGGAGTGGGCCGTTTTCGAGATATTCCTTGACATTGATTTCAGTTTTAAAATACTCAAACGTTTCAACGCTTGGCCACACAAAGACACAGATTTCAATCCCATAGCGACCACATTTTAAAACATCTGACTATCGATTTAGCCTAGAAAATTCCCTTATTTCCCTTCTACTTAAAACGACCTACATAATAAGACCGTTTCTGTTAATGTTTTTGTATGACATAGATAGAACAAGCTTATTAACATTAATTTGTTACAGAGATATGGAGAAAGTCATGTGAATGGAACACATCAGATTTCTTTTAACAGTATAGGCTATAGGGCAGGATGAAAAAACAGGACATTTCAAATGAAAGCGCAAATGAACTCGTGATCGAGTGAGCTAACGCTAGTGGAGGGGAAAGAAGCTGATAAATTAAAATTAAAAACCTGCACATTATGCTCGCTATTTTGATCGGCGTTGTAGACAATTCTTAAAGTTGTTCTGTTTCTACAAGGTCAGACATATTTTGTTCACAGAGTGTACTTGTATACATTCTTGCCTCTTGTTCGGAAATTGCTGTAGTGGAATCAATGTTTTGTAAAACGAGGTTATAGTTGGCCTCTTTCCATTTGGCTTTGGTCATGGCTTCTGTGGGGTAAAAGTCGCTCCAAATGTGTGATTTCTTGTGATAGTATTCTCGAACAAGCCTCTCACATGTAGTAGTTAATGGCAGCTTTAGTTGTAGTTATATGCGCTCTATTAACATTGTTTACCTACCGAGCTCATATGCTACTCTCGACAGTGCAAACTTAGATATTGCTCTTTTCATGAATGTGATGTTCACTTTTTCTATATTTGTGAGGTTTGTGGCTGTCAGATGTATCAGATTTATGCCAAACCAGTTGGCCCAGCTGCCCCGTATTTGGCGTGTAAATATTCCTTCGCGCGTTAAAAGAGTTGCAGAACTCAAGGGAACCAGCGAGAGATACTTCGTTTAACTCCTCTCACTGAGCGAGACTCGCCTCACGGTCTCCGTAATAAGCAAGAGGGGTAAAACCAAAGGTGCCTAACCTCTGCTCTTGGGAGCTAATGACGTCACCTAGTCATGCTACCCCGTCTCCTCCGTTTTGTGCATGACCAGATAGGAAGCATTTCCATGGTTCCACTCTCCACACGATGACAGCTTTTAAGCGAACGAAACATATCGTATTTCACAAAGAATGGGAGCCCGCCTGGGTAGTGTGGTGGTAGCGTGTCTGCCTCACATTCAACAGGTCGTGAGTTCGAATCTCGCTTAGGGTGAGTTACCCGGATAAGGTTTTTTTGGGTTTTCACTTATCCTGAGAAGACGAATGTCGAGTAACTAAGCTCCCATGGACCCCGAGATCATTTGAGCATCATTTCACCAGTTTCGTTCATCGTCCGATATGACCAACCAGGTTAAAGGTCATTAAGGAAGAATTTCTTTTTGTTAAATGTGAAATGTCTTATTTAACGACCTTTGAAAAATGCCTTCATACTGATTGTGTCACGTTTTTATCGGGTATACAATCAGTAACAGCACTTGAATTTGAATTAATTTTGTCTGCAACGACGCTCCCTTCGATCTTCAAATGGAACTAATTGCTTTGCAAAATTTAGCAGTCATTAAATATTCTCAGAAAAAAAGACTAGGATTTATTTAAATCTGTTCTCAATGAAAAAATTCGCAAATTACGAAACGTTTCTGGAAGGCATATTTGGTTCCACATATATTTGTGAACAGATGTTCTCGAAAATGAATCAAATAAAATGCAAATATTTTTGTAGGGAAGGGAGAATAGAGTCATTTGGTCTACCAGGTTGTTCATTCCTGTCGGCAAACATTGGTGAACTGGTTACAAGAAAACAATGCCATCCGAGTCACTAACAAGAATGGCGTTCGAGAATGGTTTTTTAGTATTTGTACCATCCGATATAAAATGAACGTGTCCCCGCCACTGATAGAACGCGACGTCATAGATAGAGAGGTATTTGCCTGGCGCTACCAAACAATGGGTGCTGGTAAATCTACCCTCCCCTCTGCCGTTGTAGGTTGGCCATCTATGGGTAAAACGAAGGTCTCTCAGCCGGCTCTTCATTTCTGATTTTAACTTGAAGAGACCCATTGAGTTCTGCAACTCACGAAGGAGTACTACACACTCCAAATACCTGGTGTATAATCTGGTGTAACTTTAATTGTGAGGAACTTCATTGCCGTTTGCAGAGATAACAAAGGTTGTATATGGATCATTTAGTTTATGGAGGGCATACGTGTTGCCTTGTGGTTGCGTTCTTATTCCGAGATAGTTCATGTTCATTCTCACTGGCGGTATTTCTCTACAGCTGTCTGCTCCCCCATCTTCCTGAAAGGTAATTGGTTGACATTCTTTTGTTTGTTTACTTCAAGACATTATCAAGGTCCCATATAGTTAATTTATCATGCGGTACTTCTAGTGCATCCCAGATGCCATGTTCATGTCGATATAAACATATGCGCCTACTCCTGTTCTTATTGTCGTTATAACCTAATGTAAGGTTATAATGGACTTAGGGGGTACCCTTATAAAGCTCGATTTGTCTGTATCATTGGGTTTGATAAACATCTGATGAAACAAATAAAAATCTTAACTAGTCAGCTAAACCAAAGTGCGATTTAAACATGCACACGCAATATATGAGGTAACAAAATTACCTTTACGGCTCCACTTTTACCTTTATTGTATGGCGTTGTACGGGAGCTATTTTTTAATTTCGTGACCGATCGCACCTTGAAAAAAAAAATAGCCCTGGTGTTTATGCAAAACAAAGCTTTCAGTATTTTTAGTGAACATTTTTTTCTAATTTCGTATTACGCTAATCTTTGTGTATAAAATTAGGCTAATTATAGCAGTCTTATATTGTAAAAATATTAATATTTTTCAATTAAACTATGGTGTTGTTTAATTAAAAAAAAAAAAAAAGAAAAACCGATGCGACTGCAGTCAAATGTAGCCCCGTCAGCATTCAAGCGTGCCGCAACACCTGTTAGTTTACTTGCGCCCTGTCCTTCCTTTACCACAGGTACATTTGACTATCTAGGACTCGAACACGTGACGTTCGGCTTTAAATAGATGGCCAGTACACTTCGTATCACACTAACGATCACGGCTATTCAAATCGCTTCAGTTGTGGTTTGATAAAAATCTGATTAAATAAATAAGAACCTTAACCCTCTAAGGCCCAACGTGACTTTCAAGTAGCAACCATTTTCCCCCTTATTTCATTGTCATTGAATCAAAATTGTGTAATGTGAACTGCTGTAACATGGAAGCCTTGTGTTTGGCTGGTTTGGCCATTTAGTTCATAATGTGCTCAGCAGGTGGCAGTAACACATGCAGTCATTTTGCATTATGAAAGTAACAGTGTCACTTTAATACTATTTATTTTATATATCTCTGCGTTAAATATAAAACTAAAAATATCAGGAGATACAGGTAGGAGTTAATTTTTAATGTTAAGCATTAAACCCCATACTGCTATGTATAATATTCATTATTCAGTCAAAATAGTTATGTTACCTCCAAGTTACTGTGGGCCACAAATTCACCATTATAAGTTAGGTTATGGGTAGACATTGCAGTAGATTAAAGCTTTTAGTCTGAAAACTCATAAAATTTACTAAATTATGTGCTCTATCACATAAATGTTGAAATAACATTACTGATAAGCACCTCAATTGCGATATACTTTATGAAAATAAAGAAGATTTAAAATTACTTGATTCTTATAAAATCCATTTCATTTTAGGTCAAATACAATGGACCCTTGCAGTTTTTATGGTACCGATGATAAAAGTAAAATAATTACTCGTCCAATAAATGGGCATGAATCCGATGATTCTGTTCTTGCTTCAGACTGATGAAGAAAAAGAGATTCAAACTATTGGTGCACATAGAATTATACCAGAAGTGAGGATGATTCATTTGATGAGCTATGTGTAAACGAAGTAACAGTTTCTCCTCCAGATATAGAAGAACGAGGCGAAGATATTTCTAAAACAAACTATAAAAATGTGATTAGGAGAACTTCAAGAAACAGAATGGCTCAACCAATCTTTCCATGGAAAGGACAGTTAATTTCAGGTTATGATGCTCCACAAGCACCAATACACTATTTTAATACATTTATTGATGAAGACTGTCTTTCTTCCACTGCCTATCAGACAAATTTATATGGTATATAAAACAATCCTCCAGCAGCCTAAATGTTAGTAATGTAGAGATTAAGCAATTCATTGGATGTTGTTTTTATGTCCATATATGGCCTCCCAAGGTCTAGAATGTATTGGAAGGCAGAGACACGGGTCCCTTGTGTAGCTGAAACCATAGTCGACAAAGATGGGAGGATATAAAAGCAAACTTGCACTTCAATGATAATGCAGAAGCTGATGGTACACCTTTATATAAAGTAAAGCCGTTTCTAGATTACATTTTAGGGCAATGTAATGGAATACATATGACTGAAAAGCTCTGTATTGATGAACAGATGATTCCTTTTAAAGGGAAACACAAATTGAAAAACTACATGAAAAATAAACCCAAAAAATTTGGGGTACAAAGCATTTTTGCTTTGTGACAGTGCTGGAGTAGTTTACAATTTTGAGATTTACACTGGCAAAGTAGAACATGAGTGTTTCAAGCAACATTGTTCTAAGGCTAGGAAAAATAATTCCCAGAAACATGTTTTATAAATTGTATTTTGAAAATTTGTTTACAAGCCTTCCACTCATTGTTGAGTTAAATAAAATGGGGATACAGTGCCTTGGTACAGTAAGGATGAATAGGTTGAAAGGCTGTAAATTCAGATCTGAAGGTAAGAGGATCATATGAAGAATGCACTGCAGCAGTAGGTGGAGTGAATGTTTTTGCTATGAAATGGTATGACAACAAACCTGTACATCTAAGCAGTACAATTACTGGAGCACATCCTATTTCAAGAGTTGAACGTTGGGACAAATCACAGAAGCAGTATGTACATATAGAATGCCCTAGTGTTGTCTTGCAATATAATACATTTATGGGAGTCGTTGACCTAATAGATTCCTTGGTAGCTCTGTATCGCACCAAACTGAGATCAAAGAAATGTTATCACCGTTTGGAGTTCCATTTTCTGGATCTCACTGTGGGGAATTCATGGCTGCTCTACTGTGACCTGCACAGCATACCTAAGAAAGATCAGCTGAGCCTGTTGCAGTTCAAGTCATCTTTTGCAGCATGTCTCTGCAAACAAGGAGTGGAGCAAATAAGAAAAAGGGGCAGACCCAGCACTGGCTCTCTTAGGACCGAATTTCAGAAGAACCAATGCTGAAGCGAGATAAGATGCAACAGGCCACTGGTCATTATTGATGAAAAGCGTGGTAAATGCAAGAAGCCTGGTTGCAATGGAGTGCCAAAAATAAATTGCTCTAAATGTAAAATACATTTGTATTTTACAGCAACTTCAAATTGCTTTTTTGACTTCCATGTTCAGTAATGTTCAAAACAACAAAAGTTCTGTATCTTCATCATACATTTTTTTCCATAATAAGAATATAAGTATGTTTTCTTTTCATGATGGTTCCAAAGACTTATGCAAAATAAGTAATTGTTATATGCTCATTGTCTCTGAAATAGCATATATGTAGACATTAAAAATATTTACTAAGTATGCTATCTTCAATTTTGTACACCTCAATGCTATCGGATGCAACCCTTATGGCCCATTGTGACTTCTAAGTAACGACGTATTACTTTTAATTAAAATTTAAAATTTTATTTTTTCAATTGTTTTTATGCTTTGTGAAGCTATTTTAAATACTAAAATGTTTCTCATCTTAGTATAGTAGAGGGCCAACTAAACCTAACTGCGACCCACAATATATGAGGCCACAAAATCACCTGTACATCACCATTTAAGAGGTTGTCCTTAATCACAAACGCGCAACGGCAAAAGATGAGAGTTTCGAGCTCTAAGGCTATATTTTGTAAAAATCTGATGTGTTCCATTCACATGACTTTCTCTACATCTCTGCATAAAATTATTGTTAAAAAGCTTACGCTTCTATTTAATTCATGCTAATTGAGAAAAATTAGCAGACATAGTCTTATTACCGGCTTCCTTGTAAGTAGAAGCGAAATAAGGGAGTATCATAGGTTAAAGTGATAGTCAAAAGCTTGTTGCTATGTGACTGAAGTTCCTTTGCTTGTGTAGACAGGAGTTGGAAAATTCGTGTATGAGAAAAAGTGTATGTTTTTTAAAGCTGAAACCAATAGGAAGGAATATCTAAAAAATGATGCATTCGACGAAAAAAATGTGGCATAAATTGTGTATTTTATCATGATCTACATCTTTTGTGCAGTAAGCTTTGTCAATCTCTTAAGGTTTACCAGTTATGCAAAATTCTAAAAATCATCCAAAATAAAGAAGTTTTTAGAGGTTATTCCCAGAAAATTCAAGATATACGTTTTATTTGCCATGTAAATATCTTAAATATAAGATATATTAATCAAAATTCATAGCCATTTTTGAGCAAATCAAAATTTTAAAAAATTTTTCTATGTAAAGGGTAGTTTGGAGTGGGGGTATTTTCTTGAAAACCTTTGTTTTGCATCCTTGGAAGATATCAAACTTAAATACCAAGTTTGGTAGTTTACGGTCTTTTCGTTTTTGAACTATGCTGCCAACAGACACACATAAACACACGGATCTTTTTCCAAAAATGAATTTTTTGGATTCAGGGGGACCCAAAACATGTAATGCCGGTGAAATCTCGGTGTCGAATTTTTAAATGGAATACAATGCCTTCTATGTACATAGAATGTACACTATGTACATAGAACATCTAGAGAAAGTAAAAATGTATCAAACCTAAGTGTGGTGTTAGCTTACTATCTCATGATCCGGAGGACACTACAATTAACTATTTCAAGATATTTGGCAATCCAAACGAGTGAAAAATATAGATAGATCATAGTTTCTAGAATATGTTTAGATATTGTTAACCTATATTATAATCCAGTTATTCCAAGTGTAATTAATAATCGAAATTATAAAGATAAAATTTGTAAACGGTATTAATGTTATAGCGCGATAGTTTAACTAACAATAAAAGAGAAAAATTACTGAATGCTTTGCTTAATAATGGGATGTCAGAATGCTAAGATTCAGAACACGTGAAAATTCCATTAAATAAAATCAGTTTATGGATAAACATTTTTCATAGTGTCATTGTCACTATTGAAGCGGCATTTAGTCATAGCCCGGATTTGTATGCAAAAACTAATGCCAAAATACGCATGCAAATATGCACTAAAACTCGTAAAATATGCATAAACGATATGCAAAATAAAAATGGTATGCTTGATAACTATTCTCATAAGTTCATCATTTAATTGTAGTTTAAAGTATTAATTATTACAAATTAATTCTTTAAGTTATTATCAATTAATTAATAAACTGCTAGTTATTACATGTTATAATTAATATTGTTATTATTATTATTATTATTATTACTTATTTGTATTAGCTGTTTTAATTTTAGGAAAGAATGAACGAATGTGTTATATTAGCGACTCACCCTATTGTCCAATACTGCTGTTGCAATAGACGAGAAATGTCATCCTGAGGCTCTCTGCAGTGAAACTTCGTTTGTCACTAAAGAAGGTTTTGTAGAGTGAAAAACATCTCTACATCACAAGATGTCGCAGGTACATGACAAACTCCAAATCTCTTCTTTAGCGAGTTCTCTTGTACTTCACACGTTTCCCCGGCCAGCTGTTTTTCAATTTCACAAATTGTTTTATAGCCTGTATTCTTACCAAGAACTGTGTACAACTTATCAAAAGCAATTTTTGCAACTCCGTGTGTTTCGAAGGACAGTGCTTGTAGTACCTGATTCACTAAGTACAATGAGTGTTGTAATGCATTATCCTAAGCCTGCAGTTCCCTTATGATTCCTGGCAGCACTGAAAAGTGGCTACATATGTACTTCAATTTATTTTCTATATCAACTGAGTTGAAGCTCTCTTGAGCTATCTTTAGATCTCTTTTCACATCATTGAAATATTTAACATAGTAACATGCAGCCTCCAACCACGAACCCCACCGTGTTAAAACAGGCTGAGGAGGTAATACCAACTTTGCAATTCCTTGAAAATTGAAACTCTAGCAAGTATTTTAATGAACATTTCCTTGACATTGGAAACAAGATGATAAACCTCTGGATACTGGAATCTAACTGCCTCTGCTACGGGGTGTAGTCCATGGGCTAAACATGTCAAATGTACTAGTTTGGGATAGAGAACTTTTAATGCATTTGCTGCGTTTACAATGTATGGAGCGGCATCTGCAAGAAATAACAGGACATTGTCCTATTTTATACCATCTGGCCACAAAAAGGCTAGGGAATTGTTGAAGAATTTTGCTGTTTTACCCTTTCTAACATCTGAACCTTTAACAGGAAAGTTTTATTTTCTGGTTTCATTGCACTCAGTACCGCACTACACAAACAGTGGCTTGCAGCGTCTGTGGTCTCGTCCACCGAAATCCAAATCTTTTCATGTTTTAACGCTTCCCGAATGTCTCGAATGACTTCGTTGAAACACTCAGGCACACACGTTTTGCGAAGGCTAGATTCGTCAGTCACTATTTTATTAGTGTGGCGTTCTAAAACAGTTTTAATGTGGACATTACGTATTTTCCAAAGAGGAATGTTAGCACTTATGAATGCTGAATACAATTCCTTGGCGAATGAGTCACGTGAACCTCCGTGCACGTTGAGCTGCTGACTAAATGACGTACTTTAAATTTTTTTATGTAAAGCAGATTTTATGGATTTAATTCTTTTGTGCTTCACAGTGTTAAGATGCTGTACTACTCGGAAATTTTTATCAGAAGCAATACTTTGTTTACGTGACAAACAAAATAATACTTGTCCATCCTCACTAAAATTATCACTCCCAAACTCTGTAACATATTTACGTAACACAGACGAACGTGGCAATTTTACCGGTGGCATAACGAAGCAAAGTGTTTTTCACCCCTTACTGTTACTTCTGAACTGCGATTGCAACTGCAAGTAAACATGGTCAAACAAATCCGGCAGATATGATGGTACAGCATACCTCAAATGACATCACGCTATGTTGGGGAACGCTAGCTTCTGTTGACCAACGAGTAAACAATTAGCTGATACAACCAAATCGCATAACTACAGTCACTAGTCGTCATTTCAAGAAAAAACTATTGCATGAGTGAACCAACTAGAGCTTTTATTTAGGTAGAAATAGAAAAAATATGACATTACCTGTTAAATTTTATGAAGTATGCATACAAAACCAGTTTTCCCAAAATATGCAATTATATGCATTTTAAAACTGCACTAGTGATCTCTTAAAGGTGAGAATGGTAAAGAATACTGTTACTGCATACATTTAGAGTATTAAAAAAACTATGCATTTTGAATACAAATCCGGGCTCTGCTCATTATAAATTAATGTTAATGCATAATAATTTCCTCGAAAATAAGTATAACTGTTTTGGGATAAAAAGAACGAAAAGGTTTGTTAACAAGACATGTCATGTGACGTCATCACCAATAAGATGCATTACATTTGGTAAAATTCTAAATTGAACGTTTCACAGACGTGTAATAGGGATATGAATCTATAATCTGCGTCAATTCAATAATTGGAGGTAAAATATATACTGGTAAAGTATACAGAATGCCAGATAAAGCATAAAATTATAAAAAATATGGAATATTAAACGAACGGCCAAAAGCATATGAAAGTTACTTTGCAAAATCGGATATTCGCAAAACACTGACACTGAAATAGTAAAATATAATGAAAATACTGTAAAGAATATTGCTCTACACAAGACATTATTGTGTCAAAATTGTAAAATAAGCAATATATATAATTGCAACGATTTATATGTTATGTATTTAATTTATGTTGATCTAATGTTTAATAATGTTGTTACTGTCATAGCGATGGTATAGAATAGACGTAAACAACGATACTCGTCTTAATGAGATGTAAGAAAAATTGTCTGTACTACGTGTACAGTGCGGTTAAAAGAAACAAAGTCATGGATGTATTAAAGAATCTCGCTAATAGAGATCACCAAAATTGAAATATTGTACTGTATTATTGTATTGTGTTAATTCAGAAAACATTTAATATGAAACTGCATATCTATTTTATGCATTTACTTATGTGTTGTATGAAATTACTGAAAAGTAAACCTCGCGCTATCAAGGGGGACGTCGACCAAAAAAAAAAAAAAAAAAAAAAAAAAAAAAAAAAAAAAAAAAAAAAAAAAAAAAAGGAAGGAGAAAACTATAATTTCTCTCCTTTTACCTCGATTTCCTATACAAGCAAGGCGCTAAGAAAACTTGCATCTCACCAGCTAGAAGCTAGTAACTTATTGTAACATTAGCATTATATCCAGGGCATAAATAAAATAAACTTTAATCTCAACCATTTGCATATGTCAATTATATGTGCACCAGCACTGCCGAATGAAAATCAGAGATATAGAGCAGGCACGCCAATTCAACTCTCACGCGGGGCGATATTTATTGTTAACGTTAACTTCCCAAAAGTTGAAATGGCAAACCGCTGATACCAACCCTGCAACAAGAGGTGCCACAGCAACTTCATATCGTCAGTTATCATCTCCAGAATTTGAAACGTCTACAACTTGACATCGTCAGTTATCATCTCCACAACGTGAAACTTCTTCCACAACTTCACATTTCCAGCTCCCATCTCCACAACGTGAAACTTCTACTACAAATTCACATTTCCAGCTACCATCTCCACAACGTGAAACTTCTACTACAACTTCACATTTCCAGCTCCCCTCTTCACAACGTCAAACTTCTACTACAACTTCACATTTCCGGCTACCATCTCCACAACGTGAAACTTCTACCACAACTTCACATCGTCAGCTCCTATCTCCACAACGTGAAACTTCTACTACAACTTCCTATCGTCAGCTACCATCTCCACAACGTGAAACTTCTACAAATTCACATCGTCAGCTACCATCTCCACAACGTGAAACTTCTACCACAACTTCACTTCGTCAGCTCCTATCTCCACAACGTGAAACTTCTACTACAACTTCACATCGTCAGCTACCATCTCCACAACGTGAAACTTCTACAAATTCACATCGTCACTACCATCTCCACAACATGAAACTTCTACTACAACTTCACATTTCCAGCTACCATCTCCACAACGTGAAACTTCTACTACAACTTCACATTTCCAGCTCCCATCTCCACAACGTGAAACTTCTACCACAACTTCACATCGTCAGCACCCATCTCCATAACGTGAAACTTCTACCACAACTTCACACCGTCAGCACCCATTTCCATAACGTGAAACTTCTACCACAACTTCACATCGTCAGCACCCATCTCCATAACATGAAACTTCTACAACAACTTCACATCGTCAGCACCCATCTCCATAACGTGAAACTTCAACCACGACTTCACATCGTCAGTACCCATCTCCATAACGTGAAACTTCTACCACAACTTCACATCGTCAGCACCCATCTCCACAACGTGAAAATTATACCACAACTGGACATCGTCAGCACCCATCTCCATAACGAGAAACTTCTACCACGACTTCACATCGTCAGCTCCCATCTCCACAAAGTGAAATTTCTACCACAACTTCACATCGTCAGCACCCATCTCCATAACGTGAAACTTCTACCACGACTTCACATCGTCAGCACCCATCTCCATAACGTGAAACTTCTACCACAACTTCACATCGTCAGCACCCATCTCCACAACGTGAAACTTATACCACAACTGCACATCGTCAGCACCCATCTCCATAACGTGAAACTTCTACCACGACTTCACATCGTCAGCTCCCATCTCCACAAAGTGAAACTTCTACCACAACTTCACATCGTCAGTACCCATCTCCATAACGTGAAACTTCTACCACGACTTCACATCGTCAGCACCCATCTCCACAACGTGAAATCTCTACTACAACTTCACATTGCCAGCTCCCATCCCCGCTGAAAACGAACCTATACTGCTGTAGCTGCTTTAGGGCAGGTATTGGAGGGCCGTGCCTTTGACATGGAAAATAATTGCACGCCAATAACGCTTCACACCGAAAACCACTCATTTTCCATATCAAAGGGTGAGTCCTATCTGGCTACTCGTCACCACTCTCACCAGTATAAGCTGATCGGTGTATAAATCTCTACAGCGATAGTAATTCTGAACGGTACAAAGAATATTATTATTCAGAGAACATAACAGTTAATACAAATATGGAAGTGCCGATTATATCCTATAAGTCGAGACCTGGGCTATGAATAGAAATGATAAAAGAATAAATAAAACGGCCTCAATGACATTTTTGGGATACGTTGCTGACAGCAGTCTTAATGATCACATTAAAAGTGATTAAGAATAGAATTAAAAGCATTTATCTAATTGATAAACGTAGGTAATGTAAAATGAAATGGAAAGAGCATATTTCTCGAAGGCCAAAAGAAAGACATAAAACAGGCCTTGCAATATAAACCAGTTGGTTACTTTCTTGCAACATACCTCGAGTTGTGGCACCGTTTAAATACACAGCTGTGTTTTTCGTAGAGTACCAGGTCGGGTTAGTATGCAACAGGAAAAACTGGGTTTTTACAAACGACACGATGTGCATATTGTTCAGATCTTATCTGAGACGAAAATATAGTTTCTAACGCCAATAAAGATATATCAAGAAAACCCCTCATGGCCAGCGTGGATTAGGCAGTTACCCAAGGATTAAAGGCGTATGTCTGTCCACGCTAAAGAAAGTAAAGCAGGTCGGTTGGGAACCACCGAGTCACGTGCTTTATTGGTGTTTTCGTAAACATAGCGACATGCTGCACAGAGGTTAGCTTATATTAGAAGATTCTTTGTCTTATGAAACCCTGCTAAAGAACCTATCTTTATCTAGTTATTTGTTTATTCTTCCAATATACAATTTCATAATTAACACTGAATGAAAGGAAATGACTAAAAAGCACATGATGTGTTACACTCAGATGACTTTCTCTACATCTCTGTAGCAAATTAGTGTTAAAAAGTTTATTCTTCTATCTATTTCACGATAATCGAGATAAACATTAGCAGGAATTTTCCTTATTACTTTGTTCCTTTTAATCTGAAGGGAAGAAGTCTAATGTGTTCCATTCACATGATATCCTCTAAATGTTTGGTAAACAAATCTTTTATTTATAACATTAATCTGTTATCTACATCATGGCAATCAAGATAAACATAAGCAGAATTAGTCTTATTACTAGCTTCTTTGTAAGTAGAAGGGACAAAAAATGCACAGGTTAAAACGATAGTCTCGTCCTTTAAAAGCCGGTTGCTCTATGAAACAATTGAAATTCCAATCTATTTGCTGGCCAGGAGTAAACAAACGAGAAACGGGAAGAAAGATGTCCTCCCATTTGAGAAAAGCAGCTAAAATTGAAACCAACAATCCGGAATATCTCTAAAACAGTTAACTCTACAAAATAATGTGTATAACATAAATTGTTTGTCCTAATGAGATCTACGTTTTTGTGTAGTAAGTTTTTGTATATCTTTTACGGTTTGCCAAGTCATCAGAATCTTCAGAAGCTACTCTCAGAAAATTCAAGAAATACTTTTCGTTTGTCATAAAAAATCTTGTACATTAATCAAAATCGTTTGAGCCAATTTTGAGAAAATTAAAATTATCTAAAAATGTTCCATGTAAAGGTTAGTTGGGGTGGGGGATTTTCTTGAAAATCTGCGTGTCGCATCCTTGAAAGATATCAAACTTAAATACCAAGTTTGGTATTTAATGATCTTTTGGTTTTTGAGCTATGCTGCCCACAGGCACACACGCGGATACTTTTCTAAAAATACTTTTTTTTTATCACGGGGTCTCAAAACATGTATTACTTCCGGTGAAATCTCGGTATTGAATTTTGGGTGCAATAGAATACCTTCTCTATACACTATGTACTTATTACGTGGAGAGAAAGTAAAACCCTGGGGGGGGGGGGGCTACATATGCCGCTAATACTATCTTTGAGAGGCAAATTAACGATAGTGATCTGGAAGATGAGAGCAAGGAACTGATAAAGGAAACAAAAGGCAAGAATGATATGAAAATGTTATGAAAGTATTGTAGATAAGGTTAAACAAAAATAAATCTATTTTGCAACGAGATAAGACGTTTATTTTTATTTCCTTTAATTTGTAATACTAAATGTAGCATTTGTACATTTAACAACTAGTTATTGTTGATATTTACGGTAGGTTGTTGAGAGCTTATTATTACGGTAACTACAAAAGGATAAGCTAATAAGTAGAAAATACGCTTGGTTAGGGCAAAATACGTATGTGTGTGTGTGTGTGTGTGTGTGTGTGTGTGTGTGTATGCATGTATGTACACATGTATCCATGGTATATGCATTATGCATTATGTATTTATGTATTATATTATTATTCTTTAACATTAAATCGAGATCCTATGAAGGACAGCGAATATTCTGGTTAAAGAAACATTCGCTGACCTATCACAAATCAAACTCAGGACCTAGGATTGAGACGCCGAATACTGACCACTTTACCGCAGAAGCAGTTTAGAATATTTTATGCCAAAATTGATGTATTAATCGGCGTCTGCATCAGAGGACAATAATTGCGGTTGTTGATTCTCAACTGATTTTGTTACATCTGCATGGATATTCTTGTATCGAAGATTCCATTGTACTGAAACAGTCTTTTCGGTTTTTGTTGGCGAAAGTCTGTCCTGGCTGACCCCCTCCCCCGGCCGGATTCGCACATGGTTGCACAAATTACGCTCGTTTGCAGCTGTTTTTGGTAGCATACCGAAGCTTAGAACTATTGGTTGTTGCCCGAAGAATCCCTTCACCAAGCAGAAGGCGAGACATGTTGATCGAAGCTAATAGAGCATCTGGCGAAAACTGCCATTATTATCTTGAAATTCGGGCAATAATAACTGTTTCTCTGCCGCCCGCTGCTTAAACATAAAAGACAAGCGCTTGGTGGTTATGCATAACGTCGATCATTGCATTAGTAAAGGTTGTGTGCATTATACTTATTATAATTAAGAAAATATTACACAAAAAGTTTGATACTCTTAACATAAAATGTCTTAATATTTTATAGCCTTTACAGCCCTAAATTTACATAAGTGTTATATCCGAAGTGTTACATCCAAAAATTCTAGCTTGTTTCTGGTTTCACAACAGCAATACCTATTTTGAGATCTACTGGACGTCAAAGTTTAATTTTTAGAAACTGCCAATGGGATCTTTGTATATGTGTAAGCGTGCATCTATCCTTTACGAGTGTAATTTAAAATCGTAAAGTCACCTATAAATACGAGACTTAGGATTAAATTTGAGTATCTTTTAAACACTAAACACTATATGAAGTTTTTCAAGATCCTCATTCCAAACTACAGCTATAAAGAAAATGTTTCATTATGTTTTATTTTTTCAAAAATATTTCACAGAAGCAACTATAACTCTTGATGTCTGACACAATTAAACTATTTTGTAAAAAGCACACAAATCTTTTGGTTTATAATTACGAGATACGTCCAGAAAGTAAGTTCCGTTTCAATTTATCTCCGCTGCAGCGCTGCGATCGGAGTTCCGCACATGCGCGGTAGACGCTCTGTATCAAGGAGAAAAAACGTGCGCCATTTTGAGATCGCTGTCAGCCACATACGCTTTGTTGTGCTTGTTTACAATGTCGGTGTTGATTGAAAATCCCGCCGCTTGTGAAATCAGATCTGTGATTCGTTTTTTGAATGCTAGGTAAGTGAAACCAACAAATTTATCGGCAAATTTGCGAAGTTTACAGACAAAATGCGATGAGTGATTCAATGGTGAGAAGATGGGTCCGACAGTTCAATGTAGGACGTAGTGAAGTGCACGATGAAGAACGAAGTGGGCGTCCATCTTTGGTTACAGAAGAACTGGTTCACGCGATTGATGACAAGATCCAGGAAAACTGCAAGTTTACAATTAGTGCACTCGCTATGGAATTTCCCCAAAGCTCACGATCACTAATTCATGAAATTGCTACCGAAAAACTGAAATTTCGTAAACTTTGCTCACGTTGGGTACCAAAGATTCTTACTGAGCAACACAAAAAAAAAAACGGATGGGTAGTACACTTCAGTTTTTAACCCGTATTGATGAAGACGGCGAAGAATTGCTGACTACGATAGTCACAGGAGATGAGACTTGGGTTTCTTACAACACCCCTGAAAGTAAGCGGCAATCAATGGAATGGAGGCACACTTTATCCCCAGCAAAGTTTAAGCCGAAACAAATCTTGACACCTCGAAAAATGATGTGCACAGTGTCCTGGGACTGGAAAGGCATCTTACTCATTGATTTCTTACCGCGTGGTCAAACAATCAAAGCAGATGTTTATTGCGAGACACTTAGGAAATTGCGCCGCGCAATACAGAATAAGCGCCGAAAATTGCTGTCAAAAGGTGTTGTTTTTCTTCACGATAACGCACGACCACACACTGCAAATGTGACGAAAAATTTCCTACAGGGATTTAGCTGGGACGTGTTTGACCATCCTCCGGCTGACCTCGCTCCTAGCGACTTTCATCTGTTCTTACATCTCAAGTCTTTCCTTGGCGGTCAACACTTCAACAATGACGAAGAGCTGAAAGAAAATGTTTCCTACTTTTTGAAGACACAGGCGGCAAACTTCTATGAAGAAGGTATACAAAAACTTGTGCCACGCTATGACAAATACCTGCAAAATTTCGGCAGTTATGTGGAAAAGTAGTTTAAGAGTTGTAGCATTTTGTGCAATAACTAGTTATTCTGTATCTGTACGCAATTTAATTTTATTACCAAACGGAGCTTTCTTTCTGGACGTACCTCATATTTATTAGGTATATTATAAGTGCGATTAAAATAACTTATACTAAAAGGATTTGTGTGCACATTTTACTAGATATTCGTATTATCACAGATATTTTGCATTCTATATAGAGCCTCTGGAGTCCCATGTGTTTGATTAATTAAGCTAAGAAACGTTAGGAGATAGACACACTTAATACCTTCAATAAACATAGAGATGATAAAAATACAAAACTTATGATAAATAATTTGTTTCTTAATGTTATTCATTTTAGAAAGTTTACATATTGCAAACTTATATCTTTCGTAAGCGTCATCTAATGTGCATGCTTAAGGATTTGCGATTCTTGTTTCTTTTGTTTTCATGCAAATGGCTGTTGATATGAATAATAATTTGAATATTGCTTTGCACTTCTACTTTAATTTGAAATCATTCTAAAATAAAATATATGGCGAATAATTACAATGTTAAGGTGTGTGTGCACGCGCACGCGTGTATATATATTATATAACATGTTGCTCTTGTCGCTAGGTTCGCAACGAACTAATGACTTCTGCGGTGCTTCATTTGTGATTATAATCTTTAGGATCGAAGTGTGCACTTGTGGATTACATTTGATAACCCTGGAGTCACCACGCGTCTTTAATGCAACCCAGCAGTGGCCTAAGCTTAGAAATGTAGTCGTTTTTGGAATCTATTATAGTAAGAAGGCTTTTATTATTTTAATATTCGATGAAGCACACAGAACTTAGAAACTAAATCTTTTAAACTAATTTAATTCTAAACTCACCCTATTTAACCAACAAATATGGTAAAAGTGTGATTAATCTGAAGTCAAAGTAATTAGGATTATCGAGCCCATGATCCTCCAGTCACTGGATCACAACACTCCTGGAATCCATTTGTATGTTCAATTTCTGGAGGGAGGGATGGAGTGACCAGATCAGGTCGACGATGTGCGGTAGCAATATCGGGGTGCAGAGCGATTACAGAATAAAAGCAATTCTGATTCTAGGTGATCCTAACCCCCCCCCCCCGCCCGGCTGAAACGAGCCGATTAGCGGAGCGTCAGAGAGAAATCCTTATAGAGGCCACAACGCTGAACGTCGTCACCTGGTCAAACAACTCTGAAGCATAAGATGATACAGATGAAAGCAAATGCTGGGCATTGGCAATTCGAGGTAGAAGAGGCGTTACCCCAGCACTCGCCTAACGACTAGGGCAGGGATGGGGAGCTGCTTTAGGAGGGGTGGTATGCCTTCATTATCCATCCACCTCCCATTACACTAAGGTTTTGTTCCAGTAACTTTTCCCACTTTCCATGGCTGTCGCCGTGGAATCGGGTAATACGTGGTACAAATTAATTCCTTATTTAACATGATTATTTATCTTAATATGTTCGAAGAGAATTGTTAAATATAACATATACAAGAGAGTTATCGCATTTGGAATAACTATGCATCCTTATGAAATAGGAGGATCCTTCGCTTCAAATCTGCCTTTCAGGGTGGCAAGAGTCTCTACCATATCACCTTTATCGCTTATTCTCGCGTGGCACACCATTTTTGTTACCGTTCAAAGGTGTACAATAGACAATCAGGGAAAAGTAGAAGGTAATTCAGCGTGGAAGGTTACATATCTACAGCATATTTTTTTTTTTTTTTTTTTTTTTTTTTTATTGCTTCATTTGTATAGCCCCCTTTAACATCCGGGGCTTTCACTTGTGAAACTGTAGGTTCAGAACATTAGGTTAAACTTTATATTACTAAACACACGTACATTCACTCTCACATTCATACTGAGACTCTATGGGGGATAGGGAATAATTCCGGTTAAAGAAAAATTCCCCGCCCCAGCCGGGAATCGAACCCGGGACCTCCGGGTGAGAAGTCAGCTCGCTGACCAAGCATAAACTTATACAGCTGCGTAAATCTGTTTATTGTTGAAGAGTGAAAAGTAGACTGCTGGCACATTTATCGTGTATCTATGACAGGATGGATAGCAATTGTACAGACACGAAATACTGAAACAAGGATGTCATCATTTAATCTGGAGGGCATTTGAGGTTTAGAATAGTTCAATTTCTTAAATAGTTATTCGCATATATATAGAGGTTCATTACATTATATGGTAACCCATTCGCGGCCTTTCTCTCCTTCGCTACTCCCGCACCGTCTGCCGGGTTTTGGGACTCAAATTCGCGCTCGAAAATACATGATCGCCATTTCTGTGTTACTGAGTAAGGTGCTCGTGCAGTCAATCATTGTCAGTTAGGTGCTTCACTCCCTGCAGTTATCACGATGCGTCACTTAACTGAAGAACGCGTGTTTATTTTTAAAGTTTAATTTAAACATTAATCTGCTCGTCGTGTGCGCAGGGAGTTTGCTGAAAAGTTTATAAACCTTGAACCACCTGCAAAAAAATTATACAATGAATTGAAGCTTCGGGTTCAGTGTTGGAGAAGAAAGAAGAAATAAACTGGATGCAATCGGTGCCACTTGGACCGTTCGCCTCGAAAATCGCTGAACAAATTAGGGCAGCAAACAGGCGTATCTCCATCTTCTGCTAGAAATGCTACACCTCTGTTGAAACTAAAACCTTATCGCTACACACAGTACAGGCATTAAAAGCAAATATGTAAATGGCGTGTTATTTATGGACGCCCTTTAACTACTGTGGTTCTCAGCGTCCCATTCTAAATTGAGCGCGAAATACCGCTTAATTTTGCTCAGAGGCCTCTCTGTCAGGCTTGAGGTCTTTACGTGCCGTAAATCTACGACACGGGACCAACGGCTTTACTTCCCTTCCGAAGGAAGCATTAAAAGCAAATGACCCGGTAAATGGCTGAATTATTGCAATTGGTTTTTCCAATCTGTAGAAAGATGTTTCATTCATTCACAGCTTTGTTTATCTCTAACAAATCTTAATTTCACTTAAATGGACGTGTGAATACTCACACCAGTCGATACTAGGCTCCAGAGAGTGAGTGACAACATGTTTTAAGAGATACGATGGTTGTTTGTGGGCAGAAGGTCAACATTTCCAGCATCTATTATAAGGTAAGGATTTTAGTCCGCCTCTGCCCGTATAGCTTTCCCGGCAACTGCCGGCTCTCTCGCGCACTGTTAGCGAGCGGCGAGTGGATTGCCATATTTAATAATCACCCTGAAAATATGTATACTTAACCAAATATTGCTACAATGCGACCTGAAAACTCTCAAGTTGGTGTACCAGTCCGTTGGCACAATTCGGTAGAGTGTCAAGCCCTGCTTTGTCTTGGTTTTATATGGGCGCTACTTTGTAACGCACTTAATTTCAAAGACAAAGGGTTAGAACATGGCCGTATGTCTTGTTCCGGAACAATTTGCTCTCCGAATACTTCTTTAAACTCTCTGTTAGGGTTATCCAAAATTAATATGTAATTGGTATACAAATGATTTAGTTTCTAAGGAATCTTAACATATAAAATGCCATTTTGTACAAGTTGATGTTTAATTAATGTAATTAATGCCAAGTGAAGGATGGAAATGACGTCTAATATTACCGGGAGAGCCAATGAATTGGGTACCGACTGCGCGGTGTTTTTGCGCTAGACGTGAGGACACATAATTCCCACTGCTGTTGTAAACAAGGTTATCCTCCAACGCACTTTTGCTCTGCTTTGGAAGGGCAGTATTGAGTGGACTGATACGGTGTAGTTCAATATTACGAGTTGTTTATTAGTTTGTCATGTACGCTGGTTTAATCACAAACGTATTACGGCTCAGTATATATTACCTACTGCATAGTGTGTATTTATTTATGATTCGCATGTGTTAATTGGCTCAGCTCGTCAAGTGATTTTCAGAAAGATTTTCGGGTGGGAAATTTTCCGGCCGTACAATAAGCTATAAACCTTACAATAAATGTCAGGCCACAGGAAGGTTCAGGCTAATAAGCCTAAAAGACAGCGTTAAGTACTTAGTGACAAAAGATTTCTCAAAGAGTTACCAAAAGTATATGGACAGCAACGGTGGCAAACTTCAGTATCTCTGTTCATATAGTTGGTAAATAAAGCATTTAAAAATAGTTTTATAAATGTAAGGTTGCATTCGCGCTAGTCTGTGATAACGGCAGACGGCAACGAGCGCACAGGAAAAGCACCGCGCATCATTGGATCTCGCTGTATAATGACATCGTGTAGCACGCAATAAACAAGCAGCCTGAATATAAAAGCAATCCTTTTCCCAAGTTTTACTGAAGTGATATCGTTGCTCTCACCGACCGCCACTGTGTCCTGGTGATGAGTGAACGTCTATTACCTGTCTGTGTCTCAAGATGGAATGCAGACGCCACGAGTGGAAGCTAACAGATAACGTCATCACTCCCGGTGCATATAGTTTGACAACACAGAAATGCAGCAGTTACATGAATCGAAGTAAAAATGCAAACACCGCCGCGCGTTGTCATATACTCACAAAGTAGAAAACTAATATTCATCAGAGATAAAGAAAACAGCAAGTTGAACCTGTTGTGGATGGTTTAGTTTACTCTTGTGTACATTCGCTGCTGATTATTTGATGGTCAACTGCGCTGCACTATATTCCAGTCTTCTCTGAACGCTCTAAGCGGCGTCATGCTACACCAGCGACCTCCCCTAACAACTTTATTCTTTCCGTGGTACAAGGACAAGTGCATGGTAGAAGTATAGGAGAGGTGGGACTGTTATGGTCACTCGAGACTCACCCCCCCCATTTCAGCGCTAGAAAAACACCCGCCCGACGGAATAGAACCCGGGACCTCCCGTATACAAGTTTCCGCATCCCCCGAAGCCATCTCACTTGGTAGATCAATAGTAAGAATACAGTACGATTATAAATGGCAAATATGTGTGAACACGTTTCCTGAAAAACAAACAAGTGAAGCTACAGGCAGCTTAGCGCTTTTCGCTGCTGAAGTGCTCAAAGCTGCTGTTTATATTAACGGATTAAGATGAACTGAGGCGTGTCAGGGTAGTTTCCAACTTTTCAACACAGTTCCTCATGCGTAAAAATGTGTATGCGCTTTCGAGCACACTACAGACGGCGTAGTTAGCGAAAGTCATATCCCTCTTCGGCTTTGTTCCCAATATGTAGATTAAAACTGCGGCTACTGAATCGTAATATACTATCGCCAAATAAGTATTTTCATCATGACACTGCAAATAATAGATATGTTTTGTTCATATGACTTTCTCTACCTGTTTTGTAAACAAACTATTCTTATAAAAGATTATTCTTTTATCTCACCATTCTAGCCGGGATAAATATTAGCAGAAATTGTCCTATTACTTAATTCTTTCTTAGCAGAACGAAAATAAAGGAATACACTAAGCTAAAGTGATAGTCAAATCTTTTAAAATTTAGTCACTATGTCAACGATTAAAATTAGGTTCGATTTGCATGTTAAGCAATAAAGCAAAAGACGTTTGAGACAAACTACTAATTTAGAGTTGCAACCAATAACAAGAAATATCTCGGAAACGGTCAATTAGAATATATAGGACATAAATGTGATTTAAGGAGATATCTATTTTTTGTGTAGTAAGATTTTGTCTATCTCTTGCGGTTTACCAGTTATGCAAAATTCAGCAAACTTCATTCGGAATACAGAGATCTTCGAAGTTATTACCAAAAAATTCTAGATAAACATTTTATTTGTGATGTAAATATCTTTAATATGCGATATTTTAAATAGGCTGGAGGGATATTCTTGAAAAACTTCCTTGAAAGGTACTAACTTTAAATCGCAAGTTTTGTATTTAACGATCTTTATTTTTGAGCTATGCTGTCCACGTATACACACGCATATATACACACAATCACACACACGCACGCAGGACCTTTTTCTAAAAAATGCTTTTTTGAATTCAGTTTTAAGCAGCCTTTAAATGGCCAATGGGTTTGATTATGACTTTGTACTATTTTGATTTGACACACCCCCATGCAGCTTAGTGGTTGCTTTTGGGCTTCTGGTAATTACATAATGTAACTGTTGCACACTAGCCCTAACGGAACCTTTCTCATCCTTCACATAACCCAAGAGAAAGGAGACCATTATAACATCGTAACAAGTTAATTTTAAATTAGTTAAACCTTCTTGACATTCGAAGCGCTACCAGCATTATAATCAGTAAATTATGGGGGGGGGGAAACCAAGAGAGATATTACAGATAAACATTAGCAAAACTCATCTTCTTGCTTAGTACCTTTGATTACAAGGTGAACATGGAAAACATTAGGCTAAAGCGATATTCAAATATTTTAAAAGCTGGTCGCTATTGATGCAATTTACATCCGTTCTATTTGTATGACGACAAACAAGTAAACAGTGACTTCCTATTTCAGAAAGCTTTAATTATTGGAAGCTTAAAGAACAAAAAGAACTCTCTCAGAAATGCCAGTCCATAAAAAATGTACCTAAAACTTAAACTACATGGCACAACAGTCCGCAAGGGACCAAGGCCTACCCCCGGCCGCTGCATCCCCCTTATTAGCCCGAATGAATGGAATGCAGTTCTGGAGGGTGAGACGTGATCAGCGCTTCGAGCCCCTCCCGGCCAGTTAATGTGGTGTTCTCGACCTGGGGCCGCCATTTCTCAATCAAGTAGTTCCTCAGTTGGTTCCCCAGGGACCTTACGAGGCTGAGTGCACCCCGGACCAGGTCTTCCAGTGGAGAGCAAATTCCCCACCGTCTTCTGCTTGGCAAGCAGCCGCGCTACCACCACGCTAAGGAGACGAAAAAAAAAAAAAATGACATACCATATAAATTGTGTATTTTAGCGAGATGCGCATTTTTGGCATTTAACTTCACAGAAACTTTACAACCCTTCTTTCTTAAATGGAGAGCATCTTTCAGACTGGTATTGGATTAATTGTTTTTTCACACAAGCCCTGTGTTGGACAGGAGTTGGATTGTTTTTTGTTTTTTTTTTGTTTTTTTTTCGCTCTGACTCTACCTATTCAACTCCTGTCCTGTCTTGTGTGAAAAAGCAATTAATCCAATAACAATTGACCATAATAGTTGTCTATACTATGAATCCTGGAACTTAAGTATTTGCAACTTTGTAAGTCACCATTGGGGTTGTCGTCTGAAACTAATTTGAGAACACCTTGTGGTTTACCGGGAAACATGCGAGTCAGTTGAGAAATTCACTGCTATGTCGGCATGTGGCCAAGGTAGCACAGTGGTCATGTGGTTCAAATCCCAGCATTGAATTTTTCAGTCTGACTCTACCTATCCATCTTCCAGACTATCTCAAAAACTTACAATCAGTATTTTCACTGAAATGGATCGAGACTTTATCCTCAATCTGTAGTTGCACAAGGTTAACAATATTATGTTAATTACCAGTTGTGTAATTATAAGATTGATGTCAGATAATTAATCTTCTTGAGATAATCCTGCTAAGTCTCTGTATGTGCGTTATTTTGACAACTTAGACACATGAACTATGATGACTGTGTTAGTGCACTAGCTGTTTAGAATGCTGATAACTTAATCGCTATTCTTTTTTACTTTCTCTACACGTACTATGTACATAGTGTATAGAGAAGGTATTGTATGGCACCGAAAAAGTCGATACCGAGATCTCACCGTAAATAGACGTTTTAAGGTCACCTGTATCCCCCCAAAAAATTAGAAAAAGGTCCGCGTGTGCGTGTGTGAACACCATAACTCAAAAACAAAAGGTCGGTAAACTACCCAACGTAGTATTTATGTTTAATATCTTCCAGGGATGCGACACGATTTTGTGAAAAATTTTCCCCACTCCAAACTACTCAAAAAAAATTAAAAAATGTTGATTTTCTCAAAAATGGCTCTAAAGATTTCGATTAAAATACTGTATATTATTTAGCGCAACTGGTAAACCGTAAGAGATAGACAAAAACTTACTGCACAAGAAAATGCAGATCGCTTTAAAATACACAGTTTATGTCATATACGCTTTTTCTTGGAATTGATCATTACTGAGATATTCCTTTTTATTTGTTTCAGACTTGAAGTACTTGAACTTTTCTCACACGGAAAGTTGTAAACTCCTGGCCCTGCATAGAAACCACATGACAACCGGCTTTTAAAAGATTTGACTACATTTCTCTGATTTATTAGCTGATATTGAATTTCTATCAAATACAGTGGATTTCATGCTGCAAAATAAGGTTTAATTACATCAAAAATTCTTGTAAGCTACTTTATGATATTATGTTTTACCGCTTCAAATGTTTTTTGTATTTTGAAGCAGAAAAGATAGAAGAAAAACTCAATCCTATTCTCTTTAACTTATATTATTTTCTGGAAAATATGTAATACTGATGTTTTCTGTATAATCTTGAAAGGGCTTGTTGCAGGACTGAACTTATAGACACAAGCGCCATTTGCTGCGAGGTTGAGGACGAACATAGTGGTACATATATGTGGCAATTGTCACCCAATCCACGCCTACTCTGCACCTAAAATAACTTGACATTCGACTCTCTGTTTGGTATGTAGAGCAGATACAACTGTTTGAAGATTGTGAAGAACTCAGTGGAATTGTATTACAAAATACTATGTTTTGTGTGTTTGTATAAAACCACTGCCCCGTATTTCATGTGCCCAGATTACCTTCGTGCGTTTAAAGAGTTGCAGAACTCAACGGGGCTACTTGAAGTTCAAACTGGTCAGTGGAGAACTAGTGTAGGTGACGCACTAAGGGATATCTGCACACGTCAAATACATTGGGGGGGGGGGGTTGGGTTCGTGCTACACTTTCCGCAGTATCGAACGAAATGTATTTGTTTTCTTTTCATACCTCCTTCAGCTAAAGTTGTGAAACTGCACAACTACTCTAGTCTCTGTGCTAGTATTAATGGAACTTATCATCTAATCAGTCTGATTCAGCCATTAATTAACGGAGAAAGCATAGCGTCTCTTTGTTCCGTGTGACAGGACAACAAAAGCAACAATTTGTATTCAAGTGAGTAATGGACCAAATGCAATCTTGTAAATTACCTTCGTGTAGCACTCATCCGCTGCAATTAGCATACCTGGCAAACGAACGCTACGAGGGCTCAACTGTTGGGGAAAATTAGGTAAAAGTGGATTAGAGAAGCAGAGGAAAATCTCACTGTTCAGCCAGCAATATATTTTCTGAAAAAAGCTCTAAAATTGACATGTTAGATTTTATAACTCCTTTATTGTCACTGTTTAAAGCTGGCATCAAATAGTGCCCTACAGATACCACGACTTTAAACCTATTTTACGATACATTGGATCTTCAACACGTAGCCTTTGCTATTTGTGCAGTGTTTACAACAATAAACTATTTCAGTAGTAAAATAAAAAACATGACACGCGAAGTAATAATGTAATTATCTTGAAAAAATATTTACTCTATGACTGGTTTCTAGTCCATATCGTGATATACCGTTAAAAATCTGATCTCTTTTATTCACACCACATTCTCTAACTATTCTACAACAAGCGATTTTTACAAAAGCTTATTCTTCTATCTACTTTACGTATATCGATATAAACATTTGGAGACATACTTTTATTATATATGCTCTTGTAGACATGCTTAAATAATGTCATAAGCACTAAGTTAAAAGGATAGTCAAATCTTTCAAGAGTTGGTAGCTGTTTGATGCATCGACATTCCATTTTCTTGACCAGAACAATGAAAGAAAAAATGTTTAAGCATTTTAAAATTAGAACCAATAAGCAGGAATATCTCGAAAACTGCTAATACCATAAGAAGGAATGTTACATAGGTTGTGTGTATTAACGATTTCTATTGTTTTTGTGGAGTAAAATTTTCCGTATCTATTATGTTATGCAAAAGTAATCCAGGATGAACAGAATTTTAGAGGATATTACTAGAAAATTCAAGATATACATTTTATCTAGCATAAACATATCTTAAGCATATAATATTTTAATCTAAATATTAGGAACCATTTTATTCCATGCAAAAGTTAATTTAGGTTGGGAGGTGTTTTCTTACTTTCTCGACACGTGCTATGTACATAGTTATAGAGATGGTATTGTATTGCACCAAAAAATTCGATATACATGTTTTAAGACCCCTAAATAAAAAAACAATTTTAGAAAAATCCCGTGGGTGTGTGTGTCTGTATGTATGTGTGAGTGTGCCTGTGGACAGCATAGCTCAAAAACGAAAATACCGTTAAATGCCAAACTTGGTATTTAAGTTCAGCATCTTCTAAGGATGCGACATGAAAGTTTTCCAGAAAATCTCCCCACCCAACTACCCTTTACATGGAAATATTTTTGAAAATGTTGGTTTCTTAAAAAAAAAAAAAGGCTGTAACGATTTTGATTAAAGTATCGTATTTTAAAGATATTTACAAGACAAATAAAATGTATATCCTGAACTTTCTGGAGAATTTCCTATCTGCATGAATTTTACGAATTTTACTGGTAAACCGTAAGAGATAGAAAAAACCTACCACATAAAAAATGTGGACCTCGTTAAAACACACAATTTATGTTATCAACATTTGTTTTTTGGAATTGGCCGTTTTTGAGATATTTCTTGTTATTGGTTTCAGCTTTAAAATGCTTAAACTTTTCTCATACAGGAATCTGTCACTCCTGTCCATACAAACAAAGGAACTTCAGTCACATAGCAACCAGCTTTTGACTATCACTTTAACCTATGCTACTCCCTTATTTCCCTTCCAGTTACAAGGAAGCAAGTAAAAAGACTATTTCTGCTAATTTTTTTCTCGATTAGCATGAGGTAAAGAGAAGCATAAGCTTTTAAATAATAATTTTTTGCAGAGATGTAGGGCAGGTCATGTGAAGGATCACATCAGATCTTTTTAAACTTCATGGCGAACTCTTGGAAAATTATCAACATAAATATCAAGTGTAACCAACTTTTAATCTTCGAGTTATGCTGTTCGAGAATCATACCGGAGGCGAGGGTCAACCGTGGATGAAGCGTCGCCCGAAAGGCGGACCAATCTGTGACACGTTCCAGGCCATGAGGGACAACAGGAAAGGACAAACAACCAGGCAAAGTGAAATGAACCCGACAGTGGTCCGAATCGAGAGAGTGGGTGACGAGAAGTCCAGCCCGTGTGAGAAGATGTCGAGTTGCCGACCCTCTGCAGTGGGCCAGTAGGTGCAGTCCTGAGGGGCGTGGATGTGAACGTCTGGCCGGGATAAGAGGAAGTCTAAAAGCTTTGTCCCGGCGAAGTTGGAAGTACGACCGTTCCAAGAGCAATGTTTGGAATTCAGGTCCCCAGCCAGAGGAAAGAAGAAAGAAATGGGCAAGATCTCGCAACGTCCCAACCGGGGGAGTGTGAGAAACTGCTGATTGACGGAGAAGCTAACCACGGTACATTCAAGACATCCCAACAGGGCAGGAGGTGGAAGTGAGAAAGGAATGGACCGTGCCGTCCCCTTGGCGGCCCCCGGGTCGATCCGTGCGGAAGACATAATTAGTTAGTACAAACGGGAGTTAGTCTCCGTAACACAAGCCAAATCAGTGCGGTTACAGCGGAGAAAGGTGGCAAACCCGGCGCGATGCCGCCGGAGCCCATTGGGGTTCTAAAGTAGCCCACGAACCTCTTGGATGTGAGGGAGGGGTCGAGCAGCCATGATTAAAAGAGGGAATTGAGACATTCAACAACAACTTGGAATTTGTCAAGGATGTTTGAACAGGATTTCGCCATGCAAACAAAGAGCGGAAATCAATGCCGCGAAAAAAGGAAAAAAGCTCTTTAAGGTCGGCCCCCAGAGCAGTCTGGCGACGATGGATCAACAGGAGGCGCCTCGGAAGAAGTAGGCACAGAACTAGAGCCGCCGCCAAGTGTAGCGGAGAAGGAAACACCGGTAGTGACAAAAGAAGAAGAGCCTTTATGCTGCGGAGGGCTTGTGCAAGCTGGCGACTGAGTTCAACCAGTTGGCGGCGATCCCGCTCCTGTTGAACTGCGGTAGCTGGCGGTATGGGCCGATCCTCAATTAGTACAGATAGGTTGGAAGGAATCAACTCCCTTGATAGGGCAGGCGTCGTCAACAGAACGTCCGCTCGGGCGACAGTAAAAGACCTCAAGCCCTGTTCGTCCAGTTGCGGGCAAGACATGGAGGTTCTACAGTGGCGGAACTACGATTGTGTAAATTAACTTACACTTTCACTGTTTATTACATAATAATGATAGCAGTATTTTATACACTTCAATACTGATATCTAATATAATACAAAATAAAATCTAATTGGCAGAAATTCAATCAACGAATTACAAATTCTCATTTAAAACTAATAAACTAAATAAAGAATGTAATATGACATAGACCTTGTTGGTACTATGCAATTCAATGAAGTAAACAATACAAATATATGTATACTCTTCAAATAAATGTCCCTATGAAAACTACCCTTTGTTAGCCATCTGACAATCGCCGTGATTTGTACAGTTGTCTGCTTTCAACCAGTTGTTCAATACATGGGACTATTGTTTGCGAGCTACCCATTCGCAAAATGCTTTCAAGTGTTCATCACTTAATTGGCTTTGTGACGTGATTTCGTACACTTCATTGAGGAAAACAGTGATTCGCAAACATAGGTTGTCCCGAACATGTACAAAATTCTTCCTGCTAGATTGTGGAGTTTAGGAAATCTTTCGCTTCTTAAGAGGTGTAGAAATGGTTTATACTTTTTCTCTTTTAATATTTATCTTTTAACTTAATATTATTTTGCATATCTATTAGTTCCAGTTTAACAGGACTATCGACGATATCCCCTGAAAATGGTGTTGCAAATGACTTAAATTGTTTCTCAAGTGGTATAATGTCCTGGAATCTACGTTCGAATTCTTCGCGCAATTGTCGCAGTATGATATACCTTCATCAAAGCCCAAGATTTCTACACACTGAATCACTGAGGTTATGGTCGGAAAATGTACCGTCACAGCGAGTAAATATACAAATTATATTTAGTTATTTTGTTTAGAAGTTTGTAATACACTAAAAATGTTGCCGCGTCATTTTCTTCCATAAACGGAAAGTTTTCTTCCCATTCTGCTCGAAACATCACAAGCGTGGACGACCGTCTTCCTATCGCGGATGTAGCAGCCATCGTAAGTAGATCACCACAGTACTAAAATGTAGCGTTACACCGCCACTGCGCGGATATACTGTGTAGCTGTGCGGCCCGCAGTGAGTGTAATGTTCAGCCCCGCGCGACCTCAAGCGACCTTGACTCGATTTGGGGATGCCTGTGCTAGGGTAATCCTTGAGCACGTGCGCCGCACCGCACAACACACATCGCGAGGGCAGAGTGCACATACTAAAGACGTGGCCGAGTTTCTGATAATTAAAGCACAGAGAAAGATAAGATTCAATTCGCACAATAACCTGAGCTAAGAGGCGTTCATTACAAAATTTCTTGCTAATCTCCGTCTGCGGAAGGGACACTAGGATGTTCACTGTACATAGTAGGCAGAGAAGGTATTGTATTCCAGCTCGATACCGAGATTTCATAGGAAATACATTTTTAAGACTCTCTGAATCCAAACATGCACTTTTAGAAAAGGTGTGTATGTGTGTTTGTATGTGTATGTGTGTGCGAGCACATGTGTGTGTGTCTGTGGACAGCATAATTAAAAAATGAAAGGTCGGTTAAATACCTATCGTTGCATTTATATTCAGTATCTTTCAAAGATGCGACACGAAATTTTCCGGTAAGACCCCCACCCCAAACTACCCTTTATATGGAAAATTTCTCCAAATTTTTTATTTTCTAAAAAATGATTTAACAGTTTTGTTTAAAATACTGTGATTAAAATACCGTGCACTAAAATGCTTGCATCACAATTAAAATGTGCGTATATCCTGAATTTCTTGGGAATAGTCCCTGAAGTCCTATTCATTCTGAAAGACTTTTACATAGCTGTTAAACAGCCAGAGGTAGATCAAATTTTACCACACAAAATTCATAGAGATATCGTTTCAAACACAATTTATGTCATATACATTTTTTGAGCTAGCCATTTCAGATACATTTCCTGTTATTCCCTTCAATTTTAAACTACTTATACTTTTCTCATACGCAAAATCCTCATACTTTTAATATCTCTTTTGGTTCACTACTGGCCATGGAAAGAGAACTGAATTTCCGTGACATCGCACGGCAACAGCTTTTAAAACATTTAACTGTCGCTTTAACATAGTGTATTACCTTATTTTCCTCCTACTTATTAAACCATTTCTGGTAGTGTTTATCTTAATTAGCATACGTGGTAAAAAGCATAATATTTTATAAGTATAGTTTATTTCATAACAAATAGAGAGTCATGTTCGATAACATGATTTTTTTTTTTTTTTTTAAATTGTTCCATATCGGGGTCTTTGCATTAAAAACAACTCGTCCATAGATTCTTTTACGTTGAGCTTTAATCGTTTTATTTTCTTCAAACACACACACATACACATTCACTCTCACATACATAATTCAAGAGTCTGGGAGGGGGGGGATTAGAAATAATTCTGGATAAAGAAAAATTCCCCGCTCCAGCCGGGAATCGAACCTGGATTAGCTGATTCCTTCTAAGCTAGTATGGATAATCAACAAGAACATAAGCCTTAACTTCTAGAACTGTTTCCTTTGTTCTGACAAGTTCTTCGCCAATGGGTGATACATCATCATTATTTACAGGCACTGATTCAGCATTATCTCTATTTCTCATGTCAATGCTCAAAATGGATTTCCCTGAAGCTACATCTAAATGTCGCTTTCGTTGGGCATTTGCTTCATTTTTTACTCCAAATGGAAAACATTCTGAAGCATCCCCTTAAAACTCGAAGAGAATTGTTTCGAGAACTTTCTTCATCAGGCAGTTTTCAGGAAAATCCATGGTCAAACAGAATTCATCCCACTGTACGGAGTGCTATTTTTATACTGTCCTCTTCAATTGCTGACATTTTTTGAAGAGTCTGCTTCAAAAATGAGGGGAATGCATCTTTTGATATTGGCCCAAGGAAGGCGTTTCTTCCATTGGGTAAGCATTGTCTGCCATGTAGCTTTCAAAGGTCTGAAGAAACCTAAGAGATGATTTTGGCGGCAACAAAATGAAAGAGTTTTTATTCTTCCCACATTCATTAATCACTCTCGGCGAAATGTGAGTTGAGAGGTGATAATTTTCTCCTCCTCCATTGACTTCAGCTAAGGCAGCGCAATAGTATCTAATAAAACGTCTTCTAATGTAGGGATATCAAATAATGCACTTTTATTGCGGTTATAGCAGGTTCCCTTTAGACCTCCTTCCTACCATGTAGCCCTTAAATACTCTGATTTGTAGAGTACATATGGAGAACTATTTTCCGTTCTCAGATACTGCCATCAATACTGAAAATATTACTTTTAGAAGAATCTGGCCAAATGAGCTCTTTTTACGAAGTCAGACATGGGTATTCCCCACAGATGAAACAAAACACATCAGGTTTATTCACACATTTTCTTCTAATGAAGTGCCCATTAAGCCAAGGCGCCATCTATCAGCATGTCAGATTAGTTCAAGTACATCTGCAAATAACAATAGACCTTGGGTAAAATAACCACTATAATGCAAATAATATAATCAATTTAGTAATGGTGGTGTAAAAAAGTCATAAGAGTAATTTATAATGATATCATCAATATCTCATAAACTAGATCTGCTAGAATAAAATGGAAGACATTTTCGGATTTAGCAGAACCAAAATACCCAGAATCGGGTGGAAAATTTCAGGCACCACGAAAAAGAATTTTTTGATTCCCAGTGTTATTAATACACAATTTGGAGCAATTGCAGAAATATTTTGAGTGTTCTCCAAAGTTACTTCTATCTGTTAGACATGGATCTGAGGAAGACGGGAATGCTTGTGATATTTCTCGATTCCTTTTTTGAGTCTCCCTTAAGTTATTTTAGGCTTAAACCACAGTTATTTGAAACAATAACAATTCTTCCAATAAACATTAATATCTCCACCAAATTTCTTTACAAAATGGTTACATTAATATACTATTCTTACTTAAAATTAAAATTCAGTATCAATGGATATAGTTTCACTAATACGCATAATAAGTAGGGTAAAGGATTCTGCACAAAAATACGATGTCGAGGTTTCAAATGAAAAATGTGTTTTTGAGGCCCCCAGAATCCAAAAAAGCGTTTTAACAAAAAGGTCTGAGTGTGAAGAGTATAACTCAAAAGCGAAAAGTCCGTAAAATACCAAAGTTAATATTTAAGTTCAGCAACTTGCAAGTACGTATCAGGACGATTACCCTTAATATGGAGCGGTTTTCGATAACATTCTATTTCTGAAAAATGAGAAATGATTTTGCTTAAAATGCCATATGTTTTAGATATTTTCATGATAAACGAAATGGAAATTTATTTACTTCTGGTCATGCAAAGAGAATCGAATTTCATGGTCATCACACAATGACTATGTCTTAGAAGATTTGAGTGTGACTTTAGCTTAGAATATTCTTTTATTACCTTCCTACCTACAAGGATGTAAGTAATAAGGCAATTTATGTTAATGTATATCTTGATTAGCATGAATTAGGTAGAGGAATAAGTTTTACAAAAATATTTTGTTGAAGACTGGTAGAGAAAGTCCTGTGAACGAAACACATTAGATGTTTTGTAGGGTTTAATGTCCTGGACATTGGTGGAAGGTGAAATGAACTGATAATGGGGTAAGGAAAGTTTTACAGGAGACGTTAAGGGCTTCAGTTTAGGCTACCTCCCTAGTGATGACAAATGAAAACCTGAAGAAGAAGAAGAAGAAGAAGAAGAAGAAGAAGAAGAAGACAAACAAACCTCAGGAAGCATGGTTCAGGCTGTATTTGAACCCCAGACGAGTAACAAGTTTGACCACTCATTTAAACATTGACGCCGGCTTTCAATTAAAATACTAATATCATTATTAAGTGCTTCCTTCGGAATTGAAAATTGAATTATTTTTCTTCATTTTAACTCTTTTAAGTGTCGTTAAATTTTAAGGCGAATTCTATCTATCTTTCGTAAATAATTTTTATATTTGGGACATTTACAATCCCAGTAACTCAGGGTTAGGAAGTGGAGTAGTTTTGTACTGAAGCCAAGGCCTACTAAATCTCCGGGAAGAAGAGGTGAGAGAGAGAAGTTTAATGTTGGCCCCCCCTACGTTTCCAGTTTCAACATTCCACAATATTTCTTCGATTTCTTTCAATTTGCAAAGACAGGGTGGAAAGATCCATTCCAGAGAAGTGCAATTTTGCCTTTACTTCTATGTTTCTTTTCACTTTACACTGAAAATATTTTGCGGAAAGAATCCCAGAGACCACACAGAAAAGGGTCAACAAGATCATCTTGCTGGCAAGTGATTGTCCCTATTACTAATATGTATTTATTTTAATAAAGGTTTTTATTTCAAACATAACGATGAGAATATATGGATAAAATGATAATAAGAATAAATTATATTAACAAAATATCATTAACAATCATTAAGTGGTAGGTAAAATGGGACAATATACACGCAAATAAATAAATAAATAAATAGGGCGTTAGATGTATATGTACAGATATCTATATTGATAATTACAGACAGTGTAATGAACACCATTACATCAATATTTTCTTCATTTACGGACTTACAATTTTATTTATTAAGAGTTGTATGTTTTCAGGTGGTTAATACTTTCAAGTAAGCGTGGCACACGCAAAGCAAAGCATAGGTATTTATTTTCTGCAAGAGCTCGGGGCGAAAGGTGTAACGCAGAGTGTGCAGGCCTCGCGGTAAGAATATTATATTGGAGCCGAGTTTGAATGCTTTCTGCAAGGCCAAACACCTCACTAGGCCAGGAGGTCAAGTATTGAGTTGTGAACAAAATGGATAATCTAAACTGACACGTTCATTTCGCGGCGCAGTTAGGACCATGTAAATACGTCACAAAGTAACTCATGTAATTGGTTTGTGGGAAACATTATGTATTTAGAAGAGAAAAAAACAACTGACACACGTAAATGAACAAAGACGACGTGTCTCTATCACTGCCCTTGCAATTAACACCACAGAGATTACAATAAAAGCATACTCTCGCAGTTATAACGAGTTAAAATCGCACACACTAATTGACATGAAATTATATTCAAATGCAAATGCTAAAAGATTTAACAAGGGAACACTTTAAAATGACAAACAGTAAAGATAAAACTAGATATTTAACTGTTTCATATTAAAAGTAAAATTTTAAATCCTTGAACTTTAAAATGTAACTTTGACACATTATTACACATTAAATTCCTATTCACCATTTGTATGCGTTAAAGAAACATAGGAATAGCGATGAGGGAACACCGAAAAGTAGGCGATTAGAAACTGACTGCATTAACACTTTAATCAATGCGTTACATTGCAGCTAAACCACCCAGCCGAGAGCCTGAAAAGCAATGTAACACCGGGATAACGCAACGTGACTTAACGCGACGTAACGTAAAAGTCTAAAACTTGTATTAAATTGAGCTATTTAGGGTTGACTTAACAAAACGCGATGTAACAAGAGTTTTGGCAGAGTCAAACTTTTCCCACCCTTTAGGTTATATTTATATGGTAATTATAACCAATCGGCGTGAAGCAGTAGCATAACGTAATAAAAAGTACCCATCAAAAGTAATTCTTATAAGGTTAATTTAAAGTTCATCCTAATAGGTCTTCTGATTTCTTAACTTCAGGCTATGTTACGCTAAGTAAAACTCATTGTAATCCCAGCTTAAGTTGCTAACCAGCTAAGCGAATGGAACGCTGTCAGCAACAAGAAAAGAAATACGTGACGTAGTGGCGTTTGGGTTGGACATAGAAAATACTCATTGTTAGTACGCGAATTTAAAGTACCACAAAATATCGCCACCACAAAAGAAATAGTTCTCTCCTAAGGTAATATATCTGAAAAATTTGCTAAATCCATAGGAGCAAGATATCTTATTGAAATTTAAAGGAGCTATTACACAAAATTACTGATATTTTTGTTATCTCTCAATATTCTGGCTGTATACTTATTTAAATAATGTTTTTATTGTTTGAATAAGTTGTTAAAACTAAACTGCTTCGTATGATGCAATTTTAAAAAAAAAAATTAAAACAAGGTTTACAGTAATTAGTTTTAAAATATTGAGAGATCCAAATACGTCCAAACAGCTGCGCGGTGATTTTCCACCGTGCACAAGGAAACATAATAACACACAGTTGCTGTACATAAGGTCACGGTGCTGACTTGTTTTACTCCGCTGTAAAAGTGCAGAATTGAGCTTATGGTGATATCGTGTGGTTGAGTTACTAACAGTGTGCTTTATTATTTTGACCTGTACTTAGTCACAAAGTGTATTATGGCTCAGCATTTGTTTTCTACTGCACAGCATGTATTTATTTATGGTTCGTATCGGTTAATACATTTTTTGAGTGGACTCTCAATAGTGTATGCAATGGCGAAATTGACCCACATTTATTATTTTTCACGGACGAGGCTTGATTCCGCCTTAATGGATATGTGTGTACAAAAAAATAATCGTTATTGGAGCTGAGTAACTTAATTAATATTGGATAGGTCCGTGTTCTACACACGGCTTGTGTGAAAAAAAATATTAAACCAAACCTAATACTGTTCATGAAATACTCCTTCATAACGGAGGGGGGGAAAGAAAAAAAGTGTATGTTGCCCTTAGCGGAGAATGAGTTACAAGCCCACTTTTTTTTTTTTTTTTTTTTTTTTTTCGAGTCAACAGTTGATGTCCATATATTAGTAGAGATTTGTGGCTCCCTCGGTTTAGCGACCTAGCTCTCTACGGTTTCTCTGGGGTAATTTAAAGCATTAAGTGTGTAAGACAAACCCACACACACCGGGGGTCCCGGGTTCAATTCCCGGCTGGGGCGGGGACTTTTTCCCCAGCCAGAATTATTCCCTATCCCTTACAGAGACTGGAAGTTTGTATGCGAGTATGAATGTGTGCGTATTTGAGTAAAACAAAATGATTTAAACCAACGTAAAAAGGACCTACAGACAGCGAGTTGTTTCAAGTGGAAAGCCCCCAATATGACCTTAGATGTTAAAGGGGGCTATATAAATGAAAAAATAAAGATAAAAAATAACAAAAAAAAAACCCGACACACCTTGGAAGAATTAAAACAAAATATCCGCCAGGAAATTGCCAGCATTTCTCAACGTGAACTACGGCGAGAGATGGATAGTCTCCTGAAGAGGTGCCAAAAATGTATGGACAACGGTGCTGGCAAGTTTCAGCATCTCCTTTAATAAAATTGATAAGTAAAGCTTTTAGAAATGGTTTTGAAAATGTTACAAGGTTTCATCTACGCCTTTCTGTTAGCGGCAGACGGCAAAGAGCGCCGAGGGCGCGGACAAGTGAAAGATTACGCAGCCGGTTCGGGCGTTTTTGGAACACCGTCACATCTATTACACTCTGTTTTTGATATTGACCTCTAATTATTGTAAAACAATTATTGCTTTATTTACTCTCTAAAATTCTTGACTTTTCAAAGTTTATTCTTTTAGCTCTATTTCGAAAAACCATAAAGACATTTTCTTGAATGTGTTTGTGGGAGACAGTAACCTGTTTTAAACAAATTACTGAAAATGTATTTCGTGTCATTGACATTGATTATGTCAATTTAAAAAAAGAGACTTGTGTTAAAACCAAGGTTTAAACTTTTGTGGTCCTATTAATAAGCATGCATTTCTCCTTTTATAGTATCAGTTAATTAGTAGTTTAACTGCATCAAGTGGAATAAACCATATATCTTCAAGTTTAGCATTCATATTATTTTATTATGGGTCAAAATATTTGTTTTCATTTTTCACAATTTTGATGAAACTTCACAGATCCAATACCTTAAATCAAATGCACTAAATGCGCCATTACACACCGCCCATCATTCCAGGTTCACTGAAAGGTAAAAGAAAATCTCGCGTGTTCCATTAAAATGATTTTATCTATCTCTTCTGCAACAAATTATTCTTTGACAATCTTATTCTTCTAGCTATTTCATGCCGATGGAGATAAACAGTGCTTTTATTCATTATTTCTCTTTAGGTAGAACGGAAATAAGGGAATGCACTAGGATAAAGCGTTAGTCAAATAATTTAAAAACCGGCTGCTATGTGATGCAATCAAAATTCCATTCGGCAAAAGTGAATAAGATCTTTCCATTTGAAAATTGAATGAGTATTGAAAATTTCATAATCGGATGATTATTACAAAGAAATATCTTGTATATTTAGACAGATGTACATTTTATGTGCAGTAAGTTTCTGTCTATCCCTTACGGTTTACCAGTTATGCAAATACCATTCAGAATAAAGAAGTCTTCAGAGGCTGTACACAACAAATTCAAGAGATACATTTGGTTGTTCTATAAACATTCTTAGCATACGGAAATTTAATAAAAATCGTTACAGCTTATTTCGAGCAAATCGAAAATAAATAAATAAATAAATAAATAATAATAATAATAATATTGCAGCAGGCGGGATTTTTCTCAAAAACTTAGAAAGTACGTAACATAAATACCAAGTTTGGTATTTAACAGACTTTTCGTTATTTAGTTGTGCTGTAGACAACACGTACACTTTTTCACTCAAACACAGACACACACATATATTTTTATAAAAAGGCCCCTTTTTGGATTCAGGAGTCCCCACAACATATATTTTCGGTGAAATCTCAGTACAAGGGGCACTATTTATATTTTGAGCGTATTAATAAAATCAGCAATTTGTCATTGAAAACTACATTATTGTTTCTCAAAATATTCTCCCTTATGTTAAATGCACTTTTTCATGCGTTCGAACATTTGTCATAAAATTGTTTTGTAATCTGCTTGAGTCACCTCCAAAACATGGTTTTTGAGCGCATTCAACGGTTTCTCCTGCCGACGAAAATTGTTGTACAAGGATTTTATTCTTGATGAAGTCATTGGCACTCAATCAGGACGGTACTCATTCGATTTTCTCAGTGACGAGATGTGTGAGCACTTGCTCCAACGGCACTTATTTCCTTGCTTTACCGAAAACTTCCGATGAACAAATAGTGATAGCATTCAGAATTGACCGCTTTTCGTTCCTCTAAAGGCATTGTTACCATATGCCTAGTTTTTCTGAAAGTAACAGAAAATTATAAAGCAAATAACAGGCGACCATTTGTATTGAAGTGCTTCGAGTGCAAACAAGTTTTGTTGGGTTTGGTTCATCTTGAAACTCTAATACAGTTGACTGTGGTTTACGTTCCGGCGCAAAAGCATAAATCCATGATTCGTCACCTGTTCCACTTTTATAAAGGTACGTCTTTTGAAGCCCCAATTTTGTATTTATTGAGTATTTGTGTGAACCAATCGATACGAGCATCCTTTTGAGATTGTGCCAAATTATGCAGGATCCAATGAGAGCAAATCTTGTTTCATGGCTAAATGATCATATATGCTGGTGAAATTAATGCCTATAGTTGTTTCTGTCTCACAATTGCATAACGACCTCGCACAATCAGTGTTTGCAGAGCTACACTGTTTTCTGGCACAACATCTTCACGAAGTTCGTCATTGAGTAAACGGCGGCTACCATTAAACTCGATATGCCAATGTTTCACAGTGGCAAGGGACAGAACTTTCATGTCAAATGTACGAGTAAGTCACTGTATACTAGTAATTTTAAAGTCACTGTAAACAGCACAAAATAACTGACGTAGATTAAGGTCAATAATGTCAAACTTTCCAGTGGAAACACCAGATGGCACCTACAGCAATCACTGTTGCCAAGAGTCAAAACATAAATAGTGGCCCTTATCGAATATTTGGTGAAATATAATACCTTCTCTACCTACTATATTCGTACATAGGACTTGATAGAGAAAGTAAAAATGAAATGGGAGGAAATGAGAGACAGGAAATATTGTGGTGCATAATCCACCACAGAATTTTCCTGTCGGCTAATAGAAACTTCCTCATTAAAACAAACAAAAAAATAAAAAACAACAAAAAACAAAAACACCAAAAAAAAAAAAAAAAAATGAGAGTGGCCGGTCCAATCCCATTTTGGGATTATAAAATGCGAACCTGAGATGTACAGCCTGAATATCTTCTTAAGTTACTGTCCTATTAAATGCGTTATTTCTAATAAGATTCAGTTAGAGATAAAACCTCCTGTACTAAATACGAGTTTTTATTTCTAAGATAGTAGATTCGGCTTTACAGCATATTACAAGTTTCGTTTCATAATCGGCTTACCCCTCCCCGTATTTGTAGGACTGACACCCCCAGGACTTACAAGCCAATGCCAAGGGTCACAAGCCTGTGGGGGAGCCAACGGCACGAAACCACAGAATGGAGAACCTGTTACGAGGGTCGGTCCTAGCCAGGCATGAACATAAGGAAATGGATGACATGAAATGTAAGCGAAATTGATGATTGGAAAAGTGATGGGTAGCAATGAAACCGGAAGACCCGGAGAACACCCGCCCAGACGCCACTTCGTCCCTCACGAATCCCATATGCGGGCGCTTGGGATCGAACCCGGGCCGCCTAGATGAGAGGCGAGCGGTCTAACCACTTACCCACGTCGCCGCCTACATTACAAGTAATTTCCATAAATAATATTTTAAACAAGCATCTCGACACCATATGCATTGGCACATTTTGTACCTTTAATGAAAACTTTCATGCATAAAAACATCGGAAACACTGTCTGATGCTACGTTCATAAGCAGGATATCTCGACGATATCAGGTTATCCTGACGCGTACGCTTCATGAAATGTTTCATTAATAGGTTTAATCATTTCTATTGTATTCTCCCCACAGAACTGGACCCAGTAATCAATTAGGGGTAATATAAATATAGATAAAATATGGATTTAATGCCGTCATACGTTCATTTAAAATGCACGCCATCTGTAGGAAAATGCCTTTCAGTTGGGTTTAAATGCATGCTAGTCGAGCACATATCACAATCTGAAAGTTAATCCTTGGTCTCCTGTTCTGTTTATTATATACTTTTTAATTTACAGAATAAATGGTAAACCCATATGTTTTTCATGCATAATATATCTATTATTTTAAGAAATTCATGTATGAAATGGTGAACAAATTAGTTTTTTTTCCCATAGTAAACACCTTATTAGTAAGAATTCTAGCATGAAAACTGGAGCAAATTATTAATTGACTTAATGTTGGATGTGGAAGCTTTGTTTCATTCTTCAGTTAGTGGCGCTGGCGTGATGTGCGCGCGCATTGCAGTTCTGCATTATGTTAGCAAGCATAGGTACTTGCTTTTGCTTTGGGTAAGCGCATATATAAGCAGATCTCTCCTTACATGAGCAAACGTTGCTGGATACTTTGTGTTGCAGGCTTAAAGAGCAGTACAGCTTAGTCATGAAACCGCGTATCACAGTGAAGCAACCGAGAAAGTGTTCAAGTCATGAACTTTCTAGTATATACGATTTGTAAATAGCTGACAATTTCTTCAGACTGTGGAGGCAAACTTACAAGAAACCAATAACTTTATGTTCCAAACTTGTGCTACAGTCGATCCTCTCCTGGGGAATGTGAAACTACAGGATAATCATCGCGGTTTCGTCTAGGACGGTCATTCGGGAGGTCCAGGTTAGCTCTCCGCTGACCACGCAATCTGACCCTGGTTTTTTCCGTGCATTTCTGGGGCCGCTAAGCGAATGCTGGGGTGCTAAATATCCACCATCTTCCCTTTCATTCCTTCATGTTTCAGATTGGCGCAGGTGTGGCTCGAGGCTCTGAAGTCAGATGGCACGGTTGCTTGCTCCGAGTGAAACTCTCTTCCCCCTGGTTGCACTGGTTGAGGCTAGATGCCGTTGTAGAGCATCCTTTCGACATCCCGGCGTCTTTATAGCCTCCGTGGCGCACCAGGGCTGCCATATAGTAACTGTTAGGGACTTCCGTACATATCTGCGATTATCTCCATCGTTTCCTGAGTACTGGCCTGTGGTTTCCCCTCCTCACAACCCTTACCCCGGGGGTGGTAGGCCCCTATAGATCCGTACCGGGTCGCAGTTGCCGAGGTGTCCCTCGCTCTTAATATCCTCTACTCTCTACCGTAATAATCACTAGTCCAAACAGAATTAATATCTAGAAAACACAGAAGATATTGCTATTACTTATTGCGCATGAAAGATCCGATAAAAGCAGTGTCATGTGCTCTGCTAATCCTGTTTATTCTACAGAATTTGTCTGCACTCCCTAAGACCAGTGAAATGTAGATCACTCAGAAAATACCTTACCCACACATTTACGGTTTTATCTACCATTTATTTCCAAGGATATTCACAAGACGTGCATTTTCATGCAACAGTTGTATCTAATACTTTGAAAAATGCTAGGAACCCTAATGAATTATTCAAACCACGAATGTCATTTACCAGAGTCCGGAAGTATATTATTACAACGCCGAATGTTACGTAAAATATTGCGTTACTTACTGTTTTTGAATTGGTGCTGCAGATGTTTCCATACTCGTATACACTACGCTCTTTTGTTCCTTTTCCATGTCCTTTATGCAGTAATTTGTACAGTATACCATAAAAAGCTAAGCGCAGTTTCATACGGCTATCTAATTTCCTAGCTACAACCAGGCATAAAGCACACTAAATGTTTTTAAATGGATAACGAGGGGGAAAAAGATTCTCTCAAAGGACCACATAACTCTACGGATGCAGCACAACAAAATAAAAGCGAAACGTTAGTTTAATCCTAAAAATATCGCTGGAGAGTGTAATTAATGCGTGTATAAGATAACACTTTGAAATTATACAAATTGTTTTCAGCAGTAATTAAAGTCGTTTTCCATTGAATACACTGGTTTACATCACATTGTACAAGTAAAAGGTTAAATGATGTGAATTTAAGCGCTGCAAACGAAAATCAGATTAAAACGGATAAAAACAACATTAATTTAGTAAGCCTCCAGAGTTATGAAAACTGAGCATCAGTTTGGGAATCTGTAGCACGGAGCAGCGATCACATTCATTTTTCATTAGCGGCAAATATTGAAAGCATTGGTACAAAAGCATGACACTGTGGTGTGCGAAGGCATGGAGAGTATGCGCAAATCAATACAAATATGTTAGCGTTGTGGACAAAAGGGATTAAAACAAAGACATCCGAAACTCGCTTAAACTTAATAAATTACATGCTCTGAACCCTAAGCTTATATCTAAATATAATATCTACATACAGCAACATATATCCCAACTTTAGAATTTTTAATATTATATGTGAATGTTACCTTTTCACTAAAAGAGACACAGAATTGCTTTTCCATTTTTTAAGCGAATTTGGGTGCAAAAATGCAGCACACTTTAAACACTACACATTTTCAATGTTTGATTCTTCTAAAGTAATTATGAAACAGCTTTTGGACACCAGTTTAAAGCGTTGCGGTGATGCAATTATTCTCTATGTCAAACTAGAAAGCAATTCTCCTGAGGTTCAATATATTTTACTTATTTTACTGTAGTCGCTCAGAATCTAACTTTTCTCACAAAAATACAATTAGAAGTCGGACAATTTTTTACAAAGCACTGTAGCATGTGTTTAATAATAATCTGGTTAGATATTCATCTTACTCATAGACATCTTTACTGTTATTTGCAGGTTTTTTACTTTATCTACACGTACTATGTACATAGTGTATAGAGAAGGTATTGTATTCCACCCAAAAATTCGATACCGGGATTTCACCGGAAATGCACGTTTTGGATCCCCCTGAATCCCAAAAAAGCATTTTTGGAAAAAGGTCCGTGTGTGTGCGCGTGTGTGTGTGTCTCTGTGTGTCTGTTGACAGCATAGCTCAAAAACGAAAAGACCGTTAAATACCAAACTTGGTATTTAAGTTTGGTATATTCCAAGGATGCGACACGAAGATTTGCAAGAAAATACCCCAACCACAACTACCCTTTACATGGAACTTTTTTCTAAAATTTTGATTTTTTCAAAAATGGCTCTAACGATTTTGATTAAAATATTGTGTATTAAAGATATTTACCTGACAAATAATATGTATATCTTGAATTTTCTGGGAATAGCCTCTGAAGACTACTTTATTCTGGAGGAATTTTGCATAACTGCTAAACCGTAAGAAATGGACAAAAACTTACCACACAAAAAATGTAGAGCACATTAAAACACACAATTTATGTTATATGTTTTTTTTTTTTTTTTTTCCGAGGAGTTGATCTTTTTTTGAGATTTTCCTTGTTTTTGGTGCCAGCTTTGAAAAACTTATACTTTTCTCGTACAGGAATTTGTCAATTCGTGTCCATACAAACAAATGAACTTCAGTCACCTAGTAACCAGCTTTTGACTTCACTTTAACCTATGATACTCCCATATTTCGCTTCTACTTACAAGGAATCAAGTAATAAGACTATTTCTGCTAACTTTTTCTCGGTTAGCATGAAGTAAATAGAAGAATAAGCTTATTAACAATAATTTGTTACACAGAAGAAGAGAAAGTCATGTGAATGGAACACGTCAGATTTTTTTCCATTTTGTGATAAAAATACTTTTTCAATAAACAAGATACCCAAATTAGAAAACTTTCAACCAGAAAATTTCTTACAAATCCAGTAAGGAATTATTTTTTAAAATTATACATGTAGGAAAATATATGTAAAATAAGATAGGAGATGCTTTGAGTTAATTATATCTAATAAACTAAAAGTTCTAGAAAGAAAATAGACATACTGACAAAAGTATGAATACATCTTTTGTTGTGAGTAATGACTGTACAAAAGTATAAAGTTCTAAATTTAATACCTTAGAAAATCACTTTGGTGTCCTCTTAAAAAGAGTTATAGATTGGATTAAATTCATATGGATTGCTCTCCCAAATATGGCTACATTAATTAGCATACGATGTAATCATATCATTATACAGTATTTGAATTAGTGAGCTCTGTAAAGGGGTCAGAGATATGCTAAACAAGTTCTAACTAAATTATTTTACTAGGAATATTTAAGGTGTAACACAACTACAAGACGGGAATACCTATAACAAATTACCTCTCGGTTTACAGGAGGAGCATGCTAACAATTGGATTGCAGGTGTTCCATACACACACAATTCTTAGGATGGTGTTCCTACTCACATAATGCTTAACATTCTGAGGATAATGTTCCCTACCCTCATAACACGAGTACATAATGCTCTTAGGATGATGTTCCCTACCCTCATAACACGAGTATATAATGCTCTTAGGATGATGTTCCTAATCACATAATGCTTAACATTCTGAGGATAATGTTCCCTACCCTCATAATACGAGTACATAATGCTCTTAGGATGATGTTCCCTACCCTCATAATACGAGCATATAACGCTCTTAGGATGATGTTACCTATCCTCATAATACGAGTACATAACGTTCTTAGGATGATGTTGCCTACCCTAAAAATACGAGTATATAACGCTCTTAGGATGATATTGCCTACTGTCATAATACGAGTATATAACGCTCTTAGGATGATGTTCCCTACCCTCATAATACGAGTATATAACGCTCTTAGGATGATGTTACCTATCCTCATAATACGAGTACATAACGTTCTTAGGATGATGTTGCCTACCCTAAAAATACGAGTATAGGATGATGTTGCCTATTCTCATAAAACGAGTATATATCGCTCTTAGGATGATGTTGCCTACCCTCATAATACGAGTGTATAACGTTCTTAGGATGATGTTGCCTACCCTAAAAATACGAGTATATAACGCTCTTAGGATGATGTTGCCTACTCTCATAATACGAGTACCTATATATCGCTCTTAGGATGATGTTCCCTACCCTCATAATACGAGTACATAACGCTCTTAGGATGATGTTCCCTACCCTCATAATACGAGTATATGTATATATTACGCTCTTAGGATGATGTTCCCTACCCTCATAATACGAGTACATAACGTTCTAATACGAGTATATAACGCTCTTAGGATGATATTCCTTACCCTCATAATACGAGTATATATAACGCTCTTAGGATGATGTTCCCTACCCTCATAATACGAGTGTATATATAACGCTCTTAGGATGATGTTCCCTACCCTCATAATACGAGTATATATATATAACGCTCTTAGGATGATGTTCCCTACCCTCATAATACGAGTATATATATAACGCTCTTAGGATGATGTTCCCTACCCTCATAATACGAGTGTATATATAACGCTCTTAGGATGATGTTCCCTACCCTCATAATACGAGTATATATATAACGCTCTTAGGATGATGTTCCCTACCCTCATAATACGAGTGTATATATAACGCTCTTAGGATGATGTTCCCTACCCTCATAATACGAGTATATATATAACGCTCTTAGGATGATGTTCCCTACCCTCATAATACGAGTATATATATAACGCTCTTAGGATGATGTTCCCTACCCTCATAATACGAGTGTATATATAACGCTCTTAGGATGATGTTCCCTACCCTCATAATACGAGTATATATATATATATATATATATATATATATATATATATATATATATATATATAACGCTCTTAGGATGATATTCCCTACCCTCATAATACGAGTATATATATATAACGCTCTTAGGATGATGTTCCCTACCCTCATAATACAAGTGTGTATATATATATATATATATATATATATATATATATATATATATAACGCTCTTAGGATGATATTCCCTACCCTCATAATACGAGTATATATATAACGCTCTTAGGATGATGTTCCCTACCCTCATAATACGAGTATATATATATATATAACGCTCTTAGGATGATGTTCCCTACCCTCATAATACGAGTATATATATATAACGCTCTTAGGATGATTTTCCCTACCCTCATAATACGAGTATATATATATATATATATATATATATATATATATAACGCTCTTAGGATGATGTTCCCTACCCTCATAATACGAGTATATATATATATATATATAACGCTCTTAGGATGATGTTCCCTACCCTCATAATACGATTACATAACGCTCTTACTATGATATTCCCTACACACAAAATGCATAACGGTCTTAAAACGATGTTCCCTCAGCTGATAATAGTACTTAACAATCTTAGGATGATGTTCCCTAATTACATAACACATAACGCTCTCTCTACCCAAATAATGCATAACACTCTTAGGATGGTGTTCCCAACACACCTAATGCATAACGCTCTCTCTATCCACATAATGCTTAACGCTCTTAGAATATTGCCAACACACATAATAGTTAACGCTCTTAGTATGATGTTCTCTCCTACAAAAAGGTTAAGTCTCTTAGATTGATGGTCTCTAACCACATAACGTTTCTACGCTCATAATGCATAACACTCTTAGTGTGATGTTCTCTATCCGCATAGAGCTTAACGCTTTTAGGATTATTTCTCTACCCAATAATGCATAACGCTCTTGGTATGTTGTCCCCTACCCACATAATGCATAACGCTCTTAGGGTGATTTTCCCTACCACATAAGGCATAACGCTCTTAGGATGTGGTTGCTTACAAAATAATGCGTAACGCTCTTAGGACGATGTTCCTATACACATAACGCATAACGCCCTTAGGATGATGTTCCGTATCACATAATGCATAACACTCATAGTGTGATGTTTCTTACTAATGTATAACATTCTTAGGGTGATATTCCCCACACAGGCGATGCATAATGCTCTTAGTATGATGTTCCCTGCACACATATTGTATAATGTCATTCTTTGTCAAGCTGCTGCTCCTGGTTTAAAGGTTTTCTTCACAGTTACTTTAGTTTTACAGTTCCAATTAAGCTACATGACTGAGGATTTTATTTTTTATTTGGTGTGTGTGTGTAAATATATGTATTTACTCCCCAAGGAATTATATTAGCTGGATGCTTTCTGAACCCCAGCGCCACATATCTACTAATTCCTTATTTTCATTCTTCATATAATATGGGACAAGTTCTTTAGGGAGGAGGAACGAGGAATTTTAGACTGTAAGCGATCGCTGGTTTTTCCTGTGCTTTGTCGAAACGTAATGATGCACAGAAATTCTCTGGGTGTGCGCGGGATCACAGGAACGTTACGTGAAGGTACTTTTAGGTCATTTAAATGAAAATTTTTGTGGCTATTTCTCCAATGGTGTGTCTTTCAGTATAATAAAACTATAGGTTTATGGATATTCAGTTTTGCAAGTTCTACCCAGTTCACTCACTTGCCAACGTTCTCAAACAGCATTTATTTGGGAAGTTATAAAATTGATTATACTAACCCTTATTTGATTATACTAACCCATTAAAATATTCACGTAGTAGTCTTTTTGATCAGTCACCAAAGTATATATCGGATTGGATATTTAATACCACCATTTATTGTAGTTACAACTTATGGGGGCGAATGGGTTTTAAATCTATATTATAGAGTTTTTAAGTTAGGAACCTAAAGTTTCTGTAAACATATGCTTCATAATATATGTATAACCTTAGTGTTTTCTGTGTAAAAATACCTGTTTTCAACATCTGCCCCCTACTACAATTTTAATGAAACGAAACTGAAAATCTTACTGAATAATTTAGAAATTGGGATTGATACAACTGAATATCAGATTTCATATTCCTGATTTAATCCTATGAAGAATAAACAAACAGTAATGTATTCATGACAAAAGTATTGCAGTTTTTGATTTTATGTTTTAGTTCATGGATCATGTATTATATAAAAAATTAAACGAGGACAGTGAAGTTCAAAGTTTACACGTGTAGAGCATTTAATTTATGCAGGGTTTGAAAACAAAACTAGACTGTATTATAGTTACAAACGTCACAGTACCACCACATTTCGGGAATATGTAAAATGTTTATAGATTTTATTTTTGCAAAAATGATTTTTTTACCTTAGATAACACAAATTGACACCCAGTTGTCCCCTTAAGACTAAAAGAACAGTAACATGAAAATAGCCTCGTAATAGCGATTTCTCTGCCATCTCTCCGCAGATAATGAAAGCAGAAGGATTAGGTAGCATCTAAATGGCATCTGTCCAAATTGTAAAATCACAAATAATGTAGCTTTCCAGTTAGGTCTCTATGAACACGTGTCATCTCTTCGTCACGTAGAGGTCAGCTGCCTAACAATAGGCCTATGTGAATGTACTACGAAACAAGATGGTATGGTACAGAGATGAAACATAGAAGATTAAATGCCCCCCAGGAATCGAAACATGAGGTACCTCAAAACAGATCAATTGCGGTATGGCCACATACTTAAAGTAGCGTAAAAATATTCAGAGGTATGCCTCGCCAGGACCTCAACCCACTTAGTAAGTAAAGGGAAATTGTATTCCATCAAAATATGCTGTCTAGATTTCACCAAAAATTTATCACACAAAAATATTTTTTTGAAAAAGACACGCGGGCGCATTTGTTAATAGTATGTGTCAAAAACGAAATCCACTAAATAACAAACTTGGTGTTTTAAGTTCAGTGTCTTCAACGATGAGACACAAACACTTTTATACAAATGTAACAAACCTACAACTATAAATTTTGGTATAATTCTGTGGAATTTTAAGTATTTGAAAGCTGTGTAAAGATTATCACCTGAAGCAAATGGCACCGGAGGTTCCGCGATGAGGGGAGGGGCGCCGAAGAGATTACTGGAGGAATATATTCTTTACTTAGATTACGTTCACTTAAAGGTTCAGAAATATAAGGTATTTTTAAATCAATAAATATTAATTTAAATTGTTATACCACTTGCTTCTTAAATGACCAGTTTACAATAATAACAAATATCTAAATACAACGGGTAACTGTTTAATGGTATTTAGCAACACTTACTAATTATAATGGCGGTTCATTAATTACACGTGTTTCTAAATAGATGGTATTGCTAATCGTCTTGACTGTCATTTCCTAGATGTTACCAAAACAATTTTAGTGCCGAGTCATATGTTGGTTTGATTTGAAAGGTCTTCAGTTAGACATTCATTGTGTTTTCGCTAAAATAGAAAATTTGCAGCGTGTTCACTGATTCGAATGTTAATTTTGGATGCAACTTGCGGGGAAATAAAAGCGAAATTGGATTCTGTTTATGGGGAAAATTTGCCATCTATGAAAACAGCTACATAATGGTTAAGCGACTTTAAATGTGTGGAACATGCGTTTTTGATGAGTGCCCTGTACGCCCGACAGATGTGGTTACTGGGAAAATCATTGATAAACTCCTCGATATGATTCTTGCTGAACGTCGAATGGCAGAAGGTGTGGCCTTAGGTGTGTCGACGGGAGCTGGGAGAAAGCTGGAGATGAAAAAGTTGTTGGCCCTATGGGTGTCACAGTACACAGCACGCGAGTGTGGCTTTCAACTTCGAAGCTATGTCGAGCTGTTTAAACGAAAGCCGAAGTCGAGTTCTCACCATCGATTATATCTACCCGAGTTCATCGTTATACTCCGGAAATCAGCAAAGATTAAAACAATGGGTTGATTCTGGTGACTCTGCTTCAAAGCCGGAAAAGTGATGGCAACGACTTTTTGGGAGACGAAGGATGTCATACTCATTAACTTCTTAAAAAGAGAGAGAGAAAGAGTACTGGATAATTCTACAGTGCCTTGTTCGAAAAGAAGGCAGAAGAAGAAAATGCTGCTACACCTCAACAGTGCAGCCACACATACATCCGGAGTTGTCCCCAACCTGGCGAGTATGGGGTGTGTGGCAGCAACTCGCGGGAACAAAATTTTGATCACAGAGCTCATCGTCGAGACAGAGGTACATATTACAGAACTTGACAATTCCTATTTTTGTAGGTTTTGAAAATGGCAATGTTGGAAGAAGTGTATATCCCCAAATGGGGACTATGTAGAAAAATTAATAATTTGTGTTTTAAAAATCTGATGTTCACATTCACATGCCGTTCTCTACATCTCTGTAACAAATGAATTTAATAAGTTTATTCTTATATTTCATGCTAATCGAGATAACCTAGCAGAAACTGTATTTTAATCAAAATCGTTAAAGCCATTTTTGAGAAAATCAACATTTTTGAAAAATGTTCCATTTAAAGGGTAGTTGGTATGGGGAGGTTCTTTAAAATCTTCGTGTCACAACCTTGGAAGATACTTAAATACCAAGTATCGTATTTAACCGACTTTTCGTTTTTGAGCTGTGCTGTCCACAGACACACACGGACCTTTTTCTAAAAATACTTTTTTCGGATTCAGAAGACTTCAACGCATATATTTCCGGATAAATCTCGGTATCGAATTTTTGGGGATGCAATACAATACTAGTTCCATACACTATGTACATAGTACGTGTAGAGAAAGTAAAAAAGGGTGTCTTCATTCCCATCACGATTACAAATTGAACCGGGGGGAGGGGGAAGAAGCATAAAATTGTATATTAAATTATTCCAAAGGAGAATAACAAAAAAATATTTATATATTGTATCCTGTACTTACTGAAATACTATACCCGCTGAGTTTGGAGGCCCTGCATTAACCATGACAGCAGTTTCGAAATATAAACACTGCGAAACAAATTTATCGAATAAACAATGAAGTGTCAAGACATAACGGATCGCTGTACTTACATTCATGAAAATAAACAACAAAAGATGGATCCTTGGGAGCTCGGCCTTCCCGTGGCCGGAAATAGCTTCAGGCAGCTTATTCTTTTACGTCATAGCAAATAAACTGCTTTGATGTAACACAAGAAAAAATCACATTTCGGAAATAATATATATCTTCAAAATCTTCTCGGGCTTCTAGCCAGGTAATAACTTGGCTTGACACCAACGTTTCGAAGAAGTGCATCTTCCTCGTCTTCAGGGTGAACTGATGGTTTGAGCTTGCGGAGACTGGTATTTATAAGAGCTGGGATGAAGCTAACATCTGATTGGTTCGCGAGATATTATGGCCTGGTATTTAAGATGACTGAGACATGGGCACGGACTTCGTAGAAAACTATTTATAGCAGTTATTCGGCTAATGTTTTGTGTTTGAGCACGCACCTGCTAGAAAATAAGTCTTGGAAGACTGCCGGTACAGGATTAGGTGTTAAGGCTCTTTATCATAAAGAGCCTTAACACCTAATCCTGTACCGGCAGTCTTCCAAGACTTATTTTCTAGCAGGTGCGTGCTCAAACACAAAACATTAGCCGAATAACTGCTATAAATAGTTTTCTACGAAGTCCGTGCCCATGTCTCAGTCATCTTAAATACCAGGCCATAATATCTCGCGAACCAATCAGATGTTAGCTTCATCCCAGCTCTTATAAATACCAGTCTCCGCAAGCTCAAACCATCAGTTCACCCTGAAGACGAGGAAGATGCACTTCTTCGAAACGTTGGTGTCAAGCCAAGTTATTACCTGGCTAGAAGCCCGAGAAGATTTTGAATTAACACGTCGCCAGGAAAGCTATAGTTCTTATTTTAATATATATCTTATTTGGATGATATACGCATAGTTTTTTTTTTATCAGAAATGCGCTTCTGAGTTGACACATATATTTATCGAAAGCGAATATGTAATACTGTTTTTAGCATTACACGTCTAGAACTTTGACAGCATCTCTGGAAGTTTTAAAGTACTTTAAAGTTTTACTTAATTGTTTGTTTGTTTTTTTTTTTTCACACAAACCTTGTGTAGGATAGGATTTGGGTAAGTAGAGTCAGAGTGAAAATTCAATGCCCTAGCCGGGATTTGAACCACGGATTTTCAGGATTCTAGTCAGTTGCTCTACCACTGAGCTACCATGGCAACATACTGGCACGGCATTAAATGTCTCAATTGACTCGCATGTTTCCTGGTAAACTACAAGATGATCTCAAATTATTTTGAGATGACAGCCACAATAGCGTAAGCACTTTAAGTCCCGGGCTTGATAGTTTAGCCAACCATTATGGCCAATTAATATTAGTTTAATTGTTTTTCATACAAGCCGTGAGTAGGACAGGAGTTGGATAAGTAAAATCAGACTGAAAAATTCAATGCCATAGCCGGAATTTGAACCACGGATCTACCCGTCACTTTAAAGTGATTTATTTACCTTTTAAATTCTTTTAGGTATTAATGCGTAGCTGAGGTATACTTCACCCAATAATATTTAGCACACATCATTCGAAATCGACCACTTAGTTTCAAATATCAAATAGAGCTAGAGGTGGAAAAATCGGTCATTTTTCATAACAGCTCCGAAAGTTTCAAGATGCAATTACCGTTCCAAAATAACAAAAGGTAGATATGATTAAGAAACTTCCTAACAGGAAAACAATCTTACTTACCTTGCAAGTTCTTTTTTTTACGTAAATGCATGTTTTGAGATCCCTTGAGTGCAGAAAAGGCATTTCTATAAAAAGTTCTGTGTGTGTATGTGTGTGAACAACATAACAAAAAATGAAAAATACATTAATATCAAATTTGATATTTCAGTTCAGCATCTTCCTGCTGAGATGTGCCTTCCAAAACTACCTTTACATAACAAATCTTTTTGAAATTTACATTTTATAAAAATGGCTCTAACGATTTTGAGTAAAACAAAATATGTTTAAAATATTTTCATCACAAATGAAATTCACATCTTCAATTTTCTAGAAACTGTCTCTGAGGTCCTCTTTATTCTGAATGATTTTGTACAGAAATATAAGAGGTCTTTAAAGCACACAGTTACCAGATGAATTTTTTGTGGAGTTAACCAATTCCGAGATATTCCTTGTTATTGATTTCAGTTCTAAAATAGTTTAAAATTATTAGTTTTTATTGCTTCTGATCAAACAAAGTGAACGTGATTTCAATGCCATCCAATAGTGATCAGCTATTTAAAGGTTTTACCATTACTTAATTTTAGTTTATTGCATTATTCCTGTGTATATACGGAGATGTGCAAACATTATGCACATCTTCAACTGGATTAATGAGAAGTAGTTAGAAGAATATGCTTTTTAAGAACCATTTGGGCCGCGCCGTGGCCGAGTGGTTAGACCACTCACCTCTCACCGCTTAATTCCCAGGTTACCGCATGCGAGATTTGTGGTGGACAAAGCAGCTCAGGAGCGTGTTTTCTCCGGGTTCTCCAGTTTCCCCCATTCCACCGGTGCTCCATCTTTATTCCATGTATCGCCAGCTCATTCCCTGCGGAGCCACAGTAATAAAAGCGGGCGTCAAGCATTATAAAAAGAGAATAGTTTGTTGTAGAGAATGGTTAGAGAAAGGCATGTGAATGTAGCACACCAGTTTATTTCCAATGCTAAGGTAAATTAAAAAGGTAACTATTTTAGCAGTGCAACTATGTAACACCTCTGTTTATTTTGCTGTATTGTTATCATTTCCCTAACAATTCACAGTAATTGTGAATTATTTTAAACACTACAAGTAATTTATTAAAAGATAAACCAAAAACAAACATCACTGTTTAAAATGCTAACACGGCAAGTACCTGTCTGCGCCGTCATTATACAGACAGTTTAGCTCAACTATTAAAGCACCAATGCGATGGCCGATTAGGTACTTTCAACCAATCGCGGTCATCTATTGTCGAAACATCTTATCCCAGCAGATGTTCATTTCTTTGAAATCTTGACGCTCCTGACTTCGTATGTCTTGTTTATTGGTAACAAGGTGACAATCCAGGCAGCCAAACCTCACCTTTAATAACTGTCAGTTTCGCAACTGTACTTTCAATTAATTCAGTTTTAATATTTATTTAAAGTTTTATCAGTTCGTAATGTATTTAGTGCAAAAAATCTAATGTGTACCATTCACGTGACTTCCTCTACATCACTGTACCACATTATTGTTAAAAAGCATATTCTTCTATCTACTTTATTATAATCGAGGTAAGCACTAGCAGACATTGTCTTAATTACTTGCTTCCTTGCAAGTAGAAGGAAAATACGGGAAGACACTGAAACAATAGGCAAATCTTTTAAAAACCGGTCGCCATGTGGTTGAGATCCGTTTCTATGCAGGGCCAGGAGTTTAAAACGTTCCGTGTGAAAAAATAAGTGAAGTATTTTAAATCTGAAACATATAACATGGAATATATCAGAAATGGTAAATTCAACGAAAAAATTTATATGACAAATTGTATGTTTTATCGTGATCTACATTTCATGTGTAGTAAGTTTTTGCCTATCTCTTACAGTTTAGGAATTACTCAAGATTCAGCAAAATTCATTCAGAATAAAGAGATTTTTAGAGACTATTCATAGAAAATTAAAAATATACATTTTATTTGCCATATAAACATATTTAATATACGGTATTTTAATCAAAATCGTTATAGTCATTTTTTAAAAAATAATAACTTTTTTTCCATGTAAAGGGTAATTTAGAGTAGGGGAATTTTTCTCTAACTCTTCGTGTCGCATCCCTGGAAGATACTAAACTTAAATACCAAGTTTGGTATTTTACCGACTTTTGAGTTATCGTGTTCACTGACACACTGACATACGGACACGCACACGCACGGACATTTTTCTAAGAATACTCTTTTTTTTTTTTTTTGGATACAGGAGACCTTAAACGTCTATTTCCGATGAAATTTGGGTATCGAATTTTTGGGTAGAATGCAATTCTCTACACTATGTACATAGTACCTGTAGAGAAAGTAAAAAAGATTGAAAATATTCATTATTTGTATTTCTTATGTATGAGATAAGTGCAATAACCTCAAATAAAATAACGCTTGTTTCCATTTCATGTATTAGCTATTAAAAGCTGAAATAAAATAACTGTTCCCTATTAATATTGTTGCTTTCAGTATTTATACATGGGTGTAGTCACGGCCTGCCATATCATAATTCAGGAGGCAGTGAAGAAACAAAGAAACAAAGAAAGAAAGAAAAAACATTCGTTAAATAAATGTGGTCGAAAGCGTCATCTAGTAATTGAGAACTAATGTATTGCAATCAAATTCTGATAAAATCACCCTTCCTATATATTAGCTATTAATGATCTATTTCGCTAAATTGTCTTGTCAAATACAAATCGTGTTTCCAACTCTTAGGACAATTCACCTCTGTTCTTCACTCCGGTCGTGAATTATCGACAAAAGGAAAACACTCGTGGTGTTGCTTATGAAAATTAATTTTCTAAGTTTAAACTTAACTTGCCCAAACACGCGTTTAGACGTGACATTATTAATAGCGATAATGTGGCTACAAAATGTTTAATGTTGCGATAAATTCATTACGCAAAGGGCGCCGGCATAGGGCAAAGGTAAACCAACTGTTAGATTTCATTGGGATGCAAATGATAGCAGCATTCCAACAGGAGCAGCTGTAGTGAAGAGAAACCACAAACTTGCGCCTTCGCTGTTTGCATCTTCTCCCATTCCAGTTTCAGCAACTGAGAATGAAAAATAACAAAACAGCAGGAGCGGGCTCAACTGCCGCGTGCAGTACTCGAGTTATTCGAGCACGCAGAGTTTCCATTTCCACAGCTAAGTGTCTTTGCAAGTGCTTAGCACGACTCCAAAACCAGAAGATACTTGGGTTTGGCTACACCTCTTCAACCACAATTGGTATCAAAACTGTGTTGAATATTTCAGTCTTGGTAGTCTTTATTAAGTTTACAATATTTGCGTAACGCAGTCGCATGGGTCGGGTGACCGTACATGCTGTCTAAAAGTACTTGAATGTAAATTATTACCTACACATGTATGTTATATATCTTTATTACATTGGAAATACACACACACACACACACACACACACACACACACACACACACACACACACGCTCGCGTACTACGGCAACATAACCAAAGAACAATAAAAGAAAACACACTGATATCACGCACACTCTCACACATATATACACACGCCCGCGCACTAATAAGTTTGTAATATTTACACAAATATTTTATCTCTTAGTGCACGCACTTCCATTAAGTATCTGCCCAGGCGTAGCCAGTTTTCGCTGTTTAGAATCAAATCACAGAATGCTGTCCTTAGTCTGTTTGAAGCTTCCGGTAATATTTTTTTCCTAACATCCTCCATCTGCACGCAATCTGCCAATATATACGTCTAGCCTTCCTGATCCCCGCATTATGGGCTAACCCTCCTACCGGCTTCAGTAAGTACCTTACGAATGTTCGAACCTCCCAACCTGCGCCACACTATTCCCGACCTTTGTTTCATACCCAATTCTAAAATATATGTTTCTTTACCCCACCCAATTTTTATTTCATTTTGTAACTCCAATGACAATTTTTTTTCTACATTCAGAATTTTTTACATTATTCCCGGCGTTATATCTATTTGCGATAACCCTTTGCCAAATATCGTTTAAGCCAATCTTTGATAATCGCCGTTATAGCCCAGCCGCCCACCATTTTGGATGCTCTATGTTATTTATCTGATGCCAATAACATATTGCTCTTAGAGTTGTTTGGTCACCTTTTAAATACCTTTTATTACACTCGAGCAGAACTTGCAGCTTCTCCCACTTTCACCAATTCACCCCCTTTATTTCCTTTCTCTAGTATTTTCCTCCCTCTCTCCACACATACACACACACACACACACACACACATATACACACAGTCTCTCTCTCTCTCACTCTCTCTCTCTCTGTATGCAACGTGCACTCGGTGCAAAAATGGTTTTGTGTTCCGTTCACATGACTTTCACTACCTGCTCTGCTAACAAATTATTGTTACAAAAGATTGTTCTTTTATCTACATCATGCTAATGCAGATAAAGATTATCAGCAAATGTCTTATGTCTTAGTTCCTTGTTAGTTGAGGGGAAATACGGGAACACAATTGAGTAATCGGCATGAGATTAACACTGAACCAAAGGAGATAAGAAGCGAAAGACGAATTGATGTTTGAGAAAAGTTCATGTAGTTTAAAATTGAAACTAACAAGGAATATATCGGAAAGGTAACTCTACACACAAATGTATATGACATAAATGATGTGTTTTAAAGAGACCTGCATTTTTCTAGTGCGCTTTTGTCCATCTCTTTCGATTTACCAGCTATGCAAAAGTAATCTGGAATGAAGAGGTCTTCAGAGGCTGTTCCCAGAAAATACAGGTATACCTTAAACATATGGTATTTTGATCAAAGTTGTTAGAGCAATTTTTGAGAAAATTAACATTTTTAAAAAATGTTCCATGCAAAGGGTAGTTGTGAGCGCCGGATTTTTCTACAAATCTTCGTTTCTTCTTCTTGGAATATAGTAACGTTAAATATCAAACGTGGTATTTAATTGTCTTTTCCTTTTTACTTTCTCTATACGCACTATGTACATAGTGTATAGAGAATGTATTGCACTCCACCAAAAAATTCGATACCGAGATTTCATCGGAAATATATGTTTTAGGGTCCCCTGTATTCAAAAAAAAAGTATTTTCAGAAACAGGTCCGTGTGTGTGTGTGTGTGTGTGTGTGTGTGTGTGTGTGTCGTGTGTCCGTGTGTCAGTGTGTCCGTGTGTCTGTGAACACGATAACTCAAAAACGAAAAGTCGGTAAAATCCAAACTTGGTATTTAAGTTTAGTATCTCCCAGGGATGCGACACGAAGATTTTGAGAAATATCCCCCCACCCCAAACTACCCTTTACATGGAACTTTTTTCGAACATTTTGATTTTCTAAAAAATGGCTCTAACGATTTTGATTAAAATACCGTATATTAAAGTTATTTATCTGACAAATAAAATGTATATTTTGAATTTTCAGGGGAATAGCCTCTGAAGACTACTTTATTCTGGATGAATTGTTCATAACTGCTAAACCGTAAGAGATGGGCAAAAACTTAACCCACAAAAAATGTAGAGCACGTTAAAACACACAATTAATGTTATGTGCATTTTTTTCGTGGCGTTGATCGTTTTTGAGATATTCCTTTTTCTTGGTTTCAGCTTTGAAAAACTTATACTTTTCTCATACAGGAATTTGTCAACTGCTGTCCATACAAACAAAGGAACATCAGTCACATAGCAACCAGCTTTTGGCTTTCACTTTAACCTGTGGTACTCCCTTATTTCGTTTCTACTTACAATAAAGAAAGAAATAAGACTATTTCTGCTAATTTTTCTGGATTAACATGAAATAAATAAAAGATAAGCTTATTAACAATAATAATTTACAGAGATATAGAGAAAGTCATGTGAATGGAACACATCAGATTTTTACTTTCTCTATACTCACTATGTACATGGTGTATAGAGAATGTATTGCACTCCACCAAAAAATGCGATACCGAGATTTCACGGAAATATATGTTTTAGGGTCCCCTGTATCCAAAAAAAGTATTTTCAGAAAAAGGCCCGTGTGTGTGTGTCCGTGTATCCGTGTGTCTGTGAACACGATAACTCAAAAACGAAAAATCGGTGAAATACCAAACTTGGCATTTAAGTTTAGTATCTTCCAGGGATGCGACACGAAGATTTTGAGAAAAAATCCCCCCACCCCAAACTACCCTTTACACGGAACTTTTTTCGAACATTTTGATTTTCTAAAAAATGGCTCTAACGATTTTGATTAAAATATCGTATATTAAAGTTATTTACCTGACAAATAAAATGTATATTTTGAATTTTCTGGGAATAGCCTCTGAAGACTACTTTATTCTGGATGAATTTTTCATAACTACTAAACCGTAAGAGATAGACAAAAACTTAACACACAAAAAATGTTGAGCAGATTAAAACACACAATTAATGTTATATACATTTTTTTCGTGGGGTTGATCGTTTTTGAGATATTCCTTTTTCTTGGTTTCAGCTTTGAAAAACTTATACTTTTCTCATACAGGAATTTGTCAACTCCTGTCCATACAAACAAACATCAGTCACATAGCAACCAGCTTTTGGCTTTCGCTTTAATGTATGGTACTCCCTTATTTCGCTTCTACTTACAATAAAGTAAGAAATAAGACTATTTCTGCTAATTTTTCTGGATTAACATGAAATAAATAAAAGATAAGCTTATTAACAATAATAATTTACAGAGATATAGAACATGAAATAAATAAAAGATAAGCTTATTAACAATAATAATTTACAGAGATATAGAGAAAGTCATGTGAATGGAAAACATCAGATTTTTCTGTTCTCAGTCATACTAACACACACATAGGGACCTTTTTGTAAAAGTTATATTTTGGATTCAGGGGTCCTCAAAATGTATGAAATCTCGGCATTGAATTTTTTATTGGAGTTTAGTACCTGCTCTACCTACTATGCATGCTGGCATGCCACATAAAGCACGATGTTGACACTCGACCCGCTTGAGCGGAGTATAGGCGCGTACCTTGTCACAAAACTCGGAGCTTCAGCAGAGCAAAGGTCACACCACAATGGTTGCGTCCTGTCATTACGTTTCCGTCACTTGATTCAGTTAGGATGCCCTCAATGCCTCCCCGTATTGCATGTTGTAGATAGATCCCTCGTGAGTCGCGAGTTACTCCGTGCGCTTTTGGAAACGCTGGAATATCCTGCTATAGAGAAACGGAAGATTTAGATTGGCAGTGAAATGTGTCCTCTTCAAGCATTAGCTTATTCGTCTTTGCATAATATAAATCAATGATAACATTAACAAGCTGGAACTATAAATAAAGTAAAATATAAAAATATTATTAATTATAACACAACTAATACTAATACTAATAATACTAATAAACAATAACAACAGTAATAAAAAGGTTGCTGCTCATATTAAGCATTACATTTTTACTTTCTCTACACGTACTATGTACATAGTGTATAGAGAAGGCATTATAATTCATCCAAAAATTCAATACCGAGATCTTATTGGAAATATATGTTTTGGGCCCTCTGTGTGTGTATGTGTGTGTGTGCAGCATAGCTCAAAAACAAACTTCCAAGGGTGCGACACGAAGATTTTCAAGGAAGTCGCCTCGCCCCCAACTACCCTTTACATGGAGCATTTTCCCAATAATTTTAAATTTCTCAAAAATGCCTCTAACGATTTTTGTTAAAATACCTTATGTATAAGATATTTTTATGACAAACAAAATCTTGAATTTTCTGAGAATAACCTCTGAACTCCTATTCATTCTGGATGACTTTTATATTACGAATAACCTTAAGAGACATACAAAAACTTATTAAAACACACAATTTATGTAATATAATTTTTTTCAGAAATAACCATTTTCGAGATATTCCGAATTAGTTTCAATTTTGAACCATATTTTAAGAAATCTTTGTTCTCGTTTCTGGTTTGTTTACTCCTGACGAGCAAATATATTGGAATTTCAATTGTTTCACATAGCAACCGGCTTTTTCAGGATGATACTGTCGTTTTAACCTGTGAATTTTCTTAGTTCCCTTCTACTTGGCTCTAAACGATACAGATAGCACAATAAGCCCCTGGCTGAGAAATGGCGGGAATCTGTATCCTAAATGAAAAATAAGATCCCTGTATTGAATTATGAGTTTTCTTATATTAGGTATAAAGTATGTGGCTTTAGAGAAATATTCTCCGTAATGCAATATTATTCGTCACTGCTAATAAACATTACAAGAATCTTTACTTAGTGTAAATATTAAACAAACTACTGCTACGCATTAATGCACCGAGCTATAAATCGGCTGTCACCAACCTGCCGGGCTAATAAGATAAAATATGATAAGCAGCGCTTTCGCCCAGCGCAAATACCGCGCTAACGAGAGACAACTGCAATCGTCCGGGGATTTCTTCCTCCACGCAGTCTCCAGAGCGTTTCTAGAACGTTCGTCAAAGCTGGCTAGCTACGAAATTTTAAACGGATACCAATCCCCAGATACTGCTTTATACCAAAGCGTTGTATAAATGGAGTATTACAAATTCAACCATAAATTTTGATAAATTACAAAGTGCATCAGGTGAGCACTTGATATAAGACATCTTTATCTTTGAGTTCATGTTAATTGCAATAGATCAACATTAATAACGCCTCTTATAAATCTTCCTGAGCTGCCGCTACTTGCAAGTAACGGCGGCAAAACATTTCATGTGAATGTCTCCGCAAAATTTATTTAGCTGGGAAACAAAACCGAGAAATTAAAAATTGGGCTCACTCCACAACGTACGCCATTCATATGATTTAAAAATCTGATGTGTTATACTCGCATGACTTTATCTAGCTGTTCTACAAACTGCTTATAAAAAGTTATTCTTCTTTCTGCGCCATGCTAATCTAGATAAACGTTAGCAGAATATTCTTATTACTTAGTTCCTTATAAGTAAAAGGGAACTAAGGGAAAGCACTATGCTAAAGTGATAGTCAAATATTTTAAAAGCTGTCGTTATGCGATTGTAAATGCAAATCGCTTCTTTGCTTGGCCAGGAGTAGAACAAAAGAAAAGCAGATACTTCCTGTCTGAGAAAAGTATAAGTACTTTACAACTGAAAACGATAACAAGGAATATCTCGGAAACGGTTACCTACACAACAAAAAGGTAAGGGACATAAATTGTGTGTTTTGACAAGCTCTAAATGTTTTTATGTACTAGGTTTTTGTCTATCTCTTACGATTTAGCAGTTAAGCAAAATTCGGAAAAATCCATCCAGAACAAAGAGGCCGTAAGAGGCTATTCCCAGAAAATTAACGATATACATTTTATTTGGGATGTAAATATCTTTATCAACGGGATTTTCATCAAAATCGTTATGAGCCAAATATGGAAAATCAAAATTTTCGAAATATTTTTCATGTAAGGGGAGGTTTGTGGTGGGGGGATTTTCTTGAAAATCTTCATGTCGTACGAACCCTTGGAAGATACCAAACTAAACACCAAGTTTGGTATTTAACGGTCTTTTCGGTTTTAAGTTATGCTGTCCACAGACACACACAGAGCTTTTTCTAAAAATATTTTTTTCGTACTCAGGGGACGGACCGCCAAACATATTATATTTCCGGTGAAATCTTGACATCGAAATTTTGGGTGGAATACCATACCTTCTCCATTCACTATGTACATTGTACATGCGGGGTAGAAAAAGTAAAAAGAAGAAAGGCAAAAGAAACAAGGAAAGAAAGACAGAGAGAGAGAAAGAGAGAGAGAGAGAGAGAGAGAGAGAGAGAAAGAGAACGAAAGAAGCCGTTTATAAAGGGTTTAAACTACCCATAAAAGCATACTTCATAACTTTGAAAATAGCACAATGCTAAATGTTTTTACGATTTTGGAAGCGAAATGAAATATTTTGTCCATTGGTAATTGTCTTCATTTAATTGCATTTATTCATACGAATATCAAAATCAAAAACCATATGTAACTTCAAAGTTTATCGTTATAACTAATAGTTATATTAACTATAACTATCATAGTATCCATATAACATGCCTCAGCAATAATCGAGAGCATGTTGGTTGAATTCTGTAGCATGCACGCATGCTCACATTCACAAACACACTCCCTTGCTACCGAGGCGGCCCGGATTCGACCCCAGGCGACCGCATGTCGGGGTTTGTGCGGGTTTTCTCCGGGATTTCCGGTCCCCCCTCCTATCAGTAAACAAAATAAACATGAAGAACATAAACATTAAAAGGAATAATTCTTATAGGAGGTCATAATCTTTTAGAATTATGATTGGAAGGTGTAATATTTAAATATAGATTAAATTATTATTTTAACTTATTTAAATATTATGGATTAGGTAAAAGATTTAAGGTTAATGTGTTTTCTAAATTTTTCGTATAAATCTATAGCATGATCTATATTGATATGATAAATTCTTAAAAAGATGATAGGGAAAACTATAATGGTTAATACAATTTTATTGGAATAGAAAAATATTTCCTTTGAAGCTAAACTAGTTACATATGTAAATAGAACATTCCACAGGTGCTCCATCTTCATTCTATGTATCTTCAGAGTCATCGCCTGCGGTGCTATATGTAGTAAAATCGGTTTTAAACACTATAAAAAGAACGCTCGCTCTCTTTATCTCTCCTACTCTCTCTAGTTTCTCCTTTCAAACTTTATGACTTATAGAAGGCACCGAGTACACCATGTTTTGAATTGAGTCCATGTCCGGAAAACTCAGTTTACGTGCTACAACCATTTGAAAACAGGCGTTGAACGTAAATGTGTGCTTAAGCACTTTGGTAGGCGTGACTTAGTACATCACTTTTTTTTATAAATCAACTAATATTACTTAATAAACATAAAGGAAGGTTAATTAATTTTCACAAACATTTTTATAGTTAAATTCAAACACTTATTTATGTCTTTCTCATTGGATGGCCACCATTCCGATCCACTACAATCTGTTAGGAAATAATCATGTTGCATAAACCCTTTTGCTTTCAGTTAAATTTCTTATAATTATTTATAGTCTGATCGGTTACAACTTCGTTCAATTTGGTGACCACCAACGTTGTTGTCAAAACGAATGATGTTTCGGTAAAGTCGCTTGGTCTGTCTTCAAACTGTGTGCAGCGACCACAATTCGTCCCATCAGATCTTTCTCCAAAAGGTGTCTCAAAGTTCTGACCCCATGAAAAAGGCCAAAGGAGATAATTCTGGTGATCGTGAAGGCCATCTACTCTATCTATCCACCGTTATCCAAATCTTCGGTCCAGATGTTCTGGAAAACCCAGTGAAAAGGACTGCTGAAACCAGTATTTAGAGAAAGTTTAATGGAATTTCCTCACATAATAGCCCAATATTTGTTTTAGGGGGGTCTAATAATTGGAACTAGTTAACTTGGGTGGAAGAACATATGGCCTAATCACACGACCATCCTGAATACCTGTCTGCAGATTAATGCCACATCTGTGACGGAATCCGTGGACATGCCTGGTGTTAGCGTTTTTATAAAGAGGTAGAAGTTAATTGATATAAGCTGTTCATCTGACGTCAATACCCCTCATGTGGCTAGCTGCTTGCTTACAAGGCAAGCCGTCTTGAACTGTTGCAGCACAGAAACAGTAAATTTTGGGACAGTTTCCTATTCAAAACATGATGTACTCAGTCCCCTCTGCAACTCCTAAAAGTTTGCAGCAAGGGGAATTTCTGAGAATTCTGTTTATACAGATTAAACTACAATAAAGATCGGGCAAGTTTAGGATTGCTTATTTATCCAGGTGGGGGGGAGGCTAAAATGGAAATGTTCATTATCATTACCGAAAATGACAAACTTATGTTTCTGTAATATGTAAAAGAGGCAACATAACATTTGAATATGGTGATCTTTGATCTTACGCACAAACTGTTTCTATGGCAAATACATCCTGGAGCATCGCTGAAGAAATAATTAGGGATTCAGAGATAAAGGCCATATCGAATATGTGTCACAAACAGAACGCTCACAGAAACTGATTATAGAGAGAACAGGAAAAAGATGATCAGATTAATGATAAATCCAAAAATAAGTGTCTCAAAGTGCCATAAAGACCTGCAAGCACCTTTTTGATGGCCGTTCTGTTAACGGCCATCAAAAAGGTAGGTAGGCTACAAAAGAAAGACTGCCAGAAAAATATCCCTATATGAATAAACCCAGGAGAGGAAAACGGAATAGTTGCTAATGAATACCTTTAAAATCAAGAATTGTTGAACATTGCAATTTTTATGCATGGAAGTTCGTTTTATTTATTCGACTGTGAAGGCTTGTTCAATTTTGGCACTATCCCAATACAGAGATAGAGAGAAGAAATTTATAGTTTTATCCAAAACATCATGACCCTCAAACGGGACCGCTCCCCCTGCCTCTGCACAATAGCCATTAGCAAACAAAAACAACCACCGCACACCCCATAACCGCAAACTTTAAAGACTTTGGAAGAAGGATAGGGCATGGTCATCATGTTCTGAAAAATACTGTGCACGCTGCTGGAATTGAAACACAAATGTGTCTATGTGAAGCCATGGAGTTGTGTATTAGAAACCGCGGTGTAAAATTAGGTTCTCTTCGAGAACGTCATGCGCATAAGTTATCCAAATCCCGTGCGTAGAACCAATAATTTAGACAAAAACTGGAGATAAAAGGTATGTTGTTCCATAAACTAAGTGAACCAAAAACAGAGGCTGATAGAATGGTAGATGAATGAATGAACTGGATTTTCCTGGGTCTTAGCATTACCTGGAATACCTTCTCTCTCTCTCTCTCTCTCTCTCTCTCTCTCTCTCTCTCTCTCTCTCTCTCTCCCTCCCTCCCTCCCTCCCTCTCTCTCTCTCTCTCTCTCTCTCTCTCTTAGAAAGTGACGGGAAACATATTGCAGACTTCGGTCATGAGCCAAACTCACCGGCAGAGTATAGTATAGCATAATAATAATAATAATAATAATAATAATAATGCAATGGTATATACTTGCTGCATTGTCCGCGGAGGAAGATTGGAAAATTTCTAAAAAAAATTACAGCTGTACTACAGCCCAATCTCATTTAACCCTCGGCTCTGTTTTACTTTCTCTACACGTACTAGGTACATAGTGTATAGAGAAGGTATTGCATTCCACCCAAAATTTCGATACCAAGATTTCACACCGGTTTTAGGGTTCGCTGTATCCAAAAAAAGTATTTTCCAAAAAAGGTGCGTGTGTGTGTTTGTGCGTGTGTCTGTGACCACAATAACTCAAAAACGTAAAGTCGGTAAAATACCAAACTTGTTATTTAAGTTTAATATCTTCCAAGGATGCGATACGAAGATTTTGAGAAAAATGCCCCCCAATTACCCTTTACGAGGAGAAAATTCGAAAATTTTGATTTTCTCAAAAATGACTCAAACAATTGTGAATTAAAATACCAAATATTAAAGATATTTATATGGCAAATAAACTGTATATTCTAACTTTTCTGGGATAGCGTCTAAGAACCTGTTTATTCTGAATGATTTTTGCTGAATTTTACATAACTATTAAACCGTAAGAGATTGACAAAAACTTACTACACAAAAAATGTAGATCACGTTAAAACACCAAATTTATGTCGTAAAAGTTTTATTCATGGAATTGCCCATTTCTAAGATATTCCTTGTTACCGTTTTCGAATTTAACACACAACTATTTTTTATACCGACAACCACATGGCAACCGATTTTAAAAGATTTAACTATCGTTTTAGCCTAGTATATTCCCTTATTTTCCTTCTATTTGAAAGGAAGAAATTAAGACAATTTCTGCTAATGTTTATTTCGATTATCATAAAGTAGATAGAAGATTATGCTTTTTGACAATAACTTGTTACAGCTATTTAGAGAAAGTCATGTGAATGGAACACAGATTTTTGGATTATGTTTTACAGAGCTGCCTAAAAGTTTTGTACTACTAAATGTCTATCTTCGCCTTCAGACCTCGACGATTTCCTTTTGCTGTTCATAAATCGTTCTAATCGATGGGAAAGTTTCAGGCGTTACCATGATATGCCCTCTGAACTCCTTTTCTGTATGGTTTGAGCTCTCGGAAAGAAATAATGGAGGTTCATTTCCAAAGGCCTCTCCTCAAGATATGGAAAATGGTCGAAGCAAGATTACCAACTTTAAAAAAAAAATCTGTTGTTTTACATTCACATGATTTTTCTCTACATCTCTGCGACAAACTATTGTTAAAAAGATTATGTTTCTATTTACTTCATGCTAATCGAGAAAAAATTAGCAGAAATAGTAATATTGCTTTCTTCCATAAGTAGAAGCGAAATAAGGGAGTACCATAGGTTAAAGTGACAGACAAGTTGGTTGCTATGTGACTGAAGTTCCTTTGTTTGTATTGAAAATTCCCCGTATGAAAAAAGTATAAGTAATTAAAGCTGAAACCAATAACAAGGAATATCTCAAAAACGACCAACTCCGTGAAAAAAATATATGTAACACAAATTGTGTATTTTAACGAGTTCTACATTTTCTGTTAAGTGAACTTATGTCTGTATCCTACGGTATACCAGTTACACAAAATTCTGTAAAATGCATCCAGAATAAAGTAGTCTTTAGAGTAGAGCCGGTCAAAACAGCTTTCAGTCTCGCTCGTTCCTCGCTGCCGTTAACCGCGTCTCTCGCAGCCAGTCGAGGAGCTGAGCTTACTATGGCTGGCAGGAAGAGAGCTGACTAACGAGATTACGAGATTCTCGTTTACTCGCAAGACTCACGAGTCTCGTTAATAGCAAGACTGCGGTTAGAGCAGATCAAAATGACTTTCAGTCTTGCTCGTTTCTCGCTGCCGCTAACCGTGTCTCTCGCAGCCAGTAGATGCAGCTGAACGTATGTTTGGCAGGAAGAGAGTAGAGATTACGAGATTCTCGTTTACTCGAAAGACTAATGCTGCATTCACAATGAAATGCAAGCGCAGACACAATGTAAGCGCAAGAGATTAGACTCCTGTTATTTAATGTAAGCATTCACAAAGAAACGCAACGCAATGCAATGCAATGCAACGCAAGTACTTGCAAACTCCAAACTTTTTCCTTGAAATCTGCTTCTTTTCTCTATGCATTACCTATAAAATCAACAACGGACGACCGCACTACAAGATTTTACAGGGCCTGCTGTACATGCATGCTGTTCTATTTGGCCGTGCCGCACAATCTCTAATCTGCCTCAAGAGGTTATGAAGTCTCCTTTCGAATCCTTCGATTTATTGGATGTAACTATCATCTGTGTATTGATTTATTACTTCTCATAAATCTAAGACTCAGAGAGATATTCTTAGTTCCTTAAATGTGTAGCTTTATCACTTACTACAGTCTCTATGCTTGTACTATTTTCGGTAATTCTGAACAACGGCTCTATTAATTCTGCCGTCTGCAAAACGGGAAGTACGATATAATATTCCATTCAATAATTTTGAATGAGCAATTATTGTGACGTCACTGACGCGTACGTCAGTTCTTAGTATGTAATGTATTTATTTTGTAAAAGATTGAGTGAATTTTCTTATGTGGTATTGTTGGTTATGTTATTCAGTTAGTAACTTGCGGAGAGCTTGGAAGATATTTACATTTAACTTGCGGATCTAGAAACCCGTGACAACTTCTTGCGTTGCGCTTACGATTGTATTGTGAATGATCTTCTCTTGCGCTTGCGCTTATGCTACATTACGTCTGCGCTTGCATTTCATTATGAATGTAGCATCGTTAATAGCAAGACTGCGGTTAGAGCCGGTCAAAACAGCTTTCAGTCACGCTCGTTTCTCGCTGCCACTAGCCGTGCCTCTCGCAACCAGTAAATGCAGCTGAACGTATGTTTGGCAGGAAGAGAGTTGGGATTACGAGATTCTCGTTTACTCGCAAGACTCACGAGTCTCGTTAATAGCAAGACTGCGGTTAGAGCCGGTCAAAAATGCTTTCAGTCACGCTCGTTTCTAGCTGCCGCTAACCGTGCCTCTCGCAGCCAGTAGATGCAGCTGAACGTATGGCCGACAGGAAGAGAGTTGAGATTACGAGATTCTCGTTTACTCCCAAGACTCACAAGTCTCGTTAATAGTAAGACTGCGGTGTAATGCGCGGAAACTCGCATAGCGAGAATGCAAATGATCTCTAGTTTTGTTATAAATCAGTATGTAAAAATTATTTGAAGCAGCAATTCTGTTATCCGCTCTAATCTAAACACATTTATTTGAGTAGAACAAAATCTTTTTCCCTGGCGCTGGTTTGTTTTAAACACTTTGTCAGGTATTATACACCTCTCCTCTGTGCAACTTTGTTACTCAGAAAGTAAAGAGATACCTATATGTTACGTCTCCTTTTGACCTTGTGACTTAAATTCACTTTTCAACTATCAAATGAACCTGAATAGCCAAATGCAGTACATGTGTTTATTTTGGCCTGCATTTTATTACAGTAAGCGTGTTCCGCTGGATCAGGCTGAGAACCAGAGTTGCCAACACATGATTATTTTGTCCGTCAGACCAGCTTATAAAAATCCGTCAAATCCATCAAAATAGTAACTTCCGAATTTTCTTTCAGAATTAAAAATTAAAACTCCAGATCAGCACTTTAGAACAATTTCTTGGTGAGGTCTGCAAGATGATCAAGGGAAGTGATTAACTACAAACAACTGAGAACAGTTTCTGCAGCTGCACGTTCATACGTATCTTTGATAGGCTGAAATGGTATTTTTGACTGTGAAGTTGAAAAGGGTTTAGCTGCTTTTAGATGTTTCTTATTTTTTCCATGAAAAAGTAAATCTGACAAGAGCACATTTACATTGCATTTGCAATATTGGCACCGCACAATACTAGGTTTCCCGGACACCTCTAATCCCCATTCCTTTAAGTGTTCATTATTTAGCCATTCTTTTCTAAATGTCGTACTACCGCAAAGCCTTCTGTTCAATTAGGTAATTAAAAAAGGACACATTAGCACTCTGTTCACTATGCTGAATTCTGAATTCAAAATTCACCCTGATAAACATATGGCAGTGTCATGTTTGCGCAGTTGTGCAGTTATCCGAGAAGTTTGTTGCTGTTAGCTCTAAGTAAACGATAGCGTTACATTGCTTTACAGACACTGTTTTGTGGGTACACAAAGATTTACATCCGTGATAGTTTTTCTATAGAAAATCAATATAATATTACTTAAGAATTGCTAATATTATCCGTCAAAAAATCCGTCATCCGTGAAAACCAAAGTTTTCCCGTCATATAACTTAGCAACCCTGTTGCTCACTAAAACTTTTGTATAGGATGAAGAAGAGCTATTCCGTTTATAAATCTCAACGCTTTTATTCAAGATCACAACAGCTGCAGAAATATGTGAAATGATAAGTTACGAACTGTGTTGACGGGTGCAAGCAGAAGTGATAACAAATTCCTTCAGGTGATTAAGAAATTCTCTATAAAATTGTTAAAATGGGCTAAAGGCTGATAAAACTGAGCAAGTTTATCTAAACGAGAACAACATATACTAAAGCAATATTTGCCTAAGATCTGTAACTTCTATTATTTCATCTGTTTAAATGAATTGAGATTTAAATAGCCTATCAAGATAGGAATGACATTTAAATAACGGATTAAAAACGAAATGTGGTATCGCAGCATCTGCAGATATAAATGTACGTGGTGTCCACTTTTACTACAAATAAGGATTTAAATATTGTGTTACTCCTAAGAAATTTATGTTGCATGAAGTAAATGTATTTGTGATTTTATCTGAAGATTGAGTATAAGTTATATACATAGCAACACAAATGATAGGTGTGTCATTAACATTAATATCGCTGACTCAAACGCGTACATATGTGCTCTTAAGCGATGAGTCACCTTGTGTAATTATGAGGGTCCGGAGAGGTAACTTTTTATAAATGCAGTTTTAGCCTTCTACTATCTTCTTTTAACCTCTTTAGGTTTATAAACAATATTCCTAGCTTTTTCTAGGCTTTTAAACAATGCTCCTACCTTTTTCCTAGCTATTTAAGCAAATCGACGACAAAAGCCTTAAACATAATATAGATAAAAATATGAAAATTGTAATTAACATGTCAAGCACATATTTTTAATATATAGCACTCACATAAAATGAAGTTCACTTGGTAGCACTGTTGCTATACACAACCAGCCACATTTGCAAATTTTCTGTTGTTCTTTAATATATTCCTATAGGCAAAAGAAGATCTTTCAACATCGCAAGATGTCATTGGCGCATCGCACAATTTCTATACCAAGAGCACTCTTTTCCTGGATAACCCCACATGTGCACTCAAAACAAAACTAAACGAATTGCTAACAAAAATGGTTAAATCAAATGAACTGAAGGAAAAAAAAAACTTAAGTTTAGCGAGTTTTAGGTCTTAATGTCCCATTTAGCTTTTTTTAGGCTGAATAAGATAAGCACCCAAACCACTTCAAACATAAAAGTTCTTTGAGGCTTTCTAATTTACAAGGAGAAAAATTGATTAAAACTAAAAATCCGGTCCCTAGTTATTACGCAACCAAATTATTACACGGACCATACGTCAGTCAGGTATATATCTTTAATACACGATATTTTAATCAAAGTCGGTAGAACCATTTTTGAGAAAATCAAAATTTTCGAAAAATATTTCATGTTGAGGTTTTCTTGAAAATATTCGTGTCGCACCATTGGAAGATATATAACTTAAATACCAAGTTTGGTATTTAATGTTGTTTTCATTTTTGAGCTATGCTGTCCACAGACACACGCACACACGGAGCTTTATCTAAAAATGCGTTGTTTTTTATTTTTTTTACTCAGAAAGACTCAAATCATGTATTTCTGGTGAAATCTCAGTATCGAATTTTGGGGTGCATTACAATACCTTCTCTATACACTATGTAAATAGTACGTGTAGAATAGGTATAAAGGTAATTTGAAAGATTAATAATAATAATAATAATAATAATAATAATAATAATAATATGACAGAGACGGAGAAATGGAATAAAACCTCAATATTTTACAAGTTATGCAAATAAGTATGAGAGTATTAATTTAACTGTTCTTTCACAAGAGCCGTGTGTACGACAGGAGTGGAAAGGTAGAGAATAGGAAGATCCGTAGTTCAAATCCCGGCTATAACATTGAATTTTCCAGACTCTTCCTATACAAATATCAGAGTATTTACTTTATCCCGACGCTTTCTATGCATTCTTTACTAAATTAGTAAAATGAAATATATGATGTGAAAAGTGATGAAAAAGTCACACATAAGAAGCTTTTACCTCTTCGCACTATGTTAGTCATTAGGTGCGTTATCCAGAAAGGATTTAAACCAAGCAGTGAGTGCCTAGTTGTATTGCAGTTCGCAATGTCTTGGCTCGGGAACGAGCTCTTGTGATGTTACAACACAGTCATCGCAAGTGCATCACATGGGAAAGTTCTGACACACACCAAGGCATTACTTTTGAAAAGCATAACGCAACAGAGTAATTTATTTCACAAAACTGTGTATTTTAATTAGCTGTATATTTTTGTTCTGTAATGTCTTGATTTATATCTTACAGTTTACTATTTTAAAAAATATATACAACCCAATAAGTATGAAAAGGATTTTAAATAAATAAATAAAAATCTGCAATTCCATACACTGGTACCTTGTATCGCAAAAATATTTCAAACCGTTAGAGTATTTTAAAATTAAAACTTAGCTTTGTATAATGCATAATTGTAATTAATATCATTCAACACTAATACTGTTGTAAATATATTACTTTTTATTATATTATCATTTCTTATTAATTTATTATTTCTGTCACATGTTTTAAATGTATCATTATTAGCTTTATTATACACGTATAATTTTTTTACTCCACTTTACTTTGTTATTTTAATTCTTCTTATTATTAATCATTATCAGTATTATCTTTACCATTTTAGCAAAATTATTATAACTAATTATATTTTACATTTTTACTTTCTCTATACGTACTATGTACATAGTGTATAGACGAAGTATTGTACTCCACCCAAAAATTCGATACCGAGATTTCACCGGAAATAAATGTTTTGTGTCCCCCTGAATCCAAAAAAAAATCATTTTTGGAAAAAGATCCGTGTGTGTGACTGTGTGTCCTTGGACAGCATAGCTCAAAAACGAAAAGACCGTTAAATACCAAACTTGGTAATTAAGTTTGGTATCTTCCAAGGATGCGACACGAAGATTTTCAAGAAAATGCCCCCACCCCAACTACCCTTTACAGGGAACTTTTTTCGAAAATTTTGATTTTCTCAAGAATGGCTCTAACAATTTTGATTAACATATCGTATATTAAAGATATTTACCTGACAAATAATATGTATATCTTGAATTTTCTGGGAATAGCCTTTGATGACTACTTTATTCTGGTTGAATTTTAAGAAATTTTGCATAACTTCTAAACCGTAAGAAATGGACAAAAACTTACCACACAAAAAATGTAGAGCACATTAAAACACACACTTAATGTCATATATATATATTTTTTTCGAGTAGTTGATTGTTTTTGAGTTATTCCTTAGTTTTTTTGTTTCAGGTTTAAAAAACTTGTACTTTTCTTATACAGGAATTTGTCAACTCGTGTCCATACAAACAAAGAAACTTCAGTCACCTAACCAGCTTTTGACTTCACTTTAACCTATGATACTCCCATATTTCGCTTCTACTTACAAGGAAATAAGTAATAAGACTATTTCTGCTAATTTTTTCTCGATTAGCATGAAATAAATAGAAGAATAAGCTTATTAACAGTACTTTGTTACACAGAAGTAGAGAAAGTCATGCGAATAGAACACATCAGATTTTTTACTTTCTCTAGCCCCATATGTACAATGTACATAGGGATAGAGAGGGTATTGTAATACACCCAAAAATTCGATACCGAGATTTCACCGGAAATATATGTTTTGGGGTCCCCTGAATCCGAAAAAAATATTTTTAATAAAAGGTCCGTGTGTGTGTCTGTGGACGGCATAACCCCAAAACGAAAAGATCGTTAAATACCAAACTTGGTATTGAGGTTTAGTATCTTCCAAGGATGCGACACGAAGATTTTCAAAATATTTCCCCACCACAAACTACCCTTTACATGTAAAAACTTTCACAATCTTTTATTTTCTTAAAAATGGCTCTAACGATTTTGATTAAAATCCCGTATATTAAAGTATTTATGTCCGAAATAAAATGTATATCTCGAATTTTTTGGGAATAGCCCCTGAAGACCTCTTTATTCTGTATGAATTTTGCCGAATTTTGCTTAACTGCTAAACCACAAGAGATAGAAAATAAATCACTAAACAAAAAATGACCTTTACGTTTTTGTTGTGGAGGTAACCGTTTCCGAGATATTCTTTGTAATTGGTTTCAATTGTGAAGTACTTAAACTTTTCTCAGACAGGAAGTTCCGTTTTTCTTTTATTCTACTTCTGGCCAAGCAAAGAAGTGATTTGCAATGGCAATTGCATGACGATAGCTTTTAAAACATTTGACAATCACTTTAGCATAGCGCATTCCCTTATTCCCTCCTACTTATAAGGAACTAACTAATAAGGACATTCTGCTAATATTTATCTCATTAGCATTGCGTACAAAGATGAATAATCTTTTGTAGGAGGTTTGTAGAGCAGCTAGAGAAAACCATGTGAGTGTAACACATCAGCACTATTATAGCAGGAGACAGGTCTTACCAAAGATGTATAAAGACAATTCTCATATGTATCTGTAGAAGACATGGCTTTCATGATTTTAACTATACCCATGATTCCATTAAATTTAATAACTGTTCATTTTTATTTCAGAAATCCTAGAAGCATTTCTAAAAAAGTGAAAAATAAAGAACGCTTTGTGTAGTAGCTTTAAGAGGGGAAATTTTCTTCCCCTGGCATGCATATACGGCTTCTGACTCAAGTGTGATATTTGATTTTTCGCTGACTTTTCACTTTTGAATTCTGCTGTTCTAAGACATACTGATACTCTTACGCGGATAATTTGTAATGCTTTTGGAGTATAATTCGACCCTAAGCAGCTATTCTGGTGAAATTTCGATATTGAATTTTTCAATTCATAATTATTTCTCGAATTGGACTCAATACCTAAAAAGTTTGAATCTGAATTAGATTCATGCATATTTCCTCAAAATAAATTAAACCAGAAATAAATAGATTAAAATATTATTTTGCTTTATTTAGGTATTCGAGTGCTGATGAATAGAGAGGATATGCATTCACCATAGGCTTTCCCTGCATTGAAAAACCGTGTGACACAAAATTTAGTTGACAAATGGGGAAAAAACTCCATATCTAAATATATTGGAGTATTCACAATTTTGTGAACTGAATAATGCATTATTGTACAATTTTGACATTATTTACCTATTTTAATTATTTATCTTTTATTTGTTCGCTTATTTCCTTTTATACCCTAAGAATTCTCCAACTCTTATCTTTCACATTTTTCTAAATTTGTTTCTGTGGATTAAAATGATTAGAAGCTGGAGTAGGTCATGGTAAATAACAATTACTTCTTGTGTTTTATTTCGCGTGTCTGATGCGATAGTTAATGGCCCTGGTGCTTCAAAAATTATGGCCCGAAGTGAATAGTGATATCGTTGTTGGACTACATTTCTTTAATGGAAATGTAAACCAGTACACATATGGGTAATTACTGGACAATACTACCGGAGTTCCTGGAGTGTATGTCACTGAATCAACTGTTAAGAATGTGGTTTCAACAGGATGGGTCACTGTACATTATACTGTGACTGTTCGCCAGAATGTCCAGTGTGCAATGGATTGGACGCGTTGGACCTCAGGGTGTAAGTAAAGCAGAAAGTTTTTTTCAGACTAAGCCCACAACTTTAGATGAATTAAAACAAAGAGTCATCTATATTATTCAATATTCCACCTGCAACAAAAGAATGTCAGGTTGGAGTGAGCAGAGTCTTCAATTAAATGGACAGCATTTTGAATATCTCCGGCAGCGAATATACACATTGTAACAGAAATTTATATTAGCATTAAGAACTAATAATTTATTTTACTTATATTTGACATAAAGCAACTGTATGAAACGAAATTAATGATAAGTAAATAATGTCAATATTGTCCCAATAATTAATTCTACAAAAGTGTACTTTAGAAATAAACTTTTTTCCCATTTGTCAACTGACTTTTGTGCCACACAGTATAATGTATACTCTTTAGTACAAGTTACGCATGCCAACTAGAAGGAAGTTTAGACTATTCCTTTATTTTTCAATTTAGCGAACATCCATCTTACATTATGTCCTCTTTACCTCACAGAGGAAGGAAATAATATTTTTCAGGTTATAATACAATAGGTGAGAAAGCGACCAATTACTTTCTGTACACGTACTATGTACATAGTAGTAGAGAAAGTGTTGTATTTCATCGAAAAGCTAAATTTCAAGATTTCACCGTAAGTATATCTTTTGAGGTTCTCTTGAGTAAAAAAAAAAAAAAGTTTATTTATAAAAGCATCTACTTGTATGTGTCTGTGCACAACATTATTTAAAAACTTAAAGTCGGTTACATACCAAATTAAGTATTTAATATCAGTGTCTTCCAAAGATGCAATACGCAGATTTTCAGGAACACCCAACCTCCTGTTGCATGAGAATTTTTCCAATCTCTTTATTACTTTCTCAACACATACTATGTATATAGTATATAGAGAAGGTATTGTACTCCACCCAAAAATTCGATACCGAGATTTCAACGGAAATACACGTTTTAGGACCCCCTGTACTCAAAAAAGGCACTTTTAATAACATTTTCGTGAGTGTGTCCCTGTGTCTAACACAAAAACGAATAGTCCGTAAAATACCGAACCTGATATTTAAGTTAAGTATCTTCCAGGGATGCGACTCGTAGGTTTTGAGAAAAATCCCCTCATCGCAAACTACCCTTTACATGGAAACAATTTTGAAAATTTTGATTTACTCAAAAATGGCTCTACCTAATTTTAATTGATATACCGTATATTAAATATATTTACATGTCAAATAAAATCTATGTCTTGAATTTCCTGGGAATAGCCTAAGAAGATCTCTTCATTCTGGATGACCGTAAGCGACAGACAAGAATTACTACACAAAAAATGTAGATCTCGTTAAAATACACAATTTATGTCATATACAGTTTTTGTACAGTTAACTATTTCCGAGATATTCCTTGTTATTGGCTTCAGCTTTAAACTACTTTAAATTCAATGCCATAGCCGGGATTTGAACCACGGATTTCCCGGATTCTAGCCGTGGCTCTACCACTGAGCTGCTATGGCAACAGGCCCGCATAGTATTGAATTTCTCAATTGACTCGCTTGTTTCCCGGTAAGCCACAAGGTGATCTCAAATTGGTTTGAGATGACAACTCCAATGGTGACTTACAATGCTGCAAGTACTTTAAGTCCCGGGATTCTTAGCATAGACAACTATCATGGGCAATTGTGATAATTGTATGACTTCTGTAATAAAACAATTACAATTATTAAGACCAAGTATTGCCTGAATAAAATACGTCATAAGGACGCGACAGAAATGATTAAAAGACGGAGATTGGAGAGACGAGAACTTGGAGAAGAGAAATTTGGGTACGGGAAGATACATTACAATGCTGCACATACTATTTTATGGTGGAGCAATGTGATAGAAGGATAATTTTTGACAAAGAAGTTATGTATAAGCGTTCTGGTTTCAAGAGCTTCTCGTTCTTTTTATGCTTCAATTCTAATGAGCATACCTCATCAAATGATTATCAAAGTTCGTTCTACTTTTTTTACACAAAACGAGCTTGTTTATCACATAAAATAGTTCTCCAATAACACGAGAAAGTGTTTTTGTGTATAAGGAGTGTTTTGTGCCCAGTCCAAGTCGTAACTTCAATCCCTAACTTCTGGTAACAACAATGAATACTAATTCTAATGCACTAAGTTTTTCAGCGAGCGCATAACGTGGACCTAGCACGGATGAGGCAATTGTTATTGCAGCCCATGATGGCACTCCTATAAAAAATTATATTTACGCCATAGCAAAACGCACCGATCCAACTAATATACGGTTCGTCTCACGAATCTCAAATACCGTGTATATACCTCTCTAACAAACGAATAGCGAAAGAAATAGCAGAAAAACATCCCCAGATTACTATCAATGATTTTGTACTAGATCTGCGTCCGGTATTCACTAAACACAAGAGTCACACTGTCGAACGTTCTGTCCAGTCATCCCCAATAATACCCTAGAAAATTACCTGGCATCCCAAGAAATGCAGTGTGATGCTAAAGTTGGTTTCACCTAAGTCAGTTTCCCCAAATTTGGCTTTTCGTTGGTAAATTTTGAGGATATGCGGGAATAAAATTAATTACTGCACATACATGGCAAAACTGTATACAGATGCATTGTTTGCGAGTCGTCTGTTTTTTGCTATTATTGGTGTGTTGAACATTATTAGCAGTGGCAAATAAATTTAGTAAGGAACAACGCATTTACAGGCTTTAATTAACGTGGAAGTATGACAGCGACAGTCAGAGTTCATGATGACTTTCGAACAAAGTTTCTTAATGCACCATTACCCATTCGGGTACATTTGCGGAAACTCAACATAAAATTTGAAAGAATAGGAGCAGATGCTTTGAGATCCGGCCGTCCACAAAATATCCGAAATGAAGAAAATTCTCAGTTAGTTGCTCAGGCATTTGTAGCAAGTCCTCACAAGTAGCTAGGAAGGTGCATTAAACGAAAGAGGCTACGGAGATTGCTAAAAGACACAATTCAAACCTTTTCGCCCAAAATTACTTCACGCATTACATTAAGAGGACTACGACAGAAGACTTGAGTTTTGCGAGTTGGTTTTAGTACGCGACGTAGCAGAGCCTAATTTTTGGCGGTCAATTTTATGGACAGGCGAGGCAAGTTTCAAACTAAATGGACATGTAAATCGTCAAGATTGTGTTTCTTGGTCCGATATAAACCCCCATGAAGTAATAGAGAAATATCTCAATGTTCCAGGTGAGGAATTTCAGGTATCGGATTAATTGGACCTTATGTTATTGAAGGTACAGTTACTTCTGCGGCTTATTTAGAAATGCTGCAGAACTTTGCAGTACCCAAGATGGAAAACAACCACATTCTGAATTTCATTTGGCAACAAGATGGAGCTCCGCCAATTTTGGACTGAACATTTGAGATTTTTTAAATAACATATGCAGATAATGGATTGGACACCGTGGGACTTGTGATTGGCCATTACGTTCTTGAGATTTGACCCCATGCGATTTCAGTTTCTGGGGGATTCTGAATGATATATTGTTCTCCGTATCGCCAAGAAATTTAGATAAACTGAGAATGTCCACTCAAAATGCATTTCATACCATCAATGAAGATAAGCCGCGTTTGTAAATCAGCTGTAAGACGTTTCCTAAAATGTATTAAGCAAGGAGGCGGACAGTTTAAACAAAAATGTGTTTATGTGTTGCCAACAATTCAAAATTGTTTCTTTATTATGTGTTCAAATACAAAACAATGTATCCTCGTTATGTCTTAACGCAAGGGGAAGTTGACTTTAGGCCAACCTGTCTATCCGACTTCTGCAATTACACACGTTAGGGCCGGAATGAGCCCTCCAGATTTCACTCATATTTTCGGTTTTCACCGATAGTTCTATGTTAAGCCTGAGGATATTGACCAGCTTCCCGACAGTTTTCAAATCTATCACGATGATACAAACTATTGGGTCTTATGTGTCCGATGACACACCTACTTAATTCATTTGTAAATAAGAATGCAACAGATAATCACAACGCCCTGTACCACCAATTCAGGGAATTTTCCCTCCTTGCCTACCACAGCAGTAGCTTCTGGTTCAGCTACCTCAAAAAAGGACAATTACCATATCAACGACAAACAGGTAAACACCTTACACTGAAATGAGGCAAAATACTTTTCCTAGCACAATGCTAGTCACTGCTTCTGGCGGTACCATTACTGACGTAGTCATTCCTGTTCACAGTCTATAAAGACGAAATCGTCAACGACAACACAATCCCTATGTGACATTGAGATGTGACATCTCTATCTAACATTTCTACGGCTTAATGCCCCTTTTATTTTAATATTTTTAAATTATAAATTTAACTTTGTTTTTAAGATAATTTATTGTTCACGACATTGACAATTTAACGATTTACAGTAATGATATAGGAAGTGAATGTGTTTTACCATCACATTTGAAAACTGACAGTATAATCAAAAATAGTGGACATTAAAGTGAATAAAAAATAATCAGGAGTAAAATGAAACTACAGCCTTATGGAATGATGAAGATGAAAAGGGACACGCAACAAATTTTCAAAAAATTAAATAATTAATGAATAAATGAAAAATAATCTTATATTAAAATTAATTCAAGATACATTATAAATACTAAGTTTTACCCTTTTCAATGTGCGTGACTCGCTGATAAGAGGGCTAAAACGAAAGTGGATAAATTAGTTCCACACTTAGCGATTTTAAATGGAAATAGCCCGCTGGGTTCTGCAACTCTTTTAACGCACAAGGGATATCTGTCAAATATGGGGCAGTATGGTCAGATCCTGTTCTGTTCTAGGATCATTTTAAAGTAAATTACAACTGTTATGTTTGAATTCAAAATAACGGTAAAATGTGAACTATAGACCACGGAGGGGAACATTTCACGCTTTGTGGCGCATTAAGGTTCATTGGGTTAATCCTCCCTAAGAGAATTGAAGGTGAAGGAACCAAGGTAGCCTACAAACCATACACAGACAAGCTACTAGAGACGCGCGGAAGTCCCAAACATATCCAAGCTGAAAACCCGTCCTACCACAGGCCGCCAGAAAAGCATGTAAGCGACTCGTCGACCTAGCAGCCACCTGATATCCTGAGGAGAAATATTTCCATGCCGGCGCGGTAGCCGTATGTCGTTGGCGCGTTTGGAGTTGACGTTCTGCCACTAAACGGTCACGGGTTTGTATCCTGCTTGGGTATGGATGTTTAGTGTTGTGTGTTTCTATGTTTGTGTACTATGTAAATTATTCTGTCCTCCTGATGGCCGAGTAGGTTTGCCTGGAGGCCAACATATGTAGTAAAACATATATTCCCACTGCGCATGTATCCGCGCCATTTATTACACTGCCATGCACCATATATCTACCTGAAAGATGAGAAGAAAATAGTATGAAGGGGAAATTATGAAAACAAAATTGTGGCAGATAAGAAACCATACCAGCATTTGCCCAGCGATCCCGGAGAAACCACGAAAACCTTGTGAGTCAGAGTGGACGGACACTGAGGATTGAGGAATCTGCCGAACGCGAGTGGCACGTGCTACCGCGGCTCCAAGTCGCAGGGAAAATGCTACAAAATCCTATTGTCTTAGCTAAACAATATTTAAATTCTACTAGATGAAGTAAAATTCCTTTGTAAGGAACATGGAAATCCTTAAGTTTGTAATTATTTAATCCGTATGATAAATAATCTTAACCAAGTCATAACTTATACCACTTGTACCAAAAAATCAACATTTAAATATATTCGTGATAGAAGGGACACACTTCAACTTTCTTTCTCCGATCGAACAGAACACAAAAATGAGAAACCTTGAAGTCTTAAATACTTATCTCATACGTTACCGTAGAGCCATTAAGGTGAGGTCAAGAATAATGAGCTAAGTTTATATTCTATCCCCATTGCACATGACCACTTTATGGTCAGAAATATCAATGTATCATCCTGTACATGACTCCGGAAACAAATACTAAGCGCCGTAACAACACAAATCTACTCCTGACTATAGACATAGCAGAGTTTCATATCTCAGATTGCTTTAAGGGAAATCGAACTGGGATTTTCATAATACTTTTTTTTCCAATTTCATCTATTAATTGCATATGGATATTGCTCATTTTTGTATCACTTTCATAGTGGTACGCTAATTGAAAATAGTTTACAAATATTGTTAAATAATCCTGCATAATAGTTCTTTGGAACATTTTAGTATACTCATTTGGTAAAACATCAATAAATTTATAAATATTAGTATTAAAGAGTAGATATGTTTTATTTTAATCGAAAGCTTTAATATAGCTATCCGAAGCATTGGCATCCCCCTCATTTTTACTTTCTCTACACGTATTATGTACATAGTGTATAAAGAAGGTATTGCACTCCACCAAAAATTTCGATACCGAGATTTCACCGGAAATATATGTTTTAGGGTCCCTTGTATCCAAAAAAAAGTATTTTCAGAAAAAGGTCAGTGTGTGTGTCAGTGTGTGTGTCTCTGTGTCCGTGTGGCGGTGTGTCCGTGTGTCCGTGAACACGATAACTCAAAAATGAAAAGTCAGTAAAATACCAAACTTGGTATTTAAGTTTGGTATCTTCCAGGGATGCGACACGAAGATTTTGAGAAAAATCCCCCCACTTCAAACTACCCTTTACATGGAACTTTTTTCGATTTTTTTTATTTTCTCTAAAATGGCTCTAATGATTTTGATTAAAATTTCGTAAAATAAATATATTTACTTGAAAAATAAAATGTATATCGAATTTTTTGGTGGAGTGTAATACTTTCTCTATTCACTATGTACATAGTGCGTATACAGAAAGTAAAAACATACTTTTCTCATACAGGACTTTGTGAACTCGTGTCCATACAAACAAAGGAACTTCAGTCACATAAAAACCAGCTTTTGATTGCCATTATAACCTATGATACTCCCTTACTTCGCTTCTACTTACAATGAAGCAAGTAATAAGTCTATTTCTGCTAATTTTTTCTCGATTAGCAGGAAGTAAATAGAAGCATAAGCTTTTTAACAGTAATTATTGCAGAGTTGTATAGAAAGTCATGTGAATGGAACACATAATTTTTTTTACTTTCTCTATACGCACTATATACATAGTGTATAGAGAAAGTATTGCACTCCACCCAAATATTTGATACCGAGATTTCACCGGAAATATATGTTTTAGGGTCCTCAATATCCAAAAAAAGCATTTTCACAAAAAAGTCCGTGTGTGTGTGTCCGTGTGTCCATGTGTCTATGAACACGAAAACTCAAAAACTAAAAGTAGGTAAAATACCAAAATTGGTATTTAATTTTATTATCTTCCAGGGATGCGACACGAAGATTTTGAGAAAAATACCCCCACCCCAACTACCCTTTACATGAAACTTTTTTGAAAATTATGATTTTCTCAAAAATGGCCCAAACGATTTTGATTAAAATTTCGTATATTAAACATATTTACCTGACAAATAAAATGTATATCTTGAATTTTCTGGGAATACCTCTGAAGAGTAGTTTATTCTGGATGAATTTTACTGAATTTTGAATAACTGCTAAACTATAAGAGATGGACAAAAACTTACTACATAAAAATGTAGAGAACATTAAAACACACAATTTATGTTATATACATTTTTTCGTGGAGTTCGCCGTTTTTGAGACATTCCTTATTTTTGGTTTCTGCTATGAAAAACGTATACTTTTCTCATACAGGAACTTGTTAACTCCTATCCATATAAACAAAGGAACTTCATTGACATAGGAACCAGCTTTTCACTATCACTTTAACCTATGGTAGTCCCTTATTTCGCTTCTACTTACAAGGAAGCAAATAATAAGACTATTTCTACTATTTTTTTCTGATTAGCATAAAGTAAAGAGAAGTATAAGCTTTTTAAGAATAATTTGTTGCAGGGATATATAGAAAGTCATGTGAATGGTACACATCAGCTTTTTTTAAATGCTATGTTTGAAATCAATTTATAAAGAAATAATATTTTCAATCTCATAAACTAATTGACAATAACAGATTTGAACCTAAATAGCCTTTATTTTAACGAAAAACGTTTAACGTATATGGATTAGTTATTTTTTTTTTAATTTAAAAATCGCCAATTATCAATAAAATTTTACGAATTTTATTAAAATAATCATACCTTTCCATCTAATCAACAGAAGTAATGTATTTTTTACTTTCTCTATACGCACTATGTACATAGTGTATAGAGAAGGTATTGCACTCCACCCAAAAATGCAATACCGAGATTTCACCGGAAATATATGTTTTAGGGTCCCCAATATCTAAAAAAAGCATTTTCACAAAAAGGTCTTTGTGTGTCCGTGTGTCCATGTGTCCGTGTGTCAGTGTGTCCGTGTGTCTGTGAACACGATAAGTCAAAAACGAAAAGTCTGTAAAATACCAAACTTGGTATTTAAGTTTAGTATCTTCCAGGGATGCGACACGAAGATTTTGAGAAAAATCCCCCCACCCCCAACTACCCTTTACATGTAACTTGTTTCGAAAATTTTGATTTTATCAGAAATAGTTCTAACGATTTTGATTAAAATTTCGTATATTAAACACATTTACCTGACAAATAAAATGTATATATTGAATTTTCTGGGAATAGCCTATGAAGAGTAGTTTATTCTGGATGAATTTTCATTAACTGCTAAACCGTAAGAGAAGGACAAAAACTTACTACACAGAAAATGGAGAGTACTTTAAAACACACAATTTATGTTATATACATTGTTTTTATGGAGTTCGTCGTTTTTGAGACATTCCTTATTTTTGGCTTCTGCTATGAAAAACTTATATTTTTCTCATACAGGAACTTGTCAACTCCGATCCAGATAAACAGAGAAACTTCATTGACATAGAAACCAGCTTTTGACTATCACTTTAACCTATGGTAGTCCCTTATTTCGCTTCTACTTGTGAATGATACGCATCCGGTTTTTATCAATGAGCAGGAAAGCTTTTGCTGAATATACCTTGAAAAATTTAGCTCATTGCCTTAATGAGCTTTAACCAAGGTAAGTTTCCTGGCCCCTTGAAGATATCGAAAGTTATTCCTGTGTACAAAAAGGGAAACAGACAAGAAGTCCCTAACTATAGGCCAGAATCGTTGGTGCCATATATATCTAAAGTAATTGAAACTGTAATTTTAGAACAGTTAGTTTCATATTTTGAAACTACAGAATATATTGTTATCCAAATGTTTTAGGCCCAACAGGTCTACTGTTTTGGGTATTGAATATCTTGTAAACGAAGTACTTTATTCTTTTGAAAATAAGCACAATGTAGCGGTGTTTTTATGTGACCTTAGTAAAGCTTTTGACTGTTTATCCCAAGATATGCTTTTAAAAAATAAAAAAATAAAATATTGAATAAAAAATAAAGAACTGTCTATAATTCGATCATATCTTAAAAATAGAAAGCAATCAGTACCAATTAATGACAAAATGTCTAACGGGAGTGTCTCAAGTATCTATTCTGGGCCCTTTCTTTTCATTGTAGTTGTTAATGACTTGCCCACTGCTACTCCAAGTAAAGTGATCTTTTATGCAGATGATACCACTGTGCTAAATATTAGTTCTGCAAATACTTTTGATTGGTCGTATACTTTAGATCAAATCTGTGATTGGTTTGACGCAAATGGCTTACACATGAATAAAGAAAAATTATTTAGTTTAAAAAATAAACAAGGTAGAGAGCAAAGAATTAAATTTTCGGAATATGGTTGAACAACAAGTAAAATTTCATATAATGAAAATATGCAAAAAGTTTTCTAATGCTTTGTTTGTCTTAAGAAGACTTATGATGTGTGTTTCCATTAGCACTTTATTGACTGTCGATTACAGTTTATTTCATTGTAATTTAAACTATGGTATTTTGCTCTAGGGTTGCAGTGGGGAAGCCAAGCAAGTATTTATGCTCCAAAAGAAGGATCTTCGAATAATAAAAAAAATTGACTGTCACCAACATTATGGACCTATTTTTCAAGACTTTGGAATTTTAACTGTAGCATTTTTGCATATATTTGCATGCTTAAATTTTGTTCATATCCAAAAGACAGATGAGTTACTTTTTCCTGACATACATACTCATGATACAAGGGGTATTTAACATGGTACCACCTAAATTTCGATTATAGAAATCACTTGACTGTTATCTTTTTCTTGGAGTGAAATTGTGTAATAAACTATGTTTAAATATAAGAAAAAATGTAAATAAAAGTTTAAAATTAGTGTTAAAACAGAACTAAGCAAATTAGTTTTTACAGCATACAAGAATATTTAAACATAAATGCATTTTAATGACTTGCTGATGAAACCTATTGCACTGTAAGTACGCTAAATGGTGTAATACATTATCATTAAATAATTGCCGAGATAATGGATCAAACTTTAACATTGGTATGATAGGGCATTTCGACTTCCCATAAACAAATTACCAAGTACTGGAATCGAAATAGCTCTAATGTAAATGAGATTTTTTCTCGGAATTCGTGTTGATGCTTCCTGTGGTGTGACAAATACCGCAGAGTGATTAGTGAAAGGACATTAACAAACCGTAGAACGTGGTAAACACATGAAGGTAAATTTGCGGATATCGTTGATGGATTATAGGCTTGCAGAATGTAAGTGACATCAGTGTATTAATTTGAAAACAAGCGTTGTGTGCTGAGCAAACTAAGCTCAGGTATTAGGGAGTTGCTGTGGTGAGGTGCCAGTATTTACGATCCAAACTGAACCCAAGATTATTAGAAAATAACTCTGTCACAGTGAGAAGAGCGATGCAGGAGGAAGGCGAAGAGATAAAATATATCATGTGCTCTATTCACATGACTTTCTCTACATCTCTGTGACAAACTATTGTTAGTAAGCTTATTCTTCTGTCTACTTCATGATAATCGAGATAAACCTTAGCAGTAACGGTGTTATTTCTTAGTTCCTTATAAGTAGAAGGGAAATAAGGGGACACGCCAGGTTAAACCGATCGTCAAATGCTTTAAAATATGGTTGCTATACGACTGAAGTCCAGATCTTTGCGTGGTCAGGCATTGACAAGTTCCCGTATGAGAAAAGTAGAAGTATTTTTTAACAAGGAATATCTTGCAAACGGTCAACTCCAGGAAAGAATGCATATAACACAAACTGTCTGTTTAACGAGCTCTACATTTTTTTTTCACTCAGCCTCTGTCTATTCCTTACGGGTTTACCAGTTACGAAAAAGCACACAAAAGTCATTCAGAATAAAAACGACTTCAGAGGCTATTCCCAGAGAATTCAAGATATACATTTTTATTTGTCATGTAAATATCTTTAATGTATGATACTTTAATCAAAATCTTTAGAGCCATTTTTGAGAAAATGAAAATTTTCGAAAATTTTCCATGTAAACGTTAGTTGGGGGTGGGGGGATTTTTTTGAAAATCTTCATGTCGCATTCTTGGAAGATACTGAACTTAAATACCAGGTTTGGTATTGAATGGACTTTTCCTTTTTGAGTTATGCTGTCCACAGACACACACCTATACACACACAGCCACACCCACTTGCTTAGTTCCTTTTACGCATAAGGAAAAGAAGGGCATACACTAGGCTTAAAGTGATAATCAAGCATTTCGAAAGCTGGCGCTATATAACTGAAATTAGGTTCTCTTTGCATGACGAGTAGTAAAACAAATGAAATAAGAATGACAAATTCCTATTTGAGAAAAGTTTGCATATTTTAAAATTGAAACCAATAACAAGGAATATCTCGGGGACGATTAGTTACACAGACATATGCATATCACATTAATTACGATATCCACATTTGTTGTGTGTTAAGTATTTAGTCTATGTCTTAAGGTTTACCAGTTATGCAAAAGTCATTCAGAATAAAGAAGCCTTTAGAGGTTATTTCAAAGACATTAAAGATATACATGTACAATCATGTACAAAACTTTAACATGTGTTGTAATCAAAGTCGTTAGACGCGTCTTTGAAAAAAATCAACGTTTTAGAAAATTTTTCAGTGTAAAGGATGGTTTCGAGTGCGGATTTTTTTTTTAAATCTTCGTGTCCAATCCTTGGAAATTAGTAAACATAGATACCAAATTTGCTTTTTAATGGATTTTAGTTTATGAGTTACACTATCCACAGATATGTACACGGATATTTTCTATAAGCAATTTTATGATTCAGGGAACCGCAAATCATATACTTCCGATGAAATATCGATGTCGAATTTTTGGATAGAATACAAACTTCTCTACCTAATATATACGCACTTGGTATACAAAGTAAAAAACATAATGTTTAGAATCTGTGTTCTTAGCATAGTGTTCACAGTGTTTAGAAACTCCGGCAATGTAGTCCTTTTCCTTCTTTTTTCCAGTTTCCCTACAGTTCCTATGTTGACCAATTTGTTTACCGTTTGATTTTTGGTTACAAATAAGCATACATATACATATTTACAAAAACACAAACACCCATGCCCAAGTCGGGGCTCGAACCCATGATCCCGTGTACTGGAAGCACCAAAGCAGCGCTCTTTAGCAAATGTGGCCACGGGGACGACCAGAGATTTTGAAATCATAAAAAACGAGGGCAGAGGATAACATACAATAGATATTATTCAATTAAATAGTTCAATTGTGGTAACGAAGATAAAGGTACATTTTATGAATCACTCTGCATTTACAGTAAAGTACTGGAAAGAAAAACAACTATTGATTAAGAAAATGTGGTAATTCCTTGTCGTTTGGAACTGGTGTCTGCGAAGAAAAAATATCGCTATTTTAATATAATGAGCTCACATTTTTAAAGAAGCTGTATTATTACCTAAGCGTCAGTCTACTATTTGCTTTTCGAAGTAAAACATATTAACCGAAATGTTGAGAGCAGTGGGAGAGAAGCTTCTCCCTTTGCTGCTGTAAACTTTCTGTGATTTCACTTTGTGTAAGAGATCCATAATATGCTCTATAGTACGTAATTTCAAGCTGGATTTAGCTGAAGTGGATGATTGTTTAAAACGTGTGAAGCGGTAGTTTTTTGAGTCCAACGTTAGTGCTTTTTGCATATTTTAAGTACGAAGGATGTCCCAGAAGTACCCGACCAAACAAAGAGAGCAAAAGCATTTGGGGGAAAAACATCTTTATTTCTCTATATAGTCTGCTTTCAACTCGATACACTCTTCCCAGCGATGTTCAATAACTTCGACACCCTGTTTATAGTGAGAACTATCGAGGTCTCCAAAATGCAACTGTAGATTCCACCTCTTCATCTACCACCAAGCCATCTCTTCAAGTGTGGAAACAGAAAAGAGTCAAAAGGGGGCTAAATCTGGCGAATAGGGTGCATGAGAAATCAATTCAAGCTTTAACTCATTGATTTTGGCCATTATCTTGATGAAAAAAAACCTTCTTTTTCGCTAAATGTGGCCGTATTTGCTCGATTTCATCACCCAAACGCTGTAACAAGTTCGCATAAAATTCGACATTGATTACTTTTCCTTTTTTGAGACAGACAATGAAAATTATCCCGCGTGCGTCCCAGAAAACTGATTCCATGACCTTGCTTGCAGAAGAAACTGTCTTCGCCTTCTTTGGAGTCGATTCTCCCCTTCCAATCCACTGCTTTGATTGTTCCTTCATCTCAGATGTGAAGTGATGGACCTAGGTATCATCCTTACTAGGAATTGACGGAAAAACTCAGCTTAATTGCAGCGAAGCATTGCCAAACACTCGACTGAAAATCCTCACAATGCTGTTTTTGTTTTATTGTGAGCAAACGCGGCACCCACCATGCACACAACTTTCTCATATCAGTCAGTATGCAATGTACAGACCTACTTGAAATGCCTGCAATGTCTGCTATCTCGCGCACTTTCAATCATCCAATACCATTTTAAGGATTTTCTTTACAATTTCTGGACCGCTAACCCCATTTGTTCGACCACTGCGATGTTCGTCTTGGCAGCTCGTACAGCCGCGCTTAAACTCTGTCACTATTTCACTGTTGTAAACGAAGAAGCAGACTTTCCCAAAGTAGAATCTAGCTCAGCTTTAATATTAATTGGACTAAGACCTTTCAAATGAAAGTATTGTTTCAGATAACGATGATCATGTTTACAAATTCGGTGAGAGCATTCACTAATGATGGCTGCCAAACAATTGCTAAACAATGTAAAATCGTCAAATTTCAAACTTAAGCTTTTTAAGGTTGGTACTTTTACCATTGTTGTTTGAAACAAAAACCACTATCTATACATCAGGTCGGGTATTTCTGGGACGCCTAAGTACTTTGTCACCAGATTCCGATGAGGGCGCAGTTTGATATCATAAGTATTTATTAGTAGTTCTAGTACATTGTGGCCAAGCGGGTGTAGAAACGTTGAATTTCAGGACTAAAGTGGTCGTGACCCGATATTGGCAATTGTAGGCGTGTGAAATTTTACATCTGTCAGAGATGGCGGTAGGAAGTTTCGGCTTTCCCAGGTTGAGCAGGCTGCGCTAATTAATGACCATCTAGGCTTGTTAGCTACTGGATGCCGAAGAGTTCACCCGGATTTCCAGAAAGAGCAACTTGAGCTAGTTAAACAAAGAAATCTGATGTGTTCCATTCAGATGACTTTCTGTACACCTCAGCAACAAATTATTGTTAAAAAGCTTCGTGATAATCAAAAAATTAGCAGAAATGGTCTTTTTGCTTACTTCCTTGTAATTAGAAGGGAAATAAGGGAATACATTAGGCTAAAGTGATAGTCAAATCTTTTAAAAACTTGTTGCCATGTGATTGAAATGTCTTTGTTTGTATGACCACGAGCTAACAAAGTCCCGTATGAGAAAAGTGTTTTAAAGTTGAAACCATTAACAAGGAATTAATCAAAAACTGCCAACTCCAAGAAAAAATATTTATACCATAAATTGCGTGTTATAACGAGCTATACAAGTTTTGTATAGTAAATTTTTGTCTGGATAGGTAGAACCAGACTGAAAATTCAATGCCATAGCCGGGATCTGAACCACCGATCTCCCGGTCTCTAGCCGGTTGCTCTTCCACTCTTCCACGTTGCCATGGTAGCTCAGTGGAAGAGCAACCGTCTACATATCGAGAGATCCGTGGTTCAAATCGCGGGTATGGCATTGCATTTTTCAGCCTGACTCTACCTATCCAACTCCTGTCCTACACACGGCTTGTGTGAAAAAACAATTAAACCAATAACAATTGATCATAATAGTTGACTATACTCAGAATCCTGGGACTTAAAAGTACTTACACCATTGTAAGTCACCATTGGGGTCGTGATTTCAAAATAAGTTGAGAGCATCTGGTGATTTACCGGGAAACATGCGGGCCAGTAGAGAAATTCAATGTATGCCGGCATGTTGCCATGGTAGCTTAGTGGCAGAGCAACCGGCTAGAGATCGGGAGATCCGTGGTTCAAATCCGGCTATGGCATTGAATTTTTCAATCTGAATCTACCTATCCAATTCCTGTCCTACACATGTCTTGTGTGAAAGAAGGTATTAAACCAGCTTTTTGTCTATCTTTTATGGTTTACAAGTTATACAAAATTCTGCAAAATTCATATATAATAAAGATGTCTTCAGACGTTATTCCCAGAAAGCTAAGATATACATTTTCCCCATGTAAACATCTTTAATATATAATAGTTTAATCAAAATCGTTAAAGCCATCTTTGAGAAAATCAAAATTTTAGAACATTGTTCCATGTAAAGGATAGTTTGGGTGGGGGGATTTTCTTGAAAATCTTCTTGTCACATCCTTGGAAATTACCAAATTTAAATATCAAGTTTGGTATTTAACGGTCTTTTCGTTATGGAGCTATGCTGGCAACAAAAGCACACACATAGACCTTTTTCTAAAAATGCTGTTTTTGGATTCAGGGGGACCCAAAACATGTATTTCCGGTGCAATCTCGGTCTCGAATTTTTGGGTGCAATACAATAGCTTCTGTATACACTAAGTGCATTGTACGTGTAGAGAAAGTAAAAATATATAAACTATACTTTATAACTTTTAGCTATCGCTTAAAAAGGAGTTGCATCAACAAATCAATTTACAGTTCTACTCGGTGCCACTAAAGGTTAGCCTACAACACGCCTTTTATTCAGTTTATTATGGTTATTAATGGTGTTTTCTTTCTACTCTCAAAATTATAAGGATTAAACATTGAAATTATAAATGTGGTTGCATTTCACCAAATAAACGATTACTTAACCACTCGAAATTAGATTTTGCAATATTCAAATCCGTTCAATAATCTAAAAAAGTGGAGGTTTTCATACTTGTCCAACATACAATGATGTAGAATTATATTCTAATTGTAATAAACTTTCTAAAATTCAGCGTTTGTGCTTAATTTCAGACCAACATAATATTCTTCCGTGAGAAAAAATATTGAAAAAGTAATCACCTTTAGTAACTCAACCTTTCTATTTTAATGAAATAAGGAAGATATTTTACCTTGGTATTTAAGTTTATTATCTTCCAGGGATGCGACACGAAGATTTTGAGAAAAATCCCCCCGCCCCAAACTACCCTTTACATGGAACTTTCTTCTAAAATTTTGATTTTCTAAAAAATGGCTCTAATGATTTTGATTAAAGTGTCGTATAATTAATATATTTACCAGACAAATAAATGCAAATTTTGAATTTTATGGGAATAGCCTCTGAAGACTACTTTATTCTGAGTGAATTTTAGAGAATTTAGCATAACTGCTAAACTGTAACAAATGGACAAAAACTTACTGCATAAAAAATGTAGAGCACATTAAAACACACGTTTTATGTTGTATACATTTTTTTCGTGGAGCTCGTTTTTGAGATACTCCTTGTTTTCTGCTTCAGCTTTGAAAAACTTAAATTTTCTCATACAGTAATTTGTCAGCTCCAGTCCATACAAATAAAGGAACTTCATTCACATAGCAACCAGCTTTTGACTATCACTTTAACCTATGTACTCCCTTATTTCGCTTCTACTTACAAGGAAGTAAGTAATAAGACTATTTCTGCAATTTTTTTTTTTTTTTTTTTTTTTTTCCTCGATTAGCATGAAGTAAATAGAAGCATAAGCTTTTTGACAATAATTTGTTGCAGAGATGTAGAGAAAGTCATGTGAATTGAACACATATTTTTTTTTATAGTTTCTCTCTCTTTACATGGGTAAGAGAGGGAAATTTTAAAGCCATTCTTGAAAGATATAACTATGGAGTAAAACCTTCTCGGTTTCCCTAATCCAGTTATACCTAAAAGGAAATATACAATACAACAATTTTTGTTATACTGAGATTTCTCGGGAAATGCAAGTTTTAAGGTCTCCTGTATCCAAAAAAAAGTATTTTTACAAAAACTGTCTGTGCGTGAGTGTATGTGTGTGTGTGTTGTGAACACGATAACTCAAAAACGACAAATAGGTAAAGTATCATAAGTTCATATTTAAATGTATCTCCCAGGGATGCGACACGTAGATTTTGAGAAAAATACCCCACCCCAAAGTATCCTTTACATGGAAAACATTTCGAAAAAAATATTTTCTCAAAAATGGCTCTAGCAATTTTGATTAAAGATAAACATATAGTAAATAAAATGCATATCTTGAATTTTCTAGGAATAGGCTCTAAAGACCTCTTTATCCTCTATGAATTTCGCTGAATTTTGCGTAACTGATAAACCGTAAGACACAAAAACTTAATATACCAAAATGTAGATCACGCTAAAATAAACAATTTAGATCATATATGTTTCTCTCTCTCTCTCTCTCTCTCTCTCTCTCTCTCTCTCTCTCTCTCACACACACAGAATTGACAATTTCTGAGGTATCCCTTCTTATTTGTTGCATATTTAAGCATTTCTCACACGGAAAGTTGGCCATGTATAGAAACAGATTTCAACCACATGACAACCAGCTATTAAAAGATTTGGCTATCGGTTTAGCCTAGTGCATTCCCCCTACTTACAAGGAAGCAAGTAATTAAAGACAATTTCTGCTAATGTTTATCTCGATTATCATAAAGTAGATAGAAGAATATGCCTTTTAACAATAATTTGTTGCAGCGATGTTAAGAAAGTCATGTGAATGAAACACATAAGATTTTTCAACTTTTGTATGCATAACGTTTACATTCTTCTTTATATACATTCAACAAAGAAGTTCGATATTTGTCATAATGCGCCCAAACTTTAACCGATAGCGAAGAAAATGTTTGAGGTGACAAAGCTCGAGAGGCTAATGAAATTTGATGAAACGATGATAACCCCTGACTTTGACATTCTTCCTTCATTCAGATCAAAACTCATTTTAGGTACACATTTTAAAACAAATTTTCTCACTACATGAACCTAAAACTATTTTATGAACAACATATACGAAGCTGTTAGGATTTTTTGTAGTTTTCAGAGTAAAGTATAGGTTTCCACCATAGTTTTTTTATAGTGGAAACTTACAAAATCTGGGCGCTTTATGCATAAGCAGGGCTGTAAAACGTTCAAAACTATTAGTTGGCCGATCAATTTACTCAAAGTAATACATTAATTATATACAGAAAAATCTGATGTGCTCCTTTCACATGACTTTCTCTGCATCTCTGTAACAAATTATTGTTAAAAAGCTTATTCTTCTACCTACTTCATGATAATATAGATAAACATAAGCAGAAATTGTCATCGCTTGTTTCCTTGTAAGTAGGAGTAAAAAGTCTAATGTGTTCCATTCACATGATGTCCTCTAGCTGTTTGGTAAATAAACTTTTTGTTCAAAACATTAACCTTATATCTACATTATACTAATCATGATAAACAAAAGCAGAATTAGCCTTATTACTAGCTTCCTTGTAAATAGAAGGGAAATAAGAAAATGCACACCTTATCAAAACGATAGTATTATCCTTTAAAATCCGGTCGTTATGTGAAACAATTGAAATTCCAATCTGTTTGCGTGTCAGCAGTAAACAAACGAGAAACGAGAAGAACGAAAAACGTTTAAGGGGCTTAATATTGAAACCAAAAATCTGGAATATCTAAAAAACGTTAACTCTACAAAAAGAAAAAACAAAAAAACAAAAAAGTGTATGTCATAGTTTGGGTGTTTTAATGAGATCTATATTTTTTGTAGTAATATTTCGTATCTCTCTTAAGGTTTCTCAGGTATAAAAAAGCACTTCAGAGGATATTCCCTGGAAATTCAAAATGTATATTTCGTTTGTCATAAAAATATTTTAAACACAAGGTATTAGCCAAAACTTCATTCAGAATAAGGATAACTTCAAAGGCTATTCCCAGAAAATTCAAGATATACATTTTATTTGCTATGTAAATATCTTTAATGTACGAAACTTTAATCAAAATCGTTAAGGGCCCTTTTTGGAAAAATCAAAATTTTCGAAAAACGTTCTTTATAAAGGGTAGTTTGGGGTGGGGGGATTTTGTTGAAAATCTTCGTGTCGCATCCTTGGAAGATACTCAACTTAAATACTTAGTTTGGTATTTAACCGAGTTTTTGTTTTTAAGCTATGCTACCCACAGACAGACACTACCACATAAGGTTTCTTCTTTTTTTGGGATTCAGGGGGTCCCAAAATGTGTGTTTGTGGTGAAATCTCGGTGTCGAATTTTTGGGTGCAGTACAATACCTTCTCTATACACTATGTACATAGTACGAGTAGAGAAAGTAAAAATGTTTCTTGGGTTCCATATGTCTCTATAGTTGATACATTTCCCGTGTCTCGTGGTTCACTGGCTTCCTTAAGAAGTTGGTCTTTGTAAAGACAGGTAGGTGTACTTGAGCACCCTGTATTGACCATTTCCATTAGCAAATCGCAGCAGGAACACGAATACTCCGCACACTCATATAGTGCGCACGACAGCGATTACTAAAGTGATGCTAATAGTGGGCTTTGTGTTGGTCCACGTGATTAATATGCACTGTCCCTCGTGACCCGTGATCTGTGCTATTGATACAGCCAATAAACATCGCAATCAAATGATTTGCTGTCGCACATAACCCAATTCACTTGTCTTATGGACAATGCAATGATTTACACATTTTCATTGTTGTTCATTTATAATGCTGTCAGAGATTTTTCAAATTTACTTTAAATTATCAGTAACCACATTCTCTTCATGCAATCCCTTACTGATATGGAATTATAGCAGTATTTAGTTATCTTCAGTATTTAAGTTGGACGATAGCTTTTATTTGTTCCGGTATTAACGCAGGATGGGAATGTACAGTATACGGTGAAGAAATTAAATAAAGAATATGAAGAAGGGATCTGAAAAAACGGCTAAACATAACGAAAATTGATGCCCAATATGGTATACTCATGGTTCTAAAACCATATCTGGACTGGACTCGGCAATGGTACCAAACTATTATTTAGCTTAGACGAATATACCACAGTATTTTGAGCAAAGACATTTGCTATTTTAACCGTGCTTTAGGAGTGTAAAAAGACACTTTAGAGTAGAGCCGGTCAAAACAGCTTTCAATATCGCTCGTTTCTCGCTGCCGCTAACCGTGCCTCTAGCAGCCTGTAGAGGAGCTGAAGACAGTTGACTAACGAGCTAAAAATGTTAAAATGGGCTAAAAGTTGATAAAAGTATGCATGTTTATCAAAACGAGAAGAACGTATACCAAAACAATATTTGCTAGGATATGTGAGTTCTATTATTTCTTCTGTTTAAATTATTTGAGATTTAAATAGCCCACCAACACAGGGATACATTTAAATAACACACGCTAGAGAACGGATTAAAAACGAAATGTGGTATCACAGAATCTGCAGATATAAATGTACGTGGTGTTCACTTTTATTACAAATATGTAAATATTTTATTACTCCTAAGAAGTTTATATTGCAGGAAGTAATTTTCGGTTTTATATGAAGTTAGAGCATAACTTATATACATAGCAACATAAATGATAGGTGTGTCATTAACATTAATATCACTAATGCAATCTCGTAAACGCGTATGGATATACATATGTGATGTTGGACTAAGACCCTTCAAAAGAAAGTAGTGTATCACATAACGATGACCAGTTTTATCCATGTTTATAATTCGCTGAGCGCATTCACTAATGATGGCTGCCAAACAAATGCTAAGCAATGTAAAATCGTTAAATTTCAAACTTAAGCAGTTTAAGGTTGGTACTATTTACCATTGTTGTTTGAAACAAGAACCGCTAACTGTACGTCAGGTTGGGTACTTGCTGGACAGTCTCTGTACCTGATAGAGATGCCCCACTGTAATCACATTGGAATGTTCATAAAATGTAAATGTGCTCATTTAAGGAATGTAATATACATTTTATAACTACATTATTACCAGTTGTCTAATACTAGCTCATGTAGTATTTTACTTAATTTCCCTTATTATTGTACTCAATTTTTTAATTCATGGATATTTCATTATGTGGTGAATTCCCGGTATTAACTTCAATTTAAAAAATTCACACAATATTGGCATACCGATTATGCCAACGTCTTTACCAACCTTACAGCTTCATTGCTATACTCTTAATATATGATAGTTGAATAAATTATAAATGTTATTAAATCAACATAGTTAAAAAAATAATCATTCAACTACTGGGAATCGCTACATTCAAAAATCTGCTGTGTTCCATTCGCATGTCTTTCTCTACATCTCTGCAATAAATTATTTTTAAAAAGCTTACGCTTCTATTTACTTCATTTACTTTGAGAAAAAATATTAGCAGAAATAGTCTTATTACTTGCCTCCATATAAGTAGAAGCGAAATAAGGGAGTACTATAGGTTAAAATTATAGTCAAAAGCTGGTTGCTATGTGATTGAAGTTCCTTTGTTTGTATGGACAGGAGTTGATAAATTCCTGTATGAGAAAAGTACAAGTTTTTCAAAGCTGAAATCAAAAACAGAAATATCTCCAAACCGATCAACTCCACGAAAAAAATGCATATAACATAAATTGCGTGTTTTAACATGCTCTACAATTTTTGTATGGTAAGTTTTTGTCCATCTCCTGCGGTTTAGAAGTTATGCAAAATTCCGTAAGATTCATCCAGAATAAAGTAGTCTTCAAAGGTTATTCCCAGAAAATTCAAGATATACATTTTATTTGTCAGGTAAATCTCTTTAGTATATGATATTTTAATCAAAATCGTTAGAGCCATTTTTGAGAAAATCAAAATTTTTGAAAAAAGTTACATGTAAAAGGTAGTTGGGGGTTGGGGGGGATTTTTTTCTCAAAACCTTCGTGTCGCATCCCTGGGAGCTACTAAATTTAAATACAAAGTTTGGTATTTTACCGACTTTTTGTTTTTGAGTTATCGGGTTCACGGACACACACACACACACACACACACACACACACACAGACACATGGAACTTTTTCTGAAACCTTCTCTATAGACTATAGTACGCATAGAGAAAGTAGAAAATGAAAATACTATGTTAAAACCATACTGTTGCACTCCAAGTATAAAGAAATTCCTATAAATAAATAATTAAATTTGAATTTAAATGTTATGTGGATATTTTTATTAAAGTATGCACACGGTAATTGCTATGGATAGGTATTTCATTGGTCAAATGGTAGAATATTTGCTCCTGACATGAAGTCAGGACCTTCTCACGGTACAAGCTTTATACGCTGTCGGAGAAGGGCTCTCTTCTTACGCTATGTTGTATGGTGTGGGGCAATGTACTATTATAAACTTATGATCGATAGATTTTTCATCACTTTCATAAATAACTAGAACACAGGACATTAAATAGTATATATACCAAAACCGCTTAACGAGTTTACTACTTACATTCGGGAAATATGACAAAAATAGATCCGACCCGTATAATATTCATTCCCAAAGGGGTTTATGGGAGATTTCTAGTTGCAGATTACTGAAGCATCCGGGAGGATAAAGCTCTTTTGATATAAGTATATAAAATGGAGATTTTATAAGCAAGAATTCGCGAGGGAGCCACTAAAATTGTGCTCTTCCAGAGCTACGAAGTGTATAACAGCTGCAATTCTGAAGCTAGGATTTTGTTTATTTTTACTTTCTCTACACTCACTATGTCAATGTATTTTTAGTAAAAGGTGCGTGTGTGTCCGTGTGCCAGTGTGTCCGTATGACTGTGAACATGATAACTCAAAATAGAAAAGTCAGTAAAATACCAAACTTGGTATTTAAGTTCAATATCTTCCTGGGAAGTCACAGGAAGATTTTGAGAAAAATCCCACCACACCAAACTACCCTTTGTGTGGAAAAATTTCGAAAAAAGTTTATTTTCTCAATAAAGTCTGCAACGATTTTGATTAAAATACCGTGTATTAAAGATATTTACATGGCAAATTAAATGCATATCTTGATTTTTCTGGGAATAGGCCTCTAAAAACCTCTTGATTCATGATGAATTTTGCTGAATTTTGAGTAACTGGTAAACCATAAGAAATAGACGAAAACTTCACAAAAATGTAGACCTCGTTAAAACAAACAATTTATGTTAAATACTTTTTTTTTGTGAAGTTGAACCATTTTTGAGATATTCCGTGTTATTTGTTTAAGATTTAAAAGACTTAAAACTTTTCTCACACGGAAATTTGTAAATGCATCGACTCGGATTTCAACCACATGGTAACCAGCTTTTAAAATATTTGACTATCGTTTTAGCTTCCGCTTACAAGAAAGCAAGTAATTAAGACAATTTCTGCTAATGTTTATGTCGAATATCATAAAGTAATTGGAAGAATAAGCTTTTTAAGAATAATTTTTACAGAGATGTAAAGAAAGTCATGTGAATGGAGCACATAAGACCTTTTGGATTCAATAAGGGCTTGGGTTGTTCGCAGAATTGTTGCTTCCAAAACAACTTAGGCTGCGAGCCGCCACTGCTTACCTGAAGTCATTCAATAAATGGTATTTCCTTTTCGTTGTATTAGAAAACTCAATGGCTTTATGTTGCACAAAGAGAGACTCCAGAAAAGACGTTGCTTAACTTGAAACAAAGAATGGCTAGGATAACGGGTAAAGCTACGAACTCAGCGAATTAAAGCCGTGCTTGTCAAACATCTTGCTTTGCAGAACACCTTGAACACAATTTCCATAAACATAACGTAGTCCAAAGATTGGTAACAAGAACAGAAAATCTTACCAACTCCTGTGCTTAAAACTTATAAGTGTTCTGCAACAAACATTAAGAAAACGATGTGATCAATGGACTTACTCCTTCTCTTATACCATTATTAACCTTTTTAGTTTGTTGCATAACATATTCACTATCTCAAAATGGCTTTTAAACATGGTTAATTAAATTATATTTAATTGTGTTTGTTTATGGTCTTGAAATAAATAAATATGCATTTCTTTACACTAATACAAACAATTAATACTGCTTTGAATGTGTTTGCTGGGCATATTAAAAAACCTGATGTGTTATACTCACATGACTTTCTTTAGCTGATCTTCAAACTTCCTACAAAAGATTATTCTTTTTTCAGCACAATGCTAATCGAGATAAACATTAGCAGAATGTTCTTATTACTTAGTTCCTTATAAGTGGAATGGAACTAGGAGAATGCACTAGGCTAAAGCTATAGTCAAATGCTTTCAAAGCTATCGTTATGCGATTGTCATTGCAAATCGCTTCTTTGCTTGGCGAGGAGTAGAACAAAAGAAAAACGGACACTTCCTGTCTGAGAAAAGTATAAGTATTTTACAATTGAAACCAATAACAGGAATATCTCGGAAACGGTTACCTCCACAGCAAAAATGTAAAGAACATAAGTTGTGTGTTTAGACGAGATCTACATTTTTGTCTCCCTCTTACGGTTTCGCAGTTAAGAAAATTCAACAACATTCATCCAGAATAAAGAGTATTCCCAGAAAATTCAAGGTGTACATTTTATGTGGAATGTAGAGATCTTTAATTCAAGGGATTTTAATCAAAATCGTCACTGCCATTTTTAAGAAAATAAAAATTTACGAAAACTTTTCTATGTAAAGGGTATTGGGGGTTTGTGTGTGCGTGTGTGTGTGTGTGTGTGTGTGTGTGTGTGTGTGTGTGTGTGTGGGTGTTTTAATTTTCGTGTCGCAACCTTGGAGATTTAGTATAATCTAAATACCAAGTTTGGTATTTGACGGTCTTTTGCGCTATGCTGTTCACATACACACACGGATCTTTTTTAAAAATGCTTTTTTCGAACTCAGGGAAACCCAAAACATATTTCCGGTGAAATCTTGACATTGAGTTTTTGGGTGCAATAAAATACTTCCTTTATCCACTATGTACATTGTACATGCGGGCTAGGGAAAGTAAATAGTCAATCGTCCAGTCCAGAGTTCATGAAATGGAGATAATTACTCTGTAACCTGTCCAGAGTTTGCTATGTATGTTTCAAAGTAATAAACTAAAGAACGATGTACAACAATGTATATGGCAATAATAATGGTGAACAATAATGTGTTCAACATCCCAAAATCCTATTGTTTTGCTTTCATTGAGTTAACACTAGAAACACCAAACGGTCAAATTGTCCGGTTAATAGTTTATGATAATGTACACGTAGCTGCAATTGAATCCAGTGGATGAGATTTTGTGAATTCCCATTGACTTCAATTATAGACCCCTTTCAAAATACTATTCCTGAAATATATATAAACGTTCTTTAATTTTGCTGTTATCTTTTAGGTCAATTTGGTGGTAACATTTCATTTTATGTGCTTCTATCACTTTATCTACTTTCATAGTTTCTCTGTAAATAAAAACAATATCTGATGTGTTACATTCACCTTCTATAGTTTATTACTGGGTGTACAAATTATTCTTAAGGAAGCTTATTTTTCTATCTATATCAATTTATTTGAGAAAAACCTTTTCAGAAGTTACTAGTAAGCTTTTCATTAGGATACAAAGGAAACGGTGAGAGACGCTGTTCTTGAAACCTCATATTATTTCCAAGCAATTGTGAAAAACAACTGAAAATGGAGAGGATAAAAATAATGATGGAGTAATGAACTGATTTAAGCATTATTAACGAATATCTCAGATATAACTTATTCCAAAGAAAAGTTATCTGAAGTAAACTTATTTTAAAGAGATCTAAATTTTGTATGTGGTGTGCTATGATCTACTGCTTAGTGCTTACTAGTTACATTGGATTATACAAAATTCCCTCCGAACGAGGACGATCTCACAGATTATTTATCAGAATAGTTATAGCCACTTTTCAGAAAATCAATATTAAAGGGTATCCCAAGTAAAATTGTTGCAGGTTTGGGGATTTGCTTTGAAATATTGTTTCGCATCTTTGAAAGGCACTGACTTTAAATAAAAACTTTGGTATTTATCCAATCTTTCCTTTTGAGTATCGCTGTTGAGACATACACAACGCAAATAAAACACGAACTTTTTTCTAGTTTTTTTTTCCTTTATATACTACGTGCATATATGTACATAGTAGGCATAGAGGATATTAAATTCCATCCAAAACTTATTTTCTAGATTTCATCGGAGATACAAGTTTTTAGGCTCCCGGGATATTAAAAAATTGTATATATATTAGAGAAAATTCGTGCATGTGTGCGAACAGGTTAACGCAAAAGGAAAAATCTATTGAAAACCAAACTTGGTACTTACTCCAAGTTCAGTATCTTCCGAGGTGCTACAAGAAGATTTTCAAGAAAACCTCCTGACTCTAAACTACCTTTTTCAAGCAAGATTTTTCAGAATGTTTTATTTTCTCAATATAAGCTCTAACGATTATGATTAAAATACCACTCAATAAAGGTTTTTATAGCATAAATAAATTAACTTCTTCAATTTCCTCTGAAGCGCTCTCCATTCTGAATATGTTCCGTGTAAGTAGAAGGAGTGGCATAGGCTAAAGCGATAGTCAAATGTTTTAAAAGTTGGTTGCTATGCGATACAAGTTCCTTTGTGTAGCCAGGATTTGATAAATTCCTGTAAAAGAAAAGTATAAGTATATTAAAACTGAAGCTAATAACAATGAATATCTAAACATTTTCAACTCCACCAAAAATGTATATAATATAAATTGTGTGTATTATCGAGGTCTACATTTTTACGTAAGTAACTTTTTGTCTATCTCTCATGCTTTATCAGTTATGCAACATTCCGCAAAAGTCATCCAGAGGGCATTCCTAGAAAATTCAAGATAGATTTTTTGGTTGAGTATAAATATCTTTATATAGGATACTTTAATCCAAATCGTAAGAGCCATTTTTTATTTTTTTTTTTTTTTGAAGTTGGGGGTGGAGGAATTATCTTGAAAATCTTTGAGTCACATCCTTGGAAGATACTGAACTTATATGCCATTGAACGGACTTTTCTTTTTTGAGCTGTGCTGCCCAAAAAAACATATACCCCCCCACACACACACTGACAGACAGGCTAACACACTTACACATGGACAGTTATATAAATATCTTTTTTTTGGATTCATGGGGTCTGAAAACATATATTTCCGGTGAAGTCTCGGTTTCGAATTGCAATACAATACCTCTAAATTAACTTAATATTAATATGCTAATCATAATCGTTAAGCCATTTTTACTTTCTCTACATTAACTATGTATATATTATATATTTCACATAACTGGTAAGCCGTACTTACGTAGCAACAAATGTAGAGCTTGTTAAAACACACACTTTATTTTATATACATATTTTTCGTAGGAGTTAACCGTTTTGAGATATCCCTTGTTATTGGTATCAGTTTTAAAATACCTATATATGGAAATTTTTCATCTCCTGTCCACACAAACAAAGGAAATTGAATCATAGGGTTAACCAGTTTTTAAATTATCTGACTATCGCTCTAGCCTATGGTATTGATTTTCCTTCTACTTACAAAGAAGACTAACATGGCCGTTTCTGCTAATGTTTTCTAAATTAGTACGAAGTAAATAGAATAACGAGCTTTTTATCAACAATTCAATGCAGAGAGGTATAGAAATTCATGTGAATGGAACACATCAGATTTTTTTAAATATAAAACTTTTCGAAAACATTTTCCGTGTACGCAGTAGCTTTTGGTGAGAGATTTGTTGAAAATCTTGTAGCATCTTTGGAAGCTACTGAACCTAAATGCCAAGTTTGTTATTTATCCCACCCTTCGTTTTTTTTTGGGGGGGGGGGGATTCATACACAGACATTTTTCTAAAAATGCATTTCTCTTTTTTTTTTCCTTTCTATTTTTATTTTCATTCAGATGAGTTGAAATATTCATTTCCGTCAAAATCTCGGTAATAACTTCTCTATTCTGTGCGTGGTTCAGAAAGTAAAAATGGAATTGTCAGTATATATGTAAGACAATTCGCAGTACGGCCGTTCATTCCGCGCTATTTAGAGTTATACCTTAGCGAAATAAATACCCCACTACCAGCTTTCACGGACTTTCGATATCGGCCAGTTTGAAAAAGCTTTTGGAAGAGCACGTGCCGTTGCTCTTGCTAAGGCGTGGAAGAATCTGATTTTCGGATTCAGTTGCCTTAGTTTATAGGCAACTTCTCTGACACAGCAGCCACACCCCACTGCGGGCGTAATGGGCGAAATGATTCTGGGTTCAGCGCCTGAACAAATTACAGTCATACATTATATCGTAGGGGTGGCGCCGTTACCGAGTGGTTAGACCGACCGTCTCCTATCCAGACGACCCGGGTTCTATCCCAAACGCCCAAATGTGGGTTTTGTGGTGGACGAAGCGGCGTCTGGGCGTGTCTTCTCCGGGTCCTCCGATTTCCCCCATCCACTAATTCCATTAATTGCTTCATTATCACATTTGCTATCATTCATTTCCCTTGCATTTCATATCGTTCACTTCCTCACGCCCATACCTGACTACTCGTTCCAGGTTCTCCATTCTGTGGTTTCGCTCCTTGGCTTCCTGACAGGCCTCTGATCCCTTGACTTTAGCTTCTAAGTCCTAGGGGGGCGTCAGTCCTAGAAATACGGTGACTACGAAACGAAATATTTATGCCTTGGTACATCTTGAAATAAAGACGCAGTATATTTTTTGCTCTTTCTCTCTTTCCGTGAACATTTTGGTAATTACGGAAATAATATATTTTAATAAAAACACTGAAACAACTATATTCTTAAATATGTAGAGTCCGACTAAAATAGTCAATGCCATAGTCGGGAATTGAACCACTGATCTCCGATCTCTGGCCGATTGCTCTACCATTGAGCTACCATGGCATTAATGCTATGCCGGCATGTTGCCATGATAGCTCAATGGTTCAGCAACCGGCTAGAGACCGGGAGATCCGTGGTTAAAATCCCAGCTTTGGCGTTGGATTGTCCAGTCTGACTCTTATCATACAACTGTCCTACATACAATTTCGTTACAAAAGAAATAAAATTACAACTATATTCTTAGAAGACATGCTTTTTCTCAGTTTTTATTATTTCATTTGTCTGCCTTTAACAGTAATTTAATATCAGCGGTCGTTCCCTTTTGGACAATGCTGCCTATCAGTAAAGGTGTTAACCCGTATACGTTGCCATAGGCTTTCTTTGAGTTCTCTACGTCAATCATATCGCACCCATATTCATACTCTGATTCATATTTTCAGATTCTGGAGAGGTCAGGGAGCCACCTTGGCTAGCAACAATTCCTATACCCCAACTGGGAGTGGAACCAAGGATCCCTCGCAAAGCAGGCAGGTGCTTTACCAACTGAGCTAAGCGTCAGTCCTCCTTGTAATTCATAAATATATTTTATTACTTTCTCTACGCGTTCTAAATACATAGTGTATAGAGAAGGTATTGCATTCCTTTCATAAATTCCATACCGAGATTTCACCGTAAATACATGTTTTGTGCCCCCCTGAATCCAAAAAAAATGGAAAAAGGTCCGTAGGTGTGTGTGCGTTTATGTCCCTGGACAGCACAGTTCAAAAACGAAAAGTCCGTTAAACACCACATTTGGTATTTTAGTTCAGTATCTTCCAAGGATGCGACACAAATATTTTTAAGAAAATCCCCCCACCCTCAACTACCCTTTACATGGAAAAATGTGCCGCCCTCCGTGGTGTAATGGTTACCATGCTAACTTCATACACCCAAGGTCGCGGGTTCAAACCCGGCGGAAGACGATGGATTTTTTCGGGTGTAAAAAGCTTTAGCATGGCTTCCTTCGGAAGGGAAGTAAAGCCGTTGGTCCCGTGTCGTAGACTTACGGCACGTAAAAGAACCTTAAGATAGAGAGGCCTCTGAGCAAAATTAAGCGGTCTTTCACGCCCAATTTAGAATGGGACGTTGAGAACCACAGTAGTTAAAGAGCGTCCATAAATAACACGCCTTTTACATTTTTACGGAAAAATATATTTTGATTTTATCAAAAATGGCTCTAACAATTTTGATTAAAGTAATATATATTAAAGATATTTACCTGACAAATAAAATGCATATCCTGAACTTTCTGGGAATAGCCTCTGAAGATTACTTTATTCTGGATGAATTTTACGGAAGTTTGTATAAATGGTAAACCATAAGAGATAGAGAAAAACGTACTGAACAGAAGATGTTGAGCTCGTTAAAACACACAATTTATGCTATATAGTTTTTTTCGTGGAGTGGATCATTTTTAAGACATTCCTTGTTATTGGTATCAGCCTTAAAACTTATATTTTTCTCATAAGGGAATTTGTCAACTCCTGTCCATAGAAACCAAGGAACTTCAGTCACATAGCAACCTACTTTTGACTAATACTCCTATGCTACTCCCTTATTTACCTTCTACCTGCAAGGAAGCAAGTAATTAGACTATTTCTGCTATTACTTTCTTGATTAGCATGAAGTAAAAAGAAGTATAAGCTTTTTAACAATAATTTGTTGCAGAGATGTAGAGAAAGCCATGTCAATGGAACACATCAGTACTTCTTTCTCTAAACGTACTTTGTATATAGTGTATAGAGAAGGTACCGTAAACATGCGTTATTTTAGCCCTGTGGTAATACTTTGTACTAAAACGAAAAAACGATTGAACTATGATTATTAACAGCTAAAATGCTTCAAGTTTGCCTGGTAAATGCCGATTCCGCTAGGTGACAGTTGAGTGACGACAATTGCCGATACCTTGCAACAATGCTGTTTTTGTTGGTGTCAAACTTCCAAGTGTGCAAGGAATCCAGTGCTGCTCTAATTTATGCAAGTATGAAATTTCAAAGTTAATATCATCTATATTAAGAATATATAATAAGTTTCTTTTGAACTATTAAGATGTTTTATAAGTACAGAACAAAACAGTGTACTAATAACTTTAAAAAATAGGTAACTTTGTCGCATCAAAAAAGTGGTGCAAGTAGCTCTTAGAATTAAACTAACATAAAAATAAACTAAATTGTTTTTAAAAATGGCATTTAAAGTATTTTAACATGTTTTTATGAATTATAAAGTGTAGATTTTTGTTCTACCCCCCCCCCCCCAAATGCCATCAAGAGCAAGCTGGGAGCAGAAGATACCATGATTTTTACAGAAGTTAAACTCAGTGATTGCTTGGAAGATATTATATCAGGTGAAAGGAGTCAAAGACTCATTTTAAGATCTGCTAAAGCACTATCAAGAATAATTTTAAAAACCTACGTACGTCCTCAGCTTGTCATCCAAATGTGTTTAGTGAAGATGATGAACTAACATTTGCAAGCCATGAACAAAAGTTGAGTGAATTTGGCTTTCCAGTAGATGAGCTTAAAATACGTTTATTGTTTAAGCTCAGCTCATAAAGCAAGGAAAACTTATAAGAATGTTTAAAGATAATTTGTGGGACAAGATTAGGCAAAGTCTTTATTATGTAGACATCCTATGCTAACACATGTTTGCTTCTAACATTAAAACGAGCCCCAATGACTGAGGAGACAATAAATGACTTTACTGGCTATCTAAAAGAAGTTTTGAAAGATGTACCACCCAATATTATTTACAATGATGATGAAACAAATATGACAGATGACCCTGGACGGAAAAAGATAATTTGTTGTACGGGTTGTAAGTACCAGAGCGCATAATGAACTCAACAAAATCGAGCACATCAGTCATGTTCTGTGCTAATTCTGCTGGAGAGCCATTTCCAGCTTATGTCGTATATAAGACTGGACACTTATGGACTACTTGGAGAGAAGATGGACCAGTTGGAACATGATATAATAGGATCTGGCATGGGTGGATTGACTTACACACATTTGAAGAATATAAGAAACATTATTATCCGAGGTTGTAAGCCGTGGTCTACTGGGCTCCTCCTTCATCTTCCCAGACGTTTTGTCTGCTGCTGCGGCAGACATATTGAGCTCCACCAGGACACTTCGATCGCACTGTCACTGAAGATGTCTGCCGCAGCCGCAGACGAAACGTCTGGGAAGATAAAGAAGGAGGAGCCCAGTAGACCACGGCCTACAAGCCCGGATAATACTTTTTCTTATACTGACACCGGCCATGAAAGCCTACAAATTTCAATTTGAAGATTTACATCGCACCTTCTTTCAGAATATTAAAGAAATGAGAGGGGGAAAAGGTAGTGATCGTCGACAACCTGAGCTCTCACATATTCTGTGACTGTGTCAGAAGAACAATATTCATTTTATTTGCCCCCTAGTTACAGCCAGTTAACACAAGCCTTAGATGTGCCTAACTTCAGACCATTACAAATGAAATGGAAGATCCGATTGAAAATTAAGAATCATAACTTCTTTTTGAGTTCATAAGACATGGATTTCTGGGAGACTATACTTACATAGTAAGACTTCTGTTTAATCTATCTTTAAAGAACATTTGAGGTTCCTTTTTTTTTTTTTTATTGATTGGTTACAAAGTGTTTGTTTCAAAGAAATACTAATATACAGCGTAAATCGAGAAGACATAACACGTGTATGTATTTGTCTTGATTTAGAGTAATTTTTCATGTAAACCAGCGGGTTTTATTGGACGGAGCATGTTTTATAATGTTTTAAGATAGGAATATTTGATGTGGGGCAAAGTTACCAACATTGATGGTCTATTTTAGCCCAAAATAAAAAAGAATAAATTTCATAGAAATACTTTCAATGGTTGATTTGTCATATTACAGCCTTTTAGAGAAAGGTTTAAATAATCTAGAAATTATCTTAAAGCCCAGTATATACATTATCTATTATTTCCTAGCGTCGGAGTAATAAAAAAGTGGGACAATGTGACCCGTATTACGATATTGTATTGCACCCAAGAATTCTATACCGAGATTTCACCGGAAATATATATTTTCGGTCCTCCTGAATCCCCCAAAAAAAAAATTATATCTAGAAAATGGTTCATTTGTGTGTGTCTGCCTGTGGACAGCACACCTAAAAAACGAAAAGTCCGTCAAGCACCAAACTTGGTATTTAAGTTCAGTATCTTCCAAGGATGTGACACGAAGATTTCCAAGACATCCCCCACCCCAACCACCCTTTACATGGAAAATGTTTAAAAAATGTTGATTTTCTCAAAAATTGCTCTAAATTCTGATTAAAATATCGTATATTAAAGATGACAAATAACATCTTGAATTTTCTGAGAATAGCTTCTAAAGACATGTTTATTCTGAATGAATTTTGCGGAATTTGGCATAACTCGTAAACCGTAAAAGTTAGGCGAAACTTACTACACATAAAATGAAGAGCTTGTTAAAACGTACAATTTATGTTGTATACATTTTTCCTGGAGTTAAACATATTTAAGATATTCCTTGTTATTGATTTCAATTTTAACATACTTAATACAACTTTTCTCATACGGGAACTTGGTCAACACCTGACCACACAAGGAATCGGATCCCTATACCATAGCAACCACATTTCAAAGCGTTGGTTTAACCTAGTGTATCCCCTTATTTCCGTTTTACTTATAGGGAACTAAGTGATAAAACCGTTTCTGCTAATGTTTATTACGATTAATATGAAGTAGATAGAAGGATAAGCTTATTAGCAACAATTTGTTGCAAAAATGTAGAGAAATTCATTTGAATGGAACATACCAGATGTTTTTTATTTCCCTCTCTCTCTCTCTCTCTCTCTCTCTCAATGACCGGCATACAAAACAGTAAGAAGATTATTTATAAAACAGTGCTGACCTATATAGTTTATTCCCAAACTAAGAATTCGGATAAATATTTTGCTTGAATTGTGAATTACATTAACCGTGATATACATCTTGATTGGTATCTACTACACTTGACGAAAGAGGCACACCTTTCCTCGCTGTACTCCTAGCCATCCATGGACTAAAGCTGCACACTAACAGGTGGCTCAAATGCCCCGTATTTGACGTGTGCAAATATCTCTCCGTGCCTCAAATAGGGTGCAAAATTAAACGGACCTATTTCAAGTTAACAGTCGTCAGTGAAATACTGGCGAAAGTGACCACGTTTTCCGTCTAACTTACCGGTGGGGGACTGTGAGAATGAGCACGAATGAGAGCAAGCTCCCAGGCCTCATCAAGGCCAACGATCAGAGAGGAGTAAGGGGCAAGGCAATAGTAAGTATTAAGACTAGTCGCTCGCTGGACGGCGTACCGTGAGGTTGTTTGTGTATAGCGAGCGGAACCTGTCTTCACTGCGGTGAGTTGTTTGTTGCGGCGTCTCTGCCGGTTGTGAAAGCGGGCAGTTCTACTTAATTGGGCACCTTCATTCTTCTTGCGAGAAGGTGGTAAAGCATTAAAATGGCCGTGTATAAGCGGGTAAATACTATTAAAATTCAGTTTGACAACGCAGCAACTAGACCGTCTGCACTAGAAATACATCAATGGTTGGTAAATTTTCTGGCTTTAAAACCGGATCAAGTGGACACGCTTCAGCTCAATAGTCGTGAACGTGCTATTTATGTCAAGTTAGTTTCCACGTTATTATATGATAAACTTATATCACGTTACACCGAAGAACAAAACTTTACATATGAATCTAGGGAAATCTCCAAAGTGAAAATCACGCCAGGTGACCAGCAAATTGTTAATGTGCGGGTTTTCAACCTCCCACCGGAGGTGCCCAGCGCAGTTTTGTCACAAGAATTGTCTAAATACGGTAAGGTATTTGATATACGACGTGAGAAATGGCACTCTCATTATCTGCTTACGGCTAACAATGGCGTGTGTACCGTGAAAATGGGTATTAAGTGCAATATACCGGATACCTTGGTTATTGATACTTATGTGATATCTATTGCCTATACCGGACAGCAGCAAGCCTGTCATTTGTGCCGTGAGACAACGCATTTAAAAGCGGATTGTCCCTTTAGAGCTACTCGGTTGTCTCTGCAACCAAGAAATCGTCCGGCAACCTTCAGCGAGGCAGTGGGTGCTCCGGCTACCTTACTGGCGGATGAACAGCAGGGTGTTATGCACACGCCCGGGTCATCAATGGAGACCCAAGTGGAGGTAATGCCTGTACAACGACAGTTGGATGAGGGAGAGGAGTTACCTATAGAGGGGGACAGCATGGTGATGCCGGAGACACCGGAGATTGTTGATGATGTCCAGCATGTACAGGACACCGTACAACAGGATACTGATCGCAGGGCGAATGATAGCGACGTACCTGAAGCGTCTGAAGACGCGACCCGCAACTTGGGTGCGCCGTCCAGAGTTTCTGTATCTGCTCGCGACCCTCGCCTCCAGTTCCAACCGCTAGACCGCCATATTGATGCCTGTTTGTTATCGTCTTCGCCAGCTGGTGGCGCGGGTGTGCAACGATGTCTTCACGAGCTTCCTGACGGTCGCGTAGTGAAGGCCAGTGATTCCGGTAAGAGGCCGGCTGAAGATGCCAATGACGCCGATGAGGACCTACGGCGTTGCTACAAGCATACTAAGGACGATCCTCACGAAGGTGCGGACAATTAATGGTTGTAATCCCCGGATTGAACTGACACGTGCCCTAATTCCTGTTTGGTATCACGACATTGGTCCTGAGATTGTGAGTACCTTTCTTTGCCCTGCATGCCAGTTGGACTTCAAATTTGGGCGTCACTTAATGTGAATGGGTTGCGTCAACTAGTTAAGCAACAGCTGCTTCGGGATTTTTTGAGTAGTAATGATGTTGATGTTTGCTTTCTTCAAGAGGTGAATGTTTATAATATGGACTTTTTATATGGATATGACTATGAGACTAATTTAGGCCCGGGTGGTACTGGCACGGCTATTGTATACCGCCAGGGATTGCCCCTACACGGCTTTGCCTATCATCCTTCAGGTAGAATCCTCTCCGCGGAGTATGATGGTATTACCTTCGTGAATATCTATGCCCCGGCGGGAAGCAACAAGAGGAAACAACGCGAGGATTTTTTTCGCCAGGAGCTTTTAACTCATATTCCTCGGAGTTCCCCATTTTTATTGGTTGGGGATTTTAACTGTACGCTAGCAGCCAAGGACCAAAGAGGGGCTTTTAATGGTTCTACAGCATTGCAGCAGTTAGTGGACCAGTTTCAATTGGTGGATAGCTGGGAATTCAAGCACGGTAATGATGTGATGTGCACCTTCGTACGGGGCTAGTCGGCCTCTCGACTGGACCGGATGTATGTTCTACCGGAGACGGCATCCCGGATACATCGCACAGAGATAGTGCCAGCAGGTTTTAGTGATCACAATGCACTGCTACATGCCGTTGTAGATCGTGCGGAGATACGTCGTAGTGGTCCAGGGTTGTGGAAGCTTAATTGCTCCTTACTTACAGATGCCGAGGTTCTGATAGAATTCCAAGAATGTTGGTCCAAATTGCAGAAGTCTTTTCAGCGCTCTCCCAATAAGGCAGCATGGTGGGTCTATAAGGCGAAGCCAGCGATACGCTCCTTTTTTAAAGCCGCAGCGTGCCGTAGAGCGTTAGCTCGGAGAGAAATTTGGATTTTTATCTTGCAGTGCTACAAGATTTACACCTGCGCCAACAGCATGGGGAGGACGTACACTGTCAGCTCCGGGAAGTCAAAGCTCATATCCAGCACCGTAAAACGCAAGATCTCCAGGGAACCTTAGCCAGAATACATACAGCAGAAATGGTTTATTGTGAAAAAATGAGTTTCTTCTTCCTGGCGAAGGAGCGGAGGCAAGGTCGCAGAGCATTTGTTACCAAATTGATAGATGATGGTCAAGAGGTTACGACCACGACAGGGATTCTTTGTGTGTTGCATTCTTATTACACCCAGCGCTTTGCCAGGCCGGTGGATATGGTGGATTCAATCCAGTCGTATATGTCCAGATATGTGCCAGTTGTGCAGGGAGGTTTACAACGGTCGCCTACTCCCATGCTGAAGGAGACGGAGTTGCTCACTGCGATTCAGACAGCCAAACCTCATACAGCGCCCGGACCAGATGGGCTGCCGTACGAGTTCTATAAGCATTGTTGGCGGTTTATTAAGAAAGAACTTCTTCTAGTGTTTCAAGAAATCTGGAGGGATGAAAACCCGCCGCCTACATTTGGAGATGGGGTGGTTCTACAACTCACAAAGACCGCCACGCCCAGCCGGCCCGCAGATTATCGGCCCATCACCTTACTCAATTGTGACTATAAGCTGTTTGCAGAAATAATCGCCCGTAGGCTGCAAGTATGGCTAGTGCCCTTGCTTAGTGAGCAGCAGGCTGTGGTGCGCGGAGGTGCGGCTATGCACCATACCGTGGCAGCTTTGTGAGACTGTATTCTTCATTGTCGCCAAGAAACCCGCTCTGCTGCTCTGGTAAACCTGAACCTTGAGAAGGCATTTGATAATGTGGTTCACGAGGGTCTTTGGGCACGTTTGGAGTCATTGCAAGTGCCGAACAAGTTGTATCACCTCCTTCGGGCACTATATGGCACTGCGTTATCAAGGATTCAATGCAATGGGTTTCTGACTGCCGCCATACCGGTCAACAGATCCGTCCGTCAAGGTTGTCCCCTATCAATGTTGTTATTTGCTGTGTACATCGATCCTTTGCTCCGACAGCTGCAATCTACGTTAACGGGTCTGGAGGTCTATGGAAAGAAACTAGTCGTTAGGGCATATGCCGATGATCTTACGGTGATGGTTACCGACGAGCAGGATGTCACGTATCTACGAAGCTGTTTGCAGAAATACGCCCAATGTGCGGGGATGACGTTTAATTTGAGGAAATCTGAAAGTCTTCCCATTGGGCCGCATCCTCCGGATACCACGGTGTTAGGAATACCCACTGTGCAACGCACAAAAATTCTTGGAATATACTTCAGTGGAGACGACGAAGACCTGCGAGACTATAATTGAATGTCATGCATTAATACTTTACGT